>JAVQMG010000120.1:18015000-19265000 GCA_032878915.1 Castanopsis chinensis
CAAGAGGTGGGCAGAGGTAGCAGCTAAGTCCAAGGACGAGGCAGAAAACTTGAAGAATCGTGTCACCGAGCTGGAAGCTGAAGTCCTTGAGAAGGACGCTCGTCTTGATTTCCTTCAAAAGAGGAATGAAGAGCTTGACGTCCTTCTGGAGAAAGCTAAAGGAGACGCCGTTGCTGAGTTCAAGGCGTCCAAAGAATTTACTGATTCAATGGACGCCAACTATGCAGCTGGCTTCGAAGATTTTAGGATGGACGCCGTAGAAAAATTCCCAGAAGTGGACTTCAGCTCTATAAAGCTCAATCTTGGTGGGGCGTCCATGAAATCCCTTGTCTAGACCAGCTCTGAAGATATCAACGTGGAGGACGATGCTACCAGTTTGCCGCCTCAAGACAAGCCTAACGCCAACACACCATCCGTTTAAGATATTTATGCTTTGATGTAATTTGCTTCGTTGTTGTTTTTTCTTTCTTTTTTATTGAAATGTATTCGAGTACAATTACCTTGTCTAGAGTGTTATAGACGAGTGTATTAACAATTGCCTTTAGGGCTTAATTTATGTAAGGGTTTTTGGACGACGGTCGTCTACCCTTTTTCTCTATTTCAATGAATGTCTATTTTTATTCATTATTTGTTTGTGTACGGACGTGCTTACCCTTTATGATTATTGTGATTGAGATTTGAATATTTCTCAAGTATTACAGGGTCGTCCTTATATTTTGCTTGTGGAAGATGTCATTGGTTCATTTGTTTTTCTATAGACGAATTGATGACAGCCTTTAGACGTTTCCTTCGTCCATAGGTTTGGTCCATTTGCCTCGTCCATAAGCTTCGCGTTGGCCCTTTGTCAAGGACGTTTTCTTGCGTTTGACTCGTCCTAGAGCACCTGTGTCTTGTTCAGATGCTCGTCCATGGACTTGTAATAATTTCTTTTTGCTTTAGCTTTGCACTTTATCCTCGTCTTGAGGAAAGCCTGTGAACGTTACATCCCTGCGTCCAAGGATTTTTCATTCGTCTTAAGATTTTGGCCCCCTTCGTGGGTTTGACCATGGGAGTTAGATTTTATGCATAAAATACATTGAAAATCTAAACTATATCATTACATAAGCATTGTTTACAAACATGGCACCTGCTTCAAAGCTAGCGCCTTATGAAAGTACTTAGGAAAATACTTAAAATACACAACCTTGTTTTTCACAAACTTGTTCGTAGACGATGTAAAAGTTTAAGAACTAGTGCACCTTTATTCTTAGTACAAACCACAGCAGTAATAAAAACACAAAAGTAGATATTATTGAACACATAGTAGTAGAGTCATCCATCATTGTAACCTCGTCCTTGAGTAGCTTCGTTCAAGCCCATTACTGATAGTACCTTCTTAGGTGCTCCACATTCCAAGGATGCTCTAGCTTTCGTCCGTCCAGAGCTTCCAAGTAATATGATCCCTGCCTCTTGCAGTTGACTAACCTGTATGGTCCTTCCCAATTGGGTCCCAATTTTTCATGAGCTGGATTCCTAGTTGCCAAGGATACTCTTTTGAGAACGAGGTCCCCTACGCTGAAGCGCCTAAGTTTCACCATGGCATCATGTTGCCTGGCCATAAGATTCTTGTACCTTGCTGTCCTTCGCTCCGCCTCCATCCTTACCTCATCAATAAGATCGAGGTCAAGACGAAGCAGTTCTTCATTTTCCTTCTCCTGATACTTCATTACTCGATGGCTAGCCATATGAACTTCTGCCAGTATGACCGCTTCACTTCCATAGGCTAACTTGAAGGGAGTTTCTCCTGTCGGGGTTCTCACAGTGGTTCTGTAGGCCCAAAGAATGCTTGGTAACTCGTCTGGCCATATCCCCTTTGCCCCCTCAAGCCGAGTCTTGATGATCTTCAGCAAAGATCGGTTTGCTACTTCTGCTTGTCCATTTGCCTGTGGGTGGGAGGGTGAGGAGTAGTGATTTCTAATTTCAAAATGCTCACAGAAGTCCCTGAACGGTGCGTTGTCAAACTGTCGTCTATTGTCCGATACCAGCACCCTCGGTACTCCGAACCTACACAAGATATTCTTCCAAACAAAATTTTTAACATTTTGCTGTGTAATTTTTGCAAGGGGTTCAGCTTCCACCCACTTAGTAAAGTAGTCAATTCCCACTACCAAATACTTCATCTGTCTGGTTCCTGGGGGAAAAGGACCTAGGATATCCAGTCCCCACTGCGCAAAGGGCCACGGGGCCATCATCGGGGTCTGGTACTCCGATAGCTGTCTAGGGACGTTGCTGTAGCGCTGACATTGGTCGCATACTTTGACATAAGCCTTAGCATCTGCCTGAACCGTGGGCCAGTAGTAGCCGGCACGAATGATCTTATGGACGAGTGATCTTGCCCCCGAGTGATTCCCACATGCTCCTTCATGAACCTCCCTCAAAACATAATTTGCTTCGTCCGAAGCTAGGCATCTTAGGTAGGGCTGAGATAAGCCTCGCTTGTAAAGCACGTCATTTATAAGGAAGTACTTTGCAGCCCTAACCCTTAGTTTCCTAGCTTCGTTCTTGTCTTCCGGAAGCCTTCCATCCTTCAGATAGATTACAATTGGATTCATCCAATTTTCTTCTCCTCTAATTTGCTGTATTTCCCGGAGGTCTATGCTTGGCATGTATTGGACTTTGTCATACTCGTCCATAACTCCACCTGCCGATGCCGCTCTTACCAACGCATCTGCTTCCACGTTTTCCTCCCTCGGGAGTTGAACAAAACTCACTTCTGAAAACTTTTGCACAAGTCTCCTCACTTTGCTGAGGTACTTCTTCATTCAATCTTCCTTGGCATCACACATTCCATTCACCTGGTTGATGACTAGCTGAGAATCTCCTCTGACTATTACTGACTCTGCTCCTAAGGACTTTGCTAATTCTAGCCCTTTGAGTAGTGCTTCATATTCAGCTTCATTGTTGGTAGTTTGATACTGTAGACGGGCTGCATACTCTAGCTTATCACCCTCTGGGGACTTAAGTATGACTCCAATCCCTCCTGCGTACATCGTAGATGATCCATCCACGTCTATGACCCACCTTCTTGTTTGCTCGTCCTTGGCCAGCTCGTCTTGGCTTGGAGTGAACTCTGCAATGAAGTCCGCCAGCGCCTGCGCCTTGACTGCATTCCTTGGCTGGTACCTGACATCAAATTCACTGAGTTCCACTGCCCATTGGACTAGCCGTCCTGCAGCTCCCAATTTGTTCATTGCTTTCTTTAGGGGATGATCCGTTAAGACAATGATGACATGAGCTTGAAAGTAATGTCTTAGCTTCCTTGAAGCCGTGACCAAGGCAAAGGCTAACTTCTCCATCATTGGGTACCGTCCCTCCGCTCCTCTAAGTGCCCGGCTGGTATAGTATACCGGTTTCTGCACTCGTTCTTCTTCCCTGACCAGTGCGGAACTTATGGCATGTGGGGATACCACCAAATACAAATACAGCTCTTCATCAGGTACGGATGGACTTAGTAACGGTGTCTTTGTGAGGTAAGTCTTCAAATCTTGGAAGGCCCTTTGACACTCGTCCGTCCACTCAAATGCCTTCCTGAGGATTTTAAAGAACGGTAAACATTTGTCAGTAGCTTTCGAAACAAACCTGTTAAGGGCGGCAACTCGTCCTGTAAGGGACTGGACTTCTTTGATGTTTTTTGGCGGTTCCATCTTAAGTATTGATTGGATCTTATCTGGATTTGCCTCAATGCCTCTATGTGAAACCATGAACCCCAAGAACTTTCCTGATGAAACGCCGAAGGCACACTTGCTTGGATTAAGTTTCATGTTGTACCGTCGTAGTGTGTCAAAGGTCTCTTGAAGGTCGTCCAGATGTTTTTCCACATCCAAAATTTTTACCAGCATATCATCAACGTAGACCTCTACATTTCTTCCAATTTGAGGACGAAACATTTGGTTCACCAGCCTCTGGTAAGTTGCCCCCGCGATCTTTAAACCAAAAGGCATTACCTTGTAACAAAACAATCCTTGGCTGGTGATGAATGAAATCTTCTCTTGGTCTGCCTCGTCCATCCTTATTTGGTTGTAGCCTGAGAAGGCGTCCATGAAGCTAAGCAACCTGTGACCAGCCGTCGAGTCTACCAGTTGGTCAATGCGCGGCAGCGGATAACTGTCCTTTGGGCAAGCCTTGTTTAAGTCAGTGAAGTCTACACACATTCGCCACTTGCCATTGGCCTTCTTTACCATGACTACATTCGCCAACCAGTCCGGGTAGTAAACTTCCCTAATGAACCCCGCCGTAATCAACTTCTGTATTTCTTCTTTGATAGCGTTGTCTCGCTCAGGAGCAAATACCCTTTTCTTCTGACGCACGAGTTTGGAGGAGGGACATACATTTAGACGATGAGTAATAACACTCGGGTCAATACCAGGCATGTCCTCATGACTCCATGCGAAGACATCAAGACTTTTCTTCAAAAACTGGACCAGTGCATTCTTCGCCCCTTCTTCCATGCTAGCCCCTATTCTAGTAAACTTCTCAGTTCTACTATCGTCTAAGGGGACATCTTCTAACACCTCAACAGGCTCCGCTGTGATTCTTCCCTCATCTATACTCATCGTCTGTAAATGCTCGTCCATAGCTAACATAGCCAGGTAACATTCTCTAGCAGCTAACTGATCTCCTTGCAGCTGACCCACACCATGTTCAGTTGAAAATTTGACGGACAAATGGTAGGTAGAGGTTACCGCCTTCCAGCTATTCAAAGTAGGCCTTCCAATAATAGCATTATATGATGATGAACAATCGACTACAAGGAAGTTTACCTCTCTGGCTATCTGCTGTGGGTACGCTCCAATCACTACGGGCACCGTGACGGTGCCCACCAGTTGTACTTTCAATCCCCCAAATCCTACCAAGGGCGAACTCACTGGACGAAGATGATCTCGTCCTAGCCTCATTTGTTGGAAGGCAGGGTAATACAGAATGTCCGTCGAGCTGCCATTGTCTACCAACACCCTTCTGGTCGTATAGTCGGCAATAAGTAAGGTGATGACAATCGCGTCATCGTGGGGGTGGTGAATTCTTCTAGCATCCTCGTCCGTGAAGGTGATAGCTTGCTCGTCAGCTTCCCTCGTCCTGGGAGATCGTCCAGACAACTGGATGCTTTGAACCACCTTAAGATATGTCTTCCTCGACTTGGATGACTGTGCTGTTGAGGTTCCTCCTATAATAACCCTTATTTCTCCTAGTGGGGGTCGTAAGGATTCTTCCATCTTGGCTTTTAACTTCTCGTCCTTGTGGTCTCGTCCAAGGAAATTCCTCAACTTTCCCTGCCTGATGAGGTTCTCTACCTGCTGCTTCAAGTTAAAACACTCGTCCGTGTCGTGCCCGTGGTCCCGGTGAAAGTGGCAATACTTGTTCCTGTTGCGCTTGTTAGGATCTCCCTTCATTTTCTCCAGCCACTTCAAGGACGGATCATCCTTGATTTGCATAAGGACCTGCTCCAGTGGGGTATTTAGGGGAGTGTACTGCTGACTTCTTGAGGATGAACTTGCCTTTTTACCATCCCTATCCCTTTTCTCACCCACCTAGGTCTTCTTAGGATGAGGAGCTTGATCTGAATGTCGTTGGTTACCAACTTCCGAGCGTTCTGACCTTTTCCTCTTCTTGGCTATTATTGCGTCCTCGGCATTCATGAAATTCTAGGCTGAATGGATGAGTTCAGCCATAGTCTGAGGCTCCTGCTCGTACAGTTTATGAATGAAAAAGTCAGAATTGACCCCATTGTGAAAAGCAGCTAACAGCAACTTGTCATCCATTTCATCAACCGTCAACGCCTCCCTATTGAAACGGGTAATGAAGGACCGTAGACTCTCATTCTCTCCTTGCTCAATAGTTAACAAACTGGAAGAAGAACGCTTGTGGCGCTGTCCTCCAATGAAGTTGTTAACAAACATTTTACTCAACTCCTCAAATGACCCGACTGAGTTTGGGGGTATTTTGCTGAACCACACCCTCGCTGGTCCCTTAAGTGTGGTAGGAAATGCTCTGCACATAATTTCGTCTGGAACTCCTTGCAGGTACATGGTAGTCTTAAAATTGGCAATGTGATCACATGGGTCACGATTTCCATCGTATGAATCCAGGGAAGGCATTTTGAACTTAGGAGGTAAAGGGTGACCATTGATGGAAGCCGTGAATGGGGAGTCCGTTCAGTGAACCAAATCTTCCACGGGGTTCTCCCGCCTCATACTTTTCTTCATTTCTTCCATGGCTTTTCTCATCTGGTCTATTTCTCTTTCCAAATGTGGCACCCTTCTTGAAGTAGTACCCCTTATTTGATCCTCGGACTCAACGTTTTCTCCTCTACCCTCCTGACCCTGGGGTCGTCCTTCCGCATGCCCTTCAAGGTGTTGCCTCATGTTGATCTCCCGGTTCAACTCCTGATTTTGGCGGGTCAGTTCCGCCATGGCAGCAGCCATGGATTGCATTTGTTGAAGGGACGGCAGCTGCGCGGCAGGCACTGACTGGCGATCGCGGTATGGATTACTAGAAGCATCCCTACTCTCCTGGTGGCCTGGGCTGGTAGCCCTTGATTTTGTCCGAACCATTCAGCCTTTTGTCTATGAACAAAGAATGATCGAAAAAATGAAAAGAAAATGAAAATTATTTTCTAAGTCCCCACAGACGGCGCCAACTGATGATGTGAAGAAAATCAATAGGCTGGATGTTTTGGATTAGAGAGGGCTCACAGTTGCCTTGACAGCCTGAAAAAGAAAGAGAGGTGATCAAAGGTGACCGGGGTTGCCGGCTAATAACCCTCCGATGACAAAGTCAGTTTTTCTCTCAATTATTTTCAAGTTCCAACTTTTTGGGAATGATTTCATGTACCTTTTCCTAGTCTGAACCAGCGTTTATATAGTGTCTTAAGAGCGGTTATCGGATTTGTAACCTCCCTTTGAATTGAGGAGGTTTGTATTTGATTATAACTTCCAACCGTTTAGGAGTTACCCTTTTTGTGCACAACGGTCACTGGAGGTTACTTGTATAATACGGAGACATTTTACACTATAAATTTTCCAAGTGTCCACGTGTCGTCCATACTTCCTCGTCCTAAGGTCTTCAAGGCAGCTTACCTCATCCTAAGGTCTTCAAGCCAGCGTACCTCATCTTGAGGAAGCCAAGACAGCTTACCTCGTCTTGAGGAGACCAAGACAGCTTACCTCGTCACGAGGAAGCCAAGACAGCTTACCTCGTCTAGAGCACATTGCTCATCCTGGACGATCTCCATGGACAAATTAGCAGTTGTATTTTACCACACCCCATCATATTTTATTTAGCTATATATCTCAGGCCATCCTCTTTTCTTTTTTTCTTTTTTTTTTTTTTAACCATTAAAAAAAATTATTTGGCTAGAGGACCTATAGCTGCATTTTCTAAAAACGCAGCTATAGGTCCCCCTTAAAAGAACTAATTATTCGGCTAAACCTATAGCCACGTTCAAAAATAGCTGCATTTTTTGAACACGGCTATAGATCAGCTACAACCGCTTTTTGTAAACGTGGCCAAAAAAACGCAGCTATAGCTCGCTTTTTTGTAGTGTAAGGGCCCTCTCTACTAGCCAAACCCGAATTGCCCAAAGAGGACTCATCCGTATTTAACTTAACCTAGCCAATTTCAGGTTGATTCCACCTTACCTTTGTGACCAACTTCATTTTAATCAGTCTAGTTCAAGCTCAAGCGACACAGTGCATAAACTCACTGGCCACAGCCCAAACCTCGCTGCATAGAAAGAAAGTGGTGTTTAAGAACTCTCCTCTAAACCGAGATCTATGGTTTGTATGTATTAGATGTTAACCTTCCGAATATCTTCATGAGACTACTTATTAGTCACATAACTTGAAAGATCTGAAGTCCTAGCTACAAAATGTTGTGAAACTCATCCTAAAATACCTTCACATGTGCAGCCAAAGTGTTCTGTCAAATTAGCTCACACGCTATTACGCTACCACTTGTCGCTAGCTAGCTATAGGAGCTCTCACGAGTCATGCCCCTCTGTCGACTCTACAAGCTTGCCTTACAAGTTTTCACATGCCAATAACGGTGAAAATGTCCAAATACCACAATTTTCAGACATTAGTAGCAAAAAAACATTGTTTCGGAAATAAATAGGGAAATACCACTTTTCTAGTACTCAAGTTTCTTAAACTCGAGTTCTAAATGGTACTCGAGAAACTCAAGTACCTAGAAGTTCAGCCACCATGGCACTGCTGACCTGGAATTTGTGTGATTTAAAAAAATAATATGGTACTCGAGCTTGGTAAACTCGAGTTCCATGCAACACAGTGCTCGAGTATACCAGACTTGAGTACCTATTATAAATAAAATTATAATTATGTTTATGTTTACTTCTAAGGTGCTCGAGCTGACCAAGCTCGAGTTCCTTATAACTTTGATTTTCCATTGAATTTACATGATTTTGTTCATTCAACGATTTCAAATTTTTCAACAAATTCGGATGATCAATACATTAGTACATAGCTTTCCATATAATTTTCACGATTTTGTACATTTAACAAATCCAAACTTTTCAACAAATTCAAACTATTTGTACATCTAATTTACACAATTTTATTTTGTGCTTTCAAGATTTTATACATTCAACGAATAAATTTTGTTTTTTACAAATTCGAACGATTTGTACATCTAACGTACACAATTCTCTCTCGAATTTTCACGATTTTGTACTTTCAACAAAATTTGATAGGCCAAAAACTTATTGACCCCAAGTGATTAATTAATTGATTAATTCACCAAGTCTATTAATTAATCAAATTAACATGCAAAGCGCGTGGTAGAACAAACAAATCACCAATTAAACTAAGTACAATAGAAATTGAATTGACATGGTTATTTGTTTTCGAATGAGGGAAAACCAACACGATAAAAACCCTACCAAGTGATTTTTAAGGTCACCACTCCCTAGAAAACAGTGAACAATTTTTATGAGAAAACAATAAATGGTTTTAATTATTGCAAAAAACAGATTTTATTAATGTAGTAAGCAGATTCAAATATATAGTAAACATGATATGCCGAGAGCAAATTTTATTAATATAGAAATAGATTTCATCAATGCAGAAAAACAAATTCGATTATTATGAAATTTAAGCATGAAAAATCATTCAGATTTGGTGTTTAAATTATGAAAACACGATTTCAGTAGGTGTTTTATGAGAAAATAGTGAACAATTTTTTAAATAGTGAACATAAAATAATTTACGTAGAAAAGAGAGTGAATAATTTTTTAAATAATGCTGAACAAAAAATAATTTTATGCAAAATCCTAGAAATAGTTTTTGCAGAAAACAATGAACAATTTTTATGAGAAAATAATGAACAATTTTAATTAATGCAGAAAACAGATTTTATGAATGCAATAAGCAGATTCGAATATACAGTAAACATGGTGTGCAGAGAGCAAATTTTATTAATGTAGAAATAGATTTTATCAATGTAGAAAAATAAATTCGATTATTGTGAAATTTAAGCATGAAAAAGCATTCAAATTTAACGTTTAAATTTATAAAACACGATTTTAGTAGGTGTTTTATGAAAAAACAGTTAACAATTTTTTAAATAGTGAATAGAAAATAATTTACGTAAAAAAGAGAGTAAACAATTTTTGAAATAATGCTAAACAGAAAATAATTTTATGCAAAATCATATAAATAAATTTTGCAGAAAACAGTGAACAATTTTTATGAGAAAACAATGAACAATTTTAATTAATACAAAAAACAAATTTGATGAATGCAGTAAGCAGATTCGAATATACAGTAAACATAATGTGCAGAGAGCAAATTTTATTAATGTAGAAATAGATTTTATCAATGCAGAAGAACAAATTTGATTATTGTGAAATTTAAGCATGAAAAAACATTCAAATTTGGCGTTCAAATTTAGAAAACACGATTTCAGTAGGTGTTTTATGAGAAAACAGTGAAAAATTTTTTAAATAGTGAACAGAAAATAATTTACGCAGAAAAGAGAGTGAACAATTTTTTAAATAATACTGAACAAAAAATAATTTTATGCAAAATTGTAGAAATAACTTTTGCAGAAAATAGTGAACAATTTTTATGAGAAAACAATGAACAATTTTAACTAATGTAGAAATTAATTCATATTTTGAAATTAAAATCTATTTTACAATGTTTATGTTTATTTGTCGATTATCCAAAAAAAAAAAAGTTATAAGGAACTCGAGTTTATTAAACTCGAGTTCCTTACAAGGTACTCGAGCTTGGTCAGCTCGAGTACCTTAGAAATAAACATAAACATAATTTTATTTATAATAGGTACTCGAGTCTGGTATACTGGAGTACTGTTTTGCATGGAACTCGAGTTTACCAAGCTTGAGTACCATATTATTTTTTTAAATTGTGCAAATTCCAGGTCAGCAGTGCCATGGTGGCTGAACTTCTAGGTACTCGAGTTTCTTAAACTCGAGTACCATTTAGAACTCGAGTTTAAGAAACTCGAGTACTAGAAAAGTGGTATTTCCCTATTTATTTCAGTAACAGTGTTTTTTTGCTACTAATTTCTGAAAATTGTGATATTTGGCCATTTTCACCTGCCAATAACACAGGAAATGATCTCATCCAATTTCTTCCTATCTTTAGTTGAATGTACTAACACATTATTAAAATTAGAGGGAATTGGAGGGATAACACCTCCCCACACTAATGCCAAATGTCAAATCTGTAACTAAGCACGTACATTACCCATGCCATATCTTTTACCGTGTAACATACGTGCATCAGCTACCATACAACCCCGCAATACTACCGCATTAATTGCTGATTGATATAATTTCAAAGGGTTTTCCCTTGGTAATCATATCGTTGTCTTGTTTACTTCTTTGCAATATTTATTATTTTTTATGTAGTTATGCACATGATTAATTGAATTGGAACCCATTGCATAATTAAATGTACTATCAGGTTGGTTAATGGACTTAAAATAAATCAATTGGGATCTAAATTTACTTTCACGTACTAATCAAGTTGGTTAATGGACATAAAATAAATCAATTGGGGTCTAAATTTAATTTCACTATTGCGTCCCTCAATATTGTAATTTATCTACTTATGCTTTAGCTATGTCTCCAATAAGTCTATGTTTGGTTACAGAAATGCCAAAATGATATTTTTACTCATTTTCTTTCTGATATTAGTAATTTTAATAAAACTATCGTTTACTATTTTTTTTATAAAAAAAACTATATATCATATCAAGGTTTAAGATTTTTTAGAGTTTCCAACTAACTCATATTATACTTATAATCCTTTTTTTTTTTTCATTACGAAATACATGAATTGAATCGACTACTCACTTTCTTTACATTAATTTTGTAATGGATGTAAAATTTGCACAAGCATTCACATAACACCCAAAAAAAAAAAAGTATCTTTTACTACTTTTTTATCCATTTCACATAAGCAGATACTATCTTAATACTTTCTTATCCTTCTTTTTGACTGCATCAAACCTTTGTACGAGCTTTTCTCTAGGGCAATTAGCAATTTGGTTAAGATTTTTTCCTCGTAATAATTTTCCATTATACGATTTATGAAAATGACACCCTGCCGTCACAATCCAGAGAAAGCTTAGCATCGGGTTCATGTATAGATGCACGTCTTTTGAATTTCACCCTATGTTGTTATCTGATGAAACTAAAATGATTCCCACGTTGTTTCTCATCTTATATATTGAAAACACAATAGTTATCCATAAATATGATATCATCCCCACGAGTTGAACACAAACAAAGAAACAGAAAATCATGAAAATGATTTAAACTCTTGCTAAAAGTAGCTTACTGCTATTGGAGTTTACCTTTGGGTATAAGAAATCTTAATTGTTAATTAGAAAGACATTATAAAATATTGCTAACAATCCAAGAGCCGAGGGCAAGTTGCATGATTGTTTAAGGTTTTGTTGAAGTACATGTTGATTATTTAAGGTTTGCTCTATGGAAGACCTTGAATTGGTTTTGTTAATTACCCACTATGGTCATAGATATTTAAAATGTCAAGTGGAAGGAGCCGGTGATAATACAGAGTTTTTTAAAAAAGAAAAAGAATCAAATCTAGCTGAGAGAAGTGGATGAAGTTTCAAGGTAAAATAATAATAATAATAATAATAATAATAATAATAATAAAATAAAGAAAAGAAAAGAAACTTTAAAAAGAAATATAAAAAAATTAATGAGTGGGTAAAACTTTGGGATTACGCGATACAGGCAGGATAAATGTCTAAAGATTATTACATTTTGGTCTCGAATATCCATTCTTGTATAGTTTCTTAGCTTTACAATTGTGTAAGACTCACGTACAGTTAAAAGAAGGATGCATATTTTTTATGGATAAGATATCTTCTAACGTAATGCATTATAACATTGGACAGAAGTCTTGTCTTAAACATTCAATTGTCTTAAATTTCAAAAGTTTTAAAAGGATCGTTAAGGATGATTAAATTTTTTCTATTTACTGATATGACTTGTTGTAATTAGAGTAGTATTATTTTCATCTGGGTCTACTAAAAATGTGACTTTGAAGGGGAAAGTGTAAAGTGAGGAGTACTCATACATCCAAGAAGTCACGCATAAACTTTTTTTGTTTTTTGTTTTTTTGGCTGAATCATGCATAAACATTTTGATGGATCCATCAACGTCCATATCATCCAGGTATATATGAGTAGGACCCAGACCTCAGACTGCAAGCATGAATTATGCCCGTGTTGTGCATCGTGTGCTACAGGGTTTGAGGGTCCAAGTTTTTTAGCGTGCTTGGACTAGGAAAAAGCGGGTCACGTTAAAGCTAGCAAAAGGTTATAAATTAAACAAAGCAAATTGTTATAGAAACACGGCTGATTTGGCGGGGCGTGGGAGTAAGAGTAAACGCTGGCTAACTTTCAAAAGAACAAATTAATTAAATAAAATGTTTAGAAAAGAAAGGGAATTGGTCCAATTTCTCTTCCTTCAATTCAGTCTAACCATAATAAAATGAGTGTAAATCCTTATCTTAATGCTTCTCTAGCAACTTGATCGCCCATTTGCCAATCTTTTTGGTAGCGGTTGAGCCATATGTGCCTTTTTGTGCTCCAATATTACGAATGTACCATTTCACTTGGAAAGGATGGGAAATTCGGAATGAGATTGGAGGGGTAGCAAATGACACAAAGATCCTTACAACTTGTACAAGCAAGTGTTTTTGATAAACTAAACACAGTTTTTTTCACAATAAATTTCACAATTATTGAATTGATTGACTATGAGTAATGGACACAAATCAAATAACTAATATTTTATAGGCTAATCAATTTTTTTCCATCACTCATGATAGATCAACTCAACAATTGTCCTTCTCAAAAAAAAAAAAAAAACTCAACAATTGGGAAATTTGTTGCAAAAAAAAGTTATGTCACTTGCACCTCACAAAGCAAGATAACCGTGGGGGTGGGTTTTTGCAATTGGACCCTACACCAATGCAGACTCACAATCACGTTCGCTTCTGACTAATTTGTTATTCCTCAATTGCGTTTCATTTTCATCTCATGATCAAAGTTAGCTTTGACTGGTTTTTTTAGTCATGTGATGGGTAGAAGAAAAACAAACGCGTAAGAGAGAGAGCGAAGGAAATAGTTCTATCTTTGGACATGGGATAAATACAGATACATGATATGGAAAGATGAGAAACACAAATGCTAAAGCAACATTCACATTCCAAAACAATTTAGTACATGCATTCATCCCTTATGTGTAAGATATGAGACATTATTACCTACATGCAGTGTCCTATTCCTCTCTCATAACTAAAGGTAGGTTTTGTATGTGAGATTTATAGGTATGTGTGATCAAATCATGGGTAGAGCCAGGAATTTTTGTTTGGAGAGCCAAGTTGCAGCACTAACATATTTATCACGACAACCCCTCAGACATACGTATATATACATGTTTTTTTATTATATATACACACCTATTTATTTGATAAGTTATATATATACAAACGCCCAACAAAAAAAAAAAAAAAAAACTTAGTATTTTCAATCAAAATTATGTTTGATGGTGATCTTTTATAAAATAAAATTCATTTTTACTATTTTACAGTGAAATTCTTAAAAAGTTTCATTTTTTGGTAAAAATTATCAAATTTTATACAAAAGTAAGTAAAAAAAATCTTTCAATTGAACTAATAAAATTTTCAAAAACATAAATGACTCAAAACTTGGTGGAATAAGTTAGGCTCCAAACATATTTGAAGCTATCTTATTCTAACCTACTATGTGACAACTAAAAAGACATTTCAATTGTAGTTTTAGTGACAATATATTTTTAATAAGTCAATGACTTGTTAATTGCCATATTACAGGTTGAAAAAGATAGAAATTCAAACATGTTTGGTATCAAACTTTATCGAATATTTAACAAATATAAGAGCATATTTTACAATAAAAAATAGAATTGCGAAAATTAATGTTATGTCTCTATAACTATTAAACCAATTTTTTTTTTTTAAGAGCATTATTGGACCAAATCAAAAATTTGAAGGGGCCAACTTTTATTTTTGTAGACTAAATTTAAAAAAAAAAAAAAAAACATTAAAATAAATCTATATTTTTAAAAAGAAGGGGGGGGGGGGGGGCATGGCCCTCCATCCTTTCACATAGCTGCGCCCCTAGATCTAATCACTCTAATGTTAGGGGAGAGTATAATATATTAGATGTAATGAACAATGTCACTTCAGATAAAGTAATTACATTTTTATATTAAAAAATATTCAAATAAACTACTACATTTTCATGTCAATTTATCTTATATAATTAAAATCATGCTAAAGCAACATTTACATTCCAAAACTATATGGCACATACATTCATCACTTATGTGTAAGATGTGAGACATTATTACGTACATGCAAGGTACCACTCCTCCCTCATAACTAAAAGTAGGTTTTTTGTGTGTGGGATCTATAGGTGTGTGATCTGATCACTCTAATGTTAGGGGTGAATATAATACATTAGATTTACTGAATAATGTCACTTAAGATAAAATAAATACTTTTTTATATTAAAAAAGAATCAAAACTATAAACTACTACATTTTCATGTCTTATCTTATATAATTATAATCATGCTAAACCAACATTTACATTCCGAAACAATATAGTTTATGCATTCATTCGTTGTGTGTAAGATATGAGACAATAAAAGGTACGTGCAGCAGTGTACTACTCCTCCCTCAAAAGTCATAACTATATATATATATATATATATATATGCTTCTCAATGTATATATATATATGATTATCTTAAAACCACTATTACACAGCATTACAAAACTATTAAGATAAGATATGTTCTAAGTTCTAACAATGAAATATTTGAAAGATATTAATTTAAGAATCTCTTTTCTTTTTTTTTCTTTTTTTTGAGAATGAATTTCTTTTCATTAAGATAAGTAATTGTTGACATTTTGATAAAGACAATACAACATTTAATAATTCCTCCCTTGAGACGAAGTGAATTGTACATATGTACGAAAGTTTACAATTGCGTATACCTTAACCTACATAACCTTCTTTTTTTTTTTTGGTTAACAACCTTCATTAAAAGGCTATAATAATAAAACAGAGAAAAATGTTAAAGCTATTATCTATTTTACTATAAATATTTATAACTTGAAGTGAATATAAATGTGATTAATGTCATATCAACTATATAATAAATAAATTTATATATTAAATTTTAGTAGTAGAATTTCAAAGGGCCTACATGTTGAACTTTTAGATTTAAAATTGCTATTTTATTTTATATTTTTTAAGAAAAAAAATTTTAGGGTGAATATCTTAAAAGTTGATATATCAATTTGTAAACATCTATGTAATAAGATTTGTATTAAAAGTAGCATCACTCTAATAACAATAATGTTTTAAGCTATAAAATTAAACTCTCTAACTTTGAACTATTCTCATTTAGTCCTCTAAGCTTCTCTTTCTTTCTTTTTCTTTTCTTTTTTTGTATTTAAATCTATTTCTTTACCTCCATCCATTGTGCACCATTAAGTCTAAACAAAACATTGTCATTTTTTACAACAAAAAATAATATTAAAAAAAAAACTGAAACAAACAACAACATTAAATAGAAGAATAAAATTATAAACACACTAAAGGTAAATGACTAAGATGAAAAATAAATTAAACACAAAATGTAAAAGTTATTGAGAATAATGATTTAAAAAAATTCTAATCTTTATGGATGGATTCAAGGGGTGAACATGTAATTTAGGATAACAACAAGGTGGGCCTAATGTTGTAATTTCACATACACCCACTAGGCTATATTTTATCTCCCACATGAATCTAATTAGCCCTTTTCCCTCTTTTGAAAATCCAACCAACCCTTCTCTCTCTCTCATCACCCACTAGAGAAAAACCACCCATAGCCACCTCTTGTGAATGGTTGGAAAGCGACTAACCCAATTTCCATCCTCAAATACATGTATATAAACAGAAACACACACACATTCAATATATACCTCCACATATAGAGACATACAAATCCGAACCAAACTAAACCCATCAATAACAACAACAACAACAAAAAGTGAGAAGAGAAAAGAGAAGAGAAGGGGAGAGAGAGAGAGAGGGTAAAAATGCTATCGAATCCGCCGAAACCGTCACTCTTACTCCACAGAATCAACACGAACACCAGCAACATGGCAACGACGCCGTGTCAAGATGAGTTGCTGTTCCAGAAGCGGACCCCACAAGCTTGCCCCGAAATAGTGGCGAGGTACCACGGACACACCGTGGGGCCGAAGCAGTGCTGCTCCGCCGTGATCCAGGAGATCGACGCCCCCGTCTCCACCGTGTGGTCCGTCGTCAGGCGCTTCGACAACCCCCAGGCCTACAAGCACTTCGTCAAGAGCTGCCACGTCATCGTCGGAGACGGCGACGTGGGCACCCTCCGCGAGGTCCACGTCATCTCCGGCCTCCCCGCCGGCCGGAGCACCGAGCGCCTCGAGATCCTCGACGACGAGCGCCACGTCATCAGCTTCAGCGTCGTAGGCGGGGACCACCGCCTGGCTAACTACAAGTCGGTCACCACCCTCCACCGCTCTGCGTCACCCGCGGGTGACGGCGACAGGACCGTCGTGGTCGAGTCCTACGTGGTGGATATTCCGCCCGGGAACACTAAGGAGGACACGTGCGTGTTCGTCGACACCATCGTTCGGTGCAACCTCCAGTCACTCGCTCAGATCGCCGAAAACGTGTCCAGACGAAACAACAAGTCCATGTCACAATAGAGTAATCTTTTACTATAAAAAAAAAAAATTGTTCCTTTTTTCTTTTTATATATATACGCCGTGGTTTTGTCATTTGTGATTATCCGATGTGGGTTTGGTTGCAAAATGAATCGACGTTAATAGTGTTTTTCTTATTCTTTTTCTTTTTTTTGGTGTAATATTTTTCATGATAATTTAAGAATTATGACACACACCTCCACCAGTGTCTTTGTTTATTCATGAGTCATGACCGAATTGATAAAATGTCGTTTTTTGTGTATAATATTATAGCACTAGCAATGTTGAATATATGGTTTTAAAATAGAAATGAGAAAGAAATATTGGGTGAGAGAGCGAGTAAGACACAGTGGAAGTTTGGATTTTGGAAGCTATAAGGTATATACCATACAGGGGTTTGTGACTTTGCGTAGGTTAGAAACTTAAAATCGACACTGTACGATTACATGGTGTCAGAACTCAGAACTCAGAACTGACAACTCAGAAAAATCAGGGAAATTAGATTAGAGAACTGAGAAAGAATCGCTGTACTTGTTTTCTTTTTCTTTTTTTGAATAATAGAAGTGATTGGTACTATAATTATAAGTTTCCACGTGAAACCGCAGCGTTTGAGTTTGAGAATCCGGATTTGGATCAGGTGCAATACCTAGGGTATTGCACCTGATGCAATTGTAATTAAGGGTTGAGATTGAAAATTGAAAAAGCAATTTTCAATCTCAACCATTAAATAAAATATATTAAAAAAGAGTTAAAAAGTTAAAGTTAAAAAGTGAAAAAAGTAAAAAAAATTGTGAGAGAGAAGAGCTGAATTGCACCAGGTGCAATACTCTAGGTATTGCACCTGATCCGAATCCTGAGAATCCAGAAGTTAAGGCGTCCATGACGTCGGCGATTGTGCCAGCTTTTTGTTTTTTCAGTCTAAAATATTTCGGTAATAATTATTAATTTGTGGGTTTAATTTTAAACAGAGAAATATTAACAAGGTGCATTTCTTTGTTTATTATATGTGCAAGGACCACTCAAGAAACTTAGTGTAACTCCGTGGCCGAATTCATGCATGCACATGGTTTTTGCTGCTGCTACTCTAAATTTTGTTCCACCAAATGTACCAGAAAGCAAAGAAAACATTAGGTTTGATGTGTGAATAATTAAGTATAAATCATAATGGCATTCACGTTAACCATCTAGCCCAAGAATATTATTGCACAAGCTCGAATAATTCTTGGATTTGTTTTTTGGGGTTCTTTACTAGTGTTGAAAATTTTGATTTCTGTCTGTGTTTAGTGTTATATATTTTGTTCACAGTTAGTAAATTGATTTGTGTCTGTGTTTAATATTATATGTTTTGTTCATAATTAATAATTTTAAATTCAAAATCTTCTAAAAATTATATTTATAATTTAGAAAGTGGATAAAGGGTGACAATCAATGTAAAATTTAATTACTCTATTATGAATGAATAAATATGTGTTCGACTTTGATTAATTTGTCATGAATTCATAATTTATTATTATTGTCGTTTTTTTATTTGGTTTACTTTCAGTATTTTTTTAACAAAACATGTCATTTTATTTTAAATATACAATAACAAATGGTAATGAGTTTTAATCTTCACTTTTAATTTAGTTAATAAATGATATAACAGTTTGCCATTAAAACAAAAAAAGATTTCAATTAAAAAAAAATTAGAGATATACAAACCCTTTTTTCTTAGTTTGGAAGGATTTCTAACGTCCTTGAAGGGCCTCGCATCGTTTTTTGTTCTGAGAAGTTTCAATGACTATATTCAAATTTGGCTTTTAGAAAAGAACAAATATTTTTAACTTTATTCTTTTACCTTTTTTTTCCTTTTTACCGAGTGTGAGGTAGAAGAGGTAAAGAAGAAGTGAAAAGAAAGAAAGAAAAAGAATGAAATGAATGAATGAAACTTTAGCAGAGAGATGATGGACCCCGGAAATTTCTTGTGTGGAAAAAATTGCATGGAGCATTGAGCGAACAACATGTTGCATTAAAGTAAAAACAAAAACAAAAACAAAAACAAAAAAATAACGTGATGGGAATCAACAGCTGCACTGCATGCCTGGCTGCAACTTGACTTTTTGATAACTCAACTAGCTGATAAAAGAAACGAGCAAGTTGCACATTGTTTTTCTCTTTCTCTCTCTCTCTTTCTGTGCTTAAAGAAATGCAACTTGCTCTTTCTCTATCTCTAACTCTCTCTCTCTCTCTTTGGTTTTGAATGGGACGGTTTTTGCAAGTTGGTATGCAAGTGGTAGAGAGAGAGAGAGAGAGAGAGAGAGAGAGAAGCTTTGCTTTTAATGATCCCCGTGTACTCTTGTCTACTTTTGAATGCGTTCACGCCACTCTCTCTTTCTTTCTCTCTCTCTCTCTCTGGCTTGACCTTTTGAACCTGGCTATAGAAACCGCGCAAAAAACGTTATAATTTTTTTTTTTTTTTTTTTTGGGTTGACATGTTTAAGAAGGAAATTTTTTTGGTAGTCGGTAGAGTAATTCATGAGTACTTTCACAGAGAATGATGTTTCTATCTTTCACATTTACAGTAGAATCTACTAATTAAATTTATGGTGAGATATACTATAAATGTGAGAGGAGAAAATACTATCTCATTATACTTCAGGAGTACGTAAGAATTTTCCATTCCGTAGTATAGTAAAACTCTTTTCCTCACATTTATAATAGACTCTACCATGAATTTAACAAGTGAGAGGATGAGAAGAAGGAACTTCATTCATCATACTCCAGAAATAAATAAGAATTACTTATTTAAGAAATTGTTACAAATATTACTGCACACACTTAATATTCACAAATAATAAATTATTATTCAAAAATTCAAGTCTTTAAAAGAGAATTTCACCCACACATATTTGTAAAATTTCTATTTTATATAAAAATATATAATTAAAAAAAAGTTACGGACACCAATTAAGGAAATGGGTTAGTAAAAAAATGCCTTCTTTTTTTTATATAAGGATTGTGTGGGTATAAAATATTTGGGTAATAAAAAAAAAACTAAACCAAACGAGTGTGCAAGCCTGTTTTGGTTGTCTTTATTTTTCTTGTTTCATTTTGTGTATGTCATGGCTCTCCATATTTTAGTGGAGCTTTATATGGATATTTTCTTCCTTTCACTGGTTCGATCGATGGGGTTTGATTTAGATGACAGTTAATGTGCAATAAATGCAAAACCAGAATTGTATATTCAGTTCATAGTTCATATACACTCGAATCATAACATTTGAAACAAAACAAAAATATTTTGTACTTCTATGAAACTTTTTATGAAAGAGATAAGGGCATCATTTTCTTTAGTGCAATATTGTTTTATTATTGCAACAACATGAGAGTTTGTGATTTTTAAAGATTCGTATCCGGCTCTTGAAAACATTTTTTTTAATCAATTTGAAGAGCATTGTAACGGGAATCTAAAATAAATAAAAATAAACAACCTCACTTCGCATCCTCCAATATTATTCAATTTTTTTTGTAAATATGCTCAATAAGTTTGGAGAGCACTCTAGTGTTTTGTTCAAACTTCTCTCCCTCTCCCCCTAAATATTTTTTAAAAAAATGATGAATTGATGTGTACAAATATAAAGAGAATACTGTGTATTTGAACGTGGATAGCTAAAAAAAATAATTTTTATTATAAAATTTGGTTGAAGTTGCAAGAACGAATTTGAATATTCTAAAATCTATCATTAAAAAAAAAAAAAAAAATTGCCCACTTCTGACCTATTCACCGGCCCCCTCCCCTAAATTGTCACTTACAAATCTTCGTAAATCGTGTAACTAAAAAATTGATACATAAATTTATTTAGCAAGTTGTAATTAATATGATATAATACCAATCTCATTTGTTAATACCTTAACCTGCAAATTTTTATAATATAATGGCCAATAATTTTGATATTTGATAAATAAAAAAGAGGTTTCAAAATACATGGAATTTATAGTATTTTGACTTTCTACGATGGCTACCTCTTAGTTCATGCCTATTTTTATTCTTTCAAAGTAAATCAAGAATTTATAGCATTTTGACTTTCTACGATGGCTACCTCTTAGTTCATGCCTATTTTATTCTTTCAAAGTAAATCAGAACGTGATTGCATTGTTATTAAATCTTGCCCAACCCAATTAATCAAATCGATAAACCAATAACCTTTTTTTTTTGAGCTGGTAAACCAATAACCTGGCACATGCTTCTAAAACAAAATAAATAAAAAAATAAATAACCTTGTACATATATAGCTAGACAAGTTCGAGTCTCTCTCTTTTTTTTTTTTTTTTTTTTTTTGAGAAACAACAAGTTCGAGTCTTTAATTAAATTGTTTAAGTATATGGCCCAATCAAACTTGGAAAATAATTTTTAACCCATTCAACTATGATAAGTTCTTAAAAATATCCGATTTTTCATCATGTATTCTAAATCATTTATCTACCTAACTTTTAAAGTGTTTCTTATAAATATATTGACATTTTGGTCTCTATAAAAAAAAGAGAGGAAAATTTACAATATATTTCATTATTTATTTACAATTTTTTAATTTATTTGAATTTATGATGAAGAAAATTATAAAATTTCAAAATAGTTGGAATTATTTTTATTTCAATTTTTTGACTTTTTAATTTCAAAATAGTTTTCTTTGAATGAATTATTCCTACTTCAATTGTGTTGACATTCTTAATATGTCTAATTTTTCTTTCATAATTGTATTTTTTATTATATATTTTTTAATAAGTTAAACTCAATATCTTACTTTATGTTTTTATCATGTAACATTGTAAGTTTTTGTTGGATTATTGATTCTATATATTTATATACCATAAGTGTATAACGTTAGGTTTGATATTAACAAATTTAATATATTATATATATAATTATTGACTTCTAAAAGTGCACTTTAGATAAAGGGCACTCAATAATTAAGATTGCATTTAGTATGTTATTATGAATGTTTTAAATAATGCTTTGTATTTTAAAAAAAAATGATTTATCGATTTGTTATATTTTATAATATATTTGAAATTATTATTTAAATTTTTATGATTTGGCAAATAATCCAATGATTCACTAACCGAAAATCTATACAAGTCAAGTTTCATTCTTGGTTTAACAACTATGTATGGATTTTTTTTTTTTTTTCCTTTTTTTTTGTTTGTGGAGCACTATGGAGAACATAAGTTGCTGAAAACAAAAATGAGTGGTCCAATTTTCATCTATCAAAACTTGAAATGATATATTATTACAAAACAATCAATGGAGTTGGAATCAATGAATCACGCATCTATACTGAAATAAGTTGAAATATATCCATTTCATCTTGAAAGCTCTCCTGATACCTCTCAATGCTGTAAAAATGTCTAAAATTTAAATACCTATCCATATTATGCCTATATTGAATTATAAACAAGTAAAGGTAAAGGGAGGATCTAATCTGCCAATGTACTTAGCTCCAAAAAAATAAAGTGGTCACAGCACACACCATATACAGATAGCACTTATTATCTAAAGTCTAAAACAAAAGAGCACCACTTGCTTAGAGCATCAGTAGCAGATGTGGTAAATGTGTCAAATGCCAAAAATTTGGCACATTTACCACATCAAATGCAAAAACAAAGCATCATCAGACGTTGCAAATGTTGCATAATTTTGCAACATTGAACAGTACCGTGGCAATTTTGCCACGGTACGGAGAGATGTTGTATAATTTTTATTATTTTTTTATTTGACTTTTCTCTCTCCTCTCACTTCTTTAATCCTTTTTTTTCTCTCTCCTCATAATCTGTCTCTCACTCTCTCTCTCCCAACCGGTCTCTCTCTCCCTCTTCAGATCAAATTCCCAGCTCCTCCCTCAACCTCAAGCATCTTTCTCTCTGCCGATCTCGGTCTCGATCGGCGATCTCGCTCCTCTCTGCCGATCTCGGTCTCAATCGGCGATCTCACTCCTCCCTGCTGATCTCGGTCTCAACGCCTCACTTTCTAGTCCTCACCGCCGATCTTAGTCTGTTTGAGCTCACCGCCGATCTTCAGATCGTTGTTTGAGTTTAGGTCTGTTTGAGTTTTTTTTTTTTTTTTTTTTTCCTCTTTTATTTGAGGTTTTTGGATTTGGAATTTGCTGGTGTTGTTGCTGTTGATGTTGTTGGGTTGTTGCTGTTGTTGGTGTTGGTTTGTTGATTGGCGTTGATGTTGTTATTGCTGCCGGTGTTGGTTTGTTGATCGAAGAAAATATATTATTTTAATGTGTAATAAATATTATTTTAATGTATAGAATTAGAAGATAAAACATCTGATAAATGTGATGTTGTAAAATAATGTGGTAAAATAATAAAGTAAAATTTTAGTGTGACAAAATGGTATAATATATACCACATCTGCCATGGATGCTCTTAGTGGGCAAAAGATATATAAAACTAGCTTAAGCATGAGCTACCAACCATGTTTGGCTTTTAGGGACTGTATAATTAAGAAGCACAGGGAACAAGCAGAAATCGGATCAATGCACACTGCCCTATTCACAGACAATTGGTTTAATGCAGAATGTTGTGCGTACTATGACTACTATCACACTGTGTTTTGGATTCAAAATCAAATCCATGGGCGTATGTACATGGCGGTTTGAAGTTTGAACCTTTGAATTTCTTGTGGTTCCTTTACGACACATGGATGTGGAGACGTCAACATCCCTAACCTAATCCACATATAGGCCACTAGAACTGTTAGGCCTAATCAGTGCACTAGAATATATATATATATATATATATTTTTGGTTATTTCCTAAGTTACCAATATATATATATATATATATATATATATCCATTATCTAGGTTTAGTTTTCACTATGGTCATAGTCATCAACTATCAAAATTGGAAATCCAACTTGTCAATAATTTTTTTTTCCTTTTTTGAGCAAAACTTTTCAATAATATTATCATATAAACATATCAAAAATTTTAACGACTTCTAGCCACTTTGTTATGAAATAAAACTCTTTATCTTATTGTGTTTGATCTATTTTATGTTTCACTAACTATATGGCTTATTGCGCGTCTGTTTTTTTACCCTAAAGTAATCAAAATTTTAAAAAAAAAAAATCAAAGATTTGGTATATTACAAATCCTAGAGTATAAAATGGAATAATCTTCATTTTAATGAGATGGTCCAATATTCATGCCTTTACTACCTAATTAGCAATTCTTGTATCTATTTTCAAATCATGTTAGGTTGGGACAACTACAATGCAATGTGCACTGGACTATCCAATTAGCCCTTTGACATTTTGTTTTCTCTCAAGTTAAGAGCTTTAACAAATTGGATGGTAATTACTATGAAAACCAAATCTTATCCACAATGGGGTTTATAATTACTTATTAGTAGGGCAGTAAATAGAATTAAATGGCCCATTTATCCTCTCAGCTACAGTGTTATTTTGGTCAATGGAGCGTGCAAATTAAGCTTCCTATTGCTTTCATCAAACAACCCAGAAATGCACTTCCACCATTCCTACTTAATTCAAGGAAAGTGTGATCATGAAAAGTGATTCTCACCAACCGCAACAAGAAGCTTCAAAAAGGAGGAAAAACCAGAATCCCACACACAAAGGCATAGGGGAGAGAAAGTTGATTGGAATGGCAAAGAAACACCAAATAGTTCTTGGAATATGGGGGATCAGAAGCAGCTTCCGTTCCCTTATAGCCTTACTTGTGACTATCCTAATAATCACAGCAGTTTATCTTAGCCAAGATAGTGGAATATTCTTTGAAAATAGAACCAATGTTGAATTGTCACAGTGCAATTTGTTTTCAGGTAAATGGGTGTTTGATAACCAAAGTTACCCTCTATACAAAGAGAAGGAATGCACGTATATGTCTGATCAATTGGCTTGTGAGAAATTTGGAAGAAAAGACTTGAGCTACCAGAACTGGAGGTGGCAACCTCACCAATGTAACCTCCCTAGGTATATATTTTCTCTCACTCGGTTACACCTGTTATAACTCCTTACAATGTTACAACCATTCTGTGACTTTTTATAGGTTAATATTTTGAGAGTTTTATTGTTGTAATATATAACATATTCACTTCATTCTTAATTAATATTTTGTGTATAATATTAAAAATTAAAGATACATGAGTTTTAAACATTATATATGATTAGATCAATGGTTATTGACTTTCAATCATCTTGGTACTTTACAAGCATGGATGCATATTATAACAAAGCAACATAATCTAATCTTAATTTGTCAAAATACTTGTTCAATAAAAAATTATGGAGTGGTGTAAATTTACAAATATATACACATGATGATGTTAAAGATGTCTTTGTCTATGGTTTTGAACTTTGTGGAACTTTTTTCTATGTTAATAAGGTTCAATGCCACAGCGTTGCTGAAGAGGCTAAGGAACAAGAGGCTTATATTTGTTGGGGATTCACTGAATAGGGGACAGTGGGTTTCGATGGTCTGTCTGGTCGATTTAGCAGTCCCTCCAACGCTTAAATCCATGCACACCAATGGCTCATTGAGCACCTTTAAGGCCACTGTGAGTAAGAATTTTTGCTGCAAAAAAAAAAAATAAATAAATGTTGTAGACGTGCATTGTACACTTTGTGCTGTGGATCCGGGATATCTGGGCTGGCCTTTTTGCCAATCCAACCACTCGGGATTAGGCTTGAATTTCATAGTTGGGCTAACAATGAAACCTAATTAAGAACCCAAACATACCCTCTAAGAGAGATAGCATCTCATAGAGCCACTGTATATAGTGGCTTCTCAAATTATATGCGGCCCAAAGATGTATGGGACATACTGCTGCGAGAGTTGGTGCATATAACAGTTCCATCAGATAGATTTTCCAGAGAATGGATTACCATTTTGCTTAAAAAGTGGATGATGAGGGATTTAAACCAAGAAAAAACTATTTTATGTTCTCTCACAATTGATGGGGAGCACACACCAATGTACCCCAAATATTGAGAAATGTTAGTTGGATATAACTCTTACACAAATTATCCTACCTTTTAATTAGACCAACCGAGCACAGTTATTGAATTATAAGACTTTTGGTAAAGAAAAAATAGCTATTAGTTATTATTTGAAATAACTTAAGAGTTGATTTTGCAGTTCCCTACCATTACTATAAATAATTAATATAGGAAATAATTCCCTTACATTTGTACTTTTTATAGTTGTTAATTTTACCAGAGAAACTAATAGTGAATTAATCTAATGAAGGAATATAATGCCTCCATTGAGTTCTACTGGGCTCCATTGCTAGTGGAATCAAACTCTGATGATCCATTGAACCACCGAGTACCAAATAGAACTGTCAGAGTCAAGGCAATTGAGAAGCATGCTAGGCATTGGACGGATGCAGACATACTCGTTTTTGATTCCTACCTGTGGTGGAGAAGGCCCACAATGAAAGTTCTGTATGTACCTTATAAAACCCAATAACTTCTTCTTTTTTCTTTTTCTTTTCTTTTTTTTCTTTTTTTTTGGATAAATTATAAATTACACCCCTAAAATTTGGGGATGATTAAATTTTACACCCTAAAATTTTAAAATTTAGATTTTACCCCTTAAAGTTTGAAAGTGTTTAGATTTTATACCTTAATATTTTAGAATTTGGATTTTACCCCTTATATTTTAAAAGTGTTTGAATTTTACTCTCTAAAGTTTGGAGATATTTGGATTTTACACCCTAAAGTTTTAGAATTTGGAGTGTAAATCCAAACACCCTAAACTTTAAGTGGTAAAATCCAAATTCTGAAACGTTAAGAGTGTAAAATCCAAACACCTCTAAACTTTTAAAAATAAAATCTAAATTCTGAAACTCTAAGGTGTAAAATTCAATCACCCCCAATCTTTTGGGTATAATTTGTAATTTACCATTTTTTTAATGATACGATAATAGGAGAGAGAAAATTTGAAGCTTTGACGGCTCTGTTAGAAATTTCAATAGATGTGAATTGAGTTACCCACGGCTAATTAAGAACATCTGCAATTTTGATTATTTATTTATTTTTGTACCTTTTCTATTCCAAGAAGAAAGATCGTGTCTAATTTTATAGTATGGAATAACTTATTTGTTGGAACCACCATTGACTTAGTATTAATCTAATCCTATTTTTGATGTGGCAATAATTAGGTGGGGATCATTCGAAAGTCCAGATGGGATATATAAAGAAGTTGAGATGCTTCGCGTCTATGAGATGGCTCTAAGAACATGGTCTGATTGGTTGGAATTTCATGTCAATCGAAACAAGACCCAATTGTTTTTTGTTAGCATGTCACCAACTCACGAAAGGTATCTTGACTAATTCCTTTCTCCTATAACTCATTTATAATCTGACCCGTCTCCAAGGTGTTGGTCTGAGAGACACCGAGTAGTTTTGAATTTTTATCTCATTTATGAGGTCTTAGGTTCAAATTTCTTAATCAGCATCTTCGGCCACCCCAAAAGATAATTATGTGTTTTAAGAATCCTAAACGTCCACGTTAACAAAAATATACATCAACATTTTACATTAAAAAAAACAACTCAGCTCTTTTAAGTAATTGAGAAAGCTGATATCATGAGAAACTTTAGGGAAATAAAAATTTTCACTACCTGTTTGAGTAATAAGAGCAACATCAATTTCACATGAACACCCTTACAGCTTTTTTTTATTATGTACCAATCGTTGTATGTTATGTTAAATTTATCATGAATCCAAACATGGGAAGGACTTAAGCTCAAATTATGGCATATGGTCAGTTTATTGTTTTGTTTTCAAGGAAAAAAAATTCCTCACTTTTAATAATTGCTATTGATTTTTTTGCTAATTAATAATTGCTATTGATATTGCATAGAACTAGTGGAAATCTAATATGTATGTATATTCCAGTGGTGAAGATTGGGGTGATGGTGACAATTGTTACTCAGAAACAGAGCCAGTTTTGACAGAGGAATTTTGGGGAAGTGACACAGATCCAAAAACGATGCGTGTAGTTGAAAATGTGCTAGACGATTTGAAAACAAGGGGTGTAGATGTACAAATGCTCAACATTACACAACTCTCAGAATATAGAAAAGAGGGCCATCCATCAATCTATAGAAAGCAATGGGAACCTCTAACCGAAGAACAAATATCAGACCCAAGTAGTTATGCAGATTGTATACATTGGTGTCTCCCTGGAGTACCAGATGTGTGGAATGAGTTCTTGTACGCTTACATTGTTCATCAATGACAATTTGGAATTAAAAAATAAAATTCAAGAAAAGTTTGTACTTCTTTTTTAATTTTAATTTTAGGTTTTTTATTTGGGTTCAAGCATGGTAATGTCATCTTTTGTTGTGATAACCCAATGATTGACTTCATATACGGTGATTGCAATTTAACCACATTCCTTTTTAAAATAAGGATCATACAATTGCTGCCGGCAAAGTAAAGAGAGTGATGCCAATATTACATATTTTATTGGGAGTAAAACTTAGATACAATAAGGTATTGTTCCTTAGGGATGCCTTTTAATTTTTTGACATCTGTCTAATTAAATAAGTAAACTAACAAACATTAACACCGTCTCTTTTCTATTCTTTTCTTTTTTTTCTTTTTTTTTTCACTGTCTCCTTCAACAAGACTTCTCACGCACAGAACCCAGGTGGCTATTAAGATTCTCACACCCAACCTCTTAAGTTCTAATCAAAATCAAGCAAAGAAGGACAAAGGGGCTGGTTCGTGGACTTCATATCATCAACAAAACTCTTGGATTTCTATTGCACAATCTCAGAAGATCCCGTTGGCTTTTGTAAATCGAGAAACCTTCAGCAGTAGCACTGTAGCAGGCTTCTCACACTCAAACTCTAAAATTGCTTATTGAAATCAAGCAAAGAAGGATAAAGGGGCGATTTTCTCCACTAATCCCATTGTTTTCATTATAAAACAAGTCGTTTTGTTCCCATGCTTGGTTCACACTGTAAAGGCACTTACACAAGCTGAAGAAAAAGACCAAACACAAGACAATAGAGCTACTGGAGCTGGTGATAAAGCAGCTGGTAAACGACCTGTAGTATAGCTATAATAGGCAAAACTGCAGGTAGCTTAAGTTAGTTTAGAAAGAAGTGGAGTTTGTACACGTGTCAATGATCTAAGAAGGGCTGAATGAGTTTGTTAGTCAGTTCCACATTATACGGAAGGAGTTAGGGCTATATATTTGGGATTGTATCAGATCAGTGATGAATATAACAGAATTTCTCATTCTCTTTGGAATCCTTTCTATTCTCCAAAATCTTCTCTGTTTCCTTCTTATTTTTCATCTTTCTTGTTCTACTTTTCATGGTATCAGAGCCACCATTAATGGCTTCCGCTCCGAGTTCCAGTTCTTCAACGGCTTCTTCAATCGCTTCCTTGGTGAATCCATCGTTGCTTCTCTTGTCAAACATGTCAAGTATGATGACTGTGAAGCTTGACTTCACCAACTACATCGTCTGGAAACATCAGATTGTTGTGATTCTTGAGGCTTATGCTATGATTGGTTTTCTTGATGATTCTTGTGTAGCTCCTGATTCTCTCTTGAAGGATAGCTCTGGAAATTTCACTAGAGAACCAAATCCAGAGTACATCAACTGGAAAAGCAGAGAGCAAGCTCTTTTCACCTTCATCAACTCTACGTTATCTTTATCAGTTCTGGCTCTCACAGTTGGTCAAAGATCTGCGAAGGGAGTCTGGACGGTACTTGAAAAGAGGTTTGCTTCTGTTTCTCGTTCTCATGTTTTAAGTTTGAGAAATGAATTACTGGGCATTAAGAAAGGTTCTGAAAGCATGGATAATTTCTTTCAAAGAATCAAAGAAGCTAGGGATAGATTAAGTTCTGTTGCTGTGTTTGTGGATGAAGAAGAACTTATACATTTAGTATTAGAAGCTTTACCAAATGAATATAGTGCATTTTGTTCTGCCATACGGACCCGTAATGATGTTGTACTGTAGAAGAGTTAAATACATTGTTGAATGCAGAAGAGAGAGCTATTAAGAAGAAGTCTGAGACTAGGGATACAACTATGGCTATGCTTCTTCAAAGTGGTTTTAATCAAAATACCAATAGAGGAAGAGGTAGAAATGGAAATCAGAGGGGTCGTGGCAGAGGATTTAATAATTTTGGTCCTAATTTTGGGTTTAATCATGGTCCTAATTTTGGGTTTAATCATGGTCAATCCTCTGGTCAGTCCTCTGGTAGTGCAAATGGTATTCTTCAACTTTCCACTTTTCAGCACAAGAATGGTTCTAGTTTTCCCTCCCTTCAGTCTCAAGGCTCATCTCAGTCTTCAAGACCTACTTGTCAAATTTGTGGCAAAAATGGTCACACTGCCTTGGATTGTTACCATCGCATGAATTTTGCCTATCAAGGCAGACATGCTCCATCCAAATTGGCATCTATGGCTGCTAGTTCTATAACAGCAACAGCCAAAACTGCATCAACTCATCCAACAAGTTGGCTTACTGATACAGGGTGTTCTGACCATGTCACCCCTAACCTTTCTCAGCTCTCTCTGAACTCACAAGCTACCAATGGTCATGAATCTGTTACTGTTGGAAATGGGCAAGAGTTGTCTGTGTCTCATGTTGGAAATGGTAAGCTTCAATCCCCTTCTCATTTTTTTCGTTTAGACAATATTCTTAGGGTTCCTGATCTGGCTTCCAATCTTTTATCTGTTCACAAACTATGTTTACAAAACAATGCCTTTTGCTATTTTGATGCCCATCGGTTCTTAATTGTGGATTTGGCTACGGGGAAGGTTCTTTATCAAGGCCTGAGTAAGGATGGTGTATATCCAATTCCATTCCCATCACAATCCTCTACTGATTCAGCCTTTCCTTCCTCTCTTGCTTTCAAGTCATTTGTCCATGCTCCTGTTTCTAATGAGGCTATGTTGTGGCATCAAAGACTTGGTCACCCTTGCTCCAAGCTTCTTCATTCTGCTTTATCTTCTTTCAATAATAATGTTGCAATTTCTGTCCATAGTGACATTTGTTCTCAATGTAAGTCTTGTATAAGTGCTAAGATGCACAAACTTCCATTTCCACAACATGTTAAGTCTAGTTCTTGTCCTTTACAACTTGTGCACAGTGATGTTTGGGGCCCTGCTCCTGTTCCTTCTGTTCTTGGATATAAATACTATGTCATTTTTGTTGATGATTTTAGTAGGTTTACTTGGCTGTTCCTTCTTAAACAAAAGTCTGAAGTGTTTACTGTTTTCTTGCACTTTAAAACTCTTGTAGAGAATCAATTTGGGGTCAAAATCAAAACCCTTAGGACTGATGGTGGGGGTGAATATGTTAATCATTCCTTTAAATCTTTTTGCTTAGATCATGGCATCCAACACCAGCTTTCTTGCCCTTATACTCCTCAGCAAAATGGTGTTGCTGAAAGAAAGCATAGACACATAGTTGAAAGTGGTTTGTCCATGTTGTATCAGTCTAATCTTCCTTCTTCCTACTGGTGCTATGCTTTTAGCACTGCCATTTATCTGTTAAATAGACTTCCTTCTTCTGTTTTAGACTTTAAGTCTCCCTGGGAACTTTTATTTCACTCTCCCCCTTCTTTAACTACTCTCAAAACCTTTGGTTGTGCTTGCTTTCCACTTTTGAAACCTTACACTGCCCATAAGCTACAGCCTAAGTCTTCCAAGTGTATTTTTTTAGGGTATCCTCCATTATCCAAATGATATATCTGCCTTGATCCTCACACTCAAAAGGTCTACATCACTCCACATGTCCTTTTTCATGAGTCTGACTTCCCTATGCTCCCTATACCACCTTCCTCTGATTCTTCTGTCCAAATCTCTAATGTCAAGCCTTCTTTGGACCTTTGGATTTCTACCCTTTTACCCAGTTCTTCCAGTTCTCTCTTGTCTGTTGTTTCTGAGGCTTTTCCTTCTAATCTGTCTTCTTTTTCTGTGCCTAATGAGGTCTGTCCTGTCCCTGCTGCCCCTATTGATGTTACTTTACCTACTGCACCTCCTGCTGATACCTTACAGCCTTCTGCTCTTGTGTCTTCCTCGGTTCCTGTTGAGTCTTCCTCTTCTGCTACTTCAAATTCTCTCCCATCTGCTCCTTCCTTTCCCAATACTCATCCCATGCTTACCAGATCTAAACATGGCATATTCAAGCCCAAAGCTTATGCTGTTGTGAGAAATTATGCTCAAGAGGAACCTCCTACTTTCAACATTGCCTCAAGATTTCCACATTGAATTGAGGCTATGGATTCTGAATACAATTCACTATTGAAGCAGAATACTTGGTCCTTAGTCCCTCTTCCTCCTAATAGAAATGTGGTTCAATGTAAGTGGGTGTACAAGATTAAAAGGGGCAGTGATGGTTCAATTGCAAGATATAAAGCTAGGTTGGTTGCTAAGGGTTTCTTGCAACAATATGGCTTGGACTATAAAGAAACCTTTAGTCCAGTTGTTAAGCCTGCTATTGTCAAGATTGTCTTGGCCTTGGCTGTTCAGCATAAGTGGTCTATGAAGCAGCTAGATGTGTCTAATGCATTTCTACATGGTGTCCTTCAAGAAGACGTTTTCATGTCTCAGCCTCAAGGTTATGTGGATTCCGTTCATCCTCACTATGTATGCAAGCTTCATAAAGCCATTTATGGTCTGAAACAGGCTCCTAAGGCCTGGTTTGATAGCTTTACCTCTGAGCTTTTCCATCTTGGTTTCCATTCCTCCTCTGCCGACTCTAATTTGTTTATCTTGCATCATGGTACTTATGTGGTTTACCTGCTATTATATGTGGATGATATTATTGTAACTGGGAATAGTCTTCCTTTCATTGATCATCTAGTTTCAAGGCTTGCCACTGTTTTTGATTTGAAGGATCTTGGTCCTCTTGCTTACTTCCTTGGTCTTCAGATTGAGTCTACTTCTCAAGGGGTGTTTGTGCATCAATCCAAGTATGCCTTGGATTTACTGACTAAGTTTAATATGTTGGACTGCAAACCTTGTGCTACTCCCTACTCTCCCACTGTTCATGTCAACTCCCAGTCCAGCCCTTTGCTTCCTGATCCTACAGTTTTTAGAAGCATGGTTGGTAGGCTGCAATACTTGACTTTCACCAGGCCTGATTTGGCTTTTTCTATTTAGCAAGTATGCCAATTTATGAGCAAGCCTACTCAACATCACCTTGTGGCAGCCAAGAGGATTCTTAGATATCTCAAGAGTACTATACATCATGGTATTCATTTTCAGCCTGGTCCTTTGGTTCTTTCAGCTTATTGTGATGCTGATTGGGCTGGTGATCCCCTTGATAGGAAGTCCATTACTAGTATGGTGGTATTTTTGGGCAGCACTCCTATTACTTGGTCTGCTAAGAAGCAACAGACTGTGGCTAGGTCCTCTACTGAGGCTGAATATAGGGCTTTAGCTACTGCTGCTGCTAAGGTAAGTTGGCTTAGGATGATTCTTAAAGATTTGGGTGTTTTCTTGTCCTTGCCACCTATGCTTTGGTGTAATAATGTGTCTGCATTAGCTTTGGCCTCTAATCCTATCTTTCATGCTCGTACCAAGCATATTGAGGTGGATTACCATTATATTCGTGAGAAGGTCCTTGCTAAGGAATTGAAGCTTCACTTTATTTCTACTCTTGATCAGCTAGCTGATATATTTACCAAAGGACTTCCTTCTCCTCAGTTTCTTGATCTTGCTTCCAAATTGATGGGTGTTCCTCCCCTCAATTTGAGGGGGGATGTAAAGGCACTTACACAAGCTGAAGAAAAAGACCAAACACAAGACAACAGAGCTGCTGGAGCTGGTGATAAAGCAGTTGGTAAACGACCTGTAGTATAGCTATAATAGGCAAAACTGCAGGTAGCTTAAGTTAGTTTAGAAAGAAGTGGAGTCTGTACACGTGTCAATGATCTAAGAAGGGCTGAATGAGTTTGTTAGTCAGTTCCACATTATACGGAAAGAGTTAGGGCTATATATTTGGGATTGTATCAGATCAGTGATGAATATAACAGAATTTCTCATTCTCTTTGGAATCCTTTCTATTCTCCAAAATCTTCTCTGTTTCCTTCTTATTTTTCATCTTTCTTGTTCTACTTTTCACACACAAGATCAATGAATGATTGGTCTTGGTTCGTGAGGTTCCATTCTTCTCCATTATATTCTTTATTTACATTTGAACTCATCCTGTGTGTTTAGCCAAAAAAAAAAAAAAAATCCTACGTGTATAAGAATCAGTTTTTCCCTCTATAGAATTCTAGGTTCCAAATGTTCTGCTCTTTGAAACCTTTATTGAAGCTAGATCTCATCTTCTTTGGGTGTGAGAATCCAAAAAGCCACCTGAGTTCTGTACGTGAGGAGTCTTACTGAAGGAGACGGTGAATAAAAAAAAAAGAATAAAAGAACAGAAAAGAGACTATGTTAATGTCTGTTAGTCTACTTATTTAATTAGACAGATGTCAAAAAATTAAAAGGAGTATGTGAGGAATAGTATCTATGATATTGTATCTAAGTTTTGTTCTTTTACTATATAAGTCTTACCAAACGATGTGTCACTAATAATAAAAAGTAATTTAAACATTGTGCGGGACACGTTTTAGCCTGTTGGGCCAGACACATGTTTGGGCTCACAATTTACTTGTTTGGTGGGCTTTGGAGTTTCCTACAATGGGCAATCCTATGTTAGCAAGTGCGACTCTCAAGCCCCCCTCTCTGGCTCTCTATTTTCCCCTTTTTTCCCCAGTTTTTTCACCCCAAACTTTGAATCTCCTTCGCGTATTTATAGGCCAGGGTGTAGTGACTGCGTGATGGTCTTCCTGATCAGTGGAGGGGAGGGTCCAATCTCCTTTCTCCGTAGTGGGGGCATTTAATGAGAGTGGAGTAACGATAGTGGCCTGGGAACTAGACCCGCCGCGAGGCCTGTTGCACGACGAAGTCGTCCCTAGGCAGTGGGGGCAGAGGTCCAATACCATCGCTCCGGAGTGGGCGTCAAGTGATGAGTGGATGTAGATAATGGCATTGGGCTTAGCTTCACGACTGGGTCTATTGCACGGCGGAGGCGCTCCCTAGGAAATGGAAAGGGAGGTCCAATACCGTTGCTCCGGGATGGATGTTAGTGGATGAGTGGTGGTAGTGGCATTGGGAAAAGACCCGCGGCTGGGCGTGTTGCTCGGGGGAGGCACCCCTTAGGGGTTATCGGAAATTTGCCGAGCATGGGAAGCTGCCCGGTGCGCACCAACAAGTTCTGGCCGAGTACTTTCGGCCACGTGGCGTTGTAGTGATAGGCCTTCGTGGCTAAATGGTTTTAACGGGGTCCACGCCCGTACAAACACTAATTAATTATCTTTTTGAAGTTTTTTTCTTTTCTTTTTCTTTTGAGGGATAATTATCTTTTTGAAGTGACACCAAGTTTGTGGTGTCACATTCATTATTATATTAGTTTATGGTAAATTACATTTTTTTCTATCATAAACTATTACCTCAACTATACTTAACTCTTTGAATTATTGGAATGCACAATTTACCCCCCTCCCAAAGTTATAAATCTATTTCAATGCCTTCTCTATAGTCTGTTTTACTGTTACATTTGACAAAATTTAGCATTTAAAGACCAATTTATCCATCTCTTCAAAATAGAAGCCTAAGGGGTAAATTGGTTTTCCAATACTAAAATTCGTTAGAGTTAACAACAAAACAGAAGGCAAGACGTTAAATGTGATGTATTTTTTAAATCGGGGGTCAATCATTTGTTTCAATATTTTAAATGGTTAAATATAAACAAGATAATAATTTATGTTGGAAAATTATAATTGGTCCTATCAATGTATAAGTTTTTTTTGTAATAAAAAAGCTTTTTGTAATATTTTAAGGTAAGATAGATAAGATAATTCATATACCAAGTGTTTTAAGGTAATTATTAGGGGGTAGGGTTATTGACTTGGTGGTTCTCCAAGATGTTCATGCATGGTCGTGACTCGTGACAACACAGTATATATGAATTGTCTTTGGCCTTGGTGACTGCGAATCCAGTTTTGCCTACAACATGTCTTCAACTCTTCATGTAATAAATAAATAAATAAAGCAACTTGAAATTAGATTATTACCTCTAATTTTTGGTAAAAGATAAGATCCGAAAACACATCAGCTGGCCTACTCAAGACTTGAGTGGTTATCTCTATCTATTATCTCTATCTATATATATATATATATATATATATATAAAAGCACAAATGCGCCAAAGCAGTGTAGCTATAGTGCTTTGGTTCAGTGTGTCCATTTCTTTTCTTTTTTTTCCAAGTTTTGAACAGTAGCTCTTTTTTTTTTTTTTCCACTGCTTTCTTTTCTTTTCTTTTCTTTTTTCTCAGCTTATCTTTTTTGGGGTAATATCCCGTCCACTCTTTATATATATATATATATATATATATAAAACTATTAGTTAACACAATAAATTGTCACAATATTTTTGCAATTATTAATATGTTAATTTTTTATAGGTTAAAATAAAATATCATACTAACCTACGACTAAAACTAAAGGTATTATGAAAAAAAAAAAGTGTTACATCAACAACACTTTTTTCCACAACATTTTTCTTGCGAATGCACTAACGCACTGTAGCTACAGTGCTTTCGTTTAGTGAGTCCCTTTCTTTTGTTTTTTTTTTCCCAAGTTTTGAATAGTTGCTCCTTTTTTTTTCCCCACTAGTTTCTTTTCTTTTCTTTTTCTCTGCTTTTTTTCGGGGGTAATATCCTGTCCACTCTTTTTTTTTATTTTTTTTTATATATAAAACTGTTAGTTAACACAATAGATTGTCACAATATTTTTGCAGCTGTTGATATGTTAATTCCTTATAAGTTAAAATAAAATATCATACTAGAATCATGCACAACTAAAACTAAAGGTATTATAAAAAAAAAGAAATGCTACATCCACAATATTTTTCGTAACACTTTCACAACATTGTTTATTAGGTTTTTTTTTTTTTCCTACAAACGACAGTATGCCAGTTTTGGTTGTGATGCTTTTGTCTTTTCTTTTAAATATTTATATGTGTATGTACAGTTAGACAGACTTAACAAATTCGTACAATATTTTCACAATTATTGACGATTTGTATTGCTCATTGGCCTTTTTTTTTTTCACAATACGCTAGTTTTGCTTGTGCTTTTAAATATTATATGTGTATACACAATTACACTGACGCAACAAATTTTTACAATATTTTCATAATTATTGAAGTGTCAATTTTGTAAAGGTCAAAATAAAATAATAAAATAAGAGACTGAGAACAACCACAACTAAAAATACATGTATTATGACAATATTGTAACATCTTCTTCTTCTTGTTACAATATTTTCATGATCGCAAGATCTCAGTTTCTTATAAATCAAAATAAAATAAAATAAAAACAAATGCTATGTCCACAATATTTTCACAATAATTTTGTAACAAATTCTATGTGGCAAGTTATTTTTGAATGATAAAAAAGTGATATCAGTAGTGGGTTCAATTTTAAACCAATAATAACTTGTCATTTATAATTTGTTCTAAAAATGTTATAGAAGTAGCATTTCTCTCAAATAAAATAAAAATATATCTATTCGGATCCTAAAAATAATAGTATTGTGAAAATGCTCTAATATTTTGTTATATTCTTAGACTTCTTTTTTAGTATATATAGTAAAATTGGGTGAGCCAAAATTCACTGTACGTTTCACGCACAATTTTCTTGTATTGTCTTTTTGCTTTTTTTTTTTTTTTTAATGCATAATTTTAAAGCCAGTAATAATTTTTTACCTAAGATTCGTTGTGAAAATGCTGTGGATATAAAAATTAAATCATAAAATATCAAATTGAGACCTACCACAACTGAAAATAAAAAATATTACGAAAATGTTATGACGTTTTGTTATATTCCTAAACTTCTTTTTTGTGTGACATTTTGTTGTGTCTTTAGGCTTCTTTTTTGTTTAGTCAAATTTAGTATGCCAAAACTCATTGTTTTAGGCACAATTTTCTTCAATTGGATTTTTATTTTATTTTTAAATTCACAGTTAAAAGTGGTTAGCTCAGTTTAAAACCAGTAGCAATTTATCACCTAAGATTTATTATGAAAATATTGTGGACGTAACATTACTCTAAAATAAAATAATAAAATATCAGACTAGGACCCACCATAGCTAAAAATAAAGGTATTGTAAAAATATCGTGACTTGTTGTTGTGTTTTTAGACTTCTTTTTTGGTTTATTCAATTTGTTGAACTAAAATTCATTGTTTAATGCATAATTTTTTTAGGTTGATTTTTTTTTTACACATTTCAAGTTTTTTTTAAAAAAATAAAAATAAACACACACACGCAAGCGCGCGCGCGCACACATATTGTTTTACACACACAAATTGACGAAGTAACACTTTCCTCATTTATACTCGGGGTAGTTGCACTCCCCCCTAAAGTAAAGTTGAATAATTTTATCATTTATATTTTGTAAATGAGCATATACCCCTATTGTTTCTCTCTTAATTGGTTTAACAAAATCTTATAATTCCTAAAATATTCTATTGTGCAATGTCTAATATAATCCTACTAAATTTTAATGTCCCAAAAAATTTCTTTGTGTATTTTGAATTTTATGTAGTAGACTAGTAGTCATGCTAGGAAAGTTAGAATGATGATATATGATGTTCTATTTGTTACGTAAAGAATACTAATTTATTAGGTTTAAATCTTCTACACTTATAATTTTATCTAATAAAAACTTTGATGACATATGTCTTTCGTTATTTTGTTCTTATTTTAATTTATTTTCCTACTTAAAAGGATATTCATTAAAAATAAGTAAGCTAAACACTGTAGTTAGACTCATAAAATAAGATAATAAAGAATGAAATATGAATAATCAAATCTTCATCGTAGATGATTGCAAATATTTAATTTAATGACGATCTTCACAAAATTTGTAGCATATATTATCATTCATTGCGAAAATTTAAATATTGTAGAAAGATGATGAAATTTATTATCATTCTTTGTAACATTTTTTGGTGAGAAGATATTACATTTAGTAAATAAGTTCTAAAAAATCATCACAGTACATAGATATTCAAATAGCTATTTTAAATTTAAGTATATGACTTCATACTTCTTCAACAAAAAAAAAAAAAAAAATCTATATTAATTCTCTCACTCTAGTGCCAGCACGTGCAACCTACACTAGAACTTTAGGAAAAATGTCAAATTAGTGTTTTCACATCAAATTATAAGTGGTAAATTGTTATTGATTTTAATTTAAATTTACAACTTAAATTATCTTTTTACCCACCTGTAACAGCCAATATCAACTTATTATCTAAAATTTCTTATGAAAATGTTGTGAATATAAGAGTTCACATGCAAATATGGTATATACAGTTATCAAGCATACATGAGAGCACATATAAATGGGCAGTTTCTTCTCTCGAGTACCATATCAATTGATTCCAACCGCTTCTGGGACCAACAGCAACCAAACTTTCATTTCATACATATAATAATACATTGCAACTGCGACATTCCAAATCAGTCAACCTGCCCCAACAAAATTAATGATCCAGCTAATTATGACCTCGCAAAACTTTTTTAAAAAAAAAGAACATTTTATTTTATATATGGAGAATCCCTCTCTCCCACGTTCCTATTATTAAAAAAAAAAACAATGTTTGATTACTAATTTAGTTTTAATGTCTGTTCTACGTATGAAAATAGTCCCTAATATTTTAAATGTATTAGTGTAATCCTTAACTCATAGTCCCTAATATTTTAAATGTATTAGTGTAATCCTTAACTTTTTAGTATCATGAAAAAATAATCTTTTCATTTGAGTGATGAATGAAAAAATTGGTGTGATTATTGATTAAATATTTTATTTTAAACATTAGTCAGTGGCAATCAACGTTTGAGCCCAAATGGGATAAAAAATACCAAAATGTTTATCCATATTGGCATTTCAAGAGTTATTTTAACCTAATACTAAAATGTTAAAAACTAAAGTAACACATTTACACCACAGTGCAATCTTGTTGCGATGATCGCTTTACAAGTGTAAGTGTTTGTAGGGTGTGGGGGAGCAAGAATCAAGTTTCAAGCATCCAGTAGAAAGTTTCACACACATATACACTTGGACTAAACGAAAGTAGAATTTCTATCTTGTATAAAACAAGTAACACATTTACAAATTCAGCATGTATTGTTGGTATGTATTATAGAGACTTTGGATTAAATATAAGTCGTCTATTACCAAATTTAAAAATTTATGACCATTTCTACATGTATCACCAAAAATAATAAGGCGTAAATACATTTTTAGTCCCTATATTTTGCAACTTTTTCATTTTGATTTCTACATTTTGATTTTACCACTCTTAGTCTCTAAACCAATTAACGCTTGACATTTAAATCCTTTCAATCACCCAACTAACAGCAAAAGCTGACGTGGCTGACGGTGGAATAAAAAAATAATATAATCTCAAACATTAATTAATTAAATTAAAAACAAACATTAAAATAAAATAAAAATTCATTAGTTTTTGGGGAAGAACATAACTATTCATATTCTTCATGTTCTTCCCTAAACATGTTTAATTGCCCAGAAATTTAAAATATCGAAATTTAAAATAACGCATCGATGCCCTTGAGTCCTCTCTCCACCATTTAAAAAAACCTACTTTGTATAAATTTATGATCTTTCCTTTTCTTCTTCCATTTCAATTCCAGATCCCCTCTTTCTCTCTCTTTCTCATGGTGCATCTTTGTGTTTGTATCTTTCTTTTTCTTCTTCCTTCTTTCAAGCTCTCGATCTCTCACTCCCTCTTAAATCTTAATCTCTGAATTTTTTTTTCTCTCTCTCTCTCTCTCTAAACCCGACTCTCTCTCCCTCTTTGTTGTTTGATCGATGATGATGGTGTGGGTTTGATCAATAATGGTGGAGTGGATTTGATTGGGTTTTTCTGGGTTTTCATGGGGTTGGGTTTTTCCAGCTTGATCGGCAATGGTTGTGTGGGTTTAATCAGGTTGTTCTGGGTTTCCATGTGGTTGGGTATTTCTGGCTTCATCGGCGATGGTGGTGTGGGTTTGGTCGGGTTTTTCTGGGTTTTTGGAGCTGGGTTTGATTGGCTATGGTGGTGTGGTTTTGATCAGTTTTTTTAGGTTTCCAGGGTTGGGTTTGATCGACAATAGTGGTGTGGGTTTGATCAGTTTTTTATAGGTTTCCATGGGGCTGGGTTTTTCCGGCAATGGTGGTGGTGTTTGCTGCTTCAGGAAATGGGTTTGATCGATGGGGTGGTGTTGTTGGCAACGGATTTAGGTCAAGGATGGTGAGTTTGGTTTCGTATTTACAGGTTGTGGGTCTTGGATTTATGAACCTTGTATGGATGAACGTGAAAGAGTATTTGATTATAGATTTATGGGTTTGATTTACTAGATGTTTCAATGTTGAATGTGTTAGAATTTTCTGTGTTAAGATTGATTATGAATGTTGGCCGATTGGGTTTGTCTTGATTTGGTGCAGAACATGAAGTTCATGTTCTGAAGAAGAAGAAAAACATGAAGATTATTAACAATCACATTCTTCTCAAAAACTAATAAGTTTTTTTTTTTTTAATTTTAATAGATTATTAACAATTATGTTCTTCTCAAAAACAAATAAGTTTTTTTATTAATTTTTAATATTTGTTTTTAATTTAATTAATTAATGTATGTGATTTTTTTTTTTTAATTCCACCAATAGTCACGTTAGTTTTTACTGTTAGTTAATTAACAAAAATGACTTAAATGTCAAGTGTTAATTGATTTAGAGACTAAAAACAATAAAAACAAAATATAAAGACTAAAATATATATATATATATAAAATATAAAAACTAAAATGCATTTACGCCAAATAATAATTAACCCCTTACGATAATTTTAACTATTTCTTTTAAACCATTAGAGGACATGATTGGCACATTTGTAAGTGCATTTAGTACCCCAAAGCACCGAATGGTCCTAATCATTGTCTTTAAGTCTTCACCTGCAATAGTACATGTGAAGCTGAAATCTCGGACCAAAACCAAATATCAAACCCACTTCGTGATCTTTCCAATGTTCTAGTCAAAATCTTTTACGAGACAGAGACACACATGCGCGCACACACACACACAGAAGATAACCTGGGATTTGCTTCATCCGATATTGTATTATACCATGATGCTGCGATGGAATAGAAAGAAAACCCATTTCCCTCTCATAGCAATTCTCTCTTTAGTCTTCATAGTTATCACAATCCTCCACAATGAACATAGCATAAGGCAAATCCACGAAAACCCAGATCACGTTCTTCATCACCAAGAAGCTCCAGTCACTTTTGTTAAAGCAAATCGTATAAACCCTGCTCAAGGTATAGTCCATATATCTATCTTCTTCTTCTTCACCAAAATACTTAATGGCTCTACACAATCTGGGTCCACTTAAAGTCAATACCTTTACTTTGTTTCTAAGATTTGAAATAATTTACTGTATATTCTAGTTAATTTCTTTACTGGGTGCCTTGGATTTGAAATTTTTGTTTGTTTGGTTTCAGAGGTTTTGGATAGATTCAGTAAGTGCAACTCCACCAGAGACTATAGTGGTCGGAAAATCGCTTGGGTTGACCGTAATGACGGTCAATGGCGGAGAGTGGCATCGGAGAGATGTGACGTGGCTTCGGGCAAATGGGTGTTTGATAATACCTCGTATCCACTGTACAATGAGTCGGAGTGTCCGTACATGTCGGACCAATTGGCGTGTCACAAGCATGGGAGGCCTGATTTGGGGTACCAGTATTGGAGGTGGCAACCGCACGAGTGCAATTTGAAGAGGTACTTCTTCTTTTTCTTTTTCTTTTTCTTTTTCTTGTTGGTTTCAGTATAGCTTTATCAGCATTGAATTTTTCTTTTTAAATATAAGCATGGAATTTTTTCTGAATTTACAACTTGGTTTCTTTTTTGTGCTATTGAATTTGGACTAAATTTGAATTTTGTAAAGTACAAATTTAGAGTGTAATCAGGGTTTTATTATGGAACTTGTGACTAAATTAAGGCACAAGTTAAGTTCACTATAAATGCTGCCTTACTAATGTACTGATAAAGAAAAAAAAATTGTACATATAATTTGGATTTTAGATTTCTTTTAATTGGGTGTCTTCGATTGAAAGCTGAGGGCTTTTTTTTTTTTTTTTTTGGTTAATAGAATCAAGCATGGAATTTGAGGCTAATTTCTGAATTTACACCTTGGTCTCTTATTTTTGCTAGTGAATTTGGAGTGCATTTGAATCTTGTGATATGGATTAAACTTGTTGCTTAGAAATCATGACTTCAAGTCACAATTTCAGTTGCTTTTGGGGTTGTGTATAAGAAACACTACTCTTGTGATAGATGCAAAGTATAAATTTAGAGTGAAATCAAGATTTTTGAATTTCATAGAATTGGAAGTTGTGATTAAATTAAACACAAGCTCACACTAAACTCTTCCTTACTAAAGAACTGCAAAAAATGGTATGTAGTTTATTGGGATTTTGAGATTCTTTTTAATTGGAAGTAAATTGATTTTTTTTTTTTCCTTTTTTTTGGTGGGCTTGTTTTGTAGATGGAATGTGATTGAAATGTGGGAGAAGTTGAGAGGGAAAAGGCTAATGTTTGTAGGGGATTCATTAAACCGAGGGCAATGGATATCAATGGTGTGTTTGTTACAGTCAGTGATTCCAGCCAATAAGAGATCTATGTCACCAAATGCGCCTCTTACCATTTTCAGAGCAGAGGTAAGCAAGATTTCCCCCTCTAGAAAAGCAAAATTGTTTTTGCTTATGATTGAGGAGAAGATTGTGACTTTTGAAAGATATTGAGAATTTCATATTGTTTCTCATTGTTATATCTTTGTGTGATTTGCAGGAATATAATGCAACTGTGGAATTTCTCTGGGCTCCATTACTTGTTGAATCTAATTCCGATGACCCAGTGAATCACAGATTGGATGAACGGATAATCCGCCCTGATTCAGTTCTGAAGCATGCATCAAAGTGGGAGCATGCTGATATATTAGTTTTCAACACATACTTGTGGTGGCGACAAGGTCCAGTTAAGCTATTGTAAGTATAGTAAAACCAACTAAGTATCTAACTAGAAAAATGAGTTATATAGAAAAAATTATTAATTTATCCTCAAACCCTTTTTTTTTTGTGCGTGTAGATGGAGTGCTGGAAAAAATGGGATTTGTGAAGAATTAGATGGACTTGGAGCCATGGAATTGGCCATGGGAGCATGGGCAGACTGGGTTGCTTCTAAAGTGGATCCCCTGAAGAAGCGAGTCTTTTTTGTTACCATGTCCCCAACGCATCTCTGGTGAGTGCGAAAACCCTTTTTTCCAATCCATCTCCAATATTAATTTGCAATTCCTTTCAGTTTTAAGCAAAACTCATGCATATTCCAAGGCCATTTTTGGATTGTTTTTTCCCTCAAATATTATAACTGCATTTTTCATTCAAAAAAAAAATTTAGAAGTAGCATCTAGAATGTTTCCTGGGTTTGTATTTAGCTGGATACAGAATCGTTGATGCTCAGAATGGTTCATAAAATGATACTTGAAGTCTGATCTAAGAAATTTATATTTGATTGAAAATAAATTAGTCATAGTTGGCCATGGGTCCAATATAACTGGCTTAGATCATTGTGTTAATATGAACATTTTCTTGTCATCTATTCTTAGAACTCTTTTAAAATTAGTGCTTGCTGTTTATATAAGATGTCTTGACCTTCTGTTTATCCTGTGTTTGTAGCCAGTTTATTAAACAAGGCTCTTGTATCTTGATAATTGGAAACTAGACCATAATCCTACCTTTAAATTATTAAGGGTCCAGAAAGTTCAAATAGAAATGGATTTCTCATATTTTAGATCAGTATTCAATAATCAATGGCTTACGTTTTGATCTGGCCACAGGATAAATAAGAAGAAAAAAGGCCTAGATAATAGTTGGGGGAAATTTATGACAATTAATGGCCCAAATGGCAAATAGTCTATCCTAATAGTTTATAAAGGAGCATTCTAAACTGTCTACTTAATTTCATGTGTAAGGACTAAGGACATTGTCATATTTTCAATATCCTACTTCAATGCTTCATATCCCCACTACCGCCGCTGGGAGGTAGGATCTTATAGCATCTTCTCATCATTTTCATAAAACTTGTTATGATTCAGGAATCAAGAGTGGAAACACGGAAGTGAAGGCAATTGCTATGATGAGAAAACCCCTATAGATTTTGAGGGCTACTGGGGTAGTGGTTCTGACTTGCCTACAATGCGCATGGTAGAGAAGGTACTTAGCAGGTTAGGTTCAAAGGTTTCCGTTCTTAATATTACTCAACTCTCAGAGTATCGCAAAGATGGCCACCCTTCAATTTACCGCAAGTTTTGGGAGACACTGAAACCTGAACAATTGTCAAACCCTCCAAGTTACTCTGATTGCATACACTGGTGCTTGCCAGGTGTACCTGATGTATGGAATGAATTGCTATTCCATTCTTTGTACAAACAAATGTAAACTAGAAAGGTCTTTTTAGTGGTTCCCTGTAGCAAATTAGCAATTGAAAAGGGAATTTTGAGTTTTGTTTCCATTCACAAGGAGAATGGTTGCTTGTAACAATTGATATTCTATTAATTTATGCACTTAAAAATGAAAATTTCATTGCTATTATCACTAATGAGAAGTGAATATGAAATTGACTCATTTGAACGCAAATTCATTGGGTGTGTTACCACTTAACTACGGTGAATAGCATGTTTTCATATGGAGGCAAGTTGCTTAATTTATTATTAAAAATGTTTTGAACCTTCTAAAAATTTTTGGCATTGAGTTTTGACTTGTCCAAAAGTGAAGTTAAGATGGATAAGGATTCTTTAAGAAAGAGAATGGAGGACTGCATACATTCAATTGTGATCCAATAGCCTTAAGGGCACCAGGAATTCATGTTGCACTTCAAATCATATTCAATTATTTATTAAAAAGTTGGTTAACACCTATAATTTTTGTACACTCATCATCTTGTCTGTTTACTTTAACAATACACAACCATTTTCACAACATTTTGCACAAGATAGCAAATTGCTATTGATTTTTATATATAAGCCCATCATTTACACTACTTTATTGTCTATTATATTGTTGAAAATTTAGTCTCAACAATTGTAAATAGAAAATTGTGAATTAGCTGTGTCCGTAGATTTATAGATCATTCATTGATCATTTATCGAAAGTTTGTTCTAGGCCTCCTAGACAACAAAAGTGGTAAAGCTTCATTGAAAATAGGAAGATGATTTTGGGCCTGGTAGCAAAGTTGTGCTTTGGAACTGGAGTAGTCTCATTTCCATCCATTCGGAGCATGATTTTAAACCAGGCCTGGCCTGTGCTCTGGGATGGACTGGCATTAGTTGGACCCTAATCAAAATTGAACCCAATGGTAGGCTCAACCATACATATTTCCCTACAAATAAAAATAATGTACCAAAAAGAGTATTACGCCATAAAAATCTTCTTCTTTTTTCCTTTGAAGAAGGAAATAGGAAAAAGCTGTGAAGATCAGGTTCCAATTAACTCGTATACTTAATTTATTTGCATTAGTAGCAAGCACGTTTTAATACATGTAAAATCTTCAGTTTAAATTATAATTCATATAGAATTCTATAAATAAAACAATAGTTTAATCAACCAATCATTTGTTTTAAAATATCTATACTAGTACTGGCAATAATTTCCTACATAAAAAATATATAAATAAAATTTCTCCTGGTAGATTAGTTTTGGAGTGGGCCAAGTTTGATCTTATGATCCTTAATAACTTTTTTCTTTAATTAACTGTTGTTTTGATTCATTCTATTTCTTAAGTGGTACAATACCATCTTTTTATAAGTGCTTGATCCTTTTGTAATATATTTTAATAATTTGATCCGAAACTAAGTACTTCTATTTTAAAAATCTGATTCGAAACTAAGGCATGCTCTTATGCAGAGCATATAAATTTAGATTTACCCCTAGCCAAAAAAAATGGACTTAACAATTAACATTTTAAAATGTAGTCTATATGAATTATGGTTCACAGGATACTAAAAAAATAACAATTGGAAAAAACAAGCACTATCGAATCAAACGAACATTATAATTTCTCATTATACGTACATAGCTTCTTCATTGACCATTGGGGAAAGGTACCCCTTTTACCGACTATACATTAGACCAACTTCAGCCCTCTCAGCAATTTCACATTTGCATTACACTCCAGGCCTTCCCCTCCACCCAAAATGGTATAAACGCAAAATTGCGTACTGAATATTTTACAGAATCTTAACTGGGTTTGACTTGCTCAAAGAAAAATTCACTTGAAACTTCCAGAACTATACATGCTCAATCAACCAAACCTCTAAAACTATGGCAATTGGCTCAAAACTGAAGATGCTTAAAATGACTTACTTCCCTGCACACGTGCAATATTTCCATATTCTTCCATGGAACATTGCACTGCCAATTAAATGTTAGTGACTTGCTTAGGTTTTCTTTAACATCAATAATTAGAGTTCAATCACAAAGAAGAGGTTTTCAGGAATCAGATTGTACCAGCAAAATGAAGTCTTTCAAGCATTCCAAATGACGTGCTCACTATATCCATTGAGTTTGCGCTGGAACCAGCACCAATATGGAGGAATCTTTAGATTAGAAATCAATAACCTGTAAGAGCCAGATACCCTCTCATTGATTTTAAAAAAACAAATAACAATCCATTTAGGGATATGAAGACTTACTAGTCCGATTGTATCAGCTCCATTCATTATCTAGCCTTTGCAATCACCAATAATTAATAAAACCTTCTCCCTAAGCTTATCAATAGTCTGCAGAAAGTGAAACAAGTACAGAAATTTATGACAGCGGAAAAACATGCAGCAAATGCTATCAACAAGATATGAAAGTCTCAAAAGGCAGACCAAACTAGAGAGTTTTGCCCATCTTTGAGCAGAGGCAGCTGCATTTTTGAGGTGAGAACAATGGGGAGACTCAAAATTCAGAGAGTATATTGAATTTTCCGTAGATTCTGCTACCCAGAGATGATTCATTTGGTCCTTTGCTCTCTTGATAAGATTACAGAAGCCAACCTGCAATGTCGAACCATAAAAGCTGTCACCCAGAAACTTCAAGAGAAGGGAATCACGATCTGTCTCCGGGAAGAAAGAGGGATTCAAGTGCATATTGCAAGTGTCTTGAAAACTAAAACATGAAAACCATATTTTATTATTAAGTAGAAGAGCCTTTGACAATCTCTATAACGAAAAACCATTACAAGTATGTGTAGTAAACGATTATGCTCTGGGTAAGAGATTCTTCCAAAATGACTATGCATTGTGTTAGTTAATTAATAAAAATCTAGAGCTGGAATCACTAGCTGTGGATCACTTACTGCTTCATTGTGAGATGGCTCATCGGATGTGGAATTTTAAATCTTTTGAGAGTTTGTGGGTCTTACTAAGAACAGTTCCAGTCTGCTCTTTGTTTGGTGGAACTGGTTTGTTTGGTGGAACTGGTTGGGGTAACACTCGTCTAACATTTGGAATTTAATTCCTTTGTGCTTATTGTGTTGTCTTTGGAAGGAGTGCAATCTACAAACATTTGAGGACTTGGATAGTTCTGGAAATCAGTTGTTTGCTTCTTTTAGTGGATATCTATCCGACTGGTCACGGGCTTAGGGAATAGGGACTCACGTCTAGTGATTCTCTCCCTTCTTTCATTTGTTCTCTCCTCTTTTGTAATTAATTTTCTTCTTGGTTTTCTTCTTTTTTTTCTCTTTCTTTTCTTTGTAAATTTTGGTTTGCTTTGTGCTTTTCATGCATAGACTAGCCTTTTGAAAATACATCTTATCAAAAAAAAAAAATAGCTTTCTTATTTAGTTATCAACTTGTGGATTGTCTCAGTTATGATTTATGAAGCAATCAGTCATTTAATTCCTTTACTCCTATTTCAAAGTGTATAATTATGAGAACAAAGGAAATTTCCATGAAGATTACATATCCTTCGTGGAATTGAATCAAATCTTAACATGTGAGCTCTTATTTGCTAAAACACCCAAAGTGGTCTCTAATAATGCATCCACTAATTAAAAGATAAATTGGAGTTGAATGTGAAATTACTCACTGTGGATCCTGCAAGATTAGAGTTGACTGGGGCAAATGAATCATCATCAATGAATGGTGAGCAGAATCTGATGGCAAGTAAAGAATTGGATAATTCTTCAGACTGCAACTCACAAATGGAGCTATCTGTCACAAACACCCACTGTTTCTTTTGATGGGGAGCTTTAAAAACCTCTCCCACATACACAATGACCACAGCAATATCAAATTCACTGAAGAACACAAAGAACCAATATAAAGCTTACAACTTTTGTCTCTGTACAAGTTTGAAAGAAAAGAAAGTAGAGGATAGGCAAAAACATCAGAAAAGAAGGATAAGATATGAAATTCACCTGGAAAGAGGAACTTCTCCCAAATTTGACAATAAGACTGCTTTCCGAGGACTGTGAAATGGCCTACAGGAATAACCATGAGCTAGATTCAATTATTAAAAAAATTTACCTACAGGAAGTACAAGGAAACTTACTTAAAGTGTTCAGTTTCTTGGGAAGATAAAGGCTTCCATTTGGCAGTGGATCCTCTTGCTTGCAAGTATAGGGTATGTGCATCAGAATTAATTGGTGCAAGCCCTGAAACAGCATAAGCCTGTCCCTCAACCAGCTCATATTGCTGTCACAATAGTAAGCAAATTAACAAATTACTTAAAAGACATTACATAATATTCGTATTAGCATACGAGTTTCGGGGAAAGGGAACATAGTCATCATAGGGGGGTTGTGGAATTGGGGGGAAAGTAGAGAGAAAAGGGGCTGGATGAGGGGGAATGAGCAAACTCAATATCAATAGGGTCAAAGTAAAGCAAAACAACACCATTGGATTCACCTGCTTCTCTGTTGGGTTCCAAATTGTTATCAACCCTTCTTTAGGGCTGTCCTTTCTGTCAGAAATTTTACTGTTTAATCCAACTACTCTCACCCTCATAAATGGGGTGACTTCTCTCTCTCCTAAACCAGAATCTTCCAAAGCTTTCTCAATTGATTTCTCCATGTCTGACTGCCTGGTTGCCTAATTTCAGAATGACCATAGTTAGTAATCTCATACCATAGTTGTACTTTTCTTTAAGCAAAGCATCTGAAACCCACCTCTAGTTTTGCTTTATAAGTGGTGAAAGAAGTTAATTGCTGTGGACTCATCCCTGCCATTAAAACTTCAGGTTCTGCAGCTGTCTCAAGTATCTTTAAAATATTTGCTCCTTCATCGCTGTCAGAGTCATTATAACTATGTGAACCTTTTATGCCTCTTTGAAACTCAGAAACAATGCCTTCTACAACAGTAGATCGCCTGCAGCCAAACAAAACTCATATAGAGAGAGAAACAAAATTTGCACTACATCAATGCAAACAAAGAAAAATAGAACAAAGGCAAAATGAATGTTTAGAGTCATTACTGTAGGTTAGAGATGCTTTTGTATCATTAAGAGGAAAACTATCTCTTAAACTGCTCATTTTGCCATGGTCCTGTTTAAACTTCAAAAGAATACTAAGTGCACCGAAAAGTAAAAGGGGGCCACATTTGAAATAGATATTACTCTACATTTTCTTATACAAATATGATACTTCATTAGCAGATCCTTGCTATACTGCATCCTACTTTTACAAGGATTTTCGTATCAATGTTTCTAAATTGTATTGTGTTAAGGAAAGAGTTCCTATTGATGATAGTGCTAATTTTGTGATTATGACAGCAAGCTCTCTTCCATATATAAACCCAACGGCTACTGCAGAAACCAAGTCAACCAGCACCTCTAACATTGGAAGATCAAACAGAGCAAATCACTCTAAGGAGTGTGCCCCACATGTAGACATATTCCATTGATTTCTCATTGCTATATCTATATCTGTATATTCATTTCATAGGTTCTATAGTCTATATATCTTTTTCTTTGCTGTAACTCACGTATTCTGCATAAGTGAGAATTCTCCTTTTCTATCATTAAGATCTTTATGTATTGTACCCATTTGCCATATCCCTATCCAAGCTTTCTAGCAAGACCAAGTGCAACAACATGCTTTAGACTCTGAATGATCAGAAAAAGTATGACAGACATGATTAAAGAACATAGTTCAATGACAAAAAATCATAGAACTACTAGAGTGAATAAATATTTAAAATATTGAATAGGCTACACAGACATCTACTTATAGATCAAGTAAACACTATCAATGAATATTTTCAAGAAGGTAAACCATTTAAATTTGTCTTCTTATGGAAGAATAAAGTCACCTCTGATCATATACTTGCACCATTCTACACTCCATCCTCTCCGATCTGACAATAGACCCGCCATTAATTAACCTAGATAAAAGCAAAAGGAACAATTTATCATTCAGAATGTACTGAAGAGAACTTTAAACTATATCTTTTTCAAATTACCTCTCCTTGTAGAGGACAGGGTATATTCGTGTGACTCCAACTATAGTCTGAGGGACTAGACCACCATTACTCTTAATGCACCTAAATGCCAAAGGACAACCAACACCTTTACCTAAGGATATAGATTTGAGGACCATGCATTAGAAGGCAAGAAGAAAAATTGCATATATTTCTTACGCCACGTAAGACTGGAAATAAACAAAAATTTAGACAACCCAAACAATGCTTACAGAATCCCAGCCGATCAGCCCAATGAGCTCTATATGTGCCATTCATGTGCAATAGCAAACTAACTGTCCTCAACACCTGAAATTGAAGCAAAAGCCTCAGACAAGCCGGTAAAGACAAGGTAAACATTTCCAATACTTCAACAACAAAAAAATAAACCAGAAAGAACCTCAAGGGGTGAAACAGGCGCAAGCCAGCCACATAATCCTGCTCCCCAGATCTTCACAGGGAAAAATAAACTGTAAGGAAGAGGCATTTCTAAAGGAAATTTTCTAATCAAAGGAAGGCAGAAAACATACTAATGAACGTCTTACCCGAAGTTTCTGCCCCACAAACAGTTTTCCGGCAGCAAGCTGCTTTGACAGTGGTTCATCCAGTACAGCATTAATTGCATACCTGTGAGGCAAGGTGAAATTACATGCCAAAGAACATAGATGTAGTGTAACCATCAAAGCATGTGTCAAGGCATATTCTTACCACCCGTCAGTTAGTTCAACCTTTGTCACATTACTATTTTCAGCCCCAACTACGGCCACGGAACAAGTCTCATTCTTTAGGTCAGAATTTGAGCAAATAGCTGAAACGCATAGAACCATCATTGAAGAAGGTGATGCACCCCCTTCCAGAATTCTTTTGATTGCAGAACAGTGACCATGATTGACTTCTCTTTCATATCTATGTAAATGCATACAATATTGTTCTCATGGATGTCTTATACACACAGGACTAAATGTATAACCAATACAATAATTAGATACCTATACTTCAATTCCTCGAGCACATTGGACACTGTCAAGAATTTTCCAGCAGCTATTTCTGGATAGCATCTCTCATAACATGCCAGTTTCCAAACAATCCACTTGTAGTGATTGATGACCCATCTAGATAGACAGATAATTTAAAATGCTAAACAAAACTAAGATACAGAATAAAATTTTTAAAAACTAATAAAAGAGCATTAAGCCATCAACAAAAGCACTGCTGAAGACCCATAAACAGTGTTCACAATAGCCAAATTCAAGGTTGCTGCATAAGTCAACCAATCCATATTACCGGACCAAACCTATTTAATAATAACATGGGCAACCCAACTCTATGTCAACAATCACATGCAACTCAATGATACATTATGTAAAGCTAAAATTGTCACCAAAGTTTGCAAAGATCAATATAGCATTTGCAAACCGAGAAGCAATGTAACTTTAAAAAATGTTCTTCCAGCCAACAAGAGGGAGGGGTGTAAAAGATTGAAAATGAAATGTAGTAGAGAATTAATTCTTTTTGATAAATTAGATAATTTACTCTTTTGAAGCATATGGCAAGGATGCTCCAGACTGAGCCAGCATGTGGAGAAAAGCTTCTGGTCCAATGCCATTTAAGCCAGATACATCATGAAACATGTACTTTTCTGCATCAGTTGATTTCATCCATCGGACCTGGTCTGACAAAAGATCCAACTGTATTCATGTGGACACGTAAATTAGAATCAATGCCAAAAGCAAAGAAACTCTAGAGGATAAATATCAGCACTGATAGTCTTTGTACCATATTCTGATCTGACAGAGGCACTTTCAAATATTCTTTGACATACATTCTTGACGTCTGGAACGGGTATCGTTCAGAAATCCTTCTTTTGCAACATGAATGATCAGATGCTAAAGTAGATAATCCTGATGGAACATGTAGCTGAATTGAGGAGCACTATATCAACAAAGACACAAAGCTATTTCAAAAACCAGCATGAATTTTACCATTGGAAATAAATAGAACATCCTTATTTAAAGGGGTGGAGAATTTGGAACGGGGCCTTTTGAATGGAGAAACAGAACTCCTTCCTAGTATTCTCTTTACGCCATTCATTTGTCCAGTATTTTTGCAAGTTGTGCCAATGGTATTTGAAATATCAACCAAGGGCCTGGCTGGTGACTTTCGAGGTGCATTAATCCTTGAACTGATACCATTTGATAAAGAACTTTTTGCCACTGTATTAGGATCAACTTGGCTGTTGCTTCGGGGCTTCTGTAGAGAAGACACATTAATATTTAACCCACTAGCATTTTCATGTTGAACAGCATCAAATTCTTCGATCAAGTTATTCCCAGAAACAATAGGTTTTGACTTGACTGATGACCGCACTTGATTTGTAGATGATCGCAACGGGGACACAAAAACTTTCAACATATTTTTACTCTCTGCCATTTCCTTATAAGAAAAGGGAGTGCAAGGATCATTTCCGTCATTTGACGAAGCACCATTGAATCTTGTCTCCTTTGAAAATGAAAAAACTGAATCATTTCCATCTCCTTCATTCAAGAAAGTTCCCAGTTCTGGGTCGCCAAGAAGACTCCTTGCACGTTTTAGTGCATCACTAGAGACAGAAATAGATCTTCCACCTGCAGTATGGAACTTGATTGGAGGAGGTTTGAGAGCAGAATTATACATTTCGGGTTGCACAAGGTTTGGATTTTCCTGATTCTTCAACCTAGTTCCTTCTAAACCAATCTTAGAAACTAACGAAGACCCTGTAACTGATGTGGAATTCTTGATCTCATAATTGTTTACACCCTCTCTCATTTCCATATCAGATGAACTTTTCCATCCGAATGATCCATTGGTATCACAGGGCTTCACTGAATGTTGTAGGCCTTGAAAAACACAATTATCATTATCTTCTTCCAATCCCAACAATGTCTTGGCTCTAACAAGGCCGTCCGAAGATATATTGACCATTTTCCCTGAGCCTGTCTGGAAGAGAGAATTTGCAGAACCACATCCATTATCTCTAGCTAGCACCCGACCTGCACATCATGCATGAGTTCACAAAAATTCTTGAAAAGACCAAGACATAACTACATGATTGTCTCAAATGATTGACTCCTTCCATCCCATTTCGTTTGTCCACAATTTCATTCTTAAATGTCTCAAAATATTGTCCACTAGTAAAAGTTGACATAGACAATTTTCCTAACTTACCCTTTACTTTATTTAAAAAGCCAATACTCTTTTTCCATGAGTTTAAATTAAGAGTCACGATTTAAAACTGGAAAAAAAAAAAAAAAAAAAAAGAGAGAGAAGGAAAAGGGACAGACAGAGCAAGTATTAGACTATAGCTTATTTTCATTAAGCTTATTTCACTTAAACAATAAAATGGCATAACTATAGCTATACCTTATAAAAGGAACAGTTTTAAAAAGGTGTAAATTCTCTCCTAAGATGAAAATAAGATAAATCAGAGAGGCACATAATATAGACGTTATACATCTAAGATTAACGAGCCAAGAGCCTAGTAGCTTAACTGGCACATCCTGGTGTTTCCGTTAAGAGACATCTAGTGTTCAAATTCCCCCCCCCCCCCCCTCCCCCAACTATCGAATTATCAAAAGCATTAAAAAAAAAATAACTAAAAGAAGAAAATAAATGTGAGTTTCTTACTCTCAATTATTGTTAGCTTTCAATAAAGCAAAAGCCAACTCAAATTAGGTCTTTCATACTAATAGAAATGCAATCAAGTTGTGTCTTTCACTTTCTTAAGAACCAGACACATACAGCAATAAAATGTTAGCCCCAATTTGTTCTTGGTGCCCAAAAAAATTAAATTATATCATAGCCAAAATTTGATTCATCACTGACCACAAGAGGACTGTGTAACACTATAGTATATCAAAATCACAGAAATTTCCCAAACTTCGATACCACCAAAAGCATAGGGGTTTTTTTTTTTTTTTAATTCAAACACATATATGAAAATTGAAAGAGTGAGATTGTGGTGCCTGAATTAATCTCGGCATCGTCGCCGAGAACCGATAAGGCCTTCGCTAACGAAGACTGTTTCACCGGAACCGATTTCCCCAACCCGGTTCGGAACATCGGAGAGCTCCCAAATCCTTCGCTACGATTCTCCAGAAGCTTTGCACATCCTGTAGCGAACCAAATCAGAAAATTGAGCCACAGAAAACAAAGCTAACAGAGAGAGAGAGAGAGAGAGAGAGAGAGAGATTGCCTTGGAGAGCGAGGTCGGACATTGAAGGGAGACGAGTGCTTCTGCCATTTGGTGAATCATCGTCGGGTTTGATTTGGAGGTCTCGATCGGAGGGTTCCCACCGGAAATCGCTGCCGGCTTCGGAGAATATCTGCCACGTCGACATTTGCCGGTGTGGTCTGAGTTCTGAAAAGAACAACTGGACAATGGTGTGAACCCTAAAACTGAAAAGGCTTGGTTTTGTTTTCCTTTTCAGGTACCTTACCTTTAGCTGGGAAATGTGTTTTACATTTTCGAAAAGGCGGGAAATTCTTGAAGGACTTCAAGGAAAACTCTATTTGAAATGACGAGTTTAGACTTTAAAATGAATTTGTCATGCTTTATTTACTACCTGTTCAGTGTGTTAAAGTTTATTTACTATTTACCCTTCCAAATCTTGCATCACGCTAGATATGTACAATTTTGAAGCGAATCAGGTGATCTAGATTATGTGGTCATGGACCAGTAACCCAAACCCAACATCTATTAGCTATTTTACATAAATAATGCTTGGGACACAATTTTTTATTAAATATCATTTATGGATTCATATAAAAGTAAGTATACAAAATAACTTTATGTAAAACACGATTTCCCTAATCTCATCAACAGAAAATTGAAAATCCTTATAGTCTGTTTGGATTGTAAGAGAATGAGGGGAAGTAAAGTAGAGTAAATTAGTGTAGAATTGACCCAAAATTAGTCTATTTTCAGTCAACTCTACTCTACTTCTTTTTACTTGCCCTTCTTCCCCCTTCAATCCAAACAGACCCTTAGTGCTTACTACATTGTATGACAAAATGTGAAGAATTTGATAAAGATGACCCACGTTTAGATGAGAAGGTAAATTCAATGCTATGCAGCTAAAGTATGATAATTGATATCTCTAATGACATATGTGGAATTTTATAGTAAAGACAGCAAAAGAGGTACATAAAGGGTGAACAATGGATCAACTAACTAATGAAGTCTTTAAAACCTAGTAGTAATGAAATTTTTTTTTTTTTTTTAAATGCTAACACCAGCCAAAAAGGACGGGAACTTCAATTTGAAAACCAACTTTATTAGTTGGCAGAAATTTATAATGAGATGGGAAGAAAATATGGAAAAAATAAATAAAAGTCAAATGCTAACCTCCATGATCTTGAACACCAAAAAAAGAGGTGTAATTGTCCAAATTTGGATAAACTGCATGTTACAAAAGAAAACACCGTAAATTATTTAGCATACAATCAGCAAGATAGCATATTCTATGAAAAATCATTGAGATTATGTCCACTAAATGGACCCATTGAAAAGGCAACCTAGAGATTATGAGTCCACTTCGATCATATTTGGACCATTCTTATCCACTTTGGTTTTACTTGGTCTACTTTGGTATTAGTAGATCAATTCCGGTCTAATTTGGTCCTATTCCATCCAATTTGGTCCTATGCCATCCAATTTAGTCCTCTTAGGTCCACTCAGTCCACTTTGGTTCTATTCAGTCCATTTTGGTCCTATTCAGTCTATGATGTCCACTCTTGTCCTAATCGGTCTTATTTAGTCCAATTTGGTCCTATTCGGTCCACTTTGGTTCTATTTGGTCCACTTGGGTCATTTTCAATATATTTATGTCCACTTTGGTTCTATTCGGTCCGATTTAGTCCTATTACATCCACTCGGTCCATTTTGGTTCTATTTAGTCCATCTTGGTCTACTTCGGTCTAATTTGGTCATATTCAATCCACTTTGGTTCTATTCAGTCTATTCTTTCACTTTGGTCATACTCGGTCTAATTTAGTCCTATTTGGTCCAATTGGTTTACTTTGGTCTAATTCAGTCTATTTTGGTCCTATTCGGTCATATTCAGTCCACATTGGTTCTATTCGGTCCTCTCTGTACACTTTGGTCCGATTAAGTCTATTCTATCCACTTTGGTTCCGTTTGGTGCATTCAGTATAATTCGGTCTATTTTGGTACATTCTATGCACTAGTCCTATTTTTTCTACTTCAGTTCTATTCGGTCCACTTTGGTCCTATTATGTCCAATTCATTCCTATTTTGTTCACTTCAGCCCATCTGTATCCACTTTGGTCCATTCAATCCATTTTTGTGCACTTACATAAGGAAAAAGGCAGGTTTAGTTTAAGAGCTAAGGTTGTGAGTTTGGATACGAGTGCTTCTGCCATTTAGTGAATCATAGTCAGGTTTGATTTGGAGGTCTCATTTGAAAAGTTCTCGCTGAAATTGTTGGCGGTGTGATTTGAGTTTTGAAAAAGAACAAGTGGACAATGGTGAACCCTAAAACTAAAAGGCTTGGTTTTGTTTTTCTTTTTAGGTACTTTTAGCTGGGAAATGTCTTTTACATTTTGAATAGGCAAGGAAATTTGAAGGGCTTCAAGGAAAACTCTATTTGAAATGAAAAGTTTAGACTTTACAATGAATTTGTCATACTTTATTTTCATTGGATTTTTTATATATAATCTATAGATAAAAAAATGAATAAATGAAAAAAAATGAGAATTTAAATATATGTATCTAGCTAAATAAATAAAATAAATTTATTTTAACTTGATCCAACGAGCTATTATTTAATAAAGATTAGTCTAGATAATTTATAGTTTGTTTATCTTACGTTTTTGAGTTTTTTTAACTTTAATTTATAAACAACTTTTTAAAACGTCATCTAATTATAATATGTTTTATTTTTAAATATCTAATTATCCAACGAGCTATTATTTAATAAAGATTAGTCTAGATAATTTATAATTTGTTTAACTTAGCTTAAAATTTGAGTTTTTTTTTTTCAAATTTAATTTATATACAATTATTTAAACTTCACTTATGTATAATATGTTGCATTTTTAAATATCTGATTATTTTAAATAAATTAATATAGTAAAATAAGCCAACCCTTTTTTATAACACTCTTTTAGTGGTTCTATAATGTCTTTTTTTCTTTTTCTTTTTTTCTCTTTTTCCATATTTTTTTTCTTTGTCTCCCTCTTTAATAAAGGTGGTTTTTATAATGTCATCATTAATCATCTATCAAATAGTATGAATTTTTTTTTTTTTGGGAAATGGAGCTTGTGTTGGTTGTTCATTTGGAGAATAAACAGAAAATAAATGTGATCCAACTCCAATACTCCATCCAATTGCAAGATCTTTTTTTTGGGGGGGGGGGGGGGGGGTGTTATAGTTAGGAGAGGTGCATGATGACACAAATTACTTTTGAATAAATTAATAAATCATTATTGTAAGGTCACAATTTGCACCCACCCAACAGTAAGAAGGGGATAGACCCAAAAAACTCAATACAATGAAATTTGTAGAGAGTGGGTTTGAAATTTAGATTCTAATAATGTTGGATAACAAAAATGATGGGTTGGATTACAACGTAACACACAATGAACTGTTTATATGACAGAATTTATCCTCAGACACAAGCTGAGGATGATTTGTATTATCTTTCCCTTTTTCAAAGAGAGATTACAATTAAGGATGGTGATGTGTACAGTGTTTTCTTTCTTTTTTCTCTGATCCCCCTTTTTGAATGCATTTCTTTTCCTTTTATATCATCATCTTCCTTCTCCCCATCTTCCAAGTATGGATCAGAGCACCGAACTAGATACTTGTCCCATCATCCCCTTCCTAAAAACTTCAGATAACAGCTATAAGGCTGATCATCACTATTCAAATATCACTTTCTTATTAATGCGACCAAAGACTTAGGTACACAGCATTCAATGCGGTTGTAGTAGCTTTTTCTAAGATATTTCCTATCTGTTCTTCCTCTCTGTGCCATTGTGAAACATATCTTCACCCACAAGACCATCTAGAATATCATTTTAGCATACATGGCGTACCAACTGACCTTCACTTCACTTAGCTGAGGAGATACCACTCCTCTGACTACTTCCACTAACCTCTTTCATAACAGTTTGCTCGTGGGCTTTTAAGTTTGATGTCATTATTACTATTAAACCGACCTCGGACAAGTAAGTATCCTTGGATCAGGCCCAAGGCCCAAGAACATACCCTGGACCTTTTGTCCTCACAATAGCCCCTCAAAATTTCATTTTTCTCTTCCATCTGAGGAGAAAATTGAGGTTTTGACCCAATGCCACAGCTTTCGCACGCTTCTTAAACTGCTACACATACAAAGGTCATTTCCCTCCTTTAAAATTGCTTCTGACGCCTCGAAATCCACAACGCCCTTATTAATTGCTCCAAGCAAAGCATTGTTTTTCACGTCCAACGGTGAGATGTACATCTAACGATCTGGATTTTTCCTTGAATTTTGAGGGGGATAACTCTCACTCAATGCCACCTCTCATATAAAACACTTGGGAAGTTACAATTTTTCCATTACTCTGGAAATTGACTAGTTCTTAAGAATTCCTCATTTTCTTAACTCCTAAGAAGTTCCTGAAGAGTCATCTACTCATTCTCTCATAAGTCTTAATGCTTCTAAATTCTTTTTCTCCTCGACTATCGTCCTCTACCATTAATTTTACCCCTTTTCTTTTCTAAATCTTCACTTTTATTTCAACCAAATGGGTAGATTCAAATGTTTAGTAGATACTCCCGTCGGTATAAAGGGTTTCCGAGCCAAACACCACATTCCCTAGGGAGTGGGTTTAAGGTACTGTGCCCCAGACACCATATATGACGATTGGGAAGAAGGAGAAGTTGTCATTCCCATAATCGCATTTTTAGAAGGAGGAATGACACTTCCCATGAAGAACGTTACCTGTGACTACTTATATAATCATAGAATATGCCCAGACCAATGTACACCTAACATGTTTAAAATCTTAGCACGCTCTCAATAAGCAGATGGGTTTGAGACTCACATGGCACAACGTTGTCCATATATATGAGTGTCACTCAAGGACGCGGGGTATTACCTCAAGTCCAGGTTTAACATCGTTAGACTCATATCGTGTCTCCCCAAATCTAACAAAGGCATGAAGGACGACTACTTAATCGCCTCCAACGAGTGGTACAACGGTCCTCATTGTCCAATCACGGAAGGAACACCAGGTGTGATTCCTTAGAATTTTGGTCCCCTAGCATGGGGTTTAGTTCTTCCAATTTTATCATTCAGATTCACATTGCACTTTATTTTCTCCTTGGTTGGCGATTATTATTAGTCTAACCATGTTTGGGCTTTTCGGATGTTTTTGCAGACAAGCAGCACGTAGCACCTCGTTTGAGCCTATGCAACATCGAGGACCTCAACAGAGTTTTAAGATTCGAGGTGTTCGTGAGTGAAGACGGCAAGTGAGGGCAGCCTATCTCATTTTGGGATACGAACCTCTATCGACTACCTTCCAAGACATTGGTAACGCAATCATTGCGAGTGACCGAAGACGTAATAGAATAGACGTCTCAAAATGGGGATTCCTTGCCTCACGTGATCTGCTAGACGACCCTTCTATCATCCTCTACATACTCCTAGTAACAGCAGTCCCCCCACCTGTACAACCTGAAGCAGCAGCCGTCCGAGAAGAATCTGCATCTTCACGCTTGTCCCTCGAAGAGGAAATAGACCAATTCTCACTTGAGGAAGTAGAGAAAATTTCAGAGGCCACATTTCTAACCTCTCAGACAAAGAAAACGAATCCGACGAAAGCTCTGGTAGCAGAGGTTTTGTAGTTTTACGTGTGGATAGCAGCGCCGAGGAAGAGGAAGAAGTCATGTCACTGCAACAAGGGAAAAGCTTGAGGACTCTTCTTGCCGAAAGGGCTAAACAAACCACCACAAAGGGCGCTTCAGGGTCTCAGCCTCCTACTAATCTTCCACCCCCTCTGCCTCCTCCATGCACCTTTCTTCCCATACCCAACCTTAAGAAAAAGAAAAGAACAGACGAGGTTGAGGAAGGGGAGTTGGCCCAGCAAAAAAAAAAAAAAAAAAAAAAGGGCAAAGGGCCAAACACGTGCTTCCTCTGTGGAGAGCAAGGAGAGCCACAATTTGGTCGAGGTGCACCAAATTTAGTCCCATTGGTCACCTCCGTTGGAGTTAGATGGGGCTCCCATTCCTCGTTACTCAACCATAAGGGAAGTCCAAAAAGGCCACGTCCATTACTTGGCCAAGGCCCTAAAATAGCCCATTCTACTGCCAAAGGACATGGCTGTCCTAAAGAAAATAAGGCAACCAGAACTTTTCCTGTCCCTAAAAGGGATTTAGCTTTGGTATGTGTCATCATCAACAACATCAATCATGTATATATTTTTATGTTATTCTTGTCATAATGTACTTGTTCATCACTTTTGTGCAAGCCATCTAGAAGGCTTTTATAGCGGAGAAATGAGTAGAAGATGCTCGAAACGAGGCTAAGACAGAGGCTAATGTCAGGATCGAGACTGAAAAAGCTATGGGTCAAGCAGAGCAAGAGAAAAAAGAGCTTGCCAATAAATTGGTAGAAGAAGGGAAGGGAAGGAGTGCCAAGGCAAGTCTAAAAACTACCGAACTTCAGGCGGAGGAGCAACGTAAACTACTTCATCACAGAGGGATAGAACTAGCCACAGCTCAACAAGATTTTTTGGATCTGAAGAAGGAACTTGCCTAGGCTAAGGAAGCGGCTCACACTATCAAGGAGACCGTGGATGCGACATCAATGGCATCCTTCAATTGTGGGGTTGAAGAAATGAAAATTCAACTGGATGAGGAGCTTGCTGAGGTATGTAAGGACTACTACCAATAGGTATGGGTAGAAGCCTCAATGTGGTGGGAGTCCCTGCTACCTCTGAGTGGAAGAAGGCTAAAATCATATAGTATCCCCCAGATATCCATGCAATTGAAGCTTTTCCTCTTCCTCCAATAGCCCCCGAGACAATTCCTCTTATACAACCCTTTATCGCCCATGGCTTTCTTCCTCCCCCTGAAGTATCTACAAGTCTTGTCCAAGTTGTGGACCAAGGTGAGAAGACTGACAAGGCTTTGAGTGGGAAGATTAGCCAGATTGATCCTCAGGTAGGAGAGAAAAACAAAGGAAAAGAGATTATGCCCCAGCCCGAGGCCAAAGATCCAAATGCTCCCTTCACCATCAAAGAAGTGGCTCCCAAATCTAAAGAGATTGAGCCAAACCAAAAGGAACAAAGGACAAAATAAAATAAGCTGAATCAAAGTCCAAAGAAGATACTCTACCGAAGACCAAGGCATAAACTGCCTAAGACTCTCTCTCTACTCATCATTACCCAATTTTAGGATAGTTTTAGTTTGTTATGAGTTTACTTTTGCAGATCTGCCCATGTTTTTATCTTCAATGTAATTATACACAGTTATAATGACAAGTTCAAGATTTTTTATCCTTCATTTTGTACATACTTTATCTATTTGGGATGTTTAACTCTTTGTCTTAATGCAACTCACATACACAATATGAATGATCTAATGTCCAATTGAATAGGGTAAATCTTAACGCAGAATTTGATCGTATAGGTAATTTGACAAAGAAATAATCTCATTTCTAGAATAGATGAATGAACTCTTAACACAATTATACCATTAATTTGGATGCACCCATATTTTCATTTGATAACTTGTATATTGGGATTACTTTCTTTCCAAGATTAACAAGCGGTAGTAAACAAATGAAAACCAGTGAATGTGCATAAACCCAAAGTGAGAGAAATATAATCTTAGACTAAGATTTATGTAATACCTAGGTGAACAATGAAAGATACCAATTTCGCCAAAGTATGTGGTCCGAGGAGCTAAACACAATCAAGGTTTTGCTTGATTCTTAGAAGAATGAACTGAAGTGTTAATTTTCCCAAAGTAGATGGTCTGAGGACCAGACGTAATTAAGGTTCTATTCAACATTTAATAAAAATATCAATTTATTCAAGGTATGTGGTCCGAGGAGCCAAGCATGACCAATTTTCAGTTTGATACTTAGAAAAATGAATTGAAGTGTTGATTTTTCCAAAGTAGATAGTCCGAGGACTAGTCGTGACCAAGGTTCTATTTAACACTTAATAAAAATATCAATTTATTCAAGGTATGTGATCTAAGAAGCCAAGCATGACTAAGTTTCTGTTTGATACTTAGAAAAATAAATTGAAGTGTTAATTTTCCCAAAGTAGATGGTTCGAGAACCAAACGTAACTAAGGTTCTGTTTAACACTTAATAAAAATATCAATTTATTCAAGGTATGTGGTCTGAGGAGCCAGGCATGACCAAGTTTCAATTTAATACTTAGAAAAATAATAATCAATGGAATACAGTGTCACCAGAAATAAGATGGCAAAAAGGCCTTTCATTAATAATAGTACTTTCGTAAGTTATTTACATTCTAGGAACATGGTACAACATGTCCATCTAGATCTTTAAGATAATATGTCCCTATGCCAGCTAACGAAGTGATACGATAAGGTCCTTCCCAATTAGGTTCCAATTTTCTCCATGCTGGGTTCTTTGTTGTACCTAAAACCTTCCTCAATACCAAATCCCCAAGTGCGAGTGGTCGTAGCTTCACGTCAGAATCATACCCCTGCTTAAGTTTGTGCTGATAATAAGCTAGCTAAACCATGGTATTTTCCTGCTATTCCTCAACTAGGTCTAAGCTTTTTCCAACAAATTATCATTACTGCTTGGGATGAAAGAGCTCGTCCTCAATGTCGAAAACCCAATTTCCAAAGGGATTACAGCCTCGGTCCTGTAAGTCATAGAGAAAGGTGTCTCTCCAGTGGATCTTCAAGGTGTAGTTCGATACGTCCACAAAACATGTGGCAATTCTTCCAGCCACCTTCCCTTAGCATCATCCAGTCTTTTCTTGAGCCCATTAACTATAACTTTATTGACTGTCTCGGCTTGCCCATTCCCTTGCAGATAAGCTGGAGTGGAATATTTATTCATGATGCCTAGATCACAATAATATCTTCTGAAGGCCTTACTATCAAATTGTAGGCCGTTATCTAAAATAAGAGTATGAGGGATTCCGAACCTAGCAATAATGTTTTTCCAGATAAACTTCTTCGCATCCACATCCCTAATCTTTGACAATGGCTCCACTTCAACCCATTTAGTGAAATAATATGTTCCAACGAGCAACCACCTCCTATTCCCTGCTGCTTTTGGGAAATACCCTACAATGTCCAAGCTTCATTGAGCAAAAGGCCAAGAAGTAGACAGAGGGTTAAGGACACCCCTTGATTGATGGATGTTGGGAGCAAATCTCTGACATTGGTCACACTTTTTCGCATAATTTTGTGCCCCTCTCTACATATTGGGCCACCAATACCCTTATGTAAGAGCTTTATGAGATAAAGACCTTCCTCCTGTGTGACTTCCACAAATTCCTTCGTTTAACTCTTCCAAAAGTAATTTCGTTTCTTCAAGGAGTATACACAGCAAATATGGTCCTGAAAATGAGTGTTTGTACAACTCCTAATCCTCGAACAACCAGAACTGAGGTGCTTTTCTGCGTACTTTATCTGCTTCAAACTTTTCTTCGGGCAAGATATCATTTTTAAGGAATGACACTATAGGATCCATCTAGCTAGGTCCCACTCCTAATTTGATGAATACATATGGTGTCACCATTCGTCCCAGTAGGTCTACACAGGTCTTTAATAAGGACGACCTGAGGTAGGCCTTACGCCTAGGATGTCGCAAGGGTGTCTAGGGAGTCAGCATGGGTATTCATACTCTTGGAAATATGTAATAAGGTAAAAGATTCAAATTTGGATTGTAAATACCTGGCCCGAGTTAAATACTCTTGCATTCTAAGATCTTTAGCCTCTAACTTTCCTTCCACCTAGCCCACCACTAATCGTGAATCTGAGAATATTTGCACTGTTTTTCCACTCAATTTCTGAACCATATTCATTCCTATTAGTAAAGCTTCATACTCTGCCTCATTATTGGTGGTCGAGAACCCTAGTCTCAAGGATTTCTTAAAGGTAACTCCCTCAGGAGACAACAAAATGAGCCCCACACCAGATCCTCTTTGATTTGCTGCTCTATCAACGTACACGTTCCAAACCAAAGGTTCCTTGCACAAAATCATGCCAACTGATTTTTCATCCATATCCAACCCTTTAGCGTTCTATTCTAATGAAGGCTCAGCAAACTCCGCCACTAAATCAGTAAGGGCTTGGCCCTTCATAGAGGTGCGAGACATATACTTGATATCAAAAGCCCCCAAAATGGTACCCACTTGGCTATCCTTCCCGTATAGTCAGCACTTCGAAGTATAGATTTAAGAGGAAGTTGAGTTAAAAGAACAACTGTATGAGATTGAAAATAATGGTGAAGCTTACGCGTAGCATGCACCACCGCTAGGATCGCCTTTTCCAACAGTAAATAATGCACCTCAGCCTCATATATGGATTTACTCACATAATAAATTGGTCTCTGTACACCATTATCAACCCATATCAGAACCAGACTAACGGCATGATTAGCCACAACAATATATGCGAACAGAACTTCATCCATTTCTGGTCGAGACATAATGGATGGTCGTGAAAGATAATCCTTAAGTTGCTGAAAAGCTGAAGCACACTCCTCGATCCATTCAAATCCCTTCTATCTATTCAACAACTGGAAGAAAGGTTGGCATTTATCTGGGGATCGAGAAATAAACTGGTTAAGGGCAGCGATCATGCCTGTTAACTTTTGAACCTCTTTAGGATTCTGAGGTGGTTGTAAGCTATTAATTACCTTAACTTGCGCAGGATTAACTTCAATTCCCCGATGAGTTACCATGTAACCTAAAAATTTACCTGATCCTACACCAAAAGAACAATTTAAAGCATTAAGGCGTAACTTGTACTTTCTTAGCATTTGGAATGTGTCATCTAGGTCTTCCACATGCTTGGAAACCATTTTACTTTTCACCACCATGTCATCCACATACACTTCAATAGTCTTTCCAAGTTATGGCTCAAACATCCTGATCATCATCCTCTGATAGGTAGCACCTGTGTTCTTCAAACAAAAAGGCATCACCTTGTAGTGATAATTCTCTGTAAGAGTGACAAAAGCGGTCTTCTCGTGATTAGCCAAAGTCAAAGTTATTTGGTGATAACCTTGAAAGGCATCTAAAAAACTCATCTGAGGATGCCTAACAGTGGCATCCACTAGCTAATCTATACTAGGCATTGAGAAAGAGTCATTAGGGCAAACCTTATTCAAATCTGTGAAGTCTACACATACTCTCCATTTCTCATTCTTCTTCTTCACTACCACCGTATGAGCCAACCATTCAGGATAAAACACCTCCTTAATAGCGCCAGCTTTTTTGAGCTTGAGTACTTCTTCTTTGATTGCCTCAGAATGCTCATAAGATGAGCGCCGAAGTGGTTGCTTCCTCGGCACTACAGCTGGATTGAAATTTAGATTATGACAAATGAAGCTCGAATCTACCCCGGGGGCCTCATAAGCATTCCATGCAAACACATCAATGTTCTTTTTCAAAAACTCAACCAGTTTCTCATTTTCCTAAGGTGGTAATTGAACTCCTACCTGAAAGAATTTCTCAGGGTTATCATCTATAACAACCTCTTCCAACCCCTTACACACGGGGTCTTCTACTGCTGCCATCATGGGCGTGGCAAGTGCCATTGATTGCTATAAGCCCCCCTCAACAAAGGCCGAGGATTCCACTTCAAGCTGATGCAAAATTGCAGCTGCCATGCATTGTCTAACCACGGACTGACTATTAATCAGCTCTTCGATCTGGTCCCTAGTTAGAAATTTTTTCTTCAAATGCAGAGTTGAAGAAGTCGCACCTAGAGCATGAAGCCAAGGTCTTGAAACAATGGCTGTGTAGGGAGAGTAGTGATCTACCACAATGAAATCCACCTCTACCACCTCAGAACCTGATTGTAATTTGGCCCATTAGTGCAACAGCTTTCCTTTCAAAGCTTATTAATGGTGAATCATAAGCTGTCAAATCCTTAAGCTTTAAGTTCAGCCCATTGTATAGGTCAGGGTACATAATATTTTAACCACTGCCTTGGTCTACCATCACCCTTGAAGGACGAGAACCAGTCCTCCCAAGAGCAGCAAAGATAACATTGATCGTACCCAAAGGAGGCCTTGAAGAAGTATTTCCCTGATGCACAGAACTTGAATGATTTTCCTATCCATTAGGCTGACACAAAAATTGTTTTAACCCCCCTTCCTTAACTAACTGCTCCAAATGACTCCACAGGGTCTTACAATCCTCGATGGTATGACCTCTTTCAAGACGATACTGGCAATGAAGATTCTGATTACGCCTCATAGGATCCCCTGCCATTTTGTTGGGCCACTTAAAATATGGTTCATTCTGGATTTTCTCTAACAGCTGATGGACTAGTTCCCGAAAGATAGTATTAACCACCTAAGAAGTGGTAGGACGGGATTGTCGGGAAAATCTTTTCGGGGCCTGTTGTTGTACCTGTCCGACCTGAAATCTCTTCTCTCCTGAGGGATAATCTTCGCTTTTCCCTTACCCTGTTGATGATCCTCCTTTACCCGCTTATACTCATCTATGAGGTCCATGAGCCGACATACACTTCTCACGGGTTTTTTGGTTAAAGATTTCCTTAAGTTATACTCAGTAGGTAGGCCAACCTTGAAAGTCCTTATTGCCACATCATCGAAGTCTTCGTCAATTTCATTGAACATCTCCTAATACCTGTCAGAGTATGTTTTCAGGGTTTTCCCTTCTCGCATGGCCATGGACAATAATGAATCTAGAGGCCGAGGAACTCAACTACATGTAATGAAGCGAGATCTAAACACCCAGGTGAGTTCCATGAAGGAATCAATAGAACCCGCCCTCAAGCCATTAAACCACCTCATCGCCAAGGGTCCTAAGCTAGATGGGAAGATCTTGCACATCAGAGTCTCATTCTTGGAGTGAACTGCCATCCTTAGATTGAAATGACTCACATGCTCCATAGCGTCTGTCCTACCATTATATATGGTGAATGTAGGTTGGGTGAATCGCCGAAGGAGCTTCCCTTTTTCCACCCTATGTGTGAAAGGTGACTTAAAAATTTGGTGCAACGCCCTACTCATAGCATCATTTTCCAAGCCTCTAGAGGAAGGCTTTTTGCCCTCATGACCATGAAGGTAATCCTCTTCATAGGAAAAAGACTCACTAGGAGGAGTTCTTGACCTAGGCCTATAACTACTACATTAGGTATCCTCAGAAGAAGGGTCAGAAAAGGAGGGAGTTCGCCTTCGCCTTCGCCTTTCGCAGCGCAACTTCTTCTTCAGGTGGTCAATCTCCAACTGCATGGCCTTTGCATTCTTCTCATGGGGAATTTTACTTCCACCTCTTGAGTGACTCTTACTAGTATGCACTTTGTGCACACTGCCTTCCCGATCTCTTTCCTGTTTAAGATGCAGGAACTGATCTTCATGTTAGGACCCCATAAACTCTGCATGGTGCGGACCTGAGCCTACCATAGTGTTAACCTTCCTAGAACACAAGATTTTCCACAGACGGCGCCAATTGTAAGGTTACAATTTGCACCCAAACTCAATAGTAAAAAGGGGATAGGCCCAAAAAGCCCAATATAATGAAATTTGTAGAGAGTAGACTTGAAATCTAGGTTCTAGTAATGTTGGATAACAAAAATGATGGGCTAGATTACAACGTAACACACAATAAACTGTTTATATAATAGAATTTATCCTCAGACACAAGCTGAGAATGATTTGTATTATCTTTCCCTTTTTCGAAGATAGATTACAATTAGGGATGGTGATGTGTACAGTGTTTTCTTTCTTTTTTCTCCAATCCCCCTTTATGAATGCCTTTCTTTTCCTGTCATATCATCCTTCTCCTTCTCTCCATCTTCCACGTATGGATCAGATTACCAATCTAGATACTTGTCTCATCATCCCCTTCCTGAAGACTTCAAATAACAGCTGTAAGGCTGATCATCACTATTTAAATATCACTTCTTCATTAATGCAGCCATAAACTTAGGTACAAAGCATTAAATGCGGTGGTAGCAGCTTTTTCTAAGATATTTCCTATCCATTCTTCCTCTTTGTGCCTTTATGAAACATATCTTCACCCACAAGACCGTCTAGAATATCATTCTAGTAAACATGGCGTACCAACTGACCTTTACTTCACTTACCCGAGGAGATACCCCTCCTCGGACTACTTCCACTAACCTCTTTCGCAACAGTTTGCTCATGGGCCTTTAAATTTGATATCATTATTACTATTAAACTGTCCTCGAATAAGTAAGTATTCTTGGATCAGGCCCAAGGCCCAAGAAGATGTCCTGGACCTTTTGTCCTCACAATTATAATTTTCAAGCAAGATAAACATATTTTTATATGGAAGATAAATATACTTATAATTTTTTTTTGAGTAAATAGTAATATTTATTAGAACACACACGGAAAATAGTAATACTATTGTTTTAAACCGGGTTTATAATACATTACATAACCCGAGTACAACTACAAAAGGGCTTACCATATTTATGTATTTGTGATTTGAGATCCATATAATGTCATTTTGGTACCATAACTTGGCCCACTCATAAAAAAATTGATGGTCCCATTCCTTACCACAATGGAACTCATGCTTAATTGTGGTAATTAAAAAAAAAAGTCACTCTCCGCATGTTACATTTTTTTTTAGAGATAATTATAACATGCTGCTAATCCCGCTGCTCAAACCCTTTCCCCCCTTAGACCCCCAAGCACTTTTTACCTGAGGAGGTGACAATTCAACTACAAGGCCTTTGGCTCAACATGTTGCTTTATGTTACTTATGAGTACCAAGAACCTAATTTTCTCTAAGATTACTTTAGATATTTAAAAATGAAACCTAACTTCTACATTTTTAAATAGAATAGCTAATATGAAACACATGCATATAGACATCTCTAAATATGACTATATGCGAAACAATATCACATGCAATAAACGTTTAGAAAAATTCTTGTGCCACATAAAGTGGTACAACATTGGCCACAACTTGCCCATGTGGCGAGTTGTGGTTGGTGAAGGGGTGTCCCCATATGGACCCACCACACCCCTCCATGAACCATAACTCGCCACATGGGCGTGTTGTGGCCAATGTTATGCCACTTTGTGTGGCACAAGAATTACTCAAACGTTTAAGGAGGATTTCGTGTTCTACAAGTAAATCATAAGAAAGTTTTACGTAAATTTGTTCTCTTTTAAATAAAAAAGAAAAAAACAATTATCCATATAAAGCCACAACAACTAAATGATTCCTTTGAGTAAGCTTGAACCTAACCTATATGAATGATGAGATTCTTGCCCGAAGGTGAGTCAACCACAAACTTTCAACTCTTTAGACAATCTAAAGACACCTTGTTGAGCTTTTAAACTTATTGGCCGATCAAGTTCCCAAACATAGTGCATTTATCCAACGACTGCAGACGATAGCCATTACCCACAATTCTTGCACCATGCTAGAGTACCAAGCACACTTACCTCTAAGAAGCACATGAAATAAGCCACTCAACTTGTTGTGTCAACATTAATTCCTATGAGTAATCACTCCTTTTACTTTTTTTTTGTTTTTTTTAATACAAGATAAAATTTTTTCTTTAGATTAATCTAAGTGTATATTTGTGTGAAATTTCTTCTTGAAAACTTGAATCCCGCCTATTATCCCTCATGCTTGACAAATACTTATACTTGTAAAGTGACTATCACATGAAAATACACGGTGTTATTCATTTTGATAAGCCAATAATGTATTGACCCATTATAATAAATTAACCGATTAATTAACCAATGTTGCATTTGGGAACTTAGAATTAGATTTGGATTTGGATTTGAAATTAATAGATTTGAAATCAAGGGATTTCAAATCCATTGATTGTAGGAGTTATTTCAAATCCAAGCATTTTAAATATTGAAAATTCTTGGTGGATTTGTCAAATCCAAATCCTTGACCTTTTTTAAACTTCCCAAACAAATGATTTGGATTTAAGCCCCCTCAAATCCAAATCTAAGGGATCCAAACAAGCCACAAGTTAATTAATTAATTCAATTAACATTCAAAATGCGTGATAACACAAACAAATTACCAACTAAGTTAAAATCCAGCGAAAAATAAAGTTAACACAGTGATTTGATTACGAATAGGTAAAACCTTTCATTAGTTGATTTTAAGGTCACCACTCCTGAGAATCCACTATTATCATAACAAGCGGTTACAAGTAAAGGAATTCTGGTACCTTATATCAACTTATAGTTGAACCCTTACTCCTATACACAATTGAACTTATTCTGTAATAACAATATCTCATTTTCAACGCACGATTCCAGTACGTGACTAACCAATCGATGCGCAAATCTCAGTTTGCGACTTACTCCTTTGCATAAATCCAAGTACGTGACTAACACACCAACTTGGGAATGATGTTAGCTGCAAAGTTCTTCAGTTTATCAGTTCATCAACACAATGAAGATCATGAAGCTTCTTAGTTACAAAACCCTACGGCATACAAACGCACCAGCTTCTTTAAGAGAAAGATGAGCTAGGGCATATGTCTCCGGTCACAATATGCTTGATCAAAACCTTTGTCTCACACGTGCGCAACCTTTGACGACCTTTAAAATAATCCTTATATATGTTTAGGGTTGTGAGAAAAGAATGTCTAAACACATACACATGGATATGCATGAAATCAGATCTAAAAAAACTAATTTTCGTAAATCTCGATAAATAGGTTATTTATCAAGTAGTTGTCGAGCATCAGGCTGAAGATCCCTTTATCTCGATAGATGCTATTTGTCGAGATAGCTGTGAAGCTTTAAAATAAAACACTTCTTCACTTGTTTCTTGAACAAATTTATATGACTTCAATACTTGGACTTGGACTCTTGTTCATTGAAATATTAAACACATTCTAAATTTACCCAATTACAAGTAAAGTGTGTTTTGTCATAAAATTAGTCAATTCTAAATGACATATATTCTTAACGTGATTCACATATGTCCTAACAACTTTTTACTTTAAATGCTACAAGAAATGCATCCTTTTATCACATTGAGACATTTGAAATTAATTAGAAGTGTGGGGCCCACCATGGGTCCCATGCAGGGACCCATAATAATTGTGAAAGGAGGTTTTTTTTGGGGGGGGGGGGACTCTTATTGTAGGAATGAATAATTTCTTAAAGCAAACACCCTAAGAGCATATCCTCTTAACCAACCTGAAATGATGTCATGCTAACAAGACTAATCCCCTTCACATTTATTTTAAACTAATAAAACAATCAACATATACATGTTAGTCTAATAAATTAAAGGAGATTCTTCCAATTCGGTTTTAAAACTTTGTTCAAATACCCTTTACAATGAACTGTGCACTATAGGAGCTCATTCACCCTGCAATGGCCATTGGGAATCATTCACTCTGCAATCTCTAGAACTATGCATTCTAGAGACCAATTGGGAATCATTGTAATAACTTTGACCTTCCCAATTGATTGGCATGAATGTGAGGAAGTATGCTATTTATTTCTGATTTCAGGAACTTTGACCGGTGAACTTTATTGCTATGAAATATAATTTTTATTGATTCTCTTCAAGGTTTGAGTGGTAAAAGTAAGGTCCATTAAAAACGGATTGGCATTAGCTGCACCTTATAATTAGTCCTTATTCAGTGACAGACCGTCTGATCCGGTTCTGGCGTTGGGTGCATTAGCATTACTCGAATGAGGACAGTATCATCATAATATAAGATTGTATAATGCGGACCCACCATTGATACTGTGATCACATTTATACAAAACACGTGATGCATGTCAGATCCCCAATTTAGGAGTTAGGACCCATGATAAATTATTAAATTTACAATGATTTTTTTTTTCCTGAATAATTCACATGAACACTAATGAATAATGAGAAAAGTCGGAGGAGTGGTTGTGGTAGATAATTTGATATACGTTGGAAACTAGCCCAAAGACAAATAATTTTCATTGCAACCCACAACAAATTGACACCAATAATTACAACAAGAATGTTCAATCTCAATTTCTTGCATCATATAACTTGAACATATGTAATTTATGCATGATATATACATATATATTTATAATTTGATAGTTACAATAAGGAGGAAATTTAAACTGAATATCTACATAGAAAATGTTTTAGCATTTTGCTATTAAATAATTAAAATGAACAAAAATTTGGCAATTTAAATATAAAGACGTGAGAGTTAATATGGAAGATAAAAAGTTAATCAAATGTATAATCTCATATTGATAAGGAGAGACTAGAAAAAACTCATTTATTTTTTTAAGTGTGTTTATAAGTGTGTTGAAAATTTGAAACGTATTGGAGCAAATATTGAATTAGATATATGCACATAAAAAAGTTAAGGGAAGTGGTGTCTCCGTAGAATTACAAGGCTCTTGGCTATATATGATGTTCAAATATTCTAATATATATGCACTAGCACAATGCATGTTGTACTAGCCTTACAGCTAACAATTGAATGCATAAAAAAGTCTATTAACAACATGAACATCACATGAACATATAGAAAATTAACTTGAAAATTGTGTTTCATATACTTGAAGTTCAAACAATCTAAATTTATAATATATATGCGTGTTGTACTAACCTTATAGCTAACAATTGTGTAGGGACTCGGAAAATAAGGGCCTAAGCCCACCTAGAATAGTGGTATTTTGTCTCTCAAATCAAGCTCAAACAATAGAATTTTTAAGAGAATGGGTCACTAACTCAAGTGCAATACAAAAATAAGTCCGAGTCTAAGACTGAAGAATCCAAAATAACAGATAAGTGCAATTAGAACAATAATTGAGGATAATACCCTCTTGGTTTCTTTTTACTTAGAAATTGTTTCTTGGACTTGCCCAAGAAAGGTATTTGAGGGACAAAATACTATTGTTCTAGGTGGGCTCGGGCCCTTACTTTCTGAGTCCCTACAAATTGAATGAGAAAAAAGTCTATTAACAACATGAACATCGCACGAGCATATGGAAAATGTTGTACTAGTCTTGTAATTAACATTTGAATGAGCAAAAAAGTCTATTAGCAATGTGAACATCACATGAGCGTATAGAAAATGTTTGTACTAATCTAATAGCTAACAATTGAATGAGCAAAAAAGTCTATTAGTAACGTGAACATCACATGAGCATATAGAAAATGTTTGAACTAATCTTATAGCTAACAATTGAATGAGCAAAAAAGTCTATTAACAACATGAATATCACATGAGCATATAGAAAATTAACTTGAAAATTATATTTAAAGACACAAAGTCGACTGCCCTAAATGGTTCTTTTCCAATTAAATGCATTGAAAATTGGGAGCTTTATAATTCAACTAGTATTTTTAACAGAGAGGTTGGATAATAATTTATACTCCATGCATAAATTTACTTTTTAAAATCTCCCTTATTGAGCTCAAAATGACCATTCAACTATCAGAAACTAGAACTCAAAGTCTCAAACTAGAGGTCAAGGTTTTGAACAACATCATTAGCTTGGTTGAGGGCCTATGAAAAACTGTCATTCACCTAAACAACAAAATTTGCTTCCTCCTGATAACAAAACCCTTGCCCTATTTTTCCATTCCAAGTTCCAACAATGCAATAATTCTATGCAATAATTCTATCATGTATCAACAGAGTTGATCTCATCAAGCATGATTTTCAAACTCCTCTCAAGTAATAGACCAATAGCTAAACCATACATAGACCAATAGCTAAACCATACATGAGTGAGTATAAGTTAAAAGAGAGACACTTTTTTATTGTGAGAAATGCTAATTAATGCCCTCAGAATATTAGTTAATAACTCATTTAAAGAAAATTTTTATAAGAAAAGAAAAAAAGAATAATTAATGTTTTGACATTTTTTTTCACTTACCATAAATATGGTGTCAAAACTTTTTTAAAATGAATTATTAATCAATGCTCTAAATGTCCTCGTTAACCACTTAGCATGATCATTTACTTGTAGAACAGTATGTTTTATGGAAAATGGCTGAAAAGAAAAAGGAAAGCATAATACATCATCAATTGCGTGGGACTTGTTTCTGATTGACCACCCAACTAGTTTTTAGTTGATTTTTATTTTCTGTTGTACCAAACACCCAAGAATATGAAAAAATTGGCAGTATTTGCACTGTAGAATAATCATCACAATTGCTTCATAAAATTGAAGGAAGCGTCTGATCCGGTTCTGGCATTGGGTGCATTTACTCATATACTGTTGGGCTGTGCTTTGGGTCCACAATAGCTATGATGATCACATCTACACAGAACCATGATGATGATATATTTAAGATCCTTGCTTTTATTTTTTGGCATGTATATTGTATTGTATAGTCGCTTGATTTGTCCGGTCTAGAATGTAATAAAAATATGGATTTCATTCTAGAGTCCAGATTCACACCACAGGGCTGTTTCATAGGAAAAAAAAGTAATTTGTGCTTTTAATAAGGGGTTGAGGCAGCGGTGAATGAAGTCAAAAACTGTGTTGGACCTACACGTGGATCTTAGGATAAGTCCAATAATGACAAACTTGGGCCCCATTGTGGTGAAATTATATAAATTATTCAATGCATCAAGTTTAATGCATTTACCTTTTCAGCTATTTCAGTTGATATATTCTTTGATAATTTTTTTAAAAAAAATAATAATCTTTATTAAAACATACAAATATGAAAGTAATATATAATTTTTTTTAAATAAACTTATAATACATTACATAATATGATTGGTATCTTAATTTAATAATAAAAACCGCAATAATTAAAAGCAAATGCAATAATTGAAACTTTGTATTAAAAAAAATATCTTGTATATTGATTGCTTATTTGCTAAATATGAGACAAAATATATAGGTTTTTTTTATATACTAAAGATTTAACAAAAAACTAATACCTAACTTTTATATATATCAACACACAGACATGAGACAAAAGAAAAAAAAAAGTACAAACTAAAAGTGTTAACAAAAAGAAAAAAGAAAAAAATTTATTTGTAACTAGCTTATCTGTTCAAAAGTGAGACAAATGTGGAAGCCCTTATTTACTTAAAACTACTTTTTGCGTGAGTGTGAATGATTGTTTACTGATTTTTATTAAATATTTGTTAAAAATTAGTTAAGGTATATATATATATATATAGTTGTATCTTTAATATGTTAGGTTATATAAAACTAAGAAAAAAAACTATATGTAAACAAATTTATAAGCTAAAAAAGCTAGAAAAAGAAGATGATAAACAATTTTTAGTCTCACCTCTAAGCAAACAAGTTAAATCCAAATCCACACTTGATATAAGATATTCACATAGCAACTTCTGCCACGTGACTCACATAAAACTAAATAGCTCATCATCACCCATTTCCTCACCTAGACTGACCCCAACCATCTAATATTGATTTGGGATCTTTCAGGCTACTCAATCTTTAACCATTCAATTATACACCGTTAATATTTTCGATTAGCAATTATGCATCCCTATATTATATATGTTAGCTTTTGAATTTGGTCAAAATGAAAACAAGAAGCCGAAAAACAATTATTTGTTCCCCTATGCTTCACTAGAAACGTGAAGAACCACATTCCTAAAGAGTACATGAACAATGGACTAGTAGTAATAATTTATGATTTACCGAACAAAGAAATGCCACTATATCATTATTGTCACTATTAGTGGATACACGAAAAAAGGAGGTGTACTTTTTTATTATTTACCGACAAAAGAAATGTCATTATATTATTGACTGATCTCACCCACTTTCCTATTGGATAAAGGGTCTATATATTCATACCGTATATAAATTTGTCATTTAGTACTCTTTTTTAAGCACCCTAGCTAGAACAAGGGAATGAATATGCCATCTGAGCAACACGTGTATATCTTAAGGATGTTTGATGCACGGCATCTCATAAAAGGTGTGATGTAAGAAAAGCCGGAGAAATTGTTCCCCCTCTGAGTTGACTGCCACAAAAGTTAGGTTCTGATATGCATGTCATGAATCACATTTCCGACCATAATTTTTATTACACTATTTCTCGTAATTATTTGATGCTACAGGTTGTGATCGGGTGTTTGTTACATTTAAAAGAACTATAATTTTTTTTTTTCTATCACTCAGTTAACTACATGGGATAATTGTGAAAACAATGTCTGATCTCAGAATTATCGAGTCTTTAGGGAAGAATTTTCTACAATTTGAGTCAATTGCAGATGACTATGGTGGGGCTACTAGCTCATCCTATGAAAGTATGAACACTAGAAAACATAGAGATCAATGATCAATCTATCTCAAGGATAATGCCCTTAATTACAACCCTGGCTCCACGTGAGCATGTGAGGGCAGTTAGAAACTCATTTTCATGCTTACACTCAACAAGAAAATTGATGGATAGGTACTACTCGGCTGGCCGGTTTAGTGGTTATGAGCTTACTCGTAAAGGTTTTGAAGGTGGAGGTTCTAAGTTTGAATCTCGTAATGGGAGGTGCTTGAAAAAAAGAAAAAAAAAAAAAAACTTTATTCTTTCGGCTTATACTCATTAACGTCCTCAATGGGACTAGGTATATAGTTATGGCTCATTCGAATTTCTTGCTCTCACAGGCTCGGACAGCATGTTGAGTACCACTATAATCATGTCCAAGTAGAAGACACTTACTCAAGTCATCCTCCTACCTATTTTTTGTTCATCGAAAAAAAAATGATAAATGAATAGATATTTTACTTTTCACTTGTGTTTTTAAATTTTTTTTAGATAAAAAATATATATGTGATAGATGAATGGTTATTTGACTTTCTTCTTTTTATATATAAAAAAAATATATAAGTGCAATGACAACAATTTCCACAATCAAATACATTAGGAGTAATGCTAAAAGAAAGACAGTCAATGATTTTTACAAATCAAAGTTTGATATTATTCGATTCCCATGCAATAATGAGATATCAAATGAAATTTTGATGTAATGTTTAAACGCAAGGTGAAGGTGTCAAATACATGAATTATGGGTGTGGGGATGTGTCTCCACTTCAATATCCAATCCAAGTTTTCCATTTTGGTAAATGAAGTACTCAATTCTCAATTGAAATAGAGAAAAACATACAAGGAATTTAGACCGTTGGATGTTCCTCTAAGTTGAATCAAACGGACAGGAACTTCCTACCAAGTTTCTATGACCACTCAAAGTCATCCATGTCCAATAGTCTGAATTCTGAATCCCATTAAACCTGAGACTGAGAGCAACTATCTAAAACAATTAGTGCGTCGAGTAGGAAATTAGGAATAGGGCTGGTCGCTTCATAAATTATAGCCAAAGAGAATGATGGCTAGGTTTCACACTATGACTAAAATGCCCTTAATATACGACGGCCATACTTTTGGCCCTTTCGGACCTGAATATACATTTATACACTCATTACAAGTCTGTTTATTTAAGGAAACGTAATAAGAGTATTGATTTAAGAAGTATTTTAAATTTCACCAAAAAAAAATAAAGAAGTATTTTAAAAAATTTTATATAAAAAATAATTTTTATATTTTCATAAAAATTGTGTTAAAATTTTTTTTATTAATAATGATCCTAAAATGATTTAAGAAATATTTTTAGAAATTTTTCATAGAAAAAAAATTAACTTTTTTGAGGTCTTTTTTTTAAAAAATATTCTTGTAAAAATAATGTCAAATTTTTCCTAAAATAGTTTATTAACAATTGTCCTGAAAGAATTTATTAACAAAATTCTTCATTTAATTAAACATTTAGTTAAAATTTTTTTTTAAAAAGTTGAGTTTATCTAAAGTTTAAATATAGTAATTTTAATTTATATATAAAATAAGAATTTTACTAATATATGTGTTTAGGGCATATAATAATTAATTATTTTTAAAAATATTTTTTTTAAAATTAAAAAAATATTGATAATTTTTTCAATTTTCAAAAAAATATTTTGAAAAATAAATGACTTAATATATGTCTTAAGAACATATATTAACCAGACCCGTAAAATAAATAGAAACAAATACTTTCAAATAGTACACTGCTCACAGGTCACAACTCAACATGAATTTCGGGAGTGAAATTTGGAGGGGACATTTAGAGGAAGAAATGAAAAAAAGAAAGCATCAGAAATGGAGAGGGAGTCTGGAATTCTGGTATTCTGGCTTCACTTCTGTAAGACATGTACCTAGGAGTATGGGGAAGGAGAAAATGAACGTCAGGGTTATGCAATTTCCTAGGCATACTTCTGAGTCAGTGGAGAGCTACATACTTGTTTCATTCTCTCTTCTTTTTTTCCTTTCATAACTTTTTATTTCTTATTTCTTTCTTTTCTTTTTTCCTAGGTTATGGAGTGTTTGGATTTTCCCAAAAAAGTTGATAAACTTGAACCTCAACATTTTACAAAACTACTACATTTCCATATGATATAAACTTTTTTTTTAATTTTTTATTCCCTTTTGTCATAAATAGTTGTTCATTCTTTTTCCTTTTGGGATGTCCCGGTATTTCTTTGAAAGATTAATAGATAAAATTTATATCTTATCATTTATTTAATTAATTTTTTATCAAAGTTTAAATTAATGAGAGTAATTTTGTTGATACAAGATATAATTTCTATTCTAACTTAATCTAAGCGTATATATGTATGAAGTTTTCTCTTGGAGACTTGAATCCCACCTCTTACCTCCCATGCCTCATAAGTACTTATACTTGTAGACTGACCGACACATTAAAGATGTGCGGTAATAATGAAAATAGTTTTGAAAGCTTGTACATTTTGAGTTAAAAAAACAATGTATTAATGATGGTTTTTTTTTTTTGGTAAACTGGAATATCATTAACAGCTAAAAAGAAGACACAGCCGGGGCTGTACACAGTCTGGGGTGATAAACTCCCAACATATCAGATTCCAAAAAGGGAACAAGCAAAGGAATAGGATTTACAAAAGAAATTTCCAGCTCACAACTAGCAGACCCCAAGCGAGCAAGGGCATCCGCACAAGCATTAGCCTCCCTGTAGCAGTGCAGCACCTGTACTTGGGGCAGCAACAACAGCAGGTCCCTGCAATCGTCCACAAGAACAGAGAGGTCTCCATTAGAGTTAGTAGTACTAGACAATAACGACACTACAGCTGCAGCATCCATCTCAACAATCACGGCTTGTGCATGCATTTGAGAACACAGCAACAAGCCTTCCCTCAAAGCCCATAACTCAGCAGCCAAGGAAGAATAAACTACAAAAGACTTAGCAAAACCACGAATGCAAATCCCCCTAGAATCACGGATAATCCCACCCCCTCCGGCCAGCCCAGTGGAGCCTACAAAGGAACCATCGGCATTAAGCTTCCACCAACCTTCAGGGGGGTTCAACCACTTAACCAATCTAGGAATCTTAGTCATCCCTCTCCTCGGGTCCGCAATACAATAAAAGAACTCCCTGGTTTTCATTTCTACCAACATAACCAAGTTTGAGTCCGTGTGGTGCTGCCCAAAGATCGATCTATTCCGTTGCAACCACAAATGCCAAATGCCCAACAGGAAAAAGATGCACCACGGGTAGTCCTTATGACAAGGCAGGAGTTGACTAGTGGAGTTCATATGTACCCAGGCAAGGAAGTCACCCGAGAAAGAAAGCAATAAAGGAGAAGGGCAATTAGCTTGTCTCCAAAAACGTTGGGCCACTGGGCAGTCTCTCAAGACATGGACAATGGATTCACTGGGATCAAAACAACTATTACAACCCCCTAGGCCTTCAATCCCTCTGTGCTCAAGGATTTCCTTCACTGGAAGACTATGATGATAGCACTTCCAAAGAAAGAATTTAATCTTTGGCATAATACACAACTTCCAAATCCACCTACCATTAAAATCTGGGCTGCCCAACCCAATATTACTGGCTAAGAGGTAGGCACTCTTAGAGTCGAAATCCCCATTAGCACTCGCAACCCAGCAGCGTTGGTCATCTCTTCTGGCAATTCTACGGAAAGGAGTGGCCTTAACAGCCTTCAGCACCTCAGTAGGCAGCACAAAAGATATGCTATCCGTGGCCCAGGTGCCATTTTGCATCAAATCCATCACTTTCACCTCATCTTCCCCTATATTCAAGGGACCCTCAACCAGAGAACGGATAGTCCCTTCATTGAGCCATCGGTCATACCAAAAATTCAGAGAGCTATTATTTCCCATAATCCATTTTGATCCCTTGTCAAAAAGAGGTTTGCCCTTTTTTATGGCAGCCCAAACACACGAGTGCTTCCCTTTACCGTTATGGGTTCGTAACCTGTATTTCTTCTTCAAAACCTCAGCCCAACCAGCATTCACAGCGGTTTCCATTCTCCAACACAGCTTAGCAGCTAAGGTAAGGTTCCTCCCCTTAGCACTTTGAATACCCAATCCCCCTCGATCCTTGGGCTTCGTTACTTTCTCCCAGCAAACCATGTGCATTTTCCCCTGCTCAGTCGTTGAACCCCAGATAAAATTACGATTCAGTCTATCAAGGCCATTTAAAATTCTAGTAGGCAAAAAACAACCTTGCATTAAGTACGAAGGGATTGCTGAAGTGACTGATTGGGTAAGAACTACCGTACCAGCCATAGATAGAAGATTCGCTTTCCACCCCTGTAACTTAGTTTGGACTCTCTCCGTAACAAAATCAAAATCATGCGAAGACGACCCAGGAAGCTTGAGGGGAAAACCCAAGTATTTGCCCAGATTGGGTGTAGAACTCATACCCAACACTTCGCACAGCTCGTCACGCTGATCCAGCCTAACATTTGGGGAAAAGTAAACCTTGGACTTAACCAAGCTTACCTTTTGCCCAGAGAGCTCACAGAAAGAGTCAAGAGTCTCCCTCACACTACAACAATTTTTCATATCTGCCTTAGCAAAGAGAACTAGATCATCAGCAAAAAACAAATGTGAGAATGCCGGACCAAATCTTGAGGCTTTTACAGGATCCCACAAATTCTCTTCGCACTTTCGAAAAATAAGGAACCCCAACATCTCCATACACATAATAAATAAGTACGGGGACAAAGGATCACCCTGTCTAATACCCCGAGAAGGTAAAAAGGAGTCCAATTTCCCGCCATTAAGCAAAACAGAGATAGAAGAGGAAGAAACACAGCTAAGAATTAACTTGATAAGGGGTTCGGGAAATCTATATAGATGCAACATGTCTCTAACAAAGTGCCATTCTAATCTGTCATAAGCTTTCTCAAGGTCAATTTTGATGGCCATGAAACCCACTTGACCTTTCTTCCCACTCATAGTATGAATAATTTCTTGGGCAATGATCATATTATCTAACCCAAGTCTACCAGGCACAAAGGCCGTTTGGAGAGGAGAAATAATATTGGGCAGCAAGGAACGCATCCTTCTAACTATAACCTTAGTCACAATTTTATACACCGTGTTGCATAGGCTAATAGGCCTAAAAGCAGCCAAGCAGTCAGCCCCAGGCCTCTTGGGGATTAAAGTAATAAGAGTTTCATTAAGGTGGCCAGGCATAATAGAGCTAGCAAAAATATCCTTCACTTCCTTAATAACGTTGTCCCCCACTACATGCCAGTAGGCTTGGAAGAAACCTGCATGTAAACCGTCAGGTCCCGGGGCTTTAAGGGGTTTTAAACTCCATAACCCTTCCTTGATTTCCCTGCTAGTAGGAGCAGCAGCCACCTCAGTAGCTTCTTCCTGACTAAGTCCAACTGACCAACACGGCACATCCCAAGGATTCCAGGTGGCACAAACACTGTCAGACGAAAAAAGCTTCACAAACCCAGTCCTGACCAATTCAGCAACTCCCCGATCATCACAAACCCAATTGCCCTGGTCATCTTGAAGAGCGGAAATTTTGTTCCTCTTCCTTCTAGTCAGAGCAGACAAATGAAAGAATCTAGTATTTCTATCTCCCTGGATAAGCCAATTATATCTGGATTTAACAGACCAAAACTCTTCCTCTTGATTAAGGACATCCAAATATTCTTTTTGCAACTGATACTCCAGTCTAAGCAAAGCCTCACTAGGGTCATTTGCAATGCTAACCTGCACCCCACGCAGTCTCCCTACAATTCTGTTCTTCCTATGAAAAATATTGCCAAAGACATCAATATTCCAAGAGGTAACATCCCTCGTAAACTTCTCCACATTGGGTTTAAGGCTCAAATCCGTGGCCCAAGAATCTGAGACAAAGTCAGGGAAAGCCGGATGAGACATCCACATGGGCTGAAAACGAAAAGGTCTAATTAACCTTATACCATTAGAAGCTTCCAAACTGAGTAAAACAGGGCAATGGTCAGAATGGGTTCGGGCCAAGTGGCTAACAGAGGCATCAGGATACAAGCCCCTCCAATCACAATTCGCAAAAGCCCTATCAAGTCGCTCTTGAATATACCGACCCACCTCTCTTTTATTAACCCAAGTGAATTTAGGCCCAATAAAGCCCAAATCCACCATCCCACAAGAATCAAGGCAATCTTTAAAAAGTTGAATTCTCCTAGGTACCAACGGATTTCCCCCTTGTTTATCATTACTAGACAAAAGCTCATTAAAATCCCCCACCATAAGCCAGGGAAGCTGATGCAGGCCAGCAATGGCCGTCAAATTATTCCATAACAGCTTACGTTCAGCTAGTCTAGGACTTGCGTAAATGGAAGATAGAACCCAGGAAAGGTTAGAATTAAGTACCTTAACAATGACATGGATCTCCTGTTCCGTCTTAGCAAGCTGTGTGACTTCCACCACGCCAGAATTCCACAACACCCAGATGCCTCCAGAGAAGCCAATGGTGTCAGCATGAATCGCTCCATCAAAAGGGAGCCTATCTGTGATAGATTTAGCCCTATCTCCACCCACCCTTGTTTCCGTAACAATCACAATATCAGGGGAGTGTCGCTGCAGCAAATCTGACAGGACACTGTGAAAACGGGGATTCAAGGCTCCCCTGCAATTCCAAAAGACAACATTCATTGGAACAGAGGAAAAAAGAGCGGACTCATCCTCATGCAGAGCCAAGGCCTTCACCCTGTTCTGACACCTCCATCCCATCTCCCCTAGCAGCTTCCTGGGCAATTCCATCCCCTGTACCGCAGCCAACAAGTACTCCAATATCCCCAACGGTTGTTCCCGAGAGCAAACAAGCAGATTGAAGGGGTAAGGAGCGACCCTGACCACTGTCACGGAAATCTCGTTTCCCCAGCACCTCATTGCCCCTCCCTCTGTTATCAACATAATCCTTTCCTTTAAATCTTCCACCTGATTTGATTCGCTCAAGTTTCGTTCCAGAGATAGCGGTGATAGCGCCCTCCACCCGAAGATCCTTGCCTCCACATTTGTTGGCTTGTCCGATGGGAAAATCCACCATGGGTGATCCCACTCCATCCACGCCGGATCTGACAAGGGAAGCGATCCCTCCCGGAGGCTTGCTGGCGTCACCGGAAAAATGAATTTCCAAGCCTCCATCTCGTCTTTGTCGTACCAGCCCCAAATCATGGTCGGGCTGGCTTTGATCTGCGTCAGCATCTCCGGTGAAAGAATCATGACCTTCCCTTGCCGGAAAATACCCCAGCGACCCGTCAGCCCCAACTCCATGAGAACTACCACTCTGATCTGCCTTTGCCGACCCAGATGCTTTGTTAAAAGTAAGTGATCTTGCTCCCCTAACAGCCCCTTTTCCACCCGATATAGAACCTTTGGGAGGGCTAACACAACCAAACTCAAAAGATGGCACAAAGAGAGGACCAACAGAGTGGTTAGACTGATGAGAACCCTGCATGGACTCCACGGCTCTGCTAGAGGATGGGACTGCACCCTGCCATTTATCCACAGTACCCACAGTACCCTTCTCTTTCCCCCTCGAGCGACCCGCACCTCCTTGAGCCTCACCCATAACAGGTCTATCGGGCGAAGTCATTATGGAAGGATCGTAGGCCCCTGATGTCATAACATGACTCTTAGCTGGGCTTGGGCCAGGGGATAAGTTTCCCATGCGGCCACCCTTACTATTGGGCCCCCCTTTACGCCTCCTAACAAGCATCCAAGGCCCAAAATCACTCTTTCCCTCCAAAAGAACCTTTCCAGCCTCCTGGGAATTCCGTTCATCATCACCGGTACCTCCATTCTCCCTATTCATGTTCGCCTCTTCCCCCAGGGGCTCCGAATTCTGCACTTTAATCGTATGTGGACAACCCTCCCTACGATGCCCTACTCTACCACACGAGAAACACAATGAATGAACTCCCTCGTATTGGATATCCTGGACAAAACCTTCCAAAAGGATTTGGTTAACCAACGGCTTATCCAGATCAATCTGGACACAAATTCTGGCGAACCGGCCTCTTGCCTCGGACGCCGTGTTAGAGTCAATACGCAACACCGGACCTATAGCATTACCAATCTCCTTAAGAACAGTCAGCTCATAATACTCAAAGGGAAGTTCGGGTAGCCTGACCCAAACAGCAACAAGACTACACGACGCCATAGATGGTTTAAAGTTCGGCTCCCATCTACGAATAGATAGGAAATGCTCGCCGACGAACCAAGGGCCACCACTAAGAACGTTGTTATAATCCTCGACGAGCCCAAACCTCATAAGAAAGAAATCCCTCCCAAGATCGACACAATCAAGCCTACCCGCTGGTTTCCAGAGGCTCATAACTCGATTGCGTAGGAAATGAAACCCCACCGCACGACCAACAACCTTGACAATAAGGGAGGAAGCCCACTTTGAACGGATTTGCTTCCTTGTTTCAGGGGAGAGCCTCACAGCCACTAACCCACTCTGGAGGCCCTCAACATCCATCCTAGGTTCGTCCGAGAAATCATCCTCAGAACTAAGATTAAAAGCCTGAGCAAAAGCTCCAGGCATTTCCCCCACAAGTTTATCCTTGTAGGAGACATTTGCCCCAAACCCAGGGCCCAAGAACGACTCTTTAACCTTCTTTGTGCTGCGCTGGAGCTCAGCATCTTCCTCAGAAGACTTTTCACGTTGAGAGAAAATGACTAACAGTTTAGGACGGAAATACAATTCCTTATCTAAAAAATGAAGCTCCACCCTTTGATTTTCGGTAAAATGAACCTTAACTATCTCCTCTTCGACCTCTGGCAACTTTAACCACATAAGATCAATGTTGATTTGATTTGGTGATCGCTCATGCGCCTCCACAGCCTTTCAGTATGTTTTCATGCGTCACTATTGGTCTCAAGCGCCACATCACCTATCATGTCAACCTTCCTTATCACATCAATGCTATGGCAATAGTAATCGATTTCAACTTGAATCCTTGCCTCGACTTGATTCGAACCTCAAACCATATCTTCTTTAAGTTGCGAATCTAAATCGAATTTACGCTATCAGAGAACCAAACCATGCCTTTGACTTGGGACTTTTGACTTTTAGTGTACATTAGCTTTAACTGTTGACCATAATTGATCATGCTCACAATTAAATTTAAAAATAAAGTACAAAATTTAACAATGGTAACAAAACAAAAAACACAAAGATAATACATTTGTGAATAGATCGCAAAAAATATTTTAAAAATAGCATTACTCAAAGTTTATAGTTGAGGTTTGCCAATAAAATGTTGTTGTTATTAAATTTTTTTCCCTTTAACTTTACTTGTAAGTTTTATCAACCACATTACCTAATTTGATTTTTTTTTTTGGATAAAAAAAAAGATAGCTAGAGGCAATAGCTAGAATATTTTCTGTTTGTTGAGAAAGTAACTAGAATAGACACATATCAAAGCAATAAAATGAACCATATATCTTAGGAAAGATAGCCAACGTTGGCAATAACAAGTTATCCAATTTTTTTAAAACGAATTTTTCACACTCTGCATCAGGAATTTGTCATGGTCTACTAAAAGCAGCTCTGACCAAATACATTAACTGTGACCAAAAATATTGACCATGGTTAATTATGGGTCCGCTTAGATAATGGTGGAAAGTACAACAGCCCATGCTATTCGATGAATGTCATATCATAAAAAATTAAGATTTATTCCTAGTTTGATAAAAGTTCCTGGGCCTACACCAAAACAATTGGGCTCGATGCTTTTACTGAAGAAGTCCTAATCGTGCATTCGTTGGTCCCACTTAATAAAAATTGTACGATTGAGATTATTATGTTCAACGATTAAGACTTGGTGCAATTTGGTGAGATTTTGACACGTGAACTATCTACAACCTATATCTTTGGGTTTTGATTTTTTTTTTTAAATAGTAAATAACCTAGATTAAACTTCGTTGAAGTTGGTAACTATTTGGTATAGGAACTCTTAATCTTATGAGATTCATGCATCACTATTCCGAAATAATTTTCAAATATCTAGCGGGATCTTATAGCATCAAGAAGGTACAATGCTAGATCCTAAATAGTTTAAAATTTATACATGTTTGGGTAATTAGATATTTTAGATGAATTAATAGTTTATATGTGTAAATATTTAGAAGAGAATAATTGTAAGATTAAATATAATAATAAAGTTCTTCTAATAATAAGAAAAAGTAAGAACGCCGTAATCTTTTTATTTTTGTAATTCAATATGTTTGGAATGAAGAAAGATAACGGGACAAAAGAAGAGAATAGAAAGAAATGTGATTGAAATATATTCAAATGACCCTTTTATGTTAATAATGTTATACTTAACCAAAATGTTAATAAAATATAAATCACCTTATCATAGGCTTCAACTATCCCTCAAAATGTTTACCAAAAAAAAAAAAAACTATCCCTCAAAATCAAAGTGATGAAAGTAAATTATGCATTATATATAGTAATCAACTAATCATTAATCCAAAGATTAATGAGATAAAGAGAAGCAATCATGAAGCAAAAGAATGGAAGAGTTTATTGTGCCATAAAATTCAACAAGGCCTAAAAAGAAGAGAGAAATTGGGTACCAATAGTTTTGGACATAGGTGTAATATATATTATATATATGAATACGGTCACTTTGGAGTACAAATATTTTACATATAACCATTCATCGGCCTAGTATAATACTGTATTCAAAATTTGGAAAGTATCGTAGTCGGCAAGGGCATTAAAAAGATATCCTTGAGCAAGATATATTGAATGGAAAATGTGTCCTTGCGCAATCTAACACACGATTACATTACACACACAAAATTCCACTCACACACACACACAGACATAAACACAGTTACACTCACATTGACAAATTGGGAGTACTATAGGCATAGTCAAGCTCTAGGAGAAAGACTTGACGTTTGTTTATTACCACGTTTCTTTCTCTAACTGCTATAAATATAACCCATCCCCACCAATATTATCAGAATATTTTGATGGCTCTGAGGAGCTTCCAAGTTCCAAGTATGGAAGAGTCTGTTAAGCTCAGGAGGGATAGCGCCATGGATGGTCTCTACAACAATATATTTATAGGGTTTCATTGATCTTCTTTAGCGCTATCCATCCTGAGTTTCACTGGTTCTTCCTGCTCACTCTCATCGGTAGCTGTCTCAGCTAAGTAAATCCAAGAATGTTAGATGTGCGGTACGCAATGTTACTTCATTTCTGTGACCTTTCTTTTCTTGTTTTAGTCTATGATGCTTCTATGTTTGGTAAGTTTCTTGAAGTTTTTTTTTTAAGAAGAAGAAGAAGTAAATAAGAGCTTCCTCAAGACAAAATGAGATTTGCGTTTGTGCTTGAAATCAGTGATGAGCTTCTCATTTTCTATTTCTATGTGTTATACATGACAATATTATACCAAGTTTTGATACACCTTTGACTTTCATTACCGAGTGGTGCCTGTTCATAAACATCTAGAATCTTGAGTTACATCATAATCAATCGAGTTAAGAATTAGGGAATAGGTTTTGTCGATTTCACTTCATGTATGAAAGTTTAGATTTGTTATATATATATGTATAATAGTAGTTCGATCTATAAAATAAAACCATTTCAAATGTGGAAATTTCTTTTCCAGAAAGTTAAGGTCCTTTTTTGAAGTAAAGAGACAAAGTTAACGGTGTACCCAAAATATATAAGGGGATCGAAGTTGATAGTCTTGGACTTTTCCATCAGTACTAGTATCACAAATTCACATGGAAAATGAGGGCAAGATTTGTATGGGATGTTGACTATTTTCCAACTTAATTTGTGGAGTCACAGTCTCAATCTTTCATTTTCGAATTTCGATTCCCATAAATAAAGGATTGGATTTTGCAAGATCTGCACCCAATTCAACCTTTCTGATATTTTCCCCACCTTCAGGTATGTTTGCGTACACGCTTCCTTTGCCGCATCCACTAAAATGTCACTTAGAACTTACCACACAGTTGGGGGTTCTTTTTTATTTTTATTTTTTAATTTACCATGTCATTTTGTTTATATTGTTGTTGATTTAATGTAAGTTGTAAGAGCTAGAGCAATATTTGGGAAATAATCCCTTCTGCATTAATTGATACCTCATACATGCTCCAGTCTCTAGTAGGATAAGCAGTCTCTAGTAGGATAAGCGGAATAAGCAATAGGTAACATTTACTTTACTTTTAAATGTCACATGCCTTACATCTAAATGAAGAATAAAGAATTGAAGCATAACGTGGTAACTATTTTATCTTTTGGAGAAGCTAATAGCTACCCCAAAAGAAATAATTCATAGGAATTTTTATCGAATTTCATCTGTGAGTTTTATTTAACTTTTATAATTTTTTTTTTGAAGCTATTTAACTTAATTACTCATATGCAAATTTAGATGCATCGCATTAAAATTTTCAATTAAATTCAAACTCATAGTTGTATTGAATTTGATTATCTTTAAAAAATAAAACTTTGTTTATGTTTCATTGATCAATACCTTCGTGTGCTTGAACTTAATTGAAAGACCCCATGTGCTGCACCTAAGTTACATTAAGTTTTTTCCTTATATCAAACTCACTTAATAGATGTTTCACTAATGCAAAAGGAAAAAGGCAAAAGGTTGGGTTATAAACGGCCAAATGTATCACTTTCTTAGCCAATGAACTTTTATCTCATATAAAACCGCTTTTTTCTTTCTTCTGTAAATCTTCAAGAAAAATAGGTTATATATATATATATATATATGGTTATATATATATATATATATATATATATATATAAAGTCTTCATATATAGTGTCATCTCGAGTGGCATGAAAATGTTTCAAGGAATTCACCTAATCTCCTCTAAAAGTAAATGGTTTGGTTCATAATGGTCGTTAATGTTGACTTTATTTGTAATGCTAATACAGGCATCATGAATATCGAGTTTATAATTTGAGTTATAAAGATCTGCTTTGTTTGTGTAAGTACCAAAGTAAAGTTAAAAGTAAAGACTTTGAGGGTATGTTTGGTTGGGATGAAAACAGTGCGATGAAAATAGTATTTTTTATCGTTTGGTTCAGAAAAAAAAAAAAAAAAAAAGAGAGACAGAAAATGAGAAGAAAAATAATCCCTCTGGATTCACTTTTTTTTATCCTCCTAATTTGAGAGAAAAATGGAGAGGAAAAGATGCGATCTAGTTTACCCTCACTTTGAACTGATTGAGTTCGCAAATATTGCATAGCCGCAATTGAAGTCTTTGAACTGAAGGTTTCAAGCTTTTGCATGGCTTGGAGTAGAGGAGGTGTTTTTCTCTTTTCTTAACATTTAATTTAGATTTGTAGGGAACTGGTACTATCTAACTTTCTTCTTTTTTCTTTTATTTATTTACTAAATTCAAATAAGTCAACAATTTTAAACAATTCCAATTTCCAAATGGTCACAAAGAAATAAAAAGATTTAGATATTTTGATTGAGATGATTTGGTTTTGTTTAGATAAAATTAAATAATGCATTAATGAGAAAGAATGAGTTAATTCAAGTTGAAGAAAAAGAACAAAGAAAGTAAAAAAATATTACAAAAATAACAAAAATAGAAGTAGTAGAAAATGACATGCTAATTAACGAAGAAAAAAGAGTTTAACTTCAAAAATAATAATGAAAAAAAAAATCTAATATTATTAACTTTGACTAATATGTTAAGGATGTAATAAAAATTAGAACTAAAAACTTGGCTTTTGCTGGAGTTGGAAGGACATGAAAGATAAAACAGAAGAAAACAAATGAATGAAGTTTTGTCTTATTTAGTGAGGTGAAAGTAATATAAAAAAATGGCAAAGCTTGGCCTCAACTAAGTTTGAGGGACTAAAGAAAAAAGGTGGATGGAGATGTTCATCAAACATTATCCGTCCAATGTGTGTATAAAATTGGAGGGAGAAAAGCATTATTATTTTACCCCTCTAGTTATTAAAATTTTAAATATATATATATATACATATATATATTTTGACTTTTTTTCCTCTTATAAATATTTGTTTTGACCCGTGTAAGCAGCAAGTTTTATACCAACAAAAAGTCTACAAAGCTCATGATTAAGAAAATTTCAAATCCAAATGAATGTATCAATAACATGATTTCAAGTTTTATATTTGGTGTAGTTTTAAGTAAGAGTAAATTATTCAAAGTTTTTTTTGAAAATGATTATTAACAAATTAATTATACATTAAATTGTCTTCTTATAGACTAATACAATTGTAAATTTAAGTTAATCAATCAAAGATTAATAATTTTGTAATTTATCAAATATTTATATTTTGAAATAATGCATACAAACGAGTTAATCTTTTTATTTTTTCCAAATCAATTGCTTTTTTATTTTTTTTAATGAAACGTTTGCTTATTTTATAGCCTGAGTCAGTTGATTCTTCCCCCCACCCCCCCCCCCCCCCCCCCCCCCCCAAAGTATAATCAGAACATGGGAAAAGGGAAAGTTTGTAATTTTTTTAGTATACTTAAAAGTCAGTTGAAAAGATGTTCGTGGTGAAAGGAAGATGAATCTTGACACAGTGCATTGCAAGACTATAACGGCAACATCTATGGAATTTAACGATCCAAGAGAGGCTTCAACTTATGTGGTGGAAATTTGTGTCAAATATTTTTCCTACAGAATAACTTATGAGCAAGAATGTCTTGCTCTATGTTCCCTTGGTTAACAAATCATTAGTCAATTTATGAATGGATCAAAATGGACAACTGAATTATAAAAAATAAAAATAAGAATGGGGAAGAGTCAGAGAGAGAGAGAGAGAGAGAGAGAGAGAGAGAGAGAGAGAGAGAGAGAGAGAGAGGGTGTTGTTCCCTTTTAATTTCTCTTTGGAGTGGATAAGGTGGAAGAGTCAAAATTTACTCTATTTGTCTTTATCCCCTCCCCTCCATTTTTAAAATATGATCTAGTGGTTTAGAACAAGCTTGATTCAAAATAGCACCCCCGAAGTATTGAAGACTATTAGCCAAATACTCCATTAGTCACAAGACTCACGAAATAAATAAATAAACAAATCAATGTATGGTAAACTTGATCAATTCCTGCTGCTACTTATTGGTGACATCCACGACAGGGCTATAAGCTAGCACAAAGTTAGTAACCTAGTATTGATGTTAGTAGTGCAAATACAAGAAAAATGGGAATAACTACTAAGAAAAATTGCTCATCTAAGAGTATTTCCATCCACTTATAAAAAAAAATGCATTTTACCTTACCAGAAAACCATTTTATCTATTTTACATAAGCACTTTTACAATATACTATGTATGTGTTTGGATCCGGATGAACCTGCGTCTGTGTTTTCAGCTTTTTCCTCTTTTTTTTTTTTTTTTTTTTTTTTTGCTTTACAAGTTTCAGCTTTAGGGGACAAAGTGACTATTCACGCACTGTTCACACTATTCATGCACTGTTCACGGACCTACAACCACTTTATTCAGAAAAAAAAAAAAGTATTAAAAATGGGTCTCACAACACTATTTACCCATTTAAAAATTATTTTACTATAGTGTTTTCAGTTATTAGCAAAATAAGTTGTATCCAAAAGAACCCTATATATAGAGATGGAGGGCCCAGATATAGGTATTGCGTCGTAGGCTATGCCCGATGATATCAGATAGCCCGATGATAGGTAAATACTAATGAAGGCATATAGGTTAATGGGTTGTGGAAGAAGTCTGGTTATAAGGAGCTAGAAATGTTGTTCGAGGAGTAGTACCTAGTTGGCTAAACATAGTAGAGGTCAAAGGTACGACCCTTCATCAAGAGCAAGGCAACAGGCAATCGTGCTAGCAAGGATAAACATTAGATAGAAATAAGACAAAAGAGAGTTGGGAAATATCTGAGAAGAAAGCTGCTACTGCCGCATTAAATGCTTTGTAGCTAACCCTCTAACCGCATTAATGCGAAAGTAAAACCTAAACAGTAACATTCAGTCTTATAGCTACCCACAAAGATTTCAGAAAGGTGCTGATGGGACAAATATCAAAATCAATAATCTAATCTACAAGTGGAAGGCTGAGATGAAGGAAGGAAAGGCAATATAAAGGAGAAAAACCCCATTACAGGGGGGAGGATTAGAAAATCTAAGAAAAAATCATTGTAGACTCAAGAATTGTAATTTTGTATAAGTTTAAGAGAAATATATAAGAATGAACCATCCTTAAACTTGGTTGCAGAGAACTTTTCTTACTCAAAACTATTTTTTTTTTTTTTGTTCTTTTTGACAATAACTAACCTACTGTGACTACTATCCACCTAACTCATTGAAAGTTCATCTTTAAGCCCACTCTCTAATAAATTCATTACTTTAGGCTTTGTGGGCTATTGACCATTCATTTGGGCTTTAGGAGCAAACCGTGCCCTTCCACAATATATATTCCATTTTTTATTTTACAATACATTACACTAAAATGACATTATTCTAATGTTAAAGTGCATTAAAGTAATATTACTTTAATGTTGAAATAGGAGAGAGAGGAGAGAGTGAGACAAGATAAAAGAGAGAGAATAAAAGAGGAATAATATTCTTTAATGCTAAATTACATGCAATTAGTGATATTTATTTTTCATTTTGCATTTCCATAGGTTATGAGCATTCATATCCCAAAATTCTATCCCATCCTATTTTACCAACCCAAAAAGCTACTTTATCAATTATACCATATCATTTTACAATACTCTCAACATCACAACTTTTATTCTACAATACAACGCATTAAAAAAATATTTCTATACAATAAAATAATATATCCAAAAACCTAAATAAAAACAAAAACCCAAAACCCAAAAACCTAGAGAGAGAGAGAGAGAGAGAGAGAGATGAATTGATAAAGTAAGTGAATAAAATATTAGTTTTTTTTTTTTCCCGAACTAAGCTACAGTGCAATTCTACATTTAGAATTGCGCTATAGTACAACTGCAATTTTCTTTGCAATAGTTGGTTTTTACAAGTCCGGATGTGTGGGGGGTTTTTGGCTTTTATGCTAAATTTTTCTTACATATGTCCTTCCCAATGTAAATGCTTAACCCAATAGAAATGCTCTAACATACCCAATTACCTTTTTTGATCAACTCAAAAGCTTCACCTGTATTTAAATTTTTTTAAAAAAAACCCTCATATAATACATAAAATAAAATAAAAATCCAAAAAAAAAAAATTCAAATATGGGCTTTGGCTCAAACTCTAGAGGCAAATAGCCCCCTCAACTTCGTGGCCCAACGGAAGAAGACATAAAAGAAAAGCCCAACTCAGTCACAGCCTCATATACATTTGAAAATATTAATACGAGAGCGTGAAATCTCACCGTCAAATTCGTTGGTAGATAACCTAATTCCGATCGGACTAGAAAACCGGGCACCCTTAAGTTTTTGCCTATAAAAACCCCTAAAGTTAAATACTTCTCCAACTTTTCTTCTTTTCCAAGGTAGCCTATCTCCTTCTGCTTCTGCTTGCCATGGTGGATTCAAGTACAAGTTCAAGTACAGCCCTTTCTTTTGGTTCGCGTTGCAAAAGAAGAATAGAAGATCCGTCGAAAGATACAGATGATTCGATCCGGTCAAAACTCGGTTATGTCTTGATCGTGGTCCTTTATCGACTCCCTTGCCGATCGGCTATCCAATGTATGTCGGTCTTGAAGTCGTGGTTTTCTCTTATTTCCGATCCTTATTTTTTTCGCCGCTTCACTCACCACCGCCACCAATTGAGTAGATCACACTCAGACTCAGACTCAAAACACTTTACTCTTTTGTTATAGTACACAGAGTCTCAAAAAAATATCTTGGTTCTTCCATCTAATAATTCTGAGTTGTCCATTGATTGTGGTGGTGGTAGTGGACTTGATTTTCTCGACTTTCTTCCCTGTATCGAACGAGCAAGAAAAAACTATCCCTTTTGCATCGTTCAATGACTTATTGCTGGTATGCAGTGAAGTTCCATCGGTTCGTAAGCCATCCTTTTATGAGTATTGCATCTGTAATCCGCTTACCAAACAATGGCTCACGCTCTCTCATCTTCCCTGTTCAAGAAGGAACGACATGGTTTGCTTTATATGCAATTTATGTATCTATGATAAAGAGCAGGGCTATGTTACAAATGCCTGTTACAGATATAAGGTGGTACTCATTCATTCTCCCACTGAAACCAATATTACACAGTTAAGTATGCAGATATTTTCTTTTGAAATCGGTGAATGGCGTGGCTTGGTTGTTTCTTCACAACGGCGATTAAATCCCTTCAGATTGACGTCTTTGGATGTTGGTGTTGTTGTCTGTAATGGGATGCTGTTTTGGGTTGATGCAGATAAACATGATTTGATGATCAAAGGCTTTGCCAAGTTTGATCCTTTCAATGATGCAGAACGATGCCACTATATCGACCCACCCATCGACCTTTTGCCTTGAGATTCAGTGTCCTTTGGAGTGTTCCAAGGGCATCTCCGAATATTCCAAAGCCCTTGTCACCAGTATCCTCACGACGATGGTGCTCACAAATTCTATGTTTGGGAACTCAAGAATTACGGCACATGGTGTCTGAAACACAAAGTTTACTTCAAGGATATGGTTTCAGATCATTTCAATCTTGTTAAGATAGCTAATAGGATCTCCTCACTAGGGGCCTTGCTAGCGTTCCATCCAAATGTCAGTGAACTTGTCTTCTTACAATTGGGCAGTTACATTGTCTTGTGCAACATGCAGACAAAGGTATTGAAAGTGGTGAGCCAACTGCGAGATGGAGGGAAAATTTTAGCTGGCAATTCCAGCTATGAGGTGCCTGTACACATGAAATTTGTCTTCATACTCACACAACCATCTTGGCCAACACCAGTTCCTCCTCTTCCATTCTATTAATGTGTATAGTATTGTGGGCTTTAGGCCCAACTAGATTACTTGTATAGTACACATTCTTGTACTACACTCTTACTTGTACTGCACTCATATGCCTCCTATATAAAGGCACTCATGTATATTATTTCAGTGAGAAATGCAATATAATTATTCAGTATATCTAATATGGTATTAGAGCCACTGCTCTGACCTTTTCTTACCAGTTTTATTTCATTAAATTTTATTTTATTTTTTTATTGGTGCAACTCCATCCTCAATATCGCTTCCGCCGTCACAGCAACTACCACAATCTTTTGCTGTTGAACCTCTGACATCTTCCAGACATCGTCCTTAGGTTTCGGACCTATAGCAGCTGCCGTTGAGCAGTTCTGCCGCCACGACTCTTGCTCCGATCAACTTTCTGCAGGTACCACTGAGATCGACTTGCACTGATCTATAGGCTCATGGAAACCGTGAAGCCATTGGAAACCGCACGCGCCACCACGCATTGCTCAAGGAATCTGTGTTATAGCCCACGCGCCACACGTGCCCCACGCGTTGTCAACTCTTCCAAGCTGACGTCATCCGTGACGTAAGCAGTGCCAAGTAAGCATCCAGTCACCTGCTGACGTTAGCGCTACGTCATCTTGCTTATGTCATCATCTTTGATCGTTGACTGTTGACTTTAACCGAGCGTTGACGTTGACCGTTGACTTTTTCCCAGAGTTGACTTTTTCAACCCAGGTTCTCCTTACTCAATTTTTCGCGTAGATTTCATTTTTGCAGTCTGTTTTTGCATATTGTGTCTCTAAATGGATAAAAATGATGTTTTTCTTCCTTGCCCTATCAATATTATATTGGAGGGGAATAAGAATTACTTATCTTGGTCTCAAGCTATGCGTAGTTTTCTTAAGGGTCGCATGCTCTGGAAATATTGTGCTGGTGTAATCACTATTCCTGTGAAGAAGGCAAGTGAAGATGATACAGCCTTCCTCAATTGCATGATTGAATGGGATAGTCACAACCACATGATCCTTACGTGGATTCGAAACACTTCCATTCCCTCTGTGTCCAATCTGTTGGGCAGCTTTGATGATGCAAAATCAGCATGGGATATGTTGGCCAAAAGATCCTTCACTACTCATGGATCTATGAAATATCAATTAGTGGTTGAATTGCATCAACTCAGGCAAGAACCAGGGTAATCCATCAATGACTACTATAATCAGCTTCACTTCATTTGGGACCAAATTGACCTTTCTGATCCATCCTGGGCATGCTCAAAAGATGCTCAACAATATGCTACTGTTAGAGATGAATTTCTTCTCTATGAGTTCTTAATGTCACTCCATAGGGACTATGAGCCCATTCGAGTTCAGCTTCTTAATCGCAGTACTCCTCCATCTTTTGATACTACTGTAAATGAGTTGGTTAGAGAAGAAGCTCACCTTGCAACCTTTCAAGCCCAAAATAAGTTTAATGTTCTGGCTATTACTCCTTCTGCTTCGCCCATAGAGCAACCTCAGCAATCAAGTGATCCCTCTGGCTCTAGCAATCATCGTAAGCAGACCAACAAAAAGTTCTGCAACTATTGCAAGCGTCCTGGCCACACTATTGAGACCTGTTACAGTTGCAACAAATCTACTGTTGCAGTTGCTAATACTGAGTCTACTCCGTCAATGCCTCCCATTTCAACTGAGTCCCAGTCTTCTGGATCCACTATCAACCTCTCACCTACTGAACTACAGGAGATTATAGCTCAAGCTGTTCGTATGGCTGGTAATGCATCTTTTTCCACTGCTCTCTCAGTTTTACCTGGTAAGTCTCAAACTTGGCGTTTTGATTCTGCCTGTTGCAATAACATGACACCTCACTCGTCCTTATTCTCCAAACTTGACCCTGAACCACATCCTCTAAATATTCATATAGCTGATGGTTCCACCATGCATGGAAATAGCCTAGGTTTTGTATCGAACTCCTACATCTTTATTCTTGGGGTCTTCCATGTACTTGACCTATCCTATAATTTGTGCTCTGTGGGACAATTAGCTGAACTAGGATATTGCCTTATTTTTTACTATTTTGGATGTATTGTGCAGGATCCGAAGACGGGACAAGAGCTTGGGACCGGTCTTAGAGTTGGGCGTATGTTTCCCATGGACAATCTTCATCTTCCACCTGTTGCTCCAGTGTCTGTTGTGGCTGCTGCTGCTGCTGCTGCTACTGCGGTTTCTTCCTTACCTTCTCTAGCACTTTGGCATTCTCGTCTTAGTCATGCACCCTTTTCTCAAGTACAACAGTTAGCTTCTAAGGGTCTGCTAGGTTCTGTGGGACAATTAGCTGAACTAGGATATTGCCTTATTTTTTACTATTTTGGATGTATTGTGCAGGATCCGAGGACGGGACAAGAGCTTGGGACCGGTCTTAGAGTTGGGCGTATGTTTCTCATGGACAATCTTCATCTTTTACCTGTTGCTCCATTGTCTGTTGTGGCTGTTGCTGCTGCTGCTGCGGTTTCTTCCTTACCTTCTCTAGCACTTTGGCATTCTCGTCTTAGTCATGCACCCTTTTCTCAAGTACAATAGTTAGCTTCTAAGGGTCTGCTAGGTTCTGTGTCCAAAGACAATTTTGATTGTACTTTATGTCAATTAGGAAAACAACCAGCTTTACCTTTTAATAATAGTGATTCTATTTCTAATAGCTTTTTTACGTTAATTCATTATAATATTTGGGGACCTTCTCCTGTTGCTAGTATTGGTGGATCTCGATATTTTGTTGTTTTTATTGATGATTATTCTCGTTATAGTTGGATCTTTCCTATGAAATCTCGTTTTGAAATTTTGCCAATATATAGTAACTTTGCAAAAATGGTTGAAACACAATTCTCCAAATGTATCAAAAATTTTCGATCTGATAATACTCTTGAATATACTCAATATGCTTTTCAAGCTCTGTTACACTCCTATGGCACAATACATCATCTAACTTATCCAGATACCTCTCAACAAAATAGTAAAGCTGAACGAAAACGTCCTCACATTCTTGACACTTTTCGTGCTCTTCTTCTTTCTGCCAAAGTCCCTCCCTCATTTTGGGGTGAAGCTGCTTTCATGCTGTTCATGCTATTAACCGCATTCCAAGTACTGTCATCCATAATCAAACTCCGTATGAGTGCCTCTTTGGGTCACCACCTGACTATCATCACCTTCGCTCTTTCAGATCTGCTTGCTTTGTTCTTCTTCAACCTCATGAGCACAACAAACTTGAGTCTCGGTCTAGACTTTGCTGTTTTCTTGGTTATGGCGAAACACAAAAGGGGTACCAGTGTTATGATCCTATGTCTCATTGTCTTCGTGTTTCTCGTAATGTTGTCTTTTGGGAACCCCGCTTGTTTGTTGAACTCTCTTACTTTCATTCTTCCCTAATGACCTTACCTGTTTTAGAAGTTTTTCTAGACGAGTTTCATGTTCCTTCTCCAAATACTCTTGATCCTCCTTTGGACTTCTCTATCCCTTCTCCAGATATTTTTTATATTTCTTCTGGACAGGTTGAAGATGTATAGGTTGATGACGAGCTACCTTAACTTGAGCCTGGGTCCCTTGCTCCTACTCCGCTTGAAGATCCTCCACAAGACATTCCACCCCATCACTCAACCCGGGTAAGATCCGTTCCTACACATTTACTTGATTATCATTATTATACAGCCCTTGCTACACTCCACGAGCCTTAGACCTATCGTGAGGTCTCCACTGACCTTTTATGGCAGATTGCAATGAAAGAGGAACTTGATGCATTAACCAAAAACCATATGTGGGATCTGGTTACTTTCCCTCTTGGACAGTCTATGGTTGGTTGTAAGTCGATTTACAAAATTAAGACTCGCTCTGATGGGTCTATTGAGCATTATAAAGCTCGTCTTGTTGCGAAAGGTTTTACACAGGAGTATGAGATTGATTATAAGGAGACCTTTGCTCTAGTTGCTCACACCTCATCTATTCGTGCCCACTTAGCTATTGCCGCTGCTAGAAAATGGGATCTTTTTCATATGGATGTTAAAAATGCCTTCCTTAATAGGGATTTGAGTGAAGAAGTTTATATGCAACCTCCTCCAAGTCTTTTTGTTGAATCAAACAAGGTTTGTTGCCTTCAACGTGCATTGTATGGCCTTAAACAAGCTCCACGAGCTTGGTTTGCAAAGTTCAACTCTACCATCTTTTGCCTAGGTTACACTGCCAATCCTTATGATGCTGCCTTATTCCTTTGTCGCACTGATAAAGACACCATTTTACTTCTTCTCTATGTGGATGATATCATAACTGGCGATGACCTCAGTGGTATACAAGAACTCAAGGATTTTCTCAGTCAGCAGTTTGAGATGAAAGATCTTGGACACCTTAGCTATTTCTTAGGTCTTGAAATCACTCATTCCATAGATGGTCTTTATGTTACTCAAGCCAAGTATGCTTTTGACCTTTTGTCTCGAGCTGGACTCACTGACAGCAAGACTGTTGACACTCTAGTTGAGCTTAATGCGCATCTTACTCCCACCGGGGGGGGGGGGAACCATTGTTTAATCCTTCTCTTTATAGATGATTGGTTGGCAGCCCAGTTTATCTCACAGTTACTCGTCTAGACATTTCCTATGCTGTTCATCAGGTCAGCCAGTATTTGTCTGCTCCTCTATCGATTCACTATGTTGCTGTTCTGCACATTCTTCGATACTTGAAGGGCACTCTCTTCCATGACCTTTTCTACTCAACTCAGTCTCTTCTTGTACTCCGTGCATTCTCTAATGCTGATTAGGCAGGAGATTCCACTGATCGCAGGTCCACCACTGGCTATTGCTTTCTCCTTAGCTCTTCCTTAATTTCCTGGAGAAGTAAGAAGCAAACCTTTGTGGCTCGCTCCAGTACTGAAGTAGAATATCGTGCCCTTGCTGATACCACATCTGAGCTCATTTGGCTACAATGGCTACTTACGGACTTAGGTGTGTCCACGTCCCCTGCTACTCTTCTTTATTGTGATATTCAGAGTGTCATTCATATTGCTCACAATGATGACTTTCATGAACGGACTAAACATATCGAAATTGATTGTCATTTTATCCGTTATCATCTTGTTCATGGTGCTCTCAAGCTCTTCTCTGTCTCCTCCAAAGATCAACTTACAAATATCTTCACAAAGTCGCATCCTAAGGGATGTCTTTATGATTTAGTCGATAACCTCAAGCTAGTCTCACATCCACCTTGAGTTTGAGAGGGGCTGTTAAAGTGTATAGTATTGTGGGCTTTAGGCCCAACTAGATTATTTGTATAGCACACATTCTTGTACTACACTCTTACGTATACTGCACTCATATTTACTTGTACTACACTCATATGCCTCCTATATAAAGGCACTCATGTATATTATTTCAGTGAGAAATACAATACAATTATTCAATATTTCTAACACATTCCATTGAAGTAACAGAGGTTGGACATTCTGATTTGTCTCAACAAGAAGTCAAATTAGGATGGAACACATGTAAACTACTATGTTATACGGAACATTATTTAGATTGTAAAAGCATTCTATGTAAACTCTTGGGTCCATATTTGGATTGTAAATTTTTTAGTTGTTTGCCTTGACGAAGTTGAATGTTTTTTATATTTATAAGATTGAAGTTTAGATCCTTAAAATCATTGTTCAGTTTGTGGGATGCGGTGCATTGCAATGGAAGGCCACAGATTCAAATGCTTTTGTATTTTCCTTTCGAATTATAGTATATGCTTTAACATAGTGAAATTATATTTTGGCACAATTATGTTCTGAGAGTTAAATATCATCAATTTCGAAGTAATTTCGCTGCTACTCAGAAGCAGAAATTGCTTATGATTTCGGAACTCGAGGATTATAGTTATGCATTTACATGGTTCATGATACACATACTTTACTTTATGGACATGTATTTAGAATTGCTAACCTTTCCACCCAAATGATGGCAAAGTTGTCTTCTTAATTACATTTAGCAATTCCGTGGTCTTGTGCAACATGCGGAAGAGGGTATTGAAATGGCCGGCCAACTATGAAATATGGGGCTACAGAAGTTCTAAACTATACAGGTACGAGTGTCGATTAACAGCCTTTTAAAAAAAAAAACTTCCAATTTTCTTGTGCATTTTGGATTGCATGAATCTTACTTTCATGGTAGTTGCTAGTTTGTCAGGGTCTAGTAGTTAGCATTGATTGAGACGAAAAGCTAATTTGATGATTGCCATGGAGCAAATGTAACTATCTACTTATGAGTTTTACTCATCAAAGTGGATGATTTTACTTTTGAAGTTAAACTTTCCTTCGACCTTTACTCTGTAATAACCGTTTGTTAAAACCTAAGCTGTAGCCTATGCTGCCTCGCTTAAAATTATCTTTCCACATGCCAAATTGTGCGTATAAGTTTCCCAGCAAAGCAATCCTTATTTTGTGCTTATGATGCAATTCTTTGTTTCAATTTTCTCTTCATGTGTGCCTACACTTTTCAGGTATGACCAATACTATAAGTTTTGCAATAATTCAGGAAAAAGACATGTTAATGATGACAATTTGCATGTATGATTCTTCTCATATTAGGTGCCTCAGCATAATTCCTATCTGACACTCTGACCATTGATGACATAAACCCAGCCTGAAAGACATTTTAATTATGTCTCATTGACATTGTAAATTTGTATAAGTAATTATTTGAGTTGTCCTGATGCTCTCATCTTATTACTCTTATAAAATTTTTACCGACTTTGTAATATCTCTTATTGATTATTTTTTGGTTGTAACACTTATATCTTGTGTGCTTTTTATTTTACGCAATGTTGGTAAAAGCAAGGGGCGCACTTAAGCGCAAAAGGCTCTTGGAGCCTAGGCGTAAAGCATAAAGCGCAAAGCGCAAGCGCGTGCCTGATTGAAGTGAAGTGCACATTTTTAAAAAATAATTTTAAAATTTTAAAAATTATTATTAATGAAAAATGCAACAATCAAATGATCAAATTATCATATAAATTGAAATAAATTTTTTATATAATTCATATAGCATTTAGATATGCCCTACTTTTGCAATTTTAACACAAAAATTGCAAGTCAAGTCATTTTAATTTTTTGGATAAGCTAGATATTAGTACTTCTATGTAATATCCTTTCTTAAATCTCCTATATCTATAATTCTCTATGACTAATTAGTAATATTAGTTAATAATTTAATCACTTAATGACTATTGTAAGGACCAAAAATCACGCATCGAACTAAAAGCCCACTATGAATCTAGTAATTCAAGGCCCAAAAAAAAGAATTTGTAGAGAGGGAACAAAACAAAAAAGGGCGACTGCGTCCTGAGCATTTCACTTCAAATAAAAAGGAATAGGCAACATTAGTCCTAAGATTTTTTCTCGAGGAGGAGTCTATTACATTTAGCTATCAATATTCTCTCCTTATTATCAGAGTCGCGTCCCCCCTCTCCTAAGTTCCTTCATCCCTCTTTATACTCCTTGCTTTTGTCATCTCAACCATTCATTTCCCACCTAACTATTTTCTTTTGTTGACACTTGTACGTTTACTTGTAAAAGGTGGTGGAAAGAAGCTACCTAACTGTGATTTGCACTGTTCAGGTTATCTGTACATCACTGCAACTAATAAAACTGGTGTTCCTCATTTAATGAGGTCAGGAAACTAGGTGCAAAGCATTCAATGCGGAGTTCACAGCTACCTACCTCAAACTCGATATTTTCACTTTTTCTACCATATATCACCAATTTACCCTTTGTACTTTTCCATGCAACCACGTCTTCATGTCCTTGGGTCCTTGGGTTTCATCCTAATTGAGATCTCTTTTGTTCTTTAATCTTCATCCTCAGTCCCCGGGTCCCCACATCACCAATTTACCCTTTGTATTTCTCCATGCAATCACATCCTCAAGTCCTTGGGTCCTCGGGTCCTCACAACTATAACTTTGGAAGAATTAGTTTGCTATGTTCAAAATCAACCACTAAAGTAACTAAACAATTACCATATATATTATATCATACGTTTTTTTTTTCATGAATGAGCAAAGAATATGAGGACATTGCAACATGGTAATTGGTACCAAAGAGCTAGGTGGGTTACTATTTCAAGGAGAAAAAATAAAAATAGAGAAGATCTGGGAGGTTGTGAGTTGGGTTTTAGGACAAGTTATACTCAAAATATATTTTTTTGATAAGTAATTTACACTAAAAATATACAAAATCCATGGTTTATATCAATAATGTCAAGATCCTAAAGCTTTAATTCAATTTTGGTTTTTTTTTTTAATATAAAAAATCTCCAAAAAGCGCACTTTGAGCGCAAAAAAGTGCACCTAAAGCGTGCTTCTTTGAATGAGCTTAGCTTTTGAGGCAAAAAGATTTGGAGCCTTGGGGCTTCAAACTTTGAGCTTAAGATCGCTTTTAATAGCATTGATTTTGGCATCCTTGTAGTGTCTAGATTCTTGTATTTGAGTAATTTTCCCTATTATGTATCTATATTTTGTCATTCTAGTGTTATGTATTTATATTCTGTTAAAGTTCATTTCACCTGACTTTATTTTCAGTGCAAGTTCTTCTTTCTTTTTCCTAGGGTTAGGGCCATGACTACAAAGATGGTTTAAGTGTGATTCCATTTCCACTAAAGAAGGTAAAATGAAAAATCCAATTCGATTTGGAGGAGAAAAGGTCGAAAGAGCCAAAGAAATTGAAGGTGTTGCTAACCCCAAAGGAAAAGGCTTTGGCATCTAAACTTTTTGTCTCTATTATTTCTTTCCTTTTCTCAAATTGGGTTTTTTATTCCCACAACAAAAACCAATTCTTTTACTCTTGATATAAGCCCCAAACCCCTTCAATTAATTTCTAGGTTTAATGGATTTGTGGGTTCAAATTTTTTGGGTTGTGGTTTGAATTTTCTTTTGGTTTGATGGTTTTTGGAGTTGCCTTGATGGGGTCAAAATCTTGTCAATGATAAGGCAGGGACTTAATGAGGTCGAAATCTTTTCATTGGTAAAGCCACTGCTAAACTAGAAATAGAACAAGCTTAACCCAAAAAATTTGAATCATCCCAGAAAAATTGGATCTTCTTGCTCTCTTTCTACTGTATTCAATGCCGTGGGATTTGATCCACCACTTTTTTTTTTTTTTTAATAATTTTTATCTCTAGCCTAATCTAAGTGTGTGTGTGTGTGTGTGTGTGTGTGTGTATACGTGTATATGTGAAGCTTTCTTCTGAAGACTTGAACTCCGGCCTTTACCTCCTCTCACACCCCACAAGAACTTATACCTGTGGAGTGACCATTGCACCAAGGGAGCGGTGATGATCTCATCCACCACTTGAATGCTCTTAGAGTCTTAGTCATTTGTGTTTGTGTCTTATATGTTTACAGGTTTTGTCTCTAGAGTTTTCTTGATGATAAGTAGTCATAGGAAAAGATTTGAGAGAGTGGATTTGCAGGTTTGTGCGTGTGTTGGCGAGAAGTTTTTCTTGTGGTGGTCTTACACTCTTACTAATTGTTTGTTCGTGAGTCCTTGGGAAGCAAGCGAGTAGATCTTCAGCTTTGTTGTTCCTAGTTCAAGTCTCATATTTAGTAATAAAAAATTCAAGTCTCATATTGTGTCCTGATGCAAGTTGAAGTTTGATACCTATGGGTACCATTAGATAATTAATGGCTGCCTGGAGTAAAAAGCATAAGAATTGGCGTCTTTTTATTGGGTTCCAGATCCATTTATGGGTTTGTTTTCAGTGTTCTTTAGTCAGAATAATATATAAAAACTTTCACAATTTTTACAAATATCACTTTTAGATCTTGATTGGTTTGTTTTGGCTATATATATATATATATATATATATATATTAAATATTTTTAACGGTGAAAGGGAGAGGTGAGTTACAACTGTCTAACTGAGGCTTCCTCAAGTGGGATAAGTGACACTTCAAACCATGTGTAGGCATTATTAAAACCGAACTAATCACATGTGGGTAAACTGCAATTATCCCCCATAATTTTGAAGGTGCATGATTTTCAAAAATGTTGCAATTGTGGACTTGTAAAATATATTTAAATTTTTTTGGTGAGGTATAGCAATACAATTGAAAGTATATTGAGCAAGATAACAATAAATTTTCAATATTTTGTTCTTGATTGATGATTTATTACTATTTATTACTAACCAGTGGTGCACTCATGAAGAACATGTTTCTTACCCATTCTATTGACTAGCAATTCCTTCTATGTTTCTAGGGTTTGTTGATGCTCATTTTTGCAAATCCAAGACACAAAAGCCCATACAGAGGAAAGCCCAATGAAAAGCAAGGCCCAAAGGCTCACCAAGAAGACCAAAAAGCAAGAGGTTCAAAGGAATAAATGCAAGGGAAAGCAATCCGCAACAAAATACAAATCTGCCACAGAATGTAAATCTGCCGTAGAATACAGTTCTCTAGCACGATGGCTTCGGCAGATAAAGACAAATTGGGCCCAAGACCCTTTCGATCCAATCAACATTATTTGGCTCACAAAGGCCCAGATCCTTTTGTATAAAAAAGATAGGCATGAAAGCTAATATGAAGAAACATGATGAAAAGAAACAAGGAACAGCAAGAAATGTCATAGCAAGAATCACGTGAAGGAAAGAAAAGTCAAACTAAAGAAAATGACAAATGCAGCAGGAAACACATGAAGAGATAAGAAAAAAGACACGCAGCAGAAAGAAATAAAACCAATCTGCTATGGCAGAAATGGCGTGGGAACGGAAGAAGACAAAAAACAGAGGACTGTGGAGCAAGAATAGAAGGGCCGGGGCACCACCAACCTATACCTAGTCAATACAAGGGAGGTGGGCCCACGGTCAAGAAGATTCAGAAGGTGTGGTTTGGTGGTGGGGGGAAAATAGGGTCTATATCTGGTTTCCTGCCATAACTTCTTTTGGGAAAATGCCTTACTATGATGGTATCTTACCCAAAAGAAGTAATAGATGGTTGGGACCATCTAATACATGCCATAGATCCAGGTAGTAAAATGGCCCAAAAGGTAGAGGTATATAGCAAGAATAAACAAAAGGGAATTTTGTTGTGAAATGAGAATTGGCACAGCAAACAAATTGAGCAATGGCAATGGTCAGGGCAACCAATGGGTTAGTGGGTAGTCTTGAATGGATGCCCATAACGAACCAAAAAACAATTGGTGAAGCCCTAGGGGTAAAATGGAGAAATCCCATTGAATTTGCTTACTATAAAGGAGGATGTAGCCATGGATGAAAGGGAAAGAGAGACCAAAGGGCAGAAGCACCTACGAGAAAAGACCCAAGTGAGAAAAACAACCCATGGCAAGAGAGTAGTAAGAAAACTAAGAGTAAAAAAAAAAAATGGAAAGAAAGAAAGAAAGTGGTAAAAAGAAGAGAGAAGACACGGCAGGAGTAGGGACATGCATCGATAGACTATATTTTCCCTCCCTCTTAGCAAACCCACTTTTTGAAGTCTCTAAAAGTAACAGCTAGTAGCCATTTAAGCCTATTCTCCAAAATGCACAACTTTTATGGTAGAAGCCTGCAGCAAGGTTGTTCAAGTTGGGGTTTGGGTTCTTTCTTGGTTTACTTATTCTATAGGAAGATTCAATACTTGATTTTAATTGCAAATATATTTGATTTTTCTCATTATAACTTATATCTGCCGTATTTTGTCATCCTGTTGTAGCATGTTTTTTATCACGTTTTCCATGTTAGTTGTCCTGCTGTGGTATTTTTACTTCCTATACTAGTTATTCTGCTATAGCACATTTTTATTGTATTTACCGTGTTGAGCTAAATCTTTTCTGCCGAAGCTTTCTTCTTTATTTGCTGTTACGTGTTTTACATTTGACTCATTATCCTGCCATAGTATATATATACATATATTTTGTTTCTCATGTTCTGCAGAATATATTTTATAGATGTATATGTGCATATGTATAAGTATATTTACGAATATACATATGTATATATTTGAGAATATGCTAAGTGCTAACCCATGTAACCTAACGTTTGCTCAATTGGTATTTTCTTTGGGTTTTTAGATTTGTTTATGTGTAGGAAGTAGAAAAGTATTTCTGCAGTAAAAATGAAGAGTAGTCATTCATATTTCATAAAGCTTTACTACATGGCAGAAGGCGTAAATGCACAGCAGACAGTTTTACTGTAAGGCAGACAGGTTTATTGCACAGCAAAAGGCTTTACAGCAGACGGTATAATGCACAGCAGACAGCTTTATTGCACAACAGACGGCTTTAATGCACAACAGACAGCTTTATTGCATAACAGACGGCTGTACAGCAGACGACTTTAACGTACAACAGAAAGCTTTACTGCACAGCAGACAGTTTTACTGCATCGTAGACAGTTTTATTACACAGCAGAAAAGTTAGACATGCGACAGAAACTAGAGAAGAGTTCTTTCTGCGGCAGAAACAAAGGATAAGCCCACTTAGCAGCATCTTCCCTAGGACTTGGACTCATCGTTTGCGCATAAGCTGGACCAAGGAGGGTTGCTATTGGACCGGTCTCAACTCCCTGATCTAGATAATTTTTAGCCTAGTGCAGCAGGAGGCGACTCAGCCCAACATTTGCAGAAAATGCCCACACAGGGTTTTAGGGTTTTTAATTCAAATAGTATGTTCACATGTTTAGAATTATGGTTTCTCCTCATTATAAATATGTTTTCATACTTTTGATCTATAATTCTAGAGTCACATGTTCTTGCATCCTAGATCTAGAATTATTTTGTTGATTAAAGTTTGGTTCATAGATCCAATTAGCTAAAAAGATTTTTTTTTTCCTCAAAACATTATTTTTCTGCATTATATACAAAAATCTGAATTGTTTTTGCATCTAAAAATCTACACTGTTTTACAACTAATATATGCATTGTTTTTCCATTAAAAAAAATAAAAAATCTGCATTGTCTTTAAATATTTTTCTGCATCAAAATAATTTTATGCACTCATGATAAAACAATTTTCTATTTTAGTTTCAATAACATACTTTTGATCTAAAATCCTCAAACTTGTTTTTAAGAATGAAATATATTTCAAAATCAAATCTTCTTTTCTAAATAGAATCTCTTTGCAAAGTCTTAAGATTCTTTTCAAAAATTAGTAATTGTTTTCAAAATCAATTTGTATCTATGAACTAATCTTAGTCTCTAATTTAATTTTAGGTCTAAGAACTCAATAACATGTTCACGTGTGTTGATGACCATTTTTGTAAATTCATACCTAAAAGCCTATGAGAAAGAAAGCCCAATGAGTTGCAAGATGCAAAAGCCCAATGAGTTGCAAGACGCAAAAGCCCATAAGGAGGAAAGCCCAATGAAAAGCAAGGCCCAAAGACCTACCAAGAAGATCGAAGAACAAGAAATGTCCAAAGAAAGAAGAACAAGGGAAAGCGACCTAGAGTAGAATACAGATTTGCCGTAGAATATAGATCTTCAGTAAAATGGCTTCGGCAGATGAAGATATATTGGGCCCAAGACTCTTTTGATCCAGTCAACATTATTTGGCTCACAAAGGCCCAAATCCTTTTGTATAAAAAAGATAAGCGTGAAAGCTTATATGAAGAAGCAAGATGAAAAGAAATAAGGAACAGCAGGAAGTGTTAGTAGCAGGAATCACGTGAAGAAAAGAAAAGTCAAACTAAAGGAAATGACAAACACAGCAGGAAACACATGAAGAAATAAGACAAAAAACACGCAATAGAACGAAACAAAACTAATTTGCTACGGCAGAAACGACGTGGGAACGAAATGCGACAAAAAATGGGAAACAATAAAGCAAGCACAAAAGAGCTAGAGCACCACCAACCTATACCCAGCCAATACAAAGGAGGTGCACCCACGGTTAAGGGGATTTAGAGGGTATGGTTTGGTGGTGGGGGGAAAAGAGGGTCTATATTTGGTTTCTTGCCATAGCTTCTTTTAGGAATATACCTTGTTGGAATGGTATCTTACCCAAAAGAAGTAATAAATGGTTGGGACCATCTGATGCATGGCATAGAGCTAGGTAGTGAGGTAGCCCAAGCCTTATCCATTTGAACCTAGAGGTAAAGGTATGCAGCAAGAACAAACAAAAGCGAATTTTGTTGTGAAATGAGTATTGGTGCAGCAAACATGTACTGAGCAATGGCATTGGTCAGGGCAACCAATGGGTTGGTGGGTAGTCCTAAAGGGATGCCCACAACAAACTAAAAACAGTTGGTGAAGCCTTAGAGGTAAAAGGGAGAAATCCTATTGAATTAGCTCACTATAAAAGGAGAAGGTAGCTATTGATTGGGGGGGGGGGGGGAAGACCTTATGGAGGGGGGAAATACCTAAGGGAGCAATCCACGACAAGAGAGTAGTAAGAAACTAAGAGTAAAAAAAAAAAAGAACAGAGAGAAAGAAAGAAAGTGGTAGAAAGAAGAAAGAAAACATTGCAGGAATAGGGGCATGCATCAATGGACTATCTTTTCCGTCCCTCTTAGCAAACTCACTCTTTGAAGTCTCCAAGAAGTAATAGCTAGTAGCCATTTAGGCCTATTCTCCAAAATGCACAACTTTAATGGCAAAAACCTATGACAAGGTTGTTCAAGTTGGAGTTTGGGTTCTTTCTTGGTTTATTTATTCTATGGGAAGATTGAATATTTGATTTCACTAATTAGAACTTATATTTGCTGTATTTAGTTATTTTGCTGTAGCATGTTTTTATCACGTTTGCCGCATCAGTTGTTCTGTTATGGTATCTTTACTTGCTGTACTAGTTATTCTGTTGTAACACATTTTTATTGTATTTACCGTGTTAAGCTAAATCTTTTATGCCGAAACTTTCTTCTTTATTTGTCATTACTTGTTTCTCATGTTCTGCATAATGCATTTTATAGATGTATATGTGCATATGTATAAGTTTATTTATGAATATGTGTATGTATATATTTGAGAATATGCTAACCCACGTAAGATAACATTTGCTTAATTGGTATTTTTTTTGGGTTTTAGATTTGTTTATGTGCAGGAAGTAGAAAAGTATTTCTGCAATAAAAAATGAAGAGTAGTCATTCACATTTTAGAAGGCTTTATTACACGACAAAAGGCTTCAATGCACAACAGACAACTTTGTTGCATAGCAGAAGGCTTTACAGCAAACGGCTTTAAAGCACCGCAAACAGCTTTATTGCACCGCAAACAGCTTTATTGCACAGTAGAAAGTTTTACGGCAGATAGCTTTATTGCACAGCAAAAGGCCTTACAGCAGACGGGTTTAATGCACATCAAATAGTTTTATTGCACAGCAGAAGGCTTTACAGCAGACGGCTTTAATGCACGGCAGATAGCTTTATTGCATAGCAGAAGGCTTTACAGCAGATGGTTTTATTGCACCACAGACAGTTTTATTGCACATCAAAAAAGTTAGATCTGCGACAGAAACTAGAGAAAAGTTCCTTTTGCGGCAGAAACAAGGAATAATCCCACTTTGTGGCGTCTTCCCATGGACTTGGACTCAATGTTTGCGTACAAACTGGCATCGGTAGAATGGTACTTTGGAGCCCATTCCGCGAAGCGCCAGGCCCAACTTTCTTCTTAGAAAAAGCCTAGACCAAGCGTTGTCCAATAACATCAAAACATATGTCTAAGGTAAAAGAAACGTAAAAAGAACACTCGACAACGTGTTCTAGATTTATCACACATCACACACATATTCACCATGTCTATCAATTTCAATTATTTGCATGCCTAGAATAGAATTTCATCATGCTTATTGATGTTTTACGCTATAATTACTTGTTCTTAGATGATATAAATTGTTTGAATGCTGTGATATGGTCATTGGCCACCATAGTCTAGAAAACGGGTTTCACTAAGCAAGTTGGGTACATAACACCTTCCCAATCTTGTTACCTAACTTCCAAACTTAGATTAAGGGTTAGTGGATTAGACTTGTACCTGAAATTTTCTATTTCTAGATTATAACTAGGAATCAAAGTATTGTTTTTTTGTTGTAGATTGTATCTAAGATCAAAGCAATGTAATTTGTAGTTATTTATCAAAGAGATTTATCATTTTCAATTCATCAATAAGAATGATGCAATTTTTAATTTGGTTTTATTTATTTTTCCAAGTAAATAAGTAGTGACTCCATTGTAAAAGTTTTGACCTAGAAAGTAGAATGACAACAATAGGATCCTCTCTACTATCTCTTGAGAGGTAATAACACGATTTCACCCCATTCGTGTGAGACATAATCAAAACCTATAGTTTTTAGGTTTGGGTTGGGGCTGCAATCTCTCACATATTTAAGGATCCTCAAAAACATAAAGGGATCATCTTCTTTCTTTTGAATGCTTTGGATATTGTTTTTATTCTTGAGAAAGATAATTTATTGGCTCATAATGCTGCTAATTGCTAATTGGACTGCATTTTTTATGGTTCTATATATATATATATATATATATATATTTTGTACTTGTATTTCTTTTCGATTTCCTATATCTTTATTAAGTTGTAATATGGGCTTACAAATAAAAATATTCAAGAATAATGATAACAGGTGATCTTATTTAAGTGAATGAGGTAGTCATTTTGGCTTCCACATTGATTATTATGAATGAGTCACTTGAAACTATAATTAATAAAATTAAATTAAATGTATGCCGCAAAATTATATAACAATTAAAAACTAATTTAGATTCAATTTAGATTCGGATGTACTTCAAATTTAATATATTATATATGGTTTGTATTTAATGAAAAAGAAGAAAGAAGGAAGAGTTGCTCCTCTAAATAGACCAATTGCCTCTTTGATAAACTCAAAAGTTTCACCCATATTTTCATTAAAAAAAAAAAAAAAAAAACCTCTATAATACATAAATAAAAAGCCGAATAAAATGTAAAAAGTGGGCTTGGGTTCGAACTCTAGAGGCAAAAAGTCCCCTCAGCTTTGTGGCCCAACTAAAAAAGACATAAAAGAAAAGCCCAACTCAGTCACAGCCTCTGAGCCTCATATACAATTGAAGATATTTATACGAGAGCGCGAAATCTGACCGTTAAATACATTGGTAGATAAAGCTTCAATAGAATATATGGTTGCTTCTTCATGCCCTCACTTCACTCTGAGTTTCAACTTTAAAAATGGCGAGTGCTCTCACGCGCCGTCACCTTCTCTGCCTATACTCACCGAAGCCCAATCCATCGTCGTTTAAATCCCAATCCCCAATCAGAAACCCTAATTTCTCGTTTCGCCTTCGAACCACCGTGCTCAAATCTTCGCCTCAGAAACGCGTTTCCACCTCAATAGAAACTCCGCCGCAAGACCCCAAACCCGCCGAAACTCCTCCGCCTCGGGTCGACCCGGTCCCTCCGTCGTTTTCTTCTCGTCTTCGTCGTTTAAGGTACGCTCCAATTTTTAACTATAAGTCCTCAATTCCATGTCGTTTAGGGCTTTATATGTTTGTGATTTTTTTTTGCAGAGATGGGATTAAGTTCAATGAATTGGCGCTGGAGATTTTGTCGATTGCATTGCCGGCGGCGTTGGCTTTGGCCGCTGATCCGATTGCGTCTTTGGTTGATTCTGCCTTTGTTGGCCACATAGGTATTCATTTTGAAGTGTTTGATTAATTTTCTGAATGAATAATTGTTGGTACTATCGGAAATTTTGAATGTTCAGGTTACTGATTTGGGCAGTCTTTGCATATTATTTGGTACTAGTGTGTGTGCATCTATTAATCTTGATTATTAACTCCGCATGAAGTTCATAAATTCCTACCCATCCATTGTGAAACGAGCGGATTAGATTTCACCACCTCGTCAATGTTCAATCAAATGTTGACTATCGCCATTTTGGCATCTATTTAAATTATTGATGATGTGGCAAAATCCGATACATTCATGCTATAAGTGATAACTAGTTTTCATTTTGTTTTTGTTTTATGACTGTTAAAAGTTTTTTGCTTTGCTAAATTCCTCCTTAGGATCGGTTGAATTGGCTGCGGTTGGGGTATCAGTTTCGGTTTTCAATCTGGTGTCAAAATTGTTTAATGTTCCATTGCTCAACATCACAACGTCGTTTGTTGCTGAGGAGCAGGCATTGATTAGTAAAGCCGCTAAATATTCTGAGATGGACAAAAGTAAGTAACTGTGGTATATTTGTATGTAAAAAATTTTTTGTTTTGCTTTTAGTTTTGGATTTTATTTATTTATTTAATGGGGGGCTTTCTTTTTGTGATTGTCATTAAGATCGTGCAGGTGAGCACAAAGGCAAGGTTCTCCTTCCCTCCGTATCAACTTCTTTAGCACTTGCTGCTAGCATTGGCATTGCTGAAGCTGTTGCACTCTCTTTCGGCTCTGGTTTCTTGATGGATATCATGGGTATACCTGCTGTACGTAGACTTTGCTAAAGTATGAACTTAATAATCAATGAATTGGTTATTAATTATTACCAAAATGTTCTCTTGTATTTTAGAGTCATTGTTGTATTTAGTTGATCTTTGTTGATGTTTGTAATTGTGTAATGAAAGTGTTGATGCATTAGTTTGTCCTTTACATGATAAATATTTTGATATATTTTGAAGGAAAATTTTGAGTATCTACAGCACAATATTTTATTTTTATTTTTTATGAAGTATTAACAATGGTTAACATAGATATTTCTGTGCTTGGAAATATAACTATGGATATGGAAATCTATTTTTAGAAAGAATGGATTGGTCAATCAAGAAATATTGTGAACCGATGGACCATTGCACTATGAAATAATAACCTCAATTTTGGGTGAAAGTTCTGAATGGTCATAAATTATGTTGTAAACTATTACAACTTTCTTTGGAACTCCTAATATGGTAGATCCTATACATTACTCTATGCCCATAGAGTTACCTATGGGTATACAGACAAACACACTAGAAATATACTTACGTTGTGAGAGATGACATTTAATTTTCTTGTGCAAGAAATAGTGCGATGCGTAACATTAGTTGTTAAGTCATTTAGCAATCATAGTGGTGAAGTTCTATTTAAAGAACTCAAGAAATCAAATTTTTATAATCATAATTTCTAAAAGTTTTCATCGGAGCCTTTAGTCTATTGCAATGTAATATGTGCCTTCTATGTTTGTTTACTTATTTTGATGTGATATGATTTTGTCTTGTATGTTGTATGTTATAAGGCTGGATTTATTATTTGGGAAGTGTTTAATGAGGTTTGATATGTTGTAGGACTCACCAATGCGAGTGCCAGCTGAGCAGTTTCTTACTTGGAGGGCCTTTGGTGCTCCACCAATTGTTATTGCACTAGCTGCACAAGGCACTTTTCGTGGATTTAAGGACACAAAGACCCCTCTTTATGCCATTGGCAAGTTGCAGCATGCTTCTCTCTCTCTTTCCTTTTATATGTGTGCGTGTGTATGGTACATATTGTATCTGTACATTTAGATTTATATTCCTTTTGATGCTCAATACAATTTCCTTTCTGGAGTCATTCACTTCAGATTTTTTCTTTTAGTCTATGATAAGGAACTTTGAGAGCCTTTCTTAGGTATTTAATGATTGATGAGTTTATGGATTGTCCAATTTATAGTATTTTTGAACATCTGTTGTAAGAGAACTTCTATAGGAGATTGAGATGTTAAATTTGGAATTATGCAGTTTTGCTTGACTTACCAATCATTTTGTAGACCTCAACTAACTTATCACAAAAAAAAAAAAAAAGTTTGTAGACCGCAAATAGTTAGAATCATAACAAGGTTCACTAAATAGATTTTCTCTGTCATGATGAGATTGCTAACTGTATATATGATGAATGACTCTTCAATACAGGTGCAGGAAACTTACTTAATGCATTATTGGATCCAATATTGATCTTTATTTTTGGTATTGGCATTGGTGGGGCTGCAATTGCTACTGTGATTTCTGAGTACGTCGGTAATGTGGTAAACTTTATAATGCTTGGTGTTCTTGTAAGTTGCATATTGTTGTCAATTTTCCTTTCCTAACAGATTCATTTTTGTCCATTTTCACCAGATATTTAATTGCTTTTATTCTTCTTTGGGAACTGAATGGAAAAGTATTGCTTATTTCTCCAAACATTGATGGGAGAAAAGTTGCTAGCTATCTAAAATCTGGTAGGTTCCTTTAGCAACTAAGTTTTACAATTGTCTGACTGAACTTTTACTCTACAATGCTTGTACTCCTTTAGGTAGCAAAATTTCAAGAAGAGAGTTATTCTTTTTGAAGTTTTCTGGATTATCAATTGCTATAGGCAGTAGCTAACTGGCATGAAGCTATGTTATCTTTTGAAGCAAGATTTTTCAAAAAAAAAGTGAAACTGGAAATAATGATGTTGATGAGCACTAGACTAGAGAAAACAAGTTTTTAGAGTTTTGTAGGCAGTCACATACCAGCCTTTCGCAAGTTTTGTGATTTGATTGTTGCATTTATGATTTAGCCCTTGTGGTGTATTCATGAACTTGTGATTGAGTTTGCAATATTTTTCTCTCAACAAAATAATTGCTTTTTGCATAACAAGTCTAATATCTATCTGGATATTGGGCTTATGTATTTTTGTAGAGAAATCAACCTTTTTCTTCAATTTTGGATTTACTTGATTTATGTAACTTTTGTATTTGAAATGTACACCCCTGTATACTCCCTATGTACTTGGGTGTCTTCTTTTTTTTCTTCTTTTTATTTTATTTTTTATATCAATAAATCTGTATTACTTACCAAAAAAAGAAGAAGTATTTTTGTAGAATTCGTGGCTTATCAGTTAGCACCAAACCAAACCCAATTAGCTACCTTATGCTAAGCAACTATTTTGTAGAAACTACTCCAAGTGACCATGCATGTTGAAGGAAGCAAAAATGGGTGTAAAAGATTATTTATATCTGTCTTCTGTGCATGCCTTTATGTTCTTGAGTTAAGCCAAGCAGGAAGATAGTTAACCAAACAGTGAGATGTGGGGTATGCATGATCGTTGTGTTTAGTACAGCTACAGAAGTTCATAAAAGATTACTTTGGCACAACCATTGCGTTGTTATTAAGTCCATATCATTAACTGCAATCCATATCCTTAGGTCAAATAGTGTTCTCAGAAGGTCATTGATTATATATTACTTTAAACTTTATAATTTTATGGTCTTCATGGTGGTTGACTTGCTGGCCTGACAGAAAAGCTGCATAGGTAAAACAGAAGAACAATAAATTAGTACTGATCATGCAATACCGTAATTTGTTTAAGCTTCTCCTCTTAATTACTAGTTCTGGTTATGTTATTTTGCAGGTGGGCTTCTCATTGGGAGGACCCTAGCTGTGCTTCTAACCATGACACTGGCGACATCCATGGCAGCTAGAGAGGGTCCTATACCTATGGCTGGTCATCAAATTTGCATACAAGTTTGGTTGGCAGTGTCTTTGCTTACTGATGCTTTAGCTCTTGCTGGTCAGGTATAGTTTGCGCATGCCAGTGTGTCCCATGTGTAATCAAGTTGTTGACGATGAATTGAACCAAAAAAAGTATGTTAGGAGTAGCTGGGAAATTTCTGTAGATCTCTGTAGAATTAATTTTTTGGGACACGCATAATTTCCGTTTATAATTACAATCTGATATCAGCCATTAGAGATGCCTTTGAGGTTTACATATATGGTTAATGACTTGGGACCAATTTAAATCACCCTCCCCCCCCCCCCCTCCCTCTTCGCCCACCCACAAATACACGCACAAAATGAGAAAAAATGTCTAGTTATCAGAAATGAAAAAGCATAATAAATTTCAAATATCTCATCCTGAGTTTGACTTTGGAGATTCTGTTGGATGAGAATAATGGAAATGCATACTACTCGTTACAAATAATCTGAAGTTCATATGAATCTTACCTGGATTTTTTTTCTTGAAAACTGAACTTAAGGCTATTATGAAGCTTTTTCCAGCCTATTTACTTGCAAGAATCAATCTGGTAATTGTTTTGGAAAATTCATTGTGTTTGGTTGGCACCAAATTGTGGGGTGGTCAGTCTGGAGAAGATTTGTTAAAAAGTTAAAAATCAACATGCAGAGGCTGTTTGATCTGCTCTGATTCTATGCTCACATGCCTTGTGTCCAGTATCTGAGTGGATGATTTTAACAGATGTATCATACAAGAATAAAATTTGGTGATTCTGATTAGATGCAGCTTCTGTGCTGGTTATAATTCTAATCAGCTAAGATGGAAGACTTATTTATAGGAGCATGGCACACAAATTGTGTTGTTCTCTCTCCCAACAGACACAGACACACACACACATGCAAACATAAGCTGCAACTGGGTGAGATGCTTTAGTTGAGTCTTCACTGTTTCTGTCATCATATGCATAATGCATTGGTATTCTCACAGGCTCTACTTGCAAGTAGTTACTCACATGGAAATTATGAACAGTCACGTCAAGTGATATACATAGTTCTTCAGGTTTATACTATTATCCTAACTTTTGTCTCATTACCACTTTGAACTGGTTTTGATTTTCCCCCCAAAGAACAAACATGGAAACTGACTATATATTTCTATGCTTTTGTGCTTCAGATTGGTTTAGTGTCAGGAATTGCATTGGCTGTTATTTTATTTCTTGGATTTGGGGCATTTTCTAGTTTATTCACCACAGACTTGGAAGTTCTGAGAATTGCCTGGTCTGGTATTTTGGTAAGAAACTATAGATCGGAAAGTTTAATAATTGGACAGCTTTTTACCTTTCAGATTGAAGCTGAGAATGATCATTGTTTGTGCTCTTTGAAGTTCCATGTTATCAGACTAAAGGGTTTCATATTTAGTCCTTTCAGGTCTAGTAAAATTTAGTCACTCTATAATAAATGGATCCACTACAGATCTAGTAAAGGTAGATATTGGATCCACAAGGTTTGAACCCACAGTGAATGTTATAGGTAACCTTCCCATTTTATTCCCCACCAGTCAATCCGTGGCCTGGCAATTGAAAATGGTTTGACTTTCATATCTTGGTTATGGAGTGGTAATTATATTATGTAATACTTTTCTTGTTAAATAGTATGTTGTGATATCTAATTAAAAGGCATAATGTTGAGATGTTACTTACAAAAAAGAAAAAAAAAAAAGATTAAGTTCAAAAGAGAAATTGAATCAAAAATCTTTATATGGTGTTAGTTTATATATATATCCCCACCAAACTAATATTCCAGCCTCCACCCCTGGTGGTGACAGCTTATGTTCTTCCCAGTTTAGATGTCTTATTTTAGAATCAGTAAATGCAAAAGGTCGGCAGGGTTGAACCCTAAAATTTTGGCAAGGACAGACAGTGGGGGTTGACTGATGCGAATATGGATGATATTTATAACTTTATCTATAAAATTCTTGTAACAAGCATCATGATTTATGAAATTGTGTTATTGTTTAGAATATATAACATATTACTATTCTACAGTTTGTTGCTGGATCACAGCCAATGAATGCTTTAGCATTTGTTCTTGATGGGCTCTACTATGGGGTTTCAGACTTTGGATATGCTGCCTACTCTATGGTGCATCCCTCTTTCTATTATATCATTATTTACTGATTTGATTTACTCTCCTTTCTGAGCTCTTTTGTTGTGATGCATAGGTGCTTGTTGGGTTGATCTCGTCAGTTTACCTACTTGTGGCTGCTCCAGCATTTGGTCTTGCTGGTGTCTGGTCAGGGTTGTTTCTCTTCATGACCTTGCGTGTGGTAGCTGGAATTTGGAGGTAAACTAATTTCTAATTCTGTGTATGAGGCAACATCTAGTCATATCATTACTATAATTGATGATGAAGTCCGGTATCAATTGTTACATGGTATCACTTTAGTTTGGTGTTGCTTTTTTTTTTTGGGGGGGGGGGGGGGGGGTGTTGTTGGGATGATGAATATTTGAATTTGACCAAGCTCTGTGAAGCGTGTGATTCATGTGACTGGCAATAGTTTGGTTTGTTCTGCTTAAGTTCTTACAATGATATCAGGCAGATTGGTTAACTCACAAGGTCTTTTGTATTCCCAAAATTAGTTATTTTGATCATGGCTTCGGAATTAATAAGGGATATTTGGGTTGAGTCATATCCACTTGTTATCAGTCTGCTCTTTTGGTCTAAGCCTGATACTTTTTTGATCATATTCCCTTAGGTTGGGATCAAAAAGTGGACCATGGAAATTGGTCTGGTCTGAGATGAAGCAAGAAAGTGAGTGAGATTTGGTCAAGTTCTGCATCCCATGTCTCTGCCATCTGCTATGCTTGTTGAGTGCCGTCCAGTTCCTGGGACATCACTCTTTTAAGTTATCCTTATTTTGAAGTCACTCAAACAAACTTTTACCAGTGCCAGTCACAAGAATTTTGCGTTAAGGTTTTCAACTGAGGTATACTTTTATTGAGGCCGCGTGGATTCATTAACCAGAGTATCTGTCAACTGCTAACAACTGACTGGATAGAAGTCTGGCTGGTTTAATAAGGTGGTAGGATGTATTATTGGAGGAAGCTGAAGGTAAAAAGGATTTCAGCCGCAAGTTGTTGTCTCTTTCAGGGTTTGCCAGGTTCGTCTATCTTTCAGATTTTTGTATCGGCTTCGAGCTTTCTCCTACTCCCAATTGGTAAATTTGACCCATTTATGTGTATATATATGCATATATATACTATAGGATAAACTATTTTAGGACAATATCCCACCAATATTGATCGGCATTTACACATTAGTTGCCTGTTTTTGTCGATCTAATCATTTACATTGATTTAAGAACGGAAAAGATCAGAATACTCTACATTTTGTATGAACTATTAGAACCAAATGATTAATTTGGACATTTTGTAAACCTTCTGTAGATAGGATTATATGTTTGCTTTTGAACACTAAGCAAATATGTCGTCATTAAATTAATTTAATTTAATTTAATTCCCAAAACAATATGGGATTGCTAAAGGAATTGGAAAAGAGCCTGACATATAAAATGCCAAATTGCCAATAACACCCACAGTCAAACTGAAATTATCCTTGGATAGAAGCCAAAGATGTAGCAATAATTGTAAATTATCTCATGTATCTATCATATGAATGATCTCTCTCAAACCATGGATCCCACAATTGTGTGAAAGCGAAATCCAAATTTGTGAGAGAGCGTACACCATCGACTTTGATGCAAACGTCGGAGTAGGTCTGTTGGTGCTGATCTCCTTTGGAATTCACGACATTTGTGTTGCTGATTTTGGCTAAGATAGCGTTTCTTGGGGTCTGACCTGTAGCACGGAATTCTTTACTACTTGAGCACAGCTTGCTTCTTTCTTTTCCATTAAAAGAGCTGCCCTCTGCTCACCCAAAAAATAAAAAGATAGCAGCATAGCATTTTATTCTCTCATTTCATCATATGAATTATAGCGAATAGAGAATTCGCTCTTCGGATTGAATAACATTACATTTTTTTTCCCCTGAAACTCGATTGGATATCTTGAGAAATGAAATGTGATAACAACTGATTGCTTAAAAAAAAAAAATCGGCCAATTATTTTCTTTAGATAACAGGAATACAATGAATTTTTATATATAAAAAAATTATTACAATAAATTTCTTTCTTGTAATCCAACACCCAGTTACATAGAAAGAGAACAAATCTCGCAACTGAATTGTAAAACATCTTAATATCGTACCTAATATCCCCACTTGGGGTTACATAAATCAAAATATTGCTGCTCTTCCATTAAGCGATTATCGTATTCTGACTTCACAAATTCTAGCTGCGTATGCTGTTCAGATGAACCGAAATTATAATCAGGCTTTAAGAGATCCAAATTGAAGTCCACGCCAGAATCTAACTCTTGCTTTTGATTTGAGCTCCCAGGCAAGCAAGTGTCTGAGTTCTGCAACCGGTGAGAAAAATAACATGGCCAACCTCTTAGTGGGTAGCCTAAATCATCATTTCCCTCTTGTTTCAATGTAGAATTAACACTGCTGCCTTCTCCCAAAGGCTCAATAGCTCTGTTTGTTGACCAATTATGCAAGTAGTGAGACCTGTTGTCGAAACCATTATTGTAACTGGAATCTGTAAAAATTTCTTGCATGTCTTCCCTTGTCAAAGCTTTATCAGATTTGACAACATTAAAAGAAGGATTATGCAGGTCATTACTATAATCATTGAAACTATTAAAATAATGAAATCCCATGATGTCTGAAAATTCTCTCTTCATTTGTTTCTTCATCATCGGCATTTCACCTTCAACATTACAAGGCTTGCAATAACTTATTTGATTGCAGTTCACATCTATAGGTGCATCATGCGATACATCATAAGTGTTGTGGGAATCAAATAAATCGTAAGTATTGTTGGAATCAAATACATCGCAAGTATTGTGGGAATCAATATAGTCGTTGAATATACATATTTCTGATAATTCTTCCATCTTTTCATCTCTCATTATCGCCATATTATCAGTTCTTGGATTGCAGACCACATCTGTGGTCACACCATGCAATAAATCATAAAGACCGTTGAAGCCATCGCCAGAATTTAATGCTTCTGCAAATTCTCCATTAGTTTCTTCCCTCATTTCCATCATGTCGATTTCAGCATCATCAGAAGACTTGCAATGAATACTTGTATTTGAGGCCGCATCTATGGGCTCATAATGCAATCGATTATTATGTTTATCATTGAAACCACTCGATTTTAAACCTCCAATAAGTTCTTCCTCCATTTCTTTGCTCACTGTCGACATTTCAACTTCAACATCATTTGAAGGGTTAGTATCAGATCTTAACTTAGATTTCACTTTTCTAGGCTGTCTCAAAGTGTGTTCTAGCTTCAATTCCTCAGTCTCATTATTCTGAGAACAGCCAGGCATGCAACCCTCTGAACGTTCTTTTTTTAACTGGTCAGAACGTTCTGGTGTTACCTTCAATTCCTCTGTTGATTCATTTGACACGCAAGCCTCAGAACAGTTTTGTTTCTTCTCTGATTCCTTAACAGCAACTTTGGAACGGTAAAGCTTGCCTGCAGGGGACAGATTATTCATCATTGATTCCTTATCCTCAACAACACCATAACTATCTGATAATTCCTTTGGTGAGCTTTTAAATGTGTCTGAGGACAATATATTGGAGTACGTTGATTCCTGACAGTACTTGGGGAAATTTAGACGAGCCCAATTACCATACATAGCTTTTGCAGCTTCATCATAAGCAAGAGCTGCTTCAACAGCACTGTCAAAAGTACCAAGCCAAAGCCGGCTACTCTTTCTCGGTGCAGGGTCCCCATTAAACGGTTCCCGAATTTCGGCCACCCACTTGCCCCAAGTCCTCTGTCTAACACCTCTATATTTGCAACCTGAGTTCTCCGGTCCGCCTTTTCCTGGCATACACCCCTTTGTTGAGCCCTTGGCCGGAAGTTTACGTGTCACATCAACTCCATCTTTTCCAAAATCATATCGATTGTTTAATTTCTTCCACTTTGCTAAAGTTTCTTCTATTGAATCACACCCATTACGTCTCTTTCTTGATTTTCTATCCCTGAAATCGCCCACCACCAAAAAATAAAAAAATAAATAAAAATTCAGTTTAACCATGTACAAAAACTCCAAAGTTTATTTAACAACAAATGTATGAGTTTATAAGTTCCACCCTTTCAAGAGACAAAAGTCCATTTTTTTCTAAAAGCTTAAAAAGATTTTGATCATCATATGCTTTAATTGCACAATTTTTTTTTTTTTTTTTTTACAAGATAGAAATTATATTGGAAGTTAATCTAAATGTATATACGTGAACTACTTCCTACTTCCTTCCCGGCCCTTGTCCTTCCATCCCAAAAAAAATTTGTACCGACTATCACGTGATAATTGTAGAGTATTATAGTGTACGTAAATTCAAAAAATCGAATTATACGTATAGTAAGCAACAAGAAAGCAAAACAATGCATATCCACAAAGCAGGTAGTAAAAGACCAGTAATGACCAAGGACTAAGGGCCAAATGAGTATGAAATCAAGTACAGACTATATATTCATACAAAATAATGAAATATAAGAAACCCATATCAAAGATAGACAAGGAGGTTCATACTTAATATTATTAAGAGGAGAAAAAAAAAAAAAAAAAGAGAGAAAAAAAAAAGCTAGAGAGATGTAAAATTATCTTAGTGAAACTTACATGACAAAGTCTTGTCGAAAACGAAACTCACTCGTCAACAATCTCAGACTTCATGCGAGTTCAACGTGGCTCCCTTTGTATTACACTGTTGCTATCCTCTCCCTCTTTCTGTGTAAGCTTTGTGAAAAGGTTTGCTCTCTTGCTTTTGCTATCCTCTCTTCTCTCTTTCTGTGTAAGATTTGCGAAAAGGTTTACCATCTTGGTGTGGTAGGGTATATAAATACATATGTTGTCTGTTTTGAGCTACTAGATATTTCAAGGTCGTTCTTATCATCTTTGACTTGTCACCTTTTAAAACTTGGCGACGAAGGAATGGAAGGAATTGTTAAACAGAGGACTGTTTCAGAGATAGTATTAAGTAAGTTTCAGAGATAGCATTAAGTAATATTTGTTGACGTAGAAAGCAAAAGCAATTTGATTTGCAGGTGTGCCGTATAATTTATGTGGACAATTTTGCTGACAGGTACCGCACCTCATTTTCTTGGTGAACAAGATTTTTCCCGGTACTTTTTGTTCTCGTACCTTCCAGGTCCATTCCAGCCAAGTTGTAGTCTTGTTTACTTTAGTCAAGTTTCATTATGTACATTTATGATTTATCCTGAAGCATCGTGTAAAAACAAACACTGTAGCTCTAATCTTCTAGGAAATTGCGGCTACTTTCTGTACCGGAAAAGATAAATTAATAAAAGGCAACGGAATAAAAAATAAAAAATAAAAAATAAACTGTCTTGTCATCCAATTCATGATATGTTAAAAAAAAAAAAGTCTTTATATTCCTTTAAATAGATATTAAAATATCTTAAGCCCTTATTCCCTATAATAATATATCTTATAAAAAAAATTAGTTTTATCATTTTATGGACTCCCTATTTTTTGTATTTTTTTAATTTAAAAAATTGATAGTTAAAAGAGGGAAAATGTCAATTAAACTACAACAATTTTTATACAACTACTAAATTTAAACATTATAAAAATTTCTTCATTGAAGAGTGGCAATTCGAGCAATAAACTCTTAAAAAATGTCAAATCTTTATATATATATATATATATATATTTTTTTTTTTTTGATAAGCCAATCTTTATATTTACAACAAATATAAAATTCTCATTAAATTAAAATATCACCAGTGTCGTGTGGATTAATATGTGGATCTATAAATTTTAGTTATGTTATGCTGTGTTGCCTCACCAACAAGCTACACTAATTCAAATACATAATCACACTACCTTATTAGCAAAATTATACCCATAGGAAATATTAAAATATATCCCATCCAATAACTGAGTAGATTTTCATAGATAGAGTATATATAAACTGCCAAGAGTTTTGAATCTTAACTACTTAGCAAGATTCAAATTCCCTCTTCCATTATAATTGTTGAATTTATTAAAAAAAGAGATGATATACAAAGTAATACTTTTTTTAAGTATTTAAATCATCATTCTTGATTTCTAACTAAATCATCAATTATCTCAAATAATAATTTCAATCATCTGATTAGCATATATCAGCTCAAATGTCATCAAACTAGATCTTTTACAAATAGACTTCAAGATATAATCTAGTGTTTCCAGTTTAAAATAACTAGTTGAATTATTTCAAATTGACATAAATATCACTAATTTGTTATTAGTTTCCCCCAATATTTCAATAAGTTTTATTGTAAAAATTTTTATTTTATAGAAAAAATTGAAGACAATAAGGGTTGATTGTACTATATGTATTTATAAATTTAAAAATTACGTGATATATTGACTAATTTGCTAATATTGATAGACATGTTTTATGCATACTCAAGAATGCAAATATCATTTTGATAAAATAGAATGCAAATATTAATTATTTTTCTCTTTTGTTGGACTTTGTTTCAATTGTTGCAAAAGCAACTAATTTTATCAAGAATACCATATTTCAAACCAATTATTTTTCATATAAATCTTAGAAAAATGACATCAAAATTTCATTCTAGTTGTGCGGGGAAAAAGAGTGGGCCTAAAGGCCCAAAATCTTCCAATGAGTTAATAGCAAACCAAGCAGAATGGGCCCAAATAAAAGGGAGCCCGCCCAAGCAAAGCTCACCCTGACCACGTCTAAAGATTCGACCCAGATAAACTAGAGGGAATTGCTCCTGCGAATTTCGAAAAGATCTGTCCAATGATCTCCTATTCCTGGGAAATAGTCCAAGGAGCATATCAACCTCGGAAACATATTCGTAACCAATGAAACCTATAAGTTATTGACATACAGCCATTCTAGTAAAGGAACAGTAGAGCTTAAGCCTTAAGACAAGGGAGGAAGAAACTTCAAGCAGAAGCAATTATCTTCTCCGCATTAAATGCACTACACCAATTAACAATGCTGCATTTATAACTAAATAACACCCTTGAATAGTGCTCGCTCAAGCAACCTGTGACCCACTCATCTCAGCCTCAGAAGAAAGAAAAAAATAAGGGATGGGACAAGTATCCTCCCTACGCACATATCTGCCCTACAGGTGGACGGTAGGAATGATTTCAACCTCAAATATAAATAGAAGCTGATCTGCCGTGCACAAGGGATCCAAAAACTTTAGTCTAAGGAGAAAGATTGTATAAGTGCCTCACTTCGGCCCATGAGGGATTGTTTACTTTGTTGAGTTCAAGAAGTGAGGCACTCTTACCCATAATTCAACGAATTAATTGATAAATCAAATTAAGACAATATGACAAATTGTACCTATTAGAAGCTTATCAAGAGAGATGATACGATAAAGCAAAATCTAGCAACCGAGACAGATAATTCAAGGAATTAATTATCCGGTAATTGAATTGAGAGGCTAGTGTATAACGAAATGCATCAACGAGGGATTTTTTTTTTTTTTTTTTTAACTTCTAAACTTGAAGCACATTAACTGGAGTTATACTCCATAAATAGATGCATATTGGCTTCCGGCTATTATTCTCTCCTCCATTTGCCTAGCCTTCCCTCATTTTCTTTCCTGGTTGTTATGCCCTCACCCAAGAGAAGGCACCTATATCTCACCCACCCCTGCCAAACCTCTTACCTCAGGAATCATTTCTATGCAACATTGTAAAATATATGCAGTATCTACGGTTATCAATAAATACTTCTTATGTCGCAATTTGGAAGCATATTGAGATAGTTCATAGAAATTTGCTTCAGAGAAGCAGCAGAGAAACAAAGGAAGCACTAGTTGAGCTCTGCAAACTAAAGAACATCCAAATCCCATACAATGGCTTCCTCTCTCTCTCTCTCTCTCTCTCTCTCTCTCTCTCTACCTCTTCTAAAATGAAATGGAGGATAGCTACTAGAAACAAATTTAAATTTGAAATACAGCAACAAGATCTCAAGCTAATAGCGAGGTTTCAAAGTACCAAAGTAGATCATGAATGGACAGTAACAGCACCGTCCAGCCATATGACCTCTATTGTTGCTAATGCAAATTGATATTTACTCCAAGTGCCGGGGCAAAACCTTCCCTCAGAAACTCACAGCAAAAGGCAGCAACAGCACCATCCAGCCATATGATTAATATGACCTCTATTGTTGCCAATGTAAGTGGAAATGACCATTGCAAGAATCCTTAGTCCAGCCGCCAAGGCAAGCCTTCTATAAAGAACTCACAACGAGGGGGCAAAAACAGCTCGGTCTGGCCATGACCTGTACTGTTGCTAATGCAAATGTATGACCATAGTAAGACTCCTTATTCCAGCTGCCAAGGCAAGCTTTATACAAAGAGCTTTAGAAGGGAATGGAATGAGTCAAAAACACAGAGAGAAGGGCAGTGACTTGATCAAGGGTCAGCACCTGGAGGGATGTATTTGTAATTAAGAAGCAAGCATCAATTTAACAGTTGAGAACTGAAAAACTCAATATTTAATATCAGAAGCAAAAAATAAAAATTTAAAATGAATGGAGGAAGAAACGGAAAAGGCAAACATCACAAAATTTTATCAAAGTAACCCCATCTTTCACACAGGATTTTAAAATTGGGGGAAAAAAATGAAAGCCTATGACATACCTGGAAACAATACATATAAAGTAGTTAAGCCGACAGACAAAGCTGACTATCTACTTATCTATACTCAATGAACCATTATTCATAGAAAAACTGAGAGAACTGAAATTATGTATCTTAACCCTGCCACTAATGAATGTGGTCGCACTTAAGCGGACAAGATCAGAAGGAAGTCCTCAAGGGCTTTACTCACAGAGGTAGAAGGGGGGATTGCTTTTTAAACCTCTTGTTTTTTTCCAATCCACATATTCAATTTTTAGAGGATGGTGGATCCTCATTAAAATGCACATACCCACCCACATGAGGAAACAGATGCATAGGAAGATGCCTGGATTTTCAGGCAACGATATTTAATTATTTATCATTAGCAAAAGATTACATACAGAAATGACCACTTCCTCTATAAAAGATGGCTGTTGTGAGTGCACGATCACTCGTTGATAAGTAGAGCATCAGATAAAATATATAACTAACTAAATTAGCATGGCTCATATAGATGATAAATAATGTAGCTTTAGATTGTCTTTAAATGCCAAACAGAAAACAACTCCAATTGAGATGACATCCCATATCTTTTTCCAAGGCCTCAAAACACGGTATTTTAAGTACATCAACTAGGCATCAGCGCAAGATTACCTAAATCATACGTGTGATGTTTAATTAGACAAAATGCACCATTTTACATATAATTTTAAACTACAATACATGAAGTTTGATCAAAATTTCATGCTACTTTAATATTCAAAGAAGACTTCTAAGTGATAATTTTTTGGGTGTGAACTCTATAATAGTCATATAAAGAAGAATCACATAACCTATACAGCCATTATCAGATTTCCATATATAGAATAATTGCTTTACTAAGTGATTATTATGAAGATAAACTCAAATGGTATAAACAAAAGTACCTGACATGGAATAAAAATAGACACCAGCAAATTACGGCATTTATTCAGATCCACTGAACCGAGCAGCTTTGTATTTCAACTTCCTATTATGATTTTCCTGCCCACACACACACACACACAAAAACCCATTAATTACATTGTCGACAGGACGAAAGCTGCGATATCAAAATGGGGGGAAAAATTGAATACATATAAATCCAATACATATAAATCCAATAACTGAATTGATCAAAATCTAGGAAGCACGGACACGGACACAGGTATGACATGGTAACATGAGCAATTTTTGAAAAATTATAACATGAAACTGCTGGTACGACACCGGTATGGGTACTGCATCCTAAATGAAATGTCCGTGCTTTGCAGATCAAAATTCAGTTACTGTCTTTCTGAAACTTCATCAAATCTATCCACATTCATCAAAATCAACGAATTCAAATTCATCCGCATACTTCAAAATCAATGAATTTGAGTAATCACAGTACACAATTCAAAAATTACACCAAAAAGTCATTTGCATACATACAAAGCCAATATCAGTTACTGTCTTACTAAAAACTAATCAAATTATATCACATCCTTAAGTCGAATAATAAATCAGTGCATAATTCAAATCAAAATTAAGCAATTTCCTTAACAAATCAATGAAAATCGAACAATTACCTGCTCGAAAACCAGAGCAGAGCTCTGCTCGACTTGCCTCGCCAAGGTCTCGATCTTAACGAGCATTTTCCCGTACAAATCCTCCAATCCAGCGGAGTAATTGGCGGCCTCATTTCCCATCAACTTGCTCAATCTCCCAACCTGGAATCCCTCGGCGCAATCGTCGAGCTGAGTCTGCTCAGCTCTCAGCCTCTCCTCCTCTTCCTTCTCGTCGTCGACAGCCATGGAGGAGCTATGGTCGCAAGGCAGAGAAGGGAAAGGGGAGTTAGGGCTAAACGCACCGTAATGGGAGCGGAAAGCTGGGCCGATGTTGATAACTTCGATGGATTTGGGATCGAAGGAAAGGAGAGAGGAGCGGAATTGGTAGGCGCGGTATTCGTGAGTGTGGATGGTTTGGTCGTGGATCGGAGAGGAGAGGAGGAGGAAAATGCAAGGAGAGAGAGAGGAGCGAGAGGAGAGGATTGGGAAGGAAAGGGAGGGGAGGGAGGAGAGGGAGTGGGAGAGAGAGAATTCTCGGAGGGAAGGGCGGAGGGGGGAGCGGCGGCGGGCGGAGAACCAGCCGAGGAGGGAGGAGGATGGTGGCGGAGTGGGGAGGAGGAGGGGGTTGACGTGGCCTGCGGAAAGGGAGAGGAAGGAAGTGATGGTGGCGATTAGGGTTTGGGAGGAAGAGGAAATGGGAGGGAGGGAAGTGGAAGTGGAGGGAAGGGAAGAGGAGGAAGAGGAAGTGTCGTCGGAGAGAGTGGAGGGAGTGAGGAGGGACACGTGGCCGTATAGGAGACCGTCTATTGGGCCTGGGGAAGTGGAGAACCGTTGGATCAAGGAGGCTAGGGTGGGTCCTGATATTGCTATCTTCTCGATGGGAAGATCGTCCATGGCTGAGAGAGAGAGAGAGAGAGAGAGAGAGTGAAGGATTTGCCCAGAGAGAAAGCAAAGGGGTTCTGGTTTGTTTGCTTAAATTTGGAACGACATGATGTTGTTCTATGTATTTTGTTTTTACAATTATAGGAAGTACGAAGTAGGAAAAAATAAAAAGAAGAAGTGCCAAAAACGAACATTCAATCCCCAAAATTTGGGGTTACTACTAAATACATATCTTAACTTTTAAAACTTTCACCCCAAATATTATAATAAATTCGAGTTTGACTCTGTTCATGTTTAGAGCCGAACTTTTTCCTTATAGTAATATGAATGTATGCCTTATGAAAAGTTTGATGTTTTTGTAGTTAACATGTAAATGTAAATGTATGTCTTGGAGAAAGTTTAAAGTTTTGTAGTTTACATATTTGAAAAAGATGAGTAATTTTTAGGTATTATCAAAGTACCGTAAATAATGTGTTCTCCTCTCACATTCGTAATGAGTTTACTTATTAAATTTATAGTGGGTCCACTATAAATATAATAAGAAGGATCATCATTTCACTATATTCTAGAAGTACTTAAAAATATTCGAAAAATACAACATTTTTTTTTTGGTCCAAAATGTCATTTTTGTGTTGGTTAACAATAAGTTTCTAATAGATATTGACAAAATGAGCATATTGATATTGTCGAAATAGTAATGCTCAAGTGTGCAAATTGCGATTTTCATAATTAAGGTACCAATTTAAAAGTAACCTTTAATTCAGAAGGTTGCAACTAGTATTTTAGCCAACAGTACATAACAGAGGAAATACTTAACCAATAATTAATCAACTGTTCACTGCAGTATCCCCTATCGTTTTAATTGGAAACCAATCTGAGTTTTCATATATCAGTTTTAGAATGAGCTAATCCCTAGATTTAGTCTTGTGTAAAATCCGTAGATTTCACATGAAAAACTGCAGTCAAGTACATTTTTGTGGCACTAATTGGCAATCAAAGATAATATTGTGTTTTTCTTGAAAATTGCTCCTTTTTTGCTCTGGGGGACATCACCAAGATTCTTGACATTATCAAAAGCAATTGCCACCGTTTATCAATGGAAACTGAATTAAAATGATATACTTCACTGGCCATGTCAGAAAAATAGAGTAGTCACACAATCACATAAATCACACATAAAAAGTCTTGCAAATTCATAATTTTATTGAAAGAATACACCATTCTGGTTTCAAAAAAGAAGAAAGAATACATCATTCTCCTACATAAGAAAAGAATGCTTATTCTAAATAATGTTTGGAATGAGCTTGTATTTACATACAAACAATAAGAATCAAAGAATTTGAGCACTACCTAATACCTATATCTCTCATATCCTATAAACCAAGTAAAATATATAAAACCCCAAAATTATATAAACCAATCTCATTCACTTGCTGATGATGGCAGTTTGACTGCTCCATCATCACCTGCTGTTGGCACTCCAGCACCTTCATCACCTGAACTTCCTGGCAGCTCTGGCTTAATCTCTTCTAGCTGCTGAAGAACTTGTTGAACTTCTGGCCGTGCTGCTGGTGAAGGATCAACACAATGCAGAGCTAATTTCAATGTGTTAAGCAACTCGTCGCCTATAATTGGCGCATCCCTCATGAGCTCCAAATCAAAAACTTCGTTTGTCCATTCCTCCTTCACAATTGACGCCACCCATTGGGGCAAATCCATCCCATTCATGCCTTCACTGGGTGATTTCCCAGTCAAGAGCTCCAATATAATCACACCAAGACTATAGACATCAGTCTTTGTGTTGGCCTTCTTCATCTTTGAGAGCTCTGGTGCATTGTACCCAAGTGAGCCTGCAGTAGCAATCACATTGGTGTTAGCAGCAGCTGTCATAAGACGAGAGAGGCCGAAGTCTGCAATGTGGGCATTGATCTGCTCATCAAGTATTATGTTGCTCGATGTGAGATTTCCATGTGCCATTTCCTCTTGTGCGTGCAGGTGGCATAAACCACGTGCAATGCCCTTGGCAATTTTCATCCTTGTTGGCCAATTGATAATGGTTTCTGGCCCACGAGCTGCACATGAATAAGGTACATACGTCAGAACTAAAAATGGTATAGTAAAAAACTTCGGCACTGTCCCTTAAGATTCTTCAATTAAATCCAACCACTGGATTGCATTAGCATGAATATTGGAATAGCCAGTAATAATGTATATTAGAAAATTATTGTTGCACTAGACCTTAATGACCACTGAATAACTATAAAAAATTAATATTTGCATAGCCTCAAACATGTCAAAAATCATTTTGGGAAATTAAATAAATTGCTGAATCGACTTACCATGAAGGAAGGATGCTAGACTCCCATTAGTCAAGTAATCATAGACAAGAAGCTTCTCTCCCTTGGGTCCCATGTAATAAGCTCTTAGGGCTAGGAGATTTGGGTGTCGAACTTTGCCTAGTGCAGCAACCTCAGATTCAAACTCCTTATGACCCTTTGTAGTCTTTTCTCTCAACCTCTTCACAGCAACTTGATTACCATCATCTAAAGTAGCCTTGTATGCAGTTCCATAAGCGCTTTTTCCCATTATTTCAGCAGTTGCACACAATAGATCATCAGCTGTAAAGAGAAATGGCCCATCAAAGTGAACTAATTTGCCACCTGTTTCACCTCCAGATTCAACATGAGTGCCAGAAGAAATTTCCTTCTCGGAACTGCCCAAAGCAGCAGCACTTTTCGCGGTTTTACCATTCTTTCCTTTTGAAGCAGCTCTTTTCCTGATCAAACAACAAAGCAAAATGCAACACAGAAGAAGCAGAGCGGCTAATACTGCACCAGCTGCTATGAGAATTATGTCCTTGGTGCTTAGTTTGTGGTGGTGGTGGTGGTGCGGTTGCAAAGTAGGCCCTTGGAATGGTCCTGGATTGTTTTGAGGTGGAGATAAAGGAGGACATGGGATAGAAGAGTCGTACCCACATAGAATATTGCCTACAAAAGAGCTTGAATTGAACTTTTTGGAAAGGAGCAATGGGACTGCACCAGTCAGATTGTTGTAAGAAACATTGAAAGAAGTGAGATTTGCTAAGTTGTCAAGTGAATCTGGAATTTCTCCGCTGAAATTATTATGAGACAAATCAATTTCGTTAATGCCCGAGATATTCCCTATGGTTGCTGGGATTTGGCCTTTGAATTGATTATTCTGTAGATTGAGTACTGAAAGGTTTTGTAACCTGTCCAGTGCTTCTGGGACCTGGTTTCCAAGGTGGTTGCCCTCTAGATTCAATGAAACAAGAGAGGAAAGGTTGGAAAGGCTAACAGGAAAGCTTCCATTAATAGCATTGTATGACAAATCTAGCCTTTGGAGCCTCAAGAGGCTGCCTAGCTCACTAGGTATGGTCCCAGAAAGCTTGTTATGGCTAAGAGAAATCTCTTCAAGCCAACCCAACTTGCTAAGAGAAACAGGAATAGTTCCAGAGATAAGATTATGATCAAGAGTCAAGAATTGAAGGTGGTAAGTATTTTTTCCTATTTGACCCCAAGTATTAGGAATAGAGCCAGAGATATTGTTGTGCTGGAGAGCAAGGAAGATCAAAGAATGGGATTTAGCGAGACTATTTGGGATTGTACCCGTCAATGAATTGAAGCTCAGATTGAGTCTAATTAACCTGGTTGAGTTTTCAAGACTAGGAATTGCCCCAGTGAGTGCATTATTACTTAAATCAAGAGTCTGAAGGAGAAGACAGTTACCAATTGAAGGAGGGATAGAACCCGAAAGCTGGTTATTGAAGAGGTACACCCCTCTGAGATTGGGTAAGAAACCAAGAGACCAAGGAACACTGCCAGCAAGAACATTGTCATGGAGGCTAATCTTTCTAAGAGCTTGAAGCTGGCCAATCTTCTCAGAGATTTTGCCACCCAATCCCTTCCAAGGAAGCTGGAGAGCAATGACTTGACCATTTACACACTTGATTCCTGCCCACCCACCAGAACAAGCACCATGACCACTGTCATTCCAGCTGCGCAACACGCCTTTGAAATCGACTAGTTCATGTTTCAACGCCCTGAGTGCTTGATAATCTGCTTGAGTAACAATTATCCCATCCCATTGGTGACCACCTGAAACAAGTTTAGTAAAACCCAGAATTTGAAAAAACAACAAGGTATAAAGGAAAACTTTACTAAGCCAATTAGTGGTTTCTTTAGATGGAAAGTGAAGAAACTGAAATGGGTTTGTAACAAATGGACTCCTAAACTTGGTGTCCATGACTTTTTTGATCTAGAGGACTGTATATTGAGGAACAATGAAAGGAAAAACTAAATAGCTAAAGTGAAATGATTGAGAGCAAGAAATATAGAGAGAAGGGTCAGATAAAGCATGTGAGAAGTGAGAGAGAAGAGAAGGGAATCTTGATTAGAAGAGAGATGGGGTTCAGAGTCCAAAGTCAGGTGAAATGGGGTCAGTTTTAGTCTTGCTCTTAGTTTATCTTAACGGCTACTTTTAATTGATCCTTTTTTTTTTCTCTGTAACGGTTGGGGTTGAAACAAAGCCAGTCGTTAGAGGTGGGGGGTCACTCTCCCAACGGCTACTTTTCTTGCGGCGACATGTGCTGGATGTTGTTATGGGCCTGCAACCCTAAAGATGTTTTTATTTGGGGGTTAAGTATGGTGGGCCTGAAGATTCGATTCAACGACCTTAGCGACTTGCCTAGGTAATAGGCTAATAACGTGGAAATTAATTTAAGAATAAGCATAACAAGTTCACATGAGATTAAAAAACAATAATAGGTAAAAAGTAAATTTATATAGATTTAAAATAATTTTAGGTTATAGAAGTATTTTACACGTCCAAAAGTTTTAGATAGAAGTATAACATTTTTAATTGAGTTTTTTTTTTTTTTTAATGTTTTTAAGTTTAATTCATGATTCTATATATACACTTTGCACAAAAATAGAGATAGAATAACACTTGGAGCAATTGAAACCCATTTAATATCAAAACAAACTTATTAGTATCAAGTTGGTGAGCAATTAGAGGGATAATTAGATTAGACTAAATTATTCTATCTTATAAAAAAAATGGACGATTAGTGCAAAATTGTAGTGCAGTTAAAATCTAATTTGATTCTCAATTGAACTTTCTCTCAATTACCACTTTTTTAAAGAATGAAAAAAATCATCATTTATTTGCATCAAGCTTTTGAGGGGCTCAGTCAAAACTTACTTGGACTATTATTCAATAATAAAACAAGAGTTTTGTTTTCAATTTATCATTATAAAAGTAGGCAAAATACAAACATTTGTGCCCTACCTTGAAGACCCCTTTCTTGCCATTGGAAAATGTTCGAAGGTTGTCAGGACTCAGAAATAGCAAAATTTGATTGGATCGCACCCAGCCCACAATCACTCTAAATTTTTTGTTAAAAGAATTAAACTTTTTATTCGATGGTTTTAATATATATATATATATATATATATTTATATGATACGATGATTGGAGGAATGAGAAAAAAGATCTTATCCAAATGATAGAACTTTATTTTTTATTATCCAGATGATAGAACTAAGGTAGATAAAAAGACCACCGATTTAATCTCATAACAGAATCTTGGATAAAAAATATGCCACTTCCGCGATACATTATGTTAATCCTACTGAATATGCGGCTGAATGCAAAATGTCCACTCGTACGTGCTAACCAGTTCTTTATGTTAGATGAAAAACTTTTTTTTTTGGTTCCCATAATGTTACCTCAAAGTTTTCAACCAGAGTTTTCAACCAGAAACTAATCATTGTTGAGTGAGCCCATGACGGAGTAAATCATTGGCCCAAAGAGTTTTTTCAAAATATTAGTGTCTGAACTCAAACTATGAAGCTCTTAGTTAAACTCAAAACAGCCACTTTAAGACCGAGTACTTGTACACTCAGCCAACCCCACTGGGTTAGATGAAAAACTTTAATATATGCTTGAAACGCTTTTGTGATCCATAACAACTGAATCAAATTACGAACGCCAAAATCCACAATTACAGGTTTAAAAAGGCACGGGTTGAATGATTGTTTTGGATCTTTGCATTCTTCTTGTTTCCACTTTCCAGTATGATGAAAGATTCGTTTTAACAAGTACAGCAGTAAAAAGATTCTACATGACAAACAATCCAACGAGAAGAACATCACCCAAGAATAGGTTTCACAATGAACATGACAATAATATCAGCTTTTAGCCTATTCAACTTGTCGGCAAAGACATTTCAGGACCACTGAACCTCATGGCTGAATTTTTACCATTGTACTCTAGGACCGCTGAGCCTAATGGCAACACTTAGTTCAACTCATTATCTTTTGATGCTCTGAAATATAAAGTGGCACCACTATCTTAAAGGTGGGTAACAATCACTACTGCTGCTAGCATTCTCCTTAATAACTCATACTAACTTGAGAAACATCATAATTATATAGCAAACAACTGAACATACATGGCTGTTTATCAAATTGAACTACAGGACCGTTTATCAAATACAAAGCAATACAACTGAACATTTCTTGGCTATAATTAGATTTTCAAGATTTGGACAATATAATGCCCATGAATCAGCACTAAGCTATCAAATTCAAAATGAGGACAAGAAACCCATAGGTAAAAATACCAACATCAGCTTCCATAATCATTTAATTATGAAAATAGACGAATGTGAGAAGCCATGTCAATGATCCAATATCAATGTAAGTGAATTCTCATATTAAAAAAGTTTTGACTACATTACTGGAGAAGAAAAAAACAATATGGTGCAGAAGATCCCATAAACATACATCAGGATTCAGTTCATTAATTCAGAAAGACAATTTTCAAGTTTAAGCTTGATAAATCAGTAGTAGGGAGTCTAGGGATTGGACAGTGAGTAAGAAAAACCAAAAGATAAAAGATCCTCTCCATTTGCTAATGAAGAGACCACAATTAATGGATGAGACATGATTTTCACAAATTCAAAATTGTAGCTATCCTAATTAAAATCTCGTTCTAACAAATAAGGCGCAAAAACTAACGCTAACTAGTTTCAAATGCAGGTAACACAACATATACCTTCTATATGTGAAAATTAAATTTCCATTAAGTGGACTCTGTCCCTAGAAGAATTGTTTGTATATAGCAAACAAAGGGGATCCCAGCAAACACGACGATCACTCGATTGCACACATACCCAAAAATTACAAACTAAGGATTCTCTCGTTAGTAGTCTAACTAACAAAGCTAATCCAGCTGTTAGTTAATCTAGTGAGCTAAACTCAGTAGCCGTGACTATTTACAATGCCCCCACCATAAATATCATCCAACTCTACCATAAATTCTCTACATTTGACTATTGTCTTTTTTTTTTCCTAGATACGATAGAACACCAATGATAATTGCACTCCGTGATAATTGCATTTTGTCAATAGAACACCAATTGGTATTTGGTATAAGCAGGGTTCGAACCCAGATATCTTATTCTATGTCATGATACTTTACTACTAGTTGAGCTAACTGGAAGCCTGCCTATGATGGATCCAAATTACAAACCAACAAGAAAATCCCATTTGTTCAGCAAAAACGAGCATAACACAAATCCTAATGATCTAAAGTTCTCTCCTACTGGTTTTGACGGGTCCAAATAACAAACCAACAAGAAAGATTTTCAATTCACTCAGCAAACCAAGCATTTTTTTGATAAGTTACTCAGCAAAGTAAGCATAGAACCTAAAAGCTGATAATCTAAGTTATTATTTATCTTTTCCATTAACGATCCAACTGATGTTTAACCAAACTCACAGAAATGAGCAATGCAAGAATTTAGTCCATGAATCAAACACGCTCTCTCTCTCTCTATCTCTCTCTCTCTCTCTCACACACACACACACATACAATTATTTCGATCATAGCATAAAGATTCAACCTTGAAATGCAGAATGTACAACACTATTCACAAGCAAATTTGCACAGAAACAAAATCTTGATACGCGTAACCCACACGGATCTAAATCAATGAATTTGTATCACATAAAGAAAATTAAAAAGAACATATAGAACTTACAGATCCACCACCAAAAGTTTCACATTCTACCTAAAATCAATTCAAATATCACAGATCCATAACAAAGACCTTCAATTTTCGCCTATATATCAAAAAATTGTCAAGAAGACAAAAAAAAAACATTTATTTTCTTGTCTACCAAAAGCTTAAAAAACTTTCAATTGACAAGAAGAACCTTCAACAAGTGTGTGGTCTCAGACGCGTGCGGCGACGGCAGGAGATGCTGCAGCTGCGGCAACTGCGGCGTTTGAGGCGGCGCCGCCAAGGAAGGAGAGAAATCCGGTGGAGACATTTTCTTGTTCATCGAGAAACAGATCTTCCGGAACCCTAAACGCGCCGTGAGCGCAAACAAGAGCGACTCCGATGAGGAGAGCTGAGATGAGTAGCGATCCGACGGAGGTGAGGAAGATGACGAAGATGCTCGAAACGGCGAGGATGCCTAGGGTTTCCTTATCGGAGAAAGTGCGGCCAAAGAGGACAAGAGGCTGATCGGAGGGGCGGAAGAGGTAGAGGAAGAGCCAAGCGGAGAGGAGGCCGAGGAGGACGAGGAGAGAGAGAGGGTTAGTGAGGAGAGAGAAAGCGAGGACTAGTGCGATGACGGTGAGGTAGTTGATGCGGAAGTAGGAGTAGTTCTTGCGGACGCGGAGGGTGGCGTCGGAGAAGGATTCGGGTTTCGAGAAAGCGGATCGGTCCACGAGCTCGGACCACGGGCGGCGCTGGGCGAGGTTGTTGCGGACCGATTCGGTTACGTTGCTGAGGAAGTTGCGAAAAGCTGGGGTGGCGATTGGTGGTTGGGACGATTGGGCGGTGGTGGCGGTGGTGTTTGAGATTGGGAGAATTGGGGGAGATGTGGTGGAGGACATGGTTGTTGAGTTTGTGTTTGTTTGTTGGATCTGAGAATTTGGGAATTGGAAGAGTGAATGAGGGAGCTTTTATTTGGAGTTTTGAGATAAAAAGGAAGGTGAGAAGGAAGATGCGTGGGAAATGGGTGGGAAGCAAGGAGAGAGAGAGAGACAGAGAGAGAAAGGGAGAGAGAGGACGTTTTTGTGTTGTTTTGTTTTAGTGGTTTTACAATACTTATGAAGTTATGAAGTATTTTAGGGTGTTAATTAGTTTGCTTAATCGTTACGTGTTGAGGAGACATTTGGCCGACACAAGGAAAGGAAAGATCAAAGATGGGTAATTACTAATTAATTAGGAATGCATGCTATGGGGTAGATCTATTTGGGCTTTTGGGACTTTGGCGTTGTAAAATATCAAATATTAAAATTTGTAATTTTCTTGTTTGATCATGTGTGGACCATTTTGGCGGGGAATTTGTGGCTTCAAATAAGAAATAAAACTCACTAAATATATGATTTGTTTTGATAATATATGATTTGTTTATAAAGGGTTTTTGTGCGCTAATGGATGTTTTTAGAGTATTTGATTTAGTGGATATTAAAACTCATTACAGCACCATTCTATAAAACTAACTAAATGCCAAGTTAATTTAACTAGTAAAGTTTCCGATAGTTAATAAGAAATCTAGAGCTCAATTTTCACATACATCGAACATCAATTGTTGTCTTAGTCTGATGATAAAGAGCTATCATTATGAGCAGATGTTATAGGTTGGAACTTACTTAAAAAAAATTTAATGTCAAGTTGAAAAACTACTTGAAGTCATCCAAACCACTAACAAAATGTCAGTTGAAAAACTACCTAAGTTAATCCAAACCTTTGTTAATGAACTATTCTAGGAAAGTTTTAATAATTCCAATTCTATTGAAAATATAAACAGTTATAAAAAAAGTCAATTATTTTTCTTTTTTTCCTCGTAAACATGTTTTCTAAACCGATGTTCTTAGGACATCCGTTGACTTTTTCTTTTTATAAATAGTCATGCAATATAAATAGTCATGCAATGAATTAAAAAAAAATTCTTCCACACTGGTTCGAAGGAAAACTTTATCCCCTGTTATCAATTATATATTATAGAGAAAATTGTGTCTAAAACTAAAACATACATTACATCTTGTCATCTTACATTCAGCTCATCAAAAAATTGTCATTTAAGGTCCCAAAAATATATATATATATATATATATCATTGTAATAGTCAACACTATAACAGAGAAGAGCTAGAAGCAGGATTTTGCATATCAAGGTTGGAGAAGGGATGTTAACAAACAAACTAGTAGAGATTAAAGAAATTTTGGTTACTCACTTCAAGCACTCATATGAAGAGTCAATCTCCAACAGTGTTGATAATATTCTTCTTGAATTGCAAGCCTTACAAATCCCAGAGCTCAATACTCAACACTGTCATGATCTCAATAAACCAATATCTAGTCTTGAGATCGAGGATACTGTCTTCCAGCTAAGACCTTACAAAGCACCAGGTCTTGATGGCATCCTTACCTTCTTTTTTTAGGAGTATCAAGGTATAATTGAAGCTAACATCATCAATACTGTTCAAGCCTTCTTCATTTAGGTTCTCTCGTCAAACATCTTAATCACACTTACATCACTCTCATCCCCAAAAACCCCCTTCCAGAAGATGTTACACATTTTAGGCCTATTCGTCTATATAATGTTGATGTGATATGATAAAACGCAACTCCAATTGTCCATGGAGATCGTCCAGAACAAGCGGCATGCTCAAGACGAGGTAAGCTGTCTCGGCATGCTCAAGACGAGGTAAGCTGTCTCGGCATGCTCAAGACGAGGTAAGCTGTCTAGGCGTCCTCAAGACGAGGTAAGCTGCCTTGAAGTCCTTAGGACGAGAAGTTATGGACGACGCATGAACACTTAGACATTTATGAAAGTCTGAAGCATCTTCTCATTATACGAGTAACCTCCAGTGACCGTTGCGCACTAAAAAGGGTAACTCCTAAACGGTTGAGGAAGTTATATTGAAATACAAACCTCCTAAAATCAAGGAGAGGTTACAAATCCAATAACCGCTCTTAAGACACTATATAAACGTTAGTCCAGACCAAGAAAAGGGACGTGAAAAATCATTCCCAAAAATTTGGAACTTGAAAATACTTGAGAGGAAAACTGACTTTGTCATCGGAGGGTTATTGGCCGGCAACCCCGGTCCCCTTTGATTGCTTCTTTCTTTTTCAGGCTACCAAGATCAACCGTGAGCCCTATCAAACCCGAAGCATCCAGCTTACTGATTTTCTTTGCATCATCAGTTGGCGCCGTCTGTGGGGACTTCGTGATTTTCGTTTTTTGTTTCATTCTTTCGATCGTTCTTTGTTCCTGGACAAAAGGCTGAATGGTTCGGACAAGATCAAGGGCTACCAGCCCAGGCCACCAGGGAAGTAGGGATGCTTCCAGTAATCCCTATCGCGATCGCCAGTCAGCACCTGCCGCGCAGCCGTCGTCCCTTCAACAAATGCAGTCTATGGCCGCTGCTATGGCGGAACTGACCCGCCAAAATCAAGAGTTGAACCGGGAGATCAACATGAGGAGGCAGCACCATGAAGGACATGTAGAAGGACGACCACAGGGTCAGGAAGGTAGAGGAGAAAATGCTGAGTCCGAGCACCAGACTAGGGGTACTACTTCAAGAAGGGTGCCACATTTGGAGAAAGAAATGGACCAGATGAGAAAAGTCATGGAAGAGATGAAGGAGAATATGAGGCGGGCGAACCCCGTGGAAGACTTAGTTCACCGAACGGATTCCCCTTTCACGGCATCCATCAACAGTCATCCTCTACCCCCTAAATTCAAGATGCCTTCCTTGGATTCATATGATGGAAATCGCGATCCGTGTGACCATATTGCTACCTTTAAGACAACCATGCACCTCTAGGGAGTTCCAGATGAGATTATGTGCAGAGCGTTCCCTACCACTCTGAAGGGGCCAGCGAGGGTGTGGTTTAGCAAAATACCCCCGAACTCTGTTGGATCATTCGAAGAATTGAGTAAAATGTTCGTTAATAACTTCATTGGAGGACAACGCCACAAGCGTTCCTCTTCCAGTTTGTTAACCATCGAACAAGGAGAACATGAGAGTCTACGGTCCTTCATCACCCGATTCAATAGGGAGGCCTTGACGGTGGACGAGATGGACGATAAGTTGCTGTTGGCTGCTTTCCATAATGGGGTTAATTCTGACTTGTTCATTCACAAATTGTACGAGCAGGAACCTCAGACCATGGCAGAACTCGTCTACTCGGCCCAGAATTTCATGAACGCTGAGGACGCAATAATAGCCAAGAAGAGGAAAAGGTCAGAACGTTCGGAGGCTGTTCACCAACGACATTCAGATCAAGCTCCTCGTCCTAAGAAGGCTCAGATAGGCGATAAAAGGGATAGGGAAGGTAAAAAGGCAAGTACATCCTCAAGGAGTCAACAGTACACCCCCTTGAATATCCCGCTAGAGCAAGTCCTTATGCAAATCAAGGACGAACCATCCTTAAAGTGGCCAGAAAAAATGAAGGGAGATCCTAACAAGCGCAATAGGAACAAGTATTGTCGCTTCCATAGGGACCATGGGCATGACACGGACGAGTGCTTTGATTTGAAGCAGCAGGTAGAGAACCTCATCAGGCAGGGAAAGTTGAAGAATTTCTTCGGACGAGACCACAAGGACGAGAAGCTGAAGGCCAAGGTGGAAGAGTCCTCGCGACCTCCGTTAGGAGAAATAAGGGTAATTATAGGAGGAACCTCGGCAGCGCAGTCATCCAAATCCAGAAAGTCGTACCTGAAGGTGGTTCAGAACGTCCAGCTGTCAGGACGATCTCCATGGACGAGGGAAGCTGACGAGCAAGCCATCACGTTCACGGACGAGGATGCTGGAAGAGTTCATCACCCCCATGATGATGCGATTGTCATTACTTTACTTATTGCCGACTACACGACCAGAAGGGTGTTGGTAGACAATGGTAGCTCGGCGGACATTCTGTATTACCCTGCTTTCCAACAAATGAGGCTAGGACGAGACCAACTTCGTCCAGTGAGTTCGCCCTTGGTAGGATTTGGAGGAATGAAAGTACAACCAGTGGGTACCGTCACACTGCCCGTAGTGATTGGAGCATACCCGCAACAGATAACCAGAGAGGTAAACTTTCTCGTAGTTGATTATTCATCATCATACAACGCTATTGTCGGAAGACCTACTTTAAATAGCTGGAAAGCGATAACCTCTACCTACCATTTATCGGTCAAGTTTCCAACTAAACATGGCGTGGGTCAAGTGCAAGGAGATCAGTTAGCCGCTAGAGAATGCTACCTAGCTATGTTAGCTATGGACGAGCATTTACAGACGATGAGCATAGACGAGGGTGCTGGAAGAATCACAGCGGAGCCTGTTGAGGTGTTAGAAGATGTCCCTTTAGACGATAGTAGAGCTGATAAGTTTACAAGAATAGGGGCAAGCATGGAAGAGGAGGCGAAAAATGCGCTTGTCCAGTTTTTGAAGAAAAGCCTTGACGTCTTCGCATGGAACCATGAGGACATGCCTGGGATTGATCCAAGTGTTATTACTCATCGTCTGAATGTAAGTCCCTCGTCCAAACCCGTACGTCAGAAGAAAAGGGTATTTGCTCCTGAGCGAGACAACGCCATCAAAGAAGAAGTACAGAAGTTGATTGCGGCGGAGTTCATTAGGGAAGTTTACTACCCTGACTGGTTGGCGAATGTAGTCATGGTAAAGAAGGCCAATGGAAAGTGGCGAATGTGTGTAGATTTTACTGACTTAAACAAAGCTTGCCCGAAGGACAGTTATCCGCTCCCGCGCATTGATCAGCTGGTAGATTCGACGGCTGGTCACAGGTCGCTAAGCTTCATGGACGCCTTTTCAGGCTACAATCAAATCAAGATGGACGAGGCAGACCAGGAGAAGACTTCATTTGTCACCAGCCAAGGCTTGTTTTGCTACAAGGTAATGCCCTTCGGTCTGAAACGCAGGGGCAACTTACCAGAGGCTGGTGAACCAGATGTTTCGTCCTCAAATTGGTAGGAATGTAGAGGTCTACGTTGATGATATGCTGGTGAAAAGCTTGGACGAGGGAAAACACTTGGAAGACCTTCAAGAGACTTTCAACACACTACGACGGTACAACATGAAACTTAATCCAAGTAAGTGTGCCTTTGGGGTTTCATCAGGGAAGTTCTTGGGTTTTATGGTTTCACATAGAGGCATTGAAGCAAATCCAGATAAGATCCAAGCGATACTCAACATGGAACCACCGAAAAACATCAAAGAAGTACAGTCCCTCACAGGACGAGTTGCCGCCCTCAACAGATTTGTGTCGAAAGCTACTGACAAGTGTTTACCGTTCTTTAAAGTCCTGAGGAAGGCGTTTGAATGGACAGACGACTGTCAAACGGCTTTCCAAGACTTGAAGACTTACCTCACAAAAGCACCGTTGCTGAGTCCGTCCGTACCTGGCGAAGAGCTATATCTGTATTTGGCGGTATCCCCGCATGCCATAAGTTCCGCGCTGGTCAGAGAAGAAGAACGAGTGCAGAAGCCGGTGTACTATACCAGTCGGGCACTTAGAGGAGCGGAGGGAAGATATCCCATGATGGAGAAGTTAGCTTTTTCCTTGATTACGGCTTCAAGGAAGCTGAGACACTACTTTCAAGCTCACATCATTATCGTCTTGACGGATCATCCCCTGAAGAAAGCAATGAGCAAATTGGAAGCTGCAGGAAGGCTAGTCCAATGGGCGGTGGAACTTAGTGAATTTGATGTCAGGTATCAACCAAGAAATGCAGTCAAGGCGCAGGCGCTGGCGGACTTCATCGCGGAGTTCACTCCAACCCAGGACGAGCTTGTCAAGGACGAGCAAACAAGAAGGTGGGTTGTTAACGTGGATGGATCATCTACGATGTATGCAGGAGGGATTGGAGTCATACTTCAGTCCCCAGAGGGTGATAAGTTAGAGTATGCAGCCCGCCTACAGTACCAAACAACCAACAATGAAGCAGAATATGAAGCACTTCTCAAAGGGCTGGAATTGGCCAAGTCCTTGGGAGCGGAGTCAGTAATAATCAGAGGAGATTCTCAGCTAGTAATCAACCAGGTGAACGGAATGTGTGATGCCAAGGAAGAACGAATGAAGAAATACCTCAGCAAAGTGAGAAGGCTTGTGCAAAAGTTTTCGGAAGTGAGTTTTATTCAACTCCCGAGGGAAGAAAACATGGAAGCAGATGCACTGGCGCGAGCAGCGTCGGCAGGTGGAGTCATGGACGAGTATGGCAAAGTCCAATACATGCCGAGCATAGACCTCCCGGAAATACATCAAATTGGAGGAGAAGAAAATTGGATGAGTCCAATTATACTCTATCTACAAGATGGGAAGCTTCCAGAAGACAAGAACGAAGCTAGGAAACTTAGGGTTAGGGCTGCAAAGTACATCCTTATAAATGAAGTACTTTACAAGCGAGGCTTATCTCAACCCTACCTGAGGTGCCTAGCTCCAGACGAAGCAAATTATGTCTTGAGGGAGGTTCATGAGGGAGCATGTGGAAATCACTCGGGGGCAAGGTCCCTCGTCCATAAGGTCATTCGTGCCGGCTACTATTGGCCCACGGTTCAGGCAGATGCCAAGGCTTATGTCAAGGTGTGCGACCAATGCCAGCGCTACAGCAATGTCCCTAGGCAACCGTCGGAGTATCAGACCCCGATGATGGCCCCGTGGCCCTTTGCACAATGGGGACTGGATATCCTAGGTCCTTTCCCCCCGGGAACCAGACAAATGAAGTTTCTGGTGGTAGGGATTGACTATTTTACTAAATGGGTGGAGGCTGAACCTCTTGCAAAGATTACGCAGCAAAACGTGAAAAATTTTGTTTGGAAGAATATTCTGTGTAGGTTCGGAGTACCGAGGGTGCTAGTATCGGACAATGGACGACAATTTGACAACGCACCGTTCAGAGACTTCTGTGAGCATTTTGGAATCAGAAATCATTACTCCTCACCCTCCCACCCACAGGCAAATGGACAAGCAGAAGTAGCTAACCGATCCTTGCTGAAAATCATCAAGACTCGGCTAGAGGGGGCAAAGGGGATATGGCCAGACGAGTTACCAGGCGTTCTTTGGGCTTACAGAACCACAGTGAGAACCCCAACAGGAGAAACTCCCTTCAAGTTAGCTTATGGAAGTGAAGCGGTCATACCAGCGGAAGTTCATATGGCTAATCATCGAGTGATGAAGTATCAAGAGAAGGAAAATGAAGAACTGCTTCGTCTTGACCTTGACCTTATTGATGAAGTGAGGATGGATGCGGAGCAGAGGACAGCAAGGTACAAGAACCTTATGGCCAGACAGCATGATGCTATGGTGAAACCCAGGCGCTTCAGCATAGGGGACCTCGTTCTCAAGAGAGTATCCTTGGCAACTAGGAACCCAGCTCATGGAAAATTGGGACCCAATTGGGAAGGACCATACAGGGTAGTAAACTGCAAAAGGCAAGGGTCGTATTACTTAGAAGCTTTGGACGGACGAAAGCTGGAGCACCCTTGGAACGTGGAGCACCTGAGAAGGTACTATCAATGAACTTGGACGAGGTTAAGCAAAGACGAGGTTTCTGTCATGGACGACCCAACTACTGTTTAATATCTACTAGTGTTTTTACTACTGCTACGGTGTGTACTAATAATAAAGGTGCATTGGTTCTTAAACACTTGCACCGTCTACAGACAAGTTTGTTAAAGACAAAGATATATATTTTAAGTATTTTCATAATGCACTAGCTTCCCAAGCAGGTGCTATGTTTGTGAACAATGCTTATATAAATATGGTTTGGATTTTAAGTGTATTTTATGCGCAAAACCTAACTCCCATGGTAAAACCAATGAGGAGGGCAAAATCTTAAAACGAATGAAAAATCCTTGGACGCAGGGATGTAACGTTCGCAGAGCTTTCCTCAAAACGAGGATAAAGTATAAATTAAGCTAAGGCACAAAAAGTTAAGTCCATGGACGAGTATCTGTCAAAGATACAGGTGCTCTAAGGACGAGTCAAGGGCTAGAAAATGTCCTTGGCGAAAGGCCAAAGCCAAGCTCATGGACGAGACGAAAGTCAAGCCTTTAGACGAGGAAAGTGGGCCATGCCTATGGACAAAGGAAACATCTGACAAGGCTATAATAACTTCGTCTATAGAAAGACATAGACGAGATAATAACATTGCCCATAGGGAAGGTACAAGGACGACCCTTTAATACTTAGGAAATTTACAAATTTCAATCACAATAAAAACAAAGGGAAGCACGTCCATACATTAACAAAATATGAATAAAAATAGACATTCATTGAATTAAAAATAAAAGGGTAGACGTCCATCGTCCAAAAACCCTTACAAGTAAAGCCCTTGAGGCAATTGTTGATAAACCCGTCTATAAACCTCTAGACGAGGTAATTGTATTCCAATACATTGCCATAAAAAAAAAAAGAAAAAAAAAGAAGAGATAATTCTAAACAGACGGTGTGTTGGCATTGGGCTCATTTTGAGGTGGCAAAGTGCTGGCATCGTCCTCCACATTGATATCTTCAGAGCTGGTTTGGACGAGAGAGCTTGTGGACGCACCGCCAAGGTTGAGCTTTATGGAGCTGAAGTCCACTCCTGGAAATTTCTCAATGGCGTCCATCCTAAAGTCTTCGAAGCCAGCTGCATAGTTGGCGTCCATTGAATCTGTAAATTCTTTGGACGCCTTAAACTCTGCAACGGCATCTCCTTTAGCTTTCTCCAGGAGAACCTCGAACTCTTCATTCCTCTTTAAAAGGAATTCCAGACGAGCGTCCTTCTCACGGGCCTCAGTCTCCAGCTCAATGACGCGCTTCTTCGAGTTCTCCGCCTCGTCCTTGGCCTTAGCTGCCGTCTCAGCCCACCTCTTGGTCTCGTCCCTCCCTTTCTGGACAGTTTTCTCCAGCAGCACCCTCGTCTTGTCCAGTTCAGTCGCTTGCCTGGACGCTGCAATGAACTTAGACATTGCCTGCATAAATTAAAGCTTCATTAGAATTCATGCATAAGTTCATTACTAGACGAGACAAAGATGTAAAATCTACATACCTTAAAAAGGTCATGAACGCCGGAGTGTTCAAAATGCTTCAGCGACATGTTGTAGCATGCCGTAATGTCTTCGTCCGTTACAACCTTCTCAAATCTCTCCCAAGCCAAGCCCTCGTCCTCAAGAAGATTGTGAGGAACTTGGATGGAAGGTTGAGACGAGGTTCGAACTGCAGACGGAATGGGCGGGGAAGGAAGCTCTGGATCAACGTCTAAAATTTGAACATGGTGGCTGGGAGGGACGAGAATAGAACCAGGCTGGTCGGCTGGGACGTCTTTAGATTTGGACGACTTGTGCCTCGCCTTCTTTTCCTTGCGCCTACTTGGGAGGTTTCCCAAGTCCACGCCTAGGGAGAGGCTCTTCCTCTTGTCACCAGAAGCTGGACGAGTATGGGACTTAGCTCCAGAACCAGCTCCCTCGTCCATTGCGTTCTTGCCTTTGTTCTGCTTCATTGTTGCCATCCCTGCAGGTAAAGGCGTCAGTCAAAAAAAAAAAAAAAAAAAAAAAAAAAAAGGATTGAAAAGACGAGGAAAAGGACGACTTACGTCTTCTCACAGTAACTTCGTGGGCGATTGCCTCGTCTGAAGGGTCAGGACCTAGACCCCAAGTGGCAAGACGCCTAAGCGTAACCAAAAAATGAAAAGTCCTGTCGCTGTAGAGACGAGCTTTTTGAACTCGTTCCAATTGGAGTGTATCCAAGTGGGGTCGTCTGACACCTTCAAAACAAAACACACAAAAAATGTAAGACGACCATTAGAAAGGACGAGTGCAATAACCAACGAAAAATGCATACCTTCAGGACGAAGGTTCCCTATCTCTCCTGTATAGGGGGGAAACGGATCTTGGACAATCTCACTAGGACGACCAGCCCAGCAACCAGAGACGAAGAAAAACTCCGTCTTCCAGTTCCTGTCTGACGTCACTAGTGACTTAATCAATCTACAATCTGTCCCTCTAGCTGTAAATTGATAAAAGCCAAGGGACTGGTTAATTTCGGAGGGTTTATAGCAGTAGAGGAACTCGTCCACGGAAAGAGGACGGTTCCCCTCAAACACCTCCCTCCACAAAACTTGCATGGCAATTATTAGACGCCATGCATTGGGGTTAAGTTGGCATATGGCTATACCTAACCTAGAAAGCAACTCCCTAGCGAAGGCATTTAGAGGCAACCTCAAACCTCCTAAGAGGTAAGCCTCATAAATACCAACGCCGAAGCGAGGTTGACAACACCACTCGCCACGGACGGGTAGCCTAGGGTTCAAGCTATCAGGGATTTGGTACCTAACCTTGAGAAGATCTAATTTCCACTCCTCTGTTTTAGAACCAACCCCTATAGCACAAGTATAAACGACCTCCTCCTCCTCCTCGTCTTGAGCAGAAGACGAGGGAGCACTGTGCCAGCCAGGGAGCCAGACTTAACCCTCGTCCTATGTTGTTCCCTAAACACCTCGGGAGGAACCCCTGGGACACCAGACGTGTACTCGTCTGTAGTGTTCCCATTGCTACTACTATTGCTACTCCTAGAACTATCGCTAGAGCCACTAAAGCTACTAGGGTCCTGGTACTCGTCTATAGCTTTGGCAATGCTATCACTAGACGAGGAAAGGACTACTTCAGACATTTTAAGAAGGAAGCTTAAAATCTAAGGACGAGTATTGAAGAGAATACCTGGAACTAGACGAGGGGAGACTAAATGACGCAGGAAACTTCTAGACGAGCGCTAAGACGAGGAAGGTCGAAGAAGAAAATTTGATGAAATGAGGAGGGCATCGGAGGAAATCAACTATTTATAGGCATTGACCCCAATACACGAAGCGACGCGACCATCCAGAAAGCGACAAATGGCACGTCCCTCGAGAAACGAGCTGACATGATTGGTCTCCAATTAAAACATGACACGTGGCACCTACGACAACTGGCATTGAGACACCTGTCCAAACAACGTCGCTAGTAAAAATAAGGTCTAGACGACCCATGGACAAGGGGGCAACTGATGTGATATGATAAAACGCAACTCCAATTGTCCATGGAGATCGTCCAGAACAAGCGGCATGCTCAAGACGAGGTAAGCTGTCTCGGCATGCTCAAGACGAGATAAGCTGTCTCGGCATGCTCAAGACGAGGTAAGCTGTCTCGGCATGCTCAAGACGAGGTAAGCTGTCTCGGCATGCTCAAGACGAGGTAAGCTGTCTCGGCATGCTCAAGACGAGGTAAGCTGTCTAGGCATCCTCAAGACGAGGTAAGCTGCCTTGAAGTCCTTAGGACGAGAAGTTATGGACGACGCGTGAACACTTAGACATTTATGAAAGTCTGAAGCATCTTCTCATTATACGAGTAACCTCCAGTGACCGTTGCGCACTAAAAAGGGTAACTCCTAAACGGTTGAGGAAGTTATATTGAAATACAAACCTCCTAAAATCAAGGAGAGGTTACAAATCCAATAACCGCTCTTAAGACACTATATAAACGTTAGTCCAGACCAAGAAAAGGGACGTGAAAAATCATTCCCAAAAATTTGGAACTTGAAAATACTTGAGAGGAAAACTGACTTTGTCATCGGAGGGTTATTGGCCGGCAACCCCGGTCCCCTTTGATTGCTTCTTTCTTTTTCAGGCTACCAAGATCAACCGTGAGCCCTATCAAACCCGAAGCATCCAGCTTACTGATTTTCTTTGCATCATCAAATGTTATATACAAAGTCATATCAAAACTCTTAGTTAATAGACTTAAGCCTATTATGGATAGCATCATAACCCATTTTCAAAATGCTTTTATTCAAGGAAGAAATACCACAAACAACATCCTTATTGCCCATGTGATACTAGATGCCCTTATGAAGAAAAAAGGTAAGAAAAATTGCTTTGGTACTCTAAAGATTGATATGCACAAGGCTGGCTTATGATATGATAAATTGGAACTTCCTAAAAGCCATCCTTCTTGTTATGAAATTTGATGTTAAGTGGATAAATTGGATAATGGAGTGTATCACTTCTGTCCACTACACTTTTTTAGTCAATAGCAGCTCGACAAAGTCTTTCAAACCTGCTGAAGGCCTTAGGCAAGGAGATCCTCTATCCCCATATCTATTTCTCATGTGTGCAAATGTTTTGTCAATAGCATTTCTACAAACAGAACACACAAATCTCATCAAAGGGGTCAAGATTGGTAGAAATGAGAGTACTTTTACTTACTTGCTTTTTGCTGATGACTCCTTTCTCTTCTTCAAAAAAGATAATATATCCCTTGAAAATTTGCAGAAAACCCCTAATTGGTACTGTTCTTTATCCAGACAATGCATAAATCTAGCAAAATCAGACCTCTTTTGCTCTCCTAACATGCCTAAAGAAGACTAGGAGTCTCTAGCTAGATCCCTTCAAGTAAATCTGGTTCCTAAACCCAACAAATACCTTGTTCTGAACTTCAAATTGAGAGGTAATAATGTTGCTGATTTCCAGTTCTTGGTTGAAACACTAAATTCCAAACTTCAAGAGTGGAAGGCAAAATTGTTATCCTAGGTTGGTGTGGGCACAAGGGGAGAGTCGCCACCTAGTTTTTGCAATGGTCTAGGAACCATACATTTAGCATCCTCTCGAGGAATGACCATTGATCTTATTATCAGATATATGAGTTCAGAGTTTAGGTATGTTCTTGGGAAGGTATTAGGTACCCAAGACCCCCCAACCCTAAGATTGGTCTCCCATCATTGTGTCTTATATCTTAACATTATTAAAAACAATTTCAATACTTGTATTCTAAACTCACACACATACTAGCACGCATCTAACATACAACATGGCATCATCATCCCAAAACAACGTATTATATCTATCCATAAAGCGATAAAGAGCCAAACCACACACATATACAAACCATGACATTCATCTAGCATGTGAAAACCCTATCATATATCTAAAGTAAGACAACAACTTAATCATGGCAATCACAAGATCATGTAAATATCCATACTCAAAACCAAACATCATACAAGCATATCCATCATAAAAAATGCATGTTTATATCAATGCATGACCTACCTTTACTTACCTTGCAGCAACTCAACGCCTATGACATCAATGCATAGGCATGTGAATGAATGGCATGGTATTAAGATTAAGAAACAAGAAGATAAACCTTAACCTAGCATACAATGACAAACAAACATGTGAACAAAGAAGAAGCAATTCAAAAGCATATAAGAAGGTTAAAACAAAGGTATCTTAGGTAAAACAAACAAAGTAAAAGAAACAGGAAAATCAATATTAGGATTTCTGGGCACGAGTATGCATGTGCATGCATAGGCTTGCGTATGCAGGCTAGTTGTATGCGTACACATATTTCAAGCCTGCATGCGCATACAGAAGTATGCGTACCTAGACATGCCTGAACCCTAACCCAGAAAACAAATAAGCAGAAAAACAAAGCAAGACTTGAAAGTTTAAATCTAATAGCCTAAAATGCATAAAACATGAAAAGGACTATAAAACTAACCTAAACAATCACACACAAAAATAAACTATGTAGAAAATAAGATTAAAACACAGAAAGAAAAGAATAAAAGAACAAGAAATAAAAAAATAAAAAAAGGGTTAGACTCAATACTTCAAATGAGAAGCTTTACAAGCTTGATTTAGACCGTTCCCCATAGTCAAATCTATCACAAGTCATTAGTAATCTTAAACTCAGAGGATTGAGACTAGAAAAGGTCCTAATCAAATAAAATATAACTTGAGGGTGTTTTGTGAAAGACTCCCATTTGACTCATTATTTTCTAGTGAATCTTAGGTTTTTCTCGTGAAATTTCTGTGCCTTTTGAAAATAACCATATATTATATAGTAGAATAAATAGGGTTTAGAATTGCTCCTAGATGATATGGGACTCATTTCAAACCCTTGCCATTATTGCAGAAAACTTGTCATTTTCACGCTTCTGAAATCCTAGTTGCATACGCAGAAGTGTGCCTGCATACTCATTCTCTGGCCCACATACACAGGCCGCTGCCCACGCATATGGACTGAGAGCCACTTTGGTCTTTTATTTCCAAATATAGATTTTTGCTCATTTAAAAAAGTTATATTTTCTATTTTAATACTCCTCAAGTCAATTTGATATCTGATTGGACTCTAAACTGGCATTGGGCCTTAGAGCTTGAGCATCATTAGGGAACAAGGGAATGAGTCATAAAGGGTACAAAATGCGATGTCTACAGCTGGTAGATCAACTCTTATTTCATCTGTTCTTCAAACCCTTCCTTTGTACAACTTTTCTTGTTTTAAGGTTCCTGAAACTACTTGCAAAAAATAGACTCTATTGTAAGATCTTTTTGGTGGGGTCATGAGTATGGTGAGAGGAAGATGCACTTTTATAGTTGGGATAAAGTATGCCAACCTAAAAGTAAAGGAGGTCTTGGGTTTAAGAAATTTAACTTAATGAATCAAGCCATGTTGGCTAAATAGTTTTGGAAGATAAATCACAACCCAAACTCACTGCTTGCTAGAACACTAAAAGAAAAATTCTACCCCAGATGTTCCTTACAGGAGGGCATACCTAAATTGCATCTTCCCTAGTTTTGGAGAAGCATCATCGAACAAGAAAACCCAAACTTAGAGAAGGGAGATGGTGGGTTGGTAAGGACCATGATATTCCATTAACACACCAAGATTGGTTCAAAAACTCTACTTAAAACCTGAATAGGTTCAGGCTCCTCAATGGTACTGAAGCTGACCTTATTAATCAAAATAACAACTAGAAACCTGACTTGATCTGAGCCTTGTACCCCTACCCTTAATGGTTTGATATTCTGAACATACTAAGACAGGTTTTGTTAGTGATAGATTGGTATGGAAATACTCTAGCAATGATGAGCTCAAAGTCAAGATAGCATACTATAGACACCTCATTTTACACACCTAGATTGGTTCAAAAGCTCTACTCAAAACCTAAATAGGTTCAGGCTCCCCAATGGTATTGTAGCTGACCTTATTGATCAAAATAACAACTGAAAACTTGACTTGATTCAAGCCCTATACCCCTACCCTCAATGGTCTGATATTCTGAACATACTAAGACAGGCACTGTTAGTGATAGATTGGTATGGAAACACTCTAGCAATGGTGAGTTCAAAGTTAAGGCAGCATACTATAGACACCTCATTTTGTACTCGGTTAATAATTTTTAGTCTCCACTCCCAATGATGAGCTTGATATGTCTTTAAAAGGTAATTGAAGTTATTTTGATAGTTTGAAAGTAATCACAACTTAAAAGTACTCAAATCACTTTGAAAACGATGTTGAAAAATGACATTTACTCACTGTTTTAGCCACAACTTTTGATCCACAAAGAATTTTTTAGTAAGGTTCTTCTCATTGGCTCATTGGAAAGTAGACATCTTGGGCTTCAATTTGAACACAATTTTTTTCCTAATTTGGGATTGAATCAAGTAAGTTATGACTGTTTGAAATTGGGCCAACTGGGCAGTCTAATTTTCTAGGGTTTAAAACTTCATTTTAAGGGCCCAAAACATAATGTTTTGATGTGGGTCGGCACATGGACCCTTGAGAACATCCAAAGATCATTAAAAATTTTGAAAACCCTAATTTTAACTTATAAATAATCATCTTATGCATCCAATCAAAACCCTAGTTATAGAGAGCCATTTTTTAGCCTCTATCTTCTCTAAAATTTTCTTTTCTAAAACATAGGCACAACACCTTTGCACGTTTTTTACAAATTAAAAACCTCTCTTTAGTTAGTTTTAAGGCAAAAACTATTTTCCCAATTTGATTTCTCAAAACCCTTTTCAAAACTAATTTTGTTTTTGAGTTGTGATTACCTATAAACTATGGAAATCTTATTTTACCTTGATATCTCATTGAATCTTATTGTGTAGGCACTGAAGGGCCGGTTCAATATCAATTAAGTTTGTATTCCATAGCAAGGTGAGTCTCTCTTCATGGCTTTTCCTGGATTTGGCTCTTTTATAATTTGTGTTTTTCTTATTCTTAGTTAATTTAGATGTTATTCTTGCTTAAAAATATGTTTTGTTTTGTTTGATTTTATTTTGTTTTGTCCCATCATGTTTTGATTGGAAAATTGATATGATTTGATATATTGATGGATATATTTTAATGTGTTAAGTGTTGCTTTTGTTTGTTGTTAGATCCAATGCATGTTTAGGAATAAATCTTGTTTTGTTTATCTTTGATATTTTTATTGTTAGTTTAAGTAGTTTAGTTTTACATTAAAAGCATGTTAGGTTTGGTTTGATTGTTATTTTGTTACTTGCTTTAAAACTGTATTTATGGAGTATGCGCATGCATACTAGAGGCTTGCGTATGCATACTCGTGCCCAAAAATGCAGATTTAGGATTTTTGTAATTTTGATTGTTTTGCTTAGTTCTAAATCCTCTATTTAAGGGTCCGTTTGGATAGAGCGTTTTGCTGAAAACTGAAAACTGAAAACACTGTAGCAAAATAATGTTTAAATGTGTGAATAGTACTACGGGACCCATTTTTAATAAAAAATTTCTGAAAAGTGAAATTTGTGGGTCCCGTGAACAGTAAACGGGACCCACAGATGTGATAAAAAAACTGAAAAGTCAACAAAATCGGCTACTGTTCATGTTACTGTTCATGAACAGTATAATGAACAGTAGACTTTGTCCCCCCTGAGGCGTGCAGCAGCAGAAGGGAAAAAAAAAAAAACGAAAAATGTGGAAACGCTGAACACTAAATGCGTTCAACCGTATCCAAACCCAGCCTAAGTCTCATTAAGTCTAATTTTCACATGTTTAGGCCTAGGGTTAGTAGAATAACATGTTTTACATGCTTTGATTGTTGAATTGATAATTAGGGTTTATATCTTATGTATGCGTACGCATACTAAAGGCTTGTGTACGCATACTCATATATATGTATGCATACTCGTGCCCAAAAATGTAAATTTAGAGTTATTGCAATTTTGATTGTTTTGCTTAGTTCTAAATCCTCTGTTTAAGTCTCATTAAGTCTAATTTACACATGTTTAGGCCTAGGGTTAGTAGAATAACATATTTCACATGCTTTGATTGTTGAATTGATAATTAGGATTTATATCTTGGTTGAATCACATGAACACGCATATGAAAATGAACATGCATTAATGCATAAGTGCTGTGGTGCTATGAGGTAAGTGAGGTAAGTCATGCATAATTACATGAACATGCATTTAATTGGGATGATGAGCATGATATGGTTTATGAACATGATGAATATGCTTAGCTAATACCATGATGCTATGCTTGGATGTTTGGGATATGCTTGATGTTAATGCTTTGTTGATGCTACCGTATTGTGATATGCTTGCTGCCTTGGATGAGATGAGATAGATGTATGCTTGGGTTGTGATATGCCATGATAGATAAGTGATTAAGTTTTAGAATGATTGATACAATGTTGATTGTTAGATGTATGCTTGCATGTGTGTAAGTATAGATGCAATATTGAATGTGCTTTTAATTGGGTTAAGACATAAGATACAATGAGAGGAAGCTAACCTTGGGGTTAGGCAGTTTTGGGTGTCTGACACATTTCTAAGACTGTACCTTTCTTTAAACCCATACCTCTGGTAGTAAGATCAATGATCCTTCCTCGAGAGGACGCTATATATATGGTTCTTAGACCATTGCAAAAACTATGTGGCGACTCCCCCTTGTGTCCATACATACAAATTACTATCACAAGACTCATACCATTTAGCCCAAAACTTGCTCAAACCTTTGCCTAACTAAGAGGGGTTTTGGAACCAAATCTGGAAGGTTAAAGTGCCCCAAAAAAGTTGCAACTTAGTTAGGAGATTGATGCATGATAGCCTACCAACAATGCTCATTTTAAAACACAGGGGTATCCCAACCTAAAGTAAATGTCCCTTATGTGATGCAAAAGAAGAATCCACATCAAATTTATTTCTACAATGTCTTTTTGCAAGAGCTTGTTGGCATGACTCAACTCTAGCTGTTCATACTTAGGATTTACATAACATTTTAGTGCAGCAATGAGTTAAAAACTTGCTAAATAGGCACAATATAAAGGAAGCTGGAGCTATGTGATACTTGCAAGGGATTTTCACCACTCTATGGGCAATATGGAAACACAGGAACCTAGTTATCCATAAAGGTAAAGCACCAAATCCAATGGAACTGGTATTAATTGCTCAAAACTTGTCTTGCAGGTATACAAAATCCTTCACCAGTAACCAATCACCAATAGATAGTGCAAAAGACCAACCCCAGAGCCAATCTCAGATGCAGGACAATTCCAATTGATTATTAAAATTGTAGGGATAAGGAGGAAAATATCTAGGAGAAGTGTGTATGCTTTTAAGGCTAAGAATGTGCAAGGAGATATCTTCTTTTAGGGAGTTGCTAGCAGCTCAGCAAGAGCAGCTTCTAGGGCCACTCTGGAAGCTATGGTGGAGGCTGCTCTCCAGGCAAAACACTATGATTTCCAATGCATTTTGATCCTGAGTACTTACAGAAGGCTTATTCAAGTTTTGAATATGAAGAAAATCCCAGACTGGCAAGAAAGGACTTTTTTGGCTTATATAAGTCATTTATAGTTGGGTGGATTAACTCCTAAAGTGTACTTAGTTCCCAAAACTGTTGTAGAGCAGGTTTTTTCTATAGCTTATAAGGCAACCAGATTGCCTATTCACCAATGCTGGCATAACTCCACTCTTTTGTAGTGTGTATAACTCTGGTTATCTCCCTAAGAGCATTCACAACAAGGGAGTTAAAAATTAAAGCTTTTAGAGACTTAAAAAGCAGCTTTATTCATTTTAACAACTCATTTTACAAAATATCCAACATCAAAGTATCTATATTTTTAGCAACTTATTTAAAATAATATAAATAATTCATTAAAATAATGATAAACAACCACCACAAAATCCAAACCAACAACAATAGCCACCTCTTTCGCCTCCACCGTCGCCCCACAAGCCACACTTATAAACAAGAACTCATAACCTGCAACCCACTGCCAGCCACCACCATCATCACCACTGAAAAAAAAAAAAAAAAAAAACCACAAAACCCATCACAACAACACCCACAAAACCCATTACAACCACACCCACAACCAACAAAACCCATCACCACCACAAAAGAGAGGAAAAAAAAACAACCACCTAAAAACAAAAACCCACAAAACCCATCACAACCACACCCACAACCGACCACAAAACCCACCAAAACCAAAGTCAACAAAACTCATCACCATCACACCCACAAGTGGCCACAAAACCCTTCACAACAACACCCACAATCAGCCACAAAACCCATTACCACCCCACCCACAACCGACACAAAACCCGTCACCACCACAAAAGATAGGACAAAAATTGAAAAAAAAAAAAAAAAAAAAAAGAGACATTTTTTACCATAGGTAGGCAGAGATCTAGAGAAGAAGAAATGAGAAGCTCGGAGAAGAAAAAGAGAAAAAATAAATTAAAAAAATGAGAAAACGGGTTGGTCAAAGAAGAAAGAGAGAGAAAAGAAACAAAATATTTTTTAAAGAGGAGAGGAGAGAAAAAGATATAATTTCTTTTTTTATAAGTCTTGAGCTACATTGGGCTGTTATCTTTGACAGTTCACTGTAGCGCTGTTGGTATTTTTTCTAGATATAACAACTTTGGTGTAGCTTGCATTTTGATGTTTTAGTTGATAAAATAGCATTATAGCAACTATACCTTCTTTACTGTGAGTGCTCTAATGGTATAAAAAAAAAAAAGGTATAAATTATAAGTCTGAAAATGAATGGAGTAAATTATAAGTTTTGAAAGTTGAGCAATGATTTAGAAATGGAGCCAAACTTAGAAGATGCAAAGTGTATTTTATTCATTCTATAATTTGTTCCTAAAAAATGTGATTTGTGTAATCAGAGGTTTTTGGCACATTCAAGGAGCTGGTGGAATGCGTTGTGGAGCAAGGAAAAGGATTTGGCTCTCTTTGCAACAATTGTGTGGACGATGTGGCATAGAAGGAATGCATTGCGAACCAGCTCAAATCTATTTCTAGTTCAGCAAATCCAGTAGATGGTGAGATCCCTCCAAGTAGACTTTGTACGCTCTATACCCCCAAAACCCCCAGACCAACCTACTCCAATCACCCCAAGACCTCTCGGCAAACCCCCACCTTGGCCAGACATCAAGGTCAATTTTGATGGAGCTTGTTTTCAAGATGAAAAACTAGCAGGCGCAGCAGCGGTTATTCAAGACAGAAATGGTCAGGCATTAGCTACAATGGCAAACAGGTATCCTCTTCCTCACTCTATAGTGGCAGTTGAGGTGATAGCAGCTATCAAAGCTCTCAAATTAGCACTTGAGCTCGGCCACAATTCTATCATCTTGGAAGGAGATTCCAAAATAGCAATTGAGGCAATGCGGAGTGGATCCCAACTTTGGCTAACTACGGACATCTGATAGAAGAGGTTAAGAAGTTGGTAGAAAGTTTTGTAGCTATTGAATTTAGTTTTGTTCCAAGACAGTATAATATTTTAGTCCATAAATTTGCTAGACATGCGAGACACGTTAGCGCCATGTTAGCGAGTATACAGTGTGAATGAAAGGTGTTCCTTCATACCTGTCCATTGTAACTCATACCGCTTTGACCCCATAAATAAATTACAATGTTCCTTCTCAAAGAAAAAAAAATTTGAAAAAAAAAAAAATTCGAATTCATTAATTTAAATTTTAAAAAGGGGAAAATATCTTCCCTTTGGCTACTTTTCATTTATTTCTTACTTGTATATTTTTCCCTTAAAAAATGAGATCGTCAATTCAGCATTCCATTAATAGATATGAATGAAAAATAGAATAGGGATTAAACTGTTACGTTTAAAAAAAAATTCAAACCAAAGTAAAACTTTTTAAAACTAAGGAATCAGAATAAAAAATGTCACATATTTGAGTGATTTAAAATATGATCTACCCGATTTTATATCATGCAACTCTTTAATTTGAGGTTATGATTGTGATTTATGAGTATCAACAATGATGGAGAAAGAGGAGCTACAATTAACTTCTTTTCCTCATTTCATTTTAATAGGATTTTCTGAATCCTTTATGTTTACGTCTAATTCTTCTGAAGCGACAAATTGAAACCAACTGACCAAGGGTTAGGGTATAAAGACAATGCACATTTTAGTCCATATTTTAGCCTCTTTCATTTCTTTCACTCTCTCTTTTGATCACTTTCAATAAATTTGGTGTGCATAAAAGATATAAAACCACCTACTCAAATGATATAATTATTATTTCAAAAAAAATAAAAAGATATAATTATTGTTATGCCATCTCTGTTTCTTTTTTTTCTTTTTCTTTTTAAACACACAAACACACAATATATATAATTATTGTCATGCCATCTCCGTTTCTTTGCATCCAAAATAAACCTCGTGTTTTTTTTGTTGTTTTTTTTTTTTTTTTTTTTATTATAGCGAAATTGAATTGACAAAGGTGCACTGTTTGGAATTGAATGATAAATTTATTCAATTCTAATTTCCTTTGCGTTTGTATGGATTAACTTACTTTATTTAGTTTTAATAAATCAGTTAGATACAAATATATCGTATCAAGATAAGTGTAATTTTAATAAACAATATGTAACAAAATGTCAAATAAGTTTAGGCTTCAGTTAAGTCCACTGATAAATATTTTGTCTTTGAATAAGGGCTATTTTCTCAAATATGCCATATACTAAAAAGAAACTCATTAATCCCTTTATTTGATGATAGAAAAAAACAATCATTGTGAAACTAATCTCTATCAGTGTACATTGGAAGGCATATATGTACAGCTCACCATCACTTCGAAAAAAAAATTTCATCTCAAGAAAAATCAACGGTTGTACTAACATATTTACTGGTTGTTCAAATTTTCATCTGGATTCAGGTGGAGGTGCTAATACCTTTGAATATAATGACGTCAAATAATGAAAGGTGAGCCTCACCATTCCTAGACCCTTGCATTTCGTAAATTCTACACCAAATTAAATTATATTCTTCAGTGAAGGTCACTCATAGTCTATTAAAATGTATGATGAAGAAGTATCATTTCCTGTTTGAGCGTGCCTAATACAAAGATTAAACTGTATCCCAAATTTCCCACAGTAAAAGAGCAAACTGCAAATCAAAACAAAGATAAAATGGTAACAACTTCAGAGACAAATTTTGAGCTTAGGGCTATCATATAATCAACAACCTCATCGATTAAGTAGTGGATCAACTAGTCTTAACATATAAAAGGATATATTTTGAGCTCAGCTAAACTTCATCAATAAAGGCATCGATCAACCAGGAATGATAAAAAAGGTAGCGTATGGTAGACTAAAAAATAAGGCAGTCAATACGAAACTTTAATGCCCTGAGATTTTCTTAAGCATGCAGGCTAGGATGAATGTCGGAGACAAAAGAAAGTAGGCTTTTCACTTAGAAAAGAAGCCTATTTATTTTGTGCTCTCTGACTAAAGAGTTCATAAAAATTGAAGCTGATACTACCCAGAATGAACATGAATTAGGTGCCACCAATCTTGTGGCTTAATGGGTACCTCATAGGGAGAACCTAGGCTCAAACCCTCTCCCACCTCCCCCAAGACCCCACTCGGTTGTAAGCAAAAAAAAAGTTTATAAACAGTTTGAAAATAAATTAACTCCTTTCTCCAAGGAAAAAGGGAAACGGAAACAAACAATAAAAATTGTTGAGAGACACCCAAATCTCACCTAGAAGGCTAGAAGTACTTCACATTTGGTGAATGCAATTCCCTTATTGAATAAGAAGCAAGCCAATTATTAATACAGAGAACAAGCCCAATCAACTAACAATCTAACGATGATATACAGTATTTTACTTCAAACCTGGGTTGTACACCATGGTAACATAACATCATGGGCCAATGCCAAATAAAAAGTAAGCTTAAGGTAGCATATGAGAAAGACAAATGTTCCACATTTCCTAATACTAGAAACACACAAGAGGAAATGATATGTCCTCAGCATTAACAAAGTACTTACGGTGCCAAATAACATAAGTTATCTGAAAACAAAGCATCAAGTCTATTAGGAATCACGACACCACACCCCAGTAGAAGTACCACAGAATTTAGAAGGTAGACCCATTCCATCCAAAGTTAGAACCCTGCCAAATAAACAAAGCATCATTATCATCTAAAGTTAAAGCATACAACATAAACCAACTGTTACCATGGACCTTTTTTTTTTTGAGTGGTGGTTTTGGGGGGGGTGGGGGGGGGGGGTATGGATTTTTTTTTTTTTTTTCAAAAATGCAAACAAGATCTCTGCTGATGATTTTAAACAGTAAAGATTTATTTACATGATCTAGTTCTGGTGTAAAGCATGCAAACACTGTGCATATTCTTGAGACTGATGTGCCTAAACAAAAAGGGAAAATGCAATGAGACAAAAGAAGTGCACAGATATAACCCTTCTTCATGAGAAAGTTTAGATAGTTTGCCTTAGTGTCATAGAATTTGAGGAAGAATCTGGCCTTGGGAACAGACAACTTGGTCTCAAGAATTGTGGCAATTGCAGCACTCAGCTTTTTGTTCACATCTGGGTTAAGGCCACCGATGGACACCAGCTCACCATAGGCTGCTGGCTGCTCAGTGCCGCCAAATGCTATGGGTATTGATCCCTTCAATACGATCATCACATACTGCACATTAACAGATACAAAACAGTTAAAGCTTTTGGAGAATAGATACCAGAACAAGATAAATATCAGGCTAACCATTCGACCATTCTTCTAATTGATTACGAGAAAATGTGAAAACAAAAAGAAATAACCAAATTAAATGGTAATCAAAATTTTCAATCTAAAATAAAGCACAGGTGCAGCATAGTATGTTGAAATTCATTAAATAAATCTCTCAAATTAAACAAAAAAGATCTGACTTAGTTCATAATATTAGGTTTTCATTGTTCTGAACAAAATCATCCTAGTCCTAGATGGACCAATAAGCTTTGTCCACACTAACACAAGCGAACAAGTTAGGACATGCTTGAGATTAGTAATTGGTTGTCTACAAAATGAGTTGCAGTTTACACAAGCATATCCGAATTTCCAATAATGAAAAATGTCCAGGATGGGGCATCCACTGAGTCTTTAAATTGCTGTACCAATATCAACTAACCAATTCAATGTTCACAACATGCATAACCCAAGCAAAGTATTGATTAAAATGAATTTAACTTTATCAATGGCTAGCAAGAATCAAGCCCAATTCAGACTATAATACTAACGGTTCGTTGTATCATATATCATGACTCAACAATGAGGATAGGAACATGAAGACCCCAAGACTCCTGATCTAGTCATAAACTTCATCGATGCTCCATAAAAGAGTATTCGAGAAAATGATAGACCCAACTATTAGTAATCACCAACAAGAATCCCACTCACGAGCTCACTGCTCCATCCTTCTTACCTTTCCCTTTCCCTATCCCTATCCTCTGTCTGGGTTCAGAGTAATGATTAAATAAATAACACAAAATGGGGTCAGCTAACAACAACAACAAAGCCTTGGCCCCAATATTTTTGGGGTCGGCTATGAATCCTCAACAAGATTTGTCATGATCGGCTACATGTATTCTTTTCCACAAAATGAAGTCAGCAAACCCAACCCCCCCCCCCCCCCCCCCACCCCCCCCAAAAAAAAGAAATTAAATTAAATTCCTAGCAACAACCATTTCAGCTACAATAAATATGATTTGCCAACTAGCAAGCCTGTCTAAAGACAAATAAGTTAGGTTGTTTTTATGCTTGAACAAATCCAGTATAATATAATATCAAAATCTTTGAATAAAACACAAGTCATTTCCACTATTCCTTTGACTGGGTTTAGAGTTCTCTTAAAAGTTAAACAATGTGTATCTCTTTGCCCAGACTATCACCTAAGCCACAAATCGATCACTGATAGACCAGAATAGCAAGTGTCACCAAACAAAAGAGTTAATTTCACTCATCTAAAAGTAAATCATAAAGAAGCCCCAAAAAACAAACAAGACAAAACAAAACAAACCAAAATAGCCCCAAACAAACAACAGTAATGGCTTCGAGGAATAAGCATTAAAATAAGACATACTAGGAATGTTTTGTTGGAAATCTGAAAAATCAAATGAAGGAGAAAAAACAGAAAGTCGACATTAACAAAACTATAGAATATAGAGAGAGAGAGAGAGAGAGAGTACGGCTTCGGGTTTGCCGATGAGTTTGGCGACAGTGGAGGTGGCTTCGGAGAGGATTGAGGAGGTGTCGACGCCTTCAAGGCCAACGTTGGTCGAGATGTTCAGGCAAGGCATCTTTTCTCTCTGTTTCTCTCTCTGTCTCTCACTCTGTGACTCGCTCGATCTCTCTCTGCTCTCTGTCTGGTGTGTACTGCTAACAACCGCTGATGCCTAATATCAATCACAAACCTCAATGCATAAATAATATATCCATTTTATGGTGAAAGTGAGAACTTTGAGAGATGATATGTCCCCGTCACATTTGGGCCTGGAAATTTTCTTTTAACTCGATGCGGCCCACAGATTTTTATTTTTGTTTTTCTTTTTTGAGATTTTAGGGTAAATTTTTAGGTAATCCTCGTCGACAGGCTGATGTAGTGCTTTATTCTTCCACATTCATAATGTATTTCACTAATAAATTTATAGTAGGTTCATCGTGAATGTGAAAAAATAAACATCATGATACTGTATTTTGAGAGTACTTAATAATTACTCAACATTAAGATATTTTAAATTTCTTAAAATAACTTTCTATCACATAAATGACGTGTCGAGATTTTTTGCATATCTTATAGACAAAAAATAGAATAGTCTAATAAAGAACTAAGACACCACACCCCTAATGAATGAAGCGTGACTATACAGTCTATACTAGTCCTTTTGGCATATAGGTTATATATAGTTAATTAATGTTTTTACTTGGATGGTTACATGTGAAGAGTTTGTTCCCATTAGTTGTCTTCTTTCTTGGGTTTTTTTTTTTGGCAATGCAAGATAGAATTGAGGAGGACCGCCCTTTTTTTCTTTTTCTTTTTTTAATCAAAGAACTTGTTTCGCTTAAATGTTCTCTTGGAATACTATTGCAATGGACCTCCGATTAATCTACTTGTACAAAAAATGGAAAAATGGACTGCAGTACTAGCCCAATATGGTTCACAATTAGAACATGAACATTTGTCCGGCCTATTTTTTGTAGGTCACACTTAGTCTAGCCTGGCCCACATCATGAAAACTCAGAGGTGCACAAATTATAGACGAAAAAGAAGGCCCAGAGCTTGTATGACATTATTTTTTATAAATTATAGGTTGTTCAAATATAATTATATATATATATATAATAATTTATCCCAAAAAAAAAAAGATCCAAAAGTTTAACCTATTAAAATACGATGAATTTAATAATTTAGTTTCAAAAATGATAATCAGTGACAGTCATTTCAGACTTCAAACTGTGATCTCGGTATATATTAATATTGGTATTGTATAGAATTTTATTTTATTTTTTATTTTTTTTATAAAGAGTATTGTTTAGTATGTGAATTATATATTCAATGATGAATGGTTGATGTTGATTTTGTATAGCCTCAAATGTTGATTTTGTATAGCCTCAAACGTCTAACGTGGTGCTTATCTGAATTGATGGTTTAAATATATACAATAATTGCAACACTTCAATATACAATGATCTCATGGTTAAAACTTAACAGGTAAAGTGATCAATTCCTTAACTATACCAAAAACTGATTAGTGTCTTGGTTCAAACATGTAATGTAGTGCTTATCTAAATTGATGGTTTAAATATGTACAACAATTGCAAAACTTCAATATACAATGATCTAATGATTAAAAGTTAATTGGTAAAGTGTTCAATCTCCTGCTTACACTAAAAACTTATTTATGTTTTGACTTAATCGTGTAACGTAGTGCTTATATGTATTGATGGTTTAAATATATAGAATAATTGCAACACTACAATATATAATAATCTCATGATTAAAACTTAACTGGTAAAGTGTTCAATCTCTTGTCTACACCAAAAATTTATTGGTATCTTGATCTTTTTTTTTTTTTTTTTTTTTAAGAAACAAGATTGATCTTTTATTAAAACAAACTATGAAAAATCAGCAGAAACAAAGTAAAAAATATCTGGCGGAACATCCTCCATCCAGACTATCAAAGGGATAGATGTTCTAGCTCTCTTGGTTAAGGCATGAGCAACTTTCATGCCTTCCAGAATGAGAGAAGGAGTGAGTTCTAAGAGAACTTGCAACAGATGAAGTGTCTTTGATAATATGATCAATATTTGACCATGGAGATGAGTCGGAAGTGAGCGCCTTGTAGACCACCTCTGAATCCTCTTCAAAAACTGAGTGATGTAAGACAAGTTCTATAACAAATTGGGCTACCCGTCGAGCTGCTAGTGCCTCTAACATAACTACTGAAGACGGTAAGGCGATTTTCTCCAATGGAGTTGCTAAGACTTCGTCACTGTCCAATCTTACAACCACCCCAATCCTTGCTTTACTTGAATCATCAAAGGTAGCCCCATCATAGTTGGATTTGATCCCACCACAGGCTGGAGGAAGCCACTCTATCTCTTTTAACTGAGGATTTGGTATGGCAGATGTAGTGTGAGACTGGTGCTGAAACTCGAACAAATAAGCTCTTGCGTGTTCAAAATTTTTTTCAACAAGAAAATTTCGTTCCGTCCCAACTTGTTTTTGCAATACCACACTAACCAAGCCACTGTGGCAAATAAATATAGCCTTCATGAGTGCTGCACCACCAGCTACACCGCATCCATGAATGAATGAACATTGGGATAATCTTTAATAACCCAACTAAAGCCAGACTCCTACACTTGCCGAAGTACTGAGCAACCCCAAATGGCATGTAACGTGGACTCTTGAAAGCCTGAACAGAAACTACAGTTCGAAACCTCCAGAACTTTCCTTTTCTTCAAATTTTGTAGCGTAGGTAAAGCATCAGAGCAGGCTTTCCAGAGAAGGATTCTAACCTTATGAGGCTTTGAGCTTCCAAATCCAAAACCAAAAATTTTTTGTTGCTACCACATCTAAACTAGATGCTACCTCTACCCTAGCTTCTTCACACATCAGTTGATACCTCGATTTGACTGAGTAATCACATCCCTTGGTACAATACAAAGTTAGACAGTCTTCTTGCCTCGTTGCGCATAGCGGTATTTCTTTAATACGTTGTGCTTTAAAAGGAAAAAAATATTGATCAACTAGAAAACTATTCCACCCTCCTGATGCAGAATCCATAAGCATGCCACCATAGAGTTTTTCAATTCATCAACCCGAGGAGATAGGATCCTTAATGAGGAACCACCTGGAAGCCAGTTGTCGACATACAGTTGAATACACTCTCCATTCCCAACCCTCCACAACATACCAGTAGCAGTTACCTTCCTAGCCTTGAGGATGCCCTGCCATGCGTAAGACCCCACAAAAGATTCTGCATAAAAAACAGACCCTGTCGGGAAATACTTGGACTCGAATACACACAAAAAACAGAGAATTTTGATCATGTAGCAACCTCCACACCTATTTTGCAAGTAAAGCTTCATTGAACTTTACCAAATCCTTAAAACCCAGTCCTCCCTCTGTTTTTGGTTTGCAAAGAGTTTCTCATTTTTTCCAATGGATTTCGCATTGTTCACCATTTTCGCCCCAAAAAAATTTCCTGATCAAAGATTCAATCCCATTACATAGCCCAACTAGTAATTTAAAGCAGCTCATGGCGGAGGTTGAAATAGCTTGGACCACAGCTTTGAGTAAAATCTCTCTACTCGCTTGAGACAATAACTTTTCCTTCCATCCTTGAAGTTTGCTCCAAATTCTCTCCTTAATATAAATTAAGCTGGCTTTTTTATTTCTACCCACCACCACTGGTAAACCAAGATATTTCTCATATTCCTTGACTTCTGGCACTCCCAAGAAACTTGTAATCTCAGATTTTGTATCCTCATTTACTGCTTTACTGAAGAATATCGTGGTCTTCTCTTTATTAAGTTGCTACCCCGATGCCTGTTCATGTAGAGCTAAAATATTCTGAAAAGTAATTAGATCAAACATGTTAGTACGGAAAAACAACAAGCTATCATTAGCAAAAAATAAATGTGAGACTCTTGGACCCGATTTGCAAAGAGAGAAGCCTCTTATTGGATCCTCACTTGCTGCCCTTTGCAATATTCTATTTAGCCATTCCAAACATAGCAAAAAAAAATAAGGGGATAAAGGATCTTCTTGACGAATTCCCCTTGATGGCTTGATGTCCCCCATTGGTTCTCCATTCACCAATATCGAATAAGAGACTGTGCTAATACATTCAAAAATAAAGGAGACTCACTTATTGGGAAATTTAGACCCCGGTTGATAGAATTAACAAGTTTTAAATCCAAGTTATTAATTAGATTTATTATGAATAAATCTTGTTAAAACAAACAAACAAACAAACATCAATATCATGCATAACGGAAAAGTAAATAAGACAAGATATGATGACCCAAGAAAACCAATGAAATAAACTAATTTCACGGTAAAAAATTTGGGCAAAAACCTCCCTAAAAAGCAATCCACTATAATAAAGAGAAGTTTCAGTTCTAGTACAAAATCTTTGTCCTTAGACTTTACAATCCTCATAGATGAACTTACAATAGAAGCCTTCTACCGCTTTAAAACCTCTAAACTCTTCAATATACGAACGTCACCCTTTTGCACAAATCCCAATACATGACTAACTCCAATAACTTAAAGAAGATGTTGTTGGCTGCAAAGTTCTTCACGTCATCAACAATGAAGATCAAGAAATACTGGGATATAAAACCCTAAGGCGCAAAAGACGCAGTAATTTTTTACAGAAAGAATAAGGCATTCAATCACTTTTTCATATGTTCTTTATGCGCATACCCACTGTGACAACCTTTAAAATAAGCTTAATATATGTCTAGGGTTGTGAGAAAATAAATCCTACATAAATATTTCAGCATAGGCCAAAAATCTAATCTGAAAATTCTGATTTTGTAGATCTCGACAAATTCAGTTTCTATCGAGCTTCTGTCAAGTTTTCTTCATTAAGTCTCAGTAGATATTGTTTCTGTCAAGTTTTAATGAACAACACTTCTCCACTTGTTTCTTGGTTAGACTTGTATAGCTTTAATACTCAACTTGATCACTTGTTTCTTGAAGTACTAAACTCATCCTAAATCTACCCAATTACAAGTAAATTGTATTTTGTCAAATGATCAGCCAATTATATAAATATGTCCTAATAATCTCCTCCTTTGGAAATACGTAACAAAACCACAAAAAATAAATGAATCACGAGAGAAGTTTTAAATCACTAAACTCATAATCACTTGGTGAATTACAAAATAAATCTGACCCTAATATAAACTCTTGAAAAACTTTGCAAGAAGAGAATTCATGACAGAATAGATTTTCATAACTTATTTTTTTGAAACACTTAAACAAAACTCATCAAGGCATCATATATGAAACAGAAATAAAGATTACATACATAAAGAAACATATGTATAAAGATAGAAAAGAAACAACACATGGAGATATAGGTGAAGAACAACATATATTATCATATATATGTGAAAAGATAAGTACAATGTATGTAAAAATGGTCATAAGACCGGTGTACAAGAAGCTAAAAGAAGCTCCTAAAATAACAAGGAAGTAAACACTCCCCCTAACAAGATGAAACACAACTTCCCTTTATAAAGATATGTATTTCTCACCCCTAACGTGTATAATCTTAAAAAGAAACCACATTTTCTCCCCCTTTTTGTCATAATTGACAAAGGGTTACAAGAAGCCATAAAACTTCACCCAAGAAACATATGGATGATCAAAGATGATTAAGGGGGCAAAAGGAAACCATAAAAATGTATGAATCTAATGAAATAAGATGCTATGGATGACAAGATAATAGAAAGATGCAAAACATGTGAAAATTAATGCATGCTAATAGGCCACAAACGCGTTGACACATTGTGATAAATTAAGTTAATTAATTAGCCAAGTTATTAATTAATCAAATTATCATGCAAATAGCGTGGTAGCACAAACAAATGACCAATAAACTAAAGAATGCAGTAGAAAAGAAAATGACATGATGATTTGTTTACGAATGGGGAAAATCTACACGGCAAAAATCCCACCAAAGATTTAAGGTCACCATTTTCGAAACTCCACTATTATTACAACAAGCGGTTACAAGTAAAGGAATCCCAAGTACCTTACTAACCTACAGTTGAACCTTTACCCCAATATCCAATTGGACTTGTTCTGTAGTGACAGTTTCTCCTTTTGATGCACGGCTCTCAGTACGTGACTAACCAATTGCGCGGATTCCAGTATGCGACTTCAATCACCAACTAGAAGGAGAATTGTTGGCTACAAAGTTCTTCAATTCATCCACACGATGAAGATCAAGAAGATGCTTGGTTACAAAACCCTACGGTGCACATTACACAGCAACTTCTTCACAAGAGAGATGAATTAGGGCATGAACTTTGTCTCGGATCACAAATTGCTTGAACAAGGATTTCTCAATGCTTGTGCAACTTGTCTAACATCTTGACGGCTCTTAAAATAATCTTTTTATATGTCTACGATTAGAAGAAAAGAAGTCTCAAGACATAAGTACGAATTAGAATCAAAACAAAACTTAAAATCTGTTTTTCTTAAATCTCGAGCAGCTGTCGAGCCTCAGGGCTGAACATTTTCTTAAAGCTCGATAGATACATGTGTAGAGCCAGGTGTCGAGCTTTAAAATCTGACACTTTTTCAACTTGAATCTTGGAGAACTTGCATGGCTTTAACACTTGATCTTGAAACCTTATTTCTTGAAGTATTAAAAACATCCTAGAGTTACCCACATACAAGTTGAATGCGTTTTGTCAAAGGATAAGCCAGTTATATAAAAAAATATGACATATGTTTAAAACAAGATGAAACAAATATGTCCTAACACATGCAAGAGGGTCTCAATAGATCGAGAAGCTGTCAAGATGCTATCGAAAGAAAACCCATAAATCTCGATGGATCGAGGATTTGTCAAGAATCTATCGGGTAGATAGAGAGCTCAGAACATTTCTTCAATGAATCGAGAAACTGTCGAGGGTCTATCGAGATCACAAGAAAAAGGCTTGATAGAAAGGATATCTGTCGAGGATGTGTTGAGGAGCTGTTGAGCTTGAAGAAAATGAGTTTTTCAAGGGAGGAAAAACACATAAAGATAAATGCAACAAACAAGCCACTCAAACAAAGATCCAAACAACATGTTAAGCTCTCAAAACATCTCTCAACATATACGCGAAGCATTCATAGATCCAAAACACACACACACACACACTAAGAAAGTCTAACTAATTTTATAGTTCAAAAACAATTTAAGACAGTTTAGTGAGCATATATCGACACATGTATCCTTTGTGATGGCCAAATCACGTTGTACCTGCACATGTATCAAAAGTAGCTAAGAGTATGCGTGTTGTGTGTGAAAAACATAGCAAAGATGTATAAGTATCTCATATTATGACGATTCGAGATATGAGAAAATCAAATACAATCACACACAATTATAACTGCTTGATGGGAACTATCACTTTCGAGATACATCCTATAATTCTCACATCTCATAGAAACACGCTTGCAACCATATTTAAAAGTATTTTGATTTTTTTTACTTTTATATTCTTTGCATATTTTCTTTTTGAACATATCATGTATGGGCATATAAAAGAGAAAAGAAATACCCAATTATGTAAGTCAAAACATCACAATTTTACTATGCTAAAGCACACAGATGTTATACATGATTAGCGGGCTTTAGTGGTGAGATGGTTATCTATGTCTTTCTCTTAAGATTTTCTAGTTTTTCCCATCAAAAAAAGTGATATAAGCATTAAGTAAAAAAGATTACTTAATCGTACTCATCACCAACACGAGCCATAAAGTTTACTTACTTAGTCGTGCATTGAGATGCTAATCTAAGCTACTAGAGATACAAAGTTTAGAAACTTTATTTCAATGACCATCCAAGGTACACAAGTACCAATATACACAAACACACACTGTTTTTGTATTTTTCTATTTTTTTTTCATTTTTTTTTATTTTGAAAACAAAACAAAAGAAAAATTAAACAACCAAACAAAAACAGACAAACAACATGAAAGCATGAAAGAAAGATGCAGATGCATGAAAGCATGATTCCAAACACAGATAAGAAATCAAGTAAGAAAGTCATACTTTAGATAGAAAGAATTGAAATAGATGACAGATAAAAAAGACAATTAAGTCTTAAGCTCCTTTCTCACCCACACAGCGCGAGTTTTTTGTCGTAAGATAAAAAGACACGTGTCCTAGTATGTCTACTAAATAAGGACATAAAAGAATTAGAATTCTCCTGAAATTAAGTTTAAAAACTCAAAGTTTTTAATAACTCTCCGAACAAAGGTGTAGTTCTTTGAGAGGAAACCTATGACCGTTTGGACGCTTGATTTTTTTAAGATACAATTTAAAGCAATTAGGATGAATGTGTCCAAAAACACCACAATGATGACAAACATGAGCAGTTTTAGGACTACTAGACTTTCTAAAGTGAGCTCTAACCTTAGATGTTGATAACTTAGAACAATTTGGCCTAATGTGACCAACAATTTGATAATGATAACAAGTGAGGACAAATTCAGAATTTGTATTCAATCTAGAAGGAGTTTTAAACATAAGTTTAGAAATTTTAGTGTTAATATCAGATTGTTTACCTTTGTCTATCCTAGCAATATTAGCATTCAACTATTCATTATTCATTTTAAATGGAGGAATATAAAATTTTTTTTCTTTTGAGTTAGGCTTAACAACAAGTTTGACACTAATTAATTTTTCAACTTTGGTTTTAGATTCAACTAGTTTCTCTTCCAAACTCTTAATTTTGTCCACCTGAGATGAAATTTGATTTTTAAATTTCTCATTCAAATTATTAGCTTCATCCAATTTTGCAATCAATTCATTTTTTTTTAAGTTTGACCTTTTTAAAATTAGCTTTTAATTTTGTAGAACATTCAAGAGATTTCATACAAAAATTATAAAACTTGTAATAGGCATCTTGACTATCATCATCATCATTCAACACAAAATCATGCAAATTAAAATAATCAAGAGTTTCCATGACAATAAGGGTCAATGGATCACACAGCAAAGATTAAAACCTAATCAGAGTGTGCTCACTCTAATACCACTTGTTGAAAAATTTAGACCCCAGTTGATAAAAATAATAAGTTTTAAACCTAAATTGTTAATTAGATTTATTATGAATAAACCTTGTTAAAACGAATAAACATCAATATCATGTCAAATCATGCACAATGGAAAAGTAAAGAAGATAAGATATGATGGCTCAAGAAAACTAATGAAACAAACTAGTTTCACAGTAAAAAACCTGGGGGAAACCCTTCCCAAAAAACAACCCACTATAATAAAGAAAATTTTTAGATCTAGTACAAAACATTTGTTCCTAAACTCTACAATCCCCGTAGATGAACTTACAGCAAAAAGCTTCTACCACTTTAGAACCTTTGAACTCTTCGATATATGAATGCCGCTATTTTGCAATAATTACAGTACCTGACTAACCAATGATGTACAGATCCCAGTTCGTGACTAACTCCAACAACTTGAATATGTTGTTAACTGCAAAGTTCTTCACTTCATCAACAACGAAGATCAAGAAGTACTTGGTAACAAAACCCTAAAACACAAAGTACGCAGTAACTTTTTACAGAGAGAATAAGACACTCGATCACTTTTTCATTTGTTCTTTATGTGCATTCCCACTGTGATGGCCTTTAAAATAAGCCCTATATATGTGAAAAGAAACCCTATACAAATATTTTAGCATGGGCCAAAAATGAAATCTGGAAACTCTGATTTCATAGATCTCGATAGATTCAACTTCCATCGAGCTTCTGTCGAGCTTTCTTCATTAAGTCTTGATAGATACTGTTTCTGTCAAGCCTCTGTCGAATTTTAATGAACAACACTTCTTCACTTGCTTCTTGGTCAGACATATATGGCTTCAATACTCAACTTGAATGCTTGTTTCTTGAATTACTAAATCTATCCTAGATCTACCCAATTACAAGTAAAATGCATTTTGTCAAAGGATTAGTCAATTACATAAATATATATGTCATAACATCACTTATCACAAAAACCCATTTTTTCCATAATTTTTACCAAGAACGTCCACTCCACTCTATTGTAGGCTTTACTCGTGTCTAGTTTCATGACCATCAACCCCGCCTTCTTTGACTTTTGATGCTTCATACAATGCAAAGTCTCGAAAGCCACCAAAATATTTTCTAAAATAGCTTTACTAGACTAAAACACGCTTTGAGATTCAGATATTAAATTAGGTAAAATTTTCTTAACTCTATTTGCTAACACTTTAGAAATAAGCTTATAGAGAATATTACACAATGCAATAAGCGGTATTCAGTGACTTTTTGTAGGACTTTTAACCTTTGGAATCAATATAATAAAGGTTCAATTTAAGGATGGAGAAATTGAACCTAAGTTGAGACATTCCAGGATAGCATCAGAGACTTCCTCACCAATGGAAGGCCAAAATTGTCAGTAAAATAAAGGAGGCATGCCATTTGGTCCTGGGGCTTTTAAAGGCTCCATTTGCTTCAAAGCAATATCAACTTCTGACCTCAAGAAGGTGGTTGTCAATGTTGCATTCATCTCATCAGTAACCAAACCTGGTGTGGCTTCCAAAGCTTCTTCAATAAAATTCGGGTTTGATGATTCAAATAATTTCTAGTAGAAATCAACCAAAATGTTTTCTATCTCCTTCTCATCAGTGCTGATCTCCCCCACTTCATTTTCTAAGCTGTCAATTTTATTTCTTCGAAATCTATGTGTGGCTTTTCTATGAAAATACTGAGTGTTGCTATCACACTCATGAAGCCATAGATCATGCGACCGTTGCTTAAACATTTTTTCCTCCTTCCTTAGTAACCTCTTTATTTCCTTTTTTAAAGCAAATATTCAGACCACACTACTGACTACAGCTACATCTTTAGCTGTCCGAAGCTGCTTTTTTTTTTCCTTCAACAGCCGAGTATTTCCAATTGCCATCGAGCTCTACCACCTCAATTTTGTTTGGCAGCACTGAATTTTTTGCTCAACCCAATTAATGGGCTGACCTGAGAAATCTTGGCTCCACGCATCCTTAACTGTGACCCTACAACCTTCCTCCTCTAGCCACATTTGCTCAAATCTCCAAGGTTTACGTCTATTTCTAGGAAAACCATTGAGATAGATAGCAACAAGTCTGTGATTAGAAGAACCACATTCCATGTTATCTGCTTTTGTTGCCGGAAAAACTGCAATTCCCCCTCCCCACCCTTCTCTAGATACTTCAATCATACCACCGAACTTAAACCATATCCGAATATCTTCTAGCCTAACTTTGTCCAACCATGTTTCGGCTAAGAACAAGATCGAGGGATCTTGTTCCCAAATCATATCTCCAAACTTTTGTTCTATCTGGGGTTTCTCAAACCCCCGACAGTTCAAACATAAGAGATTCATTTCTCTTGGCGGTGTTGAGAAACAGCCACCGCCAATATATCATTTTTTTTCCCAGTGTGAGAAACCACCCTTTTTTTGTGAGTGGTAATTCGCCCAAGTGTAGTTCATTTGAAGAGCATTTTAGAGGAGAAGAAACGCTGACTGATGGACTCCCAATCGCGTTTGACCTGGCAATTCTCTTCCAAGAAGCTAGTTTCTGAACTGGTTTTTGAATCTCCCTCTTTGCTGCCAAACATGTTATCAGATGATGGTAAAGGAGTTGTGTGATAAGTCATAGCATACCCTCCATCACGTGCCTCAATAACGAACTCCTTAGTTAAGTCAACCACATTCTCCTCGTTCAATGGAGGATTAATATCACCTCCCTTATTTAGGATATTATTCTCCTCGTAACTTCTGTTTCCCAAATTATCAAACATCCATAACTCCCTATCAATTTCCAGAATATGATTATCAAATGTCTCTCCTTGTGACAAATGAGAAGTAGACGTTATAGGTTGAAATTTTCTAAAAAAAACATTAATAATAAACTCATTATCAACATTCTTTTAATCTGAACTTTTTTTATTTTTTACTCCCCCCCTAATTTAACAGAGACATTTCATCATTTTAGCTTATTTATTGATATTATTGTAAAACAAATACATTAATGCATGGAGCCCAGCCATCATACAAGCAAGACTGACTTATCATAGGAGTACTGTCTATCTATCGAAAAATAATCATAACAGGTCACACAAAGTGACAAAATTCATAAACGGGTTGTAATTATAATGTCATTTTATATCATCACAAATTTGTCATAACTTGGAATAATTACGCCCAGCAGTTGTATCATAGACTTTGAGGAAAAATCGAGTCCTGGGAACAGACAGCTTGGACTGCAAAATTGTGCCAATGGTAGCAATTAGCTTCTTCTTCACGTCTGAATTAATGCCTCCCATTGATACTATCTCAGCATACGCAGCTGGTGTTTTGTTCCTTTCAAACGATATGGCCACCGATCCTTTTAGTATTACCATCACATACTGCCAAAAAGGAATAAAAGAATCTTAGTTTTCTGGCGGTAACAAAATGTATTACTTATTCGACAAAAATAATTAGAACGGTAAATAAACCAAATTATTCATAAACAACTCAAGTTCAGCTCAAAAAATACTTATTTTATGTTTGTTTGATTATCTAACATACCAAACTCAAGTTCAAGTTTAGACTTGCCTATTAAACGAGCCAAATTGAAATATAATAATGTATTTGTGAACAAACTCATAAACACGAGACACAATTTAACTATTTATAATTTATTGATAATATAATTAGTTCATTCATAGTAAAAAAATCATCAGTTTGTGAAGAGATAAAAAAAATTTTAGTCATGGTTTTATTATATACAAAAAAATAATAAATTAATCAAGTAACTCGTGAACTCAAATTTGTTCAACCAAAAAAGGTATCAAGCTCAAATATGTAATTTTGTTATTTGGTGATGAGCTCAAGCCCAACTTGAGCACAAAATAAAATTAATTGAAAACAAGCCAGAACTTTTAACACTTGGCTTGTTTATAACTATAAGAATTCTCAAGATCGGCCACGTGTGTCTTTTTATGCTATTCTCTTCTATCTGAAGTTTTACTCTTCACTTTCTTAATCGATATAATATTTTTTACTATTTCTATTCATTTTAATTTTCTTATCATTCTCAATCTATTTTTCCCCCTTAAGTTTTAACTAAAAAAAATCTTAAATTTTTCTTACTTGTGCACTTTATTTCAGCTAGAGAAAAAAAATAAGTAAAAATAGATAATACAATATAGTTTTCCTATCATGGCTTTTAAGTGAAGTTGTGATATGTCTTTATTTTAGAACTTCTTTCCTTTTCCTTTGTGTGTGTTTGTTTCTTTAAAAAAAAATTAGCTTTCTTATTTGAGAGTGACTCCGATTGCATGGTATATTATAAGACAAATTTTGCCCTATCTTGCAGCACTATTGACATTTAGAATCCGTTTGGATAGAGCTTATTTTTGCTGAATTAAAAACTGAAACTGAAAATACTATAGCAAAATAATTTTTTAATGTGTGAATAGTACTGCATGACTCATTTTTAATAAAAAATTGTTAAAAAAATACATAAACAGTGCACGCACAGTACGCGCTTGCTTTTTATCCCCCCGGCCGAACAAAAAAAAAAAAAAGCTGAAATATAAAACGCCAAACGTATACGTAAAAGCAGAATCCAAACAAATAATTAAATTTAAAGGTACACCTGCAAATTTTTCAATGTAAACGTGCAGTTCTCATTTGTTGACAGAGGAGAGGATATTTGTAGTTATCCAATTGCCCTCTTTTAAAAGAGACTTACAGTGGTCCTGCACTTCTGCCGTATGCATAGCCCATCTTTTCATTTAAAACTTATATAGTCGTGGTAGTTGTACACGTATCATTTTCTTATCATTTTCTTTGTTCAACTAAATTCTGGGGTGGGGACAACTTAAGTCCAGGGACTCTTTACGTTTGTGATAGACACGTGTCACAATTGGTGCGGCTCCAATGCATTGAAGCACTGCAACCTTTTTCTAGGGTTAAGTGCCAAAAGGGTAAAGATAAGACCCAATCTAATTTGACTATTAAACCCTAATAAGTAATAACTTATAAGAACGAATATCCATGGTGTATTGTATACAACAATCTCACTTGGCAATGATAAGTTACAACTTACAAAGATTGTCAAGGATGTTTTTAATGCTATGTTTGTTTCGACATTACAATTTTTTTTTTAGAAAGTGAATAATTTTTTGAAAAAGTATTTTATACAAAATTATATTATTTTCTTATATTTGATAGTAATTTTAAAATGAGTTGAAAAATTATCTTTTTGTATTTTTTTTTAAATTTAATTTTGCATTAAATAAAGTTGTTTTCCTTATTTAGTTTTGTGCGAGATAAAGTTGTTTTCCTTATTTAGTTTTGTATGAGATAGAGTTGTTTTATTTTAAAACAATAAAAGTTAAGAAATAATTTTCCTTTAACCAATTTTGTTTGAAACTAACAAATACCAAAAAAAAAAATGCAAAAAATTATATTCACATCAAAATTTTCATTGAAAATGAGGAAAACTACTTGACACAGGTGTTTTGTAACTTACCCTTTTACCTTCACAGCCTAACTCTTTGTGGTTAAGGGTATGTATTTCCACTTTAATACATATATTGGCCAATTTTCATGGATTACCTTGAGTATCCATTATAGTAAGGGTCATCAAATAGCCCACGGCCCATAACACGACCTAGAAACCTAATGGTCCACCGGGCTAATAGACGGCCTAGCCCAACCCATTGTTATTAAGGCTCATGGGTAGCCCACTAGCCCAGTGGGTCAGGCCGTGGGCTAGTTTTTATGCCCATGGATACCCGGTGGGCTAACGCAGTAGCTCAACCCGTTGCCCAGCCCATTGGCCCAACCTAATAACTTATTATTCATAACAAAAATATATAGGAAGTGTATGAAAGATTGATCTTGAGATATTATAGAGGAATTTCATAAGAGAACTCCCTCAACCACTAAAATACTCAAAGTAATTGTGCTAAACTTAGTTTACTAAATATATATTTTTCTAGTAGTCTAGCAAATTTGAATTAACCATTTGACATTTTTTTTATTAAAGATAAAATAAAAAACTATTTAAAGCCTTAATAAAAAATAAATAAATAAGTTTCCATCAACAAAACAAAAAATTAAATAGATTTGAATGTAAAAAAAATTTGTAATTAAGTATTAAATTCTTTAATTCTTTCCTTTAAAAAAATAGATTGATTATTCCCTTATAAAAAGATTGATTCTTTCCTTATAAAAATAATAAAATAATGTGCTAACACAAGCCTATAGGTAACCCATTAGGCCCAACCTGATAGCCCAGCTCGCTAAAGACAAAATGAACATTGCCTATGGGCAGGGTCATGCGCTGAGATTTTCTTTTTCGACCTAGTCTGATCTGGCCCGTTAACTAGTTAATAACTCATTATACCCAGCTCATTGTACCAATGGATCAAGTAAAAATAGACCGGTCCGGCCTATTGACGACCCTTACATTATAGTAATCCAAAAGCAAATTGTCCTAGTTGCGCACATGACAGTGATATATTCAGTCACATGTAAATCTGTAGACTACAGATTTACCCTAATAATTTTAATTCTTCCAAGGAATTAACAGATTTACCCTAATAATTTTAATTCTTCCAAGGAATTAAGAGACAAGGAAACATGATATGTATGCAGTCACTTCACCCATATCATAACAACCACTAATAATAATAATAATAAATAAATAAATTACAATGATGATAACAACTAATTAAAAAAGAAAAAGCTTCCTAGCAAAAAATAAAAATAAAAAATAAAAAATAAAGCTTATAAAGAAAACAACTACAACCACACAACAAAGAACATATTAGAGATGCCCAGATGGGAAAATGTTTTTGGGGCACAAGTAAAAGATTGAAAAAGAAAAAAAGATGAACAAGGAGGAGAAAGAAAAGCAAAAGATCATTTCTGCCATAGCAAGCACTCCTTGATATTCTATTTGCCTTTTTTTTCCCCCTAAACCAAGTTTTTGTTTGTTATGCTTGAATGAATTAAGGATTATCTTAGCAAAAATATAAGAAAACGAAGAATGAAATTGAGGAGTACTTCTTAAAGTGAATATTAGATTAAAAACTTGAAGAAACTTGAATCAGAGAGAGAGAGAGAGAGAGCATACATTTTCTGGTTTTCCGATGATTGTAGAGACAGCCTTGGTGAGTTCAGAAAAGATGGGATCTGTGTCAACTCCATCTAGGCTAACGTTGGTAGAAATGTAAAGACAAGGCATCTTCCCCTTTATCTTTTGTATCAACAAGTGTGTGAAATGTTCAAAATGACCAGAGGGGCTTTTAGATAGTTAATTAGATTCTTGCTCCTTAAAATGCTCCACTAAGTTTGCCTTTTTATATACCGCAATGTCTTCGAGTCCATAAACTTGTTATCATACTCCTTCATCTTGTCACTTTCGCATTGGACACGTTTTTAATGGCACGGTCGTACTCGTCCCATTTTTCTTATTTTCAAGAATAAATAATAATAATAATATTAAGCTCCAATCATAGAGAGAGAGAGAATCATGGAGTATTAGCAAAATAAAAATATTTATATAGAGAGAGAGAGAGAGAGAGGAGTCAATATCTCGTGAGCTCACTTTGCAATTAATATCTTGAATCTATGGATGGGACTGCTTAGGAGTTGTAGGTGGCCCACTCCCTAAATACATAATGAATAGAGAGGGATGAAGAGGAACCGTTGGGGTAAGAAAATTATTGTGTATTTTTAAAATATTATAAATATGTGTATTTTTTTCTCAAATAAATTATAAGTCTTACTAATTAAATTCAGGATAGGACCTATCATTCATGTGAGATGAGGAAGTACACATTTATAGTGGTACTCCAGAAGTACCTAATAATTTTCCTGAGACAATGAATAGAGAGGGATGAAGAGGAACCGTTGAGGTTGTGGCTTAGAGCATGTACATGGAGTTAAAAATTTAGATTTTTAGTTCCATAAAAAGTTATTTTATCTATTTTATTTATTCACTTTACAAAACATGTTGTAACAGTGAATCTATTTTAGCTTTTAATACAATAAAATAATATAAATATCACAATAAAATAATATATCTACTACAATAAAATAATATATCTACTACAATAAAATAATATATTCACTACAATAAACAATAATCACAACCACTCGCAACTGCTACCGCTGCCACTACTGCTGCCGCCACCAACTCTTCCATCGCCACCGCAATTGCTACTGCTACCACTATCACCGCCACCGACTCTTCCACCGACTTTGCCACCGCCACCACCGCTGACTGTTCCACCGTCGCCAACTATTCCACTGCTGACTCTTCCACCACCACTGCCGCCATTGCCATCGCTGCCACATGATAGAATAATATATTCTATACAAAAAACAACAATTACCTTCTCCAAAAAAAAAAAAAAAAAACAACAACAACAACAATCACAGTCACTGCCACCACCACAGTCACTACCACCACCGCCATCGCAACCGCCACCATAAAAAAAAAAAATAATAATAATAATTCTCACCAATATTAGATAGTAATAACCTACCACTTAAAATTTATTGCAAGAATATTATGGTAACATTTCTTAATTTTAATTTCTTATTATTCTTTATTTTATTTTTCCTATTTATCTTATTTGGTTTCATCCAAATACAAATTTCTTTCTTCTTCTTCTTCTTCTTCTTCTTCTTCTTTTTTCCTCTTTGTTTTTCTTCTCCACACACGTACTCCTCTTATCTCTTCCATGCTTAGCCACACCTTTTAACTTTCAACCATTTCTTATTTTTTATTGTTTTATCTTTTTGTTACTTTTTTTCCTCATCTCCTTTTCCATCTATTCAACTGTTCTCTATCCAACCAAGCTTCAGTTCCGCTCAGCCCAACTAAAGCAACGCCATTAGTTCCACCACCACGCCTCTATCAACCTCTGGTTCATGGTTTTTTTTTTTTTGGTTCAAATGAAAAAAATGCAGAAGAAACCATTTCAAACCGAAATACATTTTTCATCCGGAATGGCCGAAATGGGCGAGACGAAACAAGGGGTTATGGTTCATGGGTTGTGACTCTCTCAGTGATGGATTTTGGCCATGAGTTTTGTCCTTTTGGTGATGTTTTGGCTGTGGGTTTTGCTAATGTTTGCTTCTTCTTCTACTTTTTTTTTTTTTTCCTGGTAGTGGTGGGTTTGATAAGTGTGGGTGTGGTTGGGTTTGCGACTAATGTGGTGGTGGTGGTGGTGGTGGTGGGGGTTGCCATGGTGGTGGAGGTGGTGATTGATATTGGTGGTGGTGGGTTTGATGAGTGTGGGTGTATGGTTGGATTTGTGATTGATGTGGTGGTGGTGGTGGTGGGGGTTGCCGTGGTCGGAGCTGGGTCTGTGGCGACATGTGTCGGCAACATGGGTCGGCGACGTGGGTCAGGGGGGTGGCGGCATGAGAGGTCTGAAAGTTGGTGTAGCTAAAATAGCTATATAGTATTTTAGCTACAAATGCTCTTAGTTGTTAGAAGCTCATGACCATCACACTATGAAATCTAAGAATTATGGATTCTTGTAGTTGCATGCTACATTATTGCTTCAGTGGGCCATGCTCAAGTGGTTTCTCTTATCTCGATTAACAAAAAAGAGAGAGATGTTTGGCTGTCAACTTAATAAATTAATTGTTATGTGCATGCGAAAATGGACGAATATGTTTGCTGGTAAAATTAGAATAAATTAATTGTTATATGCATGTGGAAGTGAACATATTATTTTTATTTCACCTACTAAGAAATATCTATTATAATCAATTTAGAGAGGATAACTATTTTTCAATTGAATGGATAACCTTTACTAAGTGATAAGTGTTGAGGTACAAATTTTTGGGCCCTAATTTCTTTAGCCCACTCACAAAGTACCCACACAAGCTCAATAATTATTTTGAAGCCCACATAAATATCTCCCACAAATATTTCCTACATACACAAACCCCACAATTTACTTTGGGCTCTCTCACAAATGTTACCCACTATATTCCACATATTACCCAACTTGGGTTTTTACAAAAAATGCCCAACACCTTGCTACCAATGTTGGGCCACAAGATTATACTTCCTCCACAAAAAGCCCAAAATCATTTAACTTGTGGGCAAGACCCAAAAAGCCTAACAAAACCCTTTTATAAGCCCATTGCTACACAGCACCATTCTAAGCCCGTTGCTACACGGCACCATTCTAAGCCCGTTGCTACACGGCACATTTCTAAGCCCGTTGCTACACGGCATCATTCTAAGCCCGTTGTTACACGGCACCTTACAAAGTCCGTTGTTACACGGCACCTCTAAGCCAGTTGCTACACGGCACCTTACAAAGCCCGTTGCTACACGGCACCTCTAAGTTCGTTGCTACACGGCACCTTACGAAGCCCGTTGCTACACGGCACCTTACAAAACCCATTGCTACTCGACACCTCTAAGCCCGTTGCTACATGGCAATATTTTTTTACAACAAAATCTTAAACTATTTTACAAAACCCGAATACTAATTTGGCAACTATTTTCTAAAGCCCAAATACTAATTTGGCAACTATTTTACAAAGCCCAAATACTAATTTGGCAAACTATTTTACGAAACCCAAATACTAATTTGGCAACTATTTTCTAAAGCCCAATACTAATTTGGCACTATTTTCATAAAGCCCAATATTAAATTGGCACTATTTTACAAAGTCTAAATACTAATTTGGCAAACTATTTTACAAAGCCCAAATACAAATTTGGCAAACTATTTTACAAAGCCCAAATACTAATTTGGCAAATATTTTTTAAAGCCCAAATGCTAATTTGACACTATTTTCATAAAATCCAATATTAAATTGGCACTATTTTACAAAGCCCAAATATTAATTTGACAAACTATTTTACAAAACCCAAATACTAATTTGGCAACTATTTTCTAAAGCCCAATATCATTTTGGCACTATTTTACAAAGCTCAAATACTAATTTGGCAAACTATTTTCTAAAGTCCAAATGTTATTTAGCAACTATTTCAACTATTTCCTAAAGCCAAATATTATTTGGCAACTATTTCAAACATTCCTTAAAGCCCAAATATTATTTGGCAACTATTTCAACTATTTTCTAAAGCCCAAATGTTATTTGGCAACTATTTCATGAAACCCAATATTATCTTGGCAAAAGCCCAAATATTATTTTGACACATATTTACAAAATTTAAATACCATCTTAACAACTATTTCACATACACCAAATCCCTTACTCATGATAAATATTAGTATTCATCCTTCAAGGAATGCTTCTCTTGCAAAGTTTATAAAAGCCCATGAATATCCTCCATGGCAAAAATTCCTCATTTTGTAGGAAAAATCAGGCCCAAGGTAGCCCAAATATAAAGCCCAGCTGGGGCCAGCCCAGGCCACACTCAAGTCCCAGCAGTTGGAGCTCACATGAGCCAACTAGCCAAAACTCAGCACAAATTCAGCAGCTAAAGCCCACTCCCATCAGGTTCCAACTTGTCCAATCAAGTCAGCACAGTACACATGTCCATCAGGGGTCAAACCTCTCCTCTACAAGCTAAAATATCATCATTTATTGTGTGACATAAAGCTAAAACAGACTTGACAGAAAGCTGAAAAGACTTGACCAGAAGCTGAAAGCACTTCAGCCAGTCATCTCTTCTTTCTTCTCCAAACCATTCAGTCAAACATCAGAGGCGGTCATTAAAGCTCTTGAAGCAAGCTGAAATCAACTCATTTTCATGTTAAAAAATATGTATTTTCTGGTTCATGGACCAAGCACATGAACCCCTCATGGGGAAACTTAGGGAAATGTGGCTTGGAGGGCACCAAAGGGATCCTAGCAGAGCTCCTAGCAAAGACTCCAAGGTTAACACCTGGCTTGGGGTGATGTAACTTGCCTTTGGGAGCTCTGAACCTAGTAAGCAGCACATCCAAGGTCATTAGCTTAATGCATGTTCAAGCCCCCATCAGGCAAGACCAATCAGCATTAATGTTAGGTCGGAATCCCAACTGATATTACCCAAAAATAGCAAGAGTCTTCCAAGAGGTTAAGCTTACCATTCTTAGCTAACATTCTAAGAACGAATCCCTAAGGATTTTCTGAAGATTGTGGAACATTTAGCAAAAGTTATTTGCCAATTGCCCTCTAAATCTCAACTATAAATAGAACCCTCCATTGATGCCTCAAGGGGGGGACAAGGAAGACACAAAGAAATAGATTCACAAAGGAAAACTCTCAAAAAACCTTTCTGTATTAGCTTCTCAAAATCCCAGCAAAGTTCTAAGCCATAAAACTTTCATTCTAAAACATGGGAACCGAATTCCTCCACTCCTAGCTTAAAAACACCTCTCATACCTCAAGTTAAAAGGCACATAGCTCCTCCCCAACAGAAAGTTCCAACAGCCCTCTATACATTCCCACTAATGCCTTTCTTTACTCATTACATATACTACTCCCCAGAGCATGCCTTGGCACCATGATGATCTTGCTGCACTAGCTGGGATCTCTCTCTCTCCCTTCATCTCACACTAAGTCTTCTCCATTATTTGTTACCATGAAACCCTTGACATTTATTTATTCTTTTACTATTGATGGTTATGATGTAACTGTTACAATAGAATTTTTTCCTCATATTGACATATTAGAAGATTCTTCCTCAGAACTAACGGATGATGAGTCCTAAAATATGGATGTTTCCCTCAATCTTTGAAAAAATTTACTGCTGAGTTATTTTTCTGCAGAACTATTTTTATGGCTGAGTTATTTCCTGCAGAAATATTTTCACGGCTGGGTTACTCTTTTCTGCAGAAGTATTTTACAGCTGGGTTACTCTTTTCATAGAGTACTCTACAGCTGGGTTACCCTCTTCTGCAGGAGTATTTTACAGCTGGGTTACCCTTTTTTTCTCTGAAAATATTTTACGGCTGGGTTATTTTTTGCAGAAGTACTTTACCGCTAGGTTATTTTCTGCAGAAACACTTTACTGCTGGGCTATTTCTTACAGTAAGCTTTTTAACCAAGCTAATATGTTTACTGTAGGGATCGCTTAAGGGCCGTTCTTGTAAGTCACAATCTAGGCCCGAGGCATAAAAATATGGTGGATTATTTGGATCTTTGCCTATAGCCTTTAGGCCGTGTATCAAGCCCATCGTCGAGTTTCGGTTTAGGCCCCCGACCCAATATAAATCTCATTTGTCGGACAGAAAACTTTTTCGCCCCCGACAATAAGTAATGAAGGCAACCAAATAACCAAATAGTCATTCCATTAGATGATAAGTTACAATGTATCAAGAATGCCATAAAGACATCATGTGATTCACATAGCTTTCTAAAGTTATTTTTTATGCCAATGACAAAAGGTCAAATCGTATTTCTTGGTATTTCCAACAAATATGTCCATAATTTGAATTTCCTTATATATACCCCTAAAAGAAGGCATCTTTGATGATAGAAAGGATAGAGATTTTAATGTTTGCTATTTTGTTTGGTGTGTAGAGAACCCAACAATGTTCATTGTAGATGGACCTTGTATAGGAAAATTTATATAAAGTGACCCCAAGAATACTATTTTCTCACAACATGTTGATCCTACTTGATGTAAGAGAGTGGTTTCATGAAGTCACTTACACATTGTATATTGTGTTTGCGCCAAGATATTCAATATATGTAGGGTTGTCAATGTTTGACCCAACCTATGAACACGATATGGGTTTTTGCAGATTAGGATTGGGCTTTAGCGGGTTTGGATCATAAAAGGGTTGATCTAAAAGCGATACGATAAGAAACTTATCATAAGCAAGTCAACCTGCATGACCCGCAATTAACACATTTGACACGCCAGTTTATTTGTGTCAACTTGAAATGACCCATTTAACACAACCCATTTAACTCGTATAACAAATAAATATTCATTTTATTTTAAATTTCTCAAATATCTTTTACATTCAACCTATATTTTAAACTTAAAAAGCAAATGGAGTAATTACAAAAACTTACAAGTCAAATAGTTGTAAATTGAAAATTTCTCTAGTCATGATTGGTCTATTGTTTGCACCAACTCTTTCAATATTGATACTTAATGTTTGGCGAGTTCTATGGATGTTATTTTTTTGTTGAATTGAATTTGGGTTGAAGTGTATGCACTTGTTTTAGAGTGTAAAGAATTTATTTCTAGATTGATGTTATATTTTTGTTGATATATGTTATTTTGAATGTAAGTTGAAGACTTGAAGTGTATGCATTATTTTCAAGATGTAAAGAGCTTATTTTTGTATGGATGTTATAATTTATATTAAGCGGTTTGAAATAGGCTGTGTCACATTCGTGTCAACCCGACACGACATGTTTATTAAGCATGTCAAGTGAGTTAGATCATGTTTACCTCCTTCATTAACAGATCAGGTTAGGGTTGAAGAGTTATGACATGATTATTAAATGGGTCGGGGTTTGGGTTGAGACATTTGGTTGAATAGCCCTACCTCAACACGACCCAAACCCGATACACTAACCCAAATTGACACCCCTTATACATGTATGTATTACATGTCACGAAACTCTACTACACTTTATTATAATTCAAAATTATCAAGATGATTCCAATGATATGAGTAAATGTTTTTTTAATTAAGTTTGGGTATTGGACCATCATATTACCATGCTGGTAAGCAACATTGTGCAATTCATTGAAAGTTTAATAAAAAAAAAATATGATTTTATATATCTATCTAAACGAATGATGTTTTTTTGTCTTATCTTTTAATTAAAAAAATATTTGAAAAAAATGAAAGTTATCAATACTCATTTATTTGATTGTGTATGTATTTAAAATATTATATATGAATTTTATAATTATGTTAGTTATTAACAGATACTTACTATGATTGTATTTTTAAATGGAATTTTAATAAATATATATATATATATATAATAGTTATTAGATAATAGTTTTATATTATAATTGTGTTTGTATTTGTAACTATTTATTCTACCATTTAAAGAAAACATGATATTGTGGAATTTCTAATTGAGGGGTTTTTTTGGGAGAAGAGTTGAAGCTTTAAATATAAAATAAATAAAATCTATATATATATATATATATATATATTAAGGCCTTTTATCTGAACTTTTTATTGATTTGCAAAATTGCAAGGCTTTAAAAACTCATTTTGTAAAATTACTAAAATATAATGAGGTCAATAAGAAGTCAAACATTTTTAAATTTATATATGTTATACTTATAGATTACTAATTGACCTTAAAGTCGAAGAAAAAATTTAATTTAATTTTTATTTTTTTTTAAATTAAAAATTGTAAAAAGATACTAAATAGCAATTACCATAAAACAGAATTAATATGCCGCACCGACGCGGGCCTTTCATCCGTATCCAAACTCAACCTCACCGAAAAGGCGAAAACGACTACAAAATTGCAATTTGCAAATTTCCAATCTAAAATGCATCACTTGCGGTCCACTTACCTCAACAAGCCGATTCCTTTGGTGGCCCTCGTCATGGACCACACATTATTAATCATTTAAATTGTGTCGTGGTAGTTATCTTTCTAACGCATGAGAAAGTTTAGACTTTATAGTCGCAATAAATTTTATACAAGCTAGGTGACATAGCAGATTGTTAATTCACTCTTAATAGTAAGTTATAAAAAAAAAAAAAAAAGTAATGTTAGTGGTGAATTTAAATAAGAATTAGTAAAATTTTATCGACTATATAATAATAACATTTCTATTGAAATTACGGTAATAACTAGCAACTTCTGTTGATTTAAGACTTAGATATAATATATTAGGTTTTTAAATAAAATTCAAACACGATTGAATTTAATTGTCATTAAAAAATTAAAGGTAAATTGAAAATTACATCTCTAAAGTTTGGAGGTGATTAAATTTTACACTCTAAAGTTTTAGAATTTAGATTTTACCCCCCTAAAGTTTGATGATGTTTGGATTTCATATCTTGATGTCTTAGAATTTTGATTTTACCCCTTATATTTTAGGAGTGCTTAGGTTTTATTTTCTAAAGTTTTGGGGTGTTTGGAATTCACACCCTAAAGTTTTAAAATTTGAGGGTGTAAATTCTAAATAACTATAAACTTTAGAGAGTAAAATTTAATTTTTGAAATATCTTGGTGTAAAATCCAAACATCACAAATTTCAGGGGTAAAATTTCAATTTTGAAATTTTAGAGTGTAAAATCTAATCACCCCAAATTTTAGGAGTGTAATTTATAATTTACCCAAAAATTAAATACTTTGATAAATCTAATATGTTACACTTGAAAATATATATTTAAGCTTTGCCTTTTTGGGCGATGTTGAGGGTAGATATTGGGTTACAGAACAGAACCTTGTAGTTTTGTTTTGTTTTTTTGGATGGGTGTGACAGGTGAGACAGAGACATTTTTTGGGTGGATGAAGTTGTTTTCTGCATTGAATCGTTGAATTGGATCCACCATGGACCGATGAAAAAGTATTAAAGTTCACGCGTCTATCCAAAAATGATTTTCTGTTCATCCAAAAAAAAATATGGTTTGCACTTTGGCCTATCCCAAGTTAATTAATGCAGTTCAAGTTTACTTTTCTTAAAAGGATTATCACGGGTACTTTTGTTGTACTATATTTTTTATCACAAAGCATTTCAAAAAAAAAAAAAAAGTTAAAAAGGTAAGGTTGTGTTTGTTTCGACTTCAAAGAATTTTCGGAAATGCTTTTACACCCGCCTGTGTGTTTGGTAGGTACTAAAAGAATTTTGTAATTTAGTGATATGGTCCAATTTTCACACTAACAAAGAATTTGGATTCGAATTCTCCTTTAAAGGCAAAAAATGTGTAATCTATTTTAAAGAAGTTTATTAGATAAAAAAATCAGCATGACAAAGAGATGTACAAAGGTGCAAAAATGCCCAACTTTTCATGTTCTTTGAATGTAAGTCCTTGGTTGTTTATTGATGGAAATTCTGTCCAATTCACTTGTTTAAAGTTCTTGTCCGATGTGCTTTAGCAACAACATCAACATGCGAGTTTGACATCATTCAATTCAATAAACAAAATTTTTTTACCCCAATATGGCGTTTGGTACAGGGGAATCCGCATTTCTCCTGGATTCTATATTCTTAGGAATGTGATTCCATAGGAATGTGGAATCACATTCCTATAAATATAACTATTTTTATATTTGGTTTCATTTCCCTATGAATATAACTATTTTTATATTTGGTTTTATTGAAAATGTTTGATGATAAAGTTTGGTTTATTCTTAGGAATCTTAAATGAATTATTTATTTTTCTCATTCTATCCTTAAATTTGAATGTGAACTACCAAGTCTTTTAAAAAAAAATTCCTCTATATAAATAATGAAAAACCAAATATAAACTATTAATTATGACAAATTCATTAAAATTATAGTATAACATTTCAAAATGACAAATACAATACAAAAATAACTATTTAAATTCTCAAATGTTTTTATTCTTAATAAAAATTTTTAAAAGAGTTTTTTTAGAGAGTTTCAACATATGACGCTCGCTTCTGATGATAGCTCTTTATCATCAGACCAAGACACTAATCAGCTTTTGGTGTAGACGGAGATTAAATCCCAGATCTCTTATACAACCATCAGAGACTTTACCAGTTGAACTAACTGAAACCTACATTTTTAAAAGAGTTTAATCCATAACAAAACAACCTAACAACTTTTTTTTTTTCCATACATGAAACTTAAATAAAACTTTGTTAAAAATAATATCAATAGAGTTGTCTATCCTGTCTATATTATTTTGGCGGGAAAAGATAAAGACAATGGAAAATATATTGATGATATGTTTTATATTTTATCTTAATTGTTTAAATGATAAGGAAAAATAGTTAAAATTGTCAATTTATAAAAAATACATTTTTCTTCAAGCTTGGGAATCCATATTCCCACTTGTTTTAAAGGAAATTCACACTCCTACTGAGAGGGGTTTAAGGGGGGGAATCCAGATGGCATCTGATTCTCAAACGTGCTTTGCAACCAAACATGAGGAATCTTTAAACATTCCTGAAAATCCTAAAATATTACCCCATACCAAACGCCACACAAGAGTCTTATAATATAACTTAATTTGTTGATACTTCCCAATGTTTTTAATAAAAATACCTAGAATTCAAACCCCTTTCTAAAAAAAATACCTTCACAAAAATGTCAAATATAATTTTGTGGTTATGGAAAAGAGCTCAAGTATAATATTGAATATAAACATAAGTAAAGTAGGTGGAGGTGGTTTGATTTGCTCTTTGGGGCTATATTTAGTGCCTTAATGGTAGACAAAGTCCATCAATCTGCCTCACCCTACACAACTTTTACATTTCATTATTTCAATGTTAAAAGAATATTACTGTGTACTCTTGATGCAGTGGTTAGTTTATAAGTATAAGTACTTGTGGGTTGTAAGGGATAAGGGTCGGAGTTTAAGTCTCCGGGAGAGAGCATCAAATACATTAACACTTCGACTAAAAGATTAGACTAAAATAGAATTTTTATCTTGTATAAAAAAAATGCTAAAACAATTAATGTTTATTGGGTCATTAAAAGGAGTTCGAATCCTTTTTAATTAATAGAAAAAAGGATGTCCAATTGTGGATGTCATTTTCTGTGCTTTTAAAAAACCCATCATACTTTAGCAATTTTTTTTTTTTTTTTAAATCGACCTAATAATTTAGTTGCTCCCCCACTACTGCAGAAGCAATATTATACCCACCACTTCAGGTTAGCCATCTCTCAATTTGACTGGAAATTTACGACAACAATGGCTGTTCCCATCTTCTTATGCCTGACCCACCCTCCACCAGTTGTCTGACAGGGACTTCCTTCTGGACCGGCTTCCACATTCACCTCAAAGGCTCAAAGGTGTTACGAATGCTCAATGTGTGAACAAAAGGAAAAAATGAAAGATTGATTTGTGTTTTCTTTCCCTCACCTAATACCATACTTCATGTTTATTTTTACCCTCCCCTTTTTTTCTTAAAAAAAGTGAAAAGGAAATATGAAAAATTGTTTTATGTTTTCTTTCCTCACCTAACTCCATATTTTTTTTTTCTTAAAACAAAGATGGTAAAGGAGTAAGGTAGGGGCAATTAGGGGCTTCCATCTCAATCCAATTTCCTATAACGATGAAAAGGATCTTCTCTATTTGAAATGGTTCAATTTCATAGTTTAAATTTAATTTTACACATTTGAATGTATTCATAGTTACACACAACCATATTATTTAAAATTTTCAAATGACGTTATAGTGTGTCTGTATACTGTTAAATCCAAAAATAGAAAAGAAAAAAAAAACCATAACTATGAAATTGATGAAACGGACAGAACTTGAAATGGAGAGAATCTTATTCCCACTTCAAGGTAGGAAAAACTTGCCCTAGGTACGATGGGGGCAGGACAGGTTTGAAGTATTTTTCCATTCTTAAGGAGGCGACTTTAACATTAATGTAAGTATAAATGAAAGTGAAAGGGGAAGGACATTCATGAAATTGCAAAAGAGAAGGGGAAAAAAAAAGCAATTAAGGGGATGATAATAAAATATGTAAAAAATAATAATAATTAGAATATGTGCAAGGCAAGCAAAACCCATCCAAGCCTAATAATCTCTTGAGGAATACCCAATGAACCCTCATAATCTTTTCTGTTATGTTTGGAAGTTTTGAAAGAGAGGGGAGTAGAGGAAATGAGAGTAGTAGAAAAGAGAGTAGAGGGAAATGGTTATCCTCCATCTTGTTTGGATATTTTTAAAATTAAGTAAGGGGTAAATGAATAATTAGTCTTTTTATTTGTAATTTTGTTAATATAGTAAGAGTAAATTTGGTAATTCATTTGGTCAAGCATTTTTATGCTCTACTCTCCCTCCAAATCTCGCTAATTTGAGAGAATTAAAAACGAGAGGTTAGAAGTAGTTCAAACCCCTCCAAGTCCCTCCCCCTCCTTCCTTAAGGAACATTCAAATAAGGTAATTTAATTACTCTTTTTTCCTCTACTCTACTCCTCCTTCTTCTCCCAACATCCAAACATAGCATTAGGCATGATTTATTAGCGAATAGAGAATTTTTACCCCCTTTTTTTAGCCAGAAAAAATAATAATATTATAAAAAATTTTCTATTCATGAATATGAATGGGTATATAGTGTTATTTTTTTAAAAATTGTGTATCTTCTTTCTTATTTAATAAAATGAGATTTTAACTAATGTTGCACCATATACCCCTTGGATTCATGAAAAATTGAAACAAATTTTGGCAAAAATATTGTTTTACACGTTAAGATTATGGTCATTTTTAAATAAGTCTATTCACTGTGAAAGCTTGCAATTTACACCAATGAATATTATAGATATATCAATGTGTCCATGTCAATAATTAGTCATAATTTTGTTGTTAAACAGCAAAATAAGAATATTGTGCTTAGGCAAGTTAACAACAAAAACGTGATGGACTAGGATAAAAGGAATACATCGACATAATTATTATAGTTGAATGAGTAAATTCTAATCTTTGAAAATATGGTGTGGGTTTCAATTAGCTCAACTGGTAAAGTCTTTAATAGTTGTAGAAGAGATTTGGGGTTCAATGTCCGCCTACACTAAAAACTAATTGGTGTCTTGGTCTGATGATAAAGAGCTATCATCAGAAGCGGACATCATAGGTTGAAACTCTCTCAAAAAAAAATATATCTTTGAAAATATGAGAACCGGTTTTAAAGTAACCTCAGATTTAGATGGTGTAAATTAATTTTAACCTAATTTTTCATATATAATAATTATCCAATGGATTATTATTTAAATTTGGCCCTTGGCATATTATTTAAGCAATTAACCAATTGACATTATGATTATGGAATATGGATGGCTTTTCCTTATACTGTGGGGAGGTCTACGCCCAACCGTTCCAAATGGGATAGGAATAATATCTTCTCCGATGTGATGAATAAGTGGGACAAGAACCGGGCAGAATAACCTAACTTGAAGGTAGGGCAAGTCTAGATTTTAGTTTCTTTTATTTGTGTTTGGCTTAGGGCTATCCAGAAGGATCCGGTGACCCAACCCACCCAAAGAACCGACTGGATCCGACCCGAATCCGGCCAACCCGATTGCTTCAGCGGGTCGATGGCAGGTCTTCATCGCCAGGAACCAATTCCGGCGGGTCGGCGGCAGGTTTTCCTCCCCTAAAACCCGAAAAACCGAACTGACCAATAGATTTCTAGAATCCGGGAAAAATCCCAGATTCCGGCCAAAATTTCCAGAATCCGACGACATTTTTCCAGAATCTGGCGATGTTTTTCCAGGTGTCGGTGAAAAAACCTAGATACCGGCCATATTTTCCTTAGATCTGGTGATATTTTGACTGGATCTGGCAAAATCACATCAAATCCGGTGAGATTTTCGCCGGATCTTGCTAAATCTCACTGGATATAAGAAAAATGTCGCCGAAATCTGGGTTTATTCGCCTGATTTGTGTTTTTTTCACCATTTTCTGGCCGTCTTCTCCAACCAATGACTTTGACCGACCCGCCCGCCACTCGTTGATGATCTTAACTGACCAATCTGATTGCTCCGGCAGGTCGACGGCGGATCCAATTTTTCTCCACCCAATTCCGGCAGGTCGGTTCCGAGTTGGGCACAAACCCATCCCGGACCGACCCATGGACAGCCCTAGTTTGGCTGAGAAGAAAAAAAAAGATGATAGAAAATAAAGTCTGTATAAATTTACTCATATAACCATATTAGAGTTATAATAAAAAAATACAAATTAATTTTTTTATTAAAAAATTGTGCACGTATGATACTTCATTGTTTTTTTTTATTTTTATTTATTTTTTATAAATACAGGAAATCAAAACAAATTAGGGAAAATAAAAGGATGAAAAAAAGAAGAAGATGAACACCAAAAAAAAAAAAGATTGTTGCCCAAGGGACAAAAGAAAGTGACGAGCCATATAAGTCCAGGTTGCAAGGGGGACAATTTTGAAAAAAATAGAAGAAGAAGAAGAAAAAATAGGAAGAAAAGCCAAAAAGAAACTGACATGATCATTGCACATGAAAAATTTGTTCACACTAGAAGTCCGATGTTTTCATTGCCCATTAGTTTTCTCTCTCACTTTCTCTCTTAACTAATTTATCATATTTTTTCCACTTTTTCTCTCTCTCTCTTTCCATTTTCCTTAAAATTCAGCCAGCCAAACACGGAATCTTATCAATTGTCTCTCTCACATTTGTCACTCCTTGTGTGGGGCTTTATTAATTTTTGTCTTTATTTTTTACTTTTGTGCTAGGATTTTCCAATTAAGCACAAACTTTTTTGAATGAATGAACATCACTGTCGTGGAGTGAGTTATAAGGCAGGAAACACACACATGCACTTGATGTGGGACAACACCCAGTGATTTTAGTTGTAGTTGTGGTTGTGGTGTGTGAGTTTAAAGTTTGTCAAAAAAATCACTAGGCATTGTCCTACATCAGTTGCGTGTGTGTGTTTCCTGTCTTATAACTTACTCTGCGTAACTAACTGTTGGCATGCAGTTTAAGGTTTAAGGTTTATAGTGCGTGTGTGTGTGATTTTAAGATTAAAAAAAAAAAAAAAAAAGGAATGGACATCACTAGTTCAATACACGGGATTGGTTATTCATGCCCAATGAAACTAATGGATGACTATGTATGACATCAAATCAATAAACTTCACTGCACATTGTTGGGATTTCATATTCCAACAAATGTAGGGAAGCAGCCCAAGGTTGCAAACTTGCATGTTATTTTGGTTTTTACATTTTTGGAGTTACTATTAATTTGGTTTCTATATCCTAATAGTAGTAAATTTAATCCATGTTATTTCCAATTTGTAATCAATTTCCAGCTAATTTCTGTTAGTAACAATGGCGGCGCCACATTCATTGCAGGGTGTTCCCAGGAACACCCTAAACTGAATTTTTTTTTTATATATATAATAATTAATTTTTTTATTTGTTTACCCTTTAAAAAAAAATTAGGAATATCCTCAATCAAAGTTAGGAACACCCTAAAAAAAATTATTTGTACTACTTTCAAGCAAAAAAAAAAAAAAAAAAAAGCCCAAAAAAAATTTGAACTAAAATTTGAAAAAAAAAATGTAACAGAGCAACAAATGGCAAGCCCAACATCAAGCCCACAGCAAGCCCAACAGATGGTAGCAAACCCAGTAGCCCACGGATTCTCAAAAAAAAAAAAAAAAATCTAACTAATATTCTGAAATCAGATCAAGCCTTAAACACTTCACAGACGCAAAAACTTCATAGACGCAAGTCACGCAACAACCAACGGACGACAACAACCAACAGAACGGACGATGGAGAAGGAGATCACCATATCGGGCCTCAAACTCGATCTCCCATTCAAATGGAAATTACATCTCGACGTGTTGCCCCGCTTGCCCGATCAGTCTTCCTTGCCTCGCCATTGTGCTGGACGACGCCACCCCTCAGCCTCAGGCCTCCCTGCTCTGCTCCCTCAACCTTAAGGTATTTTATCTTTGTCTCAGTCTCTCTGGTCTTTATCTGAAGAGGGAAGAATGAAAGTGAAAAAAATGATATTATGAAATGTGATTGTCATTTGCCTGTTGCTTTTGCTTTTTGATTAGTTTACTTTATAAATTTTTATTAATATTGGCCCTGTTTTTGGAGTTATCCATTGGTGTTGGTGAGATAAATTGATTGTCTTTTAGTGTTGGTGTTGGTGTCTTTTGGTGAGATACAATTAATTGGCTTTATTTGATTGGCTCTAGTCTTGTGATTGGGGGCCATGGGGCATTGGGGCTTGTCTGTTGAATTGGGGGGTGGATGGGGGCATGGGGCTGGGGTAAATACACATGGGTGTGTGGCTGTGTGCTAGTGCAGTTGTGCAACTAATAATTAATAAACAATCATTTAATTAACCAGTAATTAATTGGGGGAAGTAACTAATAAACAATAATTAATAATTTAATTAACTAATACATTATAAAAGACAAACAAATTAAATTATATTATTATGTTAGGCTAAACAACAATTAATAATTTATAATTAATGAAACAACAATATAACAAATTATAGTTTATAAAAGACAAACAAATTAATGAAACAACTAAATAACAATAATTAATAATTTTATTAATATTTTAAATGAACTTATAGTTTATTGTTTATTTTTTTGCTAGAATTATGGACAAATATTTGATAAAAAAACCACATATCCAAGATTCATCTCCTTTGCAAAATTCATCTTCATCTCCTTGATGATGGCTTTGAATCTTTCACCTAGAAAGTTTTTTTAGGAACACTTTGGGAAAAATTCTTGGAATCACCACTGGTTAGCAAATTGACGATACAGACCAATTATTGCATTTTGATACTTGATAATAACATATACCAAATTGGCTCCTACTAAAGTTTAAGTACCAAATTAACAGTGATCCTAAAATATAGGAATCAAAATGGTATTTTTGCCTAATTATATCATTCATTTTAGCAAAATAACAATACTTCCTAAGCATAAAATGCTTAAAAGCAATGGCGTATTGACTCTTTCTAACATCGTCTATTACGCTCCCAAACAAATCAACACGCATTTGTGGCCACTCAACCAATATGGTCTTATTTGAACTATCCTTCCCCCAAACTGAATCCTCAAATTTTCTTGAGTTTTTATTTAGCCGTATGATATGTGATATTTAAAAATTAAATAAATACCAACTCATTGCATTTTTAACTAAAAGTTGGAGGAAATTAGAGGATTAATTGGGGGAGAATCATGTCCCATAAAAGTTCTGGTCCTTCTGGATTCTTGATTTGGAGTGGCTGTAGGAAAATGGGTTGGTGGGAATGAGAACATGAATTTGAGTTCGGCAACAGCATGACAGTGATGCAACACAATATGTGTTCGATAATAGGCAGGTTTTGAGGGTGTGGAACCCGCCGCTCAGCATGTGATTCGTGCTTTCCATAATCTTCTGTTAGTTTACTCCACGTTTTAGTACTTTAATCGGGTTTTAATGCTCAATCCTCCCATAATACCTCTAAAGAGCATCACTTTATTTTAATACTAAAGCTGCTTTCCAACTACCGTAATTAGCAATAGTCCTTCCTCCCAACAATTTTGAAGAGTAAAGTCTACTTGCACTTCTTCTCACCCAAATATAATATATATATATATATATATATATAGTTATAGTTATACCTTAAAAAATGTGAAGTTTAAAAAATTGTACATAAACAAAACAAGAGTAAATTACAACTTACTTACTTATAGTTTGATTAAAATTTAAATTGCCTACTTACGGTTTGAAATTTAACACTTTACCTAGGGGTGGCAAAATTGGACGCAACCCACTAACCCGACACGACACGAAATTAGTAAGTTATGGGTTGAGGTTTAATGGGTTCGTGTCATATTTTGGTTGACACGGCTAACCCGTTTAATAAATAGATTAGGTTAGTATGCATCATATGGAACTCGTTTGACCCATTTAATTAAATGACATTTTACCAATATACCCTTCGAATCCTAGGTATATAAACTTATTAATTGTTGTGGTTTATTTTCTTTGACTATATGATTCATTATATGTAATATTAATATATGCTTTAGTTTGAATTATTATTTGTGATGCAGTTACTTGTTAGTTTTAAATTTTATATTAAAATATTTATTTATTTGGTTTTAAATAATTCATTTCAATTTGTTTAATACTAAAATTATTATTATTATTATTATTTGTTTTGATAAAATCTTATAAGCAGGTCAACACGATTGACTCGTTTAATAAATGAGTTATGTTACCCTGACCCATTTAATAAATATCTTGGGTTAGGGTTGACTCATGTTGTTTAATACTCATGGTTCGACATGACACGAACCTGACACGTGAATACAAATTGCCACCCCTAACTTTATCCACCTAAGATTTGACCAAAATTTAAATTGTCTATCTGTGACTTGAAATTTCATGAGGTTTCACTAATTTTTTTTATCTTATTTGATTTTGTTTTTTTATGTTTTTTTTTTTGGAGAAGAGATATAAAAGTTGAGCAAAATGACATATTTAGCTATGTTTTTAGCAGAAGTGGGTTATGAAACTCTAACTATGCTAACCTCAAATGGATAAAATATCAAATTTCAAATCATAGGTAAGCCACTTAAATTTTGGCCAAATCACAGTTGAGTAAATTGTAATTTACCCACAAAATAAACTAAATATTAAATGAAAAGGCTAGTGACAAACAGACATTCAACCATGCTAAGTTGCTAACTCGTTGGTCTATGTAAGAAGTTGCATTGTCTTGGGTTCACTCAAGTTAACTTCCATTCCAGTAGAGTAAGCTTTTTCACTAGTATAAATGGGAGAGGCATTTGAGCTTAAGGATCATCTCATCCTGCCCTTATAACCACCAGTTTTTCATATTCAAAACCCATCTTATCATCTTCTTCACCAAAATAATTAAGAGCATTACCAAAAGCCTTTGTTTTCAGTCATAGTAGGATCATGCTTGAAGTAACTCCTGCTTGTAGCATGAGAATTGTACTAATCAATTATCAAACCCCATAAGCATGCATCACTCAAAGTCATGTCCCCATACTCTAGATACTATCATCCTCACACTGTCTACAACTCTAGTTTCACCTTACATTTATCATTTTGTTGTATGTTGGATTTAAATATTGACTTTTTTGCTACTCTACTATTGTCTGGGTTAATTTTCCTGCTTAATTAATTACACTTCATAATTTTTTCAATTATATTACTCATGAGTTTGATTACATGTCGTGAATCTTGCTTTTAGTATTATTAAACTGCATGCTCGAGGTACTAAATTAGTCTATCTAAGTCGCACTCAACCTGTCAAATCTTGCATTAGTGTTTCAATTAAAGCCTAATTGATTTAGTATGCGTTAAAATACCGCTTATTTTGCTGAAAACTGAAAATAATTAAAAAAAAAAATTTATGATTACTGTTCACATGAACAATGCACTGTTCATTTGCCTTGGTGCCTTGTTCATATCCCATGAACAGTGCACTAGGCACTGGTGAAAAAAAAAAAAAAAAAAAAAGCTAAAAAACCCCAAAACGTGAGACGCAAACGTGAAACTCACTAACCAAATGCACCCTTAATCATCTGATGTTCACATGGTTTATGGCTTTAAGCTACATCATTAGTAATATTGAAAGTGCTATTATTACCATAAGCACTTCATCATTAGTATTATTGTTGCTATACTTTTGTACATCATCATTAGTATGATTTTTGCTATACTTTTCTTGAGTCACATCTAATTTGGTCCGTTTAAGTCTATTTGGTCTAATTCTGTCAATTTCGGTCGACTTAGATCTAATTCAGTCCACTTTAGTCCATTTGCTCTATTGCAGTCCACTTTGTTCCATTTGTTTTATTTCAGTCCATTTCGATCTATTTAGTCATAACATTTGTATTCATTTACCTTGTAATAAGAAATCACTTTTGTATCCATTCACAACAATTTTTGGATTTCCAATATTTTTGAATAGGGAAAAAATGTTATTTATTTATGGTGCATATGAAAATTCTTGTGCATAGCTCATATAGAAAGAGCATCTATCGAAATAAGTTGGATTCATATCCTTTAGATTTCTTAGGGTATTCTACCAAATAGATTTCCTTAAATCTTAACTATTTTTTAATGATTTAATTGTCTAAATTTTGCCATGTAAGTATTCTACAAATAATAATATTAATTGTTTTGTTTGCAACAGTATTATATTATTTTAAGAGTATTATAGTGAAATGCTGATATGGTAAAATCTAGACTTTTAAATCATAAGAGAATTGTTAGGATTAAAGAAATTTATTAGTAGAATACCCTAAAAAATCTAGAGGCAAATACATTTAGTCTTTGACTAATGTTAGGGGCAATTAAAATTTACAAATGACCTGTTAGCTTTGAATCCATATTGATGAGATATCAATCACACAAGTTTACGCGTCAATTTTGTAAATCTTTCCCAATAAGTGTGCGTTTAGCTCCAGTTTAAAAAACCAGCTTATTTTACTATTAAACTTATTTTTGTTACTATTCATAAGCTCCACTGTATTTTTTGGTACTATTCATGAGTCTCACTGTACTATTTCAGCTAACTTACAACACTTTTGGTAAAAAGTTTTCAATTTTAACAAAATAAGCTACTCACTAAACGACTTGTAGCATAACTGTTTTATTTGTGACTATTGTTCGCGCGTAAACTCTACCAAACAGTAACCTATTTCAGTTTCAGTTTCAATTTTCAAACCAGAACTCCATAGCCTCTCTCTCTCTCTCTCTCTTTCAAATCTCAATGGAAGAACTCGTACCGAGCTCGTCTGAACCTCTCTCTCCTCAAACCCTAGCTTCCTTCAGATCCCTCATCATCAACCCCTCCACTTCTCAATCCAAAATCTCCTCCATCTTCGAAACCCTAACTCGCTCTCTCCAACTCACTCCCGACTCACTCGTTCTCAACCTCCTCTCCGAACTCACCTCCCGACACTCCAACCTCTCGCACCTCGTCTTCGACTCGGTCCGCTCCAACTCGCTCCTCTCGTCCGAGTCGACTCGCCTCGCCGCGGAGTCACTCGACACGCTCGCCTCGATATCAAACACCGATCCAACGCTGTCTTCCGCCATAGACGAGCTCGACGATCGGTTATTCGTTTCCCTCTGCTTCGGTCCCGCAGTGTCTGTACGATCCTGGCTTCTCAGAAATGCAGAGAGGTTCAGAATTAGTCCGTATGTGTTGCTTACTCTGTTTCTAGGGTTTACAAAGGATCCGTACCCTTACGTGAGGAAAATCGCTCTGGATGGACTCGTCGGTGTGAGCAAGTCCGGTATGATCGAAGATCGCAGTATCATCAACGGTTGTTATTGCCGTGCAATTGAGCTTCTCGGTGATATGGAAGATCAAGTGAGATCGGCTGCGATTCGTGCGGTGAGATATTAGTCACTGAATACTCTTATGCTTTGATTTATTTGTTCAATTTCTTCATTAATATTTGTGTATATTGCAATTTTGTTTTGCTTGAAATGTGAGTTGGTTTTGCGTTCAATGAAATTTGAGTTAGTTATGGTCTTTGAATAGGCATTTTGATATTACTAATTAAAAATGCTCTCAATTTGAACTATTGTTATGGCACATTTTGGAGTTGTACAAATTGATTGAAATTTACAATGTTTTATCTAACAGTTAATGCTTGGGTGCTATTTGAGTTACACTGAGATTATTTAGGATTTTGTAGATGGTGAACTAGTTGAAATTTTTGGTTAATTGGCTCATATTATAGGTAAAAGGAAGCAGTATTCTTTTGAGTTTAACCAATGAGAACTAGATCACAAGGGCTTATATGTTATTTGTTGAATGGGATTGGTGAAATGGTTGGTTTTTTATATTGTAATATGTAACACTTGTGGATGAGTTTAATGCTAACAGAGTTTTTCTACTTTCTTGATCCAGGTCAGTGCTTGGGGTCTGATACTTGTAGCATCCAACCCAGAGACAAAACTGTACTGGTCGGATGACTTATTTGTCAAGGTATTGATAAAGTTTTTTGTTGTATAATTTATATTATGTTGCACATTTCTGCTAATGCAATACATTTGATCGTGTTATTGTTCCTGATGGATCAACGTGTGAATGCTTATGTAACTTTGTTGCAAGTAATTATGTTTTGTGGGATTACTTAACTGTCTTTGTTCATGGTGCTGCAGTAGTTTTATTGTTGCATCTTAAACAAACTGGACTTAATGGTTTGATAATTTGGTTTTCTCAAAATAGATCAATTTGCAATTCCAGCTTTTGTTTCCATCAAGTAACCTTGTAAAAATTTGAAGAAACAAAGTCTACTTGTGTTGAGGCATGTAGACAGGAAGGAACTGTCCATGGTGCGTATGTAACCTGACCCCGTTTTATCGCATAGGTGCTTGAGTTTTGTCTTAGGCATCTCAGGTGTTTAACTGTATTGTATGATAGATGCTCTTTCTGTTTCTTCTTTCTTAGATTTCTTAATAACTATCCACACCCTTGCAATCTTGATAGTTGCACTAATCTGATTGAGTCAAATTTTATCTAGGAGATCTTCATGGAAATAAATCGCACCCTTACCTTCTATGGGTGAATGGTAGGACATCCCCTTCCTGTCATCTTGTCTCAATTTGAGTGTTCTTTTGTCCAATTATTGAAGCATTCTGTGGAGTTCTTACCATGATATCCTATGCATTGTGTATGCTTGCAGCTCTGTTCTATGGGACGAGATATGAGCATGGAGGTTCGGGTTGAAGCTTTTGATGCCCTTGGGAAGATAAATGTGGTATCTGAGGATATTCTTTTGCAAACCTTATCTAAGAGAGTCCTAGCGATCACAAAGGGAAAGAGATCCCTTGGGCAGTGCCCTGCTGAACAATTTGAAATATTGGCATCCAATGTAGCTGGAGTTTTGGTGCATGGGCTTGAGGATGAATTCTATGAGGTAACTTTTGTTGCCTGATTTGTTGCACTCTACTCTTTCTATTATGTAGAACTGTGGATGTGGTGTTAATATAGGGGCATCTTTTTTATTTTTAAATCAACATAACCTCAGACCCTATCTTCCTTCCATAGATGCTTTTGTTGCCACTTGCCATGCTATTATGATTTGTGACACTGTTGTCATGTGTGTGTGTGTGTGTTTTTATAATAAATTGATTTTGTTGCCAATGTGCACTCTGATTGGGTTGGATTCTTCTTTTTACATTTTGTGCAGTTATTCTCACCATATGAATATATCTTTTTTTGAGGTAGATAGTGGGGGAGAATATATCTGTTTTTTAGATACATTACTTTCGAAACCATGAGTTGATTTCCAGATATATTACTTTAGGAAACTTGTGATATTTGTCAATAGTTTTCTGGCCCAAGCATAGAGATCTTGTTTAAATTTTTTGTTCTATATGGATTAGATCCACTTTCTCTTATGAGTTTTCTTTTGTTATGCTGCTGTTTGTGCTAAATCTGAAGGTTAGAAAGTCTGCCTGTCATTCCTTGCGCACACTTATCATCATCTCTGCTGAGTTTGCGGGTGAAGCATTAAACTTGTTAATGGATGTGCTAAATGATGATTCAATGTTTGTCCGGTTAGAAGCATTGGAAACTATGCTGCATATGGCAACCTATGGCCATCTAAAGGTGCAAGGAACGCACATGCACATGGTGAATTTCTGATCCTTCATGACATCCCCGATTAGATTTCCAATTATACTCATATACTATTTTGATCATGTGTATAATGTGTTGCAGTTTCTTGGCACTCTACTGGACAGTAATACGCTCATAAGATCTGCTACTAGGAGAATACTCAAACTGGTGAAGCTGCCAAATATAGAATTGTTTAGATTATCTTTTCATAGCCTCATTGAAAATTTGGAAAAACATCCGCAGGTTTGCTTTGCCGGACTTGTCAAATTTCCATTTTTTCCCCATTCCCTTTTCTGTTATCTCTTGACTGATTCATATCACTTCTTCACAGGATGAAGCTGACATATTCTCTGTTTTGTTTCACACTGGTTGTAATCATGGGAAATTTGTTGTCTCCACTATCAATGAAGCTTCGGAGGAGGTTAGCATTGTTTTGAATCTTCTTCTGCTGAATTTTTTATCTAGATATTCATGACCATCTGTGCCCCAAGTGGGGTTTATTTATTTTTTTTTTTGGGGGGGGTTGTGGGTGAGGGGAGAGCGGGTTTCTGAACTAAAAACTTAATCATTATCTGGCAAAGTACTTAAAAAAACACAGCAATTTTTATCGTGTTATACTTTTCCATGCTGAATACTACTGAAACGTCCTCTCAGTCAGGTCATTGTTATGTCTTATTGGGTTCGAAGTGTGGAATACAACATATTCCATTATTTGTTTTAGTAAAATATGAAAAAACAATTTAGATAAAGATGGCATTAAACAGCAATGGAAGTAAACCTAGAATCACAGTTCACATCTTTCTAGTTTGATCTCGCATTCTTTTTATTATCATTTCTGTTTTCAAGTTTGTTTCTATTCATCAATGGTTTGAATTTCTCAAATGTGTCTTTTTTTGGGGGTAAACCCCTTTTTAGCTCAGCTGCAGACTTTGGTATCTATGAGATAAATTTATTGATTTTTTAATCATAATCTGTCTTTCCTTTTACTTCAGATAGACCAAGCTTCTGAAGGTAAGTTGGGCTTTGATAGCGCAAGGGTGGCTGCATTACTAGTTCTGGCCATTTCAGCTCCACTCTCACATGAAGAGCATGTTTGTAGTATCCCACCTAGAATATTTTCTTATGCTGTTACATTGCTAGGAAGGATCTCTCGTGCTTTAACTGATATTATGGATCAAAATGCCCTTTTGGCTTACTTGTCTCAATGCAGTATATCAACAACATTCTCTACCACAGGGTTAAACATCAGAAGAGGGGAGCCATGCTTACCTGTAGCTAATATTGAGATTCCAAATGACTCTAGCAATGAGATCAATGGTTCTACTAGGATATCATTGCAGCAAGAAAAAGATGGGGCTTCCGAACTTCAGTCTTGGACAATGAGGGAGCCATTGGAATTAGCAGCTCCATTGGGAGGATTCCAGGTTGAGGTTCATGATGAAGTAATGAAGCCCATAAATCTTATCCTCGCAAAGGTCAAAGATATTTGGTCATCAATTCATTTAGGGTTCACCAATGAAGTACTAAGGACTCTGAGGTTGTAATATTTTATTGCTTTCTGTTGAAATGTTTTCTGGTTATACATAGGGGTGTTAACATGTTTTGTCTTCTTGCATGGGGTAGTGCTTTATATATGGCCCCTAAGTCTTAAACCCTGCTTTTAAAATTTTGCTTAGCCTTCTGTATTTTTAGCTGTATATCATTTTAAGTCTGTTGGGGGAAACATGGAAGAATCTCAGCTTTAGATGTAGATCAATCTGTTATATTGCCCTAAGCTTAGGGTGCTTAATTAAGAAAGAGACATTGGCTGGTTTATGGGATTGAGTGACATCTGTCTTCTCAGGGTGGGTCTTGGTTAACCTTCTGATATGTATGTGGATTTGATTTTAAAAAATTTTGATATCTCAATTTTGAATGGCCAAAAAATTTAAAATGTTTGATATCGTGCTCCTTTTCCTATGCATGTCCTTGATTGCCAGATTGGTTTACAACTTTACAATATAATATCCTTTTTCCCACCCTTTAATGCAGGAATTTCAAGGAAGAATTGGCAACATTCACCTCTGACTCAGTTGGGACTATTGGTGCTGTAGCATTTACATTACAGTATCTCCAGGTAATTAAGCAGCTTGCGAAGGTATGGGAACACTTCTTGCCTGCAAAAAAGCTTTGTTCTTCTGGATTGGGAGAACTTGACCTTGTATTGGGAAAACTAGACATGAGGCTTAGAGAACTGAGAAGTAGGTTTACTGGGTTGTCTATGGAACAGGAGTTGCAAATCTTGGAGCTGGTACTTCTGACCTGTACTCTCAGGTTGTGTAAAGTTGAAATCTGCTGCCATTTTGCTACTTTGAAAAAGCTATCTACTACAGTGTCATGTGTTGAATCCATCCTCAAATCAGCAATTATTGAACCAACCATTTTCATTAGTGAGGTTGGAAAATTGCTCTGCCTAAATGAAACATCTAGTAGCGAAGCTTCCTGCAATCCATTTATGTTCAAGGAATTGCTTAAACATTTCTCCCTTTCACAGTTTGTGCTTTGCGGAAGACTAGATCATATAAAGGCAGAACTGACTATTCCTGATTATGACTCTGAAAATCCTCTTCCTTTTGTTTCACAACTACCTGTTGGTATACCATGTGACATTACTCTTCATAATACATCAAATGAGAATAAATTTTGGCTTAGAATGAGTATGGATGATGAGTCCACTCAGTTTGTCTTTTTGGATTTGAACCTCTTTGGAAGTAGTGACAAGGTAAGGAAATTCACTTATGTTGTGCCCTTTTACAAAACCCCCAGTGCAATTTCTTTCACGTTGAGGGTCTGTATAGGAATGGAATGCTTGTTTGAGGATGTTCTGTCCGTCAAAAAATACGGGGGTCCAGAACGTGAGTTAACATATCTTTGCCAAGAAAAGGAAGTTCATCTCTCCATGATCAGTGAACACTGAATGGTTAGTTTTATCATGCCATGGCAATTAAAACATTATTCTCTCTCAATCTAAGCCATCTGCTATCTAAGAATCAATGGATCAAATGACGGTAGACCTTATGATCATTTCACTCATCTGGAAGGCGTGAGAAAGATATTCATCTTGCTAAAATGTCTAGACCAGCTTTATATGGAATAAGGTTAGGCTTATTCTTAACTGGAGACGAGCCATTGATTTTCAGGTACTGGAGAATGGTTGATGTTTGTAAGAAAGCTGAAGATAGAGGAGCCAGCTCATTTATGCATAAACCTCCAATTTTATATCAAGAATCACTTCGTATTACCTCTCCCCTCTTTCAAGTTGTTTGCTTGGCCATGTCATTGAAGTTTGATGCCATGGAAGCATTTATCATAAATGTATGTTTCAACCCTAAAGTTTAAATCTTTTATTTGAATACCTTGTTTCCTCAATCTTCATAACTGTTATTACTTGTTTGCTAGGTTTGTGCATTCTAAAGCCTAAAATGGTGAAATATTCATATATTTTCAGCTGTGGAAATTCACATGGTATGTCTAGTATGAAGTATGGGCTGATGTCTTTTAAGAAGATGATGGAAGAAGTGCTTGTTCCTCTGACTTTGTTCTGAAAATCCTATTTAATATCTTGTCCTTTTAAAGATGCCTGCCTTTGCATTGTTGTTGAATATGGAAGCGTTGGAATCTTCCGGATCAGTGCTTTTGTATTGTGCAGTGGTAAGTTTTGGCCCTTCAAATGTTTTCTCCCCCTTTTTTTAATTCGTATTGTTAATTTAATCGTTATTTAAGTTTATATGCACTTGGTTTTGAAGGGGAAAACAGGAGTGGGATATAGTCTACTCTACTCGAAAATACCCTTCTTCCTGATGTTGTAAATTATTAAGGCACTTTTTGCATTGCGGCATCCTCTTCACCTCCTGTTTAGTATTTTGTTTAGGAGATTTTGTAAAAAATTAAACCAGCTAAATGAATATGAAAGTAATGTTACTCTAGTTATAATTTGTCACTATAGCCATGAATTAAATAATTGGGAAAAGATGATGATCAATATGAGAAGGGTTAAAACTAAGGAAAAGGACCTCTCTCTCTCTCTCTCTCTCTCTCTCTCTATATATATATATATGGGAACGTCCAGTCCTAACCATGGTTTACGCGTCTAACAATGTTTTTATTTTGGTCTTTTTTTGGTATATTGTTTTCGATCTTTGGCACAGAGGAGCAACCCATTGATAATCCATTTGCGTTTCCCTGCGTGTGCTTTGTCTACTAAAACCTACCCAAAAAGTGTATACTGAATTACTGATTACTGAAGCCTGCTGTAAATCGCTGTTAGAGCTTCTTAGAGCCGATGTCATCACACCTAACTGCATTCATGCTGGGATTTCTCAAGTCTAGATATTCACAGACCGCTGTACTCATGGTCGGATAATGATATACTCGAATATCAAATTAACAGTGTTTCTTTCTATAAAGATTTGGTAGGAAATAAAAATGAAAAAAACTTGGAAATAACAAAAGTTGATGACTAGGCTATATTTACTAAGATATGGGATTCACGCTAGAGCTAGAATATTTTCTGGCGTATGTCCACTCATCCCGTGGCCTTCCACAAAAACAAAATGGCTGAGACGATTCTACCTTAATGGCCATCAGGCCCATCACTCAATCAACCTATCGTTCTATAAAAATGAACAGTATCAATACCGTGAAAGTGCCCTAGGTATTGCACCCGGATGGAGTGAATTGCACTAGTTCAATACCTTAGGTATTACACGGGATTTTAATCCCTTTCATATAATATGATTATTATAGAACAATAGCTGACAGGAAGCACCTTTTCCCAATGGTCCTTGTCTGAGTTTCTTGCCAATCCTGACCATCCTTGTAGGTTTCAACCTGTCGTATTGCAATTGAAACTCAGCAGAATATTGATGAGATTTAAAAAAAGAAAAAGGGTAAATATAACACCATGTGGTACACCCTTAAAACATGAAGTTAATTTGTGCTATATTTTATGATGCTTATTAGTTCCCACTAGGCATTTTCATAAACTTTAACTAAAATTGATAATGTGGTAAGTGCTAACATCATCTGTTGAAAAAAGAATTATATAAAAATATTTCTAGTTCCCCCTCTTAACTTTCTACTTCAATCCTTATTTGGGGTTTGTGTATTCACACAACTTAAACGTAGAATGATTTTTTTTTTCCACTAATGGGAGCTAACCATATGGGAGGTAAGTGTCAAATAATGCATAAAGTAGTTCCATATTTTAAAGATATATCACATTAGTGGTATCTGTAATTTGATCTTTAAAATAAAAAATTGAGCACGAAGGAAACAATAGGAAAATGTGACTTACCGTCTCAAGAATGTTTTGGCCAAATTTAATCCCTCCCATTACAAAGATAGATTCGTTGATGACACCAGCAGCAAAATATCCCCTAGGATTTTTCATTGGTTCCCCACTCATCCATGACCCAAGACGGGGATCAAATATTTCAACACTTGAAACCATTCTACTTCCATCAAATCCACCAAGAGCATATCTGGGAAAAAACAGAAGGCGGTTATAGTGAAAGACATAAATGTGCTGAGATTAAAATATCAAAATCCAATTGAATGTGATTTAACACGTGCTTGAAGACCATAATTTCACAATACACTCAAAGTGACATTAAATTCTTTTGCAAAAGTGATTGGTGGATCTTTCCAGAGTTGTCCTGAATCATTATCAGCACATCAAACTGGAATTAGGTATCTCTGATGCATGGAAATTCTTTCGCAACTTGGCATTAGCGTAGCTCTCCATATGGGATAAATGTTAACTATTTATTTCTTGTTTTCTATGCGAAATTTTTATCATAAAAAAAATGTTTAAAAGGGTAGTAGCAAACTTAGTAATATGAATTCATCAACTGAATTAATACGTATAGCTTCCCAGACAGCCAATGTTGGACAGAATGAGTTGTATCCAATATTCATATCTAATCTAGTACACAAGCATGCAGTTCTTTGGACACCTATGTGAAAGGCCATTGATAGGGGTAAAATAAAATAATTAAAAAAAAAAAAAAACTTACAACTTTTCATTCAAAACCACCAGGGAATGGCTGCCCCTCTTTGTCTTCATACTCGCAATTTTGGTCCAAGAGTGTTCTCTAGGGTCAAATCTTTCAGCAGACCTGAGTCAGTAGAAAATTTCAATGAACCTTTGATACAGAATGTACATGTAAAAATAAAAAAAGAAAAGATTTCAGATGCAATTAATCTTTTGTTTTATTCTCTCTTTAATGTATTGAAACCTTCTCAAACTATTATTCTCATTTGGTTTGTGAGTGTGTTTGTGTGTGCATGCCTCCTTTTTTCTCGAGTGCATTCTGCCTACATGTAACATGCGTGTGAGGGATGTGCACCCTCAAGTGTTGTTCTGGGAAAAACATATAGATATGTTCTTATGAATATATCTCTAAGTTCATACATGTAGATGTGAACATACAGGTTTAGACAGAAACTGAACCAAAGAAAAGATCATTCCTAAATGCAGCCATGATCTCAAAGTAGTAAGCAGTTTGGTCAGCAAACCAGTGACATCTTACATCAAGTAATCCTTCCCATCATAACCACCAGTAGCATAAAGAGCGCCGTTCAGTTCCACTGCACCAACAGCGAAGCGCTGGAAGAATGAAAGCACACACGATGAAAAAGTGCTGATAAGTTTGCACAAACATAAATAATTTTTTGAGAAAAAAAAAAGGATGTACCTTAAGGGAAAGAAACACATAAAAATAAGAATGAGGCTTGATTTAAGAAACACAAGTGACTGAAAAACAAGTAAGCTAAGCAATCTATAATACCTTTTGTAGCATTGACCGTGTTGTGATCCATCTTCCAATGTCTAAATCAAGCATTTCAACATTTGAAAAGCATTCGACATTGTTCCCCCCACCAATGGCAAATATTTTGTTATCTACAGTAGCTCCAGCTAAACTTCCCTTTTTCTGATTCAGTGAAGGGCATGAGGTCCACTGATCATTTGCTAGGCTGTATGACTCAACTTCACAGAAAGATGATAAAAACATGTTAGCAAAAATTTAAATTCCAGTAAGAAAAACAGTTTAAAAGACTCAGTCCGAGCTCACACCTGTGTCATACCACTCGGAACCATCTTGACCTGAACCACCTCCAAATACGTAAAGATCATTATTCAACCGTGCAGCCGAAAAATATGAACGGGCACAGCTCATTGGCTTAAGAGATTTGATCACATCATGAGAAGGATAGTATGAATCTAATGCTGACAACCATGATTTACCATCATATCCTCCTGCTAGAAATACTGACTCATTATGATTCAAATGGAGCTCATCAATAACCTCATTAACTGACTCATTCTGATCCAAATGCAGCTCATCAATCACCTCACTAGCTGACTCATTATGATCCCAATGGAGCTCATCAATCACGTCACTAACTGTCTCATTCACAAGTGCCACAGAAGGATTGGACACAGGTTCCAACATCATCATACAACAATCTTTCAACTGCTGAATTTCCATTTCAGCCTCCATCTGAATAACCATTAACCATTGTAAAAGGTGTTCCTCCAAACATTACGAAGGGAAGCAAGATAGGGGGGAAAATATATATGTGCAGTATCAAGTATCAAGTTTCAAGAAAAGAGTCATAGCATAAGCTCAAAGCTTCTGGCATATGGAGTAGTTTAATTTGAAAAAAAAAGTCTAGAGAAATGAACTGTACATTACTCAGCACTTATAATAACTGGGTTTTGATCAATTAGACTCTGTTGACAGTTATGTTAACATGTACATCCTCTGCCAAATTAAAGATTTCCAGAAGAAAATTTTATTTTTAACTTCTCCTCAAAGCTTCTTCTATGTTCGAGGGCCTAAATTTTATTTAACTGCACAATCAACCATTTATAGCCAATTTTTACTATGCTTTTCTTCACACTGGTAGGAGTGTTATCTATACATGGTTTATTAAATTCATTCGACCTTGCAGAAGCATCTATAAACAATAGTCCTAATATTTTGCAGAATCTATTTAAGTTCTCACTTTCCCATTTGTCTGATATTTTTTGTTCCCATTATGATTCAAAATTATTGTCTACAACAAATGCCTGATACAAAAAAAAAGAAAAAGAAAAAAAAGAACTCACCATAAACAGGATACACTCAACAACTGACAAGAACAGATCAAACTAAAACCAGAAAACAACCCAGATTGTTAAAACTCAACCCCTTAAAAAAAAAAAAAAAAAAAAAAAAACACAGTAATTCCCACACAAATCCAGTAAAACGTCTCTTCATTACCAAACTCCTAGCAATTCTCAAGCTGACTTTTCTGATATCCTTCTACCTAAATTTTTATGAACTCTGAGATTTTTTGTTTATATTATTTATAAACTCCTTATTATAAAAGAATCTCTGTTGCAACTTCTTGTAAAGCCATCATAGAAGAAAAATTCAAATGGTACCATCCATATACATCAAGGTAGCCAGAGAAACATCAAAAAAAATATTTAACATGCATTTGAACATCCCATGGAAATTAAAAAGAACCATTATTTTATATAACTTCATAGAGAACTCTATCACTCTAATTACCAAAAAAGCAGTCATCAACAGCAAAAATGTAATAAACTAGAAACAGAAACAATCATGAGAAGCTCGAACAGAAGTCATAACATCACTTTGACTGACAACAGCAGTTCTCAAATGGCCACATACAAGCTCCATAAAATGCCAATCAGAATAAGATTGAGCCACTAAATTCCCATGGGCTCATCAAACAAACCCTCAATGCTTGTTTTTCATTTTACTAATTTAAACATCTAAGATAAGGGCTAAAAACATTCAAAGAAAATGGAAAATTTTAAAATTAAGAATATGGCAAGGAAGTACCAGCTTCTGCTCCAAAATACTCGTCTTCTGAATTTGTTCTGCTCTAAAGGCCTTTAGCTCTTGCACCTCTTGAATCAACTATGTATAAACACAAGAATATATGAGAATGGTGGTAAACAAAACCAGACTAAGATGCCATGAATAGAAGTTATAGAATGTGGACAATTGACATACTCAAATACCTGAGCTATGATTGACTGACCCTCAGATGATGAATGACAACACTCTTCATTCTTCTCTTCTACACCCGTTGGTTCCACTTGAAAACCTTTGTCCTCCAACTGAATACCATTCAGAACAGCAGTATCGTCTACATAACCTGACATTGGAACAGCCAATTCTTTTCTTTCAATTGGTAAGTCACACACTGAACCATTGGGTCTTGAACCTATGACTTGACCCTCCACCTGACTATTACAGGGGAAGGAGGTGCCATTTGAGCTAGAGCTCACTGGCTGAAGTGACATTTCTTTCAATTTCATGAATATAATGTCTTTCTCATCTTGTTTAACTAGCTTATCCAAGCGAGCTCCCAATGGCTGGTAATTTCCATCAAACGAAGCAGCAACAACTGTAGAATCTGATTTCCAACTTGAGTAATTCGAATGCTCAGTTTCCAAAGAAAGTGGCTTAAACCCTTCACCTTCCTCTCCAGCGTCATTTGGGGGAAGTGCTTGAAAAATAGTTTTCCACTTTGCAGTATTCTGTGGTACAGAAGCAGTTGGAGCAACCACTAAAGATGATAATAATGACATGAGCCTACTTGCTTGAGCATGATCTAGCTCAAACCAGAAATGGTTCTGAGAGTAATAGTTGTCAGAAATTATTGGTTTAAACTGATTTTCAAGTAGTGGTTGGCACCGTAGGCGGACACGAATCTGAACCTTTTAAGTAAAATGCAGTGCAATATCAATACTAGACTCATATCTTCAGCCAAATCCAAAGTATAACTCAAAATAATTAGACCATATATGAGAAAATTCCGTATGATACCTGTGCAGGATATGATGTCCTCTCTGAACCATCAGTGGTCCAGCCATAGGGGTTAATATTCATTTGGCCATTGCTAGCAGCCTCAAAGATTCCATGAAGTTTTCTATCACTGTAGTTGAATAGGAACAGTGGCAAGCCAGGATCAATATTCTTCACATATGAAAAGTGTTGAGCTGGTAAGCCTGTCAAATGAAGAACATATCTAATTATTATTAGAGCCAAAACTAGGGGTAAAATGAAAAATCATCAGTAAACACATTACTCACAAATTAATAAGATTTATAGCTCATAATTTAAAAAATATGTGCTTCACTTTTCTACAAATCATGGTCCATGCCACCACCACCACCAGGAAGCAATAAGCTGTGACCTAGTCAGAGCTGAGCTCACAATAGAAACTCCCAAAACTCCCTCATACACCTTCGCTCTGCCACTGCCAAACCCAAATCCCCATTGCCACCCAAAACCCAACTCATCACATCACCTTCTCATCCAATCACCTCATCAAAACAACCAAATTTGGACACCACTAGAATTCTAGGCTCACGGATCCTGTATACAAAATCCCACTCAATGAAAATTATAAAATTGTCCACCCTACCCCCCCCGCCCCCCAACCCCCGCGCGCGCAGGTACTGTCTTTGTAGCCAAACTAGGTTTGACCGTTTTGGGAAATTTTAAAGCTAGAATTTCCTTCTATCAGCTAATCTATAAGTTTTACTTGCCATTGAGGTCAAGCTCAACTAGAACCTTCTAGCTAGGTGGGGAGTAAAGTCGTAGGTTCAAGACCCATCAGGTTCTTGTGTAACTTACCAATAATAAAAAATAAAAAATAAAATTATTCTGTGTTTAGATAAGAATTTGTGAGCATCTATCACAGTTTGATGCTGATTTTGTCATTAATTATTGGTGGTTTTGTGAAAATTTGGTCATGGGTTCAACCATGGTGCTCACATGTGTTATTTTGCTTAATTGTATAAGGTGTGTTGATTAAGGCTCTATTTTGGGCTTTTGTGAACATTCTGAGAGTATGGAGGGAGAGACAGATCTGGTAGTTGTGTGGTTTATTTTGAGATTTTTTTGGTTTTTTTAAAGGTTGGGGCCACTAGGCAGAGGTAAGTTGCAGAAGCATAACACAAAGAACCTTAGTAGGATAAAATGCCACTTTATAAACCATGAGTAGGCAAGGTGAAACCGCCAAAAACCACATGTGGATAAAGTTTAGTTGTCCCTATTAAGAAAGGCTTCACAATGTAAAACAAAAATTGAAAGCTCAAAAAGAAAAGCAAATGCAAAATCAGGTTGGTGGACATGCAGCAAAGGCAGATGAGATGACTGACCAAAGAGTTGTTTAAATAAGCATTCTTTCATGGTACTGTTCTTGCAACCAAATATGACACCACCCAGGTGGCTCTTCCTCAAATTTCTGATTGCTGTAGAGCCATTCACTGACTTTGGAGAAGGTGCATTTTCATTAACAATAAATGTTTGTGTTTTCCTCCCTGCACCCATTCTGCAATCTAGAGGTAAATCTATATATATATATATATATATATATATATATATAAACTCAGATAACAAATGGAGATTACTGATTAAAACAGCAATAGGGGACAAAACAACAACTGCCAAACCTTGTTCCAAAATTTACAACTTATTACATTACTCATATTTAATTGATGATAGTGGGATTATTGACTATAAACCAAAGGACACAAAACAACAACGAAAACCAAGCCTTATTCCCAAAATTTTGGGGTTAGCTATAGATATAGATTAATAAATGAACAAGAATTGAAAAGACATTCATTATTCCAACCACATTAATAAGCATCAAAAATTAAATTTAGACAATTCATTACTGGATAGTTTTTCATGTAACTTGTCCAAATTAATTGGCACAAGCCTGAGACACATGGCATGCAATTAATGTAAGCAATAAATATACAATTGGTGTCTTAGCCTGAAGATAACAGGCAATCATCATGGAACAGACACCATGAGTTCAAGATTCAACTCCTATCATATCTATTAAAAGGACTGCTTATTATAAGCTTGAAGCCTAACTCCTTTGTCAAAATAAAAAATAAGCAACATTTTGACTATAACTCGGACAAATCATATAAAATATCAGTGCTGGATACTATAATCCCAATCTTGTTTTCAAATATCATCCACCAGACATTCAGATAATACAAAAGAAATGATACTAAAATTAACACAAACAAACAAAGAAACATCGTGTTTTAACAATTAGTAACACATATTCAATATGCTACACAAACAAACACACACCATTCATAAGAAAACCACACAGTCTATAAAAAAAATAGCATAAAATCTAATGCTCAGCGATTAAACCCTAGTCGTACCAAATGGCTATGAAATCAGAAATTGCACGGAGACATATCACAAAGATTTCAACAAGTAATAAACAATTAGCACTAAAATTATTCAGTAATTCGCATAATCCAACAGTTCAAAACCCTAGAAATCCATAAAACTCCGATACTGAAAAGAAATTGAATTTTCAGAAACTAAACTAAACGAAGTTGATCGCATCAATTAGAACCAATCCATTTCAGATGAAAAAAATCATAGCATTGTTCATATTTCTTGTTCAGGAAAAACTTCGAAGCGAAGCGAAGAAAAATTTGAGAGAGAGAGAGAGACGTACTGGGAGAGTGAAGGTTTTGCTTGTTTGTTTTTGGAAACGAAAAAACGCTCCGCAGAGAGAGTGAGAGAGAGGTCACGCTAAAAGCGCGAAATGATAACCGAGAATGACTTGTATATATATAGCTGTTAAAACTTGAAACTTAAAGACGAAGTGGTAACACAGACAACACAATTGCACAAACAATATACACACGCTGCTTCAGCTTGGGTTTTTTTTGAAAATAACTATAAAAGCGAAACTATGTTATTAATTAGCTAGGTTTGAAACTATTTTGGTATTTAATAAATCGAGTCTAGCAGACTCAATTTTGTTATTTGAAATTGCACTTGAAAATCGAGTGTTACACACTCAAGTTTCATACTCGAGTGTCTCACACTCAAGTTTCAAGTGTAATTTCAAAGAGCAAAATCAAGTTTAATAGACTCGGTTTGTTAGATACCAAAATAGTTTTAAACATTGGTTAACTAATGAAATTGTTTGAGGGATTTGATTATTTAAAAAAAAATTCCTTCCGCTTCCTGATTCCTTTTTTTTCTTCTTTTTTTAAGATTGTCACGTGGTTACCTTATTACCTAAAATGGAATGGTGGGGGTAGTTGTTGTTGTTATTTAATAACTATTTTTATAGTGAAGTTTTGGGAGAATATTATGTATAACTTTACATAGGTTCTAATCTTTCCTTCTTGTCATTTTTTGGTAAGTATGAGATAGAGGATTACACGCATCAAAAGAATAGTTAAAGGGTGTTTAATTTGTCGTGATGTTTAGTTCGTCGTAATGTTATATTACACCGTAGTATTATAATATTGTAATCTTATGTTAATGTAATCTCAATACAAGAATACAACATTACATTATTTAAGAATGTGATGAAATTAAGATGATGTGATATATTTTGTTATTTTAGATTATGATAATGTTAGGAAAAATAAAATAAACCAAAAATTTTAATGTCACATCATCGTAATGTGCATCACATTACAGCAAACCAAATACCATTTTAAGTGTTTTGAGACCATTGTCTTGGAATACACGCAATAGAGATTTTTTTTTTTTTTTGAGAAACAAACACACACACAAAGGAGAGGGAAATAGGTTCTAACACAAAAGCACACCATAACTTCTTTCAAAAACCATGGTAACTTTTAACACAATAGAGATTTATTGATAATATGAATTGCTATGATTTGTAACTATATGATGTATGTGGTCACAATTTACAATTTGAAAATTCCAAAAAAAAAAAAATGGTGAAATTTTGCTATTTAATATGGATAAAGTTTAGCTTTAAACCAGCTTGAAGCTACTCTTCCAACTCATTATATAACGATTTACAAGATTATTTATATGTAATTATGTATTATTTATATAAATCACATGACTTATTTTAAAAGTTTGTATTAATAAAGCTACACATGCATGACTTTTTCAATTGTCACATAATGGGTTAAAAGAAGATAGCTCCAAGCCACATAATGGCACTAATATTTTTATTTAATACCCATAAATTATTGTAAAGTTATAGAGGTGGGGTAGTTATTTTTAATACTTTTATTTATTATAAAGTTTGGGAGCTAATTATGCAATAGAAACCATGATTGAACTAAAACATTACACCCATGAGGTCTTGGTTCCTCCTTGTAATTACCTGATTTGTATGAGACTGAAAACTGTACATACTTGAGAGAATAGTTAGGTGCTCGGAGAATTCTATTTAAGAATGCATGCAATTATTTGGTGTGTATGAGATGAGAGATTACGTACACTTGAGATGATAGTTAGGTCATTGGAGAAGATTATTTTTAATAATACACACAATAGAGAATTAGTGATAGCATGAATTACTATAATTTATAACTGTAGGATTTACTTGGTCGCAATTTAAATTTCAAGTTTAATTTGAATGTAAAATCTGACTCTAAAGTTATTGTTTTAACAAGATTTAAGAAGTTTTATTAAAGTAAAATTAATGAAGACATTTCGCTCTTTTTGTAATGCTCATGCTGTGATACATTTTATGAAGTTCTCATCGCCAGGGGTTATTTTATTCAACAACTTTTCCATTGCCGTTAGTCATTTTCCTTTTGTTTTAGCAATCCATTTAGTCATATAATTGGAATTTTAGAAGTTGACAAACAGTTTGTCCAAATTAGTATGTACTTGGTATAATATGGATTGAAGTTACCCCTTGGTTGCAGTTAAAGTCAAGTTCTTCTGATCCACAGCAGAGTCATGATGACCTCAAAAGAATTTGCTCGAAGTCTTAATCAGAAAGTGAAAATGATCACCTTGCCAATGGCAGCAGTAGTGTTTCTGGCAGCATCTAAGGAATCTGTTCTTTGAAGAATTTCATGGCTCATACCAGCCATTCCTCCAATTCCACCAGTATTGTCACTTATGCGGCCATAAGCATCAATTGCAAGACCAGTGGCAGTAGACAATAGTGATGAGCATTCCCAAAGAGAAATAAGAAATTTCATACATAGCAGCTATGCTAAAGCTCACATAAATGGCAATGGCAAATATGGGAACGATGACAGATTTGTATTCCAGAGCCAATCATTTATTGCAGCACCGATCCTACAAAAATCTGCCACTTCCTTCACTGGACTGCAACATTTGAACATGTTTATAAGCATTACAATTATAAGTTGATGGGTACAATACATACAAATATACACAAAAGTGTTTCTTCTATGAGGCGTTGCACAATGCACAATGAAAAATTCCTCATATTGGAAATTTGTTAGGATTGTTGATGCCGCCTCTTTGACAGTCATGAATTGAAGAAACATGTCACAATGTTATGAAGGAATCGCAGTCCACAAGTAATCTACATGTTATTTACTTTCTAACAAGAAAGCTTCATTGAAAAAATTTAACAATTTTTGTATTTCATCATGATTCTGAGCCCCTATGGGTCGACCTTGTCCTTGTCCAATTCTAAGGAATAAGTTGGGAATGTTTCACTTTCAAAAGCGTGCCCTTTTGGGACCAATTTTGAAAGGTTCCCAGTATTAATAGTTTTAGCTGGCAAGTCTAAGTATAGAACGCCAAAGGCAGAAAAACTGGATCCATATCTATACATGGCAATGTAACAATATTTAGATCATTTGCTGCAGTATAGAAGACCAGAAGAAGATAACTCACCTGTAAGCATTGCTTTTATAATACTCTGTAATGTATCCAATAGTAAGTCCAGCCCACAAGCCAATTGCCCTGCAGTCACATATCATTTGATGAATGAGACAAAAGTATCCTGAGGAATAAACCAACTCTGCCAAAAGAGAGAAAATAGATTGTTTTTAGGGGAAGAGGCATGCCTGTTCTTTTCAACCATGTCAGTCCCAAAATTAAAGAAAGTAAACTCTGATGGCAAGGCAAAGAAGCTGACCATGGCGATGCCAGCAGTCATCAAGACAGTTGAGATAAGAAGTTGTCTCCTTTTGGGACCAATTTTGAAAGGTTCCCAATATTAATAGTTTTAGCTGGCAAGTTTAAGTATAGAACGCCAAAGGCAGAAAAACTGGATCCATATCTATACATGGCAATGTAACAATATTTAGATCATTTGCTGCAGTATAGAAGACCAGAAGAAGATAACTCACCTGTAAGCATTGCTTGTATAATACTCTGTAATGTATCCAATAACAAGTCCAGCCCACAAGCCAATTGCCCTGCAGTCACATATCATTTGATGAATGAGACAAAAATATCCTGAGGAATAAACCAACTCTGCCAAAAGAGAGAAAATAGATTGCTTTTAGGGGAAGAGGCATGCCTGTTCTTTACAACCATGTCAGTCCCAAAATTAAAGAAAGTAAACTCTGATGGCAAGGCAAAGAAGCTAACCATGGCGATGCCAGCAGTCATCAAGACAGTTGAGATAAGAAGTTGTCTCCTTAAGGATGGTTCACTCTCACTCACACGCTTAATCACATAAAGTGTTGTTATTAAGCAAACCACAATCCCCATTGAGCTTGTCTTAGTCGTCATGACCAATACCAAAGGAAAATACTGATGTGAGAGCACCAAGAAAGCGTGCAAATGGTGCTAAAGAAGGCCTTTGCCAATGTAGGTTTACATATATTTCCGGTGTTGTAAGTGCAAGGTTCACTTTTGGTGCTGAAGCTTAACTGAACTTAAAACCCAATAATCATTGGGTCTAATTGGGTTGATGCCCATTTAACCCAACTAATAATTGGGCAGGTTTAGGTTTAATTAGAATGGGTGGGTTTGGGTGGGCAAATGGGTTTGGGCTTACTTTGCCACCCCTTACTGAACAGAGAAGGAGAAAGATTAACAACGCCAAGATATCTATATTCAGAAAACAGGAATGAGGTTGCTCCCGAGAACAGAAGATAGATAAAAGTAAGATCAACTACTATATCGGTATTCCCATAACATCCAATGTACCCTTCAGCAGTCATGGCCATGCATTTGGCAAGAACCAACATCATAAACTGTTACAATCAAAACCAAAAAATTACATCATATTCACCACCTTAATAATGATATAAAAAACTTGTAAAGAGGCTAATTCTTGTATTAGTTTTTGCAAATTTATATAAAATATTTACAATTGGAGACTTGAAAACAAGTAAAATAAAAAAGAAAGAACAAATAGCTCACACGAAATCATGAAGGAATAAGTAATAGAAGTTAGCCTGGTTAAGGAGCAAGGACAGCACAGAGAAGACACAAGCAATAGCATTTGCAAAAGCAAAGAACCTGCAAATTGAAGGTTGAATTAAGAGAATCAAGTAATACCTTTGATGTATTCTGGCAAGCGGATTGTTAAGTATGACCAAAAGAATTTTGATGGGGTTTGGATCCAAGATCAGTAAGGATAAAAGGTTTGGCTTTAAAAAGTGATCTAAAGAGCAAAGATTTGTCTGCTATGAAAGGATAACGAGTAAACACACTTTAATGAGCAAGCAGACACCGGGGAAAAAAATTTGAAAGTTACCATGAATGCTTTTTTGTCTACCAAGTTGCTTACAGTATCTATTTCTTGACATTCTGTAAACCATTTGTCCATATTCCAAGAACTAATACCAGCTTTGAAATTTTCCTAGACTTATATCAAGATATCAACGAGGTGACAAAGAAAATATAAATAAGCAACATTCTGTCGTAGACTCATAGTAGTGAACATGAAAATACGATATTGAGGAAACATCAATCTTTGTCATCCAACACACTCTACCAAATGGCAATTCATGTACCAAATTTTTCTAAACGATAAACAGGAAAGCAAACTATAATTAGTTGGGAGGCACTACAAACTGTTTTATTATGTATTATATTCACTGAAATGTAAATTAGTTGTATCTTTTATTAACCATTGTGATGTTTTATTCTGACCATTTGAAACCTTGCATGCTGTTAAGTTTTTCTCAACAATAAATAATAGGTCTACAAGCACAGTTGAACTCGAGGACAACCAGGCCTACTATGAAGAGCGGAAGAGATAAAGGATGGTCAAGAGAAACAAGTAGTAGTTTGCCTAAATTCTTCTTCATATCTCTCATTATCTCTTACAACTGATCCTAGTCAATTACAACTAACTGTTCCAGCACGACTCATTACAATTCAGCATATGACTCATTACAATTCTAGCACATGACCCATTCCAATTCTACATTCTGTCAGCCACGTGTCACAATAGCTTGCATCTTAGTCAACAGCACACTGCATCTCAGCTAACAACACACTTGGAACATCAGCACACCGGCAACAACAGTATCAATATTCTGTTCATAGTGATCCTAACACAGGCTTAATCCAAATGGTGAGCTTTGAGTTTTTCAAATTGCAAATTCTAGCAATCGTCAAAAACACCAAGCTCATCGAAAGTGTCAAAAGCTTCGAAATGTCCTTCATCAAATTCTATTTGACAAATATGAGAGCTCCTTTGGAACTTCCTTATTTTCTCGTGAATTCGAAGCTTCTCCTTTGAGTATAGACGACTATCAAGAACGATTTTCATCATCTCTAACACCCTTGCTGCCTTCAGGATCTGTCTAATAAGTTTCATCTCAACCAGAAAGCCTAAAAATCCATCATAATGACAAGTTGTAAGATGCGATGACAGCCATCCAGGAACATCCACTGGCTCCTCCAAGAAACCCTTAGGTGGGATATAAGCACATGGAAACTGATACGTCAATTCGAAGGCAAGTATTTGTAGCTTTGGAGCCTGACCAATTAAAATTCGTAATGCATGCCATGCATATGCACGCGTAAGGTCACCACAAAACTTCAACGAAGATAAATCATGGAACAACGTAATACCATCAGGTTCAGAAGCATGGAAGAGAAGCTGCACGGCAGCATAACAAGCACAAAATTTACATATTCACCTCTCAATCGATCACAACAATATTATTGAGTAGTATTTAGCTATTTAATTAATATAGTGAATTTAATGCATGAAAAACGTAACATTTCAAAAACTTCCAACCTTACCACTGCGGTGTCTACGCTCAATTCCAGCGATTTAGCATTGCAGAGTGGTCTGATGAAGTCATGTGCGCTGTTTGCATAATCTTCAAGACTCACAGCATCCTCTTCAATTCTAACGACTGATTCAACCACGCTGGACATGTTTTCCACCACAAAATCCATTTTCAAAAGACCTTTGAAATAAAAGTACTTGAGACCCGGGTGTTCATCTTGAGTTTTTATAGTGTACCAAAAGGAATATGGCAATGAAATCTTTTCAGTGTAGTTATGAGCACAATAATATTGAGCTTGCCTTCAAACACGGCGTAGTGATTGTCACTAATCTCAAGGGTCAAATCTTGGAGGACTGGGCAGGCAGCTAGGAATGTGGAGAGTGAGTCTTTGTTTGCATAGAAAACCTTGAGTTTTAGAAGCTTGAGACTTGGGAACTCAGAACCATATCTTTGGAGGATTGAAAATAATCGCACCTTCCAATTTGAGAAACACTAATGTTCTACAAAAGAAAACACTATCGGGCAATTCATAACTTGGGTTAGGTTCAATATGGAGATTGAGTTCTTGCATACCACATTGAGTGCGGTCATAAAGCCATGTTTCGACAAAGCATAGACGGCAATTGTGAACCCAACAGAGGCGCAACCCACGTAGCGGGTAGGGATTAGTAATTGTTAGTGTATAGCTTAGACTAGATTAGTCCATTGGACTTAGCCTAGTATACTGTACTTGTAGTTTACGCATATTACTTGTACTGCATACATACCTAGCTTATATAAGGCTCTCTATTGTACATTATTACTTATATCAAATATACAGACTATTCAGTCTTTCACTCTCACTTTATATTCTTAACATGGTATCAGAGCGGTTCCTCTGACTTTCTGGTTCCTGTGGACATCTCCGGCGTTCTTCCGCTGCCCTCGCCTTCATCTAGTAGCCACTGTCAGAAGCGAGTCACCACCGTTATGCCCACAGTTCCTGCACCTCTCGGGTTCCACCGTTCTATTCATTTTACTGTCAAAGCAAAGACGTACAGTGACAGAACAACCAATCCCGAGCAAAACCCGACCAATAACAGCTAGAAAAGAGCTCACACGCGCCTCCCGAAGTTTCTAACTGTCGAACACGTGCTGCATGCGCTTCCACGTGCCACTAGAGGCACTACACGCGCCGGTTGCAGAACGTCCACGCGCTTCTACTCAAGCCACGCGCTCCACACACCTGAGACCTTCCGCGTCTTGCCATGTCAGCCCTAAGCTGACGTCATCCTGCTTACATCAGCTTCCGTGTCATTCGCCTACGTCAGCATACGTCAGCCGTTGACCTTGACCGTTGACTTTGACCAAAGTTAAAAATTTTCGACAGAACCTGTCTCGCTCAGTTTTTCATGTAGATTCCGATTTTGGGCTGCTTTTTTGCATTTGAGGGTTCTAAATCCCATTTTTTGGGCATTTTCCTCATTATGGCTCAACAAAATGATCGAGATATCATACGTCCTATCACTATTATGTTGGATGGTCCTACTAGCTATCATGCATGGTCTCAGAATATGACTGTCTTCCTAAATGGTCGTAAACTGTGGAGATATGTAACTGGTTCAATTCCTAAACCAGTACCAAACCCTAAGTCCAAAGCCACAGCTGTTGAAGATGATTATGAAGAACGCCTAGAGGAATGGGAGATTATTCAGAGTAAGATCCTGCCTTGGTTTATCAATACCTCTGTTCCCTCCATTCATAATCTTCTTCCTTGTCTTGAGATTGTTGAGGTTGCTTGGAAATTTTTGGCTGATTGCTATAATTGTACTAATGATTCAAGTTTGGAGTTCCACATTGAATCAAAGCTTTATCAAATGCGCCAAGAGACAGGTCAGTCTATTTTTGATTATTACTCTCAAACTTCTACTATGTGGGAACAACTTTCTACTGCAGATCCTCCACTAGTGTGTTCTAAGGACATTGAGCTCTTTGTCAAATATCAGGATCGCCGTAAATTTATGCACTTCATGATAGGTTTAAGTGAGGATTTTGAGCCTACTAGGGCTTCTCTGCTTAGCTGGTCTCCTACTCCTTCTCTTGATGCTGCAGTCAAGGAGCTCATTTCTGAGGAGAACCGTCGGTCTACTCATCACATGTCATCATCTGATCATGTATTAGCTACACCATCTCCATAGCCTCCCATTGCTGCATTCACTGCTCCTCCACGAATAAACTCTGGGTGTCCCACCTTTCAGTCTTCCAAAGGTACTCGCTGCGAGTTTTGCCGTGCTAAAGGCCATGATATCTCAGTTTGTCGCAAACTGCAGAAATTTGTGCAAGAGCAGAATAAAGCTTCTCCTCCTCGGGCAGCTGCTGTATGTCCTCCAGATCCATCAGTTCCTACAGGTCCATCTTTATCCTCCTCATTTACTACGGCTGATATTGAGGTAGTTGTTCAACAGGTTTTATTCCAAACTTCTACTGCCCTTTCTGTCACCTCAGGTAAACAACCTTGGTTTTTTGATACTGCATGTTGTAACTATATAACTCCTGATGAATCCCAATTTTTTGATAAGGCACCCTTAGCACACCCTATCACTATTTACACTGCTGATGGAACTCCTATGCTTGTTAGTCATAAAGGAACAATCTCCTCTCCTGATTTATCCTTTAGTGACACCTTTCATATCTCAAAGTTATCCCTCAATTTGCTTTCTGTTGGTCAACTTTGTGAATTAGGTGTAGATTTTCTCTTTACTAATCATGGTTTGGATGTGCAGGATCCCCGGACGGGTCAAGTACTTGAGATAGGGCGTAAGGTTGATCGCATATTTGAGGTTCATGACTTGAAGATTCCTTCACAAGTTGTTTCTGCAGCTGCTACCATTACCACCCTCTCACCTGATCTCTGGCATACTCGTCTTGGTCATCCATCCTTATCTCATCTTCAATTGTTAGCTTCTCAAGGTCATTTAGATTCAGTTCAATTTCAAAAATTTGATTGTACTTCCTATCATTTTGGCCAACAAGCTAAATTGCCCTTTAATAATAGTGACTATTTTTCTTCTGCACCTTTTGATCTTATACATTCTGATATTTGGGGTCCTGCACCAGTTCCCACTGAGGGGGGATCTAGATATTTTGTCATATTTGTGGATGATTTTTCTCAATATACTTGGATTTAGCTGCTTCATCATAGGTTTGAACTTGTGTCTATTTACCAAACATTTCATAAAATGGTTGAAACATAGTTTAATCGTACTGTTAAAGTCTTTTGATCAGATAATGTCCAAGAATATAATGATAAATCTTTCCTATCATTTTTAAACAGTCATGGTACCCTTCCTCAGCGATCTTGTCCTTACACCTCTCAACAAAATAGTCGTGCAGAATGAAAACATCGTCACATTCTTGATGTTGTTCGCACCCTTCTCATTTCTGTCTCTCTTCCTAAGCGCTTTTGGGGTGAGGTAGCACTCACTGCTGTGTACACCATTAATCGTATTCCTTCACCAACTACACATAACAAATCACCATTCGAGTTTCTTTATGGTCAAATCCCTGACTACTCATCTCTTCGGATTTTTGGTTGTGCTTGCTTTGTCTCTCTTCCTCCTCATGAACGAACAAAGCTTCAACCTCGTGCTCGTCTCTGTTGTTTCCTTGGTTATGGTGTCTCTCAAAAGGGGTTTCGCTGTTATGATCCCATTTCTCATCGGCTTCATGTCTCCCGCAATGTTGAGTTTTGGGAACATCGTCCTTTCATGAGTCTTCAGCAGTTTCCTGCATCCTCTTCCTCAGAATCTCCCATTTTTACCGATCTTTTCCTCCCTCTCTATCCTGAACTTGTGGAGGATTCTTCTACATTGGCTGCCTCTCTAGATGACTCATCTTCGGTTCCGTCCCCGGCATATGACTCGCCTGTCTTGGATCCTGTGGCACCACCCTCTCCTGAGTTACCTGTTAGTCCTAAACTTCGTCGTTCCACCCGGGTAAGCATTCCTCTCCCTTATCTCACTGATTATCACTACTCTTTTGCTCTTGCCACCCTCTATGAACCTCATACTTATCGTGAGGCCCATATTGATCCTCTTTGGCAGCAAGCTATGAATGAAGAACTAGATGCCTTTCATAAGAATCACACTTGGGATATGGTTGATTTGCCTCCTGATCAGTCTGTAGTAGGTTGTAGGTGGGTTCACAAGATCAAGACCAAGACTAAGACTAAAGCTGATGGATCTGTTGAATGATACAAGGCTCGTCTTGTTGCCAAGGGCTTTACTCAGGAGTATGGCATTGAATATGAGGAAACATTTGCTCCTGTTGCTCGCCTTACATCTGTCAGATGTCTCATTGCTATGGCTGCTGGCTGCTGTTCGCTGTTGGCCTCTTTATCAAATGGATGTGAAGAATGCTTTCCTCAATGGAGACCTCCAAGAAGAAGTATACATGCAACCACCCCCTAGCTATCCACACTCGGGCAGTCAAGTTTGTCACCTTCGTCGTGCTCTTTATGGCCTCAAGCAGGCTCCTCAAGCTTGGTTTGAGAAGTTTAACTCAGTTGTTGCTCAGCAGGGTTTCACTGCGAGTCCTCATGACACTGCTCTTTTTGTCCGACGATCCTCTGCTGGTATCACTCTTATTCTTTTTTATGTTGATGATATGATTATTACTGGAGATGATTCTACAGGTATCCGCTCTCTTCAGCACTTCCTCAGTCAGCATTTTGAGATGAAAGATCTGGGCACTCTCAGCTATTTTCTTGGGCTTAAGGTTACCTCATCCTCTAATGGATACTATCTTTCCCAAGCTAAATATGCTTCTGATCTTCTCTCCAAAGTCGGTATCACCGACAACAAGACTGTTTCCACTCCCTTGGAATACAATGCAAAGCTTACACCTTTGGATGGTGAACCTATATCTGATGCTACATGCTATCGTCAGTTGGTTGGTAGTCTGATCTATCTCACCATTACTCGTCCTGATATCTCACATGCTGTGGGTATGGTTAGTAAGTTCATGGATGCCCCTCGTTCTGTTCACTATACTACAGTTCTTCGGATTCTTCGATATGTCAAGGGAACACTTTATCATGGTCTCCACTACTCCTCTCGGTCTTCTCTCGAGCTTCATGCTTATTCAGATGCAGACTGGGTAGGTGATCCGACTGATCGATGTTCTATTACAGGCTTCTGTTTCCTGTTGGGTACTTCCTTTGTCTTATGGTGTAGCAAGAAACAGGATGTGATTTCTCGTTCCAGTACTGAGGCTAAGTATCATGCCCTTTCGACACCACCTGCGAGCTTGTCTGGCTCCGCTGGCTCTTGGCTAACATGGATGCTCCATAGCCCACTGCTATTCCTCTTTATTGTGACAATCGTAGTGCAATCTACATTGCTCATAATGATGTCTTCCATGAACGCACTAAACACACTGAGATTGACTGTCACGTCACTCGCCAGCGTCTCAAGAAAGGCAATCTCAAGTTATTCTCTATTTCCTCTGCTGACCAGCCTGCTGATATCTTTACCAAGACTCACCCGCCTAGTTGTCTTCGAGATCTTATATCCAAACTCCAGTTGGCTTCCTCCTTGCCATCTCGAGTTTGAGGGGAGATGTTAGTGTATAGCTTAGACTAGATTAGCCCATTGGGCTTAGCCCAGTATACTGTACTTGTAGTTTACGCATATTACTTGTACTGCACACATACCTAGCCTATATAAGGCTCTTTATTGTACATTATTACTTACATCAAATATACAGACTATTCATTCTTTCACTCTCACTTTATATTCTTAATAGTAATGCTGCGTCGATACCAAATCGGGAACACTATATCATCAAATTTGCAACAGCCTGACCTCTTAACAAGTGAGAATTCATCGAAGTTAAGAACTTGGACTTGATTGCAGAGAGGCCTCCACCTGCTCGACAAAATGCTTGTTGCAATAGAGTCTTCGGTTGGGAGAAAGGAGAGGATGTGCAAGAGGAGAGAGTCCGATAGTGTGCTAATAAGTGCCGTATGAAATTAGATGCCTAGAATAAAAGTGTGTTTGGTCATGTGGGCACAATTTGGATCGACTTCAAAAGCGTTTACAGTGGTTGGAATCACAAAGTGCTACACCAGAGATTATTAATTCTATGAGGGAGACTAGAGTGGAACTAAATTGTTGGCAAGACAAAGCAGAATCAACGTGGCATCAACGCTCTAGGATAAGCTGGCTTCAATCAGGAGATAAGAATACTGGTTTTTTTCACTCTAAGGCATCTTCATGGTTCCAAACAAATTTTATTCAGGGGCTTATGGATTCGAATGACACTTGGGTTGAAGATTAAAGGGATGTGGAGAATGTGGTTATCAGATACTATTTAGACCTATTTAAATCATCCTGCCCAACGAAGTTTGAAGAAATTTTATCTGCGGTTTAGCCTAAAGTTACTCCTTCCATGAATCAGAAAATTACATGTGCTTTCCATGAGAGTGGGGTATGTAAAGCTTTAAAACAGATGTATCCTCTGAAATCTCTTGGACTAGATGGGATGCCTCCTTTATTCTTCCAGCATTTTTGGCCTACTGTTGGGCAAGTTGTTACTAAAACAGTATTGGATTTTTTAAATTTTGGAATTTGTCCTTTAAAATTTAATGATACCCAAATTGTGTTAGTACCAAAAATTAAAAACCCTCTGCGTATTATGGATTATCGACCCATAAGCCTGTGCAATGTTGTCTATAAGCTAGCTTCAAAAATATTGGCTAATAGACTTAAAAAAAATCCTACCATCTGTTATTAGTGATTGTCAAAGTGCTTTTGTGCAAGGACGTTTAATTACTGACAATGTATTGGTGGTTTTTGAGACAATGCATCACATTAGTCAAAAGAAGAGTGGACAACTTGGTGAGATGGCACTCAAATTAGATATGAGTAAGGCTTATGATAGGGTGGAATGGGCTTTTCTGGACAAAATGATGGAACAGTTGGGTTTTAATTCAAGGTGGCGTGATCTCATGAGGCAATGTATTTCTATTGTTACTTATTCTGTCCGTATAAATGGTGTCTCATGTGGGTGTATTGTTCCAGTTAGAGGGTTGCGTCAAGGGAACCCCTTGTCTCCTTATTTGTTCTTAATTTGTGCTGAGAGTTTATCTACTCTAATCAAACAGTTTGTGCAGTGTGGAAACATGGAGGGAGTTGCAGTGTGTTGGGGGGGGGGGGGTCCTAGTATTTCACATCTATTTTTTGCTGATGACAGCCTTATTTTCTGTAGAGCCAGTTTGGAAGAATGTGACTCATTGTAGTGAATTCTTAAAGTGTATGAAGAGGCCTCGGGTCAGCAAATGAATAAGGCTAAAACTTCTCTCTTTTTTAGTCAAAACACAAGGGATGAAGTTAAGGAGGAGATTAAAACAAGATTTGGTGCCCAAATTATTCGCCAACATGAGAAGTATCTTGGTCTCCCTTCTTTGGTTGGTAGAAACAAAAGAAACTCCTTTCATGATATCAAACAAAAGTTAGCAAAGAAATTGACTGGTTGGAAAGAGAAATTGCTTTCTAAAGCAGGCAAGGAGGTGTTGATTAAGGCTGTAGCTCAGGCCATTCTAACTTATTCCATGAGTTGTTTTAAAATTCCTGATTCCCTTTGTGATGAACTGACTAGTATGGTAAGGAATTTTTGGTGGGGGAAAAACAGGATGAACGAAAAATGGCCTGGTTAAGTTGGGATAAAATGTGTGTTCCTAAAGCTTGTGGAGGAATGGGTTTTAAACATTTGAAACATTTTAATTTGGCACTCTTAGCAAAGCAAGGTTGGCGGCTTCAACTTGGTCATAACTCTTTGGTCTATCAAGTCTTCAGGGCAAAATATTTTCCAGATTGTGACTTTGTGCATGCATTTATAGGGAGAAAACCATCATTTGTTTGGCAAAGTTTAATGGCTGCTCAAAAGATTGTTCAGAAAGGGTTATGTTGGCGTGTGGGCAATGGCAGAAATATCAAGATTTGGGTGGATAGTTGGGTACCTAGCTCCTCTACACATAAGATAATTTCACTAAGAGGTTCGCTTCCTTTGATATCTAAAGTCAGTGATTTAATTGATGCAGACCAGAAATGCTGGAATCTGAATAAGTTGAAAAGAATTTTCCTTCCTTTTGAAGCTAATGAGATTGCAAGCATTCCTTTGAGCATTAGACTGCTGGATGATAAACTGGTTTGGGCAGCAACTTCAACTGGACTATTTTCAGTTCGAAGCGCTTATAAATTGGCTTTAAATATAGAGGAAAATGAGGGAGTTGGTTCTACTTCTGATGGCACTCACTTGCGTCGCTTCTGGAAACTATTATGGTCTTGCCAAATCCCTCAAAAGATCAGACATTTTGCTTGGAGAGCAGCCCGGGACATTTTGCCAACTAAAGCTAATTTGGTTGCAAGGAAAATCCTGGAGGACAGCACTTGTGAGGAATGTGGGCTATGTGCAGAATCTCTTTATCATCTTTTTTGGGAATGTTCAAAAGCTAGAGACACTTGGGCTCATTCATCTTTCCTTAGTCCACTATCTGTAGTTCCTTTTAGAAGCTTTTTTTATTTTTTATGGTATGTTATTGTGGAAGTAGGTTGGAGTGTGGAGGATGTGGGTCTAGTTATAACCATTGCATGGGCTCTATGGTCTGATAGGAATGAAGTGATGCATGGGAAGCCACGGAAAGCAGGTGTGAAGTTGATTGACTGGTGCAAGAACTATTTAGAAGAGTATTGGGCAGCAACTAGAGTATCACTGAATCCATCAAATCATGTGGAAGTAGCTTGGACTCCCCCTACTTTTCCTTCATACAAAGTTAATGTGGATGCTGCAAGGTTTAAGGCTCAAAAAGCTGTGGGGGCTGGTGTAATTATTAGAGACCACGAAGGAAATTTCATTGCTGGGTTAAGTAAGAAATTCCATGCTCCTCTGGGGACTATTGAAGCTGAAGGAAAGGCATTTGAAGCCGGTATAATATTTGCAAAGCAGATGGGAATCAAGGACTTGGTTTTAGAAGGGGACTCATTGATTATTGTACAGGCTTTAAAGCAAGTTTCTAATGCTCCATCAATTGTTTCAAATCTGATATATGGGATGTTAGCGGAATGTAATGATTTTAGGAAAGTGTCTTTCTCCCATGTTAAAAGGAAAGGCAATGTGCCTGCCCATTTATTAGCCAAGCAAGCTCTAGGCTTGGATGATTTCTCTGTTTGGATTGAAGAGTGTCCTTGTTTTCTACAAGAAACTCTTGTCCATGATGTAACTGGTTGTTTATTATCATAAATATAGTTTTTGTCTTTCTATCAAAAAAAAAAAAACACCATTCTCATTTAACCAAAACAATGCCATTTGGCCGTGGATTAGAAACTGAGGATCTGTTCAGTGTTTAGTAACGCGACATCGTTTTGAGCTTTAGTATTGTAATTAAGAAGTTACTGAAAGAAAAGAGTAGAGAGGTAAACCGTTCTATCCAAAAAAAAATCCGTAAAGGCAGAAGCTTATCATACGTGTATGGTGAGTGCACACCATGACAAATCACGATTTCAGTTAAATTATATATTCAAAACTTGATTTCGATTTTAGTTACTAAAATCATGAAATGATGGATTCAATGTTAGATTATGGTTCTTTTTTGTATAGAATCAGATTTATCATTTAGTCCATAACATTTTTATAATAAATTGTAAATGATTAGTTATTATTGGTTAATAATTTGAATCTATTCAAAAAAAAATTATGTCCCACCAATAACAACTTGCCACTTAGTACTTGTTGTGAAAATGTTGTAGACATAGCATTTTTATTATTCTAAAGGCATGATCAAATGTTTGCAATGTATATAATACATCCATAGTATACCTCTCGTATGCAAAAATACAATGTGACTAAGATTTTTTTTTTTTTTTAATCATAAAATTTTACTGCAATACTACAAACCAGTTTAGGGAAAAAAAAATTGTAACAAGATTGTGAAAGGCCAATGAAAATGAGATGTTGGTGCAAACTTTGTTTAAGATTCAAGTACAAGAGAACTAATTAATTGTTTCAATCATCTTCCAAGGGTCCAATTACCATGTTTAATAGGACACTTTACAGGTCTAAGCACACAAAAATAAAAATAAATAAATAATTGAAAGTTACCATGAATGCTTTTATGTTGTCTGCCAATTGCTCATAGTATCTATTTCTTGACATACTGTAAACCATTAGACCATATTCTAATGCCAGCTTTGAAATTTTCCTAGAATTATATTAAAATATCAATGAGGACTGAGGCGACAAATAAAATATAATAGGCAACATTCTGTCATAGCTGTGACCATGAATATAGATTACATGGGATATTGAGGAAACATGGATCTTTGTGAATTGTGATTCAACACTCTACCAAATGCCAGTTCATACAGCAAGTCTTTCTAAAAGATAAACAGGAAAACAAACTATATTAGTAATCTGTTTTATTATATATTATAGTTCACTGAAGTGTAAATTAGTTGTATCTTTTATTAACCATTGTGCTGTTTTATTCTGGCCATTTGAAGCCTTGCAGGCTGTTAAGTTCTTCCTAACAATGAATAATAGGTCTATTAGGATGGTTGAATTCGAGTACAACCAGGCCTCATAAGAAGAGTGGAAGAGAGAGAATGGTTAAGAGAAACAAGTAGTAGTTTGGCTAAACTCTTCTGCCTATCTATCATTACAACCAGGCCCATTTGCTGCTAAAATTCTTCTAGCAAATGGCCCGTTACAATTTTAGCAGCAATGGCACAAAACCCATTACAATATTCTGTTCATAGTGATCTAGATTGCAAAACCCACCCAAATAAATAAATAAATAAATAAATAAGTGCATTAGGCAAAAAGAGAAATAAGTAACTTGGACAAAAAGAAAGGAAGTGACTTATACAAATCTTTTTTGTTGATAGCCTTATCAATTGAATATTGATTAATATGTAATAGATCAAATACTACATTGAAAATGAAAACGGCTTTTGCAAATGTTCTTAACAGTAAAAAGCAATGTTCATTGAAAATGTCAAAACCTTTGAAATGTCCTTCGTCAAATTCTATTTGACAAATTTGAGAGCTCCTATGGAACTTCCTTAATTTCTTGTGAATTCAAAGCTTATGTTTTGAGTCTATACGACTTTCAAGAATGATTTTCATTATCCTTAATGCACTTGCTACTTTCAGGATCTGTCTAACAAGTTTCATTTCAACCTTAAACCTTAAAAATCCAAGCAATTCTTAGGTCAGGGAATGCTTGGTGCACTTTGGATGTCTTTAGAAAGTTTAAACTTAAATATAACATCTTGTATTGTATTCCGTATGTATGACTTTTTCTCTCATGTTGGAAATAATCAGATTTAGGTACATTGCTAAAACATAAGAGCATAGATAAGAGGTGGATTAAATGTGTGTAGTTACTCAGCTTGCAAAATACTGGGGTTTTCTCTAAACTCGCTGAGTTCTCATGCGGTATAACTTGTTATTATTTCCCTTCAAGATTTTAATCATTTTTGTAAAGAATATTGTAATTTAATTGATTAGCATCTCATGGTGTCCCCAACATTTAGAAGATTTTAATCATTTTTGTCAAGAATATTGTAATTTAATTGATTAGCATCTCATGGTGTCCCCAACATTTAGAAGATTTTAATCATTTTTGTCAAGAATATTGTAATTTAATTGATTAGCATCTCATGGTGTCCCCAACATTTAGATTCAAATCATCCACCCCAATTATCTATGTATAAAATTAATATTTCAATAACTTTCTTGTAAAAAATGTATTTTTTTAGTTATTTTATTGATAAAATAGAAATACCTTAAGAATAGTGTAGGGATTTGATCATACTCTGTGTGTGTGCGCGCTTTTATAAATTAGAAATTGCACAATATACTGATTAATATAGATAGACATGTTTTTTTTTTAAAAGAGTTTCAACCTATGACGTTTGCTCATAATGTTACTCTTTATCATCAGATCAAGACACCAATTAGTTTTTGGTGTAAGAGGAGATTGTACCCCAAATCTTTTATTCAACCATTAGAAACTTTACCAGTTGAGCTAACTATAACCCATAGATGTTATGTCAATTCAAAATTGCAAATATCCTTCAATTATTTTTTATACTCTTGACTGTGTGTTACTAATATATATATATATATATATATATATATCTTTTCCTTTTAGTTGGACTTTGTTTCAATTATTGCAAAAACAACTAAATTTGAACAAGAATATCATATTTTAAATCAATTGTTTCTCACGTTAAAAAAATAAAAAATCAATTGTTTCTTATGTAAATCTTAGAAAAATGACATTAAAATTTCACTATGCTCTTCCATCCCTATTCTTCTATTACACAAAATCCATGGATAAATTATGGAAACTAAAAAAGTTAAATCGATTATAAAACATCATTTCATTCGGCCTTAATTTCATTTCTTGTCACTTAATTATAAAGTCTATTTAGTTTTTCTCTTTAAAATTAAAAATAAATAAGCAAATGATTTTGGTTACTCAAAATTTTAAAATGTAGAATTTAGTTTTTCTATCTATTTTTCATTTATGTCTACTAGTGGAATGTTAAGACGCCACATATTTAAGAGACTAAAATTGAATCAATTTCATATTTATGAAATCATAATCGAATCAACTCTATAATTTAGGGATCAAAATCAAAACAACCCCATATTTTAAGGGAAAAAAATGCAAGCAAAATAATTTTTTTGAAAATCAAGAAAATGACCTAAAACATGGGGCAGCGTTTTATATTTTTTGAAATTTAAAAGATTGAGTTAGAACTTTTTAAAATTTAGTAGCCAAACTTGTGTAAACCCCATAATTGAGGAACAAATAATTCAACTTACCAAAATTAGATAGTTGAAAAAGCCATAGTTAGAACGTTTTTCCCCCCCAAGTCCCTAACCTTTCATTTAAAAAAAAAAACAATTCTCACTAGTGTGAAACCATTACTCAAATGTTCAACAATTATCAAACTGTTAATTATGAGCTAGCTAGGGCGGTTGTTTCACGGTTCCCTTTTCTTACTTAAACCCAATGTCCAATAAGGTTGGGTTGTAAGTTGCAATGGCAATCGAAGAGCAAGTATTGACCTTGTATTTCATGAGTAAAGAGGAAGAGAATCGAGAGATGATAGGGTTTACAAGTGTCCATTATAACAACGGTTCGATAAGAATACCTATGGCCTGTCACCTGTGATTATTACTATTTTATTATTTTTACAAACTCCGAGCTTTGCAATTTCTTGATTCATCCTTCTTCCTCGTAACAAAACCAAAAATAAATAATAAAAAAAATTGGTGCCGTGCAGTTCGTTCAGGAATCAGGATCTAGGAACTTGGAACGTATTATAGTGGCAAGGTTCCCCACACCAATCGATCGTTCAATCAAATCAGTCAGTTTCTATCAAAAAAGAAAAAGAAAAAAAAAAAAATCCAATCAGTCAGCTATTCACTCAGTCCTATTTTTTTTATAAAGGTCCGGTTAATTTACAAATCCACATTTACAAATTTACAAATCCGGTTAATTTTTTTTAGGGCACACATTTACAAATTTGTTTTTAAAATTCGATAAACTCTTTTCAAAATTAGTTTTTTTATTGTAAAATTCTTTTTATAATTTGGGTATTGAGTTTTTAAAAATTGCATTTTTTACCAATTTTATAGGCATATTTTTTGAGTTCTATTTACCAGCAGCATTTTCAACGTTTCCTATTCATTTATGCCAATTTATTATTAATTGAATCCCATAATAATTTATCTTTAAAGAGCATAGTGCAGTTAATTTTCATTTCTTTTTAATTAGTAACTAGTTAAAGGCCCTTGCGTCGCAAGGTTTTATCCTTTTTTTGAAATTACTTTCATCCTATTTGAAACCTCATTCTCAGTATCATAAATGTATAGTTAAGCAAATTTAGCTGTTTGTCCAAGTGTTGGAATTAAAGATCCGATCTTATGATGGTTTTGCCCATTTATTCGAAAATAGATGGCTTAGGCTTGTTATTGACATTATCATTTACATTTGTGCCCATCGATGTAAATGCAAAAATGGAATTATAAGCTCTAATGTTTTCTTGAAATTTTGATGATCTAGGCCCCCCTTCATGGCTAAGTAATTCTCTCAAAAACTCTGGTGGTGATTGTATTGGTGGCAATTTAACATTTCCTTCTTCACAGCATATAGAAAAGTTGGATAACTTTGTTTTTGAGATTTTTTTACTCGTTCTTCATACCATAGAAGTGAACCGCAATATAGACATTCAAATGTTGCTTTTCCAAATGCAAAAATGGAATTATAAGCTCTAATGTTTTCTTGAAATTTTGATGATCTAGGCCCCCCTTCATGGCTAAGTAATTCTCTCAAAAACTCTGGCGGTGGTTGTATTGGTGGCAATTTAACATTTCCTTCTTCACAGCATATAGAAAAGTTGGACAACTTTGTTTTTGAGATTTTTTTACTCGTTCTTCATACCATAGAAGTGAACCGCAATATAGACATTCAAATGTTGCTTTTCCAAAGTTCCATGCTTGAAGAGACATTCCTATATATAATTTTTTAGATTAATAAAATTGAAACGTTCTTTATAAATATAGAAAAATTTTAATTACAGAAAATATATACTTAAGTATTTGATTCTTACTTCTTGTTGAACTATTGATGTCCTTAGTGTCACGGCTTCTAGAGATTTATGGATCTTTATTAACACATTGTTGACATGCTAAAAAAAGCGTACAAAAAATAGTAGTATAAAATGAGTTAATAAATGTGGTGGGCCTTTTTGTGATTTTGGGCTGGACTGCCACTTGCTGTACTGGGCCCAAGTATTCTGGATAAGAGAATCAGGACCGGCCCAATTACAACTTACTTTGGTTCGACTTGCGCACAAACTATGCCTTCGTTAACTGAAACTATTGTCACATCCTCATGGTAGGCGAAACTGTCGTAGAAGAAAGTTATGGCGGAATGAGTGCAACAAAACAAAGATAAGTGAGATACGTTATTGTTAGGCAAACTAAGTAAACAGTCTTTCGCTAAAATAAAAGAAAAGAGCAAGTTATAAGAGTATGACTAGTTTGCCACATTTAGTCTAGTTACGGGGCTGTGGCCAATGAGGGAACTATTTCCTGAATGTGGATAACCTCTCAAGAGCATCCTGCAGCGAAAATTACACACTTTGAAGGAGCGGACTTGAATGGCTTGTGCCCGAAAGTATTTCTTAGTAGAGGGTAGGATTTAAGAGGAAGAGAAGGAGAAAACTCATTGGTGCATGCCTACCATTCTAATCTCTTTTGCTCTTTTTTTTTTTTTTTTTTTAACTCTCTATTTCTTTCCCCTGTTTTACTATTTCAACTCTTCCTTTTGTTTCCTCTCGTTTCTTTAGTGCTTTCTTGCGCGGTGTGATGGTGATTAATCTTGTGGTGATTGCTGCAGTTGCCTCTCTCTTACTGTGCACGGCAGAGGCTCTTTATATACTATCTGTCACGATCATTTCTTTACCATTTTACCCCTTAACAACCATTGTCTGGTCTGGATGTCCTTGCCGACCACCACTGGTCTGTCAGTGCCCCAATTACCACTACTTACCTGGGCTGGCTGTGCCACTCCCCATTTCCAGACAAAGAATGTTACTTTGTTTGTTTGTTTGCTCACCGTGACCTTTTCATCTACCACAGTGTAGGTGTTCTCCCATCTTACCTCTCATGGCATGAACTTAGTGGTTTTAACTCATCCTTCCTCTTTTGGGTGATATGTCATCCTAGCATGACATTTTTCCCAAAAAAGCTTGAGCGGGAACCTCAGAATAGGCTTCCCCTTCTCCCCATTGCCAAACTATATCATCTTTTACTTTTGACCAATGACTCACCACTCTTGTATTGGTTGGGTATAAGCTAGTAGTGTCTGGGTCTTGTGTGTATTCCACCTCCTGTGTACATCCAAAACCTGTCTGCTGCTCACGTGTTTGTCTGGGGCTCGTTTGTGCATTCTGCCGCCCATCCTTAACCTCTTATGGCGTGAACCATCTTTCGGTCTTTCATTCCTTATTGGCCTGCTTCTTTTTAAGGGTTGGGCCTTACTTGGGTTTCTCCTTTTAGTCCATTCCGTGCTTCACTCGTAGTCTTATTGTCATTCTTGCCACATCATTTTACTATTCTTGCTATGGTGTTATTGGACCCGTGTTTGGTGGACCTCTTTGGCTCTGTTGCCCGTCCTTCTTTTAATGACTCTGCATGGTCACTCATGATACTTTAGGCTTTCCTAATCTATTACATTACTTGTGGGCTCCTTTATCCCATTTTTCTCCTTAGGCATCCTTAGCCCATTTGCTTTCCTTGGGCATCCTCGACCTATTTCCTAATTCTTCATTCCTATGGGCACCTTGTTAACTCTTTTGGGCTTCCTTGGCTCAATTACTTTATCCTTCATCCTTGGGGCTTATGGGCTTTCCATCAACCCCTTTCTTTCTTACTTCATTACATCGGGCCTGTTGTGGCCCATTCTTGCTCTTCTTCATTACATAATGCCCATAGGTTTACTATCTCCTTTGGGCTCTTCTGGACCCATTTGCTTTTCTCAAAACCAATTTATTCATTTTATGGGCCTATGATCCATTATTTCTGTTATTAATGGTTCCTTCCTATCAATCCACTAACTCTCTTCTTGCTCATATTGTTGGGTTTCTTCCTGTTGTTAGGCTTTTCAAAAAAATGAGCCTTAACAATAAATAAATAAAGAAGGGAGATTAAAAAAAATGATGAAATTTGAGTTGTGTAACCTTTGTCATTTGATGGCATCGTTTGTGGATTGGCAGTCTCTTTACAAATTTGAGCTGGAGTCTATATAGAATTATGACAAATTTTTTAAAAATGAAAATAAATTGTGCCAGCAAGCGATGGCATCACCATTTAACCCCAAATAAAGAAAAGACCAATGACCAAACCAGAGTTCTCCTGCTACAAAATAATGGAGTAGGAGATGATCTAGTATATTTCTCCACAATGCAGTTGTCCAACCAAAAATGCAACCTTGAGCAGAATCCTTGTTGTCCATATATTATTCAATGGAAACCAACGATCTCAGTTTCCACTCAAAGCTTTATAGTAGGAACTAACATCAAATATTCCATAACGTGATAAGAGAAATGCTAAGAGGCTTCTTAAAGCATGGGAAAGAGCAACAAACTCTATAAAGTGCAATTTGGAGCAAAATTGGCAAATTAGGTAGAGCTGAAGTCTTGTGGGTACGACAAAGTTTTGTGGGATAAATAAAAACAAAGATTTAAAATGGGAGATTTCGTTTGAAGAATAAATAGTAGTATTTTTTTTTTTTTGACGTATTTGATACGAATTATAGTATTCCAATTGCGATCAAAATCTTTTTTATCTATTTTGTAAAGCCACAAAGTAGCCTTGGGCCCAAATGGGTGACTGGGCCGGCCCAAGTGGCCCTTACAATAGAATTTGTAGAGAATGGGTTCCAAGCCTAGACCTCCTGACGCTATGGAGGGATGCTATGTAAAGTCCAAGTACACTACAGGGAGTTGACGGGCTGGTGAAGTGGTCTGATTATCTCCGCAGATCTACGCCGAGGAGCAACTGGGCATGTTAACGTCTTGTTCTCCAAGGGAGGGGGAGAGGGCGTGCCTTCTTCTTCCTTCCTTTCTGCCAAGAAAAAGAGTCCGGATCCCTTTTCCAGTGTTTCCCCCATTTCCTCTTATACTCCCTGTCCCTGGTTCCCACCTGTCATTTCCCTGAAAACGCTCCCCCATGCCTCCAGGGCCATCCCCCGTCCTTTCAGAGGTCATTTCCCCATTTAATGCGGCCAGATGGGTAGGTTGAAGGCATTTAATGAAGTGACAGTAACAGTATGCAATGCACATCTCCCTTGTCTCCCACCTCGGCATCACGTTTGGGGGGAAAGGTGGCTCACTGAGCCTCAGGGGCCCTTACCAGGGCGTTTTGCCACCAGGTTCTCTCCCCATCATACGTCCGAGGAGACTCTCCCCTCGGCTCATCTCCGACAGGCTGGCATTCTGGTCGGCTGCCCTTGGAACCCAGTGTTAGGTGACCCTGCTCCCAACACACGACCCCTTTAGTGGGACTCGCATCCTCGGACAAGGCCTCAGGCCCATATGGTGTTTTGACGCTTTTACCCCCCACATATTTATTTATTTGTCTTAGTATTATCTATTTGAAATTGGCATTTGAGAATCAACGCATGACAATTTTTTTTTTTTTTTTTGAGAAGCTGACATTTTTTTTTTGTTATATATAAACGTGTTGCTGTATTTTTATTCACTTCGAAATACAGCAAGCAAGTGTAATTTAACTTTAATTTAATTAAGATTTTTATCCACTTAGAAATTAGAGTTAAAGAAAAATTATATCTACTTAAAAATTATAGTTGAAGAAAACTTATATATATATATATATATTTTTTTTTTAAAATCTAAAAATTTAAGAAAAATTCTACAACTACAGCGTCTAAGCCCAACTTTTATTATATATAATACAATAGGATTTGATAATTTCTTTTATAATATAAATTATCAAATAGGATAATAGTATTAGTACATTATTAGATATTCTGTCGAAAAAATAAGTATGTTATTATATAAGCGAAAATATAGTCAACACTTTATTTAAAGAGATATACAATCAACACTTTCTAGTCAGGTGAAAAATATTTTAAAATGGATCAATTTGGTTTCTAAATTCATCAATTTGGTCCTTAAATCATTAGTCATTTTTCTTCTTTCTCACGAATAATTAAGAATTAAATTAATAAATTTTAAAAAATCTTAAACCTGACTATATTAGCTCAAACATCATTTAATTATATTTTACCCTATTGTATATTCAACACTCGGTTTTAGTGTTTATAACAAAACTTAGGGGGTGTTTGGGAGAGTAGTTTGATTTATGTTGTTTGGGTGTTTTTAATATATGTGTGGGTAAAAAAATGTGTAATATTATTTAAAATGTGAAAAAAATTGCTAGAACTAATTTACCAAATGCGCTATTAATCTTTAGTACCATTTTTTATCTTCAGAAATGGGTGTGAGTGAGATCACTATAGTACACAGAAGAAATCTGACTATGATAAACCATATTTTTCAGCGACATTTTCACACTTGTAATTTTTAAGTACTTTCGAATTACAGAGAATGATACTTCTTCTTTTCATATTTATAATAGAGTTTATTCATTAAATTTATGATAAAATTCATCAAACATGGAAACAGAAAACATAATTTTTCCGTAGTCCAGTAGCTAAGAATTTTCCGTTTTCACACATACATTGCATAAGTGAACCATCCTAACACGTTTTCCTTTATTAGTACGCAATTGATTTGATTTCTTCTGCCATTTCTCCAGCAAATGAGATTTTCTGAAACTCAGTGCAAAGTCCAAACAAAAAACACGACGATATTCAAAATTATAGGCCTTAAAGTCAAATTACTCAATTCACTCACATGTCACAACCTTACCAATCCTACTGACTGACAATGTTTGACAATGTTGGACCATAGAGAGTAACTACAACTAGGGCCCCTGTTCAATGGCATTGCTAATCTGCAACTCTTTGGTCTGATAGCAATTGTAGGTGTTGTATACCGATTGGTTCCATATAGAGCAAAGAGCTTTACCAATTTTACTTTACTTGTTTTACTGTTCTTTTCTCCTATGGAGTTTGGACTTTGGATAAACAAGAACAAGGGTCTTTATGATCGGCATAGACTTCGGGTTTTCAGCTAGGGAGTACTTGGTTGCTCTCTACCCCACCTGTTCGATCAATGTATTCCATGCAAATTTGGTACGATTGGGCCAGACAAGACAATGAGCCGTGCAACACAAATAACAAGGATCCATGGGCTCTACTGAGATGTAAATACGAGGATCTCCCACCCCCCCAAACACACAAAGTACTACGAGTACGTGGGGTTAATTTACATTAACAGTATTCCTACTCTTTTACATTAAAATGTAAATATTTAGTGTGATGGTTTGAATATGGGCAAGATTTTGCTATAAAATTACTTGTAATTTTAAATTACAATCTTATTTAATATTTTTTTATTGAAAGCAAATTTTGATAAATTCATAATTGGTTTGTATTGTCTTCTTATATACTTCATGCTTGCAACATTTTTAGAAAATTAAATATTGATAGCTATATCATCAATAAATTGTTTAAATTGTAAGTTTTTATCGTTTAAAATTATGTATAAAATATAAGCTTACATATATAATAAATAATATCCAATTAACACAAAATTTGACATCTATATTACAAACTTAAAAAACAAACAATTAAATGGTTAAAATTTTAAAATATGTAGCAATACAATCAATTTTGTTGCAAAAATTGTCAAAAAATGTGTGAAGCTATAATTTTCCTACTTTGTTCATGGCATTGTTGAGAGTAGGGTTGTACACGGTGCGGTGCGGCCGGTTTTTGTGGCCGTTTCTGCACCACACCGGAATCTTCAGGTTCCTAAAAACCCAAACTGTCGTCGCGCCTGAGGGACGGTTCTCTGGCAGCATCGGTGGTGGTTCCAGTTAGCACAGTGGTCGATGTCCACCTGTCCATCACACACATAGAGAGGAAGAGAGATTAAAACCCAAATCAAACCTAGAAAACTCGAGGATTCACACCACAAATTAAAACTTAGATCAAATCTAACTATCAAAAGATTCAAAACCCATTACAAACCCAAATATTAAAACCCAAAAAAGCTCAAGATTCTTGGGACTAACCATCGATTGACTCACTTGCGAAATCTAATCAAGTAATCGACCACCAAGCAATGGAGGCAGAGACAACAACTTAAAGATCTGACATGGGTGTCAGGAAAAATAGAGGTGCTTGAAGATAAAAAGCTGAAATGGTGGTGGGTTTTGTGTTATGGGTGGGGATGAAAATCTTAGATCTGACTTGAAGGGGTTAGAAATCTCAAGTTTTTTATATATATATATATATATATATATATATAAGCAAATCGGTGTGGTTCGGTGTTCATCGGAATCCAAAAACCTTTGCCGACAACCATACCGGCCGACTTCGGTGCTTGAAAATCGCTGCTTACCACCATGCCTAACACTTGTGGTGGAGGTTTGAGGCGGGCAAATCGATTCTGCTCCGGCCAATTTCGTCGATGGCGGGCGGTGCTTGTACAGCCCTAGTTGAGAGATTGACTTCAAAGGTAGTTGCATCAATTTTCCAATAAATAATTTTATATATATATATATATATATATATATTCCATTAACAATGCCTCCATAATTCACTAACCAACCAAAAATTATAAAAAAAAAAAAATTCAGGATGCTTCTTGAGATCAGATCAATTATTATTTGATGGCGATGAATATCTTGTGGAGGGAAAATTGTAGCGTAGTAAGATTGGCATAGTTTTTGTAATGATTAATCATATGAAAAGTTAGGGGTTTGCACCATTTTATAACAGGTTTTTTGAGCCTAAAAGAGGCGTATGACCAAGGGATGGATTAAGAACTAGGATGGTGATTTGGAAATGGGTCAACTAAGAATTTCCATCACGAAAGACAGTGACAATTTTTGGACTAAAAATTTATGTGGGTGGAATGAACGTTGACCATTTGACCAACTATAATTGCAATCATCAGATGTTTACATGAGAGAGAGAGAGAGAGGTCAAGTTAACGAGTGCCCTTAGGACATTGGTTAATAATCTATTTTAAGAAAATGTTAACATCAAATTTATAGGAAATGAAAAAAACTATCAAAACATTAAATTGTTTTTTTTTTCTTTTTCCATAAAAACTTTTTTTAAAAAAATTATTAACTAATACCTTAAGAGCATTCGTGTATATATATATATATATATATATATATATATATATAGTTGGGGAGAAAATTTGAATTATGAATATTTCCTTTAGAATTTTTAAGAGGTGTTAATTAACTGGATTATACGATTGTCGGCAAAGATTTTATTCCATTGAAAGTTAAAATCCTAGAGAGAGAGAGAGAGAGAGAGAGGTTTAGTTATAAAGTTACACTCATTTATGGGAAACCAAGTTTGGATCGAATGTTCATCATGATGTGTGCACCTTGATTCATTGTGTCGGTTATGCCTCACGGAATACACGTTTCGCCCAGGTGTGGACTGTCTGGTTGAACCTGCTCAACAAGTCTCAACAATCATTTAAGGCTGCCAAAAGAGTTTGTTAGTTAACTCTTGTGAGAGTTAAAAAAATTAACTTTCAAATCTAACCCTTTAATAAGTAATGTTCAAACAAAATAGTAAAACTTTTTTGATTGAAGAACCGAGATTAAAAGTTAAATTAACTCTCAAAATCAGTTATACCCTGTGATATGTTACTTATTTTACTGTAATTCTTTTCTATTGTTTGCATCTTGTGGATCTGGAGTTAATCAATTCTGTTTCCCAGTTCCCACCACATAAATCTAACATGCTTTACAACTAATATAAGCAAATAAACGAATCTAATTGGAAGATGATGAATCTTTGTATTTTCTATGCGCCGAAATCATTACTCTAATTTTTTTTTTTTTCACTATCTAGATTTTGACATTTGTGAACTTATATGAGCTGTACTCTTTTTATGTTTTTGGGTTTAGTCGTTATGGTGGGACATAAAGAGTTAAAAGATCATATTCTTGGAAGACTCTATATACAGGTCATGGTTTAATTTTCTTGTGATTAAGAATATATATTATCTCCAGGTGGCGGAGTATTTGGTAAACAGTACTTGTATTTTATTGCTGTCCTTTGCCTTTTACCTTTAGGCAAGCGCTGTTGGTTTTGTTTTTAGTTGCAATACATGATACATCCACCGGTTGATGAGAGAGATTGAGATGCACTGGATACAACAAAATCTAGGCAAAAGGAAAATATTAAAAAAATTACTGCTACTTGTATGTGCTTCAGATTATCGATTTATCATCAAGGAAAGCTAGGCTAAAAGAATCAACAGTGAAGAATATTTCTCTTTTTTCTTTTCTTTTTTTTCCTTTCTGCTCAGCACCCTTTTCCTATATTTCCTATGCAATTTCTTTGCTTAAAATGAACCAATATATATATATATATATATATATATATATAGAAGAAATGGAACTTTAAAAACCATATAAAAGTTTTTTTTTTTTAGAGATAGTTTCGATCTTCTTGATGGTTGCTCTTTACCACCAGATTAAAACACATATTAATTTTGTATGTAGATGAGAATTGAATTTTAAATATCTTATTTAATAGTTTATAGTTAAGTTAACTTGAACAGATAATAAACTAAAATAAACTTTACATTTAAAAAAAAATTTAAATAAACTAAGCCAAACATAAACTTTATCAGTATAGGAGTGACTATAATGTCTTTATATTCATAACCTTTACTAGATTGATGGATAAGAAAGCTACATAAAATTCTTGCACTTGGTCCAACCATGTTTTTGAAATGATTGAGAAAAATTCAGCTGCAGTATACAGGAAATGCATGTGCCGGTTGCAGATCTTTTGAAAACGACATTTTCCTCTAAAACAAGGCACATAAAAATCTAATGTTCCATTCCTTGTAGCAAAAGGAGTCCAACACCTCATGCCAAAGCAGATAAAAAATAAGAAAAGATGTTTCCATGATATCTATCAGAAAACAACTTTAAAGGAAAACATATTTCTTTATATAAAACGTACATATACAACATGTTACTAATAATTGTTATTTTTAATTTGGGATGTTCGTTAATTTCTGGCTTGTAGCATGGCCAAAAAAATTAATAAATAAAAAAGAGAGTATATAATTAGGACATTCTTATACTTTTTTTTAATGAAGAGTGATGATTATAAAGGTTAATTAATCAAGTGAGGTTTGTGCTCAAGTCAAAAGTGATTTGTATGAAACCAAGAAAAGTTTAAAGAAAGAATTGCTTTGATAATTTTCTGTTAAAGCCTTAAAGGTTTAACCACTTCACCTTTTACGAGTTCCCAAGTAGAATGTATATATGAAAAAAGTAGTGTGTATATAGGAGATCTAAACATGTACTTTATATACTATTGTCCTTTCTTTCTAGATACTAGACTAGTACCTTCAAAAGGGCAAAGGCCTTATATGACCAAAACAGTAATGGATAGTGTGTTTTTCTCATATAATTGTGAGGTGTATACATTTTTCGATTAATAATGTATATATATTGAATACGATAATTTCATCAATATATATATATATATATTTATTGAATACGATAATTTCATAAAATATATATATATATATATTGAATACGATAAATATAAGTTTACATTGTGTGTATATAAAAATAATTATTTTTTGTAAATGAATTTTGTGCATATATAAATTCACATATTTTCTTTTATGCAATTATACGTATATGTTTTTTTATTTAACAAAGCCCCAATATTAACCAGGGGGAGTTTTCTATTAATTTTAACCAAATGAGAAGAGATTTAGAACTCTTTTAGTCTTTTTATTCTCTTCTTTGAGAAAGTCAGATTTTTTTTAGCGTGATTAAAATGTCCTGGCTATTACCCGAATTTCTCCCTCTCCCTTAAACCCAAAGGTGCCATAAGACCAATTGGAGGTTCAGTGACAAAATGAAAATTTTGAGTTTTCCTTAGAAAATATAAACTTCCGCATAGAACGAGAACATGAAGGATTTAGTACTCAAAAACATTATGAGTGAAAAATGTTCCTCATAAATTATAAACTTCCTTCACTGTTTTATTTTAAAATTTCATCCTCATTTGTACTTTCATTCCGTTGGGAAAGGTTACTTATTCAATCTCATTTTGATTTTTAAGTGGGTAAAATGATTCTATGGGTCCTATGTTAATTAAGCATGTCAAACATGCCTAATTACCTTTAATCACATCCCTAAAAATTCTCAAAAACCCCATGCCCACACGAAACTAAAATGTCTGATTTTTCTTCATTCTTTTTAGAATCCAATGCAAATACTCCGGCTTTCCCTCAAAAGTGGGGCCGAAAGGTCCCCTTCATGTACCCATACCCGAGTACATATTTCCACATTCTGATTAAAACTAAACTACTTGTAAAGGGTAAAGGCCATTTGTAAAAAATTGGTGAATGGCGCAGACAACCTCAACTCTGCAGCTTGGTTCATGCACTTTGGCTAAAACAGGACGATGAGTTTTGTTGGGTACAAGAAGATAAAAGCATCCTTATATATATATATATATATATATGTAGGACAAAAAAAAAAAAAAAGAAGTAATAATAAAGCATCGATTAAAATAGAAAAATGCCATGGTAAAACTGCGTGGTACGAATGACAATACACAGCCAAAATCAATCATGATCAACCTCAAGATTGAAAACAGGACAATCATGGTAAATTCACTAAATTCAAATTGTACACGGTACACCTCAAGAGTGCATTGCAGATGTACAACCAGACATAATAAATGAGTGTGAAAAATAGATGTTAATTGGTGGGGGAAAAATAAAAAATTAATTTATGCTAATTTATGAAGTATTTTTATAAATTTTTTACAAAAAAGAAAAAATTATTATTATTTTTAATAATAATGATATTAAATTTTTTTAAAAATTATTAATTAATGATTGTCTTAAGCCTGTTAATCAGATTTTATTTCCTAATGTTTAGGCTCGCATTAATGTAATATTTTTCCGGTTGCTATTATGCTTTCCTCTTTCCTGGTCCACTTTTATTTAGGCAGTGCTAATTTAGAAAACTATAAATAAAAAAAAAAAAAAAAATTGAATTTATAATTATATCTCACATCCACAGGAACCACTATCAAAAAGTAAAGTACAAGTAAGAAACATTAGAGTAGAAACATGGTTATCATTCAACAAAATTACTCTTTTGCATGCTGTAATCCTTTTAGATTATAAAGTAGAAAGGTATTCCATTTCTGTATTGGGGGCCAAGACTTTAATCACCAGGACCACGACCTGACCAGAAACCACTTTATTAGATGGTAAACAATGTTTTGTTTTGTTATAATTATTGACTTCAACTTCACGTTGTTCCTAGTGTAACCCAGAAGATCTGGTTACGTAATGGATTACTGTGAAATAGGCAAAAACATAATGTAAACTAAGTTGTAGCAAATCCTACGATATAGTGATGTGCCAATATCTGAGAATAACACATATTCTACAAAATTCAACACCTTACCAGGACAGATCATTCTCAAATATTGAAACATCACTATTTTGCAAGATTTGCAGCAAATCCTTGCTCCTGTGAAATTACGCATTAATTTTTGTTTTGTTTTTCTTCTTTTTTGCTGTGTTCTGTTCTCATTTCCTTTTCCTTTGGACTGTTTGATTGAAATTTATTGAAAAAGAAAACCACGTGGATTGTCGGGTTCAAAATTGGAGTCTGCAAAGCATGTAACACAAAGAGTTATTTACTTATCTTACTAAAAAATCTTATGAGATCATCGTTCCACAATATTTGAAACTCATACATGTGAATTTTGTACAAATTGTGAGAGAAATATTTTATAAAACTGTTTTATGGAATAGTACTTTTTTGCGTGTAATAGACATAAGGAAATAAAACAAAAAACAAAAGGAAAAATTCAAAAATTTCTATATTTGTGATAAATTTAAACCTTGTATATTTAATTATGTATGTGGGAGGGGGGTAGGGCATAAATAAGGGATATTACCCAAATAAGTTTGAATTAAGTAAGCAATTGAGCCCAACTACTCATTATCTCCGGCCCAACACAAATAAGGGTGATCCAGATAGAGAAATTGAAGAAGTCGACTTGCCCAAGGGACATATACTCCTTGAGAGACTGTAGATGAACTACCAAGGTCATGTGACTGAAGATCGAGAAAGAAAGTATACGTGTAAGCAACACAAGGAGAAAGTTCCTAGATAAAGCACTCATCATCTTCACATTTAATGCACTTTATCAACTCAGTTAGCTGCATTAATGACAGAATGACCATTAAACAATGTCCCCACACCCTACACTCTACTCTACCACCACCAGCAAGGCGACGATGGGACAAGTATCTATGAAATGATCAACGACTCTCCAGGTGGAAGGTAAGAATGCAATCCCAACAATTATGTATAGTAGAAAAGATCCTTCTAGAAGGGGATCGAAAAAACTAAGAAAAAAGAGAGAGAAATGAATAAGGAATTGTGTAACTCAGAAGCCTTGTTATCATAAGCACAATTGCTTCTCGAACAAGCCCAAGAAGAAAGCTTGAATAACATACTTTGTTCTTTTTACTTATCTCCTTTTAACTATCGTTTCATATACTACTCTTTCTTTAAAATTCACAAACTAAGGCTACTAAGACTTGATGGGTTGACCTTAACAACTCACTTCTACAAATAAATTGCACCGGACTTGAACTTCAACACATACCTATTCTTATTGGGCTTGGTCTCATGCAATGCCCCCTACAGTGTCAATTTATAACCAACATTTGTCAAAAAGTCTTATAACTTAATTTGCACTTCTTTGAAAATATCTAGAGTTTAAATCATTCTCTGCCATTATATTATATTATTATTATTATTATAAACTCTATGTTTTCATTTTTGTAATAATCAAAATTCTCATCTATTTGCGAAAGAAATCAAGCATCAATACCCAAAAAAAAAAAAAAAACCGTTTTACTCAACTTATATAGCTCTAATTTATTGCTTCACATCAGAGAGGGCATTGCCAAGGAGGCAACTTCAACCTATATCGCTTAGTTTACACCCCCCCCCCCTCACATTTAAGATAGGTATTTTTACCACCAAAAAAAAAAAAAAAAAACACAAACTCATTTGAATCCATTACCGTTTTCTCTCTAACTCAAAGTCTTAAAAAAAAATTACCACCCTTGTCTTCCCTAGGGGAAAAAAAGTTTAAAAAAAATGGTTGTTTTTTATGCATGCTTATTGCTTTCAAATTTCTTGTTTTAGGCAATAGTAATAAAGTAAGACTCAATTTTTAATTGTTACATTAATAAAACTGTGTGATTAATGAGTATTGAAGTATATTGGTTAAGGTCAAGTTTTTTATCGCAATTGACTAATTTTTCTTTTAGGCAATCAAGCCACTTTCAATCAAAGGAATATTTATTTATTAAATTTTACTACTTTCAAATATAATGAAACTTGTTAAATTCTTCGTTAACGAGAATGTACCTTGAAACTAGTTAACAAAAGCCACAAAAAAAGAAATCGAGATCCATTGTTATATTTTTACATATCACGTTACGTGAGATAATTACATTGTGCAACATGTTCCAAATCCATAAAAATGTGGGGTTAAAAGTTAAAACTGACTTAATTAAAAATATAAAGTTTAATTTTGTACATGTAAATTTTTTCTTTTGGGATTTTAAACAAAAAACAAAAGCAAAGGAAAGGAAACGCTATAGGTGTGAAAAGGGTTGGGGTTAAGGTTGGCTGTGGGTCCTATTGGAAAATGCAATAAACCCGTGCTCTGCTCACTGTCCCCTGAATCCCTCAATTATTATCACCTTCTTCTTCACTCCACCGCTCGCAGTATTGTCACTGTGTCACACACTTTCTCATCCGTACAAATCGCAACAAAATAGAGAAAGAATAAAAATATGAGTGAGTCTCACACCAATTTTTCCACAACTTTATCATGTTACGACTCGAGAGATGAAATTATAGACCAAAATAAACCTATTATTTTATTTTTATCACTCACAAATCCCGGTATAACAAAAGTGTGGCTAAATTGTAAAAAAATTTGTGGTAGTATGCCTGTTGAAAAAATACGCTCTTTCACTGTCTCACCACTCACTCAATCAATCAGGCTCAGGTAAGCTGAGCTCACTTTTCTAAGTTTTCTTTTATAAAATATTCATACTCTCAACACAGTCACGCGCGTCCTCACACTCCCACATTCAAAATCCTATGATTAATCATTAATATTTATCTCTCTCTCTCTCTCTGTCTCTGTTTTTTATACTTAAGTTTTAAGCGGCTTTTGAATGTTCAAACTAGAATCGCGGCTCTAATCTCTTTATCCGTGTTTGTCTTTACCCCATTGTTTGTCTCTATCTTTTCCCTCTGTGCCTGTCCCTTTCTATTGCAAAGAAAAAATCAAAGAAGCTCTGTGCTTTTCACAGAGAATCGAAACCAGAGCTTCTTCTCAACAGTCTTTATATATATATATATATATATATATATATATAAACACCCTTCTTTTGCATTGTGCACAAAACAATTATATACTTGTATTGCCAAATTTTTTGGCTACATCTCCTCCATTTTCTGTAAACTCAAAAAATTCCATTTGGGTCTTACTCAAAACCACCATTAATGGAAGCTTCCCCATCTCCGATCTCCATCCAAACCACCCCACTTCAAGACCACCCAGAGGCTTTACCAAAGCCTTACAAAAAAGGCTTTGTCACAACTCTAATGGAAGCCGCAACACTTCGTTCTCATTCGTTCAAAGAAGACACATACTTCATCTCCAACCTCAAGTCCTCAGAGAAAAAAGCTCTCCAAGAACTCAAAGACAAGCTTGTAGCTTCTGAAGCCTCCGATTCGTCCATGTGGGGTGTTCCTCTATTGGGTGGTGATGACAAAGCCGATGTGATACTGTTAAAGTTTCTAAGAGCTAGAGATTTCAGGGTCTCTGACTCACTCAACATGTTGCTCAAGTGCTTAGCTTGGAGGAAAGAGTTTGGAGCGGACAATGTGGTTGAAGAGGAACTTGGGTTTAAGGAACTTGAGGGTGTGGTGGCTTATATGCATGGTTATGATAGAGAGGGACACCCTGTCTGTTATAATGCTTATGGGGTTTTTAGAGACAAGGAAATGTATGAGAGAATCTTTGGTGATGATGAGAAGCTTCAGAAATTTTTGAGGTGGAGGGTTCAAGTGCTTGAGAGAGGGATTAATCTTCTGCATTTTAAGCCTGGTGGGGTTAACTCTATTATTCAGGTCACTGATCTCAAAGACATGCCCAAAAGAGAGCTCAGAGTCGCTTCTAATCACATTCTCTCTTTGTTCCAAGATAACTATCCTGAGATGGTGGCTCGTAAGGTAATACATTTTCCCATTTGATTTTTTAGACTTAAATGTAAAAATCATTTGGTGTTTTAAGGTTCATAGAAATAGTAAAAAAAAGTACATGTTAATTAAATGAGGAACAGATAGTGTGGCTTAAGATGGACTGTAGAAAAGAATGCATGTGGCCAAACTCTAATTAGTTAATACATGGTAGATCCCAAAATTCTGGAGCCTAGTGTTGAGGGTTTGTTGCATATTGATATTGGAAGGGTATGACTTTGGATAGAATTGAATGACGGAAAAGAATGTTTATGGCTGATCCTGATTAGATCTCTCAAAATTTTTGGAATTAGGCTTGGATGTTGATATTGTATTTGGTGTATGCATTTGTAGTTTGGCTCTTCTGTTTGTTTGGAGGGTTCAGATTTTTTTTAAATGTTGTTTCATGTTAGGATAGTAAGGATTCATAGTAATAATAAAATTTTTGGATTAAGGCTTAATGATTGTTGAATTTTGTGTTGGAACTTCTTGTTTGGCTTTTGTGTATGTGTGTTTCCTATACTGATACATGTGACTGTCTTTTGGGTTCAGATTTTTATCAATGTTCCTTGGTACTTCAGCGTGTTGTATTCGATGTTCAGTCCGTTTCTAACTCAGCGAACTAAGAGCAAGTTCGTGATCTCTAAGGAAGGAAATGTTGCTGAGACACTCTATAAGTAAAGTCTCTCTTGCATTCTTCTTTTACCATCAATAATTATTCTATTCAATGCTCTCTCTACTCTGTCTATTTCTGGTTTGTTACGTGTAAATTTGATTGGGAATCTTCTTAGGATTTTTTTTTTGTTAGCTTTTCTTTTCATTTCACTATCTTCTGCGAAGGGATCAAAGATTCCCAATTAGCTTTTAATTTTTTCTGTCGACTTCTCCATTTTTTTACTTCGGTTTTGTTCTATTGTTAAAGACAAATTCTTCTCTCGTTTGTTGTTTCTGTACGACCCTTTTACCTACCAGTCCTTTTTATTTTTTTGGTAATTCCAATTTACCTTCACATTGTTCACAATTTGAGCTTGTTTTTTGAAATGGGTTTTGCTTTTCTGGACAGGTTTATTAGGCCTGAGGATGTTCCTATTCAGTATGGTGGACTGAGTCGACTCAGTGATTTGCAGAATGGTCCTCCAAAACCGGCCTCCGAGTTCACTGTCAAAGGCGGAGAGAAAGTTAATATACAGATAGAGGGGATTGAGGTTCATTTATTATCTTTACTTTTAAAGTTTAATTTCGGCTCTCTTTAATAAATAGTACTACTAATTTAAATCTATTAATAACATTTAAAGCCTAAAAATTAGGTGCTAGTTATTTCTCACTGAATTATTCAATTGAATCCATTCAATCTTTAATATGATATGAAGGCTCTTGTTAACATGGGACTAGGATCCTTTAAAGATTTTAGGTAACTGCATAGTAGAATTCCAAATGACTTTTGAGTTTTGACTACCAATATTTTGGTGTATGTTTATACTATGATGTGGCAAAATTTAATGTAATTATTTTGAAATGGATGGATAAGATTTAAGAGTTTTATGGTGAAGTTTCTCTACTAACTTGTGATAGTTTTTCTCCAAAAAAGAAAAAAACTTGTGTTAAAATAATTATTAAGTACTTCCGGAATACTTTCTCAAAAAAAAAAGTACTTCCGGAATATGAAAATTTGGTGATTCCTTGTCTCGTATTTATGATGAATCTTACCAACTAAATTCATGGTAGGATCTATCAGAAATGTGAGAAGATGGATTATGTCAGGATATCGCAGGTGTAGCTAATAATGTTCCATAATATTAACAACTTCCCTATAGGTAAGGGAAAAGTTGTACTATTCCCTTATATATCCTTTTTATACATTCTTCAAAAAAATAAACTCTAACTGCTGGCAAATATCTGCTGAAACATATAGTCATAATGAAGTTGTGCTTGCATAATTAATTAGTATTTATGAGTCCATTTTTATTTTCAAGTTGGATTTAATCCTGTCAAAAAAAAAAAAGTGTATATTTTATATGCCTGCATGTTGAGGATACTTACTAACAACTAACAAGATCATTGTTTGAATTCTGGTCAAAGCTCAATCATACATGACAAATTTAATAATGGTCAGTAATTGTATCTTACTAGGCTGGTGCAACTATTACTTGGGACATAGTGGTTGGAGGCTGGGACTTAGAATACAGTGCTGAGTTTGTGCCCAGTGCAGAAGGTAGCTACACCATCGCTGTGGAGAAGCCTAGAAAGGTTGCTGCCTCTGAAGAAGCAATTCACAACTCATTCACACCATATGAACCTGGCAAAATGGTGCTCTCCGTGGATAACACAACCTCCAGGAGGAAAAAGGTCGCGGCGTATCGTTACATTGTGCGCAAATCCACCGCATTAGTACCGGCTACCTTCAATTATGCTAATTAAAAATCAAAGGGTGTTTTTGATCTTATTACTATGTTCCTTTGATGAAGGGGCTTTGATTAATCGTGTGTTACAGTTGTGAAACTTTGTCAATGTCTTTACTTGAATAGTTGCTAGCGTAATGTAAAAAAAATGGTGGTATTATATATTGCTTAGTGTAGACGAAAAGTTGATTAACTTTGCTTATATAAGTGCATGTTCCCTTTTGTCCCCATCTCTGCTTCTGTATAAGAGTGACTCTGATTTGAGAATTTTCAACCAAGTTTACTTCATAGCACTCTTTATAACTCTTTCTTTTTCATAATTGTTGATATGACCCGATCGATTCATAATAATAAAAGTAGTGACAGGAAAGTAGTGACAGTAATGGATCGAGTTGTAGGTGAAGTGTTGTTACTCTAATCACTCGCAAAAAAAAAGTGGAAAAAAGTGGTGTAAAACCCTAATTTGCCTTGTCCTGGTATGTAGCAAAGAGGGACAAGAGGTTTTTTTTGTTTTGTTTTGGAGCAGCGAGTATTGATAAAAGCAATTGGTAGCAGGTACCTAGTTTGCAACTTTGCATTTTGTCTTGGGTCGTGAAAGGGATTGCTTAATGGTCACAATCTTTTTGTACAATTCTCTTTGCTTTGGTCTCTTTAATTTAGGAGTGTTTTTGGGGTTATCAAAAGTGGAGCTGGTGGGAGATGAGAGATATTGACTAGACATGGTGGTAGTTGTCTTTTGCTGTGTTTTCTTATCCTTTTTCTGAAGGTGTTGGTATGAATGTATGGTATCATGTTACGGTCCACAACATACATTTTTGGGTTAAATACCATTAGCACCCTGTTGGGCTAGCATTAGCATTCCATATTAAAACTTTTCAAACCTACTTGGTCTCTTATTAAGAAATAGGAGAAAAATGAGTAATGAGTTCAACGGTTTACAGAGTAAGTTGGTCAGTTTTGAAAAGTTTCAAATGTGGCATATAATAGCTCAAACTTTAGGAACGTTAAGCTTTACTTTAGTATTATCAAAAGAAAAAAAGAAAAGAAAAGAAAATAAATGAAATATAGGAAAATTCGTAGTATCAAAAGAAAAAAAGAAAAAGAAAAAAAATGAAAAGAAAGGAAAATCCCAACAAAATGATCGGTAGGAGAGAGGAGGCTCACGGACAAAGTGAGTTTTAACTTTTAACGTGACTAGGGTTTGAAAAGTGTGGTGTGTTGTTGAATTTTGGTATGTGAAATGTCAAAATTTTGCTCTATAGAGGGAGACTGTACGTTTGATTTAAAGCCTCATTTAATTTATAGGTATGAGCATTTTTTTTTTTGTCAATTTTCATTATGTAAGCAAAAGTGTTAATCCATAGTGTAGCTTTTTAAGATCTTAACTAAAAAAAGTAGAAGTACTTTTATTCAGTAAAATTTACTTAATTGAACACAAACATCAACAGTTTCTGTTCATTTGGGTACTCATTAAAGGAAATTCGAATTTGGCTTCTTTTAAACATGATAGTTATTGAACAAGAAGTGTTACATCTACATCATTTTTACAATATTTTCACATCAAACTATAGGTGGTAAGTTGTTATTGGTTTTGATTTGAACCCACAATTGAAAATACATTTATACCTATTAGTGATATTCAATAAATCTATCACTTAAAATTTGTTGTGAAAATAGTGTAAACATATCTTTTTCTTATTGAATACTCATGCATTGAGTTGGTTCTGTTTCCTAACATGATTGGTGAATCTCATCATAAATTTAATTAATAGTCAATTAATGAGCAAAGCAATTGATAAATTGTTTTTGGGTAGTTACTTAAGCATTCATTTAAAGAGGTACTCCCTCCGTCTCACTTTATTTGTCCTCTATTCCATTTTGAGATTTCCTAAAATGTTGTCTGGATTCTAAAATAAAATTAATTAATTTACTAATATTTGTATTATACCCCTACTTTATTTTCAAAACTATTTGAAAAGAAAACTAACAAATATTTAAAAAATCAATCTAATTAAGACGCCTTTTTAGTTGCCTCATTAAGAATAACTAATTTTTTTAAAAAGGTGATAAATTTATTTAAGGGCAGTTTTGTAAATTTATACATTTTTATAAAACAGACAAGACAATAAATAATGTTTCCTTAAAAAGTTTGACTTTTCAAATAAGACAAACAAAGTGGAATGGAGAGAGTATTTGTCAATGCATTGTGACCTCGATTTCTTCTTAATTAATGTATTTATGCACCTTTAACATATTTCATTTAATTAATGGGATTCATTATCAAAGAAGTATCACAACACAATATTGAGTAATTATACATTCTTGAAAAAATAAAAGTATAAAATGGATCATGTAGTGTATCGGTTTCATATGGACTTTTGTTTTTAATGGTAATATAATCTATGTCCCTAGTGGATTAGAATATTAGATATCATGGATTTGTATATTCAAATTTCAAAAATAAATTATTTAAAAAATCAAAAATTTGCTCGAGAGTCTTATGCCTCAACTTCTATCTTTTAGTATATTCAATGAAAACATAGGTCCATATTCTCTTTACTTTAACTATCTAATTAGAAAAAAAAAAGCAAAAAAATTTGAATTTTGTTTTTTCGACATACCATACCTTTAAACTGGGGTCATAAATAAGAGGAACAAAATTTCTTTCTAAACTAGTTTGGAGAAAAACTCTTTAAACTTCTCATATATTTATTTTTGGGTGTGAATTTTGAAAATCTAACCGTTGAATTTCATGTTCTTTATGTTCTTAACATGCGTATCAAATTTCGTTCAAATTTGATATTATTTACTATTTGATCAATTTATTTTTTTTATATAAATTTTAGATCACAAAAACTTGCAATTATAACATTTATTTGATGACATATCAATTGATTTTTGATATTCTTGAAATTTTGTAAGTATTAAGAATGTAATAAGAGCATGTAATATAACAGTTAGATTTTCAAAATCCACACTAAATATAAAGATATACGATGAATTTATAGAATTTAAATTAATTTAGAAAGAAACTTTGTAATGATTGAATTTTCACAATGCCCAAAGCAATCTAGGTGAAAAATGCATTAATTTATGTTTTTTGCTTAAGTCATAATTCAAAATCATAGCATGTGTCAAGTGCTTCGGACCTAAAGGATAAGTCTTATGCCACATAAAGTTATAAAATAAATGACATAACTTGTCATAGTTGATAGAGTGTCCTTATATGAACTCACTATTATCTCTTTACTAATCACAATTTATTATATAAGTAAGTTTATAAGTAAGTTGTAGCATTTATTATGCCCTTTGTGATGCACTAGGAGAACACCTGACCCAAACCCAATCAAAAAGAAAAGAAAAAGTTAAAGTCAGGAAAACTGCAGGCTTTAATGTATTCAATGGGCTCATGTACACTGGTGTATGAAAAAGTCCAAGACACACAATCTTTTTCACAACAGAATTGTGGCCAAATTATGACCAGAAAAAAAAAAAATTTGTGGTCCTGTAGATTCATAATAACCTTTGATGTATTGGTACGATCCAAGGGGCCTTCGTTGGTTTTTCCTTCTGCAATGACGAAAAATTGGAATAGATTAGAGAGTGTTGTCCACTCAATAATTGTCGTACATTGTGCTGCATATCAGGTGGCAGCAATGTACGTATGCCATCTCCTTCTATTGTAATTGTACCATTAGAGCAGTCTACACTTTATCAATACCTATATATTTGTCCTTAGCTCCACACCGACATACTTCTCCTCATTTATTTATTTATTTATTTTTCAAAAGGTTAAAAAGGCAGGGCCATACTCTCCTTTATCTTTATCTTAATGTCATCTTGTTGATGGGAAATAATTCAGCGAAGGCTCTTTTTTATTTTTTTAATATATATATATATATATATATATTTATTTATTTGATAATTTGATAGTTAAGAGGTGAGATTTGAATAACCTATATTTTCGTTGAAAATATTTTTAAGGCTTTGGTGATAAATACTTTTTTTTTTGTCAAACATTTTTTTTAAAGTAATAATAATTCTATAATTACAAGAATGTGGTAAAAGGGATTTAAATGTTGGGCATCTTTATTAGAAACAACTAAAAGTATTAGTTGAGCTACAAGACTTAACTTGTTGGAGTTGTTAAAATTAAGTACAGGTTTTAGTTTTCTAGCTTCTGGTTTATAAATTATTCCTTTCTTATTTAGTAGTATATATAATCCAAACAATTACTTGGGTTTGAGTTTGAATGAAAGAAAGAAAAAGTGTGTATATATATATACATATATATGCTTGTTCTCCATAGCATGTGGTCCGCTATAATTGTGAAGTAAAAAAAAAAAAAAAAGAAAGAAAAAATATATGTGATACATAATAAGATAAATTTTTGAGAGAAAAGAGACCGAAAATTTGTAATAGTACCTCATGAATCAAAAATATGTATGCTCTCCTAAAGTGTGAAGTGTGAACCCTACACGTTTGTGAGGTCCACCCAATAAGCTCAAAAATTATTTTGAAGCCTACATAAATATCTCCCACATATTACTTGAATATTCTCTATGTTATTGGGCTCTCACAAATATTTTCTACATATATAAGCCCTACAAATTATTTTGGACCCTCTCACAAATACTACCCACTATAATCCACATATTATCCAACTTGAGTTTTCACAAAAAAAATGCCCATTACCTTGCTACCAACGTTGGGCTACAAAATATGCTTCCTCCACAAAAAAGCCCAAACTCATTTACATTGTGGGTTAAACCCAAAAAGCCCAACAAAAACCTTTTACAAAGCCTGTTGCTACACAACACCTTTCTAAGCCCGTTGCTACACGACATCTCTAAGTTCGTTGTTACACAGCACCTCTCAGTCCGTTGCTACACGGCACCCCTGAGCCCGTTGCTACACGGCACTTCTAAGCCCGTTGCTACACGGCACCTTTAAGTTCGTTGATACATGACACATTTTCTAAGTTCATTGCTACACGGCACATTTTCTAAGTCTGTTGCTACACGGCACATTTTCTAAGTCCGTTGCTACATGGCACCTTTAAGCCCGTTGCTACATGGCACCTTACAAAGCCCGTTGCTACATGACACCTTTAAGCCCGTTGCTACACGGCACTTTTACTAAGCCTGTTGCTATACGACACCTTACAAAGCTCGTTGCTATACGATACCTCTAAGTCCGTTGCTACACGGCAATCTTACAAAGTCCATTGCTACACGTCAATATATTTACAAAATTTCAAACTATTTTACAAAACCCAAATACTAATTTGGAAAATTATTTTACAAAAACCCAAATACTAATTTGGAAAATTATTTTACAAAAGCCTTGATGATGCGAAGAAAATCAGTAGGCTGGATGCTTCGGATTAGAGAGGACTACCGGTTGTCTTGATGGCCTGAAAAAGAAAGAACAGTAATCAAAGGTGACCGGGGTTGCCGACGAATAACTCTTCGATGACAAAGTCAGTTTTCTCTCTATTATTTTTGAGTTCCAACTTTTTAGGAATCATAGAACGTACCTTTTCTTGGTCTAAATCAATGTTTAGATAGTGTCCTAAGAGCAGTTACTGGGTTTGTAACCTCCGAGATTTCTTTGAACTTCCCCCTGACAGTGAACTGAGACCTTCAGACACCTTCTTGTGACCTTTGAGACCTAGATGGCACTGCACCTTGCCTTGGAATTGAGTCTTCGGATTGGCTTTCTGACTTGGTTGGACCTAGGTGAGGACTCTTGAACCTGTTGGGTTGGACGAAGACTCCACCTTTGGTACGGGGGTGACCTTACTACTTTCAAACTAGACCCATTCAGTGGCTCATCTCCTGGCACTCACGCGGGATTTCATACCAAACCACGAAATCGGTTCAGAGGAAGACAAGCCAATACACGCACTTGCTTTATCTAGTGGGCCGCCCCTATTACGAATTATGATACAGAGTTGTTTTACACACTCGTAAATTTTCCAAAGTGTCAGTGCCTTGTCCTAAGACCCTCAAGTCATGCCTACCTCGTCCTGGGGTCCTCCAGTCGTGTAAGGTGCAGGGACAAGGTGTTGCACAGCTAAAGGTCAACACCAGGGGATGTCGTCCAAGGGAACCACCCACGTTCACAAGAGTCTCGTCCTGGGAAAGGAAGAACCTCTCTTGTGGACAAGGTACACACGACTGGAGGACCCCAGGATGAGGTAGGCATGACTTAAGGGTCTCAAGACGAGACACTGAAACTTGGGAAAATTTACGAGTGTGTAAAACAACTCCGTATCATACGTGTAACTCCCAATGACCGTTACGCATAAAGAATGTAACTCCTAAACAGTTGAGGAAGTTAATATTCGAACACACACACCTCCTTAAATCGGGGGGAGGTTACAAACCCAGTAATTGCTCTTAGGACACTATATAAATACTGATTCAGACCAAGAAAATGTACGTTCTATGATTCCTAAAAAGTTAGAACTCAAAAATAATAGAGAGAAAACTGACTTTGTTATCGTAGGGTTATTGACCGACAACCTCGGTCACCTTTGATTACCATTCTTTCTTTTTCGGGTCATCAAGACAACCGGTAGTCCTCTTTAATCCGAAGCATCCAGCCTACTGATTTTCTTCGCATCATCAAGCCCAAATATTAATTTGGCACTATCTAACAAAGCCCAAATACTAATTTGGCAAACTATTTCACAAAATCCAAATACTAATTTGGCAACTATTTCATAAAACCCAATAATATTTTGACAACTATTTCATAAAACCCAATATTATTTTGGCATTATTTCTAAAAGCCCAATATTATTTTGGCAACTATTTCATAAAGCCCAATAATATTTTGGCAACTATTTTCGTAAAACCCAATATTAATTTGGCACTATTTAAGCAAAGCCCAAGTATTAATTTAGCACTATTTTACAAAAGCCCAAATACTAATTTGACAACTATTTCTAAAATCCCAAATACTAATTTGGCAACTATTTCTAAAAGCTTAAATGTTAATTTGACACTATTTTACAAAAGTCAAAATACTAATTTGGCAATTATTTCTAAAAGCCCAAATACTAATTTGGTAAACTATTTTACAAGGCCCAAATATTAATTTGACAAACTATTTTACAAAGCCCAAATGCTAATTTTGCAAACTATTGTACAAACACCCAAATACTAATTTGGCACTATATTAATTTACAAAACTATTTTACAATCCCCAAATACTAATTTGGCAAACTATTTACAAAATTATTTCATAAGTCTAAATATTATTTTGGCAAATCTTTTATAAAGCCCAAATGCAATTTTGGCACATATTTACAAAATTCAAATATTATCTTAACACTTATTTCACACATACTAAGTCCATCACACATGGAAAATATAAATACTCATCCTTCAAGAAATACTTCTCTTACAAGACTTATAAAAGCCCATGTATATCATCCATGACAAAACTTTTCATTTTGTAGGGATAGTGAAGTCCAAACAAGCTCAAATATGAAGCCCAGCTGGGTTAACCCAACCCATACTCAAATCCTAGCAGCTGGAGTTCACGTGAGCTAATCAGGCAAAACTCAGCACAATCCAGCAGCTGGAGCCCATTGCCATCAGGTTTCAACTTGTCTAATCGAGTCAGAACAGGACATGTGTCCATCAGAGGCTGAATCCTTCCTCTACAAGCTGAAATATCATCATTTATCATGTAACATAAAGCTAAAACTGGCTTGACATAAAGCTGAAGGACTTGACAGAAAGCTGTAGCACTTCAGCCAGCCATCTCTTCTTTTTCCTCCAACCCATTCAGTCAAGCATCGAAGGCAACCATGACCAGGCCATTAAAGTTCTTGAAGCAAGTTGAAATCAACTCATTTTTCATGCTAAAAAATATGTATTTTCTGGTTTATGGACCAAGCACATGAACCCCTTATGGGAAAATTTAGGGAAATGTGGTTTGGAAGACACCAAGGGGATCCCAGTAGAGTTCCCAGTAAAGGCTCCAAAGCTGACACTTGGCTTGGGGTGATACAACCTGCCTTAGGGAACTCTGAATCTAGTAGCAGCTCAACCAAGATCATTAGCTTATGCATGCTCTAATCCCCATCAACCAAGGCCAATCAGCATTAATGTTGAGTCAGAATCCCAGCTATTATTATCCAAAACAGCAAGAATCTTCCAAAAGTTAAGCTTTCCACTTTTAGCTAAAATCCTAAGAACGAATCTCTAGGGATTCTCTGAAGATTGGGGAAGATTTAGCAAAAGTTATTTGCTAATTCCCCCTTAAATCTCAACTATAAATGGAACTCTCCATTAATGCCTTAGGGGGGACAAGAACATACCAAGAAATATACTCATAAATAAAAACTCTCACTAAACCCTTCCGTTTTCAGCTTCTCTAAACTCCAGCAAAGTTCTAAATCCCAAAACACTCAGTTTCAAGCATAGAAACAGAGTTCCTCAACTTCTAGCTCAAAAACACCTCTCATTCCTCTACTTAAAAACATACAACTCCCCCCCAGTAGAAAGTCCCAGCAGCCTTGCTATACACTCTCACTCATTACTCATATTACTCACAAATGTCTCTCTCCACTATATACCACGTTCATGAACAAGTCTTGGCACTATAATGATCTTGCTGCACTAGCTGGGATCTCTCTCTCTCCCTTCATCTCACACTAAGCTTTCCTTGTTGTTTGTAATTATGGAACCCATGATATTCACTTATTCATTTAGAATTGATGGTTATGATGTAACTGTTACTATAGAATTTTTCTCTGATATTATTGTGTTAGAAGACTCTTCTCCAGAGCTAACGGATGATAAGTGCGAAAATATGGATCTTTCTCTTCATCTGTGAAAAACTTTTCTGCTGAGTTATTTTTCTGCAGAGTTACAGCTGGGTTACTTTTCTACAAAAGTACTTTACAGCTGGGTTACTTTTCTGCAAAAGTACTTTACAACTGGGTTACTCTTTTCTGTAGAAGTACTTTACAGCTGGGTTACTCTTTTTCTTTAGAAACATTTTACAGTTGGGTTATTTTCTGCAGAAGCACCTTACCGTTGGGTTATTATCTGCAGAAACACTTTACTGCTGGGTTGTTTCTTACAGTAGACTTTTTAACCACGCTGACGTGTTTGTTGTAGGGATTGTTTAAAGGCCGTTCTTGTAAGTCTTAGTCTAGGCCTAAGACATAAAATTACGGTAAATTATTTGGATCTTCGCTGATAGCCTTTGGGCCGTGCATTGAGCCTATCATCGAGTTTCGGTTTAGGCCTCCGACCCAATATAAATCTCATTTGTTGGCAAGGAAACTTTTTTGCCCCCGACAGAGAGAAAAGAAACCTAAAATTGGTAATAGTACCTCATGAATTAAAGACGTGTATACTCCCATAGTGTGTGAAGTGTGAACCCTACACATCTGTGAGGTCCACGGAATATAAAGTGAGAGGAAAGATAAATATATGTGATATATAATAAGATCAATTATTGAGAGAAAAGAGACCTAAAATTGGTAATAGTACCTCATGAATTAAAGACATGTACACTCTCATAGTGTGTGTAGTGTGAACCCTATAGGTCTGGGAGGTCCACACGATATAAAGTGAGAGGAAAGATAAATACATCGGACATTTAATTAATACCCCTTCTCACAAGTCACAAGTGAGTGTTCAATTTTGGTAAAAAGATACAGAGGAGGTACCTATAGTTTTTGGGTATTGGAATAGATTTTAAAACCCAAACTGTCCCTAGGCCCAATTTTCACTCTAATATTTTCATCGCCTTCGTTTTGGGCCAACCATGGCCTGTGCTTCCCAGTTATAATAAAAAACCAAGCGTCCGTCTGGTGGGTCTTTTTAAAGGAGATTCAGAGTCCGGTTGGTATATGTGTTTAAAAATTAAAAATTGTCATTTAAAAATATTTGTGAAAATACGTGTTGATGAAAAAATGCATAAAAATACTTGTAATATTGTTTAAAAACTGAAAATTATTGTTTAAAAACACAAACCAAACACCCCCTCAATATTTGTATATTGGATTTTAGTTTTTTTCCTAACGTATGGCTTAAGCCATAAGCTACGTTGTTTTGAGTTTATAATCACATTTAGCAGCTGTAACTGAAATTTCAATCCCGTTTTCTTGCCTGGTTAAAAGGTGTTCCTCCTGATATCAAAACTCTAATACTTCGTATCCACAATTTTTTTTTTTTTTAAAACTAGCATTACAGGGGAAGGGGAAAGCTATGTAAAGCCTTTAAACTTGAGATAATTAAATCAAATTTTTTTATAGATTAGAAACAAAAATTAAAATCACCTAAAGGGTTTGTAATTTAAATTTTAGTCATTTTATGAAGTGACTTTGAGGCTTTTGTAATGTCTTTTTGACAACTAACTTAAACTAATTGAAAGCTCCAAACCGACACAATGTTGCACTCTTGCACATCACATTCGCAAAGGATTTCATGTTTAACTACATTGTTCTGAATTTTTGCAACTCGGCAAACCAGAAAAAAGAAAAAGTGATAGGCAAACGTGTCGAAAACCTGACCCATACCAGGACACGCTAGCTCTAAAAGTTTTGAACGTGTCTTACATGCAGTAATCCATGGAGCCTAATATAAACATGTTACACATGAATTTCCACAACCAAATCCAAAAATCACACTAAAAATCTTGAAAGAAAGCAAAGAATGGCTCAAGCAACAGTTACAGTGCAAGATCAACAGGCAGAATATTTTACCTTGTTGAGTGGCCACACCATACGAGCAGTTGGATTGGGCACTTGGAAATCTGGTTCAAAAGCTGGCGAATCTGTATTCACTGCCATTGTTGAGGTTTTGGCGTATTGCATACCTACAATTGTTCTTTTAGGCATGTCACTAATCTAACCTATAAAGTTCTATAAATTGGACATGAATTCATGTGCTACATCTGTATTGTTGAGTCTATTATCTATGAATCATATATATCGCGGCCAAACCCAGATAATTATTTTGTAACATGCATGGGACATGTTACCTTTGCTTAAAAAAGCAGCACCAGCATGCTCTGGAAAATAACAAACCTCGTTGATTACAGACAAGGAATGCTCATCATATCTTTCCAGAGAATGAGTTATTACTAACTTCTTTGTGACGTTAGGGGCATTGATTTTATGTGTCACTTGTAAAAGTGAAAATATACTTTTTGGTTTCGTTTTGCAATTATTGTTCTCTTATTGCTCTGGTTGGTTTTATCTATAGTTTCGTCCGAGATACCTATGCTACTTCTTTCTTCTACTTGCAGACTAATAATATCAATTGGTTTTTGACCATTAATGCTGCAGGCTGGTTATAGGCACATAGACACGGCTGCGGAGTATGGAGTTCAAAAAGAGGCATGGCTCTCTTTATCTCTCTCTCTAAACTCTTTTATAAACCTTTTTTTGGGGCAAATCTCTTCCCACTTAGTAGTTAGTACCATAGTGATCTATCATCTATACAATACAGCAAAGATAATTTTCTTTTTTACACGTATCTGCTGACAGGTTGGGCAGGGGCTCAAGGCTGCCATGTCAGCAGGAGTTGAGAGGAAGGAACTCTCAGTTACTTCTAAGCTATGGTAATTAATATATGATAGTTAACAGATGAGTAATATTAATATTATACATAAGTTTGTGGTAAGTCTTAAACAGAAATCAAAAAATAATTATTTATTTTTTATGATTGATTTAGTACTACTTACTATTTAGCACAAATTTATAAAAATTTTAAGCTTATTAATGTATAATAATAATGTATTTCCATCTCACATAATCATGAGTCTCACTAATCAAAGACTTACTATTTTTGTGAGGTAGACTTACTATTTTTGTAAGATAAGTATAATGAACAGCTCTAAATTTTATTGCAAAAGATAATAAATTGATAGATGAGAGTTTGCGTTGTTTTAATGAATTGATAACACGTTAATTTTTATCCACTAAAATTAGTAGAATCCCTAGGAACACACTTAAAATTTTTTATTTTTTACTTTTTACGGAAACATCCCTGCTCTTACATTTTTTGTGAATTATGTTATGTTTTAATGACTTGCAAATTGAGATTTTTGTCACCTCCGCAATTGATCTGAATTACCTTTTTTTTGGGGTAAGTTTGTGGAAGCAATTTACAAGAAATTGACAACAACGTTAACATTTTCTGATTGCTAGATGATTGCAAGCCTTTAGTAATAATTTGAGAGTAACTTTAGAATGTTCTCCGAACTAGATGTCAATTGAATAAGCAAAACTTTTAAAAGGCATAGGTTAGTTAAAAACCAAAGTCCACGAGGGGTTTGTTAACCAAAAGCTCATTTTTATGTTATGTGATATGGTGAATTCAGGTGCTCTGACTTGTCCCCAGATAGGGTTCGGCCTGCACTGAAATATACCCTTCAAGAGCTCCAACTTGATTACCTAGAACTTTACTTGGTAATTTTTGTATATAATCTGTCTTAGCTATCTTTTGTTACATATAAATAATGCAAACGTGAGAGGTTGTGATTCCATTGCATGGCAGATTGACTGGCCTTTCCACCTTAAAAATGGTGCCAGCAAACCCCCCAAGCCTGGTGATATATTGGACTTCGACATGGAAGGAGTTTGGAGAGAAATGGGGAAGCTTGTCAAGGGAAATCTCGTTAAGGACATTGGGGTTTGCAATTTTAGTCTTAAGAAGCTCAATAAGCTACTGGGTATTGGCCAAACTAATACTATGCCCTGTGTGTGTCAGGTGATTACATTAAAATATGTAGTAATTAAAGTTTAGTTTTCCTGATATAATTGACAAAAATAAGTATGGACATCTTTTCTTGGAAATGTTTTCATAATGGTTAAGGTGACAAATGGTTAATAGTAGATAATAAAGTAATCTATGTGACGAGACAAGCAAAAATTAATAATAAATTGTCAACTTAGCCAGTTAAGTTTTGAAAAATATTGTGAAAAAGTTCGTGTTGGTAACATTGGTATTACTTGAGTGACCTAATATCTTGGTACTTAACATATGAAAAAAGAGAGAGAATCAACATTTTATTTTGAGGTTATTTTTGTGTGTTTTTGAAGCTCAGATGGAGATGCATCCTGGATGGAGAAATGATAAAATGCTAGAGGCTTGCAAGAAGAATGGCATTCATATCACTGGAAGATTAATACTAGCTTATTTGGATGACTTATTGATATATTTTTTTTGGTAGCAGAATCTATTGATATGTTTGTTGTATGGTTTTGTTGGTAATTTGGATCGGACATGCATAATGTAATTCCTTTCTCCTAGGCTTACTCACCACTGGGCTCATCAGAAGGAGGCAGAGATCCGATCCATGATCAGACTTTAGAAAGGATAGCAAAGAAGCTTAACAAGAGCCCAGGTCAGGTGCTAGTGAGATGGGCCATCCAGAGAGGAACAAGTGTGATTCCCAAATCAAGCAATCCAGATAGGATCAAAGAGTACATCAAGGTCTTTGGGTGGAAAATCCCAGAGCAAGACTTCCAAGCCCTTTGCAGTATCTCAGATCAAGTATGTCTAATTCCATCTTGTCAGATATTTTTCAATTCAATAATAAGTTTAGTGACACAATTTTTTCACAATTTATAATAATTATTAAAGTGTGTCACGATTTATAATAATTATTAAAGTGTGTAGAGAGTAATGTTATTTCAATCTCAACTTATCTACGTGAACTTAATTTAATGTTATTTCAATCGCAACTTATCATATTAGTAGTTGTGAACAAGGTTGTAAAACTTTTTGTACTCCTCAGCATTGCTCTTTTGAATTTGGTGCTATGTATTGGCAATTGTATACAATAATTAGGCCATGTTGATAGAAATGTGTGTGACATTGAATTTTGGGTATGGGCTCAGAGACGAGTTCTGGATGGTGAAGATTTGTTTGTGAACAAGGAAGCAGGGCCATTCAGAAGCGCAGATAATATATGGGATCATGAGGATCAGTGACTAGCTTATGAGGTAGCCCCTAGAATGGACCCCAACTTTTGGGGAATGAGCTTGAGCTCAGCTCAATGACTTTCTTGTACTATTGCAACAAAATAAATAAAGTCTTTAAAATTTCAAATTACAAGGCAATTGCTTATATGAAAATTATGGCATGGGATTATACAAAAGATGGGATTAGCTTAAGCTTTTTTATTGTATGGATAGCAAGGTCCTACTAAGAGGTTGGTCCAGTGAGGGGTTGATCTGGTCATTGTTTTAAGGTTTATTCCCTGGTGGTGGGATTAGACTTGCTTAATTAATAGTGATCTAAGAGTCTTGGACTGACATCTACCACGTTTTCATTAGCATTAATTTGGTGTATGTACAACGAACGCTAGCCATTAATTAACATTATTTTGGTAGATGAGAATTTTTTACTTACAAGTTCACAACTCAACAAACAAGTAGGTGGATAGGATTAAAAATTTAAAACAATGTCATTAAGTTATATTAGAGCTTACTAGAGAACTAAACAATGTTATTACGCTATAAAGATCTTGCTGGATAGATAGGATTTTAACAGATTTAATAATGGTAAGTCATGCCACGAGTTCTAGTTAATTCAATAAATATAGAGTTCTAGTAAAGGACTTGGTTTGCCTGGTCGGGGAAAAAAAAAGACTTCGTTTGAATTCTTGCTTTGATGAACAAGAATTAATCATTGTGGAGTTATCATCTGTAAAAAAAGAAAAAGAAAAAGACCACAGGCCTAAGTCCATTCAAGCATGCCTCGTCTCTTCGATCCAGGCCTGGTTTTGCCATAAATTTTGGTGGTCAAAGCCACAAGCCTTTTAACGGTGCAGATTCGGCTCGCCCATTAGCCCCGTCGTTAGAAAGACTGAGAGACTCGAGAGGAATCGTAGTTTCTCTGGAACCAAACGATTTTTAATGATGGTAATCATGAAGCTGATCAAAGTCAAACTGTCAAACCATGTATATGTATTAATACATAGATTTTTTTTTTATAATTAGTGTGACATTGTGAATACCCTGCTAGTTGATTCTCCCAAAAAAAGAAAAGAAAAAAACCACTTCGGTTAAGTCAAATCCAAATATTAACATCTATCTTTTTGTTTTTTAAGAGCTTATTTTGCTTTCCCCTCAACTTGGGGGTAGTTAACAATTTCTTCCATATGAATTTAGCCCAATTTTCATTTTTGTTTGGCAAATGAACAAATACCTTAAATCGAATACTTTTTTGGGTTAAATTCAATGAAATTATAACGATTACAAATTTAATTCAAGAAAATAACAATACAGTTTTTCAAAGAATTTTTTTGTTGGTGTAGTGTATGATTAATAATTTCTTTAAAAGGTTTAATTTCTCTTCTTTTTGATGTTCGACTAATATATTTGCATTGCTAAATAAAATATAAATAATATTATCTTTTTAAAAAATAATTAAATTTAATGCAATTATATATTTGGGTTTAATTGAGAAATTTAATGTAACCTCCTGTATTTTAAGAAAATGAATTGTACTAAAATTTACCTTTGTTTGAATAATCTTTAATCATCAATTTGTTATTTACTGCAATTATTTTGACTTATAAGAGGAGCCCCAAAAAAAAAAAACATTTAGCCCTTTTTTTGTTGCCACAACTCAAAATTAGAGAAAAGAGATATATATGTGAATTCGAAGGAATGAAATAACACAGGTAAAAACTAAACCCCCATATTGATGGGTTTCAAATAAATTTGTCAGTAAATTAAAATCACATTGCTAATTAATGAGCTTCAACCTCATCAAAACGCTTTGATGATTTCCTCCGACTCATAAAGCTGAGAGACCTAGAAACCTTCAATATCGTATTTACTCTACTTACTCCTCCATCAAGAGCACCGCACTCTTTCTTTGACCCTATTCTGTCTATCACTGTAATCCTGTTGTCATTCATAGTCACAGATTCTGGGCTTTTCCCACAACATTTAATGGACCTATAGTCAAGAAACTTTGGGTTGTTTACATTACTCTTACTATTTTTAGACATGGGCTTGGTTGTCTGGCTTTTGAAGAACAAGCATATGACTGCACAGTCATCAACCTTGGAAGTAGGATATCTATATTTCCAGCCATTAATCGCATGAGCTACTAACAATTTGGCTGCCATGGATCGCCTCTTTGCTGAACCAACTATTCTTATAACTTCGTTGTTAGACAATGCATCCCATACCTGCAAAATACAGTCAAACCAATACATTTTAGCTTATGGAAATTCCATATCCTCACCACATATCACACTGGATTGTTTCTGATTTATTGGTATATTGTCCGTACATATCATGTGTTAAATGAGAATATATATAAATAAAAAAAAAGGGTGCATCTGGTGTGAAATTGTGGACATTGTGTGCATAGAGTGTACATTAGAGGATGAAACAATAATTTCTCATTAAAAGGACAAGCTAAAAGAAATTATTTTGTATATTTGTAGGACTATACCTCCCACTTCCATAATCGTAAGTCTCATGTTCATGACACATGAAATAAAATCACAGAAGGTATATTATGTGAAATTATTTGCGCACATGATGTACTACACTTCAATTTCATATAAATATTAGTAGAATTTTATGAGGAAATTCTTTAGTATATTTAGTGTGCTACGTTATCCTCTCATATAATCGTAGACCCGATCAATGGATTCTTTACATGAACTGTAGTTTAGTCTACTAAATAATTTGTCTTTATACGCAACTCATATGGAACTTAGATTTTATGTGAGAAGAAAGTATAGCACAATATGTGTATGATATAATTTCTCCTACTTTACTAAATGTCTAAAGCATGTTATTTTATTTTCTACAAAACATAAAAGTAGCTTTTTAAATTCTGCATTTTGAATTCTTACCCCATCTGTTGCTAGAACTAAAAATTCATCATTGCTTGTGATTTTCCTATAAGAAACTTCTGGAGTTGAGATGAGGCCACAATCTTTGATGCAGAAATCTCCAAAAGCTCTTGACATAGCCAGACCAGGGCAATCACATTCAGGCATCCATACTCTATAAACATCAGGTTCCTCATCTGCTGCGAAAATTCTGCCTTCACAACTCTTGATTCTTTCTGCTTCAGCTGAGCCAACATCAGAATAAAAAGGTAAGAGAGAAAATCAATTACATGCTTTGAGGAGAGTTAGAGAAAGAAAACAAAGAAGGATGAAATAGAAAACCTCACAAGGAACACACGGTTTATGGTCAGCTGTGAGTTGAATAGGAACAAGTTTATCATTGTCTCCTCTAGTGCCAAGAACTGCTCGAGAATCCCCCAAGTTGGCAATTATTAAGTGTTCATCCTATACACAGCAATGGCCAGCAATAATATTGTAAGAATAACAAATTAAATGATTTAGCTCATAATTTTCAAATAACTTAGGCCTTTGCAACACATGGTAGTTCATCACGTTATTAAAACAAGTGACGAGTTTGAATTATGTTTTTATTCTTTATTCCATGTCTTATTTTAAAAGTTAAAAATCTCACGTGTTGAATCTCATTTATAATGATAATACATATATATATATATATATTTGGTTTATAGAAATGTATTATTTCTACTTAATCTTAAGTATCATTTTAAAAGTTAAAAATCTCACGTGTTGAATCTCATTTATAATGATAATATATATATATATATATATATATATAAAATATACATGGATGGTTAAGATTATACAGATATGACTCCATACTTTTTGGTAGATTAAAGTTGGCAACTAGAAAATGTCAAAGGGACTCTTTCAAATGTGTGTTGAATAATACCTGTTTAACTATAGTTACAGCTGTAGTGCCACTGCAATAGCTATCAATGGAGGAATCTAGACCAAGTTCTTCATCTGTTTCATTGAAAGCTTTGACAAAACTTGATTCCCATGAAGAAAATGAGAGATTTTGACTATTTTCAGTGCCAATACTATCTTTGCTATTAAGACTGCTGTCACTGTGATCATTATGATCATGGTCTTCTTCATCATCAGCACCAACGTCTTTGCATCTATTTTGTTGTGAGTCTTCTACAGCTGCAGTGAGCTTTGAGGGTAAATTATCACGTACCGTTCGTGCAACTCTGTGACCCAAGGGACCATGACCATCGAACACACCGCAGAATAGCCTTTCTTTATCACCAGTAAAATCCTGAAATATTAATTAAAGAATTCACTTTTTTTTTTTGAGAAACAATTATAGGACTCACTTGGTGCTTATATTAAAGCATGAACTTCAAAATAAAATCTCCAATCAAATTTAAAACGTTTTAATTAATTAGATGCCACTTTAAAAGTTTATGGTTCTATTGAAACTAGCTGAAACTATAAAGTTTTATTTGTAACAACTTAAAATTTTAGGTTTAGTTTGAATTTTTTTGAAATTGTATGTTTTAATTTGAAACTACTCTAGACCATGGAGTGATAGGTCCAACATGACGGTTTAGCAAAGCAAGAGATAAATACCCAATAGCAGCATTGAAGAGAATTCTGATGAATAACAAAACAAAAATTTGTTGGAAATGTTTTGAAATTTTAAAACTTGTACACAAAAGAATAATATACAACGTCCATTGCTTTAAACGTCAGCTAGTTGGGCATTAATTAGAATAGACATAAACGAAGCATGAATTCAAGCCAAGATATTTATCAATCGCAACAAAATTAAAATAACTTTAGATAGTATACAAACAAAATTAATTAAATTTATAATTTAAAAAAAAAAAAAAACGACAGAAAAAAGGATATTTGCCAGAACAAGTTTACATAAAAGAAAGATAAAGGCAAAGAGATTTCAAGTTTATCTGGTATCTCCTGGTATTTCTAATGAAAATTTTTAGGGTTTTAATCCTCTCACCTCAAATTATCTAATTATCAAATAACAAAGAAAATAATGTACCTCCCAAACCGTCATGGCATCTTGATTTGTGCCTTTTTTTCCTTGCTGGGTGTACATCGATATGAAGCTAGAATGTCCTTCCAACCTTATACGAGCCCCACCATCCCCATATTGTGTTTCACCCTCATCAAACTGGTCTTCATTCTCATCCCAATCATCCTCCTTGGCCCTTCCATAAATGACATCCTTTGTACAACAAGCTCCCATTTATGGAAATGCCAAAGCACTTTCCGGAAAGAAAGTGCTGGAAAATGAAGGGAGGATTTCTTAGAGACTGATTGTATGGAATGAGAAACCAAGGAATTAAGAAAATTCAAGGTTATGGGTTTGATGTGTAAAGCCTAGAAAAGTTGTATTAGTATTTATATGGTAGGACAAGAATGGTTGTAAACAAGGAACCAATCATTGATTTGAAAATGGAAATGTCTTTTTTAAAATTTTAATTTTTTTAAAAATTAAAACTATTTGGATGAAAGAATGCAACAAACAATAGAATTTTGATGAATAAAAAACGCCGTGCTCCTCGTTCTTATGTTAGTTGTTCTCTGAACAAAGAATTCTCAGACGTGCTAATCTTAAAAGTCATAACCATGTAAAGTCAAAGAGATCTTTTCGCTTGCTAGAGACAGAGCCTGTTTCACAATTGTCAGGTGTACCCTCCCTATCATTTTGTAGTTTATTATCTAAATTTAGTTTTAATTTTAAGTAATAAGAGAAATCTACGTACATCATTATCTTCAATCATTTTAAATGAGATAGAATTGTACGGCATTTCATGTTTCTCAATTTTGAACTGTACCACAACAATATTATTATGAGCTAAACCCATAAGTTTTTTTTGGTTGTGAAGAAGGTAATGGAACTAAACCCATAAAGCTGATATAGCTTCTGCTGTCATTTTATTTAATAATGGATAGGAGTAAAAAGTGGGGTTTTTATTTATTTATTTATGATTATTATTACAAGCATCCACCATAAACTATATAGGGATATTTGCAATGAAATTAAATTAAATTAAGTTGGGTTGTAAAGTCCATATTTATACATTTCGACTACTCAACAAGTTGTTCAAAGCAAGAGAAAGTTCAATAAAACATTATTTTATTTTAAAAAATGATTTATCTATCTTTTATTTTGTACCTAAATATTAAACTTTGACCCTCAAAAAAAAAAATATTAAACTTGATAATTATGATAGATAGTATAAGAAAAACATTTATTTTAAGAGTTAGGTCCAAGTTACACATGATGTAACTGTAAGCGATACTACACTCTTTAATAATTTATTATTAAATGAAAATTTTGACAAATCTATCATTGGATTATATTATATTCATATAATCTTTATGCTTGCAAATTTCATGGTGATCAAAGATCAATAGTTATATTGTCAATTGCTTAAATTTAAGTTTTTGCAGTTTAAAATAATTCATAAAATATGAGTTTACGGATCACAAAATAAATAATATTTGATTGTCATGAAAATTGGCATGCATGCTAAGCACGTATAAAACATGTAATTCAATTGTGAGATTCTTAAAATATGAATTTAATAACAAGTTATTAGGTGGTGTAACTCTAAGCGATATTACACCACTTAATAACTTATTATTAGATGTGAATTTTGACAAATCTATTGTTGGATTATATTATATTCATATACTCTCCATGCTTGCAAAATTTTATGGTGATCAAAGATTAATAGTCATGTTATCAATCAATTGTTTAAATTTAAGTTTTTTTAGTTTAAAATAATTTATAAAAATAAGTTTATGGATCACATGATAAATAACATTCAATTGTTATGAAAATTGACATGCATGTTAAGCACATATAGAACATATAATTCAATGGTGAAATTTTTAAAATATGAATTTAATAACAAGTTATTGTGTGTGTAATATGTAACTCTAAGCAATGTGGCTATAGATATAAGTAATAGTTTGTGCTTGTAGTATTACTCATCACACCACTTAATAACTTATTATTAGATGCGAATTTTGACAATTATATATGTATATGAAATATGATAATTATGGTATTTATATTCATTATGATTGTGTATTTATATGGAACTATTAAATATATGGTTATGGTAATTATTAATATTTAATAATAGATATTTATTATGATTATGTTTATATATTGAACTATCTATTCTATCATTTAATTGAGTGTAAATATAATTAAATGATAGAATAGAATTTAAGTCCAATTAAAAGATATATATTAAAAAAATAATGCTGAAGATACAGACTATTTTTCAAAAAATTTTACAAACTATTGATGTAATAAATAATTATTGGTAAATGAAAAAGTGATATTAATGGTGGGTCTAGATGAAAACTAATAAGAGATTGGCCACATTAATATTTTGTAAAAATGTTATAATTAGTTTGTGGCTAACTGTAGCATTCCTCATATTAAAATATTGACGTGTAAAATTGTGAAAATACAAAAACTTATGTAGCAAAATAATATAAGGTCAATCAAAATTTAAATGAGCTTAGTTTTAAATATATCATAGATATATATATATATATATATATATAAACAATGCAATGCCATTTTTTTTTCTTCCAAATAATAGCATAAGGCCTAATAAAAATTAAATTCAATAAGAATTTGTATTAGACCGTATGCTTTCATTTGAAAAATTCTTATGTGGCAATGTTTGATTAGAGGATATAAATATGAGTTTTAGCATTAAATTCTTATTGAATTTAACTACACTTGCAATTCCATCTTAAACTTTACAATCAAAATCATAATTCGAGTTCTCTCACACAAAAAAAAAAAAAAAAACATAATTTGTATATATAATAATAGGTAAAGCAAAGAGAAAATCCACTTAAATTTCAAATTAGAATTCAATTAGTATCTAATTTTACGCCATGTGTCTCATCTAATCTAAATTTATAATTTTGTACCAAGTGAGTTAATTTAGATAAAAATTGAATTTCAATTATAGTTTAATTTTGCGCCATGTGTCCCATCTAATCTAAATTTTTAAATTTTTGTGCCAAATTAGTTAATTTAATGTAGAAAGTTAGAAGTCCAATATAATAAATTATAAAAAATATAATCATATAACTAAAAAAATTCAAATTTATAAGTCATATATATATATATATATAAATAGCTAAAGCAGAGAGAAAATTTAATTAAATTCTAAATTGGAGTCTAATTTTGTGTCACGTGTTATTTAATTTTTAAATTTTTGTGTCAAGTGAATTATTAGGTGCAAAAATCAAAAGGTCTAAATTTAATTAGATTTTAGATTGAATTTTAATTGGAGTTCAATTTTGCGTCATGTGTCCCATCTAATTTGTTAATTTTTGTGGCAACTGAATTACTGGGGGCAAAATCTAAAGAGTTTAAATCCAATTAGATTAATTTCAAATCATATATATGTATATATATATATATATATATATATATAATTGTGATTATTTTTAAATATATTCGTGCATATGCACGGAGTTACATACTAGTTCAAGAATAATTTATGATATCGACCACCATCCAAATAGACTCAAAATTAGTGGTGAACATTGTAAATACTATTCTAGTTTAAGTTGCACACTGCAAATTTGCCTATAGTTTATGAAAGTATGAAACACATTTCTAATGCTCTCATATTTTTAGGGTGGATAAATGCCTTCTAAACTGTTAATTTAATTTAGACATTTGGGTGGACGTTGTAAATTAACATATAATTGCAACGTAAATTCTAAAATTTTGAAGTTCAGAGTGTATTATGTAAACACACTTATAATTTGCAGTCGAACTGTAATGTACACTTATAATACATCTTTTTCTACTACTAATTTTTTTTTTTTTTTTTAATAAATGCCATAAAATAGTAAGCAGATTTGGGATTTGTTTGTTTTGTTTTTATGCTCAATATCTAGACATATTAGAGAGCAAGGATGGAGCCAAGATTTGGAGTTCGGAGAGGCAGTTCTATTGTTAGTTGCATTCGGTGGCTTCAGCTTTCAGCTTTACTGCTTAGTCGGCAAAGGTTTTTTTTTATTATTATTATTATTATTATTATTATTATTATTATTATTATTATTATTATTATTATTATTTTGTGTGTAGAGCATGTCTTTTGTTAGTAAAGACAAAATTATTTTGTTTAATGTTTTTTAAAGGGCTAAGTTATTTGTTTTTGATAAAATTGGTTGATTAGTTTCAATTTTTTTTTTTAGCTTTACAATCACCTATCGGTAATTTTTGTTGTTGGGCTAATATTTTGGGCTTGTATATTTTTATTTATTTATTTTAGATCTATAAATTTTTTTATGGACTTTAAAAGGAGGAAAATACTAGATCCACAAATTTGTTTTTACAAATTGTTGTTGTGATTAGTGGTTATTAGTAAGTAAAAAAGTTATGTAGGTGGTGGACTTAGATGCAAACCAATAAGAATTTGCTATCTCAATAGTTTGTAAAAATTTTGTAAAAAAGTATTTTGTATCAAATGATAGTACTTCATCCATAATTAAATTTAATACTTCATCCATACCATTGAAGGAGTAATACCGACTGAACATTCTGTCAAAATGTTTCTCCAAATCTTTTCTTTCAAAAGAGCAACATTTCATCAGCAAAAATTCTTCTCGTGCAACTTCTGTATAATGAGCCACAGAGCCAAAAAATTCACTGTGAATGATTGTGAAAAAATCTTCCAAAGTGAGACACTGGGCTGCTTGTCTTTGTCTGTATTCTCTAAGGTTGAGCCACCATTGTCTTAATCTTCCTGTGAGTCTTGTAACAAATTTGGCAACGATTTGTGCAACAGTGTTTTTTGGGGCTTGGAGTTTAGATGTGCACCAAGAATACATGTTAAAGATTTCATCATGCCATTTTGAAGGAGGAGTATTGTCAATGGTGAACAAGTGTTTTGAATCTATGGTTGATGAGTAGGTTAGTCTTGTTTGGAAGTCAGGAATTATGGGTGGTGGAGGAAATATTGGTGGAGGTGGAGGTGGGTCATGGTGAAGAACATCATCATCTTCTTCTACCTTTGGATCTGTCATAAATACTTCATCTAATCCAAGATCAGACAAGTCTAGATCTATGTCAGCAATGACTGGGAGCACAAACAAACAAACAAATACAGCAGTTTCTTGGAATTGTGAATTACATGTCAAATGACTTCTCTTTTTCCAGAATCATGGATTACAAAATATGAGTTTGAGGACGAGAAGGTCTGAGTGACTGCTTCTGCCATGAGTTGTTGGAAGAAGTCCATCTTGTTGGCAACAAAGTCTTGCTTTTGTTGAAAAAGGCTAGCATAAGAAATTAAGTCTTCTGAAGGTGGACTAAGTCTTGTGGAGACCTGTAATAGAGACGGAGGTGTAAGAAGATTATGGACGCCAAAAATGATTTGAGAACTTTTCCTTCGTTCGGATATGTTGTTGAAGCAGTCACTCAGACTTCTCGTCCTTGGCTCCCCTCTCACAGGTAGTCTGGACTGTACCAATGACTGCATTATGATACTCCAAGAACCCAGATATATGCAGACAACAATGGCCACATGAAGACCACTGAGAAATCAAATTACAGGAACCTCCCAGATGCAAGATACTTTTGCAGCCACACTCCACAAAGGAATGAATGCAGATCATTTGAACTTAGCCAAGCAAGAATTATCCACTCTTCTTGCTGTATCATAATGCAGTCATTGGTACAGTCCAGACTACCTTAAATGCAGGAACGGTCCATAGCAAGCTCAAAGACAATTGCAAAAGAAAAGATCAAGAATTGGCAACCATTGCCTCCACAGTAAAAGATTTGTCAAACCACTGGGAAATGCCAAATCCTTTGATGGGACACGACGAGCCTTACTACCATACAGTCCTAGCAATATATGCCATAAACCAGTTTTAATTATCAAATCTAGTGTTCTGATGTGATAGATACAGTCCAAACTTAACAAAGAGTGAAACTCTATCTCTCTAACAAGTCCAACTTAAAATCAAACTCAAACATTAATAATAATAATGATGAATTTGAGTTTAAGTTGGACTTGTTAGAGAGATAGAGTTTCACTCCTTGTTAAGGTTGGACTAAAAAAAAAAATTATTTAAATATTGTGCTGATGTAGAAAATTATGAGAGTTTCAGAGGCTTTGGTTTTATATAAAAAATAATAATTTTATTTATTTAAAAAAAATGATGATTTTGAGTTTAAGTTGGACTTGTTAGAGAGATAGAGTTTCACTCCTTATTAAGTTTGGACTAAACAAAAATAATTTTATTTAAATATTATGCTGACGTAGAAAATTGTGAGAGTTTCAAAAGTTTCTGTTTTATATAGATATATAGATTATCTATACTACTATTTAAGGGGCTTCTCCTGTTTGAATTTCTCTTCTTCTTCTTTTTTTTGTTCAAAAATGCCATATATCTCTATATTTAAGTAGAGACAAAATTAAAAGACAACTTGATAAAAATACAACTTTAACTCTCACTAAAACATTGTTTAAAAAATAGGGTCACTCTCTAGTAGATTTTCTATTTTCTTTATCTACTTATGAATTAAATTCTCAAAATAAAAATTTATATATATAATAGAAACATAATTTTTTTTGGGCTATAAAATAGCACCACTAATTAAATATTATAACTCTTAAGATGTACTCAATAACCAATACTGCGTTATTTTTTAATTTTAAATGTTGTGTCACTTTGTACACCGTTAGATGACTTAGATTTAGCAAAACAAAAAATAAAAAACTTGAAATTGATTCTCTAGAATATTGACATGTGGAAAGTTGTGATTATCAAAACATAACCTTTACCTGCAACTAGTATCATCACACACGCTTCGCGCGTGTGATGAGACTTTTTTTTTTTAGTGGTCTTATTTTGTAGAAAAAAAATTGTATTTAATTATTTTATATATATATATATGATTTTTATTTAAAAAAATCTAATTTATAAGTGAATAAATCAATTTAAAAATTAATAGGAGAGTGGTCCTATTTTTTAGGTAATATTTTAATGAGAGTTGGAGTTGCATTTTTACCGAATTGTCCTTTAGTTTTGTTTCTACTTAAATATAGGACAGTATGAGCATTTTTAAACTAAAAAATGAGTTTTTACCAGATTGTCACAGCCTCACAGGACTGTTGAATTTCCCCAAACCGTTTGTTTGAGACTGTGAGACGTCCCAATTGATTTCAGATGATGTACAGTGTCATTGTTCTCGTCCGTTTTCTCTTGGTGTTACAAGTTACAAGACACTGTTTTTTTTTTTTTTTTTTTTCTTTCATCTTTTTACTGTAAAAGTGGAAAGTGAAAACCATTCATTTCCAGCCCAAGTTTTACTTCCCAATTCAATGGGTCTGCCTTAGACATATCACGGATTCACGGGCATTTGTCTTTTGCGCCCAAAAGCTATAACGGAACCAACGAACATTAATTTTCCCATTCAAGCATCTCTTAACGTCTATTTTTAGTCTATTCAAGCAAACGACACCACGATACTAAGACCCAACACAATGTTGCCATCGACAGCTCGACGCCTTGCATTAGTTATCTTCCTTTGGCAGGAAAGGATCTTTCCTTTACCTTGACTGGATTATGCTCATTCAAGTGATGAAGACACACAAAATATTTGTCTTTTTCGTAACATTTGATGCGATAAGTTGTGATTATAACATCATTTTATGTTGGACACCACTTTTTTTATAAGCATTATAATCAAACATTTCATTTCAACAGTTGAAAATTATTTTGTTTCTAGACTTATTGTGCTTATAAACTCATACATACTATTGTAAATATGTAATATTTACATTCAGATGTTACTTTAAGCCAACAAATCGTGATTAATAGACTGTATCAACAAATTCCATCATAGTTGAATTTGAACTTACGTGAAAGCTGCTGCAAATAAGATTCTTGATAATTTTAACTTCATGTACATAGCTTTTTAACTTTGGTATGTTTGTAGTTTGTACAACTACTAGATTCTGCTGTATCACAGACAGCCTAATAAATTTTCGCAGTCGCTTCAATGGAAAATTGGAAATGCAACAAGCTGCAACCCCATAGCTAGAATTAGACTCAATGTCACATAAAAGGTTAAGGGGTTGCAGACTTGCAGCTTGTATTTACACTGAATCTTCAGCTATAATTTAACCAAAAAGAAAAAAGAAGCCTCTGCTAATATAGTCCTCATCTTTAATCAAAGCAATCACCCTGGTTTTTTTTTTTTTTTTTTTTTTTTTTTTTTTTTTTTTTTTTTTTTATCGGGATAGGGATCACCCTGGTTCTTGGATATGAAAAAAGAATCTTTGTACTTCAAATTCTAGGTACATATATAAGGATAACATGCTGAATGACCATTCTCAATTGTTAAACAACCCACATATTCCCTGCAAATCAAGCCCCATATTCCAACATGAATTTGAACAGGATTACTGGTTTCTAGATGAGCAAACCTCAAAAAACAGCATCAATAATTAGTCTCATCAACAGTATAATGATACTTCAATACCACTTCCTAGAACATAAGGGGTAACATCAACACAGTAACCAGTATCCTCAAAAGTTATTCTAGGGGGGGAAAAGCATATCAAAATGGTAGTTACCTGGAAATTTAAACCAAAGTTAAAGCTAAAAGCACTTAGAAATTCTGTTCAGCTTTACTTATACAACATCTAAAGTTCCTAAAAAGTGACTATTAAGTATTATGGCCAATGAAAGACATTGAACATACGAAAACCCTAACATCAAAAGTAATTCTGAGGATACAATTGCCCAACAGATTCAAGAACCAACAACATTTTAATTGTAAAACAAGAAAACATTTAAGCTTTACTTTTTTTCTTTCTTTTTCTGATTTTTGTTGATAAACTAAACTTTACTTAAACAGTAGCTAATCCTAAAAAGTGATTTATTGAGAGACCAATAAAAGACATTGAAACAAATGAAATTTCATTTTCAGCTCCAATCCCTTGCATCAAAAGTAAAATCTCAGAATACAATTGCCCAACAAAATTACAAGAACTAACAACATTTGTAACTGTAAAATAACAAAAAAGAAAAAAAAAAAAATTCAGGAAGATATCATCTGTATGATTTGTTACCACCATTGATGAACAAGAACCCCACTTTCCCTGAGAGACCTAAACAAGTCCAAGCATTGTCCATAACTTTTCTCATACTTTGCACTCCTCTCACCGGGGCAACACCTTTGCCACCTATTGTAATGACACTCAAGAAATACCTCATCAATCAAACATATCGCCCCGGTCTCAAACAACCTTGGAATCAAATCAAATTCAGTGCCTTCCACATCCATTTTCATCACCACAAAATCCCTCTCTGTCACCGTGCTCTTCAACCACTCTGCAAAATCAAACCCCTGAATCTCATTCACCTCCCTCTTACTACCACCACCACCACCACCACCACCACCACGTGAATTCTTCGCAGGTTGAATTCTCCCCATTCCTCGTTTCGCCTTATCATCCTCCTCGACTTCCTTACCGGGGTCTCGATTAATTTCAAACATCAAACTCTCATTCCTCACCCACGCTGCGTATGGCAACAATGTAACCTTTTTCTTCTTCAACCTATACTCTTCGTGAAATGCCTTATCGGCTTCAATTGCATACACATCAAATGTCTTGTTTTGTTTAGGGTATTGCTTCTTAAACCAACTTCCTATACTAGAACCATAACTCCTAGCCCCAACATCAACGTAAACATACCTATTCTTAAACCTAATATCAGCCATTGATGTTAAGTACTTTATATTCTGTATGTTCTTCTTCAACGTAATCCACGGTTTCATCGGCTCCGTCGAAATCAACGGCTCTGCTTTCTTAACCAATTCCAGTTTATGCCCAGGAACAAAACACTTATTTACCGAATTGCCACTAGTTTTCTTAAATTTAACAACATTCTCGACCTCTTTTCTCAAAACAACTTCGTGTATAAAAGGCATCGAAGACTTTGAATCGAAACCTTCGATTTGATGAGATTTGATCAATTTGCAAGAATTGAAAAGCTCAAGGAAAGAATTGAAACTATACGTATCTTTTGTGGGGACTATGTGGGCCACCACGTAGCCTCCGGGCTTTACCGTCCGTTCGATCTCGGAAGACAGATCCAACGGCCGAGACGCGCTGTCGAGTTTTCCCTCGCCGATGAAAACGAAGTCAAACGTGTTGTTGTCGAACGGGATTTGGTTCTGTGGCGCTTTAATTACCAAAGAACCCGAGGCTTTTTTAAAAATACCGATCGAGTCCTCGACTCCGATTTGTCTCAATGCGTAGACTTCCTGTCCGGTTCGGGTCTCTACGGTTAGCGACTTCGAGTCCGGTGAGAGGTAACCGTGGGCGATAAGATCTTGGAAAATCGAGGAGTAGAAATGGACGGCCTTGATCCAGTCTTTGCTGGTGTAGAGGTCGCGAACACCACCGTCGGATGGTTTGACCGAAATAGCCGAGGAAGCTTCTGGACCCGTACTCGTCGTGATGACGAAATTGAAAGATTCAGGTAACGAGAAGAAACAGAAGTCACCAACGGTGCAAGATTCGCCTGTGACGGTTACGACGTAGGTGAATCGGACGGCTATGATGAAGAGTCCGAATAAGAGTAAGCGCACAAGAATGTTTCTCAGGAAGCTCGGCTTGGAAGAGGTCGAGTCCATGGTTAGAAATATGCACACTTTTTTTTTGTGAATGAAAAAATAGATTGTTAGAGAGAGTAAAAAAAAAGGGGGGCTGTTGTTGTATTTGCTGCTAGCGAGAGCAGAAACGAGCGGAAGTGTGGTTAGCTCCGATTAAGGATGTTGTGCGAGAAGATAGGAGAGTGCAGATTGGGAAATAGAGAGGAAAACGAAGGGTAAAACGGGAATGCATGGTTTATATTTTGGAGGCGAAAGTTGCGATTATGGGGGTGAGGCCATGACTGTTTGGGGTTTTGCAGAGACTGTAGAGTTTTTCTTGGGGGGTTTTATTGAAAGTGGGAAGTGAATAGGAAAGTCATAAACGATAAACAATAAAGACGAACGCGGGGGGAGTGACCGGATTACCCGGTTCCCACGCGTAGAAGTGAGAAAAGGAAGGAGCGGATAGAGGGACCAGTTGTGCAGAGAGATATATATATATATATATATATATATATTATATTTATATATGAGAAATGTTATGTACACATCTTTTTATAACAAATTTTAAGTGACATGTTGTTATTAGTTGTTATTATAGAAGCAAAAAAATAATTTTAATGTTAAATTTAAATTTAAATTAATAACAACTAACTAAAATGATTATGAACGTAGCATCTTATATATACAAGTGGATTATTTTATACTATTATTTTATTTTATAAACATTAAGATTGCCATCATGCAAAGCCACTTGAGCCTGATGGTTAGTTGGCTACGTTGCCTCCTCAGGACCGTGACTCGCGTTCGGCGTGGGGCATGTATCCTAACTATACTATTACCTTGTTATTTAAGGGCTTCTTCAAGGGCTTCCTCTGTTTGAGATATTTAATTTTGATACTCAAAATATCATCAATATATTCTTTTATAAGTTTTTCAACTAACATGATAGATATGTAGTAAAACCAAAAAAAAAAAAACTACCCCGTTGAATTCCATTTTTCATGTTTTACTTCTAAAAAAGTGGTTTTAATATGTCAATAATGTTTTCCACTTTTTCAATTACCAAATTCTTTTTTGTTCCCCTTTACAACCAATTATATTTAAATTTCACTTCCAATGTTTTACTCCTAATAATGATTTAATTTATTCAGTTTTTTTCCTTTTACAACCGATTACATTTGAATATTAAGGGCCAGTTTAAAATTCGCTTATTTTACTAAAATTGAAAACTTTTTACTGAAAATACTATAGATAAAAAGTAAAAATTAGCTGAAATAGTACTGTGAAATTCATGAATAGTATCAAAAAGTGCAGTAAAACCTATGAATAGTAGAAAAAATAAACTGAATACTATAATAAGTTAGTAAAATTATTCTTTGACAAGCAGACACTAAAAAACTACATTTTAGGACAAAAAATAATTTTATAACTGCCAGAAATAAAAAATAAAAAATAAATAAATGTGGATCTCAAAGCCTTTCCTTTAACAAAAATAAATGATAATAAAAAACCTAACACAAAAAAAATGTGAGCCTTTTACCACAACAAAATAAATAAAAACTATAAAAATTTTGTACTTTGTTTTGTTATGGATCTATACTAAGTGACTACATGTGAGGACTATCATAAACACATAACACAACCATGTCCATTTTTCTCAAAAAAAAACTCACATCCATTTTTACTTCCATCAAAAATGTTATTACATAAAAAATGTTACGCAGCTTTTCTTGGTTTTAAAGGTAATTGTTAAATCTTGAATTTAAGATTTTTTTTTTTTTTTACTATTGTTATGGATGTGTTGTAGGTGGCTAAATTTTAGGATTGAAGGTAAGTAGATAACTCCCATCAATAAATCATATTTTTCTCTTAAAAAAATATAATGAACAATTGAGGAAAGATGTGTAAATAAAAGTTTGGATAAATGAAACTTTTAAAAATGAAGTATTCTTTTTCTGTCCTTCACTAAAAAAAAAAAAAGTTTAGATATGCCAACAAATATGGGACTGAATTCAGTACTGATAATATAAAAATATATATGGATTTTAACTCAGTATTGATGGAAAATTATTTCACCTGCAAACACATAATACTCATCACATCCCTAGGATTTATTTTTATTTTATTTTTTTGTGATTGGAAAATGTAGTTGTGGGGATAGAAGGACTGAGTAGGAGTATTAAGTTGTGGGCCATGCCCGAGGATACTAAGGAGCCCGATTATGGTCAAGTAGTAAGAAGGGCAAGTGGGTTAATGGGCTGAGGACAAGAGCCGATAACAACGAACAAATAATGTCTCCTGAGGAGCCAAACTTCCTCGGAAAGCAGTGTGAGAGTCTAGAGCCCGACCACCCAGCAAATACTGTGCAAAAGGCAACCGTGCTTTGGAGGATAAGCTTTAAAGAGAGGAGTCAGCAATGAACAAAGAAATATCTAAGAAGAAGACTGCTACCACTACATTGAATGTTCTACACCTAACTAACTGACCGCATTTATGCGGAAGTGATGCCTGAACAGTGATATTTAGCCTTACAGTTACACACAGAGGCTTCAAGAAGGTTCTGATAGGACAAGCATTCAATAGATCATCTATTTGATCAACAAGTGGAAGGCTACGATGAAAGCAGTGGGAAAGAATATATAAGGGGAGGGACTCCTTGACATAGGGGGCATCTAATCTTGTAAAGAAGAAAGAAAGAACTCTATGTATTGAGAAAAAGCTGGAAACTATATAAGAACATACCTTCCTCGGATTTGACCAAGGAGTACTTTTCCCTTCAAGTTTTACTTCTCAATCATTCTAACACTAATCCAATCTACTATGGCCCATACTTGATTCATTAAGTTTTTACCTATAAAATCCACTCTCTAACAAATCTATTGTTGTGAGCTTATTGGGCTATCACTCACACCCCTTGGGCTAAGGTTCAATTTGAGTCCTTACAGTAGTAATTTCAAATTATTATGAATGTAAATTATTAACCGTTACTCAACAAAATAAAAAAAGCCTCTAAGCACGCACTATCTTCCCAAACGAAATTCAATTGGGAAGAACATGGTTCTAAAAACTGGACCAGCCAGTCTATCTGGTTCAATCAGGAACTATGCATTAATCTGGTCTAGTAAAAATACCCCATAACCAGTGAAAACCAATGAAAACTGGTAAAAAACAAGGTTAAACCGAGAATTAGAGGCAAAAACGATTTTGCAGTTTTGCCCTCGATCCAGTTTTTAAAACCATGAAGAAGAAAAAGGGCAAAACTTGGACAAAACCCATCACAATGGTGACATGTTGTCAAAAGTAGACGTGTGACAATCTCAACAAGTTCAATGCTCTAGCCAAGTCTAAAGAAAACATGACTTATAAATGACTTAAATTATGACGTTCAAGTGAGTATTATTAATAATTTCAACAATATGGCTTAAGTTATATTTTTGTGATTGGTAATATATTAGTTTGTAATGTTTTTGTACAAATTGAATCAAGGGAGAGGGCCTTTGGTTTTAGATGTTATGGAATTGTAGCAATGAATTTGATTGGAGTCATACTTAGTAGTCACAATGCACTAAATCAAGCAGCTGCTATGGAAGGAGAATGAAACCTACTCATTACTCTATAGATCTACTAATAGGGATAACAGAGTTTTAATAGTGCTTTTGTACATACATCCATAAGTTGATAGGTTTAGGAGCCTTCCCCAAATTTAGGAATACGATTGGCATGTTGTTGTCCCTTAAGTCGGTTGAGAGAATGTGAGGATGGGTTGTTGTCCTTAGCAAAGAGGCAACTCCTATCAAGTAACATTTAATGTAACAGACAATTGGTGATGAGAGGCAATATATTTTTGCTGGTGTCCCTTTTAGGGCGAGTGTATTAGTGATTGATTCTATTAAAAAAAAAAAAAAAAGGCTAAATTGCAATCTACACCCCTAAAGTTTAGGGGTGTTTGGATTTTATATCCAAAAATTTTAAAATTTAGATTTTACCTCGTGAAGTTTGCAGATATTTGAATTTTACACTCAAAATTTCAGAATTTAGATTTTATCCACTGAAGTTTGGGGATATTTGACTTAACACCCCTGGTGTTTTAGAATTTAGATTTTACCTCTTAAGTTTAGAGGTGTTTTGATTTTACTCAAAGTTTGAGAATATTTGAATTTTATACCCTGAAGTTTCAGAATTTGAAAGTATAAAATCCAAACTCTCCCAAACTTTAAGGGGTAAAATCCAAATTCTGAAAGTTCAGGGTTTAAATTGTAAAATCCAAACACCCTCAAACTTCATGGGTAAAATTCAAATTTTGAAACTTTAGGGTGTAAAATTCAAACACCTTTAAACTTGAAGGTTGTAGTTTGCAATTTAGACAAAAAAATAAATAAAAATAAAAAGAATGTATTAGTGATTGCCCTACCTATAGTTGCTAGGGCACCTCCAAGCTTAAACTTTGTTGGACTCTAACCAAGTTGACCATTAATATTGATCGAATACTATATGTAATTCGTGGAGGGTGGGCCAAACTAGGATGTGTGGTCAATCTTATGGCAATAGGCACCAACGACACTTTCCTTTAGGTTGGTTGGAGGGATAAACTATCTTGTGGATTTAATCAACGAGCAAACTAGCCAAGGATTCTCCGACGATTAAGTTAGATTTTTCTCTAGGATTCAAGTATAATGAGTGGATGAATAGTAGAACGTATTTTAGTCAGGTGAGACTTGATCCCTTTTATAAAGAGTTTTAGAGTGGGTCTACTTGTTAGACTCCACTTACATCATGGAAGATGTGTAGGCTTAGTGGGGAGAGTGGAGCAAATTTTGGGGAATCTACCCCACGTCTCAAAATAGTGGATCGTAGTACAATTGTTCTAGGTTTGTAGAAAATACTTTAAAATTTACTAACTGTTTGCGCGAATCATTTAGACCTTCTTGTGATGTAGATGACCTATCTCCTTTAGACAACCTTGCTCTTCAATGTTAGCTACTTCTTCCTCTTTTCCTTATGAAGTTCATCTTTAGATGAACTTTGCTATTATGGATGACTTATATGGACGACGAAATGATTTTTAACTGCCCATTATACAGAAATTATGCTTACGCTCTGTTTGCTTCAATAATGATATTTTTTAGAAAATTGGTCATTTTTTAAAAAGCATTTTATATAAAACTATCTCATTTTCCTATGTTTGGTAACAACCTTAAATGAGTTGAAAAACAGTCTTCTAACTTTTCTTATTTAACTTGTTATGAGATGGAGTTGTTATTTAAAAAAAAAAAAATAGTGAAAAACAATCTCTAAAAATAAGTTATATTTTTTTATTAACAAAAGATAATTTTCTTTTGACTTATTTATTTGAATGCTATCAAATACCGAAAAAATATGAAAAACTATCTTTATACAATGTTTTCTATCAAAATAAACAAAATATTAGTGTCCAATTGGTAGATTTAATGACCGTTTTATTATTAACAATTTGTTTGGACATTTTTACATTAAAAAAGAAGTCTGGATTTTGGATAATTGTTGCAATACATTACTAAAATGTGCTACCTACTACAATACAACTTTAGGATTAACTGTCCGTTTGGAGAATTGTTGCAATACATTACTAAAATCTGCTAACAATCACAATCACAATAAGTTCTAGAGCAAAGAAGCCTATTCTCTATAGTACAGTGCATAAACACTCTTTATTTATTAGTGCGGACTGCGGACCCTAAGCTGGTGACCTGCTGCTATACCTAGAACTCCACGAGTATGCTATAAATAATATTCAATGAAGTCTTTGTTTTTTTAATTTTTATACCAAAAAAAAAAAAAAAAAGTCATTGTCTTTCTTTCTTTCTTGTTCTGTTTTTATTTTTCTTGATGAAATTGTCTTTCTTTTTATCACATTAGTCTGGAATGACATTAATATTCTACCCTACTTTTTATCACATTAGTCTGGTGTACTTGACAGTGGGGACGATACAGACCAAAAAAGAGAAAAATGTGAATTATGGTCATTATTTGCATTATTTTGCAGTTGCTTTCTAAAATATTTACTATAACCTGCATAAGAACTTTATTCTTTTTCCCCACCCTAAATCTATGTAATAGTAATTGAGAAAGGTTAACTAATGCGCTAAAAGCATTGGTTTAATAACTATTTTTAAAAATTTTTTATGAAAAATAAAAATAATCAACTTTTTAAATATATTTTTCATAAAAATTATATTAAAATTTTTTAAAAATAATTCATTAATAAATATTTTAAATCCAGGAACCTAACTAATAACATGCCCTTTTCATATTGGATTAGTTAAAAAAAAAATTGCAAACCCCACATTTCAATATATATTTTTTCAAATGACGAGTTCATCTTATTTAATACATGACATGTGGGATATAATCATTATACTGTATTTGATATATATTCTTTGTTGTCACAGCCCTTCAAACAATCAAATTATTATTATTATTATTATTATTATTATTATTATTATTTTTTGAGAATCGAATCTAATCATTGTTTGATTCATATAAAAATATTAAAATTGCAAGTTGCGGGCCTAAGCAATAAGAAGCTCCAATTAAGAGAGGGGGAAAAAAAAAAAAGTAAGAGGATTGGAAAAAGAAGTTCCTAGCAAGATCCTGTGGATTAACATCTTAGCTTTATCTAACTAAAAAACTATTTTATGTCACGCAGACAAAAATGGATAGTATTAGTACCACTTTTAAATACTAGTCTATTACTAGTTAGAACTTTGAAGATGTTTGTGTGATTCGTTATAATATGTTCTTCCCAAAAAAATTTGTTTTTGTTTGCATAGTTGTCTGGTTTTTACAATAGTTACAGTCGCAACCTTTTTATTTTGTTAAAATTTAAATTACAAATTACATTCTTTAACTTTATATAAAAATTTACTTTGTATTCTAACTTACTTTTGTAGACAGACCCAAAAATGTATATTGGGCCGTGGGCCTTATCCGAGTACACTTAATAATCTGAAGACGAGTAAAAGTTATCATGAAAATGCACCTTAGTGAATGAAGAAAGGGGTCTGGTCATAAGGTTCCAGGAAGGAGGTTCGAGAACAAATGCCACCTCGGCTTAATAGAGCAGAGGTCAGAAGGCTAGACCTGTTATCAAGAGCAATGTTTTGGGCAGTTCTACTGTTCTACTGGTAAGGATAAGCATTAGGAAGGGGTAAGACAATGGGAAAGCAAGAAATATCTAAGGGAAAGCTGGAAATATCTAAGGGAATGTTGTTGTCATCGCATTGAATTCTCTATAGCTAACTCTCTGGCAGCATTAATGTGGAAGTGATATCTAAACAGTGATATTCAACCTTACAGCTACCTCTAAAAGCTTCAGGAATGTGCTAATGGGACAAGGGTAAAAGTTAGACATCTGATCAACACGTGGATGACTAAGATGGAGTGAAGAAGGGTAATATAAGGAAGGAAAATCCCATTGTAGAGGGGATTAGAGAATTTGTAAAGAAAACACTATAGCATTGAGAACTAAAATTGTATCTAAGTCTAAGCATAATATAATCAAGAAATACTTTCCTTGGACTTAGCCGATGAAGATTTTCTTTGCATAAAATTTGTTTTCATGGCTTTTCTACCATCTTCAATTCCTTATGAGTATTGTATAGTTCATTGAAGCCTAGTTTTTGGCCCACTCTTTACAGATTCATTGTATTGGGCTCTTTGGGCCTTAATCCATTTACCTTTTGGACCTAGGATTCAAAACTCGCCCCTACAATTGGCTCTGTGGGAAACTTGAGCTTTGGTGAGTCCAACGTCCAACTACGGTAGGTTCAGGGCCAAACTAGGAGGAGTCGGTTGGTTCCCAACATTAACACCAGTTTCTTAATCTCGAGCATAGGAGGGATTGGGAGGTTAATGTACATACCATGCATACTAGTAGGAGTCAGTCTCGAATAGGAATGGCAACGGGTTGGGTTTGGCCCTGGTTTTTTGATACCCGGACCCGACCTGCGGGTCCTCCCCTGTTACCTAGACCCAACCCGTTTAATAAACGGGTCTTTTTTTTGCCCCAAACTCGGCCCGTCGGGTCTTCGCGGGCCCCGTGGGGCCCGTCTAGCCACTTTTGGGCCTAATTCGTGGCCCAATCCAGCCCAATCCAGCCCAATCTTATTTATAAAAAAAAAACCCAAACTCAAACCCAAACACAAACACAAAACAATCAACATCAATCTTGCTGAAATGAGATTCTTAGACAAAAAATAAATAACAAATAAACACAAAAAATAGAAGAAACAAAACTCCATTTATCATTTATGGACCAATCCTTTGCCAAAATTGGTTGTGATAATGTCTTTGATTTCATCACCAAAAGCAAAGTAACCCAGAGCTCCAAATCCACCGTACAATAGAGAAATAAAAGTCATACACTACCCTAAAACTTTCCCAAACTTGTCTTTGTCTTTTGCCTTTAACTCCAATGGCAAAACCATTCCAACCCCTTCAAATGTATACACAGCCACAGCCACAGCCACACCATAAAGAAAACAGAAAAACCTCCAAAAGCCTCCAAATCGACCACATTACTGAAAATACTCAACTCAAAGGAGCCGAATGGGCAATGTTGGAGTTGAATTCAACCCCAACTAAAAAGGGGAACAAGCCCAAAGAAACAAAATTTTCGGTGACAGCTTGCTTTTACTACAGTTGTGTACCATCTCAATGAGTGAATGAGAGTGAGGGTGAGGATGAGATGTGAGAGTTTGAGTGAGAGTGAGTCAGTGAGGGCTGGATGAGATGCAAGTGGGAGTAAGTGTCAGTGAGATGAGGTGAGGGAGGTGGCTGAGTTGAGAGAGGAATGAGAAAAATGAGTTTTAGGTTAGGGTTATGAGACATATATATATATATATATATATAGGTAGGTTTTTTTTTGTAATTTTACATTTATACTAATCGAGTTAGGTCAGGTATGGGTTCGGGCCTGGTTTTTGCCAAAACCTGAACCCGACCCGGACCAGCTTCGGGTTTTTTTAAACCCAAACCCGACCCTATTCTTTATCAGGCCGGGTAAAATCCGACCCATTGGCCGGATAGGGTACCTGTAGGTCGGGCATAAATTGTCATCCCTAGTCTCAAAGTGGGAGTTACCTCTCTAATGAAGAGAATACTAGAAGTATGCAGTTGGAGATTGATTGCTTGCGAAGGCGGCTGCGCCGTGAGCAAGTTGGGACTGCTCGTTTGGTTTTATCTTTTTCCTTCTCAGCCACCTTAGCTTGTTCTGATTCCTTTGGAGAGATGTTGGAAGAAGGGAGGACCTTGGCAGGACTGTCCTTATCATCATCTACCTTTTTAGCAACAGTGTCGGCTTGGGGATCCGAGGAGCTTGAAGCACGGATCGTTGGAGGATAGTATACATTCTCTGCTCTCTTAAGGGCAGAGGAGGCCTCAACCTTGGCTTAGTTGAGGGCCTCATTTCACACTTGGAGGCAATATGTTCTTCACACCCCCGAGGCCTGAGCTCTGAGTGCTTCCTTGATCTCTGCGACCCCCACTTTATAGCCATCCTGTTTGGCCTAGTCCCTAGCCTTCTCAGCCTCTTCCAACTTTTCTTCAGGACCCTAGTCTGCTCCCTGACTACAGACAGCTGGTCCTTGGTCTAAAGGAGTTGTTTGTGTTGACTCCTCGCTTGCCTTTCAACTCCTTCCAGGGCAGCCTTGGCGCTCTTTTTGTCTCGATCTGCCTCTGTTAGCTTGCTATTTAACTCTTGAATCCTTTTTTCTGCTACATTGAAGTCATCCATAGTAGCGATGTGCCTGCCCTCCTCCTCATTCATCTGCCTGTGGGAGCTGTTCACTAGCTCCTTGGCCCTGTACGCAGCTTGGACAGCCTTTTAAGGACAAAATACAATTGTTAGAAAAAGAAATTACAACTTTAAGTAAAATATAGCCATGTGAAAGACTTACTAGGGCAAGGTCCCTTTTAAGACTGAGAAACACCTCGTGCTTCTTCATGGACCTAAGGTCTACTATGACTCCGAGAAAGAGAAGGGCCTGCTCCACAACATTGGCCACATACCCGGCCTTCCTGTGCTGGAAGTCCCTTATGGAGGCACTCGTTGGAAGGGGAGCTTCATCCAACACCAGAAGGGGGTCCAAGCTGGTACCTTGACTTGGCGATTAAGCCCCCTTTCCACCATGGACCCTTCACTTGAGGATCGTGTATGGGCAGTTTTGGCCGCCTTGCCTCCCTTCTGGAACTTAACCTTCTTAGAGGGAAGGCCCTTTCCTTCCTGCGTCACCTCTTTTCCCCTTTGGTCCCTCTTCTTCTTCTTATTAGTAGGATCAGGTTGGGAAGTCTGAGTAGAAGGAGGGGTGGGGGGCTTGGTCTGAATGGCTTTTTCAGGCACATTACCCCCAGCATGGGACTTAAGTAGGTCTAATAAACTTGATCTGCTTTTACGTTGTATCACCATGGCGTTAGGGACGGTGAAATTTTCTTGAGTATGGCTTAGTTGAGCTGGGGGGAGATGGTTGAGGTTAGCAACAGGGGGTTCTGAAGGTAGAAGTTAGTTAATAATCTCGAAATCGTCCTCAGATTCTGAGATTTCAACTATTACTTCTTCTTCTTCTTCCTTAACAGTTGCTCGGGAAGGAGCTGCTTCTTCCTCGATTGCACGCAAAAAAAGGCAGCTTTACTTGCTGTATGCCCTCTAGAACGGGGTCGGTGACGAGGAAAATCAGGGACTGCAATATTAATTTGGTGTGAGCGTGGGTCTCTCGCTTTGATCATGCACTTGGGCACTTGGAAACTAAACGAGAGTGGGTTATAGTCAAGGATGGGGTGGGCCGTTCTTAATTGCCCACCGGTGTGGACAAAGATTTCATTTTTGAGTATCTTCGTCAGATTAGGCTCGTTGACAAGGTTCAGGTTTGGAATAGCAGTACATTTATATGCAAATTCACCAAAACCAAAAGTGTTGTTAGGAAATGGTGTGGATAAAGTAAAGAGACCACTTACAAATAAAAAAAAGGGTATAAACACAGAAACATTAGTAATGAAGGGGTTATTGTTAGAACAATGAACCTAAACCTAAGTACCCCACCTGGTGTACCCTCTCATGTTGGGTAATGAAATCCATCTTGCCATTCCCCTGAGATGATTAAGTAATCCTTGTCTATATCTTTGTTGGACTCAAGGAGACAGGATATTAGCCTAACCTCGAGGACTCTAGTTTTCAGATAATACCCCTACCATGTTAGTTTGTGAAGGTTGTAAATCCAGTTGACATCATGGTGGGATAAGTTTACATTCATTCTCTCGTTAAAGGCGTCTATACTACCTAAAATCCTAAACATGTTGGGGGCACACTAGGTGGGGGAAAACTTATGAGCTATTAGATAATCCCTAGTTAATCTACCTATAAGGATTCTCATCCCTCCCTCTATAAAAGCAATCATAGGGATTACAATTTCTCCCTCCTACCTTTGGGCATGCCATTCCCCTTGTTTACAGTACCTAATCGAAACCCTTGGTGGGATTCAATATTGAGCTTTGAAGCTTTCTATACCCTCTGGGGTGTCTACTAGGTAAGCAAATCTACTCATGTTTAAGAAAAGTTGGAAGTGGAAGGAAGGTGAGGAGAAATTAAGGGAGCCGAGGAGGAAAGGGCTCTAGATAAAGAAAATAGAAGAGAAAATAAGTGAAAATACTGAAAAGACTTACGGAAGGGGAAAAGGTTTCGTCAGACTAGTTCTTGATATTTAAGAGTGCAAAAAGTGAAGCAAATGAGGTCTTCAAGCAATATATGTATCAGAGGGAAAGCCAGGCGGGACAATTCTCGCCTAAGTTCCAACAAAATCCTTGGTCGTTGAATCTTCATTGTATCGTAGAACGTGGGGGACAAGGAGTCGCATAAATTTAATACAAACGCGTCTTGGATGCTGAAGCGTTAGGAGCGTGCTTTGGGTAGTCGAAAAAACACCTGCACAAACAGAGGTAGTGTATGAGAAGAGTAGAATAATTATTGTAATATCTAAGTCCTCCTTTTTTTCAAGGAGCAAAAGAGGAGAATTTCAAGGGGCTATTGTAGGGATGATAGGGCCAAAAATGTATATTGGGCCTTGGGCTCTGTCCTAGTACACTTAATAGTTCGAAGATGGGTAAACGTTATTATGGAAATGTACATTAGTGAATGAAGAAAGATGTCTGGTTATAAGGTTCTAAGAAGGAGGCCTGAGGACAAATCCACCTCGGCTTAACAGAGCAAAGGTCAGAAGGCTGGCCTGCCATCAAGAGCAACGTTTTGGGCAGTTCTACTAGTAATGATAAGCTTCAGGAAGGGATAAGAATGGGAAAGCAAGAAAAATCTGAGGAAAAACTGCTGTCATCGCATTGAATGCTCTGTAACTAACTTTTTGGCCGCATTAATGTGGAAGTGATACCTAAACAGTGATATTCAGCCTTACAACTACCACTAAAAACTTCAAGAATGTGCTAATGGGGCAAGGGTAGAAGCTAGACATCTGATCAACATGTGGATGGCTGAGATGGAGTGAAGAAGAGTAATATAAGGAAGGAAAATCCTATTGTAGAAGGGATTGGAGAATTTGTAAAGAAAAAACTATAGCATTGAGAATTGAAATTGAATCCAAATCTAAGAATAATATAATCAAGACCTACTTTCCTCAAACTTAGACGAGGAAGACTTTCTTTGCATAAAATTTGTTTTTCATGGCTTTGCTATCATCTTCAATTCCTTGTAAGTATTGTATAGTTCATTGAAGCCTAGTTTTTAGCCCACTCTTTACAAATTCATTGTATTGGGCTCTTTGGGCCTTAATCCATTTACCTTTTGGGTCTAGGATCCAAAACCCGCCCCTACAACTTTCATTCAATTTAGTGTTTTAATTTTTTTTTTTCATACAAGATAGAAATTCTAGTTTAACTCAATCTAAGTGTATATATGTGTAAATTTTAAATTTGTTTAATTTAGTCATTCCATTAGTCACGGTCATAATTGTTCCGTTAACTTTCAATTTTGTTCAATATTAAATTACATTATTTTGGGAGTTTTAATAGGCTAAATTTTGATGGGAACTAATTGGGTACTAAATTAAACAAAATTGTAACGTTAGATGACTAAATTAAATTTTAGGAAAAATTAGCAATTTATAATTTATATTAAAAAAACATAATAAGTTTTTTGTTATTATAACATGAGTTTAGAGGTCTAGTTAATGAATCATTTATTTTTGGAAACATTTTATAAGGAATTGAAAAATTGAAAAAAAAAATTGCTAATTTTTTTATAAAAAGTTTTCTAAAAATGATTTTCTAATGTATGTCCTTAAGAAGAAATTATTAGGTTCACTAAGAGGACCGTTAATGTAGTTATCTCTGATCTCTCAACCAATAAAATACTATTATTTATGCAAAAATAATATCATACAGTAATTGACGGGACTGATGAAATAAATACTGACGACAAAAGCGTCACAGACGAAGGAACCACAATAGACGAAGATATCCTGTGACGACGAAGATAAGATGTGCAAGAGCCGGCGAAAGTGGCAGGAATATTTAGTATCGCCAATAATACCACAGGCTGGATAAAACAGCTGTGCATCCCGTTGGAGACGAATTGAAGCCTTGCCATTAAGCGGGAGGCGTTACTTAAAGCAGCATTAAAACCACAATAACTGCTGCAATGGCTAGAAGGCAAAAGGAGCATATATAAACCCTCAAAAACGCCAGCTAGGGGTAAGAAAAAATACCATAGCATACTCATTCGTTATCATTATTTTTCTAAATTTCCCAGAAACTAACTTAGGCATCAGAGGTGTTTTGGCAGGCACCACACCGGTGGCCACATTTGCAGGTCTAATTGTCCTCTCCTTGACTCTCAGAAAGGCGAGATACAGATTTGGTTCCATCTAGACTCGTCACTGATCGACTGACGAGTTTTTGACCCATCAGTTTGGCACCGTCTGTGGGGAACTGCTCAACATTTCCATATTTCTATTTGGAAAGGAGGTTCCCACCAATTTCTGTCGGCAGATGGAATCCAATCAAGATCCTGCCTCTTTGGCCCAGCAAATCCAAACCTTGGCGGCCACTATCGAAGAACTCACCAGGCAGAATCAGGAAATGAAGATACAACTTCAGCAGATTCAACAGGAAGAGAGTCAATCTAGGGGCGGCCTGGAGGATGAAGGAGATAGTCACAGAAGAGTCAGTACTCTCAGACCACTCACTCCTGACAAACAAAATTCGGAAGTAATAAAATAAATGAGGAGGGAAATGGACGAACTACGAAACGTCATCAAAGAAAAAACGGAGCGAAGCGTCGATAGAATGATTAGAGCAACAGATTCGCCCTTCATTACAGCGGTCCTCAAGCATCCAGTACCGCCCAAATTTCGTCTGCCCCAGCTCGAATAGTTCAACGGGTTGAAGGACCCTTAAAACCACCTCAACACATTCAAAACAACACTAGGCCTCCAACAACCCCCTGATGAGATACTATGTCGCTCCTTCCCCACCACTCTCAAGGGAGCGGCTAGGGAACGGTTTGATAAGCTGCCAACCTCGTTAATAGATAACTTCAAACAGCTGAGCGGAGCCTTTTTGAGGCACTTTATTGGGGGACAACGTTCGAAGAGGCCAGCAGACTATTTACTCACTGTCAGACAGGGGGAGAAGGAGACATTAAGGTCGTATGTAAAGCATTTCACACGAGAAACTTTGGAGGTGGACGAAGCTGACGATAAAGTGCAGTTGACGGCTTTCAAGGCGGGGTTAATATCTCGGGACCTCGTAGCATCACTTGCCAAGAATCCCCCAAAGACGATGGCAGAAATGCTCTTAAAAGCACAAAAATACATGAATGCCGAAGATGTACTTGCAGCCATAGGAGACATGGTAGGATCAGGAGGCATTGGAATAAGGGACAACGAACGAAGAGGACGGAAGAGAGACCGGCATGATCGTCAAGCCAGTGACGGTAGCAAAAGAAAAGATGATAAAGGTCCCCGAACAGTAAGGTTTACCCCCTTAATTATGCCCGTTGACAAGATCCTGACACAGATTAAGGACGAGCACTACTTAAAGTGGCCTCGGCCCCTGCATTCGTCGCCCAACGTTCGTGACAAAAGCAAGTACTGCCGATTCCATAAGGATCACGGTCACTATACAGAGGATTGTCGGGATCTCAAGGAGCAAATTGAGGAGCTGATACGAAAAGGGAAACTACAAAAGTATGTGAAGAAGGTAGAAAATAGCTTCCAGTTTATTACGTCAGCCAGGCTTTCCAAGGAGCGGAGTTTAAGTACCCGATGATCAAAAAGATTGTGTTCGCACTAATAATGGCCTCATGCAAACTGAGACAGTACTTCCAGGCGAACCCAATCCTAATCATGACTGACCAACCCATCAAAAAGTCCATGAGCAAACCTGAAGTAGCCGGAAGAATGGTCCAGTGGGCAATTGAGCTTAGCCAGTTTGATATCGAGTACCATCCCAGAATGGCCATCAAGGCACAGGTCCTGGCAGACTTCGTGGTCGAATTCACCTATGCAAGTAAAGATAGCAAAACCAAAGACGACGATAAGTGGACGATACAGACCGATGGTTCGTCAGCTCAGATGAGGGGTGGAGTAGGAGTCATAATAACCACACCTGATGGAAAAATGCTCAAATATGGGGTTCAGTTGCAATTCCCAGCTACCAACAACAAGGCCGAATACAAAGGAATACTGACGGGACTAAGGCTTGGAAAGGCCGTTGGAGCCAAGAACCTACTGGTCCAAAGTGACTCAAAATTGGTGACCGAGCAGATAAAGGGAGAGTACGAGGCGAAAGAAGATAGAATGCAGAGATACCTCAGGCTGACAAGGCGTCTCATTCAGGAGTTCGATACAGTCAAATTCGAATAGATCCCTCGAGACCAGAACACTATAGCAGACGAAATATCAAAAATATCATCGTCAGAAGAGAGGCCCTCAGGAAGCGAGCTAACAATTGAAGTCCAGAAACATCCCAGCATTGAAGAAGTATCAACCTTCCAGATCCAAGGTACAAATAGCTGGATTACTCCCATTATGTCTTTTTTGCAAGACGGACGCCTCCCCCAAGATGCTGACGAGGCCAAGAAGGTCAGGAAAAGAGCAGCCAGGTTCACGATCCTAAATGACACCTTATACAAGAGGGGCTTCTCTATGCCCTACTTAAAGTGTGTTGATGAAGAGGAAGCCAAGTTTATCCTAAGGGAGGTCCACAAAGGAGTTTGTGGGGACCATGCTGGACCCAGGTCCCTGGTAAGCAAAATAATTCGAACAGGATATTTCTGGCCAACTATGCAGGTGGACGCAGTTGAGCTTGTTAAGAAGTGCGACAAATGTCAGAGGTTTGGGAATGTCCAACGACTTCCAGCAGAACAACTGACGATTATATCCTCCCCTTGGCCATTCGCTCAGTGGGGAATTGACGTTGTCGGCCCTCTACCCCTAGGTAAAGGACAGGTAAAATTCTTGTTGGTCGCAATTGATTACTTTACAAAATGGGTGGAAGCAGAGGCAGTAGCGACCATCACCGAAGCACGAATCTGGAGTTTCATCTGGAAGAATATAATTTGCAGGTTCGGGATACCAATGGCCATCATATCAGATAATGGACGACAGTTTAACAGCCAAGGCTTCAAAGATTTCTGCTCAAGACTAGGTATCAAAAACAAATTCTCGTCGCCAGGGCATTCGCAGGCCAACGGTTAGACCGAAGTGACGAACCGGACGCTACTGAAGATCATAAAAGCCAAGCTAGACGACGCAAAGGGGGCCTGGCCAGACGAACTTCCGAATGTATTGTGGGCCTACAGAACCACCGCGAGAACCCCGACAGGAGAAACCCCTTTCATGCTCACTTATGGCACTGAAGCTGTAATCCTAGTAGAGGTGGGCTCGACAAGCACCAGACGGGAACAATACCACCAAGAAAGTAATGACGATCAGTTACGAATCAACCTAGATTGCCTTGACGAAGTTAGAGACAAAGCCTCCAACAGAATGACGAAGTATCAGCAGAAGATGAAGGAATATTACAACAAGAGGGTAAGGCTCAGACGATTGGAAATAGGCGACCTCGTTTTGCGCAAGGTCAGCATGGCTACAAAAGATCCTGTTCAAGGAAAGTTGAGCGCTACCTCGGAAGGACCCTACCGGTTCACTCATTACTCTAGACAGGGAAGCTACCATTTAGCCACCCTAGACGGGCAGAAGCTCCCACGACCATGGAACATCGAACATTTGAAGAAGTACTACCAATAGATGTAACTAGCGAATGCATTAATATTCAAAATTAATAAAAGAAATTGTTCTACTAATGTTTCTGCATCCACAGGTTTTCTTAGTTCACCTCACTCACGAAAATGGCTAACAAAATTCCGCTTTAACGGATGTACGTGACTGATGAATAAAAAAAGAGACATTGAATCTCAAAGTTCACCAAGTAATAAAATTCCGCTTTGACGGATGTACGTGACTGACGAATAAAAAAAGAGACATTGAATCTCAAAGTTCACTAAGTAACAAAATTCCGCTTTGACGGATGTACGTTACTGACGAATAAAAAAGAGACATCGAATCTCAAAGTTCACTAAGTAACAAAATTCCGCTTTGACAGATGTACGTTACTGTCGAATAAAAAAGAGACATCGAATCTCAAAGTTCACTAAGTAACAAAATTCCACTTTGACGGATGTACGTTGCTGACGAATAAAAAAGAGACATCGAATCTCAAAGTTCCCTAAGTAACAAAATTCCGCTCCGACGGATGTAAGTTACTGACGAGTAAAAAGAAACATTAAATCACAAAATTTTTGAAGTAAAAGCAAGCAAGCGGGTGCGTCTAATTAAAAGCCCAAAAACAAAGGGCAAATTCCATTGTTTTTTACAACCGCAGACCCATACACATTGGGCCAAACCATTATAAAATTCATTGTTCTTGAAACGAAAAGTTCTTTCAAAAGTATAGCTAAAAAAAAAAAAAAAAAAAATCAGCAGGAGGCGTAGCATCGTCGGGGGCAGTGTCGTCGACGAGAGGATTTTCGGAAGCATCGGGCTGAGCAAATGAGGATTGGGTAACTTCATCGGCAGCCATCTCCTGGTCAATCTCCTCAAGGTCAAGGTTTTCCAGGTCCACTCCCGAAAGGTGCTTAGTAAGGTACCTCCTCAAGAGCTCAAACCCTTTAAAGTACCAGCTAAGCAGAACTGTGTTATACTCGTCAGTGGTCTGGAAAGCCTCGACGGACCTAGCTGCGATCGTCTTCAATTTTTCCCTGGAAGCTATGAGCTGCTCGTCCTTCTTAAGGGTCAACTGGCGCTCGGCCCTCAAATCATCATTCAGACCCTTCATCTTCTCCTTTAGCTTGTTGGCTTCTCCCATAGACTGGATCAGCTCCTTCTTCAAGTCAAAGTTCTCTGCTTCCAAAATCCCTACCCTCGATTCAAGAAAGGCCACCTTGGCTTCCTGGGTTAAATACTCCGAGGCGATGTGTAAGCTCTCCCCCAACACCTGAAACAAAAATCAATGTAGTCAGTACACAAAGATTGGAGAAGAAGCCCAAGATCACCACAATTGAAGGCCATACCTAGACGATTTTTTGTACATGCCGACTCGCGATGCTGTTAAAAGGCGCCCCAGAGAGAGCCTTCAAATCGTCCGCAGCCACGGCCTCATGCACCCTCTCAACCGCCAGCCTCTCATCATCCCAAATAGTGGAAGAACGAGAAGCAGCCTTATCCTGTTCCATTTCCAGTCGTGGCCTTTTGGAAATAGGAGTAGGGAGCTCCTCGATAGAAGTGGAGGGGAAGATCGTCCTCGTCGCCTCCGCGCCAGAAGTGACGGGAGTAATGTGAACAGTCGGGGAAACAGAAGTGCCCTTCACCCGAACCGTCTTCCTCCCCAGACTGGATAGGGGCTCATTCTTCTTCGATCGCATCTTGGCATATAAATCCTTGTTAAACCTCATCGTCATCTCTGCACAAAAAAAAAAAAAAAAAAAAAAAAGAGGGGTGTTAACAGGAATGAGAAAAGGCAATCACTACGCACAAACTTAATACTTACTCTTCTTTTCTTCAATTCCAAGATTACGGAGGACGAAAGAAGAAGGTTCTGGCCCCAGACAATAAAAGGCAAGGGTCTTGGGATCCACAAAGTCGTCCCAGTCCTCTACCGTCTGTGCGTAATCAATAGCTTTTCTCACTTTTTCCCTATACCGGCTTTTCAGTTTGTGTCGCTTCGTAACTACAAAGAACAAGCAATGAAAGCGTCAGCAATAACGATGGTAAGCACGAAAGAACTAAAGTGATGGAGATAGTTGTTGACGCACCTAAAGTCGGGGTTCCCCACCGACGACGTAACCTCGGGAGATCACCCCAAGTCTCGCCCGAGGGGGTCTCAAACTCGTCCCCCGACACAAAGAAAAATCGGGACTTCCAGTACCTGAAAGACGAAGGTAACCCCTTGATAATCCTATTTTTTCTCTCCCAAGGCACTAGTTCATAGTACCCATATTCTCTGGACGCTTTCAGACGGTACAGATGAACAAGCTCGTCAATCTTGAGCATGTCCCCGTCCATAGCTGCCATCCATATACCCATACAACTAACCATTATCCTCCAAGAATTGGGCATAAGCTGTCTAGGAGCTATGCCAAAATAATCTAACATCTCCATCAAGAAGGGATAGACGGGAAACCTCAACCCACATAAAAAGGCCGCCTCGTAGAATCAGACCTCCCCCGGGAAGAAATTACAAGCCTGGTCATCTCCTTCTGGTAGACGAAGCCTCACCCGCTCCGGAAATTGAAACCTATCCCTAAATCTCTCTAGTGTTTCAGCATCAAGACCACACTCCTCCCCAAGAGCGTGAAAAGCCCCAACTTCCCTAAGACTCGAAACTGTAGTGTTTTCTCCCACTGGATCGTCACTAGACGAAAGACTAGTCTCCAACTCGCTAGATCTGACATCAGACCTGATTCCTTGCACTCTTTCCCTATTCCTAAACCAGTCCACAGACTGACGAAGCAAAGGTAGCAAGTCAGCCAACACAACCCCCAGACAAGTACCCTCGCAAACAAAACCCTCTAAGCGCGGAGAGCTGCCTAAAAATCCCCCCAAACGTGCAAACAAGAAAGAAATTGAAGGACAAACTATCCTAACTTCAGAGCCACTAACCATCAAAATGTAAAAACAATGTGAACAGAACAACACGAGCTAAAACCCCCATAAAAAAAAGAAGGGGGAAACGAAAAATTAGAGAAATCGCAGAAAGAAGAAAAGGAAAACAGAGCCAAAAGGTTGAGAAAGAAAATACCTTGGAAGTAGAAGCACCACCGCACCACCGCACCACCACACGCTGCGTCGGTTCAAAAAGGAAGGGTCGCCGGAAAAAGTATTTGCAGAGAAAAGAGAGAGGAGAGCAATAAAAGTACTTCTAAAAGAAAGCAGAAAACAAAGGAGGAGAAGGTAAAAAACCAAAAGAACACAGAAACTGAAGAGACACGGCGGGAAAAACGAAGGGCCAAATGATGGAAGTATTAATTTCACCAACCGAAACATGCCACGTGGCCACGATCAGTACGGTGCCACTACCACGCATTTAATGCGGCATGAAACCCCAAGAGTCGCCTGCCAACTTTTTCACCTTCCGTGATCGTCATGACATGTCATGACGACCAAGGAATCCGGGGGCGACTGACGAGACTGACGAAATAAATACTGACGACAAAAGCGTCACAGATGAAGGAACCACAATAGACGAAGATATCCTGTGATGACGAAGATAAGATGTGCAAGAGCCGGCGAAAGCGGCAAGAACATTTAGTATCACCAATAATACCACAGGCTGGATAAAACAGCTGTGCATCCTGTTGGAGACGAATTGAAGCCTTGCCATTAAGCGGGAGGCGTTACTTAAAGCAGCATTAAAACCGCAATAACTGCTGCAACGGCTAGAAGGCAAAAGGAGCATATATAAACCCTCAAAAACGCCAGCCAGGGGTAAGAAAAAATACCATAGCATACTCATTCGTTATCATTATTTTTCTAAATTTTTTAGAAACTAATTTAGGTATCGGAGGTGTTTTGGCAGGCACCACACCGGTGGCCACATTTGCAGGTCTAATTGTCATCTCCTTGACTCTCAGAAAAGCGAGATACAAATTTGGTTCCATCTAGACCCGTCACTAATCGACTGATGAGTTTTTGACCCATCAGTAATAAGTTGAATTTCTCTCAGTGTACTCTTATTGTAAATAATAATTTTTTATACACACATTTAGTAAAAAAAAAAATAATAATTTTGTTTTATTTCTTACAACATATTTTGTCCAAAAAAAGGAAAGTTTCATTGGAAAATGTCACCGGATCAGTCGGTCAAGGCACGAGCTTTTTGGGAAATGCCCGCAAGGCACAGCCACAGACAGACACGCATTCGATGGGCGCACCACACGCCGAAATAGCCGTTGTTTACTTTTGGCACACGAAATACCCACGGTGCCCTTTGGAGAAAGGCCAAAACGGCAGGTAGTTTGGGCAAATCTATCCAACTCTTGTGAGTTGTGAAAGCCGTTAGTCAGGTATTGCTTGCTATAGATGGAAACACAAAGCATTAAGGAGGGTGCCACACGTCACATGCATTGTTTTGTTTGGCACTTTGTCACAGCTGGTGCTGACTAAGAAAGGTGGACATTTTTTTTTTTGGAGAAAGAAGAAAGATGGACATTTGTTTAGAGTTTAGACACTATAATTTCATGCTTCAATATTCTAATACAATATCATTTCGTCACGTTCATAAAAAACAATATCATTTCGTCACCTTTGGATTATCTTAATCTTAACTTAATATTGCAAAGTCCAATTACAGTACTCAGTGTGTATAGTACGACTTCATTTTTTTAATAAAGTAATTCAATTAATGGGATTTACTGTAATTGAGGCAGCAGTGCACCTCGTCGATAGAATACAATTAAGATTGGGAAGGCCAAATACCGCGGATAACTTTGAAACTTTACGAGTTTGTACCTTTTTATGTTTTCAATTAAGACATCTTAAGTTTAAAACCCGCAACTCTCAACTATTGAATTTTAAAATAAGATAAGACAAACAAATATTATTGTCAAACAGATGACTTTAATACGATGATTCTCTTTTAGAAACTCCAAAGTCAACAAATAGTAGGGGGTTTAATTAGCGATCACAATGGATATTGAGTAACAAGTATATTCTTATCAATTGGTCATTTACACAGTGCTCTGGTCCAGTTATGCACAATTAGAGATAGTCTTCAACTAGCTCTCTCACTCAAGATTGCCCATTTGTTAATTTAGCTTGATTTTTTTTTTCATTTTTTAATTTAGAAATTGATCGATTTGAATATAAAATGTTCACTATATAATGATTATTCTTTATGATTAAATTAAGATATCAGTTGATTTTTTAGCGTAAACGGAATTCAAACTCAAATTATATATTCGTCAAAGACTTAGGTGCGGTATGGATTCAGCGTTTTGGGCGTCTGAGTTTTTCATTTTCAGCTTTTTTTATCTATTTTATAGCCGTGAATGTTAACTTTCTGTGTAAACAGTGCACTCGTACACTGTTCACAGGACCCACAAATATCACTTTTCAGCAATTTTTTCATTAAAAATAAGTCTCACGACACTATTTACACATTTAAAAATTATTTTGCTATAATTTTTTAGTTTCTGGTTTTTAACTGTATCTAAACGGACTCTTAATATAGATTCTCAATCTATTAAATATTTTATACTGTTCTAAATAATAAACTTTAGAATATAAGCAAAAATAAACTCAGACTATTTTATGGCATGTAGAATTACCTTTATCACCAATTCTCCTAAAACTAATACTAATTCTTTTTTATGGGTCACTAACTAAATAAGGCATTGTTTTAGTTGAGGATGAAAACTTTTTAAATGCCATAGATTAATTTTAAAGAAGTTTTTGATGCCAAAGATAGAAGAAAGAAAGAAAACCATCTTGGTCCACCAAAAAGGCGAGGTCCCGGCGCACCGTTTTAGCAACGACTTTTGGGCACGAAGCAAAGTCCAATATGATAAAACCAAAAGAAGGTCCACATTCACAAACTACAAGCGTATTCAACGGCAAAATAGACTAGTCCCTTTTTACACGCCGCTCATCAAGTTCACATTGTCTCCATTGCCATTTATTTAGAGGTATAGTATTATTATTGAGAATCGATTGTGGACATATTATTTTTTTAATATTTTTACAACAAATTTTAAGTAATAGATTATTACTGGTTGTTATTATTAGGGCAAAAAAATAATAATAACTAATCATCTATAATTTGTTATAAAAATATTGTGAAAATATTATAAACATATCATTTTTCATTATTATTATTATTATACAATGGGAGCATATTATGATATTGAGATAATTGATAATGCGCCTGCATCCTCAATTATCATAGTCACTTCTTCTCCGCTTTTTGCCTATCCTTCTACACAATCATTATCATCAAAATTGGTTGACGTTTTTCTTGAGTGATTATGACCTTAGGACGCTAACGGTCAAGTAGTCAACACTAACCTCATAAAATTGAGGGCCACCTGGGGGGGGGGGGGGATAGTGTGGATAATACGTTTCAAGAGTAATGAATAATTTTTTATTTAAAACACCATGTAAAACTCACCCATCAATTCACGTAGCATGCACTTATATTTTATATATATTTTTTAAAGCTTACTTATTGGAAACTCTTAAAACATGACAATTAAATTCAAGAGAGATTTGTGAGTTCTAGCTAGTTTAATTAGTAAAGTCTCTGATGATTGAACAAGAGATCTGGGGTTCAATTTCTGCCTACACTAAAAACTAATTGGTGTCATGGTCTGATGATAACAAACTATCATCAGGAGCGAACACTATAGATTGAAACTCTCTCTCAAAATCCAGGAGAGACTTAGGTCTGATGTATCATGTGCACTAAACCCGATTAGATGTTATCACATGGCAAGAGTAATACATTTCAAGAGTAATGAATAATTTTCTATTTAAAACACCATATAAAACTCACCCATCAATTCGCGTAGCATGCACTTATATTATATATATATTTTTAAAGCTTACTTATTGGAAACTCTTAAAACATGACAATTAAATTCAAGAGAGATTTGTGGGTTCTAGCTAGCTGAATTAGTAAAGTCTTTGATGGTTGAATAAGAGATCTGGAGTTCAATTCCTTCCTACACTAAAAACTAATTGGTGTCTTGGTCTGATGATAAAAAACTATCATCAGGAGTGAACACTATATATTGAAACTCTCTTTTAAAATCCAGGAGAGACTTAGGTCCGCTGTATCATGTGCACTAAACCCGATTAGATGTTATCACATGGCAATTTTTGGACATATGTCAACATTCTCTCTGGTCCAGTGCACAGGACACCGGACCCAAGCCAAACCCATTACCACTTACCCGTTGTTTATCTCATTCTCTTCCAATCTCATCCATCTCATCTCCATCAAGTTTGATGGAGACAGACTTGATCTCCTTATTTAGAATCCTACATTAGATCATCAACCCTAATTTCATCACTTGACAAGATGAACTAGTATAAACAATTGGTTTGATTATTCACAAAGCCTTGAAGGTTACAAGTTTGGTCTATAACTAGTTATTTTTCAATCAACATCAATTAGAAATTTTCAAACTCGTAGTCATGATTGGGGTTGTTAGAGATATATTAGCCCATTAGTATAAACCCAAGCTTAATTTTATTTTGTGTGCAAGCCAAGTCTCCTACTTGTACTAGATGTCTATTAGTCTAGGGTTTAGTTTACTATATATACATATGTTATGGTTTATTGTAATACAGAACTTGTATTACACTCTAATATATTATTAATGTAGCTCTTTAGGGTTTCCTTCGTAGATGTAGGCCATTAGGCTGAACCACGTAACCCTTGTGTATTATTGTGTTTTATATTTTATGTTTTCACTTCCGCATCCATACTAGTATATTCAACATGGTGTATCAATGCTAATATTTAACATGGTATCAGAGCCACCTTCCTATGGCCATGGTTTTCTGTCCTTATAGTGTATTAAGAGCAATCTTTGTCTTCCTCGGTGTTTTTTCGTGTTCATCTTTTTTGACTTCTCACTGCTGCTGTCAAAATCTCTCCGGTATAGTTATGCCACCGATAAAAGTCGCATCAATACTGCAAGACCATTACCTTCCCCAAGCCACTGTCACAGAGCTAAACTTCATTCAAGGAATCTTCTCAATCTTATTAAATCTCAAGATTTCATCAAGTTTCCACCTTGAATTTAAAAGTAGGTGTTAGAGATATATTAGCCCATTATTGTAAGCCCAAGCTTAATTCTATATTGTGTGCAAGCCAAGTCTCCTATTTGTATTAGAAGTCTATTAATCTAGGGTTTAGTTTACTATATATACACATGTTATGGTTTATTGTAACACATGATTTGTACTACACTCTAATATATTATTGATGTAGCCATTTAGGGTTTTTTTCATGGATGTAGGCCATTAGGCTGAATCACGTAACCCTTGTGTGTTATTGTGTTCTATACTTTATGTTTTCACTTCCACATCCATACTAGCATATTCAACATGGTGTATTAATGCTAATATTTAACAGGGGTGATTGGTGAGTTGATGCTCAACCTAATTGAACACCTCCAATTTAGCATGAACTCTACTTATTTCTCTGGTATTTGTATATAAAATAAGTGGAAAATGATACCTCTAATATTCAAATATTTTCCCTTATAGAATTAAGATATAGTTTACCAACAAATTGGTTTGGAGGAAAATTCCTCTAATTGTATTTGTGGTAATGCAAATAACCACGCAATAGATTGGAGAACATTCATCTAAATTGATTAGATGAAAAACTACCTATATGGTAATAATGTAGTTGAAACTTTACACTTAGATTTGATCCATTTTAAGTGGGTTCCATTTGGATTTGTCCTAAATATTTGTACATTCGAATTCCACGTTACATTTCCTCCCTATCCAAAGAGATAATGAATTAAGTTGTAAATTTGATATAGATACAACTAGTAAACAAAAAAGGAGGATAACTATATTTCAAGCCTTGAACGGTTTATTTTCATTTCTAGTTTTGTGGAGGGTGGGTTCGATATTTAAATTGTACCATTGGTCCGTTAGTCCTCAATCTTCATAAGCCATAGCCATCCAACTATGATTCACAGCTTCTCCAATCTCCTTATACATTGACCATAACTTATTGATGGATAGACTGATAGACTCAATCATGGGCACATGCTTGCCAGCCAGTTCACATATACAAATAAGTGGATATATAACATTATGAAGCACGTGGGAACATATTAATCATGAATGGGTTATTAATTTATTTATCTCGGCCAAAAAATAAAAATTAAATCGGCTCTCTTCTTGAAAATGAAAAAAAGAAGTAGAAAGGATATTGACCAATTTCCTAGGAGAAAAAAAAACACTACTAGCAGGTTGTGAATCATGCATTTATCGAGATTGTGGATCCAAAGAAGTTTCTTCTTCTAACTTCTTCCTCCAAAGCCGAGGGGGTGGGTGAAGTCATAACTCATAACTCAGATGCATTATTTTAGATTTGATGCAATTGGAAAATTATTTAATACTTCATGCATATTATTTCCTAGTTAAAAATATTTCTTATTTTTTATTCTCTAATAAAAAATAATGTTAATACTTTTTTTTTATCTTAGAAAGAGACAATGTTATTTAATTAGTTTATTTGATTAAAGATATCAATCAATGGGCTATAGTTTATTAAAATTGCCCATAATTTATCAATAATTTTGTTGTTTAATTGGTTAACATTTTTTTTTGTGTGTGTTTTTAGAGACATCTAAAATTCATATTCATATCTTTCAATTATCGAATTTAAAAAAAAAAAATTACTCCTTGGTTAATTCATTCCTCTCTCTCAACAACAATACATTTATTATTGATATCTAATTTAAAGCTCATAATTATGAAAGAATAGAAAAAGAAAATGGATTTCTCTTTTCATTTTATTGAACCCACCGTACCCCAAGCCAACAAAGCCTTACTGGTGTGCATTGATTTCTTATAATTTTTTTTTTTTTGAAACTTTGATTTCTTATAATTTAATAATGGCTAAAAGCATCAAATAAAGTACTAAACTAATTAGCTATCCCCACGTAATTATTACGGATCTGGAAGATAAGAAAGAAAGAAAGAAAAAAATAGAGGGCCCACTCTGAAGAATATGGTTCCCTAGATCAAGACGATTCAAATAGTCGAAGTAAAATAAATAAACAAATAAATATAGCATACCATTCACAGGAAGTTTTTTGCTTCATTATTGCGCTTTTTTTTTTGCTCTCTCTCAAAATTTAAACTTTTAGGAAATACTATTATTGTAAATAGAAGAGAGTTTTTGTAGGTTTAAAGTAGGCAGAATTGGTGTAGGACCCAGGGCCATAGGCCACCGCCTAGGGCCCCCTATTAAAAAAATGTCCCAAATTTTGGAGTAAAAAAAATGATATATTCAAAAAACAATTTGGAGATATAGGAAAAAAATGATATATTCAAAAAACAATTTGGAGATATAGGAAAAAAAATAATTTTAGAATTTTTCTCTACTTTTAAGAAGTTCCAAAGTATTGAATAATGTTAAAGATAATACAACTTTAAATACATGAGTAATGCTATAGTTTTACAAATTATTTTATAATATTTTTACAAATGGTGTTGTGGCCAAATTCTTACCGGTTCTCATCTGGACCTACTGCTAACATCACTTTTTTATTTTTCTAAAATCATTCACCATATCATCAGTTTGTAAAAGTTTTTATAAAAGAATTTGTATCTCTAGTATTTTCCCTTACAAATATATGTGTCACTAATCACAAGAAATAATTTAAATAGGAAAATACTAGAAATATTATTAATTTTACTTGAAAATTTTACAAATTGATGTGATAATTAATATAACATGTGGACGTCAATAACCTATTAAATACATTTTTGAATTATTTTTTTGTGATTAATGATACAACTTTGTAAGCCTCATATTGTAAAATTTATAATACCCCTAACATCATTTATTCAAATACTTGTTTATTATCTTCTTGAAGTGTCACTAATCGCATTCATTTCAACATCATTTGAAAGTTTTTTTTTTTTTTTTGGGTAAAATTTGATATAGCTTTAGAATTTTTCCAAAAAAAAAATAAAGCATATTACAAAATAGAAGGAATAGATTTTTGTTATAAAAAAATTATGATATTAAATACTAGTTAAATATTATTTAAGTGATAATAAAAATGCCTCATTTAAATATATCGCTTTAGGCCTCCAAATTTGTTGGCCCGCCCCTGGTAGGACCTAGCTTAATTTGGTATGTGATTGTAGTGTTCGGGTCATTTCATGACACCATTCTACACAGAGGCTCTAGTGTTGCTGAACAAGGCACTGTATGACCGAATATTGAATGTAACAAGCCAACCTACCTAAGGCCAATTTTGATGGGAACTCAAAAACTCAATGATCGACTACCTTAACCTAAATAGTACCAGTTAGAGAAAGTAACCTTGCCTATTACATTTTCATTTATTTTCCCCTGTCAACAATTGTCTTTGCACTAAATGTAACAAGATAAGAGCTACCACGCACTTTGCACGGTATCTAAGAAGTAGCATCCTAAGATCACATTTCCTCAACCAATTGAAAGGAATGGCGAAAGAGGTGTCAACTAATTGAATTACAAGACTCTTAACGGTATTTAGCTTAGTTAGCATATTGTCATTCACTCTTTAAGTCTTCGACTACTAAACTCCTAAACTCCTGATCATGGTGAATTTGAGCCTTGGTTAAAGCTAGACTATATACATGTGATAACCCAGCTTCTAAGTGCATTTATAGAGTTGAAACTTGAAACAAATAGCTGGTATCCATGGGAACTTGGTAAGGTATGGAATGTAAATCCAACAAATTAGTAAAACATTGAGTCATTATTGAGAACCTTTACCAACATCTCTCGGTAAATTGTTAGAATCTAAAGACGTGCAAAAATAATCATTGTTGGATCTTAAAAAAAGAAAGAAAAGAAAGATCCAAGTAAGATCCGAAGATTTATGGTAGTTATAATGTCACGTCCTACAATATGAACAGAGAGAATTTTGTACAATCTCAACCGAAGATTTAACTTAAGTGGTGGAGCCTAGCTTAATAGTGACTATGAGCATTTTTGGCAACTAAAAGTATTGCTCCATGTGAATGATGAGTGTGGTGTCGTTGTTATCCACACTAATAACAGCACAGCTATATTCTTCTTTCAATGGTTGGAAGAGACTTAGAGGCTTCTCATTCGTCTGTCTAAACGTGGGTTGGAAGATAATGGAGGCTTGTTTGTTCTGGGCTTTTCAAGGAGAATGTGGTTATGGGACCCAGGTGTAAGTGTAACCCTGGACAGCGTGGAAATGATGTACACTCCTCAAAACTTAAAGGCAAGAAAGTTTACTTGAACTGAAGGGCATTTGATAGTTGACATTTGGTACTAGCACAGTAGCTCTACTAGCTTTCGGATTTGGATGGGCCATGGGCTATGAATGATGGGCTAGGTTTTAACCCTCCTTGTTCTTGTTTTTGGTATATGTTTTTTTTTTTTTTTTTTTAATATATAAAAGTAGTGTTCTAGTCTTTCATCAGATTATTCGACTCTCTATCCATAATATACCTTGAAAATTCCATAAACCAATAGTATGGTAGATGGAATTTTGGAACTTTGAGTTTATGATATGTGTTTCAAGCCTATAAAACCTATCGCCCAAGTGTACCCATTCAACCAATTGTTATGAAACTTTTTGAACAAATCCATACAAACATGCCAAAATCGTTATGGTTAGTGATATTGTAGTATTCTCTTATAAAGTATATTGTATATCAGAAAAAAAAAAAAAAGGTGCATTCTAAGGCCCTTTTTTTAGGGGGGAAAAAAATTTAAGATCACAACTAATTCCACACACATTTTTTATAACTATACAACGTAGTCGATTGTAAGTGGTGGAAGATAAGTAGTGAGTCCATATAAAAGTGATAGGCAGCGAGTCACTGTCTACCGCATAAGATAATTGTGAAAATAGGTGTAAGATTGGTTGTGGCCCTATAATTACTCTATTAACTCTTATTTCAGTGACCAGTTGAAGACAAAGGGATTGATTCCTTAATAATAATCACCGCACAAGATGAGAGAAGTGCTCGTAGACCTAAAATCCGTTGGGTTTTCATCTCTCTATCCTTGTGAGGCAGATTAAATGAAGCTATATTTATAAGAAATGGCTCTATGATAGTTTCGAAGTAGCCCAATTCCCTTTCTAATAAACATATTTTCCACCAGTTTATATGCCATCCTAAACACTGCAAATTGTAATTAGAACTTAGAAGTAATAATGGACTCAAAAATTTTCTTTTTCCCTCAGAGGGTGAAAATTATGAATGACTCTTGAAATTTCCAAAATATTTATAACCTTTGAAAAAAAAAGCATGTTAAGTCAATAATTATATTTTTCGAGGAGGTGAAAAAAGAAAAACCCCTAAAATTTTCAAAATGTACAAGTCCTTTTCACCCTGAAAATTTTCAAAGAATATTAGGCCATATATATAAACATCTATACAAGAGGTTTGCTTGACAATGTTGATGGATCATATTTATAACGTGTTTGGTAAGAGTGTTTTTTTTTTGGTGTTTGAGTTACGCGGTTCACTTTAGAGTGTTTAAACACTAAATTTGGAAAATTTTTCTTATTAGTTTTCAATTTTCAAATAACGTTGCTCAATGACACTTTTGTAAATATGTTGAAAACCATGGAGCCCACTTGATTAGACAATACATAAACTAACTTCTCTCTCCTCAAATAAAAAAAAAAAAAATTTGTAGTGTGTTGTTAGCTTTAAAAAAACACATACACATGCATACTAAACACACAATTATGTTCTTTACACACTGAAACATTGGTGTGCTTTTCAAAGGATATTAGGCCATGTATAAATGTTGATGGGCCACATTTAACCACTTAAAACATTGGTGTGCTTTTCAAAGAAGAATATTAGGCCATGTATAAATGTTGATGGGCCACATTTAGCCACATAACATTTGTGCTACTCAAAAAAAAAAAAAAAAAAAAAAAAAAAAAAAAAAAAAAAAAAAAAAACTACATAACATGGTGTGCTTTTCAAAGAAAATCAGACCATGTATAAATGTTGATGGGCCACATTTAACCACTTAAGACATCGGTGTGCTTTTTTTTCATCAAAAAAAAAAAAAAAAACATAGGTGTGCTTTTCAAAAAATATTAGGCCATGTATAAATGTTGATGGACCACATTTATACATCGGTAAGCTTTTCAACTGGTTTGCTTTGCAGGTCGAAGATCACGAGCTTCATAGCATGAATTTTCTCCATATTGGCTCACCAAAAACTTCGTATGTTGTCTCTCTAGAGATTTTGCATTTGCTTTTGACTTTTGAGCTAATCATTCTCTCTGAGGCTTATGTTGCCAAAATTGATCATTAGGTATGCATATTTTTTTTTTATTATTTAGTAAAGTGTTTTGAGACTTAACTAATTTTAAAAACTCTAGAATAAAGGGAGGAAAATTTTGGAAACATTTTAAATAGAATTAACAGACTGAGAGAAGTCGTTTACCTGAACATCAACGAGGAAGATAGGGATTTCCTTTTGAATTTCAAAGGCAGTGACGGAGCTACTCTTGGACCATGGGGGCAATGGCCCCCCTAATATTTTTTTTTTAAAATTATTAGTATATATATGTAGGTAGTAATTTTAGCAATTTTATTTTATAAAATTACACTTTGTTGCCTTTAACAATATTATAAATTCTTTTGATAGAGTAATGCTATAGTAACAAACTTTTCTACAATATTTTTACAAACCATTGAGGTAGCAAATTCTTATTTGTTCACATTTGAAACTATCATGTACATCACTTTTTTATATAAAAATAACCTCTAAACACATCAGCAATTTATAAAAATGTTTGTAAATATAACATTTTCATCTTTTTAATGGCTATAAAAATTTATAGATCTAAAATCTAAAACAAAATATACAAGTCCAAAAAATTAGCCTTGCAATAAAAATTACCAATAGAAAAAATTAAAAATTAAAAAAATTAAGTCAAATCAACCAATTTTACTGAAAACAAACAACTTGATCCTTCAAAAAATTTTAAACAAACTAATTTTGTCCTTACAAGCAGTACACATCAAAGACACTAAAAAAACACCCTCACGACTAAACAACTGATTCAGAGACCAAAACTGTAACACACAATCAATAGCAAAGTTGTCCTTAATTCTAAGTTTTGGCTCTGTCCTTGTTCAAAGGGGTTTGTTAAATTGCCCTTGAACTGTTTTTGTTCTACTAGGAATTCATACTTGCAATTTGCAGTGGAGATTTGGTATAGGGCCTCATTGGTAAATGCTACAAGATCTCGTGCATTGGAACCCATGGCTATGAATTTGAATCCATTAGCATTAATATGGAACATGTTTTTCTCACAAACATACATGCACCCACCAATAACTATACCATTTGGTGACTTCAATGACGCAAAAGCAATGCAATCCACAGCAAGAAATTTGTTTCTGGATTGAGAGAAGACAAAAGGGATTGATGCTAACTCCATACTTACTTTGGTCTTTGTACAATTAGCACAAATCCGAATTGAGTTCTTTGAGAAGATGAGATGTAAGGCAGGTAAGGGTTTATAAACTTTAAACCAAATACCTAATAAAAGAAACCGTGTGAAGTATGGGTTAATAACTAGTTGTAGTTATTAATGAAAGATATGTAAACATGCAAAACCACTTCTAAATAAGGCAAGAGCAAATGAGTTAACTCAATATGTTTAATAAGGGAAGATGTTCAAGATTTAATGAAGATTTAACTTTAATTAATATTTGCTCTTTAAAATAATTAAACATTTAACTCCAATTAAAGATTCAATTACTTGTTTGGTACTCGTATGTTTAGATGCTTACGTGTTCACATGATTGTATAGTCATAGGTCCACATGTATTGGATGTTTAGATGCTCAATTGCCTTTTACATGATCATTGTCTCGCTCTTGGAGCTTTTTGATTCACATTACTTGTCGATGAGCTTTAGGACTTAGAGGTGTGCACGTATTCACATAAAGCCTATTAGATAAACCCCATTTGATCACAATCTAACAACAAATAATGAAGGCCAACTATGGCTGGGAGCTTGGGGTGTCTAACCACTTTTCATCTTGTATCCTAACTCGGGACTTAGTTTGATTCGTGGACCTTCATCAAGTAATTTGTATTTCTTGGACCTATAACTAGGTGGCGGCTTCCTTGCCTCTTTCTAGGGTTGACTTAACAAATTTTGGGGGCTAAGGGTGAAAACTTTAACCAAGGCATTTTATTATATTTAAATATTAATTAATTTTTAAAATATATATATTTTTGCCTTTAAGATGCAAAATTACTAATTCGCTTGATATTTTTTTTTGTGACATAGTCGATTTTAAATATGATTATTAATTTTAAATTAAAAAAATTATTTAAGAAAATACAACTATAGTAGGTATTTTTGCCTGAAATATACAGATTAAATAACATACACAGACTAAAATGAACCGGTTTTATCTTATTACTGAAAAAATAAAATAAAAGAATAGATTGGTAAGGAAGGGAAAAGTTAAAACTAATTTAAAATTTTATTATTTAAAAAAACTAATCAAATTGTTAAACAATTGTAACAAAATAACGAAAGTGAATTGATGTATCACATCAACCCACATGACAATAGGTATACCGTATGGAAAAGTCTTGTGCCACAAAAAGTGGCACTAGATGAACTCATACCGTATACATGTGTAAACCAATAAAGTGTGTAGAGAAGGAGATATGCTGTGTTCAAAGTGATGTGATGCTATAAAATATACAAAGGTGTAAACGTACGTGTGGAGACTTTTAAAGGAAAAAAAAAAGAGAGGATCAATTGTGAAAATAAAGAGATAAAAAGTGGTGTAGGTGATGGTTGAACTAGAGAGATATGAAGTTTAACTTTTGCTTGCACCGAAAATTTGATATCTTAATTCGATAATAAAGAATTATTATTGAGAACGGATACTACAAGTTAAAACTCTCCAAAAAAAGAACATTACATATAACTTTTTTACCTTGCATTAACAGCTTGATATGTAGATAAGTGTGAAATTATTTGTGTTCTTAGATCTGTTGGATAAAAGAATACTTGTGTATCGGATACAGTTGGAGTTTTTTTCTTTTTTAAAGAGATTCTATTGGCTAACAGAGGAGACCTTAATTTTATATTAAAAGCTAGTAATAAATAATTTTTAAAAATCATCATAATTATTTAATTTTATATTTATTAAAAAAATAAAATAAATAAAAATCCGAAAAAATGTTATTGTTATTATTATTTTGGGTACATTGGAATAAAGAAGTTTAGGGGATGTTTGGTTTGTGTTTTCAAACAATTATTTTTAGTTTTTAAACAACATTACACATATTTTTTTACATACTTTTTCACCTACACGTATTTTTATAAATATTTTTAAACAATAATTTTTAATTTTTAAATACGTATACCAAACGAGAGTTTTTAACGGCCAGGTAACCTTTTTTTTTTTTTTTTTTTTGGGTTAGAATGATGCCGTAAGGCCCATAACTTCAACCTTCAATTAGAGGCCGTTGTATACTTGTATTTTTACCCGACCTCAATTGGGCTCTGGTCCGTTTCAAGCTCTTCTATAGTTCTGTTCAGCATATACATTTTGCCCAACCTCAATTGGGCTCTCCGTTACAAATACAAGCGTCTTCTCAGATCAGAAGTGGCGCTAGGTCTCTCTCTGAAGAATCTCTTTGGTATGTCTCTTTCTTTCTCTCTTTGGTATGCCTCTCTCTTTCTCCCTCTTTTAATTTTTCCGAGCTCCTTGCCCCTCTGTTTGTGGATGTTTATACTGACCTTTTTTTTCTTCTTCTTCTTCTTCTTTTGTGAGAGATTGAATGATGGCAAATGAGGACTATGAGGATGTATTGTTTTCAGACTACGATGACTTCATTGCTGAATATGAAAAAGGCGAAGTTGTTATTGTTCCCAGGTTCGAGTGGCGTTCTGATCCCCTCCTCAAAGTCAACCTCTCACACCCTTCTAAAATTCCTCGCCCTAGCCCTACCCCTATTCCTACCCCTCCCCCTACCATCGACTCCAACCTTCAGCCTCAGATCATAGAGCTAGACCCATTCCATGTGCCAAAATGGTTCTCAGAGACAGAGGTATGTGCAATGTGTGGGTCTTTTCTTTTTTATTAGGAAAAGAAGAGTAGAAGGCTTTTTTTTTTTTTTAATTAAACTTGCTTGTTCCTTAGATTTCTGAGGAGGAGCGATATGAATGTTCTGTCTATGGAGAGATGCTGTTAGACCGCTACAACCAAGTTAAGGTTTGTTTCTTCTTATCTCCATCTTTCTCTCTATCTGTCTATCTGTCTATATACTTATTAATATTCAATTTGAACAAATTGGTTGGTGTAGGGCACGGATTTTGAATTTGTGAGACTTGTGAAGATGAAACTATTGTTCGCCGCTGGTGTAAATTTTAAAATTCAATTTGAGGCCAAGCCCAGAGCTGCTGCTGCTGAGTACACCCTGAAAACTTTTGAAGGTTACGTGTTCAAGGATTGTGTCTTTCATCATAAAGTGTGGCCCCAGTGTTGTCGCCTAGTAAGCCCTAATCGTGACTCTGTGTATGATGAAGAATATCGCGGTCCCATGCATGCGCACTTATGAAGTGGTAAGCGACTTTGGTCCTCCGTGATTGCCCCGACTCAGTGCTTGATGGTTGGGTGGTGATAGTAATTGATCCTAGTAACTTTCTGTTTTTTTTTTTTTTTTTTTTTGAATGACCTGCAACTAATATTGCAAATTTTATATAATCAAAGATTCAAAATTATTAGCGACTCTCTCTTGCATATTTTCTTCTAATTTATCTGATTATTTGGTGTATGTCTAATTTTTAGGGGATAGATTCGTTGTGTTTTTTCTTTGGGTGATCTTAATTTTTAGCTTTGTTGTTTGTTACTAACTCTATGCCATGTTAATAAGGGTTTATGGGTATCTCCCATGACTTGCAGAGAAAAAGGTCTCTCTTTGAATCAGAAAAAGGTCTCTATTGAAAGTGCTGTCATATTTAAATTGAGATTGATTGAGTTATATCATCGGTCATGCAGGAAATCTGCTATGTCTTTTCCAAGGCTTAAAATTTAGCTGTCATGATTTATAAGGGAGGTAACACACATACATACAAGTCCCACCTGAATCATCCATGCACGGATTTTTCACTCTGTTTATAAAATTAAAAAAAAAAAAAAAACAGATATTTTACTAGTTGTTTTAAGTCTTGATACGGAGCACATGTATACATCTATTTTTTAATGTATCCAATTGAGATATTTGGAGTTCAAAACCCCTAATTCCCAACCATCAAATTATAAAATCAAATAAACCAAACACATTATTGTCAAATGAATGTCTTTAATTTGAAGATTCTCTTTTAGAAAATCCGAAGTGAATAGATAGTCGGGGTTTAATTCGTGATCATAATGGACATTAGGTAACAAGTATATCCTTATCAATTGGTCATTTAACTAGTGTTTTGGTGAAGTTATACACAATTAGAGATGGTCTTCAACCAGCTTTCTCACTCGAGATCACCCATTTGTTACTTTAGCTTGATGTTTTCTCCCCTTTAATTTAGAATTATGATAGAATTGATAGTACGATAGAATTATGATAGTAGGTAAGTGATACATTTTTTATTATGAAAGAGAAGATTGTATTGCGTCAAATGAAAAGAGTACAAAGTTCAAGTAACAACACCCTAATAGCAAAATTGGAACACCAATGAACACCAGAGCTAACTCATGCAGGGAAAATAATCAATAACAAGGGGAAGGAATTAAGAAGAAGAGGATTAAGAACATCTAAAGAAAATCCCCATAAACAACACAAAAATTTGCTTTGGACAGAATTACCAAAATAGCCATTCCCTTCAATTCTTCTTCTAACTTCCCATTTGATCAAGTGAAGGATATTTTTTTCAACATAAATTCTCCCTTGATGAAGCACACCATTTCTTTGCTGCCAAATGTGATATACAGCAGACCATAAGGCAAAGAGGAAAACATTGAATCTAAGGCTCTTGCTTTTGGCATGTCTTTCACCCCAAGCCATGATCTCATCCCAACAAAAGCTAGGGTGCTTCACCAAACACCAACTCATGAGAGTCCTCCATAATCTCCTAGAAAAAGCCAACTCATGAGAGTCCTCCATAATCTCCTAGAAAAAGAGCAATCAAAGAAGAGGTGCTCTATGTTTTTAATTTTACTTTTGCTGTCTCCATTAAAGCCAACCAATGAAGGCATGCTTGAATATGGCTTTTGAATACCATATCGATCTCCACCCACTAACCTTATCTTTTTTCTCTCTATTAGCCTCTAAAGTTTCTACACAAGAGTAAGAACCAGATTTGGAAGGGTTTCAAATTGGTTTTATCTTCCACAATAAAATTAATAAGGAACAATTTGCTTCAAATCGAATTACCCTCTTGCACCACACTGGACAAAAGAGCATCAGAAGAGCTGGCTGCATCCTACTTCCTACATAAGACACCATCTAGATGCCACCAATCATGCCAAAGATGAATATTCCTACCTGAACCCAACATCCAATCTCTAGCAATCTCCCTGAGCTTCAGGATTTTCCTCTACTTGCCTTAGTCCAACCTTATAGTTGCTATCGACTAGTACCACCTACCATATTATTTTGTTAGGAATGTGATAATGTGGCTTTAGAATTTAATTTTAAGGGTTTGGTCTTGATATTTGAATCTCTTATCTCATAAAACAAGGTATAAAACCAGAAAATAGCACAAACATTAGAAACCTAGAAAATACCCAAAAAACTAAAACAACAACAGAGAAAAAAAAGAGTGGAACAAGCCATCAAACCCCACAAGATTTAACAATAATGCCTAAACAACTCAACACTAGATATAGTTGGAACTGCGAGGATGAATCAAGGAGACTCACCTGAGATTGAGGCTAGAACAGGTGGGTCTATTGCCCTAAGGGATTGAGAGGCTTGGAAAGTGTTTTGATGTTAGAGGGAAAGTAAGCATGGAATAGTAGGTCATGGATCAGGTTTGAGAATATTTTGATGCATATGAGAGTGTTTAACAATTATAAGAAATTTTTATGGGTATTATGGTATACTTTTAAGTTGGTACTCATGAATCAAGATACCAATTCACTAAAAAAAATTATTTCTTTTAAATATCAACCCTTAAATTACTAACCAACCTAGTTACTTAGTAATATATATGCAATTATACATGGCGGCACACCAAGGTCCAAAACCTTTTTTTTTTTTGCAAACTTTTTGCAATTAAGTCTTCTGTAAAGTCCATGTTTTAATTGGTTTTACTTAGTGATAAATTTGTTTGTATTTTTTATTCATTTTAATGTATTTTTCTAGTCTTAATTGTATTTGATATAGAAAGTACTCGAGTCTCTTACTATTGTGAAAATTGCATTTTGGGACAATTCGCGACCTCAGTGACCTACACAGCCCGCAAATAACGCATGGTAGAAATACTAGATTAGAGTGCAGACTATGTAAGTCGCAACCATTTCATGATTGGCCAGGTCGCGACGAGGTCGCAAACTGCATGATCAATGTACTATATTTTCTGATGTTTTTTTTATCGCTCGTGATTTTGCCAACACACTCTCTGTGTTCAAGATTATCGGATGGATATATATAACCCACTATTATATGGTCTTTCTATGTTGTACAAATTTCTATATTTCTTTTAAAAAAAAACATAAAATAAAAAAAATTAAAAAATAAATAGTAAATCTTAGCCTTCTTTATTTTCTGAAAAATAAACTTTTTTTTGAATTTATATATATATATATATAATTCTTTATTAAATAGTATTTTTAAATAAAGTTAAAATGTACACATATATCTAAAAAAGCGCACACAATCACAATTAATTTATGTGTAAGCCAATGAATTATTGACGTATGTATTTTATTTTTTGAAAAATATGCCTCCACCAAGTGAATTATGTCGGATATGGATTGTGACGAATCTCTTCATATGAAAGACCTATTTTCACAAATAATATCCCAAGTTCGAAATTAAAGAAAATTTGGAAGTTGTTGGGTAATGGGAATTGTCTCTCTCTTGGAGGCAACTGTTGGGAGAGTTTGGAAATTCCGTTTCCGTCATCTGGACAGATTTTCTTTTAGCGTAGGAATTGGCAAATACATTCTAGGATTTGCTAGCTACTAAACTAGTTCTTATGGGCTTAATTACAACCTTCAATTTGGTGGAAAAGAATGAAGTACTATTAGAACAAGAATACGGTCCATTCATGTGTCATAAGTTGCTTCTTTATTATTATTATTATTCAAAATGAAAATTGAAAAAATATTCATTTTGATAGTAAGCAATATCATTTCTAAGGTCAGACTTTTTTTTTTTTTTTTTTTGTGCTTTTTGACAAAGCACAAAACACGCCTAGGCATACTTTTTTTTAGTATGTTTTTATTTTTATTTAATGAATAAAATTAGTTGTTTGATCTTGAAGGAAATGATATGAACCATTATACACACATTGTACGTGATTCTCAACAATTGGTTAGACACTCAATAGCCACCCCAAAATAGCATTATTCGTAGGACCCAACAACCTTCTTCTATTCTCACATTAGCATTTTAATCGTGTGTACATTTATAGCCCAATTTCATATAGAATTTCAAATTCTAATGAAATTACATTTGTAATCAATCTCTCTCTATAATTGCAAAATAAGGCCTAATTACAATCTATTGCAATTTATTTTGTCAATTATATTGCAATCTCATGACAATATACTATTGTTTCACAATTATTATTGCAATAAATTACAAATAATTGACAAAAATAATTCGAGTCAAGTTACAACAACTATATCTTTGTTGTAATTATTTATTACTTCATATTTTTCATTGTAAGGAAAATAATTGTTATTGGGTTATTGCAATGATATCTTTGTTACAATAGGTTATCACTCAAAATTTTTGTTGTAATATATTGGAATAAATATTTAATATCAATTTATTACTATAATTTTTTTTGTTTTAAATTATTGCAGCAAAATTTTCTAATGTAGTAATGTATTAAGTCTTCTATTGCAATAAAAAATTATAACACTCTCTTTCTCTCTATGTATGGATATATAATTGTAAAATAAGGTCTAATTGTAATCTATTGTGATTACTTTTGTTAATTATTATGCAATCTCATGACAATAGGTTATTGTTTCATAACTATTATTGCAATAGATTACAAATTACTGGTAAAAGTAATCGAGTCAATTTGTTGCAATTATATTTTTGTTATTATTATTTATTGCTTTTTGTTTATTATTGTAATAGATTACAAAATAATTGTTATCGGATTATTGCAATAATTTTTTTTGTCGCAATAAGCGATCACTTCAAAATTTTTGTTGTAATATATTTTATAATATATGAAAAAAATTTGTGGATTTTTTTTTGTACTACCTCTAATATGAATTTTTTTTTTTTTTTATAGATCTAATTTAATCTTTCAGGATGCATTGTTGGTAACTGTTACTAGTTTCACAGTGATTCATCCTAATGAAAAAGAGTTCCTGATGAATAAGTTGAATGAGGGGGCAACAATATGAGTTTCTAAAGAGTTCTTAAAATCAAGAATAAACTCTACAAAGGTTAGTGTGGATTTAGGAGGGTACCAAAGATGACTTTGTTACACATACAATAATGCTCACAGGAGATAAGACTACACATGACACTGGAGAAAAGTGTTGGCCTTTTAACAACTGAAAAAAAATACTATAAGAATAGACGGCATACAATCTAAGAACCTATCGTAAAGAACTTAATCTACTAATTATTGTAGTTGAGTGTGGACCTATTAAGTTAACGACAGTCAAGAGATCGCAAATAGATATTTTCTGAAGTGTGAGTGTTGGTTATTGTGCAAAATTTTTGCCTACTTTAATGATTTGGCTTGACCGAAATTTCATGTTTTGTGTATCTTCAACCGTTTTGGACTTAAACCTTGTGTTAGAATTCTATTCCATCTCCCTTGTGTGTGTTTGTCATCTAAAAAAATAAACATAATTACAATAATTACAGTTCTCTTTGACATGTAATATTTTGCCAATTCTAGAACCTCACACACTAGTTTATTTTAATTTTTAAGTAAAAAATCATATACTATATAATAAAATTTGGGCTTAGATGTCGAGGTTGTGCCAAGTGGTTACATTATATTGCATAAATTTTTTTAGATTTTTATATTTTAAAAAGAAAACATTTATTTAAAAAAAAGTCTATTGCATTTTAAATTGCATCAACGTAGATGTAGAGTAATCTAATTCTTCTTATTTTTAATTACTACACTAAAAAAAGTCTAATGCATCTTAAATTCTATTTTTTAATTATTACACTAAAAGAAAAGGTCTAATGCATCTTAAATTGCAACAATGTATACTACACTAAAAAAAATGTCTAATGCATCTTAAAAAAGAAAATCTCAATTGTTCATATCAACTTCCCTTCAATTGGTTTATCTCTTATTTCTATATTGATAATTAGGATTAAAAAAAAAAAAATCTATCCTATTTCCTAACAACCATCCATCAGGTTTGTTTTTTGTTTATTTGTTATGCTCATATGGGTTTAATTAGCAGAAATTGTGATTCTACTCAAATAAACCAAATTTGATGGACAACTCAAGCCAATAAATACGTCCATTTGTAGATAAATTTCAAATTCTTAATATATTTAATCTTTTCTTTTTTTTTTTTTAGAAAAAAAAAAAACTTGAATTGTTATAATTTTTTACCAAGACATATCTTTTTCATAACCTACATTGATTAAAAATCTAACTTCTTCATCATTGAAAATTCTATATATATAAATAAATATAAATATATATATATATATATATATATATATACACACACAAGTGTGATTTTCTTTAGTGTATTCTTATATACTTCTAAACATTGTTTCTTTTTCTTCTTTTTATGGCTTCTTCTTTCCAAGTTGGTTTTTTTTTTTTGGTTTGATAGAAACACTACTTATTGTTCTAGTCAAAATTTTCTCTTCCACATTATCAATAATTCTCATTCTCTTATATTTTCTATGTTGATAAGAAATCTAACTATCCTTTTGTTTTGGTTTGTGTGTTTTTTTTTTTTTTTTTTTTTTATATATATATTTTTTAATTACTTAGCTAGGCAATTCAATGCTTATGAAATCCATAGTAGAATGTTTTATCAAAACTACCATCTATATTAAAGGTATGCATTTCTCTTCAATATTTTTCTTTTTATAAATTTTTTATTGTTTTCCTTATGAACCATAAGTAATTTTAAATCCATGAAATCCATTATAAAATTATCTATAAATATTTTTATTTATTATTGATGAATTATCAAATTTTGTATTCTCTCCTATAACAAGGGGTTCATCTTATTTATTTCTAGATTGTATTTGTGTTGTGTTCATATGTGTGTTATTAAATTAAATTAATTTTTAGAATAGTAAAATACTAAATTTTTTATGTTACTATTTCTTATTTTTATTTTTGTTGTTAATAATATTATATGTGTATGAAAGAGATTATCTAACATTATGAGCATGTGATATTTTTATTTAAATTTCACTATAATTAATTTTCATTTTGGTTTTTACAAAAATCAAAATTCATGAAAAAATTCTAAAACATTGCTTGTTCTGAATATCAACAACATATTCCTTCACAAGATTGCTATAACCAAGTAATATTAAATCTACATCATGACGAGGAATCCACACCTCAATATGATTATGCAACTTTGCTTGAACTAATAATTTTTTAAGAATTTTCTATATCCTTTTTATTCCTTAGGATTCCTTTAATATTATATTTTCATGACTTGCCACTCATCTTGAAGGAGATCCATATTAAATTGTCACAACTTTCCATTCATCTTGAAGGAGATTTGATTTAGATAAAAGAGATCATTACCATTTCAAAATGTAAATCCAAATAAAGGTTTGAAAAAAAAAAACCATTTAGTCTATGCTCTTCAAGTGCATAACACAATTTAGATGTAACTATTAAAGTTGGGAGAGAATTATGTTTTTGTTTTTGTTTTTTGGCAAATGAAAAACCTCCGCTTAAGTTATGTAATTGTTTGAGTCCTTTAAGAACAATACTTTATATACAATTGAGAGAGAGAGAGAAAGGCGGAGAGAGAGAGAAATATTTCATTAATAATTCTTATACTATTTTAACAATTTGCCATAGTTTCGAAAATATTTTATAAAATTTATTTTTGAACAAAAAATACCAAACTTGAACTTACATAATATACCTTTTCTATTTTATTTGTTATTCAATTTATTTATATTATCAAAATATTTTTTATTAAGCTCATGCATCCCACGGGCATAATACTAGAAAATAAATAAAAACGAGTCCTAGCATTAATACCATATGCGTTTGAGGAATATGTAGACATTTGAATTGTAAATACGAGTAATTAAAATGGTATTGAACGAGTTTACTTGGAACAAGTTAGATTAAGAAAAGAAATTGGTGATTCAGGATGGAAACAACTCTAAAACTCAACAAAGAGAGGACTTGCACCAGTACCTGAAAGAGCATTTTGGAGAGAGAAATGGCAGTAGCACTATGCTTTTTTATTTGGATGGGCTATGGGCTTTATGGGGGCTTTATGTAGGCTTGCTCATGAATGATGGGATAAGCCTCCTATTTGCTGATTGAGTTTCAAGTTTTAACTTTGCTCAGATTATTCCATTCTCTACCTATGAGATACTCTGGAACCCTAGTGACTAATAATATGATGAATGAACTTGAAAAATCCAAATTCATGACACATTCTTCAAGTATGTTAAGCTCACCACCCAAGTGTTTCCGTTCAACCCACTTGCTGTCTCATGCTATGCAACTTTTTTGGACGAATCTATACATGCATGCCAAGAGCATTATATTTAAGTGATATTGTTGGATTCTTGTATAAAGGAATAAACCAACAAAATAATATGTGACCACGAAGATATTGAGACTTGAATCAAAATCACCACACAAGATGAGAGAAATGCCTATGGGCCTAAAGGCCATTGGGTTTTCATCCCTTTCCTAATGTATTCTCATGTGGCAAATAAAATAATTGAAGCTACATTTAAAAGAAATACGGGCTGGGCTCTATGATAATTTCGAAGTAGCCCAATTCCCCTTTTAATAAACAACTTCTCCATTAGTTTAAAAGCCATCCCTATTCCTCCAACTTGTAATCATTTAACATATTTTCAAATATGATAATATGATAATGGTACAATAATTGCTCTAAAGTTAGAAGGATGTTGCACTTTCGACATAACAGGCATTAAATTAATGCGTGCCAAGAAGTCTTTTTTTTTTTTTTTTAGAAATACACACACATATATATAGGGGAAGGGCGATGAGATAAGAGAATACACTCATACTCCAACACCAAAACTGCATGCCGGCAGTTTGTGTCGTGGAGCAAGTGATGCGTGCCAAGAAGTCTCATATGCACAATTTCTATACATATTGGTGCAACTTGTAGCGAGATGTAATTATGGATTCAAAGATTATTATTATTATTTTTTCCTGATGGGTGAAAAGTATGAATGGCCCTAAAAATGTCCACAATATTTTAAAAAAAAAAAAAAAAAAAAAAAAGAAGAGTGAAGAATTTTTGTTTCAAGGTGAAAAAAATAGAAATCCTAAGATTTTCTAATGTATAAGTCATTTTCACACTTAAAACTTTCAAACAAAAAGTATTAGGCCATATATATAAACATTTATATAAGAGCAACCACATCAGTCCGTCTAAAAATTTTCGTCTATTTTACACTAAAAACCTACTCTTTCTATTTTACACTATCACATTTCCAAAATACTCACATCAGTTTATCTATTTTACAAATATTTTCTAATTAAATAATATTATTTATTATTTTATTATTATTATTTATTAATACCATTCTCTCTCATAAACACCCACAACATCAGCTCTCTCACATTCCTCAAAAAAAAAAAAAAAAAAAAGCTCATACCCTTTCCTTTCTTTCCCTCACTATCTTCCTCACAACCGCCTCACCCAGCCTGCTGTCGCCGCCGATCCAGCTTTCCGCTGATCCAGCTCGCCGCCTCAGCCCTTCGCCGATTTGGCCTCCCTTTCGCTTTCGCCCTCCCTCTTTCCTTTGCCCATCCCTCTCTTCCTCCACCATCAACACTTCGTCTCCCACCCCCAACTGATGACCGCCTCCCACCCCCAACCGACTACAACAATGGAAGATCCGGCGGTAGCAATAGAAGACCATCAGGCGGCAGCAGTGGTAGCAGATTCGGCTCCGTTGGGAATTTCATGTGAGTTTTCCGTTGAGTATGGTTTGGGCTGGGTTTTCCGATGGGGTTGGACTGTTTTTGGGTTGGGTTGGGTTTACCGGTAAGTTTTGATTTATTTTGAGTTGGGTTTTCAGTGGGTTTGTCTTGATTTTGAGTTGGATTTTCTAATTGCTTTTCCATTGATTTTGGGTTAATTTTATGTTGATTTTTGGTTAATTCTCTATGCTAGGTTGTGGTGTTTGGTGGTGGCGTTGGGTTTGGTGGTTATTCTGGCATGCTGGTTGTTGTAACGGTTGGGGAAGAGAAGTAGTTTGATAGAGAAGAGAAAAAAAAAAAAAAAGAATAAAAAAAATTGTTTAAACGTGAACAGTAGCCGTGTATATTTACACGGTTACTGTTCATTTATACAGCTGGGTGTATATTTTGCATAATTTTACACCCACTGATGTGGGTGTTTTTTTTTTTAATCAAAATGTGTAAAAAGAGCTGTTTTTTATATTTTATAAGACTATCCATAAATTGATGTGGATGCTCTAACAAGACATTTGCTTGAAATGTTGATGGACCACGTTATCTAGTTAGAAAAGGAACTATACATATAATAATATTTTTCTTTACAAATTGAATAAAAGAAGGAGTCACGACAAATGCAATTGATTGCAAAATAATATTAAAGGATTTTTTTTTTTTTTTTGTTGATAGGAAGTAATAATAAGGAAAACAGAGAAAACAAGCAAGGAAAAGAAGAGTAAACTGATGTGCCTGCCAACCATGTCCTTGTGTACTATAGTTCAATTGATGATGAATTCCAAGTTGATCCTTTAGTTCCCTGAAAAAAAATTTAAGAATTTTTTTTCAGGGTATTCTTTAAGAAGTATAAATTATACAATCTAATAAAAAGAGAAATTTATATATTGACAATAATAACAATGAAAAACACGCAAATACATAAAGTTTACAATTGCTTTCTATGAGTTTTCATATTTTGAAATCGTTACATAATAGTCTCGCCATCGATGCTACAAACTGCATCTTTTTCAATGTACACAATTAAGCAATCATTCATCTATTGAATATAGAATAAATTATGGAGCAAAATTTAATTTTATTGGCATAAAAAAAAAAAAAAATTTGAGGGTGTTCCAAAATTTTTTTTGAAGGGTAGACAAATAAAATTTTTTAAATTATTATATATATATATATATATATATATTTTTTTTTTTTTCAGGTAAGGGTGGTCTTGGGACCACCCTGGTCTTAAGGTGGCGCTGCCCCTGCTGCCAACCATGTGTGCTAAAATGTCTAAACTCTTAAAGGCTTAAAATTGGCCCACATAGGTTGTCTTGAATCTCGATTTTGATTCGACCTTATTAGGCTATTAGCTGCTTGGGCTAATTAAGAAAAAGGTTTTGTTAACAGATTCACACATTTGTTATGGAAGAATTTTTTTTTTTTTTTTTTTTAATGAAGTTACGGAAGAATTTAATAGGTTTTATTGTCTAAGAAAGTAATAAAATAAATAAATGGATATTTCCTTAATTGATTGAAATGCGACTACACTAAAAAAATTGATCAATTAAATAAACTAGTGCATTTTAGACATTTGTTAACTAAACTCTTTAATTAATTATCACAGGTCAATGATACCTTAATTTGGTAATGATTAATATTAGTATTATGGGTCCAATTAACGGACACTCTTAGGATTTTTTTTTAGTGGTTCATTTTAAGAAAATTCTAATATTTCTTTTATGAGAAATATAAAAAACTGTCAAAAGAGTTAGTTCATTTTTTATTTTTCCATAATAATTTTTTAAAAATGGTTCGATAGTAAATGCCCTTAGGCACTCTTTAACTTTTCCCTAGTCTTATTACCAATTTTATTTATCTTGTAAATAATGTGTCATCTTCTAAACATAAAATAAGATTCCTAGTAGTGTTCTATGTCGTTTGAACCCCTATCATCCCTCATTTACTATCAACCTATCTATCTTATAAATAAAACATAAAGCAAGTAAGTAATTAATATAAATATATTTATTATTTTATTAATATGACACAATCATGTTTATTGTTAAGTCAATTTGCAAGACTTTTAATATTTTATTATAAAAGTTATTCTTGGTGTAAATAGGAGAAAAAAATCTTTAAACAATTTTATATCACTCAATATATTTTTATTAGATGTGTATTTTGATAAAATCTAATGTTGGATTATGTTTTATACTTATACCCTCCATTTAAATTTTCAAAATGATTAGTGATAAATAATTATTTAGTCTGTTTCAAAAAAAAAAAAATAGTCTATAATTTCTTAACTAGCACTCTCACTCAAGATTACACATTTGTTACTTTAACTTGATGTTTTTTCCCCTTTAATTTAGAATTATGATAGAATTCTGATAGTAGGTAAGTGGTACATTTTTTTTTTCAATGAAAGAGAAGATTGTATTGCGTCAAATGAAAAGAGTACAAAGTTCAATTAACAACACCTAATAGCAAAATTGGAACACCAATGAACACCAAAACTAACACATGCAAGGAAGACAATCACTTAAGCCCCAACAAGGGAAAGGAATTAAGAAGAAGAGGATTTAAGGACATCTAAAGATAATCCCCATAAACAACACAAAACTTTGTTTTGGACAGAATTAGTAAAATAGCCATTCCCTTCAATTCTCCTTCTAACTTCCCATTTGATCAAGTGAAGGATATTTTCTTCAACATAAATTCTCCCTTGATGAAGCACACCATTTCTTTGCTGCCAAATGTGATATACAGCAGACCATAAGGCTAGGCGGAATATGTTGGATCTAAGGCTCTTACTTTTGGCATGTCTTTCACCCCAAGCCATGATCTCATCCCAAAAAAAGCTAGGGTGCTTCACCAAACACCAATTCATGAGAGTCCTCCATAATCTCCTAGAAAAAGAGCAATCAAAGAAGAGGTGCTCTATGTTTTCAATTTACTTCTGCTATCTCCATTAAAGGCTCATTTAAGCATTATTTCCTAGGCTGACAATCTATTCAACATGACCAGCCAATCAATGAAGGCATGCTTGAGTATGTCTTTTTTTTTTTTTCTTTCTCTCTCTAATAGCCTCTAAAGTTTCTATACAAGAGTAAGAACCAGATTTGGAAGGGTTCCAAATTGGTCTTATCTTCCACAATAAAATCAATAAGGAACAATTTGCTATAAATCCAATTACCCTCTCACAATACACTGGACGGAAGATCATTAGAAGAGCTGGCTGCATCCTACTTCCTACATAAGACACCATCTAGATGCCACCAATCATGCCAAAGACGAATATTCCTACCTGAACCCAACATCAAATCTCTAGCAATCTCCCTGAGCTTTAGGATTTTCCTCTACTTGCCTTAGTCCATTCTTATAGTTGCTATCAGCTAGTGCCACTTACCTTATTATTTTGTTAGTAATGTGATACTGTGGCTTTAGAATTTAATTTTAAGGGTATGGTCTTGATATTTGAAGCTCTTATCTCATAAAATAAGGTACAAACCCAGAAAATAGCATAAACGTAAAAAACCAAGAAAATATCATAAACCCAGTAAATAGCACAAACATCTGAAACCCATAAAATACCCAAAAAACTAAAACAACAACAGAAAAAAATGCCCATAAAAAAAGAGTGGAACAAGCCTTCAGACCCCACAAAATTTAATAATAAAACCTAAACAACTCAATGCTAGATATAGCTGGAACTGCGAGTATGAATCAAGGAGACTCACCTGAGATTGAGGCTGGAACAGGTGGGTCTGTTGCCTTGAGAGACCAAGAGGCTTGGAAAGAGAGATGGCAGAATGACCAGAGAAGATGAAGGAAATGAGGTGTTTCGATGTTGGAGGGAAAGTAAGAGTTATGTGAAGATTTTGGATGTAGTGTAGGTGTAGCATAAGCACAGCACAATAGGCTATGGATCGGGTTTGGGTCGGTATACCTGAACCCGAGACTAAACTTTTACCCATGAATCCCAAATCTCAATACCCATTAAGTACCCGTTACCCATAAATACCCGGATTTTTACCTATGGATATCCAAATATGATTTTTCGAGACTTTTTAATAATAATAATAATGTTAAGTTGATTTCATTTCTTTATCTAATTTGATTTCGAGAGAGAGAAGCTAAATAGAAACACAATGATTTTCTCTTATTAATAAGAACAAAGTAAGAGAGAGAGTTTGGTTTATGAAAAAAAGAAAAGAAAAGAAAAAGTAAGAGAGTTTGTTGCTGTGAAAAAACTAAGCTAAGGTATATAGTGTCTCTTGTGTTTTGCACACTACTTAATAACTAGAATAGATTATATAAGGCTACAAGTCGTATACTACAAAACACTTGTCATTTATGCAAACTTATAATTCTCTTCATTCCTCTTCAAATCTTTGAGCTTATACAGGTTTGATACTCCAAGACTTTGTTTGGTTCTCTCTTTTCGCTTCTCTCTTTGCAAAACCAAACCAAATCTCGGTATTCATTTTTAGATTTAACTATAAATGTGAATCGAATTTTTGTTTGATTGCTTCAAAGTACTCTACGCCATAATTGTCAATATCGTCTAATATGTGATATGTATCGTGTTGTGTACAAAAAATTCTGTATCATAAAGATGTATTGTAAGTGCTCATGTATTGTTTGATACATAGGTGCATATAGTATGAATCGTATCATACAATATATAGACATATGATTTAAAATAAGCTCTTTTTGGTTAAAATTTGTGGTTTTATTTGATTTAAACAAATTGTTAGACTTTTTTAACACAAAATTTTTAGAAAACTTAATTGAATCTAATAAAATAACATGTTCATAAGTTTTTTTTTTTCCTCAACATGTATTTGGTAACTACCTTAATCCTATTTCAATATTTAAATTGCTAGCTATTTATTTTTCTTTTAAAAAAAATTATTTACACAAATTTTGTTCAATGTTTTTATATATGTAATAAAATAGAGAATTAGGAGCTCATGAGATGTAAAAGAATTATCAAATACTCATAATAAAATTACAAGTAGCTTATATAGCTTAAATTTGGTTATCTACAATTGATTTGTTTGGTTGATTGATTCCTTGTAGCTTATATACCTTAAATTTAGTTTTTTTCTAGATTGATTTGTTTGGTTAATAAATTCCTTTTCAAGAAAGATTTAGCCTTTTCACCATTTTCAATTTCAAGAAAAGTTTTGTCAAGCAAAGTTCACATTTTGCATATTTTCAAGTTTTTCTTTCTCTCTCACAAATTGGCACGTACTATAATGTAGGAAATGATAATGTTCTTTTTGATGGTACGAAAGTTATGGTAGATTTTCTATTTTCAAAAGATTTCAACCTCTCTCAAACAAAATTGGATATTAGATAATTTTTAAAGTCGATTTTTTGGATTTTAGATAATTTTCAAAGTTGATTTTTTTTTTTTGGATTTTTGGCCACATAATTACCACATTTGTTTCATAAAAGGATATAGATTTTCTTTCATTTTTTTAATTTTGTTTTATTTGGGTTTCAATGGGATTTTCAGTTCCAAAATTTATTGTGAGCACGTGTCAAAATGCTTTGCTTAATATGGAATTTAGATTTTGAAGATTTTAAAATAAATCCCAAGACCACATTAGGCCCATAAATGTGGGGATTTTGCTCCTACGCTCACCCAAACCCAAATCTTTTTTGCCTTTTTGACGTAAGTGTGATGATGTAATGTATGACATGTATGAGAATATTTTGACACATATGAGAGTGTTTAACCACTATGAAAAATTTGTATGGGTATCATGGTACTTTTAAGTTGGTACTCAAGAATCAAGATACCACAACACATCACAACACTATATAATTTTTATGTGTGTAAATATTAAAATTCTTATACTTCACTGAAAAAAATTATTTCTTTTGAATATCAACCATCAAAATTGCTAACCAACCTAGCTACTTAGTAATAAATATACAATTATACGTGGCAGCACACCAAAGGTCCAATTTTTTTTTTTTAAATTTATTTCTGCAAACTTTTGGTAGTTAGGTTTTTTTTTTTTTTTTTTTTTTTTTTTTTTGTAAAGCTCATATTTTAATTGGTTTTACTTAGTAATAAATTTATGTATTTTTTTATTCATTTTTAATTTATTTTTTTAATCTTAATTGCATTTGGGATAGAAAGTACTCGAGTCTCTTACTATTGTGAAAATTGAATTCTAGGATAACTCATGACCTTAACGACCTACACAGCCCCACGAGTAACACATGGCAAAAAAACCAAATTAGAGTGCAAACTAGGCAAGTCGCAACTATTTCATGACCAGTGAGGTCGCGACGAGGTCGCAAACTGCATGATCGATGTACTTTATTTTTAGATCTTTTTCTGTCCATCATGATTTTGCCGACACACATTCTGTGTTCAAGATTATCGAATGGGATATATATAACCCACTATTATGCGGTCTTTTTATTTAGTACAAATTTCTATATTTCTTTTAAAAAAATTAAAAAAATTCAAGAATAAATAGTAAACCTTAGCCTTCTTTATTTCCAAAAAAAAAAAAAAAACTTTATATATATATATATAATGCTTCATTAAATAGTATTTTCAAATAAAGTTAACTGTACACATATAATTAAAAAAGTGCACACAATCACAATTATTTGCAAGTAAGCCAATGAATTATTGACGTGTGTATTATAATTTTTGAGAAATGTGCCTCCACGAAGTGAATTATGTTGGACATGGATTGTGACAAATCTCTTCATATGAAAGACTTATTTTTGCAAATAATATCCAAAGTTCAAAATTAAAGAAATCAATTTGCTAGGTAATGGGAGTTGTCTCTCTCTTGAATGCAACCATTGGAAGACACTAGAAATTCCATTTCCGTCATCTAAGAACAGTTCTTCTTTCAGCGTTGGAATTGATAGACACATTTTGGAATTTACTAGTTTCTAAACTTGTTCTTATGGGCTTAATTAGAACCTTCAATTTGGTGGTGAAAAATGGAGTACTATTAGAACAAGAATATGGTTCATTCATGTGTCATAAGTTGCTTCTTTATTATTATTATTATTCAAAACAAAAATTGAAAGATGTTCATTTTGATAGTAAATAATATCATTTCTTAGGTCACACTTTTTTTTTTGGGTGTTTTTTGACAAAGCAACATTTTTTTTAGTATGTTTTTATTTTAATTTTTTATTGAATGAATAAAATTAATTGTTTGATCTTGAAGGAAATTATATGAAGCATTATACTAACAGTCCCACAATTTGATTCTCAACCAATTGGTTAGACACTCAATAGCCACCCCAAAATAGCATTATTCATGGAGGATCCAACAACCTTCTTCTAGTCTCACTTTAGCATTTCAACCATGTGTACATTTATAGCCCAATTTCATATGGAATTTCAAATTCTAATGAAATAAAATTTGTAATCAATGTCTCTCTGTAATTGCAAAATAAGGCCTAAGTACAACCTATTGCAATTAATTTTGTCAATTATTTTTTCAATCTTATGACAATAAACTATTGTTTCATGATAATTATTGCAATAAATTACAAATAATTGACAAAAATAATTTGAGTCAAGTTACAACAAATATATTTTTGTTGTAATTATTTATTACTTCATATTTTTCATTCTAATAGATTGTAAAATAATTGCTATCGGGTTATTGCAATGATATCTTTGTTGCAATAGGCTATCACTCAAAAATTTTGTTGTAATATATTCGAAAAATAAATAATTAATATCAATTTATTATCATAATTTTTTTTGGTTTTAAATTATTGCAACAAAATTTTCTAATGCATTAATGTATTAAGTCTTCTATTGCAATAAAAAATTATAATTTATTGCAACTAATTATTATTAATGCCCTCTTTCTCTATATATAATTGTAAACTAAGGGCTAATTGCAATCTATTGCAATTGCTCTTGTTAATTATTATGCAATCTCATGACAATATGTTATTGTTTCACAACTATTATTGCAATAGATTACAAATAACTAGTAAAAATAATCAAGTAATTTCATTGTAATTATTTATTGCTTTATGTTTGTTATTGTAATAGATTACAAAATAATTATTATCGGGATATTGCAATAATAATTTTTTTGCAATAGGCTATCACTTCAAAAATTTTGTTGTAATATATATTATAATATATGAAAAAAATTTGTGGATTGTTCTTTGTACTAACTCTAATATGAAATTTTTTTATACATCTAACTTAATCTTTTAGGATGCGTTGTTGGTAACTATTACTAGCTTCATAGTGATTCATTCTAATGAAGAAGAGTTTATGATGAGTAAGTTGAATGATGGGATTTGTTTATGTGCAACAATATGAGTATCCAAAAAGTTCTTAAAATCAAGAATAAACTCCACAAAGGTCACTGTGGATTTAGGAGGGATTCAAAAGACGACAATACGTTATTATTTCACAACTATTATTGCAATAGATTATAAATAACTTGTTAAAATAATTGAGTCAATTTATTGCAATCATAATTTTGTTGTAGTTATTTATTTCTTTATGTTTATTATTGTAATAGATTACAAAATAATTCTTATCGGGTTATTGCAATAATATTTTTGTTGCAATAGGCTATCACTTCAAAAAATTTTTTGTAATATATATTATAATATATGAAAAAAATTTGTGGATTGTTGTTTGTACCAACTCTAATATGAAAATTTTTTATACATCTAACTTAATCTTTTAGGATGCGTTGTTGGTAACTATTACTAGCTTCACAGTGATTCATTCTAATGAAGAAGAGTTCATAATGAGTAAGTTGAATGATGGAATTTGTTTATGTGCAACAATATGAGAATCTAAAGAGTTCTTAAAATCAAGAATAAACTTTACAAAGGTCACTATGGATTTAAGAGGGATTCAAAAGATTACTTTGTTACACGTATAGTAATGCCCACAAGAGATGGGACGACACACGACACTAGAGAAAAGTGTTTGCTTTTTTTCAACTGTTGGGGAGTGATGAGGATATGGTGGATTTAGAAAAATACTATAAGAATAGATGGCATACAATCCAAGAACCTATCGTAAAGAACTTAATCTACTACTATAGTTGAGTGTGGACCTATTAAGTTAATCCTAGTCAAAAGCTGGCAAATAGGTATTTTCTGAAGTGTGAGTGCTGGTTATTGTGCAAAATTTTTGCCTACTTTAATGATTTGGCTTTTCCAAAATTTCATGTTTTGTGTATCTTCAACAGTTTTAGACTTGAATTTAGCATAATTATTTACGTTGCGTTAGAATTTCATTCCACCTCCCTTGTGTGTGTTGGTCATCTAAAAAAATAAATATAATTACAATTACTATAGTTCTCTTTGACACGTAGTATTTTGCCAATTCTAGAACCTCACACAATAGTTTATTTTAAGTCAAAAATAAATAAATAAAAAGGGAGTCCTTGCATTAATACCATATGCGTTTGAGGAATATATAGACATTTGAACTGTAAATTCAAGTAATTAAAATGGTATTGAACAAGTTTACTTGGACCAAGTTAGATCAGGAAAAAAATTGGTGATTCATGATGGAAACAACTATAAAACTCAGCAAAACGAGGACTTGCACCGATACCTAAAATAGCAGTTTGGAGAGAGATTGTAGTCACACTATGCCTTTTGACTTGGATGGGCTATGGGCTTTATGGGAACTTTATGTAGGCTTGCTCATGAACGATGGGCTAAGCCTCCTATTAGTTGATTGAGTTTCAGATTATTCCATTTTCTACCTAAGAGATACTCTAGAACCCTATAGACTAATCTTATAATGAATTGAACTTGAAAACTTCAAATTCACGACACATTCTTCAAGTCTATTAAACTCACCACCCAAGTGTCTCTGTCCAACCCACTTGCTATCATGCTATGCAACTTTTTTGGACGAACCTATACATGCATGCTAAGAGCATTATATTTAAGTGATATTGTTGGGTTCTAGTATAAAGGAATAAACCAACAAAATAACATGTGCATTACACGCGCATATTTCTTTAGTGACTAGCTGAAGGCAAAGAGATTGAGACTTGAATCAAGATCACCACACAAGATGAAAGAAATGCCTATGGGCCTAAAGAAGATTGGGTTTTCATCCCTTTCCTAATGTATGCTCATGTGGCAAATAAAATAAATGAAGCTATGTTTAAAAGCAATATGGCTGGGTTCTATGATAATTTCGAAGTTGCCCAATTCCCGTTTTAATAAACAACTTCTCCATTAGTTTAAACTAGTGTGTAGCCCAGTGCATATGCACGGGTACAATTAACAATAATTACAATTATACATCAATTGTAGTGGTACTATTGATGTTAACTTGAGTTATTAAACATATAAGACATTAGTTCGTCCCAGACATTTGAAGGTAAAATATTTTTTCCTTGCAATTTTCATGATATTTGTTACGTATATTTACGTAAAGGTTAATAATTTGTATCTATTATAATTTAGAAATATATTTTTTTCAAATAAATAAAAAGGATCAACTTTAGAGATAAGTAATAACTATAAATTTTTTTTTTTTGAACGCAAAGGGAGAAAAAATCCTAAATTTTAGGAGTTCTCTTTTTGAATTCAAAATGAAATTTGTTGTTTGTTATTTATGACCCTATATATAAATAAAGATACCATTCATTAATGAGGGTATTTTTGAACCATATAAAAGTCTAGTTAAAAGAAGAGAATCCTCTTATATATAGTATACCAAACAGACCCAAAGTCTTCTAATACTTGGCACTCATCTCATATGACACCGAGATACAATCTGATTTGAAGTAAATAAGAAATTGAACTCTCTAACAAATATAATAAGCTCACTACCTAGGGAAAATCGAAAGGGATACAAAATTTCACCAGTCACCACTCGATGGAAGTCACCAAAGATACACTCATACACGGCTAAATATAGTTACCACTCAATGGATGGATTTTGACCAAAGAAATACAGCCATCATACAGAGTAAAGGACAAGTATTCTATGAATAATCACACTCTCTCTAATATGATCTATTCAGGGTAGTCAACCTGCATATATATATAGCCCTTTAAGCATGGGAGAATCTAAATCTATCTAAATATTATATTATATTTTTAAAAGATGAAGAGTAACAATTATTGTTGCAATGCTCCTGTTAAGCCACGTCATCGGCCACATAATTTTTTTTTTTTGGTTTACCAACTCTATTAATTTTTTATTGCAAATTTTATTCTTTATGGCCAACATGATGCACTACACTTTACCAAAAACTCTATTTTCTATATTCAATGCTCCTTTCAACATTGAATGTTAGTTTTAATGTGAAAAGTAGGGATACAAGGTGGTCTTTTGCCACTGCCACCATAAGTTAACTGAAATTTCATTTTTTTTTTATATAAAAGAAAATACTACTATAATCACTTCTACTATGATACATATCATTTCTTTTTAAAGAGAAAATGATTAAAATCAATATTCATCTATCGCTATTTTTTTCATTTTCAAGGAGATGTCAATTTTGTATTAATGTAAAAATTGAATTGTATGAGTGTTTGATTGAGGGGTTGCATGCCACTTGGTGAGGAGTGCCATTCGACACTTTTGGAGTGCTGTTCAGCACTTTTAAAGTGTCGATTGGCACTTTTAGAGTGTTGAATGGCACTGGGCCACACCACAATGCTCACGCCATGGTGAGCTAACCCCTTACACTTTTCTAATGCATATTTCGCGTTTTTGTGATTTTTGAAAAACATTTATTTTGTTTGTGATCATGAAACACTTACTTAGTCAGCTACAAACTCTCTGAAACCTATTTCAAACTTGATTAGGAACTGTTGTAGCTTATATAAATGAATTCTCCTGCAACAATTCTTTGCATAAAAGTTAGCAAAACACAATATTCACAAGCAAAAAGTCATCCATGGCTAGCAATCACAATTTTTCTCATTCAATAATTCATGATATCAACAGATGGGTTCATAGCTTTGATTTCAGTACCAAAACCAATTTTACAGCCTTCAAATTAAAGGGAATTAAAGCTCTAAGGAATGTCAAAATCAGTGGGACTTCCTTCATGTTGTTGTGAAATTCTGGAATTCTGAAGATCATGTGTTTTGGTTTAACATTGTTGAACTCTGTCCAACAATTGAAGAATTTTTTGCGATCCTGGGCTATGATCCAAGTAGAAAATCTGTAGCGGTTTCTTGTGATTCCAATCATAAGAAATCTTTGTCTGATGCTCTCGGTCTTCCTACTTCCATAACTTAAGTTTGGCCTTATGCATTGTGGGAAAATTTTTGCTTTGCTCTGGAAGACGTGGTTTTGTGGATGCTCAAGCCATAAGTGTTGTGACTCAAATTAAGGATGGTGATAATCTTGTTTCTTTGATCTTGGCAGAAACTCTTCTCGGACTGGATGTCGTATTTCATGGTGGAGAAACTCAAAACTTCTTTGGGAGTCCTTTGACTTTGCAGATATGGTTGATGGAGCGACTGGACATGATCACCAAGCCTACAACCAGTAATTATAGGCCTAGCAGATTTTTTAGCAAGTCTGTAATCAAAACTGAGTGCCAAACTGAGAGTAATTTTGCAGGATGCTTTTTTTAAAATGTTTATTCTAAAAATCTTAATGCCAGGAAAGTGAATAGGAGGAAGAGAGCTAGGAGGATGGTGTTGGTGATAATAGAGTAAGTACCAAAAGATAACATCAACTTAATCAACAATTCAAGCCAGAGTTAAAAAGGAATGAAAGCAATTCTCCAAGTTGCATGATATAAATTAAAATGTGTGTATAGTTGTTTGGAATGAAGAAATAACAATGTATATTTTAAGAGACATTGTTCTTATTAATTTAAATTTTTCTATATATTACTTATTATTCTTTGTAATTTTGCTCTGTTTGGATGATGTTCCTAGAACCAAAAAAAAAAAAAAAAACTATTTGTTTCTATCCCTTCTATCAAATTTTAACCTTTTCTTTTTCTTTAATATCATATAAGTTTAAAGCTCTTCTTCTTATTGTTATTATTATTTAGGGTCTATGTGCACATGGGCGGCGCTACAGCCAGCCCAAGGGGTTTGAACCCCTTGACTTGGCCAAAAAAAAAGTGGTATGTTGTAATTGGTTTTTATCTAGATTCACAACTGACATCACTTTTTTACATACTTTTAACAACTTCCCACTTAGAATTTACTATGAAAGTGTTGCATTAGTAGCATTACTGTCAAAATTGCTTCTTCATTAAACAAAATAAATAAATAAACTTTCTCTCCAAACTATTCCTAGCTTCGACAGTATTGATCCCCCCTAAAAAAAATCTTAAAGCCGCCACTGTGTGCATTAACTCAACATGAAAGTCTTGTGTTATATTTGAAGTTTTTAGCTCTTCTGCATATGATTAATTTTTCAAGAATGTTTGATATTTAAAAAGTTTTTGTACAATATAAAATAATTATAAGTAAAACAAGCACAATGAATGATTATAGAAAATTGTGCATATTCATTTAAGTCTTAGGGCTTCAACAAAAATTTATTTAAAAATGTGCAAATAATGAATGGTTAAAATCTGTCTAAATCTCAAGGTTTGCATTTCTTAATTTTAAGTTGCATGTTTAAGAATTAACTTCTTTGAGAAGATGAGATGTAAGGTGGGCATGGTTTATAAACATTAAACCAAATACCTAATAAAAAACCGTGCGAAGCACGGGTTAAAAACTAATTGAAGTTAATAATGAAAGATATGTAAACATGCAAAACCACTTCTAAATAAGGCAAGAGCAAATGAGTTAATTCAATAAGTTTAATGAGGGAAGATGTTCAAGATTTAATGAAACTTTAACTTTAATTAATATTTTCTTTTAATAAAACTTAAACATTAACTCCAATTAAAGATCCAATTGCTTGTTTGGTACTCATATGTTTAGATGCTTACATGTTCACATGATTGTATAGTCATAGGTCCACATGTATTGGATGTTTAGATGCTTAATCGCCTTTTACATGATCATTGTCTCGCTCTTGGAACTTTCTAATTCACATTACTCATAGACGAACTTTAGGACTTAGAAGTTTGCACTATTCACATAAAGCCTATTAGATAAACGGCATCTGATCACAATCCAACAACAAATAATGAATGTCAACTACGGCTGGGGGGCTTGAGGTGTCTAACCTCTTCCCAATTTGTAGCCTAATTCGGGACTTAGTTTTATTTGTGAACCTTCATAAAGTAATTTGTGATTCTTGGACCTAGCTATAACTAGGTGGTGGCTCCCTTGCCTCTTTCTAGGGTTGACTTAACAAATTTTGGGGGTTGAGGGTGAAAACCTTAACCAAAGCATTTTATTATATTTAAATATTAATTAAATAATGCATTTAAGGGTAAACTACATTTTTAGTCCCTATCATATACACTATTTTTTAATTTGATTCATAACCTTTCAATTGTATCAATTTGGTCCCTGATCTTTCAATACCGTGTCAATTTAGTTCCTGCCGTTATCTTTTGGATGAAAATTGATGACATGTGTAATGGGCAAAATAAAAAATTAGCTTCTGTTGATGTAACCTAAAATTTTATTTTAGCTGTTGGTAATGTCAACAATTTTCATCCAAGATATAAGGGCAATGACTAAATTTACACAACACTGAGAGGTTATGGACTAAATTGAAATATGGTGTATGAGATAGGAGCTAAATATGTAATTTACCCAACATTTAATTTTTTTTAAAAAAATATTTTTCTTTCCTTTAAGATGCAAAATTACTAATTGACTTAATATTTTTTTGTGACATAGTCGATTTTAAATATGATTATTAATTTTAATTTTTTTAAAATAACTTATTTAAGCAAATACAACTATAGCAAGTATTTTTGCCTAAAATATACAAATTAAATAACCTACACAAAATAAAATGAACTGGTTTTATCTTATTTTTAAAAAATAAAGGAAAAGAATAGATCAGTAAGGATGGGAAAAGTTAAAACTAATTTAAAATTTTATTATTTATAAAAACTAATTAAATGTTGATGGATTACATTTACAATGCGTTCAGTAAAGGTGTTTTTTTACTGGAGTGTTTGAGTTACGTTACTCAGTTTGGAGTATTAAAACACTAAATTTAGAAAACTCCTCTTACCAATTTTCAGTTTTCAAACAACGTTGTTCAATGGCAAGTTAGCATGACCCCTTTTGTAAATATATTGAAAATCATAGGGCCCACTTGATTAGAAAACACATAAATTGACTTCTCTCTCCTCAAATAAAAAAAATTAAATTGTACTATGCGTGTCATTTAAAAAAACACACACACACACACACATACCAAACACACAATTACGTTCTTCACACATTGAAACGAGTTATTTAAAATATGGTACCAAACACATTTTTTGTTTTATAAATACTGTAAACATATGTTTTCTCAACACTTTTTAAACCACAGTTTTCACATTATTTTAAACGACAATACTAGAAATTTCCAACCAAAGGGGGCCCTTAGGTCTTGCTTGGTTAGGGTATTTGAACAATAGTTTTTAGTGTTTAAACATTGAAAACAGTGGGCAAAAAAAAAAAAAAAACAATGTGTTTGGTGAGGGTGTTTTTTACTGGAGTGTTTGAGTTACGTTGCTCAATTTAAGGTGTTTAAACACTGAATTTAGAAAACTCCTCTTACCAGATTTCAGTTTTCAAACAACATTGCTCGATGGCACTGTTGTAAATATTTTAAAAAGGTATGTCCCACTAATTAGACCACATGTCATCACTTTTTTTTTAAAAAAATACACATATACCAAACACACAATTATATGTTTTTTCACTTTTGAAAAGTTGTTATTAGAAATATAGTACCAAACACATTTTTTGCATTATGAGTACTTTAAATATGTGTTTTCATAACTTTTTTTGCATTATGGACCACATTTTAACCACTCAAAATATTGGTGTGCTTTTCAAAAAATATTAGGCCATGTATAAATGTTGATATACCACATTTATAAAATGGTAAGCTTTTCAACTGGTTTGCTTTGCATGTCAAAGATCATGAGCTTCATTGCATGAATTTTCTCCATACTAGCTCACCCAAAACTTGGTATGCTGTCTCTCTAGAGATTTTGCATTTACTTTTAAGCAAATCATTCTCTTTGAGGCCTATCTTCCCAAAATTGATCCTTTAGGTATGCATTTTTTTTATTTATTTAGTAAAGTGTCTTGAGAGTTTACTAATTTTAAAAACTCTAGTATAAAGGAAGGAAAATTTTGGATACATTCAAAATAGAATTAACAAATTGATAGAAGTAGTTTATTTGTACATCGATGAGGAAGATAGGGATTTCCTTTTGAATTTCAAAAGGGTTTGTTAAATTGCCCTTGAACTGTTTCTGTTCTACTAGGAATGCATAATTGCAATCTGCAATAGAGATTTGGTTTAGGGCCTCATTAGTGAGTGCTACAAGATCTCGTGCATTGGAACCCATGGTTATGGACCCGAATCCATTACCATTAGTATGGAACATGCTTTTCTCACAAACATACATGCACCCACCAATAACTATACCATTTGGGAACTTCAATGACGCAAAAGCAATGCAAACCACAGCAAGGAATATGTTTTTGGATTGAGAGAAGACAAAAGGGATTGATGCTAAATCCACACTTATTGTGGTCTTTGTACAATTAGCACAAATCCAATTGAGTTCTTTGAGAAGATGTGATGCAAGGTAGGTAATGATTTATAAACTTTAAACGAAATACCTCATAAAAAAACCGAACGAAGCATGGGTTAAAAACTAGTTGTAGTTAGTAATGAAAGATAAGTAAACATGCAAAACCACTTCTAAATAAGGCAAGAGCAAATGAGTTAATTCAATAAGTTTAAGGAGGGAAGATGTTCAAGATTTAATGAAGCTTTAACTTTAGTTAATATTTGCTTTAAAAAAAAAGTTAAACGTGAACTCTACTTAGTATTTACATTTTGCACACACAAGCTTTATGTTACAAACATCTTCTCATATCAGAAGTGGCGCTAGGTCTCTCTTTCAAGATTCTCTTTGGTGTGTGTCTTTCTTTCTCTCTCTTTTATTTTTTCCGAGCACCTTGCCCCTCTGTTTGTGGATATTTATACCGACCTATTTTTTTTCTTTCTTTCTTTCAGAGATTGAATGATGAAAAATGAGGAATATGAGGATGTATTGTTTTCTGGCTACGATGACTTCACTTCTAAATATAAAAAACAGAACAATACTGATACTAATATAACACATGTAGGCAAGTATGCAATTATTTGTGTACCTAGATCTATGGAATAAAAGAATACTTGTGTTTTGGATACAGTTGGAGTCTTTAAAAAAAAAAAAAAAAAATTAAACCATAGTTTTCACATTACTTAGTTTATAGTATTAAAACACTGAATTTAGAAAACTCCTCTTACCAGTTTTCAGTTTTCAAACAACGTTGTTCAATGGCACGTTAGCATGACCCCTTTGTAAATATGTTGAAAATCATGGGGCCTACTTGATTAGACAACACATAAATTGACTTCTCTCTCCTCAGATAAAAAAAGTTAAATTGTACTATGCTTGTCTTTTTTTTTTAAAGAAAAACACACACACACACACACACGTACCAAACAAACAATTACGTTATTCACACATTGTAATGAGTTATTTAAAACATGGTCCCAAACACATTTTTTTTTTTTATGAATACTGTAAACATGTATTTTCTCAACACATTTTAAACTATAGCTTTCACATTATTTTAAACGGCAATACTAGAAATCTCCAACCAAATGGGCCCTTAGGTCTTGTTTGTTTAGGGTGTTTGAACAACATTTTTCAGTATTTAAACATTGAAAACTGTGAACCAAACAAAAAAAAAAAAAACAATGCTTTTGGTAAGAGTGTTTTTTATTAGAGTGTTTGAGTTACGTTGCTCAACTTAGGGTGTTTAAACACTAAATTTAGAAAACTCTTCTTACCAACTTTCAGTTTTCAAACAACGTTACTCAATGGCATTATTGTAAATATTTTAACTGTAGGCCCCACTAATTAGACTACATGTCATCACTTTTTTTTAAAAAATACACACATAACAAACACATTTATATGTTTTTCACTTTTGAAAAGACGTTATAAGAAATATAGTACTAAACACATTTTTTGCATTATAAGTACTTTAAATACATGTTTTCTCAACATTTTTTTGCATTATGGGCCACATTTTAACCACTTAAATCATTGGCGTGCTTTTCAAAAAATATTAGGCCATGTATAAATGCTGATGGACCACATTTATAAATTGGTAAGCTTTTCAACTAGTTTGCATTGCACATTGAAGATCATGAGCTTCATAGCTTGAATATTCTCCATACTGGCTCACCATAAACTTGGTATGCTGTCCCTCTAGAGATATTGCATTTGCTTTTGAGCAAATCATTCTCTCTAAGGCTTATGTTCCCAAAATTGATCATTTAGGTATGCATTTTTTTATTATAGATTATGTTTTAAAGTGTTTTGAGAGTATACTAATTTTAAAACTCTAGTATAAAGGAAGGAAAAGTTTGGATACATTTAAAATAGAATTAACAGATTGAGAGAAGTAGTTTACCTGTACATCGATGAGGAAGATAGGGATTTCCTTTTGAATTTCAAAGGAGTTTGTTAAATTGCCCTTGAACCGTTTCTGTTCTATTAGGAATGCATATTTGCAATATGCAGTAGAGATTTGGTATAGGGCCTCATTGGTCAGTGCTACAAGATCTCGTGCATTGGAACCCATGGTTATGGACCCAAATCCATTAGCATTAGTATGGAACATGTTTTTCTCACAAATATAGATGCACCCTCCAATAACTGTACCATTTGGGGACTTCAATGACGCAAAAGCAATGCAAACCACAGCAAGGAATATGTTTCTAGATTGAGAGAAGACAAAAGGGATTGATGCTAAATCCACACTTACTGTGGTCTTTGAAAAATTAGCACAAATCTGAATTGAGTTCTTTGAGAAGATGTGATGTAAGGTAGGTAATGATTTATAAACTTTAAACGAAATACCTAATAAAAAAAACCATATGAAGCATGGGTTAAAAACTAGTTGTAGTTAATAATGAAAGATGTGATGTAAGGTAGGTAATGATTTATAAACTTTAAACGAAATACCTAATAAAAAAAAACCGTGTGAAGCATGGGTTGAAAACTAGTTGTAGTTAATAATAAAAGATAAGTAATCATGCAAAACCACTTCTAAATAAGGCAAGAGCAAATGAGTCAATTCAATAAGTTTAAGGAGGGAAGACGTTCAAGATTTAATGAAGCTTTAACTTTAATATTTGCTATTTAAAAAAAGTTAAACATGAACTCTACTTAGTATTTACATTTTGCGCACATAGGCTCTCTGTTACAAACGTCTTTTCAGATTAGAAGTGGTGCTAGGTCTCTCTTTCAAGATTCTCTTTGGTATGTGTCTTTCTTTCTCTCTCTTTTATTTTTTTCGAGCTTCTTTCCCCTTTGTTTGTGGATATTTATACTAACCTTTTTTTTTTCTTCCAAAGATTGAATGATGGAAAATGCGTACTATGAGGATGTATTGTTTTCAGACTACCATGACTTCACTTTTGAATAAAAAAATAAAAAAAAATTACCGATACTGATATAACACATGTAGGCAAGTGTGAAATTATTAATAGAGGAGACCTTAATTTTGTATTAAAAGCTGGTAATAAATAATTTTTAAAAATCATCATAATTATCAAATTTTATATTCATTAAAATATAAAAGAAAAAAAAAAAAAAAAAAACCAAAAAATGTTACTATTATTATTACTGGGTACACTGGAATAAAAAAAAAAACTTAATACGATTCCGCAACTTCTCACCCTCCAATTAAAGGTCATTGTATTTTTACCCGACCTCAATTGGGCTCCGGCCCGTTTCTATGACTCCGTAGTTCTATTTGGTATATTTACATTTAACACACACCGCACAAGCTCTCTATTACAAGCGTGTTCTTAGATCAGAAGCGGCGCTAGGTTTCATTCTCTGTCAAGATTCTCTTTGGTTTGGTATGTCTCTCTCTTTCTCTCGGGCACTTGTCCTCTAATTAGGGATTTGATCCACCGTTATTCTATTTTTTGTCTTCAATTTCTCAATTTCCCTCTTTGTGCTTCTGTATGGATTGGATTTCCTGCTTGCTTGCTAGGGTTTGAAAAATTGGGGTTTTGTTTTTGGGTACACAATACAATTGGTTTGTGGATCCTATGTGGGTTTGGGTTTGGTATCTCACTACTGTCCCAAGTACGAATAAAAAAAATGATTTGTACATGTGGTTAGTATCAAAACATGGATGATTCAATGTGTGTGTGTTACCGAGCTCCTTGCCCCACTGTTTGTGGATGTTTATAAAATGACCTTTTTTTTTTTCTTTTTTTTTTTTTTTTTAAATTCAGAGATTGAATGATGGCAAATGAGGACTATGAGGAAGTATTGTTTTCAGACTTCGATGACTTCATTGCTGAATATGAAAAAGGCGAAGTTGTTATTGATCCCAGATTCGAGTGGCGTTCTGATCCCCTCCTCAAAGTCAACCTCTCTCACCCTTCTAAAATTCCTCGCCCTAGCCCTAGCCCTAGCCCTATTCCTACCCCTCCCCCTACCATCGACTCCAACCTTCAGCCTCAGATCATAGAGCTAGACCCATTTCATGTGCCAAAATGGTTCTCAGGGACAGAGGTATGTGCAATGTGTGGGTCTTTTCTTTTTTATTAGGAAAAGAAGAGTAGAAGGCTTTTTTTATTTTTTAATTAAACTTGCTTGTTCCTTAGATTTCTGAGGAGGAACGATATGAATGTTCTGTCTATGGAGAGATGCTGTTAGACCGCTACAACCAAGTTAAGGTTTGTTTCTTCTTGTCTCCATCTTTCTCTCTATCTGTCTATCTGTCTATATACTTAATAATATTCAATTTGAACAAATTGGTTGGTGTAGGGCACGGATTTTGAATTTGTGAGACTTGTGAAGATGAAACTATTGTTGGCCGCTGGTATAAATTTTAAAATTCAATTTGAGGCCAAGCCCAGAGCTGCTGCTGCTGAGTACACCCTGAAAACTTTTGAAGGTTTCGTGTTCAAGGATTGTGTCTTTCATCATAAAGTGTGGCCCCAGTGTTGTCGACTAGTAAGCCCTAATCGTGACTCTGTGTATGATGAAGAATATCACTCTGTCTAGATGAAGAATATCGCCGTCCCATGTGCACTTATGAAGTGGTAAGCGACTTTGGTCCTCCGAGTTTGCACTTATGAAGCGGTAAGCGACTTTGGTCCTCCGAGTTTGCAATGGTTGGGTGGTGATCGTAATTGATTGTATTAGCTTTCTGTTTTTTGGTTTCAATGACCTGCAACCAATATTGCAAATTTTATATAATCAAAATTATTAGCGACTCTCTCTTGCATATAGTCCTCTAACTTATCTGATTATTAGGTGTATATCTAATTTTTACGCGGATAAATTCGTAGTGTTTTTTCTTTGGGTGATCTTAGTTTTTAGCTTTGTTGTTGTTACTACCTCTATGCCATCTTTGTTGCGGTAGGGTTTGTGGGTTTCTCCCATGACTTGCTGACTCCTTACACTTTTCCAATGCATATTTCACGTTTTCGTGATTTTTGAAAAACATTTATTTTGTTTGTGATCATGAAACACTCTCTTAGTCTGCTACAAACTCGCTGAAACCTATTTCAAACTTGATTAGGAACTGTTGTAGCCTATATAAATGAATTCTCCTGCAACAATTCTTTGTATAAAAGTTAGCAAAACACAATATTCACAAGCAAAAAGTCATCCATGGCTAGCAATCACAATTTTTCTCATTTAATAATTCATGATATCAACAGATGGGTTCGTAGCTTTGATTTCAGTACCAAAACCAATTTTACAGCCTTCAAATTAGAGGGAATTAAAGCTCTAAGGAATGTCAAAATTAGTGGAACTTCTTTTGTGTTGCTGTGAAATTTTGGGATTTTGAAGATCATGTGTTTTGGTTTAACATTTTTGAACTCTGTCCAACAATTGAAGAATTTTTTGCTATCCTGGGCTATGATCCAAGTAGAAAATCTGTAGCAGTTTCTTGTGATTCCAAGCATAAGAAATCTTTGTTTGATGCTCTCGGTCTTCCTACTTCCATAACTTCATTTTGGCCTTATGCATTGTGGGAAAATTTTTGCTTTGCTCTGGAAGACGTGGTTTTGTGGATGCTCAAACCATAAGTATTGTGACTCAAATTAAGGATGGTGATAATCTTATTTCTTTGATCTTGGCAGAAACTCTCCTCGAACTGGATGTCGTATTTCATGGTGGAGAAACTCAAAACTTCTTTGGGAGTCCTTTGACTTTGCAGATATGGCTGATGGAGCGACTGGACATGATTGCCAAGCTTACAACCAGTAATTATGGGCCTAGCAATTTTCTTAGCAAGTCTGTAATCAAAACTGATTGCCAAACTGAGAGTAATTTTGCAGGATGCTTTTTTTAAAATGTTTATTCTAAAAATCTTAATGCCAGGAAAGTGAACAGGAGGAAGAGAGATAGGAGGATGGTGTTGGTGATAATAGAGTAAGTACCAAAAGATGACATCAACTTAATCAACAATTCAAGCTAGAGTTAAAAAGGAATGAAAGCAATTCTCCAAGTTGCATGATATAAACTAAAATGTGTATAGTTGTTTGGAATGAAGAAATAACAGTGTATATTTTAAGAGACATTGTTCTTATTAATTTACATTTTTCTATATATTACTTATTATTCTTTGTAATTTTGCTATGTTTGGATGATGTTCCTAGAACCAAAAAAAAGAAGAAACTATTTGTTTCTATCCCTTCTATCAAATTTTAACCTTCTCTTCTTCTTTAATATCATATAAGTTTAAAGCTCTTCTTCTTATTGTTATTATTATTTAGGGTCTATGTGCACATGGGCGGCGCTATAGCCAGTCCAAGGGGTTTGAACCCCCTGACTTGGCCAAAAAAAAAAAAAAAAATTATATATAATATATTTTTGACCCCTAAATAAAAAATTTGAACACCCTAAACTTAAATTTTGTTTAAACCCAGTTGAAATAAGTTGAAATATAATTATTTTAGTGCTACTTTCAAAATATTTTCAAAATATTTTCACAATAATTTTACAATAAAAGTTAAGTGGTATGTTGTAATTGGTTTTTATCTAAACTCACAACCGACATCACTTTTTTATGTACTTTTAACAACTTCCCACTTAGATTTTACTATGAAAATATTACATTAGTAGCATTACTGTCAAAATTGCTTCTTCATTAAACAAAATAAATAAATAAACTCTCTCTCCAGACTATTCCTAGCTCTGACAGTATTGATCCCCCCTAAAAACAATCTTAAAGCTGCCATTGTGTGTGCATTAACTCAACATGAAAGTGTTGTGTTATATTTGAAGTTTTTAGCTCTTCTGCATATGATTAATTTTTCAAGAATGTTTGAGATTTAAAAAGTTTCTCTACAATATAAAATAATTGTAAGTAAAACAAGCACAATGAATGATTATAGAAAATTGTGCATATTTATTTAAGTCTTAGGGCTTCAACAAAAATTTATTTAAAAATGTGCAAATAATGAATGGTTAAAATCTGTCTAAATCTCAAGGTTTGCATTTCTTAATTTTAAGTTGCATGTTTAAGAATTAACTTCTTTGAGAAGATGAGATGTAAGGCGGGCATGGTTTATAAACATTAAACCAAATACCTAATAAAAAACCGTGCGAAGCACGTGTTAAAAACTAATTGAAGTTAATAATGAAAGATATGTAAACATGCAAAACCACTTCTAAATAAGGCAAGAGCAAATGAGTTAATTCAATAAGTTTAATGAGGGAAGACGTTCAAGATTTAATGAAACTTTGACTTTAATTAATATTTTCTTTTAATAAAACTTAAACATTAACTCCAATTAAAGATCCAATTGCTTGTTTGGTACTCATATGTTTAGATGCTTACATGTTCACATGATTTTATAGTCATAGGTCCACATGTATTGGATGTTTAGATGCTTAATCGCCTTTTACATGATCATTGTCTCGCTCTTGGAACTTTCTAATTCACATTACTCATAGACGAACTTTAGGACTTAGAAGTTTGCACTATTCACATAAAGCCTATAAGATAAACGGCATCTGATCACAATCCAACAACAAATAATGAATGTCAACTATGGCTGGGGGGCTTGAGGTGTCTAACCTCTTCCCATCTTGTAGCCTAATTCGGGACTTAGTTTGATTTGTGAACCTTCATAAAGTAATTTGTGATTCTTGGACCTAGCTATAACTAGGTGGTGGCTCCCTTGCCTCTTTCTAGGGTTGACTTAGCAAATTTTGGGGGCTGAAGGCAAAAACCTTAACCAAAGCATTTTATTATATTTAAATATTAATTAAATAATGCATTTAAGGGTAAACTACATTTTTAGTCCATATCATATACACTATTTTTTAATTTGATTCATAACCTTTCAATTGTATTAATTTGGTCCCTGATTTTTCAGTACCGTGTTAATTTAGTTCCTGCCGTTATCTTTTGGATGAAAATTGATGACATGTGTAATGGCCAAAATAAAAAATTAGCTTCTGTTGATGTAACAATAAACTAAAATTTTATTTTAGTTGTTGGTCATGTTAACAATTTTCATTTAAGATATAAGGGCAAGGACTAAATTGACACAACATTGAGAGGTTATGGACTAAATTGAAATATGGTGTATGAGATAGGGACTAAATATGTAATTTACCCAACATTTAATTTTTTTAAAAAAATATTTTTCTTTCCTTTAAGATGCAAAATTACTAATTCACTTAATATTTTTCTGTGACATAGTCGATTTTAAATATGATTATTAATTTTAATTTTTTTAAAACAACTTATTTAAGCAAATACAACTATAGCAAGTATTTTTGCCTAAAATATACAAATTAAATAACCTACACAAAATAAAATGAACCGGTTTTATCTTATTTTTAAAAAAGAAAAAAAAAGAATAGATCAGTAAGGATGGGAAAAGTTAAAACTAATTTCATTTTTTATTATTTATAAAAACTAATTAAATGTTGATGGATTACATTTACAATGCGTTCGATAAAGGTGTTTTTTTACTGGAGTGTTTGAGTTACGTTACTCAGTTTAGAGTATTAAAACTCTAAATTTAGAAAACTCCTCTTACCAGTTTTCAATTTTCAAATAACGTTGTTCAATGGCATGTTAGCATGACCCCTTTTGTAAATATATTGAAAATCATGGGACCCACTTGATTAGAAAACACATAAACTGACTTCTCTCTCCTCAAATAAAAAAAATTAAATTGAATGATGGAAAATGAGGACAGGTGATTTGAGCACATTTTTGGGCCATGGACCCTATCCGAGGATGATTAAATACCTTAGGACGATTAAAGATCCATACGTACATAGACTGGAAGACTGAGGAGAAAAGGGGAAACCAACATTAATGATGCATGAAAATCAATAAGCTGGAATACTTTGGTATGCCTCTCTCTTTCTCCCTCTTTTAATTTTTCCGAGCTCCTGGCCCCTCTGTTTGTGGATGTTTATTCTGACCTTTTTTTCCTTCTTCTTCTTCTTTTGTGAGAGATTGAATGATGGCAAATGAGGACTATGAGGATGTATTGTTTTCAGACTTCGATGACTTCATTGCTGAATATGAAAAAGGCGAAGTTGTTATTGATCCCAGGTTCGAGTGGAGTTCTGATCCCCTCCTCAAAGTCAACCTCTCTCACCCTTCTAAAATTCCTCACCCTAGCCCTACCCCTATTCCTACCCCTCCCCCTACCATCGACTCCAACCTTCAGCCTCAGATCATAGAGCTAGACCCATTCTAAGTGCCAAAATGGTTCTCAGAGACAGAGGTATGTGCAATGTGTGGGTCTTTTCTTTTTTATTAGGAAAAGAAGAGTAGAAGGCTTTATTTTTTTTTTTAATTAAACTTGCTTGTTCCTTAGATTTCTGAGGAGGAACGATAGGAATGTTCTGTCTATGGAGAGATGCTGTTAGACCGCTACAACCAAGTTAAGGTTTGTTTCTTCTTATCTCCATCTTTCTCTCTATCTATCTATCTATCTATCTATCTATATACTTATTAATATTCAATTTGAACAAATTGGTTGGTGTAGGGCACGGATTTTGAATTTGTGAGACTTGTGAAGATGAAACTATTGTTTGCCGCTGGTGTAAATTTTAAAATTCAATTTAAGGCCAAGCCCAGAGCTGCTGCTGCTGAGTACACCCTGAAAACTTTTGAAGGTTTCGTGTTCAAGGATTGTGTCTTTCATCATAAAGTTTGGCCCCAGTGTTGTAGACTAGTAAGCCCTAATCGTGACTTTGTGTATGATGAAGAATATCACACTGTCTATGGTGAAGAATATCGCCGTCCCATGTGCACTTATGAGGTGGTAAGTGACTTTGGTCTTCCGAGTTTGCACTTATGAAGCGGTAAGCGACTTTGGTCCTCCGAGTTTGCACTTATGAAGTGCTTGATGGTTGGGTGGTGATCGTAATTGATTGCATTAACTGTCTGTTTTTTGGTTTCAATGACCTGCAACCAATATTGCAAATTTTATATAATCAAAATTATTAGCGATTCTCTCTTGCATATAATCCTCTAACTTATCTGATTATTAGGTGTATATCTAATTTTTAGGGGGATAAATTCGTTGTGTTTTTTCTTTGGGTGATCTTAATTTTTAGCTTTGTTGTTGTTACTACCTCTATGCCATCTTTGTTGCGGTAGGGTTTGTGGGTTTCTCCCATGACTTGCTGAGAAAAAGGGCTCTATTGAAAATCCCACCTGAATCATCCATGCACGAATTTTTCACTCCTGCTTATTAATATACATATATATATATATATATACACATACAGACTTTTTACTAGTTGTTTTGAGTTTTGATACGGAGCACATGTATACATCTATTTTTGTAATTCACAAAAGCTATGCATTTGGGTCACAAATCTCGATCTGTAGTGCAGTAGAGAGATACAACAAGAAACATAACATACATGTCCTAACCCAACCCAAAGGCAAAACCAAGTTAGACTCACTGACACACACCCTAACATGATTGAAATGGGTTCGAAATCAACCCCAAACCCAAAATATATATAAAAAAAATCCAAATTCGATTGCCGTTCATTTGAAACCCCTAAACCCAAATCAAAATACCAGACCCATAGAGATTCCACAAACCAATTGTTAGTACCCAAGACTGAAGCCCCAAATGAGAGAGAGAGAGAGAGAGAGAGAGAGAGAGAGAGAGAGAGAGAGAGAGAGAGAGTTGAACTGGGCAAATATACACAACCAAAACAAGCACCTTTTCTTCCTCGAAAAAAAAAAAAGCACTTCTTTTTTTTTGCATTCTTGTTTTTTATTTATTTTTTCTTTTCTTTCCTAACGATGAAGGAATAGACTAAATGATGGTTATGGTCTGTAAAAAAAAAGAAATAATTCATTAAGTCACTATAAAGTTCAATAACTTCTTCCGAATGGATCATTCTGTTTGCAATTGGAGACAGCATTGTGTCAAGAGCCATCAAAAATACGAGTTTCCCTCAGATAAACTCAGAATCGGTGTCTCGTTCTTCCTTGGTTTACTTGCACGATCAAAACCCAGATGGTTCTCAGTCTATTATCTCAAGTTCTTTGTCTTGTATCATCTGGGATCTTAGTTTGATGAGCATGCGTGGATGGGAGTGTGTTTTGGGAGAGAGAAAAGTTTGATCTGATATGGGTTTTGTTTTTGATAAAAAATGTTTAGTAACGTCTGATAGGGATGTGGCTAACGGAATAGTAAAGGAGTAAAGCACAAGTTGGTTAAGCATAAAAAATGAAACCACGGATGGGTAAGTTCAATTTGAGGCAAACCATAGATGGGTAAAGTGTAATTCCAAAAAAGAAGAAGATAATTTAATGAAATAAAGTTTAGAATAAAAATCTCATTTAAGTGTTTTGAAAAGTGGTCATGTAAAATAGAAAAAGAGAAATCTTTGTGCTAAAATAAATAAATAAATAATACAAGTTGATATGAATGCTTAGGGTGATTTAAATTTTTGGTATGAAATACACACTGAGTTGGAGCGGTCATTTAGGGCGAGTTTGAGATTTTTTTTTTTTGGATCTTTATGAGTCTTAATGAAGCATTTCTAATAGTGACTAATGGGATGCCATAAGTGAACATGTTTGATTAGGATTCAATTGAATGAATCATTTCTAATAGTGACAAATGGGATGTCTTAAGTGAATATGCTTAATTAGGACTCAATTGAATGAATGCAGTGTATAATTTTTAATTTTTAGAGAAAGAGCCCTTAGAGGGGAAGTATTATTTATTAATCAAATGCAGATTGCAATTGTAAACATCACATATATGAGGAGGAACAAACTTCATCCAGACAAGGAAAGAATTACTAATAGCTCGTCTAGCAAGCCTATGAGCAACACAATTTCCTAGTCTTCTAACATGACAAACATAAACATTATTAAAAGTAGAAACCATAAGTTTAATATCCTGGAGGATATGTCCAAAGGAGGAGGACTGCATGTTATCTCCCATAATAGTGTTTATGATGGTTTCCGAGTCACCTTCCAACACCAACCTATTGAACCCCACTCTTGAGCGAACTCGAGTGTTTGATGTACTATAACACTTCCACCATTTGTACCATGGTAGGCAATGAAATTCGTTGTGATAGAGCAGCCATAACTAATCCATCATCATTACGGATTGTGATGCTGAGACCACCATTGTTTTCTTTTAAGAAAAGTGTAATGAATGAAGTTAGAGACCTTAATTGAATTTTGGTCCATTATAGGGGCTGCCAAAAAAGAAAAAGAAAATGTGGACATGCCGTTTGAGTTGTAGGTTGTCAACAAAGTTTTTCGAAACTTATTACGTTGACATAGTGAACATATATTTTCATAACGCTATGATCGTTTTGTTACTATGAAAGTACCTTTTAAGGGCAATACTTTTGTCTAAACACCCATGAAGTCCCCAAAACAATAAATTTGAAAAGGAAAAACATGCGATTTATTTTTGGACGACAAAGTACAAAATGAATGGCGGTTCCATTCATTCCTTAGAAAAACTGAGGAGCCACTAGAACAAGAGACTAGAACATTAAACCGTCAAATATGAATTTCAAAAATGTAATCATTGAATTGCATTAGAGAAGAACCCAGGATTTCAAGCAAAAGTGGGGAGGGGGGGGGGGTTTAGGAGTATAAGCAAAAAAAAAAAAGAAAAAAAAAAAGACATGCTATGTCTACAATAAATCTTAGATAGTTAGTTGTTACTGTATCTAATTTGAACTTACTACTAAAATTATTTTTTTACTCACCAATAACAGTTAGTAACAACTTATCACTTAAGATTTATTGTCAAAAATGTTGTGGATATAGCATTTCTAAAAATAAAAATATTAACAAAAATGCATCCATATATTTTGGGCTGAGAATTTACATGAGTTTGGGTTGGATTGAAATTGGTTGGATTGATGATTTTGGTGGGGAGAGGAGCCAAGCTACATAGAAGGGAGCCAAAATATAAATTTTTTTTTGGTTGAAAATAATATGCCTAATATATATATATATATATATATATATATAAAAACCTAGGGGGGGGGGGGGGGAGGGGGTGCAGGGCCCCGTCTTGGGTTTGTCCCTAAATTGCATGTTCTTATTATATTCTTCATACTTGCAAAATTCATGAAGATCAAAGATCAATAGCTATGTCATCAATCATATGTTTTAATTTCAAGCTATTTTGGTTTAAATTTTAGAATAAAAATAATTTTGTTGATCGAATAGTAAATAACATAAAATTTGCACAATGGATGCATAAATTGATGTGAGTGATTTTTGGATTTTGTTGGAAAAAATTTGGCCCTTTTGCCATTTTACACGAGTTATTGTGAATGCTTACTCACAAAATCCTTAGGACCCTAGTCTTTTGTTAATTTCTTTGCTTATGTATGAAAAATAGCACACATTTTTAAATTATAGCGCATATTTGTGAAACTTTAGGTATCAATAGGGCCTACTTGAATCTCCAATCCATGGGCCAAAAATGCTAGATAATATTTTTATTGACCAAAGTGAAGTTAAATGAGTGAGTTGAATTTCAATCAAAGTTAGAAGATGCAACTTAGAGGCATAGATGAAATAGAATATCAGGCATCTACAATACTGATGGAGTGTGGATTTCTCAACAAGAAGCGATTGCAGACACGTTTACTAATTTCTATTAGGGGCTTTTCACATCCACAAATTTGGTTATAAATGAGGAAGAATTGGAACCAGTTCCTAAGCTTCTTACAGGAGAGATGAATGCATTTTTGCTTGGGAATTCACACATGTTAAAGAGGTTCATGAGTCAAAAATTAGGAGAGAAGAAGAAATTAAAGCAAAAAAAGGAGAGCGGTTTAGGCAAAAATTAAAACACAAAAAACAAAAAAAAAGAAGAAGAAAAGGTACATTGAAAACCCGAAAGGGCAATCTACACAAAAGGAGAGAAAAAAAAAAGTGAGAGAGCCGAGTAGTTTGAAAACCTAAAAGGGCGGCCTAGGCAAAAGTTAAGGCAAATTAAAAAAAAAAATCATCATTCTTTTTAGGATTCCATTGCTTTTACAAATTTTCAAATGTAACTTTCATGTGAAGATATATTGTAAAATCTGGTGTTAGCATTTGTGCATTGCCTTTTCTGTTGTTCTTATCACATAAATCCTAGGTTATGTCTCTTGTTTCCTAACAGCTTTTTTGTTTATCATTGACATAAGTCATCTAATGGCATCTATATTGAATTTGAATATTGAGTATAGATTTTTTTGCAAATATTGAGATTCTGAGTCCATATGGCATCTATATTGAATTGAATATTGAATTTATGAGTGAAGTTATTATTGCATTGTTATTATACGCTTATTTCTCCCTTACAGGCGCATCGTAAGCATGCCGAGTTTTTGAACAAGAGGATAGAGATGTACGATGAGTTGGCCATTGTAGTGGGCAAGAATATGGCCACAGGCAGCTTTGCTAAATCATACGTTGATATTGACACACAACAAGACAATGGGGAGGACATTGAAATTGTGGCTGACAATGGGGAGGAGGGTGTGGTGAATAAGGGGAAGAATGTGATAGAATCATCCATCACTAGGTCCACAATTTTGAAGTCCAGCAAAAGAGGTCGTGCACCTCTCATTAATGATAGTGTTCTAACTAATTTGTTTGATTAGCTTAAGGAAATTGTTATGGCCTTGAAGAAAATCAACCAGGGGCTTGTTGAGTACACCAATCTTTACTCTGAGGTGATGACTATGGCGTCGGATGGGTATAGTGAAGATATGCTTGCAACTGCCTTTGACCATCTATGTGAAAATAAGAAGATAGCTAGGGGATTTTTGGCCAAGAATGCTAAGCTGAGGAAGCTTTGGATGGATAGTTATTTTTTCACTCGACTCTAATTTGTCTGTTTGGGGTTGACTGTGATGGTAGGTTTAGGGATTGTCATCTGTTGTGGTACTAGTATTCACCTATCATTGTATTATATATGTGACACTATTGTATTATCGGTAAACAGGCTATGTATGTATTTCTAACCTTGGATATATGATGATGGTACGTATATTTTGTGGTCTGTTATGCTCCAAGGGATAACAGTTACGTACCTTAATTGTAGGATGTGTAGTCTTTTGTATTATTAGGATGATACAATTGCCGAAGTTATGTATGTTCACTATAAGCATGTAGGGCATATTTGTACTATTCAAATACCATATGTAGGTCTCATTTTTATACACCATGGAGGTGTAATGCCAATGGTGAAAGTACATTATGTGCATTTTAATATAAATATTATGGGTATATTCGGATTCTCTTTCTTGATGTCTAAGTGGATGATTATTTTTGTGCTGTTACAAGTCTTTGTTGCAATGTAGGTGTTTCTTTGCAAGGCATTTCATATTTTTTGTGAAATTTTTGAACAAACCTGTCTGACTGTGTGCCTTACCAATCCATCCAACGACCAATTGGTGAAAAAAAAGGGGCACAAATCTTTTATAGCATTCGATCGCAGACCAAGCCCATTGGTATTGGAGCGAATTGTAAAATCCCTCACAATCCCTCCCTCACAATGCGGCTCTAACGACTCGAACCTATGACTTTGGCTCTGATACCACTTGTCGGACGTGTGCCTTACCAATCCATCCAATGACCAATTGGTGAGGGATGAGGGAGCACAAATCTTTTATAGCATTTGATCGCAGACCAAGCCCATTGGTATTGGAGCGAATTGTGAAATCCCTTACAAAACCAAATATGGGAAAATAAATACCGTAAACCTATTTCTGAGGCAGCCAAACATTGGAATTCTCCTGTTTTCCATGGTGCAACCAAACATATTGAAAACATTTTCCTTACGGGAAAATATTTTCCCCTAAAATTATTTTACGATCAGAAATGACTTTCTGTTGAGCCAAACGCAGCCTTATCCTTATTCATATTTCCTTTTCTTTCCCTCCTTCGTCTTGATTCATTTTTCTATTCTTGACAAAAGGGGGAGAGTATACCGAAGTGTAAACCAAAATGTTTCGTCATTTCTATATAACTCGTGCACATTCTCAGGGGGAGAAATTCTATCTCATGCACATTCGTAGGGGAAGAAAGCCATAGGGGAGATGCATATACCAAGAGGGAGAAGACATCTTTTATGAGAAAACCTTGTTTTGTTTGCTTCTCTTTGTTTTGTTTGCTTCTCTTTATGCTTGTTTTCTTAGCTTTATGGTGTTTTGAGTTATGTTTAGTATCTATACTTTGTTGCTCTCATCGCATCGTGTTTATGTGTTGGACATGCATACATCCTTATGCTATTGTGCTTTGTTGGTTGTATGTTCGGATGGTCATTTGCTTTGCTATATGATCATTGTGGTAATTTCCATATAATTGTCATGTGTTTGATCAAGTTGCTCATATGTTTCACATCATGTTTGCTTGATCGAATAATTACTTGTTACATTATACTTGTCCTTTTATTACTTGCTTTTCCTTAAGGGTCTAATGCGTTTTGTGCAAGTGTTTCAGGATACAGGTATTGTGTTTCAAATTCGTCACAGGTTTTAGATTTAGATGTGAGTGAGTTTTGTCATTGTTTCCAAACTCACGTTTAAACCTGGAGTCTGTTATAGGATGTTTTGTCACGGAATAGCCAAAGGGGGAGATTGTAAAGTTATGATTTACAACTATGTTTTATGTTGGCTTTATTCCATGACAAAAAGTTTGTAAGTGCATTAAATTATTTCCTTGTTGTGGGATTTTATTGTATTTAGTTTAGTTTTAACCTGGTGAAGAATCAAGCATGGATTAAAGAATCAGTGCAATTTCACGACTAGCTCACAAGAAGTTCGTGAGAAGAGTAACCCGTGAAAAGGCTACGTGAGAAGCACATGCTAAAAACTAAAGAGTCATGCTAGGCTGCCAATTTTGCGACTGTCTCGCGAGAAGGACCAACTCGCGAGGTACCCGCGAAACATTCTGCCTGGAGGTTTTTAAGTGTGACTTTCTTACCCTTCACTCATACTATATATACTCTCATTATCCATAAAAGTATAAGAGGCTATTCATAAAGAAAAAACCCTAGATAGGTTTCTACAACACAATACACCCATATTTTAGAGAGAGAGCTACTCATCCTTAGTGAAAAATCATTGTAACCTCTTCTTCTTCTCTCTCCTATTATCATACCTTGAGAGGAGATTTGTACCCAAATACAACCCACAACTATTCAGAGTGTAGAGAGTGTTTTGGAGCTTGGGAAGCTTTAAGGATTTTCCAAAAGAAGTTGGAGAGGCTTGACGGATGCAATCGGGCGTATTGCGAGATCTAGAAGTTCGTTGGTAACAAGAGCTTGAAGGGCTCAAGTACATTGGGTAAAATAGGCTTGGAGGGTCTTTTGCTATTCGTGTACTCTAAATCATTCACTACTAGATCGATTTCGACTTGGAGGATAATGGAGAGTTTTTTCGCCGAGTTCTTCGATTTTCTCTTCGATAACACGTCTTGGTGTTATTTTGTAGTTGCATCTCTCTTCCCTTACTCTTATGCTTTTCTTTTATTTTTTATTGTTCATGTGTATGCACTAGAGTAGTATTAGTTCATTGCACTTCATTTACTCTTGTTCTACCCTTAGATAAGTTAGAGTAAAAGCAATTAAGTCATAATTTTAAAATTGGGGTCTAAACAAGCTCTTGTGTATTTAGCACAAATACGAGCTTTCAACAAGCAATAGAAACTTAGTCTTCAAGGAAGCAACCTACAAAGATAATTATCTTTGATGGTCTCACTTAGCTTATGGCTTATATGATAACTTTGGTTTCTTCATCTTTGGTGTATAAAATCCAGTATCCCAGCAAGCTGGGCTCTCATTTGTCAGCAACACAGTGTCGAAGAGTTCTATCCAATGATGGAGGGGATACTTATGGATGGAGACAATGGAAATACTCAATTTGGAGAAAGGCCCATAGTTGTGGCAACCATCACGGTAAAGGGAACAAGAAAAGTCGTCGTCTTTGTCATCATCATGATAATGATAATTTTTGTGGAAAATTGGAGAAATGTCAAGTATGAGAGAATTAAGGAACCTTCCTCCTTTGTTTGGTGAGATGGTCGTGAAGAGAAAGCAGAATTTGTGATCAGCCAAGTGGTGCAAAGAAGTTGACAATTGAGAAGGCGAGCAGTCACGCTTCCAGAAAAATTGAGCACAAGCCGAAACGACCATTGAACCATACATCCATATCTGAATTGGAAGCTTGTAGGCATAAAAACTGGACATCAAGGAAGCCCCAATAGAGAGTATTTCCGACAATTGCAGGTCTTAATCCAACGATGGTGGCCTCATTAGGAAACCCGTGACGTCCCTGTCCCTTGAATTGGGCAGAAACAAGAGTTCATTGCTTGGGAGGATCATCAAGTGTTGTCCAACGTCGAGTCTTGAGATTATAAACATAGAATGTAGCATGATAATTCCAATATCCGTCATCTTTTTCAACTACAAGAGCCTATTTTTTTATCACGGAGAAGTGCATAAATCATACTATTATGAAGGCGACATTCAGATGGAGGATTAGGCAAGGATTCCCTAGTTCCTAAATAGGGATCAAAGACTTCCATCCAACCACTACTATAACCAGGTTGAAAATCATGATGTAAAGAACCTAATGCATGTAACTTATTGTCAAGGACAATCACATGAGGATGAATTCTAGTAAAAGTCATTTGAGAACCAGGTTTCCAACAATTAGTAAGGTCTAGAGTCCACACTTGGTTGCTATTGGCACTTGTGGACGAAGCTAGGAGGCCAAGACAATATAAATGAGAGCTTGGAACTACTGCATTTAGCCCGTACGTGTGTTCAAAGTTGCTTACCGAAAACGTAACCAATTGCGGCCATGTGCTCATGATGAGTTTAAGATTAAGATGGATTTGTTAGAGAAATAAAGTTTTACTCCTTATTAAGTTTGAATTAAAAAAAATAATTTTATTTAAGAAATTGATAATGGTGAGTTTGAGTTTAAGATGGACTTGATAGAGAGATAAAATTTTACTCCTTGTTAAGTTTGGACTAAAAATAATAGTTTTATTTAAATAAAATGATAGTTTTATTTAAATATTGTGCTTGGAAATATATATATATATATATATATATATATAGATGAGGTTGTCTTCCTTTAAAGTAGAACTAATAATTCCACTCAGTGGTGTTTCACTTGACTCTTTTTTCGCTTTCTTTTTTTCTTTTTTTGGAAAAATTACATTTTAACCTCCTAGATTATACCCATTTTAACTTACCTCCTTAAACTATCCGAATACATACTTATCCCCCTAAACTATTACATGTGTAATACTTTACACCACATCCCCATGGGTAATTATTTAGGGAAATATGTGTATATTCTCATAATTTAGGAGTATGGTTTATGGGAGTAAGTGTAAAAGATAATGTAGTTTAAGGGGTAAAGCATGCGTTCTCATAGTTAATGGGGTAAGTGTAAAATGAGGTATAATTTAGAGAGTTAAATTAAATGGAAGCCAAATTTAAGCAAGTTACACACTTTTTTTTTAATGATTTAGTAAGGTCATATTACTAGAAAGATAGGAATTATAAATATATAAAATAAAATAAAAGACTAGAAAATGCAAGGAATAAAGACATACTACTATATATTTAAGGGGTTTATCTTATTTGAGATCTTCTTTTTTTTTTGCCTAAAATATCCTCAAATTCACTTTAATAATAGGGTTAGACAAGTAAAATTTTCAATTTAAAAAACTCCTAAATTTTAGCTAAAATAAAAAATGAAAAACCGTTTTTCTTCTCTCTCATGTTAGTCTTCCTTTCACATTAGTTTCTCTCTCTAATAACCCTTATCCATATCCCTTTAATTTAGACACTTCCACCTCTACTTACTTCTAAACAAATCAAACACAAATATATGTCTATCTTCCTTCTGTTCAAATTTTAAAAAATAAAAACCTCTCATTTTCTCTCTTGAAGGAAGGAGTAGCCCTTTTCGACAAGGTGATCCTCATAGTGTGTGTGTGTTTTTTTTTTTTTTTTTTTTTTTTTTAATTTTTAATTTTTTATATTGTTTTATCACTTATATGATTTTGATTTATTTGTTACTCCCTCTGTCCAAGTTTATTTTTCCTCTATTCCATTTTGGGATGTCCCAAAATATTTTCTTGTTTTTAAAAATAAAAGTCATTAATTTACTAATGTTCCTATTATACCCCTACTTTATTTTCAAATTTATTTGAAAAGAAAACTAACAAATATTTAAAAATCAATCTAATTAGGGCACCTTTTATTTTTTGCCTCACTAATAATAACTCTTGTAAAAAACAAAAAGCTAATAAATTTATTTAAGGGTAGTTTTGTAAACTTATATATTTTTATAAGGTAGACAAAACAATAAATGATGTTCCCTTAAAAAATTTAACTTTTCAAACAGGACAAATAAATTGGGATGGAGAGAGTATTTTGTAAGAAAAGAATTTGAAATAATAAATATTGTATAATAACTATTTTTAGGGTTATTTGAGCAATTGTAGTTGTTGTATATCTGCTTTTATGAAGGCAAAAGTAACGAACTAAGGACCAAATGAGATTGAAGTTAGACAATGAAAAATATTCAAGAAATGACACCATTTTCTTACCCTATTTGTTTTGTTTTGTTTTACTTTTTCTTTTTTCCCCATTTTTTTCCTTTTCAATTCTCCTTAAAAGTTATTATTTTTTGTATATAAGTGAGTTACATGTGTGAATACATTTTCTTTTCATTTTTTTTTTTTTTTTTTTTGCATTCCTTTTCTAATTTTGTAACTGTGAAATATAAAATTTTAGGTTAAAAATTGTAATTATTCACTTTATTTTGTTGCAATCAATTTGTCTATGATGATAGGTTCTAGAATGAAGAACGTGGAAATAGGAAAGATAAAGTAGGATGAAATTCCTGTGAAAAACAAGGTCATGAGTCAATTCTTAGTATTTGTAGGAAAACATGCAAACAAAAAAAAAAAAAAAAAACTACATCGCACTCACGAAGCACATGTGATAAGGCTAATATATAGTTATAGGGTTATTTTAGGACCACAACAAATTCCACATTTATTTTTACAACTAGTGGCCTGTCACTTTCATAGGAATGTGTCACTTTATTTTTTCACCACCATTCATAGTCAACCACATCATATAGTTATGAAAATGGTGTCATCTACATGGAATTGGTTGATATTCTAGAATTGTTCATAGCTTTATATAAATATTTACCTCAAAATAGATTTAGCCTTTTTTTTTTTCTTTTTGTCGAAGTTCTTTGTTTGTTACTCATCTTATCTCCTTTTGTTGATTCTCTTTTAAAAATTCAAGTTTTTTTTATAAAATAATTTTACATGTCGTTTTTGAATAAAAAATGTCAAAAATTTCAAAACTTTATTCATTAATTTAACTTTTAATAAAAGAGTTGTATTGATTTTTTAAAATAGAAGTAATGATAGATCTTATAGTGTTTACCAACTTTTCAAAGAATATTATATTTTGGACATCTTGAAAAAAATCTTAAAATGAAATAGAAGATCAATAAAATTAGAGGTATAGAGTTATTTATTTATTTATTTTCCTTAGATAAGATAGAATTTCTATTTATGCTGTTTACTTCGTGATAATTGTGGGGGATGAACTTGATTCCAGGCCAAGGCCCAAAAGCTAGGAGGTCATTCTTGAAGAAATGGGCCGAGCCCATCAATGTAGATACATGTAACGTTTGGACTGCGTCTACATGTCCACGTTTTCTGGTTTTTTTATTTTTTGTTATAGCACCTCTTGCACTATTCATGGGACATGAACAGTGTAAATAGGCAAATGAACAGTGTTTTTTGAGTGTGAACAGTAACAAGAAATTATTTTTTTTTTATTGTTTTTAGTTTTCAATTTTCAATTTTAGTTTTCAGCTTTCAGCAAAATAAGCGGTATCCAAATGCAGCCATAAGCTAGAAAGTCTGAAGAACAACAGATAACTCACCAGAGCAGTTCCCATGGAGATCCGAGTGTGCCACCAATACCAAAACTCAAATCCGAGGTAATGAGCATGGGTGGCCCTTCAGCGTAAAAGAGTAAGACCTAGGGTAACTATTTCCTTTTTTATTCGAGGTATCATTCCCACCAGATTCGCCTTAGGAAACACATTGAAATGATAAAGATCATAGAGAAAGTCACCTCTGCGTTAATGAGAAGTTCTTTACCTAATCTCTTCCGCATTGAATGCATGTAGGACATCCTGAACAATGCAGATACCCTCAAAAGTCTCATTTGGTGATGAAAAGGGATTAAACCAAGGGATGATGTGAAAAGAATCCCAAAAAATCTGGCTGGAAATAGGCCAGCTTGAGAGATAAAGGAATGAAAAATGCCAATAAAAGGGGAGGCAACATCAAAGTGGGGGTTGAGAGATATTAAGAGAAAAGTCTAGAGAAGAGTGAGAGAGAGAGAGAGAGAGTCATATTGTGTTTTTCTTTTCTTGCTAACTTCCTATACCTTGGGAAAGCAATTTGTATGTCACAAAGCTTCTACTCTGTAATTCTATTTTCTTAATCAATTGTTTAAGCTTCCCAATGTGGAATTTCCACTCTGTTTTAATGATAAATAAATTGTACAAGTCAATTACCTAACAATCTTACCACGCATTTATTTGCGTTCTTGAGTTTCCGACCCCCACAATAATTACTCTTTATTATCAAACTAAAATACTAATCAATTTTTTGTGTAAGTGAGATTCAAACTCCAAATCTCTTATTAAATAATTAAAAAACTGTACGAGTTGATTTTGTTTTTTTAATGGTTATAATTCTTAACTTCTATGTAATCTATATTGATTTATCCATGATTTGTCAAGGCAGTTGACATTTAAATAATAATAATATTAATAATGTATTTTTCTAAATGAATTGTATGATTGGGAATTTGGGAATGTGCATGGTCTTATACTTTTATGAATGAATGGTATGATTCATTAAATAAGAGGAGATAAGAATACATTTTGGTTGGTCTCTCATCTCAGTTGTGCACAGCAACGTGTATTTTTATACATAATGAAAGTGAAATCTTTCTTTTTATTTATTTATTTTTTTTTCTGAATAATGTAAGCTGAATTCTTTATAAGAAGTAGTGAGAATCTTGACATTAAGGTTGCATGAATATATAACTAAAAGGGTGCAAGAAGTTGCCTTTTTTTTACTCAAATACAATGATGATACAGATAAAGACAATGATATATATATATATATATATATTTTTTTTTTTTAAAGATGTGCTAAATTTAAATAAAAAGTGTTGATTAATCCAAATTTGTTAGTTTATACTTTGGTCACAAAAAAGAAAATTAAAAAAATTAATGAATATTCAGTTTGTCCCAAATTGTTGGTCATTTTTAGAAAATTTATCATTTTAAGGGACATTATTTAAGGTGTTTTTTTTTTTTAATTAAAAGGATGTAAATTTTCAAAACTAGTATCTATAATTTAAACTCTAGTGAAAGAAGGATATTAATTCCATTGACATTTTAAATAAAGCAAAAAGGTAAAATGCTAAATTTATACATTGACTTTTAAAAAAGACTATTTTGGGACATTCTAAAATGAAATAAAGAACTAATAACTTGGGATGGAGTGAGTATTGAGTAATATATTTTGATAATAATAATAATAATAATAATAATAATAATAATAATAATAATAATATCTACTAACTTTTAAATCATGCCACTAAAAAAGCCTATGAAAAGAAGGAACGTTATAAGGAGCTCATTTGTGATGTCCCTCTCTTAGTTTAAAGTCATCTCTGTTTTGCCTAAAGCCATGAAAGGCTAAGTTGTTGTAAACCTCCTAGCATTTTTGTATATAGATAATGCTAATAGTCCTTATTGTCTAAATATGAAAATTTCATGTTTTAAAATAGTTCATTTGCATGTCTTTGAATAGTTTATGAAACTCAAAATCAAATTAGGTGGCCCCGGCAATAAGAACAACTTGGATTTCATCTTCTTCTTTTCTTTTTCTCTTTTCTTTCTTTATGAATAGATGGGATTTGCTCTTGCTACACTCTAGAAGCAAGAATTGGATTACTCATAAAAATAAACTAATCAATATATTCAAAACCGAAAAAAAAAACAAAGTAGGAGTGGAAAAATTAATAAGCAATTGGAATCTAATGAAGGAATTGAAGGTTGATGGTAGGGGATTTAGCAAGCTCATGCTGATTTTTTTCCCCAATAGTCCTCTTTGATTTGTTGTGTTTGCATTTTTATAAGAAAAAAAAACACAATTTTTATAAACACCATTACGCAAGAGCTGGGAAAACCCATCAAAAATAAAAAATAAAATTCTACCCAGACTCCTTTCAAAACCAACAAAAGCTAACACACGCAGAAGCCTTGGAATAACGATGCTCTCTAAGAAGCTTTGCTCACTGTATTGGGCCGTAATCATGTGCAATAACCACGCTATCAAATTGCGATAAAAATTTTAATTATTACCTTTAACCTTGGAATAACGTTGCTTTAATGCTACTTTTGTAGCAGTCTTATTTCAAATAATCGAAATTTTAATTTTTTTTTTGAAAATAAGCTAGTTTTTAACTTTTTAGTCTTACATTATGCAAACTAGTATGTAATTCAATAAATTGAAGTGGTACTATTGATGTTAGCTTGAGTTGTTAAACATATAAGATATTAGTTCGACCAGGACAATTAGATGTACTAAAATGGTTTTTCTTTGCAATTTTCATGATATTAGTTATGTCAAGTTTCTCATTACATTAATATTATGTATATAATTTTGAAAATCATTATACTACATATCCAATATCAATTCATAATCATTGTAAGTGAAATTCTACAAAATAAAGCACAAAATAATTTTAAAAAAAAAAGAATAAATTAATCTAATAGTATCTCCTAAATTGAATGAGGATATGTGCATGAGATCATTTAGCTCAATTACAATTTTTTAGGTCCAAGATTTTTGCATACAAAATATCTGAATAAAAATAGTATAAAAAATATGCTCATTAGTTTAGAGAAAAAATAACAGCAAAAATCTAAGCAATTTAATTTTTATGGAAAGCTAACAAAATCAAAATTCAATTTTTATTCTAATTGAATTTTCTCTAACCTTTAGTTTAATATATATATATATATATTGTGTGTGTCAAAACCCAACTAGTCTAAGGCTACTGGACGAATCCACAGGATGTAGTTTAATTGACTGACACAACTTATTTATAAAGAATAAAAGGGGGAAAAAAACACTCCACAATAGGACACTCAAGCAATTGATTTGATAAACTTCATACATTTTAGATGAAACTTATGTCTTATAAGAGAAAATTCTATTTTCCGTGGTGTTACACTACATTAGTTTAATGTCTCTCTCTCTTTCTCTTCCTCTTTTTCTTTCTCTAGCCCCGTCAGAATATATATATATATATATATATATATATTCTAAAATCTTTGATGCATGTAAATTTTGGGGACTCCAAAGTCCAAACTTTAAATATATAACATATACTAGCCTCATCACATGCATTTCACGCTTGCAATAAGACTTTTTTGAGTTTAGTTCATAATTTTCCATTCATCTTAATTTGAGACGTTTCTTTCTTCTATCCAATTAAATCACACGTATAGTGATTTTTATTTTGGACATAGAAAATTCATTCATTAAAATGAAAAAAAAAGGTAATATAAATAGATTTGAAGAGAAAACAATTTAAACACGAACATAAATAAATAAATAAATCATTAAAAAGAAAAACGAAGTACATTAAAAATCACATTTTTAATAATTCAAAAATAAAGTAGAAGAGATTTGAAAAAAAAGAAATGAAAAGTGAGATTAGAATTTAGAAGAAAGGAAACTGGAAAAAAAAAAAAAAAAAAAGAGAGAGAGAAACTTTTAACTCTTGATAAAGGAGAAAAAAAAAAAAGAGAAGAAAAAAAAAAGTGAAAATGTGGGGCTTTGTGGTCCTATTTTATAGCACAAAAAAAAAAAAAAAAACCTATGTCTTTATTTTTTATATATAAATTTTTTTAAATATAATTTATAAGGGGATAAAATAATTTGAAAACCAACAGGAGAGTGATTATATTTTTTAGGCAATGTTTTAGTAAGAGTTAGAATTGTATTTTTACCAGATTATCCTTTAGTTTTGTCTCTACTTAAACATAAGGGTGTAAGGGCATTTTTTAACAAAAAAAAAATAACGATCTCAAATAGGGAGAAGCCCCTTAAATAGTAGTATAGATTATGAAAATTTTGGTAAATTACAATTTCTCCCCCCTTAAGTATAGGGCAATTGCAAATATCTCACTTTGCCACCTTAATATTTTTTATTAAATTAATAGAAAATTCAATTTTTTTATTGTGTTAGGACCTATACCAAATTGAACTTAATATTCAATGGTACCATATTACAATTTTTAGGTTCAGTTAACAATTTAACTTTTTTTTTTAAGCTATACATTTTGCCATAACAAGGTGTACAATTTTTTTTACCTGAACAAATGAATATAGATTGATATTATTCTTGCCCCACATCCACAACTCCCCCAAAAGCAAAAGATTATAACTTATCAATAAAAAAATACTAGCCTCATCACACACGATTTCACTCGTGCAATGAAGTTATTTTCTTTTTTTTTAGTGTCATAATTTTTCATTCATTCCAATTTGAAGTTTACACATTTTTTTTTATTAATATTACGCATTTAGAACTACTAATACAACCAGAGTATGGAAAAAAAAAACTGTGTTTTTATTTTATATATATGATTTTTATTTTGAGAATCTAATTTATAAGTGGATAAAGCAATTTGAAAATCAATAGGAGTTTTTTTTTTTTTTTTTTTTTTTTTTTTTTTTTTTTTGAGAAACAAGAGAGTGGTCCTATTTTTTAGGCAATATTTTAGTGTGAGTTAGAGTTGTATTTTTACCAGATTGTTCTTTAGTTTTGCCTCTACTTAAACATAGTAGTATAAGGGCATTTTTAAACCAAAAAAATGATAATTCCAAACATGGGAAGCTCCTTAAATAATAGTAGTATAGATAACCAAAAAAGCCAAGGGTGGACATCCCTAGCCCCCACCTAAATGAATGGTTAATGAAAGAGGATAGTAATCTGAGGAATCAGAGGTAAGGTGGTGAATTCTCATCCTAGGAAATTTCATTAACTAGTCATTTGTTACCATACCTAAAACTCCACTACTAAGTGTATTGCCAACACTACTCGAGGCACTATCATCACTTGAGTCTTCAACATAGTCAATATCATCTTCCTCACGATACACTACATCATCATCATCAACTCTTACCATAGACCCAAATGCCTCACACGCAACATTAGGTGTCAAATTTTTACAATTTGTGCTCACAAACTCAACATATAAATGTATTAGCACAACACCAGCATTCAATTCAAACATGGTTACCATGTCAATGTCATTGGTGATCTCTAACCTTTCATTTGTCCCTGGGGTGTTATACCAAACTAATATTGTTAAGACATATGTGATTCATGTTAGGAACATATGTCATCATGTATTGGCTAATCCTTTGACAAAACGCACTTTACTCATAATTGGGTAAATTTAAGATGTGTTTAATGGTTCAAGGAACAAGGTTTCAAGAAACAAGTGAAGAAGTGCTGGTTTTTAATGCTTGACAGCTAGTATCTATCGAGGTTTAAAATGTTGTTTTAACCCGATACTCGACAGCTGCTCGATAGATAGGGTATCTATCGAGATTTATGAAAAACAAATTTTCATATCTGATTTTCATCAAATCCCTAAATAGATGTTTGTACTTTCTTTTCTCACAATCCTAAATATATATAAGGATTATTTTAAGGGCCGTCATTGGTTACACAGTTGCAAAGCAAAGTGTTGTTCATGCAAATTGTCCAAAAACCTAATTTGCCCTAGTTCTTCTTTCTCTTGAAGAAGCTACTGCGTTTGTACGTAGTTGGGTTTTGTGACCAAGCAGTTTCGTGATGAACTGAAGAACTTTGCAGCCAACATCCTTCTCAAGTTGGTGATTAAGTCGTGTATTGAGCTCCACGCATCTATTAGTTAGTCACATACTAACTAATAGATGCGTTTGTACATTGTGTATTGAGATCCGCACATCTATTAGTTAGTCACGAAGCTGCAAAGTTCTTGAAGAAGCTACTGCGTTTGTACGTCGTTGGGTTTTGTGACCAAGCAACTTCATGATCTTCATCGTGTGATGAGCTGAAGAATTTTGCAGCCAACATCCTTCTCAAGTTAGTGATTAAGTCGTGTATTGAGATCCGCACATCTATTAGTTAGTCACGTACTAGGAGCAGTGCATTAAAATGAGAGATTGTCACTACAAGACAAGTCCACTGCATATTTATTTAGTTTATGATTTTTTTGTACTGTCATGTATATTGTATGTTAATCTGATTAATTAATCAACTTGGCTAATTAATTGGTTAATTCATCACAAAGGGTTAATACATTCTTAGCCTATCAAGTGGTATGAGAGCAAGCACACTCTAATTAGGTTTTAATCTTTGCTGAGTGATCCATTGACCCCTGTTTGTCATGGATAGAGGACAGTCACTCATTATACCTCCTTTATTTGATGGCACTAACAATGCATAATGGAAAGTACGTCTTGCAGTCTTTAGATGAGAAAGTTTGGCAAGCTGTGGAGATAAGCTGGACCAAGCCGAAAGAAGCGTTGGCCGATTAGGATGATGCTAAGATCAAAGCGGCAAACTTCAACAGCAGGGCATTTAATACTTTATTCAATGCAATCACAAATGAGGAGTTCAAGAAGATATCCTTCACTGAAACTGCAAAGGAAGTATAGACCATTCTCCAGACAACCTATGAGGGAACCAAGGCTGTCATGGACTAGAAACTTTAGAGGCTTACTACAAGTTTCGAAGAGATCAAGATGGAAGAGGATGAGTTATTTAATGAGTTCTATGCCAAGCTTAAGGACATAGTGAACTCAGCCTTTAATCTGGGGGAAACCGTTCCTGAACCCAAGATTGTGAGAAAAGTACTCAGATCTCTGCTCAACAGATTTCATGCCAAGGTCACCGCTATTGAAGAATCAAAGGACATCGACAAAAATCCTTTGACAAAGCTGGTTGGCAATTTGCAGACCTACAAGTTCGGTTTGACAAGGATTGAAAAATCAAGTAAGGGTAAGAGCATGCCATTGAAGGCCAAGAGCAGTGACACAGATGAATCTTCAGACGATGAAGATTCTAAAATGAAGTCCTACATCACAAGGCAATTCAAGAAGTTTATGAAGAATGCCAATACGAAGGGCTTTCACAAGGACCGTAGGTAATCTAGTTCTTCTCAATCTAAGAGTCAAGACAAAAGGAAGAAGGATGATAAGGATGGTGGTCAGTACACTGTTCCCTCAGGACCTAAGTGTTTCGGGTGTTAAGACTTTGGACACATGAAACGGGAGTGCCTTACATATCTAAAGACCATCAGGAAGAGCAAAGCACTTGCTACTACTTTAAGCGACACCAAGCCTAAGGATGATTCTGAAAATGAGGATGATAGAATCCTAAATGCCTTCACCACCACCATAAATCCTACTGAGGGGATTGTAGAAGATGTGGATGAAGAAGAGGACTTGGTGGAGTCAAAGTTTGAGAAGATGGATGAACAAGATGACATCCACACAGCTTATGCAAAGTTATACAAGTCTCCAAAAAGTATGAGAAGTTGTATAGGTTAGCCACTAGGAATCTCAGTGATGTGGAGCTTGAATGAGAAGAAATCTCCATAAAATTTGATGAAGCCAATCAGACTATTGGAACACTGAGGTTTGAGAATAATTTCTTGGCTAAGAAGACCAAGAAGCTTAAAGCAGAGCTACTTCAAGTTAGAGCTCAGCTAGAGAGGACTTCAGGTGCAAAGCTTAATGAGATGCTCAACTTTCAAAAATCTACTTTTGATTGAACTGGTTTAGGGTATGATTTCTCTTCTCCTAATACTGCTTCCTTTAGTACTACTATCTTTGTTTCTCCTGCTAATAATGTTGAATCTGAAAATAATGATCTCAAAACTGTGTTAGCTAGTGAGAATATAGACAAGGGTAAATCTATCTTAATAGCACCCCCTAAGCTTGCTAAGAAAGAAACTAAAAATCTAGGGCTAGGAAGGGTAATGCTCAAAACTCTAATTAGAAGAAGCTGCATCTCTGCCATCACTGTAGACCAACCAAACATACTCGACCTAATTGCTATAAGTGGCTAGTCACTCAATAGAGCAACAGTATGATTTCATCAGGAAACCAGAATCAGTTTCCATCCTTTCTTGCTCCTCCTGGAGATCTCTTCAAAGCCCTCATGTTCCTTTCGAACTTGAATGGTTGCAATTATTTCCCCTCACCGCCGGTTCAAGGGTTTGCTAAAAGGAAAGGTTCTTCCAAGGTGTGGAGGGAAAAATGCCCAAAGTGATTTTGTCACTTTTCTCTCTCTCCCTTTATTTTTTGTTTGCATTACTTGTACATTTTGCTTTATTGTTTTGAGTCAGTCTAGTTTTTATGCATTGCTTTGTTTAACATGTTTTTGTTTGTGTGTTTTCAGTTCTATTTTATTTTGTTTTTCATAAAAAATAAATAAGTAAATGAAAAATCAGAAAAATACAAAAACAGTGTGTGTTTGTGTACATTGGTACTTATGTACTTTGAATGGCAAATGAAACAAAATTTTTTAAATTTTGTATCTCTTGCAGCTTAGATGAGCATCTTTATGCACAACTAAGCAAGTGAGCTTTGTGGCTCGTCTTTGTGATGAGTAAGATTAAGTAATCTCTTGTACTTAATACTCATATCACTCTTCTTGACGGGAAGGACTAAAAAATCCTAAGAGAAATGCATAAATAATCATCTCACCATTTTTGCCCGCCAATCATGAAATGATATCTATATGCTTTGGCATAACAAAAGTGCAATGTCAAAAGCTTAACATAATTGGGTATTTATTTTCTCTCTTTTATATGCCCATGCATGATATGCTTAAAAGGAAATATGCAAAGAAGAATAAAAGCAAAAAGAATAAACAAAATGCTTTATATATGATTGCAAGCGTGTCTTCTAGGAGATGTGGAAGTTATAGGATGTGTCTCGAAGGTGATAGTCTCCATCAAGCAGTTATGATTGTGTGTGAGTTACATTGATTTGCTTATATCTCAAATCGTCATAACATGTAGAGACTTATGCAATCTTACGATATTTTTCACACACAACACGCAATATTCTTTGATACTTTTGATACATGTGCAAGTACAGTGTGATTTGGCTATCACAAGGTATACATGTACTAATATATACCCACTAAACTGTCTTGACGTGTTTTTGAAATATAAAATTGGTTAGAATTGTTTAGTGTGTGTGTATGTGTGCACGCGCGCGTTTTGGATCTAAATGCTTGACTTTTTTCTTGATTGAAAGATGACTTTAAGAGCTTAAATTGTTGTTTGGATCCTTGATTGTGTAGCATGCTTGATTGCATTCATGTCTATATTTTTCTCTTCTTTGAAAAACTATTTTTAAGCAATCTCGACAGCTACTAGACACCTCTCGACAGCTAGGCTATCTATCGAGCTCTTCAACTTCTTTTTATCGTAATCTCAATAGCTTCTCGACAGCTTTTTGATCCATCGAAAAATTTTGTCTCCTTGATAGATGCTCGATAACTTCTCGATTCATCGAGCCCTTTTTGCTGTGGACACCTCTGGATAGCTTCTCAATAGCTATAATTGTTAAACTTTAAAGCTCGACACCTTTACCTGTCGATCTGTCGAGAATTATGGATTTCTATATAAAAGGTCAACGCAATTTCTGCTTCACTTCTCTAGATCTCTCTCGATCCTTTTTGACCTCTCACCTTCCCAAACACCTCTCTCTCACTCCAAACCTCTTCCCTAAGTGTTCTACGGTCTCAAGATCACTTCTTTTCTCTGAAAAGATTCTTTCTCATTCATTTCTTCATGCATTTCATCTTTTGTGACCTAACTTTTGGGGTTTGTTGAAAAATTTGTGGTTTTTCAAAATTAAAGAGGTTTTTGCAAAATTTTGAGATGGATTTTGTATAAATAATCCTTAATGATCATGCAATGCATCACATTTGTATTTTAACAATGTTTCATGCATTGTAGATGTATGTTTATTACAAACTTGTGTGTTGGTAGGTTTGGATTAGGTTGAGCCCATGATATTTTTACTTTTGCATGTCACATGCTCATGCGTCTTTCATGCATATGTACCTTCCTTTTTCTATCATATTGATTTTAAATTGTTTAGTGCTCTTCTGCTTGTCTCCCTCTCTCTCTTTCTTTCAGTTTACATCATGGCACCTTAGCGTAAATCCACTCCATCCCAGATTCCTCTTCATTCCAAGGCATCTTCCTCTGATCCTACTCCTTCTCATCTTGTTCCATGATGAGAAAGCCCGTAAGGACTTTACGGAGAACTTTTTTCGACAAGGCATTCATTCAGAACGCCAAGTCATAATATCGGATTTCTTTGATACTAACCTTCCAACTGTCATCTACAATAGGGGTTGGGAGTCATTGTGTGGCGTCCCGGTCACTTGTCCTTCTAAGATCATACAAGAATTTTACTCCAATATACACGGATTCAATTATTCTGTACCTCACTTTATCACTCGCATTCAAGGTACTCCTATTGTGGTCACTCTAGATATTGTATCCAAGGTGCTCCATGTCCCAAAGGTAGCGCATCCTGACTACCCTGGCTATGTTAGTCTTAAGACTGTGTCTAAAGACGAGCTTATGTCTCAGTTCTGTTAGACTCCTTCTTCTTAGGGTGATCTTTAGAACACCCGTTGCTTGGCCTTTGCTAAAGGTCCAAGATTCCTTAACATGGTGATGACTTTTGTTCTCTATCCTTTGTCTCACTATAACTCTATCACAAAACCTCGTGCTCGATTTTTGTTATCCTTCCTAGAGAACTTCTCTATTGACTTTCCTTTTCATTTCATCCTCTCCCTTATAGATGTCTATAAGGATACGACGACCCGTGATAAGCTCATCTTTCCTTCAGCTATCACGAGGATCCTTCGCCATTTTTCTATCTCCTTTCCCGTTTCCAACCATTTCCCTGTCATGCGTGTCATTGATTAGGCGACTGTCAGACGGAATGAGGCCCAACTTTGACCGAATTAGCCATGGACTGAGACGGCAACACCTCTAGCTTCTTCAACTCCATCCACATCCTCTTATTCTTCTTCTGTGGATGGTGTGACTCTCGAGGCCATTATGGTGCAGCTTCAACGCATGGATGCTTGCCTTGACACTCTCAATGATGAGTTGTGTTAGGTAAACACCCATGCCGGTCGTATTGCACGATGACAGGCCCGCCTTGGTGGCCTCGTTGAGTCTCCGACTTCTTCTCCAGAGACTTTTGAGGATGAGGATGAGGACGAGGACAACGATGGTGGCTCTGATAACGGTGGTGATGAGGATGATGGTGCTAGCTTTTCTAGCGATGATGAGATGACTACTTGAGTTACTTGCCCTTTGTCATTCGTGACAAAAAAATGGAGTAGTTTTGGGTACGAGAGTAGTCATGTATTTAGGGGGAAGGTAAGTATAGGAGATTTTTGTTAGGGGGAGTGTCTATACTTTTTGAGGGATGTAGTGAGGACTTCTGTATCTTTTCTTTTCTTTATCTTTTAGATACTTAGTTCATGTACCTTTGGTCTTATGACCACTTTGTGACAGCAAACCTTGTACTTACTGTTGATATATATATTTGAGGTTGCTATTACATTTTTCGCCTATCTCTTCATGTGTTGTTTCTTTTCTCTCTTTATGCACATGGTTCTCATTACTGTATGCAATCTTTTATTTCTGTTTCATACAAAGATATCTTGATAATTTTTGTTTAAAGTGTTTCAGAAATACAGGTTGTCAAAGTCTTCCTTGCCATGAATCTTCTTCTTGCAAAATTTTTCAAGAGTTTGTGTTAGAATAGATTTTATTGTATTCAACAAGTGAGTATGAGTTGAGTGATTTATGACCTCTCTCATATGTTCATTTGTTTCTTGTGGTTTTGTCATAAATTGCCAAAGAAGGAGATTGTTAGGACATATGTGATTCATGTTAGGAACATATGTCATCATGAATTGGCTAATCCTTTGACAAAACACATTTTACTTGTAATTGGGTGAATCTAGGATGTGTTTAATGCTTCAAGGAACAAGATTTCAAGTTCAAGTATTAAAGCCATGTGAATCTGTCTAAGAAATAAGTAAAGAAGTGCTAGTTTTTAAAACTCGACAGCTAGTAGCTATCAAGATTTAAAAAGCTGTTTTAGGCCGATACTCGACAGCTGCCCGATAGATAGGGTATCTATCGAGGTTTATGAAAAACAAATTTTCAATTATAACTTTCATCCAATCCGTGAATAGATGTTTGGACTTTCTTTTCTCACAACCCTAAACATATATAAGGATTATTTTAAGAGCTGTCACAGGTTGCACAGTTGCATAAGTGTGAAGCAAAGTGTTGTTCATGCAAATTGTAACCGGAAACCTAATTTGTCCTAGTTCTTCTTTCTCTTGAAGAAGCTATTGCGTTTGTACGCCGTTGGGTTTTGTGACCAAGCAGTTTCATAATCTTCATCGTGTGATAAACTGAAGAACTTTGTAGCCAACAAACTTCTCAAGTTAGTGATTAAGTAGCGAACTTGGATCCGCACATCTATTAGTTAGTCACATACTGGTAGCCGTGCATTAAAAGGAGAAATTGTCACTATAGAGCAGGTCCAATTGGGTATTAGGGTAAGGGTTCAACCGTAGGTTGGTATAAGGTACTAGGATTCCTTTACTTGTAACTGCCTGTTGTGATAATAGTGCATTCTCAAGAATGGTGACCTTAAAATCAACTAATGGGGTTTTTGCCTTAGAGGTTTTCCCCATTCGTAAACAAATCACCGTGTCAATTTTAATTTCTGTTGCATATTTATTTAGTTGGTGATTTGGTTGTGCTACCATGTATATTGTATATTAATCTGATTAATTAATCAATTTAGCTAATTAATTGGTTAATTCATTACAAGGAATCAATACATTCTTGGCCTATCAAATATCATGTACCCCTCATGTTTATCACCAATTACGCACTTACATATGTCATTTAACATGTCCATATGACAATACCTATCAGGGTCCACCTCTGCAATGATAGAGAATGCATCCTTCAAGTGAACAATCAAATCATGCTTAAACTCCCCCATTGTGCCCTATAAACACTAAGATATTAGTCAGACATGGGTAAATTGGATAGAATTTGCATAGGCGCATGTATATATGTTTATCAAAGTGTTGTTGTGTTTCTGTTTTTATTTCATTGCAATCCATTTTGTTAGACCACATTTTCATCACATAGGATATCTATTTATAGATTTATTAAGCTAGTTTTAATTATTCAAAGTACAAGAGAAACTCTAGAAGTTCAGATCAATTATTTTTTTTCATGCAAGCCAGGTGAGGTGTCAATGGCTATTGGCTTCTACTTTCCAGCTCATTTTTACATTTACTTCTTTACTACCAAGTATTGTCTCTTTGGCTGTATTATTGACAAGTAGCATCTACTTATTGAATTGCAAATTACCTTTCAAGCATTATAGACACAAGGGAAATAGTTTGGGCTTTTTGCAAATACTAGAACTACTTCTCAAAAACTAATTTTTTAGTTATATTAATTTCAAATTTTTGGTATAGCACATTCAATGAATATAAAATCTTCAAAAAAAAAAATGCAAAAGAAATAAGATAATAGAGCATGAGTAAATATCCAAAGCATTGTGTAACAAACAAATCGAGCATTTTCAAACAAAATCCATCAACAGAAATGTCTTTGAACTTTGAAGTAAACCCATTAACAACAACAAAATTGAGCTTTTTCAAAAAAAAAAATTAAAGCTTTACAAATTGTTTTGTGAATATTATACCATTGTGCACATTACAATCTCTCTACACATAAATTCCAAAAATCCATGGCTCAATTATGCTAAAATACAAGAAATTTTGAGGGCTTTGTCGACATTTACCTGGTTATTAAGCTTTTGTCGTATTCACAGTGGAATCATTGTTGGGCCATGGGATGGGAGGTTGTAGGGGACTAGCTAAGGTGTATTTGTTATCGTGAATTTGTAAATAAAAGTCCTTAACATCAATCTAGCTTTTCAAAGATACGGGGAAGGATGAGCGGGAAGGGATGATTGCCGAAATTTTGGGTTTTGTAAAACTTTTAAGAATAAGTTGAGGGCAATTTTGGAAATATGTTCTTAACTAAAGGGTAGGTTAGTGCACAACATTTTTAACATCAATTTAACAGAGTTTAGTTAAATGAATGTCAATGGAAAAAAAAAAATCCCTTTAAGTTTAGGGGTGAGTATCATTTTCCCAAACCTCAAGGGAGAGGAGTGTTATTTGCCCAACAAATAAAATAAACCCTTTATTTTAGGCTAAAGAATGAACCGTAATATTTATCCATTTGTTTGGGGTCAAATTGTGGTACTACCATATTAGTCAAGACACCCCCACACATATATGCAAACACATGTGTGTGCGCGCGTGCACACACGCACACACATTAATGAATACTAGAGAAAGTCATAATTCATAAATTTTAAGAATTTTACTATGAAATTGGTAAAAAATGAATTTTATTTTATGAAGATTGTCATTGACCGTAATTTTAATAGGAGATACTAAATTCTCTCTCTCTTTTTTATATATATTTTTAACATGCCTATTATCAAATAAGGCAACTTTAATACTCATTGAAGTTTAAACGATTATAAGTTCTCCCAAAAAAATTATATAGCAAATACGTGTCAATAAAAATGATAATTTTGTCTGCAATATTATTTATGAATTATGACTTTCTCTAGGTTGAAAGAATGAACTCAATTAATCCTTATTCTTCCAATAGTTTTTATGCATTATTCTTGTTTAATATTCAACTTATCCAACTTATTTAGCTTATGTTTTTATTTTAAAGTACAATTTTACTGCATGAGATTAATTCTCACTTATAATTAGCAAAATAAATAAATAAAATAAAATAAACCCTTTATTTTAGGCTAAAGAATGAACTGTAAGATTTATCCATTTGTTTGGGGTCAAATTGTGGTACTTCTATATTAGTCAAGACACCCCCACACATATATGCAAACACGTGTGCATGCGCATGTGCACACACTCACACACACACATTAATGATTCAATACTAGAGAAAGTCATAATTTATAAATAATATTGCACACAAAATTATTATTTTTATTCGCACGTATTTACTATATAAATTTTTTTGGAGAACTTATAATCTTTTAAACTTCAATGAGTATTAAAGTTGCCTTGTTTGATAATAGGCATGTTAAAAATATATATAAAAAAGATAGAGAGAATTTAGTATCTCCTATTAAAATTACAGTCAATGACAATCTTCATAGAATAAAATTCATTTTTTACCAACTTCATAGTAAAATTCTTAAAATTTTATTTTTCAATAAAAATTATCAAATTTCCTACCAAAGTGAATAAAAATTTTTCAAAAAAACAAATGAAATTTTGAAAGTAAAATTCTTAAAATTTTTATCTTCAATATAAATTATCAAATGGCCTACCAAAGTCAATAAAAAAGTTTCAATGGAATTTTCAAAGAACCAAAACTTTAACAAATGCAAAAGCTTTTTTTTTTTTTTTTTTTTTTTTTTTTGGAGAATCAAATACAAAAGTAAAATTTTCAATAATTTTTTTAAAAAGTACCTTGTTTCTATGTCTACTAGATCAATTGGCCAATTACTTTTTAAAGAGCACCATGGGCTAACTCAAATATTAAATATATATTAAAAGATAATTTTTAAAATTATGGAGGGTCATGTGTGTAGCTCCGCCCCTGCATATTTATATGTGTATGACTTATGAGGGAAATTAAACAAAACTATCTTTATAAGGAATACGAGCTCTATGGTAATTACAAAGTAACCCAAGTTACCTTTTGATTGACCACACCGTATATATGTTTCATAGGTCTAGTAAAAAGCTAGAGCCACTTGCCAGTGTAATGCTGGTCAATATACAATCGTCAATCGGCATAATTTAAAAATAAGAAAGTTTGAATTTTTTTTTTAAATCAAATTTTTTAATCTGGGCAGTTTTTGATAAACGTAAATTCAATTAAACATGAGGTTGGTACCATATTTCTATGTACCATGCGCTAAGTACAGTTGTTGGCCTGTTTTGTCTATTACAAATTCTAATTACTAATTAGAGAGAAGGCCCCCTCAAAAAAAAAAAAAATTAGAGAGAAGTTGTCTCTTCAAGGAGTCATTATATATTACTATTATGAATGAACTTTGAAATTTCCCAAAAAAAAAAAAGGCTATGAGTGGAAATTTTGAAAGTGTTGTAAGTGGAACTATGAGTGACCCTTGAGATTTTTAAAAAGTTAAGACTATAAAAAACGACACAAAGCATTTGCTTGGCAATGTTGATGGGCCACAAACAACCGAAACAGATCATTGTACGTACTTAATAACATTTTGTTTACAATTCGAATTAATAAATGAGTCATTTGATTAAGGGAATGAGTTGTATTATTATATATAATATTAATATGCTTACTTTCACATAAAACAAGGAATGAAAGGTTCACCATAGAAACATTTCATGCTAATTATAAAGGCGAACTTTCATAAGATAAAATAATTTTCCATTAGTCTCTAACCGATCTCTATTCCTCTCTTGTGTTTGGATTATAATAATTTGATTTTTTTATCTTATTTATAGTAAAATCTATATACAATTTTTTTAATATTGTATTTTAGGTTTCTTAATTAAATTCAGCTACATGACTATATTGACTAATGCAATCAATGTAAACATGACTTATTTTTCTGAAGGATAATTAAATTCAACCATGTTATTGTTTTTTTTTAACATAAACACATTGTTTAATTTAATTAGAGAACTTAATTGAAATTTACATAATATCTAAAGAGCTGTACCCATATTTAATCTTGTTATTAATTAGGTAAAGACACCGTTAACCTGGAAAATTTTGTCATGCATTTAGATGAGTAAATCACCAAATTATTTTGTTTCTTGTGTAAAAATACAACTATATATTGAAAAAATGTGATACTTTAAAAAGTTGTATTACTATCCTTTAGGCTGAATATAGCATGAAATCATTCTCAAATGAATAAGTTTATTGGCAATCAACCTAAAAATTAATAACAACTTGTGGTCTTACATCTATCGTTTAGTCAAATACTGTGTATAGCATTACAGACTCAACTTGTGTCCAACCACTCCAACGCTCTAGACCTAGGCACTGGACCCACTTTTACTCTAAAAGAAGAAAAAATGCCTAAAATTGCTGGGAAATGCTAGAACGATAAATTATTATACAACTTTTGTCATAACTTATCACATAATAAATTGTGAGTGATAAATAAAAAAGAGATTAAATTATATAAGAATGTGGTGTAAAACCTATGTTTTACCCCTCTAATTCTAATATGCCACATCATTTTATCACATATTTAAGAATAAGCATAACCGCGCTCAATTAATTTTAATATTCATATATAAATCCAACCAAATTGAGAGTTTATTGAAATGTTTAACTGTAGTAAGATATATTGAATTTTAAGTAAAATACTAATGTGTCAATATTTTATTAGCCTATGTAAAACATAGGTTTCACATTCCATCTTTACTGAATTCGAACTCGATAAAAAATAAAGGTCTATATAGGTCTCAATAAAAAATAGTGAGTCTATATGAGTCTAAACTTTTACCACTCAAAACTCTCAACGTGATGACTTGTGTAATAAATTATGGTCCAAGCATTGCTCAAAATTGATCAATTAAGGTTTCTTACTTCCAAAGGAAAAATGTCTAAAGATCCTAAAATTGGCCTTGTCCGAAGGTTATCTTTTTTTTTTTTTTTTTTTTTTTGCTAAAAACCATATCAACCGAAGTTGGTTACAGCTATTTCAATTTCAGTTACCTGGCGGAATTATCAACCAAAATTGGGAATTAAGCCCATTTCCCAAACAATATAATTAGTAGGCACAGTTTCAAAAGTATTTATTTTGCTAACATCTCGAGTATGAGAGACTCAATTTTCATGAGAGACTCAAAAGTATTTATTTTTTCCACGTGGTGTCTACCTAGAAATCGAGTCTCTAAGACTTGATTTATAAGCCTTTTAAAAAGCAAGTACCCTTTACACCTTCTCATCTCATCACTGTCAGAGAAGAAAGAGAGAAAGAAAAAAAAAATCCAGAAACAAAATCAAGTCAGCGAGGGTGGCTTCAGACCAGCATGGGTGGCTTCAGCTCTGCGTAGGCTGTGTCTGGTCGTGGGCCGTGGGTGGCCGTCGGTGGTCATCGGTGCTCGTGGCTAGCCCTGGGTCACCCATTCTCTTTGTTGCCCACTTCGTCGTGGGTCGCCCACTTCGCTCCATCGCCACAGCCTTTAGATCCCCTTCTCCTCCTTGTCATTTTTTCTGTTTAGTTCGTACATCTCTTTGATTTTGCCACTATTACTTTGTCTTCCTCTTATGTTCTATGGGTGGCTTCAGCTCAACGTGGGCCTTGTGCCGTCAATGGTCGTGGGTGAGTTTTTTTTTTTTTTTTTTTTTTTCTCTCTCTATCTTTCTTCTCTGGTGGCAGATCCGGTCTGTTTTGGGTTTGTGGGTATGGATTTGGTGGTGGTGGTGTTGTTGGATTTTTGGTGGTTTATGAATTTGGGTCGTAGTGGGTCTAAGGCGTGGTGGGTCGCGGTGGTCATGGTATAGTAGATCAGCGCGATGGGTTTGCTGTTATGGAGGTTTGCCATGGTGGGTTGAATTTGGATTGGACAATTGCCATGGGGGGGTGAGCAGTAGATCGGCGACGGGTGTGTCGTTGTGGCAGTAGAGTTTTTGGTTTGCCACCATGGGCCTACGTTTTGCTCGTCGTAGATTTACCGCCGTGGATTTTGGTTTTGATCGCCGTGGATTTGGATGGTTCAGGTGGTTTGCCATTTTTGGGATGGCTTGGATGCACAGAATGGGCAAATCGTTCAATATTTTTTTGGGTGTCTCTGGGAATGGCCTGTACATGAGAGACTTAGACTTAAAATTTTTTTAGCTTATAAATCGAGTCTTAGAGACTTGATTTTCAGGTGGATGCCACGTGGAAAAAATGTCACATCAGAAGTGATCAGACCATGAAAATTGACCCTCAAAGACTCGATTTTTAGGCCCAAAATCAAGTCTTTTAGACTCGAAATGTTAGTAAAAAATATAGTTTTGTAACAGTGTCTACTAATTATATTGTTTATAAATTAATGTTAATTTTCAATTTTGGCCCGGAATTATCCACCACTTTACCTCGTATCCCTTATCACTACCTCATCCAATCACTCCACGCCATGTCACAAAAACCACTTTTCTCCGTTGTAATCACCCGCCTTTTTGTCCCAATCAGCATGAGGGAGCAAAATGGTAGAGCCGAATGAAAATTTCGTCATATTCTTGACACTGTTCGTGCCCTCATTCTCTCTGCCAAAGTTCCTGCTCCTTTTTTGGGCGAAATTGCTCTTCATGCTGTTCATACTATTAATCGCATTCCCAATCCTGTCATCCAAAATCAAACTCCATATGAGTGCATTTTTGGGTCACCTCCAAACTATCACCACCTTCGCTCCTTTGGTTCTGCTTGTTTCGTTCTTCTTCAGCCACATGAGCATAATAAACTTGAGCCTAGGTCAAGGCTTTGTTGTTTTCTTGGCTATGGCGAAACTTAAAAGGGGTATCGGTGTTATGATCCTATTTCTCATCGCCTTCGTATCTCCCGCAATGTTGTATTTTGGGAACATCGCCTCTCTGTCGAGCTCTCTCACTTCCGTGCTTCTCTATCTTCCTCTTCTGTATTAGATCTATTTCTAGATGAGGCACATATTCCTTCTGTAGCTGCTCCTGACCCTTCTGTAGCTGCTCCTGATCCTCCTGTAGCTGCTCTTGATTCCACTATCGACTTCTCTGTCCAATCACCAGATATCTTTGATCCCTTTTCTAGTTTCCCCTTTAATGAATAGGTGGAAGATGAACAGGTCGAAGACGAGCTACCCAACCCTAATCTTGGGTCCCCTGCTCCTGCTCCGCTTAAAGATCTTACATAAGACATTCCACCTCGTCACTCAACTCGGGTAAGGTCCATTCCTGCACATTTACTTGACTATCATTGTTAGACTGCCCTTACTACACTGCACGAGCCTCACACCTATCGTGAGGCTTCCACTGACCCTTTATGGCAAATTGCAATGAAAGAGGAACTTGATGCATTATCTAAAAACCATACTTGGGACTTGGTCACTCTCCCCCCTGAGAAATATGTGGTTGGTTGTAAGTGGATCTACAAGATTAAGACACGCTCTGATGGGTCCATTGATCGCTACAAAGTTCGTCTTGTTACAAAAGGTTTTACACAGAAGTATGGGATTGATTATAAAGAGACCTTTGCTCCGGTTACTCGTATCTCATCTGTTCGTGCCCTCTTAGTTATTGCTACTGCCAGTAAATGAGACCTTTTTCAGATGGATGTCAAAAATGTATTCCTGAATGGGGATTTAAGTGAAGAAGTTTATATGCAACCTCCTCCTAGTCTCTCTGTTGAATCAAACAAAGTTTGTCACCTTCGACGTGCACTTTATAGCCTTAAACAAGCTCCACAAGCTTGGTTTGCCAAATTTAGCTCTACCATCTCTCGCTTAGGTTACATGGCCAGTCATTATAATTCTGTCTTATTTCTTCGTCGCACTGATAAAGACACTATTTTACTTCTCTTGTATGTGGATGATATGATCATAACTAGTGATGACCTTAGTGGCATTCAAGAACTCAAGAATTTTCTCAGTTAGCAATTTGAGATGAAAGATCTTGGACATCTCAGCTACTTTTTGGATCTTGAAATCACTCATTCTATAGATGGACTTTACATTACTCAAGTCAAATATGCCTCTGAACTTTTGTCTAGAGCTGGACTTACTGATAGCAAGACTGTTGATACTCCAGTTGAGCTTGATGCACATCTGACTCCCTTAGGGGGAAACCATTGTCTAATCCCTCTCTTTACAAACACTTAGTTGGCAGCCTAGTTTATCTCACTGTTACTCGTCTAGACATTTCCTATGCTGTTCACCAGGTGAGCCAGTATCTGTCTGCTCCACGATCGACTCACTATGCTGCTATTCTACGCATTCTTCGATACCTAAAGGGCACTCTTTTCCATGATCTTTTCAACTCTACTCAGTCTCCTCTTGTTCTCCGTGCATTTTCTGATGCTGATTAGGCAGGAGATCCCACTGATCGTAGGTCCACCACTGGTTATTGCTTTCTTCTTAGTTCTTCTTTGATTTCTTGGTGAAGTAAGAAACAAACTCTTGTAACCCGTTCCAATACTGAACAGGATATCGTGCCCTTGCTAATACCACATCTGAGCTTCTTTGACTACGATGGCTTCTCAAAGACTTAGGTGTGTCTACATCCTTTGCTACTCCTCTTTATTATGACAACAAGAGTGCCATTCATATTGCTCACAATGATGTCTTCCATGAATGGACTAAACACATCAAGATCGATTGTCATTTTATCCGTTATCATCTTGTCTATGGTGCTCTCAAGCTAATCTCAGTCTCTTCTACAAATCAATTTGCAGATATCTTCACCAAGTCACATCCTAAATGACGCCTTCATACTTTGGTTGACAACCTCAAGTTGGTCTCACATCTACCTTGAGTTTGAGGGGGGCTGTTAACATGTATAATGTTGTGGGCTTTAGGCCCAACTAGTTTACTTGTATAGCACACATTCTTATACTACACTCTTACTTGTACTGAACTCATATGCCTCCTATATAAAGGCACTCATGTATATTCTTTCAGTGAGAAATACAATACAATCATTCAATATTTCTAACATTTCTATTCTCTCAAATTCCTTTCCCCCACACATCTCTCCTTTGCTTGAGAATGGACAAAGTTTTGAAGGATTGGAGAAAACTCTCTTTGATAGAGGAGGAAGGGGAAAAAGTTAAACTAACAAACTCTCACTTCTCCAAAAAGAATGAGCACGTACTAGCAGCAAGATTTATGACAAGAAGAGCTCTCAATGTGGAGGAAGTAGGTAGAACATTTAAACCTTTATGGAGGGCACGTGGAGATTTCGAAATCATGGAGGCTATGTATCATGTTTTACTTTTTTTTTTTGAAGTAGAAACGAACGCTGAGCGGGTCCTAGCATTGGAACCGTGGTCTTTTGATAAACACGTGGTTTTGTTCCAACCATATGATTTTTCTGTCTCGACGAAAAACCTTAGGTTTATGTCTATGAAGTTCTGGATCCAATTACACGGTCTATTAGTCAGTATGCTAACTACAGAGACTGCTATTGAACTAGGGGAGAAGATTGGTGTTGTTTTGTCTACGGACCATTCAAATGAGATGATAGGAGGTGACTTCATTTGGGTTTGTGTTGAAATCAATGTCTCCAAACCCCATTGCAGAGGTCACAGAGTAGTTCTTAATGATAAAGAAGAAGTATGGGTCTCACTTAAGCATGAAAAGCTTCCAAATTTCTGCTATTGGTGTGGTAAAGTGTCACACATCGATAAAGAGTGTGATAAGTGGTTGAGCAGTGAAGGAACGCTTCATGCAGATTAACAAAAATATGGTACTTGGCTCCGAGCTCTCCGGCATAATCCAGGAAAAACCTATTTGACGAAGGTTATAGGCATGGGTGACGGCTTTGGTCGAACTCAGTTCAGGAAGAAGGAAAAGGATGCTGAGCAATTACAGGTGGTACAGCTAAAGCAAAAAAACCCATCTACTGATTAAGGGGTAGACATGATGCAAAGGACTTGATATCGAACTCCGAACAACCTCACGGTGGTGTGGCAAACGATGAAGATTCCTAGGCTTCAAAAGTGGCGTCCCTGGATTCAGTGGTGAACTTCTCACGAAACACTCACTAAGGAGAAAATTCAAAATTTGAGGAATTTGAACACAACCCAAAGTCATCTCTTATCCCTAACCAATCTGAAAATTTTGAAGTTCAAATCTAGGAGATAGATTCGGCCATCCAGAAGTTTGATAACAATGAAATTCTTTTACTTGATAGAGTCAATATGGTGGACCCAAATTTGAACTCAGTCACGGATATGCATTGAGATTTTGTAGGATCAGATAATGATAACATAGGGCTTTCGAATTTAAACTCTGATACACTGGAACAACCAGCATGCTTTACAGCTCTGGAACCATCAGCACGTGAAGATCTTTTCACAGAAACCCCATCACTATGTAAATGGAAGAAGATGGCACGTGACATCATATTAATTGACTCTCCCATGCAACAAACTATGCTAACAAAAAGAACAAGAGATCAGGATAAAGCAAGTCAATCTGAGTTACCAAAGAAGTGGATACAAGTTTCAAAGTTTGAGAAACATGATATTTCAATGGTGAAGGCTGCTCAGCAGCCCTGCCAATCCAAATGAGTCTCTTAGTTTGGAACTGTCGTGGGTTTGAGAACCTATGCACAAGGAAGAAGCTTGGGGTAGTGATCTGAGCAAAAGATATATCTGCAGTGTTTTTAGCCGAAACATAGGCAGATGAAGCAAATCTAAAAGATATTCAACGACAGATAGATCTTGAAAACCTATTCTTTATGGAGAGGAATAATAGAGGTGAAGGTCTAGCCTTGTACTGGAGAAATTCCTTAAACTTGAGTATCGACACTTCTCAAAGAACTATATTGATGCCATCATCAATAAGGGGAAAGAAGATTCATGGAGATTCTATGGTGAACCAATTACCCACAGATGTTGTTAATCCTAGAATAGGCTACGCCAACTCAATAACAGGTTCAAACTTCCATGGTTATGTGCATAAGACTTTAATGAAATTACTCAAAGCTTTGAGAAACTAGGTGGAAGTAACAGAAGTCAAACTCAAATGCAGCTATTTAGGGATGTCATTGACGAATGCGGAGTCATGGATCTTGGTTTCATGGGAGCTCCATTCACATGGCAGAAGCATTTTGCAGAGAGACACTCCATTTGGGAAAGGTTGGATCGTGGTATGGTAACAAATGACTGGTTAATGAAATTTCCTAGGATGAGAATTCACCACCTTACCTCTGATTCCTCAAATCACTGTCCTCTTTCGATTGTACTTGATGGGCTGGAGGTTGCTAATCTGGCAAAGCCATTTCGTTTTGAAGAAATGTGGCTTTTAGATCCGAGTTGTTCCAATGTAGTTGAAGCCGTGTGGTCCTCAATTGAATCAACTGATTCGACTGTCAAGGTGGTTAAGAAAATAGAAAAATATGGGAAGGACTTAAAGAGTTGGGACCATAACCATTTTGGGAATGTCAGGTGAGAGTTAGGCAAGAAGAGAAAATTTTGATAGGAGTCGAAATGGAAGCAAGGCGAACGGGCATCAATCATTGGGTAAGAGAGCTAAAAAGAGAGATTAATAAACTTATTGACAAGGAGAACAGGATGTGATTTCAATGATCCAAAGCTCAATGTGCACAAAATGGTGATGAGAATTCAAAGTTCTTTCATATATGAGCCACTCAACAGAAGAGGAAGAATTTAATTCAAAAGATTTGAGATGCTTCGGGGGTCTAGACTTCAAATCCTGAAAGTATAGTTGAATGTTTAATTGATTACTATCAAAAACTATTTTCCTCGGCCAATCTCCAATGATATGAAGAAACTACAAATTCCGTTAATAGGATCATTAGTGAGGAGATGAATTCGCAACTGAAAGCAGATTTCAAGGCATGGGAAATTCAACAGGCAATTAAGCAAATGGCCCCTCTTAAAGCCAATAGACCTGACGGTATGCCCCATTTATTTCATCAACACAACTGGAATTTAGTAGGTGGTGATGTTTGTCGATCTGTTCTTTATATTTTAAATTCTACCTCCTTACCTGAACACTTGAACCATAGTTTTATAACCCTTATCCCAAAGAAGAAGAACCTAGAATTTACCTCAGAATTTTGACCCATTAGTCTGTCCTTTATAAATTTTCTCGAAAGTCCTGGTAAACAGTTAAAAAGAATCCTACCAAAGATCATCACTGAAAACCAAAGTGCCTTCACTAAAAGTAGGCTTATATTGGACAACATTTTGGTAGATTTTGAATCTCTCCATAGCATGCAGAAACATACAGGGAAGGACGACTTTATGGCAATCAAGCTTGACATGAGTAAGGCATATGATAGAGTGGAATGACCATATCTCAAAGCAGTAATGAAGAAAATAGGATTTGCTGATAAATGGATCAAGCTTATCATGCTATGTGTCACATCAGTATCATACTCCATACTGATCAATGGTGAACCAAAGGGCAAGATCCATCCAACATGAGGCATCAGATAGGGTGATCCTGGGAAAACAATCTTGTACCATACCGGCCAGTACGAATGATATTTACTGTGCTGGAACCTTCGCCGGTACAGAAAAACTAGTATTTCGTATCGGTTTAAATACTGAACATTCCAAAACTGTTTTGGCCATACCGCAATATATACTGGATTCTGGCTGGAAAATGAAAACTGGACCAGTACAAAATTACACACAAAATGCTTCTTTCCCTCCCCTCACGCTAGCCATACTTTCTGCCTCCCTTCATTTCTAACTCCTCTTTACACTAACGATGAAGTCATGCCATTTTGTGGAGAGTGGTGGCACCGGTAAATATCCAGCAAGATTTGAGTCCTTAAGAAAGGGCAGAAGGTTTGAAGTTTTAAGAGAAAGAGAGAGTGAGGTGAAAGATAGAGAGTTGTAATGGAGGTAAAAGAGTCTTGGAAAATAAATAAATATTTGATAGTGAAGTAATAAGTTTAATCATGTAAAGCTAAGGGCTTGTTGGAAACTGTAATGACGTGTAGGTTGTACTTGTAAGTCTTAGGCTTGTAATGAGGATCAGAAAAAGAAAAAGAAATTAATAGAGGTGGGAGGCAACTGGCAAGAGCCATCAGGCATGTGTTTGGTTTAATCACCCACCATTTTAATTTTTCTAATTATTTGATCTTTTTTACCAAACCCCTTTCATGTAATATCTCATTTCTCACCTACTACCCCTTCTTTTTTATTATCTTTTTTTGGTCTTATACTTTTATCTCTGTTCAATTTTTCTATACAATAAACTTATAAGCTTAACAAGTTTAATTGCTTAACAAATTAACTTTTATCAAATAATTAAAGTTATAAATATGCAAATTATATTTATTTATTTATTTTTAAAATATATACAAATAATATATATTTTTTAAATAGCGGTAAACCTGAAACGGTACACCAGTATTGACCGATACCAAAATATATCGTTTCGCTGGCCAAACTGGTACAGCCTTCTGTACGAGATTGACTCCCTTAAGGTGATCCTCTCTCTTCTTTTCTTTTCCTACTATGTACAGAAAAATTGCATGGTCTCATCAGCAAAGCAGCAGATCAGGGTGAAATTCAGAGTTATTCCCTATCCAAAAATAGCCCTCAACTAACTTATCTTCTTTTTGCAGATGTTAGTCTATTATTTTGCAGGGCCACAATGCAAGAATGTCATAAAATCCTAGATATCTTGGAGACTTATGGAAACTGTTCGGGCAACAGATAAATAGAAGCAAAACTACTATTTTCTTCAGCAAATCCACATATGAAGAGATCAGAGACCATATAAAGGAAGCAGTGGGAGTTCCAAAGAAAAGACAGTACACGAAGTATTTGGGATTACCATCATTGGTGGGAAGAAATAAAAAGGCAAGCTTCAACTACATTAAGGAGAGAATTTGGAAAAAAATCTAGGGGTGGAAGGAAAAATTACTATCCCAAGTAAATAAGGAAATTTTGATCAAGACAGTGATTCAAGCGATTCTAACATACATAATGAGTTGTTTCAAGCTCCCGGTGGGCCTGTGTATGGAGGTAGAAAGCTTAATCAGGAGATTCTGGTGGGGACAGAAGGGTGATAGAAGGAAAGTTCATTGGGTTAAATGGGAAATGTTATGTCAAGCAAAATCTGAAAGAGGGATGGGTTTCAAGGATCTTGCTCTTTTCAATGATGCCTTGTTAGCAAAGTAAGCATGGAGGTTGCTTTATCACAAGGAATTATTATTTTACAGAGCCTTCAAATCCAAATTTTTTCCCAACTGCTCTATAATGGAGGCCCCTGAATCCAGTGTTGGATCTTATGCGTGGCACATCATTTTGAAAGGTCGTGAAGCTCTTTTGAAAGGTGCAAAATGGACGGTACGCAATGGAAAATCAATTGGGGTTTGGCTAGATTCCTGGTTACCATCTCCTGACCGTCCAAGAATTCTATCACCAATTGTGGAAAGCTTTGAAGAGACTCGAGTAGTTGATTTAATTGAGCCAGAATGAGGACAATGGGATCTAAATCTGTTACAAGGATTGTTTATTCCTTCAAGTGCCGAAATGATTAGAAGCATCCCTCTTTGTAGCGCAGCATTGGAAGATAAATTAATTTGGCCTTATACTCCCTTGGGGCAGTATTCAATGCAGTCTAGATATAGATTTCTCATGCGGGAGAGCTCTAATTATCAAACACTGGAGAGGCCGAATGCAAGTGGAGGTTTGCGGAAGATCATTTAGAATTTATCGGTTCCTAATAAGGTGAGAAACTTTCTATGGAGATCCTGCAAAGATGCACTACCAGTGAAAGCAAATTTGGTGAAGAGAAGAATTCTTCAGTCAGCCAACTGCGATCACTGCAATGGAGAAGCTGAGGATGTGCTTCACGCCCTTTGGAAGTGCTCAGCCATCTCATAAGTTTAGAGGTTAGTACCTGAGATCAACTTCAGTCCTCCAAGGAACTTCACCACCAAATCGGACCTTTTACTCCAAGCTCAAAGTGAGGTAAAGATATGGAGAAGCTAGCGATGGTGATGTGGACAATCTGGCACAGAAGAAACAAGTTAAGAGTAAAGAATGAAAACTATCCTATCTCACAAGTGGTCCCGAATACTGTACAAGCACTCCAAGCTTTCACACAAGCTAACTACGTGGCCTCTAACCAGTCGGTCATCAACGTCCCTCCACAGATCAAATGGTCGCCACCCCCACCAAACTACCTGAAGGTCAATTTTGATGGTGCCACCTTCAAGGACATAGGCAGAGCAGGTATTGGTGCAGTACTACGTGATAAACATGGCCAGGTCATCACTGCACTATCCGAACAAGTCAATCTTCCATTCTCAGTTGATATGATAGAGGCTCAGGCTGCAGCACAAGCAATATCCTTTGCCTTGGAGATTGGTTGCTCATCTTTTATTCTCAAAGGTGATTCGGAAACAGTGATCAAGGCCCTTGACAGAGAGGAAGAAAGCTTCTCACCGTATGGCCATATCCTCACAGCAGCAAAAAGTTTGACAGATTCCACTGGGATTTCTTTTTCTCATGTACATAGGATGGGTAATTTTGTTGTACATAACCTTGCTCAACATATTAAATATGTTAACGGTTTTTTAGTGTCGATAGATGATGTTCTTTGGCACCTTCCTTCAAAATTTAGTGTCTCAAAATGTATTATTTTTATCCTCTTCTTAATAATAAGACGTTTGTTCGCATCCAAAAAAAAAAAAAGAGTAATACGAGCTCTATGGTAATTACAAAGTAACCCAAGTTACCTTTTGATTTACCACACCTTATATATGTTTTATAGGTCTAGTAAAAAGATAGAACCGACTTGCCAGTGTAATGCTGGTCAATATACAATCGTCAATCGGCATAATTGAAATATAAGAAACTTTGAATTTTTTTTTTTTAAAGCAAATGATTTAAATTGGGCAGTTTTTGATAAACGTAAATTCAATTAAACATGAGGTTGGTACCATATTTCAATGTACCATGCGCTTAGTACAGTTGTTGGCCTGTTTTGTCTAATATAAATTCTAATTACTAATTAGAGAGAAGTTTTTTTTTGAGAATGTAATTAGAGAGAAGTTGCCTCTTCAAGGAGTCATTATATATTACTATTATGAATGAACCTTGAAAATCCCCCCCCCCCAAAAAAAAAAAAAAAAAAAAAAAAAGGGCTGTGAGTGGAAATTTCGAAAGTGTTGGAAGTGGAATTATGAGTGACCCTTGAGATTTTTAAAAAGATAAGACTATAAAAAACCACACAAAGCATTTGCTTCGCAATGTTGATGGGTCACAAACAACCAAAAACATATCATTGTACGTACTTAATAGATTTTGTTTTAGAGGTTAAAGCTAACTCAATTGGTAAAATCTCTGATAGTTGAATAAGAGATTTAAGATTCAATCATCGCCTACACTAAAAATTGATTGGTGTTTTAGTCTGATAATAAAGAGTTATCATCAGGAGTGGACACCGTAAGTTGAAATTTTCTCTAAAAAAAACATTTTGGATCCAATTGGATAGGACTTATTGCTAAAAATTGAAAACTAAAAACTGAAAACACTGTAGTAAAATAATTTTTAAATATATGGATAATACCGTGGAACCCATTTTTAATTAAAAAAATACTGAAAAGTGAAGTTTGTGAGTCCCGTGAACAGTATACAGGACCCACAAATGTGATAAAAACTGAAAAGTAAACAAAATATGGCTACTGTTCATGCTACTGTTTATGAACAGTATCATGAACAGTAAAAATTGTCCCCCCAAGCGTGCAGCAGCAGAAAAAAAAAAAAAAAAAGGAAAACGTGAAAACTTAAAACACAGCCAACTTTAATCTGTATCCAAACGGATACTTTGTTTACAGTCCGAATTAATAAATGAGTCATTTGATTAAGGGAATGAGTTGTATTATTATTTATAATATTAAGATGCTTACTTTCACATAAAACAAGGAATGAAAGGTTCTCCATAGAAACACTTCATGCTAATTATAAAGGGGAACTTTCATATGATAAAATAATTTTCCATTAGTCTCTAAACGATCTCTATTCCTCTTTTGTGTTTGGATTATAATGTTTTCATTTGTTTAGCTTATTTATAATAAAATCTAGATACAATTTTTTTAATATTGCATTTTAGGTTTCTTAATTAAATTCAATGACATGACTATATTAACTAATACAATCATTGTAAACATGACTTATTTTTCTAAGGATAATTAAATTCAACCATGTTATTGTTTTTTTTTAACATAAACACATTGTTTAATTTAATTAGAGAACTTAATTGAAATTTTGAAACATAATATCTAAAGAGTTGTACCCATATATTATCTTTTTATTTATCAGGTAAAGACACCATTATACCTGGAAAAATTTTGTCATGCATTTAGATGAGTAAGTCACCAAATTATTTTGTTTCTTGTGTAAAAATATAATTATATATTGAAAAAATGTGATGCTTTAAAAAGTTATAATACTATCCTTTAGGCTGAATATTATCATGAAATCATTCTCAAATGAATAAGTTTATTGGCGATCAGAGTAAAAATTAATAACAACTTGTGGTCTTTCATGTATCGTGTAGTCAAATACTGTGTATAGCATTGCAGACTCGACTTGTGTCCAACCACTCCAATGCACTGGACCCAATTTTACTCTAAAAGAAGAAAAAATGCCTAAAATTGCTGGAAAATGCTAGAACTATAAATTATTATACAACTTTTACTACAACTTGTCACATAATAAGTTGTGAGTGGTAGATAAAAAAGATATTAGACTCTGTAAAAATGTAGTGTAAAACTCATGTTTTACCCCTCCAAGTCTAACATACTACATTATTTTATTACATATTTAAGAATAAGTACAATCGCACTCAATTAATTCTAATACTCATATATAAATTCAACCAAATTGAAAATTTATTGAAATATTATTAATTATAGTATAATATATGAAATTTTAAGTAAAATACTAATGTGATAATATTTTATTGGCTTGTTTAAAACATGTGTTTTATCCCTTATCTTTACCAAAATCAACCTCAATAAAAAATAGTAGATCTATATGACTTTCGATGAAAAACAGTGGTTCTATATGAGCCTAAACATTTACCACTCAAAACTCTCCACGTGATGACTTGTGCAATAAATTAGGGTTCAAGCATGGCTCAAAATTGATCAATTAAGGTTTCTTACCTCCAAAGGCAAAATGTCTGAAGATCCTAAAATTGGCCTTGTCCGAAGGTTCTCAAATTTTTTTGTTTTCCTAAAGACCGTATCAACCGAAGTTGGTTACAGCTATTTCAGTTTTAGTTACCTGGCGGAATTATCCACCACTTTACCTCGTATTCCTCATCACTACCTCATCCAATCACTCCACGCCACGTCACAAAAACCACTTTTCTCGGTTATAATCACCTGCCTTTTTGTCCCAATCAGCATGGGCGAGCAAATTAGCCTTAAAATACAAACTCTGAGTTGTCATTTAAATATAAATAAATGATAACAAATAAAACAATTTTCGTTTCTTTAAAAGCTTTCGTTCTGTTAATGTTCTTTGCTGACTTCCAAGGCATATAGACTTCGAGAAACATGTCGAATTTGGATGATCCCAAGTCGAACCACCAACACGTGGAATCGACACCGACTGAGCCCACAGCTCCACCGGTTGCTGACGTGGAGAACCAAGCTAACTCAGCCACCGCACCCACTTCGGGGTTCGGGTTTGGTGGTGCCGCGGCGATTGTACAGCGCTGGAGGAGAGAAGATTTGATAAAGAAAGCAGCTTTGGCTTTAAGAGTATTGGCTTTGATTTTCTCTTTGCTTGCTTTTATTATCATGGCCAGTAATAAACACGGTGATTGGAAAAATTTTGATAGATACGACGAATACAGGTAAATTCAAGAGTCAATTATTTGATTTTATGAAAGTGATTGCTAATTGGATTTTTGTGGCTTAAGAATTTTGGTTTTGTTTATGAAACTTCTTTTCTTTTTATATATAGGTACTTGTTGGCAATAGCCATTTTGTCGACCTTGTACTCATTGGCACAAGCTTTGAGACATGTTCATGAACTTTCGACCGGGAGACATTTGATTCAAGTTCAACAGCGGACCTCTGGATTGTTCGACTTTTTTGGAGATCAGGTTGGTCTTAATTCTTTCTTTTGTTTAACTTTTCAGATCGATCTCGCTGTAAATCCGACTTATTTGGGGGGTTTCTGTTTCTGGGTCCAGTTTCTTTTATTTTTCACTTAGCAAGAAACATTTTCTTTTATCAATAACGACTTAGTCGGTGGGCTATAAATCCTCAAATAGACTAATTAAGATCGGTCACGTGTTAGACTGTTAGTGGTTCTATAAGAGAGAATTTTCTATTGCACTCCACCTTGATAGACGTGTTTGATTCTTCATTGTTGCGTTAAAGACACCTGTAACATGTTGCCAAGCTTTAAAGTTACGATAGCAAAGGGTACAAAACAATCGGGAACTATCAAACACAAATTTCTCAAATTTAATGAAATTTTGGATTGGACAAACACGAAGTAATAAGAAAAATATTTTATCAAGTTTAAGGCTTTAAGCAGGAGATGGAAAATGATGATTTGTGTTCTTAGTTATTATTTGTCTCATTTGTCTTTCTCGTTTTGGGGTATTTGAGCACATATCACATATGGGTGAACCTCACAATTTTGTCTCAATGAAATCGATACAGTCTAGTCTTTTAATAACAAGTGGCACACTTGATTTAAAATTTAAACTAAAAAAGAAGGCTTTGACCTTAATCCATAAATTGAAGGGATACATGTTTAATGCCCAGCTATGATTCTATGTTTATAATTAAACTTGAAAATGAGGTTGATTAAACTTTTTTTTTCACAGATTATGGCATACCTATTGATATCAGCAACATCTGCGGCAATTCCTTTGACCAATAACATGCGAGAGGGTGTAGACAACATATTTACAGACTCTTCTGCAGCAGCCATCAGCATGGGTTTCTTTGCATTCGTTTCGCTGGCATTGTCGGCCATGATTTCAGGATACAAAATATCAACTCAGTCTTATATTTGAATTGGATTTTTGTTTTTTTGTCCATTGATGATTCTTTATTTAACATTGTTGTATTTGTTGTTTGCATAATACCTTTGCATGTAAATTTATGTTCTCAAAGGGAATACTCGGGCATCCAGAGCCTTCATCTGTTTGTAAGTGTATGAATTTGTTCGTCATATGCGGTATGAGCTGATTTGTGTATAAAGAGATTTCATTGACTCTGTTTATAAATGGTACTTGGTCAGGTTTACGATTCATGGCCTGACGAGTAGTTTGTTTATAATCCATATCTGACCCTAAAATTTTAGGAGTAAAGCTCGGTTATTGTTTTTGGCGGTTTTAGTGGTGATGTTTCCTGCCAAAAAAACTCATTTCACTTTTGGCTTGAGTCATGAAATATGCAAAATAATAAACACAATAAGCCCCCCAAATAAGGCCCACTCCATGCTATATCTTGAAAGCAATTTTCAGAAAGTGACTTTCCTGAACAAATCAAACCATGGGAGCCATAGCTTCCTTTGCGGGACAAGTAACTGCCGAAAAAGTTCTGGTTTAAGCACTTGAGAAATCTAAGTCACATTTATCTATTGTATAGTTGGTGGGACAACGTGAAGAAAAGAACAATAATGTGGCCCTGGCCCCAAAGCAATATGTTTCACTTCTATGTTACTCAAGCTGACAACTGGGGCTGGTTTGGCAAAATATTGAGACAATCTTATCTGAAAATACATAGATTTGCTAGATTCTTAAAAACAGCAGGGAAAACAAGAAATGTTTAAAAATAAAAAAATTCTTCAAGAGCATAGGATTGGCACTTGTTACAACTTACATGGACATCCATCTTGCACCTCATTTATCTGTTCTACTTTAACTGAATCAAATGAGTTATACTTTCTAAAGCTTAAAGCAGCCTCAATCGTATTTAAGGAAAAAAAAAATTATTTCAATCCCTAATTTTAGACAGCAAAAGCTATAAACTATAAACTATAGTCATAAAACAAATATAATTAGTGTGATCTTCTATTCCAAAATCAGCAATCCTAAGATAGGAATGAATCAAGGAATGAGTCAGTCTTCCATTCCTCCTTGGCCCTAGACAATACACCTTCTGAGAGCTGTGTTTGATCCATATAGTCACGATTTTGATTTCTGTACCCTGAAAATGGTACACCCTCTTGGTTCTGCACCATTTGCAGAGTAAAAGGTGCTTGAATTCCCGATGTTGTTAGCCTTGTATTCTGAAAAGAATTTGGGTAACTTGTCTGGATAGGATGGGTGGCCATGGCTGAGGGCCTTATTGGCATGGCTTCATTGCTGCTACTGTTATTGGTTGCAGCTCTATTCACAGCATAACTGCCATTACCGCGAGCTGCAGGAACATCATGGTTGTGTTTCCCTTCATAAGTAGTGATCACAGCCCTTATGTCATGGGATGCTCGCTCAACGTGTTTCCTCACAGGACAAGCAATAGAGGTACATTTGTAGTAGCTCCTACATATAAGAGAAAATTGCAGAGTTAGGAGACAAGTTCAAAAGTTCTTTTTAGAAAGACAAAGAAATCTAAAGGGTTAAGTACTCTTTAAAATATTTTGTAAATTGTCACAAGAGTGAAATACCTTGGATTTGGATTTCCCTTAACTACTTTCTGTCCATATTTTCTCCACCTATACCCATCATCAAGAATATCAATTTCACTTGTTGTTTGAACTACAACTCTAGGTTCCCTCACAGTCCTACTTGCAGAAGCCGAAAACCCTCCATTCTCATTTTCCCCTTTCCTGCAAAAGAGACATTAAAAGAGTATTAATAAAACCCAATTTATGTTCACCAAATAAAATAAAATAAAAAATAAAACCCAATTTACAATTTTATCTTCAAAAAACACAAGCAAAGCCATCATACTAGTACTTTTTGACTTACCATCTTTTGGCCTCACGCTCATTTTCATCATCATCTCCTCCCGAATTACTTATTGGTGATCTCTGATCAAAGTCATCCTCTCCAATTGATACTGAAGAATCATCCTGCATTGTGACAGACTCCATATGTCTATTGCCTAGTGTAACAATCGACTGATCAGAAATGCCTGAATTCGTGCACGAAGAAGGTTGAATTGATTGAGAATTTGATCTTCTATTAGACTGAGGCTTAGGATGATTATGACTTCCTTTGTATACTATTTCAGTAATCTGTCCATCCAAAGACCTCTCTACTTTTTTCTTCGTTGGGCAACTTGGATATGTGCACTTGTAATAACTACGAGGGTTTTCACTTCCCTTCACTTGTTTCTGTCCATATTTTCTCCAGTTGTATCCATCGTCTGATTTTCTCTGCTCTCTCATATATTGTGATTGTTGAGTGCATTGATTGTGGCCAGCTAAGGCAGCATCACCACTCTGCATTTTTGCTTGGCTTGTAACCATTTCTGAAGTGAAGTTCTTTACTGGTGCAAATTCTGATTTTACTACGGCCTTCTCCAACGAAAATTCATTTTGATTCGTGGGTTTTTTAAGATTCCATGCTTCTTCTTGTCTTCTCAAGGACTCTTCCTGTTCAAGTAGAATCATATTTAGTTTTGTTTTGGCAAAAAATTAAAAAAGAAAGAATCATATTTAGTTTCAAAGCAAAAGTAATGAAAAAAAATTCCACCTACGAAAAATTCAAGCATTTGAATAATTTAGTGTCATAGTTGACATCTAGCCACTCACTGGATGTGAGTAGTCTTAATGGTTGCCAAGAATAATGCCTCCAAGGAGTTTGTAGCAGGACAAAAAACATAACTCTTTATGTCTCTTTAGCAATATGGTATATATACACACTACTTTCGGAAACTATTTGTTACTATTTTTGGAAAGTATACAATTTTTTATTTCTAAAAACATCTCAAACAAATAATCAGTGCAGTGGTATGAGTTTTAAATTTGTATTGAATTATTGAGGGAACCCAACAGCTCGAGCGGTTACTTCTAGCCAAAACTTCTTGCCTCGAGGCCTAGAAGTTGCCTTCAAAAGCACCTCTCATAATGTCTTATGCCTTTATCTTTTAAGGAATAATTTTTTTGTATTGCAGCTGGCCAGTTTGTTGACTATCACTGTCACAGAGAAAACTTATCGCCTCAATAAACCTATTACTATACGCATTAAACATACTTTCTCTGCCGACGTCTACGGATTCTTCACAAAAAAATATCTATTACGATATTATAACAATCTAAAAAATTGTCTCAATAGCCCTATGAGGGCAAAGAAAGCCCGATCCAATTTTTTTATTGCTCATAGGCATATGATATGACATTCAACATGGCCTCCCACTTTGGCATGTGGCAATACCACAAAAAGTCTACTCTGGTTGGCCCTATCAAGAACTTGTAGTATTGTCTGCTCTTCTTTATAATAAGTTCTTTCTTTATTAAAAATAAAAATAAAAAATAAAAAACTTTGAATTGCGATTTTAATTAGTTTGTTAAGGATCATGATCGATTTCAAAATTTTAGAACCAAAAGCTTGAGTTTTTGAAAACTAACGAGAGAGAGAGCTCCAAAAAAAAAAGTGTTCATAACTATTGAACATCAAGAATATATGTAAGAATTGAATTATTTGAAATGACACATACCCCCGAGTTTGAGACCATGCTTGAAGAAGACTGAAAGGTGGATGATGATGTTGTAGTTGCAGGCTTTGTTTGGGGTTGGAAAGAGAAATCAGAGAAAGTTTTCTCTTCCAACTTCATTCCAAGCTGCTGGTTATCACCAGAATTATTGATCCAGTTGAGTGCTTGGCTAGCAAAAGCCCCAGTAGTTGGAGACGGAAGATTCTGCATAAACATAACAAAATAACAAAGACCCATTTATCATTTTGTGTAATAGTATGCATATTAAGTAAAACTCAGCCAACAAACATCAAAGCATATATGTGGACTATGGAGCTCATAACTTACATTGTAATTGGAGCCGAACAAAGGTGACATCAAGAATTCAGTTGGGCTTAAACCTGTTGGGAAAGCCAAATAAGAAGAAGGAGAAAGTGGAGGAGGAGAGAGTGGCAATGAAGGAGGTGGAAGTGACTTGAATTTTGGTATTTCATTTCCATTTCTATCAGATTTAAGGTCAGAAAGTCCCCATCTGAGTTCATTTTCTTGGTCCATGTTTTTGTTATTGGAAAGGAGGTCAGTGAAGGAGGTCATGAATTGGTTTGAGAAGGAGAAGTTGGAATGGGAATTTATAGGATTATTTAAACTGCTAGCTGAGGAAGCCATGTGTACTATAACTATAAGATGGGCGATAATAAGAGTAAGGAAGAGAGGCAGAGAGAGATAAATACTAAAAACTTTGAAGGCCAAATGTTTATTGCTGAGGCTTGTTCCACTATTTACCTCTCCATCTCTATGCTTCTTCGGAGAAGCTCAGAAAGTTTGACCGTGGAAACCCATATTTGGTCCAAGCTTGTGGCTTTGACTTGACTGGTCACAAGATAGGCGGCTAAGGCAGAGAGCTAGCCACGTGTTCCTGACTTCCTTCATCAGCTACCATTTTGCTTTTTTGTGTTCTTTTTAATTGTATTTTAATTAGTACGTTGTATTTGAAAATTTATATTTGATCAGATAGTAGTAACTAAGTAAAACTTAGTTGGTGCTTCTCAAAAAAAAAAAAGTAAAACTTAGTTGGTACTCAAAAAAACAGTAAGTAAAATTACTTAGTTACAGATCCATGTTACTTAAATTTAACTTAAATTTTTTATGCCTTAAGTTTTTTAATTATTAAATTCAAATATATGATTGTATTGATCCATTAATCCATGTAATATAAATAATATTCTTTTTCAAAGATTATTAAATTCAAACAAATCACTTATTAGTCAACATAATCATATATGTCACCTATTTATTTATATATATATATATATATATATTAGAGAAACACACACACATATATATATATATATATATATAAGAGAAGGAGATAAAATAAGAGAATACATTCACATACCAACAACTATTTATATTTTGTTTAAGTTTTTCCCAAAACTAAAAGTAAAAGCCTACTATGCATTAGAATCTCTTATTTTAGTTTTTGTTTTGGGTGGGTACTTTATTTAAACTTTCCCCGTGGATTGAATACTTTTCAGCGTTGATTAAATATGTCAAAATAAATTAGTCCCAGCCCAAATCTTACTCTTCTACTGTTGTTGTGAAGTGATTAAAAGTCTAAAAATCTAGGAGTATCATTTTGCTCAAAAAAAAAAAAAATCTAGGAGTATCATAATGACTTGATGGGTACAAGACATTAACTTATAATTTTCTGGAAATTAATTAGTAATATATGCGTATAAAGTCTTCTTCATGAAAATAATTAATAAACCTCATAGAGTCATAGTCATTTTTTTTAAGCACAAATGTGAAATGTCTTCTATTAACTAATTGAGTTATTGTTTCTAAAAAAACTAATTGAATTATTAAAGCAAATGTCAATAGGATAAAATTTAAATATAATTTCTTAAACGATGTACCCTGGGAATCCTAGTTAAATTTAACAATGTGGTTGTATTGCCAATGAGCCACTTAATTGGATGAACATAACTTAAGAACAATTCCCTAAATGTTCTATCTTAAAAATTTATGTTTTTCAATTAATATATGGTTGTATGGACCAATGCAATATAAATTGCGTTATCTTCTCTCAAAGATAATTAAATTTAACTATATAACTCATTGATTAATTAAAAAACTTAAAATACAACATCTAAGTTTTTGTCCTAATAATACATAACTTTTCTTTTTTCATTATCTTCCTCTGCGAAAAATCAACTAGTTCACAGCCTATAATGAAAATAAATTAACTTTTCCAATAATTCGCTTCACATAAGTTGTAACTTAACTAGAATTTGCTCAAACAAATTATGAGTTCTTAAACGTTCAAGGATTATTTACCAAAAAAATATTAAAACTAGAAATGTTTTAGGGGTGATATTTAGGTAATTTACAACTTGACCGAAATATAGGTTTTGGAAGGAAGAATTAAGAAATATGAATTATATAATCGAAATTGGTAATTACATCCAAAATCACAATAATTATTCATTTGGACTTTTGGAGAATCTCTCTTCAGAGTTCCACAGTGAACTATTTGATGGTGAAACCCTCGACCAGCAAGGTTCCATGGTGTAGTGGTTAGCACTCTGGACTTTGAATCCAGCGACCTGGGTTCGACTCCCGGTGGGACCTTCAGGCGAATATGAATATTTTTTATTTTTTAAATTCTTGCCTGAACGGCTAATGGGTTGATCACTTTGATTGTTTCTCCATGGGCCACAAGTACATGATGGATCATGAGTTCATGACCAATTGAAGCTACAACGGCACTACAAAGATTGCGAAAGATAAAAAGTAGTCCATTTCACATATTGAATGATGGATTTTAGCCCATTGAGCTACATACTTTTGTGTGTGAGTGTGTGACAGAAAATACACTTTACGCCTTCTAAGTTTAGGGTTACTTTTAAATCGGTTCATCAACTTTCAAAACTTGCAACTTAAGCTTTCAAGATACTGAAAAAAAATGTCAATGTAATCCTTCTACTAAGGTCCTGAGTAGATTAATGATAAGATTCTAATAGATGTTAGTAGAAGAGTTATACGTTGGTATTTTGATTCTTTCTATAATGCTCAATAGTGCAAATCACAAGTTTTAATAAATACAAGATCTATTTAGAAGTGATCCTAACTTAAAGGGTGTAAATAATATCTTAAATGTTTTATTTTTTTAATAGACATGAATTAAAGAGAAACTAAACAACAACAAGAAGGCACAGAAGTTTCTTTTACAATGGGCTTGATCAAACTAAAATTCCTCTCGGTGCTCCAAGTGGACCATGCAGTCATTAACAATGGCACTTAAAAGGGTAAGAATCAAAGTCACGGTTTGAAGCCATTATGGGGAAAGCAATAACTCACTGGTCATTTACTTCTATGAGTAATTTACGATTGTTGGTTCAATTGCCAAATGGGAACCATTACATGAGGCCTAAAGTTCTACTATAATGCTAGAAGAGATGCCTATGTATATGAATTATGGAGGAGCTTTTAGCCCACCTTCTTCTACTGTCTCTAAATAGGCCTCTTACAAACCTGATTCAGAGTTACTAAGAACTGTTCTGTCCAGTAAATGAGATTTTCATTTTATATGACTTCCAGTTCAATTCTTTCGAAATTGCCGAATCTGTTTTTTCTTATTTGAGAATCTCCTTCCTTCTTTCACTTCACCTGAGTAATTAGAACCAATCCAGTCACGCATCCAACCAGTTAATTTGTTTCTTGTTTTGTCTTTGTTTGAAAATTGTTGAGATGTTGAAATCCGTTTGTTTCTAGCGGTACAAACTTGCCATGTTGATGATAGAGTACCTCCTTTCATTAAATGATGGGGTAGAGAGTAGATGGGTCTGTCCAATTTTGCCAATATAGAGAGTGCCTCCTTTAATTTCATTGAATGATGTGGTGGAGAGTAGATTGGTCGCTAGCATTGCCATTATGTCTATAAAGTATAAAAGAGGGAGTATAAAGAACCTGTAATTCTGATTGTGAATGTTGCTTTTACTTATGCAGATAAGATAAAATCGTGTCCAAGGAGATTTTTGCTTCGCAAAGCAAGATCACGAGTCACGACAGTAGAAATTAATTGTGGCGACCTCAAAAGTATCAAGCTTGTGGCAAAAAAGAAAACTTCGATGACTATTTAGGGGTGACAAAATCAACCCAAACCCATTTGTCCATCAAAACCCACTCACTTAAATGAGACCCAAACCCACTCAATTATTAATTGGGTTAAATGGGTATTAATCCAATTAAACCCAATTAATATTAATGTTTGTTGGGTTTTAATTGGGTACCCAATTAGACCCAATTATAATCCAAGTATGATTTCTACAAATCACCCAACTCTAAAATACCCTAAAATTACTAAAATAACCAAAATACCCCCAAACCGACAAAATAACCAAAATACCCCCCCGAAACCCCAAAAATGACCAAAATACCCCTAAAACCAAAAAAATGACCAAAATGCCCCTAAAACCCAAAAAATTACCAAATTACCTCCAAAACCTAAAAATTGACAAAAATACCTCCAAATCTTAAAAATGACCAAAATACCCCCAAACCCTAAAAAATGACCAAAATAACCCCGAAACCCAAAAAATGACCAAAATACCCTTGAAACCTAAAAATGACCAAAGTACTTCCAAAACCCAAAAAATAACCAAAGTACCCCCGAAACCTAAAAAATGACCAAAATACCCTTGAAACCTAAAAATGACCAAAATACCATCGAAACCACAAAAATGACCAAAATACCCCTAAAACCTAAAAGATGACCAAAATACCCCCGAAACCTAAAAGATGACCAAAATACCCCCGAAACCTAAAAAAATGACCAAAATACCCATGAACCCCAAAAAATGACTAAAATACCCCTGAAACAAAAAAATGATCAAAATACCCCTAAAACCTAAAAATTACCAAAATACCCCTAATATCCAAAAAAAGACCAAAATACCCCCGAAACCTAAAATATGACCAAAATACCCCCGAAACCTAAAAATTACCAAAATACCCCTGAAATCCAAAAAATGACCAAAATACCCCGAAAACCTAAAAATTACCAAAATACCTTTGAAACCTAAAAAATGGCCAAAATAACCCCAAAGCGTAAAAAATAACTAAAATAATCCTGAAACCAAAAAAATGACCAAAATACCCCTGAAACGTAAAAAAAAATGGCTAAAATACTTCTAAACCTAAAAAATGACCAAAATAACACCGAAGCCTGAAAATTGACGAAAATAACCTCGAAACCTATAAAGTGACGAAAATAACCCCGAAAACTATAAAATGACCAAAATACCCCCTAAACCTAAAAAATGACCAAAATACCCCCTAAACCTAAAAAATGACCAAAATACCATAAAACCTATAAAGTGACGAAAATACCCCTAAACCTTTGAAATGACCCAAATAAACCCAAAACCTCTAAAATTGCCACAAACAACCTGAAATCTCTAAAATTACCAAAAATACCCTAAAACTTCTAAAACGACCAAAATACCTCTAAAACTATAAAACGATCAAAATACCCCGCAAAATATCAAAAATGACCAACATACCACTAATGCTATAAGATGAGCAAAATACACCCGAAGCCTCAAAAATTACCAAAAAAGGGGTTTGGAGTATCTTAGTCATTTTTTCGGTTTATGGGGTATTTTGGTCATTTTTTATGTTTAGGGAGTATTTTAGTCATTTTTTAGTTTTAGGGGAGATTTTGGTAATTTTTTGGGTTTAGTTTGTATTTTTTTCGACTTACAGGTTTAAGGGGCTTTTTTGTCATTTTATAGTTTTCGAGGTATTTTGGTCATTTTTTAGATTTCGAGAATATTTTGGTCACTTTAAGGTTTAAGGGTTATTTCGGTCATATTTAGGTTTCAGGGGTATTTTGGTCATTTTTTAGGTTTCAGGGGGGTATTTTAGTTAATTTTTAGGTTTCGAAGGTGTATTGATCATTTTTTAGGTTTAGAGGGTAATTTGGTCATTTTTAGGTTTAGCGGGTATTTTGGTCAATTTTAAGGCTTCGAGGTATTTTCGACATTTTTTTGGGTTTCAGAGGTGTTTTGGTAATTTTTTAGGTTTCGGAGGTATTTTGGTAATTTTTTAGGTTTCGGAGGTATTTTGGACATTTTTTTGGGTTTAGAGGATATTTTGGTCATTTTTAGGTTTCGAGGGTATTTTGGCTTCTTTTGGGTTTTAAGGGTATTTTGGTAATTTTCATGTTTCGGGGGTATTTTGGTAATTTTCATGTTTTGGGAGTATTTTGGTCATTTTTATATTTTGGGGGTATTTGGTCATTTTTAGGTTTCGGGGGTATTTTGGTTATCTTTAGGTTTTGGGGATATTTTGGTCATTTTTTATGTTTCGGGGGTATTTTGATCATTTTTGAGTTTCGTGGGTATTTTGGTTATTTTTTTGGGTTTTTGGGGTATTTTGGTAATTTTAGGTTTCAGGGGTATTTTGGTCATTTTTTATATTATGGGGGTATTTTGGTAATTTTTAGATTTCGGGGGTATTTTAGTCATTTTTAGGTTTTGGGGGGTATTTTGGTCATTTTTTAGATTTCGGGGGTATTTTGGTCATTTTTGGGTTTTAAGGGTATTTTGGTCATTTTTATGTTTCGGGGATATTTTAGTCATTTTTTTAGGTTTTGAGGGTATTTTGGTAATTTTTAGGTTTCAGGGGTATTTTGGTCATTTTTTAGGTTTTGGGAGGTATTTTGGTCATTTTTTAGGCTTCGGGGGTATTTTGGTCATTTTTGGGTTTGGGGGGGTATTTTAGTCATTTTTTTAGGTTTTGGTAGTATTTTGGTAATTTTAGGTTTCGGGGGTATTTTGGTCATTTTTTATGTTTTGGGGGTATTTTGGTAATTTTTAGGTTTCGAGGGTATTTTGGTCATTAGTTTGGGTTTTGGGGATATTTTGGTCATTTTGTAAGTTTCTTGGTTATTTTGGTAGTTTTGAGGTTTTGGGGTATTTTGGTCATTTTTAAAGATTTTAGAATACTTTGGTCATTTACACTTTAGGAGCATTTTGGCAATTTTGATAAATGGGTAATTGGGTGAGTTGGGGTTTACCCATAATAATTGGGTTGGATTGAGTTTGGGTTAGAAGCAATTAGTTAAATGGGTTTTAATGGGTAAATGGGTTTTATATACCCAATCCAATTTTGCCCACCCCAAACCACCCAAACCCACCCATTTGACACCCCTATGACTATTGAATCATTTCACATGAATTGCTATATATTTATCTTAATGTTGAAGTGTCCCACATTGGATGTACATAAGGGTCATCAAATAGCCCACGGCCCATAGCCCGGCCCAGAAACCCGATGGCCCACCGGGCTAATGGGCGGCCCAGCCCGTTGTTATTAAGGCTCATGGGCAGCCCACTAGCCCAGTAGGTCAGGCCGTGGGCTAGTTTTTATGCCCATGGGTACCCGATGGGCTAGCCCAGTAGCCCAACCCGTTGCCCAGCCCATTGGCCCAGCCCAATAACTTATAATTCATAACAAAAATATATAAGAAGTGTATGAAGGATTGATCTTGAGATATTATAGAGCAATTTCTTAAGCCCTTAACCACTAAGATACTCAAAGAAATTGTGCAAAACTTAGTTTATTAAATATATATTTTTCTAGTCGTCTAGCAAATTTGAATTAACCATTTGACATTTTTTTTTATTAAAGATAAAATAAAAAACTATTTAAAGCCTTAATAAAAAAAAATTAAATAGGAATCCATCAACAAAACAAAAAATTAAATAGATTTGAATGTAAAAAAATTTGTAATTAAGTATTAAATTCTTTAATTCTTTCCTTTAAAAAAATAGATTGATTATTCCCTTATAAAAAATTGATTCTTTCCTTATAAAAATAATAAAATAATATACTAACACAAGCCCATGAGTAGCCCATTAGGCCCAACCTGATAGCCTAGCTCGCTAAAGACAAAATGGGCATTGCCCATGGGCAGGGTCATGGGCTGAGGTTTACTCTTTCGGCCCAGCCCACCCCGGCCGTTAATTAGTTAATAGCCCATTATACCCAGCCCATTGTGCCCATGGGCCAAGTGAAAATGGGCCGGGCCGGCCCGACCCGGCCCATTGACGACCCTTAGATGTACATATAGGATCCAACTTTAACATATTTCTGTTTCCCTGATGGGCTAAGACTCGGTCCAAATAGAAAATTTTCAAGGTACAGTGGTACACTACTTCCATATTTGCTTTTAAATCCTGCAACATTATACTTGTTTAAAGAAACAAGTGACTTGGCAATTTTCAATACCAGAGAAAAGAAAAACATTCAAGAAAGGGGCCGTATAATAGCCAATTACAAAGAGCCATCTCCATTTATTATAATAAGGTAGGTACGCAAGCACATGATAATTGTAATCAATTAAAGTGAGTAGTTAAAACATGTTCGCAAAGACCAATTCTCTGAACTTTTTGATGACTTTCATGAAGCTTCCATGATGCACACCAAAAAAGACAGCCCTTGCTTGAAAGAGCTGCCAAAGGCTAAATACTACACCAAATACAACAACAATAACCAAGCCTTAATCCTAAAATTTTTAGGATTAGCTTTGAATACTCAATAAGTTAATAAGGGTTGACTACATGTATCTCCAGATAATAAACAAGCATAGGGGAAAAGACCTTCGAATTCCAATATGCTATAGACGTCAACTTCTGCATAGTATTTACAGTTACCAGCTTGAGAGCTTGACACCCTGAACAAAAAGGAGCTTCAGAAGACCCTATTGCATCATATCTTCCAACTGTTGTTTCCAACACTTGGGATCTAATTCAGCCTGTCAATCACACCAAAATAACCTTAATATCTTAATCAAGTAATTTAACTAACTGTGTTTATCAAAAAAAAAAAAAAAAAAAAAAAAACTAACTGCAAATGATTATTTTAATAGTGCTATATATTGGCTTTAGTTCATCTAACATTCATTTTGGTTGTCTACGTGATTGTCAACCTCTAAAGCTGTCCACACCTAACAATCAAATATTGAATGGTTGCTGTTGACTATAATCTGATTTCTCTCCAAGTTATGTTATTGAAGCACACATGTGCAAAACATGCATGTATGCAACCAAATGCTATTGCCTGTTGAGGAAACGCAGCTGTTGCAGCAAGTTCCAAACATTTCTTTGTTGCGTTTGATCAATAAAACCCTGTGGTTGAATTTAATTGGGGAACCGAAGGTGCAATATCTAACAAGCTGTACCTAAAATTTTACCTTAATCTAAATATTAGGGCCCACAAAAGTGGGAAACTTATGCACTAGGTATGGGTTTCTTTTTTTTTTTTAATATATATATATGATGGATCGAAGAAATTAGTTTTTTCATGGGACCTAGTGACAACTAAGTGACATACCTGAAACACTTTCTCTCTCCACTGGAACAGACAACCACGCGCTTCCAAATGTTCAAAAATTGCTTGGGGTAACAAGGATTTAAAGGATGCATGGAGCTTCACTTTTGTTAGTCCTCCGCATGCCAATAAGGCAGCTGCTAGTCCACTAGGAGTCAGACCTTTCAAGTGCAAGATAGTCAAAGTCTGGAGGCAGCTTATGCTGGCAAGGCACAAGAGCCCCACATCTGTGACCGAGCTATATGACAAGTTTATCTACAAGTAAAGGAATAAACCATTACTGCTTGATTTCAATGTTTATCTTGATCCATTAAGCTCCAACAAAAAGAGAAAGGGGAGGAAGAGTACCTGCTTGAGGTTTTGAGAAAAGTGAGCTAGTGGAATCATCCCAGCATCATCAATTTTGTAACATTTCTTTATATCTAACTTGGTGAGTTGCCTGCATCCTGCAGCAATTGCTGCTAGACCTAAATATGTGATATGAGGACATCCTCGACATTCAATTGTGTTTAATTGTGCGCATTTTGAGAACAACAATAAGGAATTATCAGTAATTTCTTTACAGTAGGCTACGTTGATCATCTCAAGGCCAGGGCAACCACCGGCAATTGCTAAAATTCCTGAATCCGTTATTCCTGTGCACCTGAAAAAAGTAAATACTTTCAGTTGATTGCCAAGGATTTTCATCACATCAACCATACCGATAATTAGTGAAAAGATATTTTTCTAGGTACACACAGAATTCCAGGTTCATATTGCACCACATGCTAAACGCGGTACTTATTTTAATCCAATCAAAAAAATAACCCAAAGATGACATGGACTAATTTATCCCAATGAGAGAGAAAAAAAGGACAAAAAGTTATGGATTACAAGTCACGAACCTGTACAGATCCAGCTCTTTAAGCCCTACGCAGCTCATGCCAATGTGGGCGAGTCCCTCATCAGTTATGTTTAGGCAAAGCCCTAGTTTTAAGCTAGAGAGTTTGCTACATTTAGAGATGGATTTTAAACCTGTAAAAGGAAGGAACATGACTACATTAGCATATCACTCATAGGGTAGCCCTTGTTTACATTATAGTGGAGTAAAGTGAATACCTTCATCATCAATTTCATTATCTGTGAAGTCAAGCTCCTCAAGAGAATGGCACCGTTGTCCAATTAAGATAAATGCTTCTCTAGGAACCAGGGGACATGATTCCATTTTGAGAGAACTGAGATCAGTGCATGAACTTGTGATGTGGGAAATAGAAACGTCAGTTATCTTGGGACAGCATGTGATATCTAGTATCCTCAAATCTCTCTGTTTTGTAACAAGGTAAGTCAAACCTTCGTCTGTCACCCCTTTACATTTACTTAAGCTCAGCTCTTTCAGTGATACACACCAATCTCCAATGGCCCCTAGTCCAGCACAGGTAACTGGGCAGCCATCTAATTTGATTGATTGCACCTTGGAAAGCTTGTTCAAACTATCAGCAAGGTCAAGATTAACCTACATCACCACCATTATGACATTGTCAATAATGTACTAAGATAAAAAGCTTCAGCTCTTAGAAAGACACAAAGAAGTGTAGAGACTTACAGGATAACCATTTGCTAATGTAACTTGTTCTAGACATATCGTACAACTGAATACGGAAGACAAGCCAATGTGAGTAATCTTCTGGCAACTTGACATATCAAGTTTCTGTTCAAAGGAAAAATAAGTGAATTGGTCAAACAGATACTTCAAAATAAACATAACTGACCTTTTGACAAGTAGGATGTGGAATCCATGGCTAAACAGGATGTTTATTCTATGTATATCATATATATGCATGAAAATCATACGATATACACTTAAATACATTGATGAGTTATAACATCAACTAAATTATACTGCAAACTCAGCACCTTAGAACAGCATCTTAGATTATGCAAGGCACATGGAAGTTTATATTCTTCCAAATTTTGTGCCCAGGCAAATCTTCTAGCTCCACATTGTGATTATTCTATCTTTGTTAATTGTAATTAATACAATAAAAGGAAACTGACAAAAGGACAACAACAAACCCATGAAAAAGTACCTTTAGCGACTTGCACCCATTTTTGAGGACTGCAAGGCTGTTATCATCTATACCAAAGCATCCCACTAAAGCCAGGTCTTCAAGATATTGCAAATTCAAGATTGATGGTAAACATTTGTCACTGATCTGCAGAACATGAAAAGGCATCAATAATATGTAACAAAATTTCCCAAAACACATTCCACAGGCAAAAAATCCGCTAAACACTTAATTATCAGTTTTCCACATTTTAGCTAGGGCTACAAAGTATTCAACTCAAGATGAAGATCATGTAACATCATTAAATAAGCTGACAAACCATTAAAAAAAAAAATTCAAAGACCTCAAATTGACACAATTAATACTGATCACGCAACAAATTTCATTAAGACTAAGACTAGAATCACTTAAATACACATACACATGTAAAGAACGTCCTTCAGTGAGCTAGAAAACCATGAGGAACAAAAATTCAAAAACAAATAACATAATTAATACGAATTACACCCAAATTGGATTAAAGACCATGACCACATCCACAGATACACGCACATGTAAGAATATCCTTCGCTAAGCTGATATGCCATGATGATCACCAAATCAGAAAATCAAAAAAAAAAAAAAGATTGGATTTTGACCAGGATCACATCTACATTCATACATATTCTCCCCCAGAACAAAACAGCATCATCTTCACCTATAAGGATCCTCTCTATTTTAGATTAGACCCATTTCATGATCCAAATTAAATGTTACAAATGTAAAGATGCGTCAAGTACCATATCATTTAAAATTTTAAATTCCACCACACTCTCTACATTGTTAGATCTAAAAAACAAAACCTTAACCATAAAATGGACTTTCACACACAAACAAATCCCAAAAACATATTTCCCAGAATGGTATTCAACAAAACAAGGATACATACTAAACAAGCTCAAAAAGACCAAAAAAAAAAACACAAAACACAAACAACAATAAGAACAAGAAGATGACGAAGAAGAAGAAGAATTACCGGCAAGTAAGAAAGATCCAAACTACGAATATCTTTACACTTAACAGCAATCAAACCCACACCCAAATCACCAACACCCACGCACCATTTCAAACTCAACAGCTTCAGCTTCCTACACCCAACAGCAATACACCCAACTCCCATATCCGTCACCATCTTACACCTTCTCATCCACAACCTCTCCAAATTCCTCGCCTCCGCCACCATCGCCGCCGCACTATCCTTCAACTCCGTCGCATTAGTTAAGTCCAACTCCACCAAGTTCTCACACTTCAGCGCCAAATTCAACAACCCAACAGCCGTGAAGAACTTGGACATCGATAAATCAATGGAAACCAGGTTAGAGTTACACGCACTCGCTATGTTCGTGAGGGTAGCGTCGGTGACACGTGGACAAAGCGTGAGGTCCATGTGGGTCACGTGGGGGTAACGTGTTAGAACCTTTGGGAGGTACTCGGAGCGAAGTGGCTTGAGAATTCGACGGTGTTTGGATTCGAGGAAGTAGAAGTTCTTGCACGCGAGAGAAAACGATTTTTTGTCTAATGGGTTTGGGGTTAAGAGGTCGAGGATTGTGAACACGATTTCTTCAGACAAGAGATCGAAGTAGCTGAAGCTCAAACTGTTATTGTTGTTGTTGTTGTTGTTGTTGTTGATAAGTGGTTGAACTTGAAACTGAAAGTGTTTTGCTTTCTTCATGTTTTTTGGTTCTTTTGAGAAGCAAAAACACTTAACAAAGGTTTTGGTTTTGTGTTTGGTGTTTTGTTTTTCTGGGTTTTGAGGGACTTGAGGTATGAGATTGGAGATGAGATTGTGTTTATAGCTGGGATTTGAGGTTAGAAGTAACCGTTAAACAGAAAAGTATTGGGTTATGGTGATGGGGAATTTTGTGGGGAAGGGAGTAGTGAGGATTGAGGAAGAAGGAATGTGGAGAATTACTTTGTTAGCCTTGTGGACTTCCTATAAAGCTTGCTTTGATTGTATTTGTTGTTTCAACAACAAGACTGTTTTACCCCTCACTTTCTCCTAATCACTGAAGTACGATGTACGATGTGAGGTACAAACATTTTCCTTTTTCATTTTTATCCAAAAAATAAATAAATAAATATAAACATTTTGCTTTCTGTAAAATATAAAAACGGCTTAAAATGGCAAGTGTGTGTCTAGGACTGAGCTTTTATCAGCTTCAGCTAGCTTGTTATTTATTTTTTCTGGAATCAATTATTTATTTTATTTAACTAGTAATACTTTTAACAAAAAATTTGTAGAAAATTTTTTTCTCAGATAGAAACTTATCAGGGTTTGTTTGTAAATTACTTATTCTCTTTAATTTAATTGCATAATATGAAACAAAAAGCTAAAAATTAACTTTTATAAATATATATATATATATATGAAATTTAGATTATTTTGAAATAAAATTGAAAAAAAAAAACTAGTATGAGATTCACAAATGGTACATAAAATAAGCAGAAAAATTACGTACTTATAATAATTTTCCAAATGCACACTAAATACTATTTAAAAGTTTCATACTCTTATCACCACACACTTTTAACGTAATAGTCACTCCACAAGTTTCACGTGAATCACTTATTTATTTTATTTAATTTTTAATACTTTCAACAAAATGTTTCAGATAGAATTGTGCCTAAATAGACACTTATTGGGGTTTGTTTGTAAATTACTTATTTTATTTAACTTATTTGCATGATATGAAACAAGAAGTTAAAAATTAACTAAATATATATATATATATATATATGAAATTTAGATTATTTTGAAATAAAATTGAGAAAAAATAAGTAGCATAAGACTCACAAATAGTACATAAAATAAACAAAAAAATTACTAGCTTATAATTATTTTCCAAACGCACGAATACTATTTAAAAGTTCGATACTCTTACCAATTACCACCAAGCACCTTTAGCATGATAGTCACCTCACAGGTACTCATGGGATATGAAGGATAAAGATTAGAGTTCAAGTTTTTATACCTCTTACAACTATTTTATTATAACAATTATATTCTTAGGAAAAATTTTAAATGGTGTCAAATAACGATTATGTTTAAATAATTTCTTACACTTCTAAATCCTTATCTTCTTTTTAAATATTTGTCTTAATTCACAAGGACTGCATCAAGACATTTGTATTCTTTAAAAAAAATATTCAAACAAGGTTAAGTGACTTTTGTAATTGGGTAGTAAATTAGATATTTTGAAAATTTTGGATAGCACACTAGTACATGACCAGCTACTTTTTGTATTTTATATATCTAAAAAAATCATTCTTAGAGGGTAAAAATGTGATGATCCTAGAAAATGATGGGGGTGGCATTTATGTCATTGAGTGGGCAAATAAATTTCCGTACGGAACAAGGACGAGAAGGACGACCAGTGAATAAGAGGGGTTGACTATGGGCAATTTGGTCACGAAGAAAAGTCGCTGTCTTATCGCAACACAAAGGACTAATTCATATGGTGGAGGACTATGTGAGGAAGGACAGATTCAAGTGCAGACGGTACGAAACGTATTGACAAATATATATATAAATAAAAAAAATAAAAAATTATTATAAATTCATAAAATATATATTATTATTATTCAATTTTTTAGAAGTATCTTTCTCATTTTGTGTGAAGGACAATCACAAAGTTGCAAAAATATATATATATAATTATTTTTTAAAAAAATATAAATAAATAAATAAATAAGATATGCGGTTAGATATAGCCGTACTTATAGGTGGCCTATACATAGTACCAACCTTACTCAGATAAGAACGGCTAGAGAGATAAAAGGTTGGAATAGGAATGAGGAATCCCATGTGAGAGAGAGAGAGAGAAAGAGAAAGAGAAAGAGAAAGAGAGACCATTTGATTTTTTAGTCAAAAAAGAGAGTTTCAGATTTTAATTAGGGAAGGTTGTGACTCATGCAGTTTCAACTGGGAAAATTTCTTTTGGGGAGGGGGTCCAAATTTAGGTAAGTACTCTTGGCATTGTACCTTATTAAGATATTGTGTAGGTTGTATGTTTTTTTCTTTTCTTTTTCTTTTTTTTGAGAGGGTTGTATGTTTAGTTTTGCTTTTTAAGTTTCTTAATTATATTTAATTTATTTCTCAATTAGAAAAAATTTTCTTAATTAAATAAATTACATGATTAAATTTTAGTATTATAGGAGTATTTATGAAAAGAAGTGCTAATTTTGACTAATAATACAATCATATGATTGTATTTAGGGTATTGTTAATAACTATAGTAAGAACACATGTTAAGAAGTAATAATATAATACTTGTTTAAAAGTTGTAATGCACAATTTTTCATAGTAGCGGTGCTAGGAATATTATTATTATTATTATATAAATCTTACAAACTTATGTCACTTATCACAAAAAAATAAATTAAATTAAACACTCATTTATTATATTGTTTAAATGGCACCAAACACATTTTTGTCACATGAATTTGCAATGTTTTTGTAATAGTTTTGGCATTTTCATTTTTCAAAAATGTTTTAACATCAATAATTTGTTAGTTTGCATGCATAAATTTGTTGTGATTTTGTGATATCATAATATTTGTGTACAATTTGAATTTTTTTTTAAAAAAAAATGAACGATAAAAATATTAATTTTTGTTAAACGGTGCATGCTAAATTGTATTTAATACTCTATTAAATAATATTTGTATACATTTAATGAGATATTAGATACACCTTAGCCTACCCTTCAAGAACACTATTAACAAAATCCTTAACAAAAGGATTTTTGCTTTCCAAAATGCTATGACTTTTTAATTGCTTTCCAAAAGTTCTCATATTTAATTGAGAACCCTTTTTTCTTTTCATTTTTTGAATAAAGAATTGAGAACCTGGTTGGTAAGAGAATTTAAATATAGTTTTTTGTTTTGCAAACCATAAAATGGTGTGTCTTACACTTGAATATATATTTTGGTTGATGTTTTCTAAATACAATTTTTAGAATTTGTATCATATTTTCTATATTCAAACTTGGATCTTGAAAACATCTAAGAAGGTGTTTTCAAGATACATAAAACATTTTTAATGGTATAGTTGTAAATAAAATGAAAACAGTGAACTTAACAAATTTGTCCAAACTCTTCCATCTCTTAAATTAAGGAGATTATCTTTATCACAAAAAAAAAAAAAAAAATCTCATGCTCCAAATTTGAAACTTATCATTATCCCAAAAAAAAAAAAAAAATACTTGAGCTCTATCCTTATCATTATTAAAATAAAATAAAAAGTAATTTTCATATTCTACACGTTACTTTTTGTAAACTTAAAATATATATATATATATATATATATCAAAAATAAAAATGTCTCCCAAACATCATTTTTTTTTTTTTTTGGTATTTTGAAAATTGTTTTTAAAAGTGGGAGACACACGTATAATGTAAAAATTATTATCTAAAAACTATTTTCAATTTCAATTTCAATTTCAATTTGTTGAAGATTATTTTCATATTGTTTTGAAAATAAAAACAACAATTTTTCTACCAAACAGGCCTAAAATACTACAATTAAGGGTTTTTTTTTTTTTTTTTTTTTTTTTTTTTTTTTTGGCGTTCCAAAATGCTGACTTTTCCTTGGATATTACCAATGAGGGACCATTCCTACAATGATAAAGGATACCCTACGTTTTGTTACTTGATTTTAGATGCTATAGTTTGGTTGTTTCTAGATATAAATTTGTGGTTTGGGCATATATTTGGTTAGCTCTGCCATGTGATGTGGCTGACCTGAGTGAGAGGAATGGCATCCATGGTGTGTCAAATAGGGAATGATGAAATAAAGTGCAAAGATTCGGTGTGTTTATTTGTGAGTATCAGATTTTTATTCTGCTTCTTCTGGTGGAGGTGCTATTGCTATATGATTCTGCACCATGCAATTATGTGTTTCATTGTTTTTCTCGTGTAGTTTTTTGTTTCTTAATCAAACAAGAATTTCTTAGGGAAAAAAAAGAAAAAGAAAAAAAGAATATCCTAAGGACCATAGAGAGGATATTATTCTTTAAAAATGCCTTCTGGTTTTGCAATTAAAAACTCATAATAGGATTGAGAGTTGATGCATCAGCAAAACACGGAAAAAGTATTCATTTCTTTTGTGTTTACTTTAAACCTTTATCTAGGCAAAAAGACGTATCATTAAACAATGTTAAGAGTGTTTGGTTTTCTTTAGTAAGTTTAGAGATAAGTTTTTTCACATATTTTTTTTACAAATAACTATTTTTTTAATCTGAAATAGAATTCTACTCTACTCTAATCTAAGTGTATATGTGTGTGTGTGAAACTATCTTTTAGAAACTTAAACCACAATATTTATTCTTCACACCTTACAAATACTTATACTTATAGAATGACCATCGCGCTAAGAGAACGCGGTGATTTCAAATAACTATTGAGTTAATATGCATGTTGTGCTTAATTGTTGTTAATAAAAATGGTAACAATAGTAAATTTATTTAATATGGATATAATTCCAAATTTCCAATCACAACTTCTCATGTCAATAGTTAAATTTTTTTTAATTCATTATTTTTCTTAAATAGGAAGTGCTTAAAGGAAATACCAAAAAAGAATAGTAAAATGCATAAATGGAGTTTTAACATGGAGGTTAAAAATATATATATATATATATATATATACATGAAATGTTATTTGCTTATCTAGTTATTTAGCAAGTGAGGTAGGACATGGCTTTCAATAAGTAAGCAAGGTTTAAGCAAATAATTTTTGCTTAGCTACAAAAGATTAAACCTATCCAAACTCATTTTATTAATGTAATTTATGATGCCTATTCTAAATATAATATGTGAAAAAGATTAAAAAACCTTTAAAGATGAGTGGGCAAGTGGGCAACTGAGTCTGTACGTAGTTTGTACACGGAATCAAAGTCAGGTCAAACAAAACGCGCTCTCTACACGTTGAAATTTGTGTTTTTCTTTTCCTTTCTCACTTTAGTACTATCATTTTCGATTCCTTTTCCTTTTGCACCTCAAAAAACATTATGAAATTCCCACTAGTAGCTACACTAGCATATTTGGCATTAGATGCCTTGTCCGATAATGCATAAAATTTTTAATTTCAAAAAGGGTTTTATTAAGGCATGCCGTAAGCTGTAAGGGCATGCATTAGTAAATTATTTTTAAAAAAATTTATGAAAAAATGAGAAAGTTATTAACTGTTTTGATAACTTTTTTAATTCTCCATAAAATTTTTAAAAAAATAGATAATTAATGTATATCTTAACTTTATGACATTTATGACATACATTAACAGGACTCTCTTAAAAAAAAAAAAAAAAAAAAGCAAACTATTGGATGGCTTTTCCTTGCTAACTTCTATAATGTTAGTCAATGAGACCTTGGTTCAAATAAGCTTCATTTATAATAGTGTGCGGTATGAAATTAAATTTGGAGGTATCTTTGTTCAAATAACCCTCCAATTTCGTATACAAAATCTTGGATTTGTTTCCCTAGATGAGACTAAGTCAGTTTATTGTAAATTGAAAGTTGAAATTCTATATTATCATATTACCTAATAGCAGGTTTAAACTAGTACGGCTTTACCTAATCCTTTTTGGAAGAAGTAACTATACATAGTCTATACCTAATCTTCTTTTTAGTATTTGTACGGCAACGTGATAAATTTTTTGGTCATTATTCAATTGGCAAAAGAAAACATAACGTCATACCCCAGTTATCAGATTTATAATCGAGGGATCATCATAGTTTGTTTCCTTGATTGTGACTTAGATTGTCTATGCTTAAAAAAATTTCATGCGAATTCACTTGTGCTGGAACACAGCCTTTTGTTTAAAGTTAGAAACGTAATTTGGTAGGGTTTCAGTTAGCTACACTAGTAAAAACCACTCCAAAAACAGATTGATATTTTGGTCTGATGATAAAGTGATCGTTATAAGTTAAAATTCTCTTTCAAAAAATAGAAAAACCTATTTTGATATGTATTTAATAAAGGATTTAGAGAATAATTTATCTTGTATTTATAGTGATGATATCTTTTGCAATGAATATATACGTAGAATCACTTGTTTAAGTTGTTACCTCAATATGCAAATGCAATGAGGTATATCTCTTAAAACATTGCAAGTTGTCAAACCAATGTGTAAATGAAACTAAATCATGTTGCTTCGTCATGATTGTCTGGATTGGGATTATACACATGATCGAGGGTTTGCGTATTGGATGGAAGATCATAATTCATAAGATTCTAATTTTGGTATAAAAATAAAATGATAATGATAATTTATGTTAAAGAATCATTGAAATAAAATTGATCCAAACTACTTATAAAAGACAATAACTACTAATTAAGTACCAAATTACCAAGACAAACAAATGATTAACTTTAAAATTACAAATTCTAATAATATGAACATACGTAACATTCCAAATTAACAACACATGGCATACAATAATGTTTCCAGCTATTATAACAACATAAACATACATAATGATGAATATTCCAAACTAATTAAGCATACACAGTTCCTCTCTTGAAACCAGAATTAGTTGAAACTTAAGGGCACTTGCAACAGTGAAGCTAAATAGCTATATAGCTATTTTAGCTCCACCAAAACACCAAAAACCTTCTTGCAGCAATGGAGGTATAGCTAAAATTTTTAGCTTAATTGCTACAGTGCTCATGTATAGATACATGAGCACTATAGCTCAAAGCTATAAAAAAAATTAATTTTTTATTTAGCTTTCTGATGAAAATAATATAGGCTGATGTTTTATTGTAGTAGATGTATTATTTTATTGTGATATTTATATTATTTTATTGAGTTGAAAGCTAAAATAGATTCACTGTTGCAGCATGTTTTGTAAAGTAAGCAGATAAAATAGATAAAATAGCTTTTTATAAAGCTAAATTGCTAAAATTTTAACTCCACTACTGTAGACGCTCCGAGCCATTTTGTGGTCTCAGATGATTGCCAAAGAGCAGAGTGGTTAAGAAGGAACTAATATTTGAGGACTCCTAAATCTACAGAAGTGTTAACCTTTAAAAGAGAACGGCCTCAGCCTAGGTTGGGAGACAGTGATGTTTGATTGAAGATATTTTGTCCTTGACGAGAAAGACTTACGTTTGTTGTAACTTGTAGCCTCCCGTGGGTCAATAAAGATGCTAATGGTGTTGTCTATGTCTTTGTTTATTATTGTATCAGTCCTTGGGGTTGGTTAGTCCCTCATTTGGCACTTTCTGCCTGTAGGTTGAGGGCTCACAGGGGCTTGTAATTTTGTTTTATTGGTTCTACATACGAGGAACATGTCAAATTATACCGCGATTATGGTGAATAAGGTCATTTTTTTTATTATTTTATTAAAAAAAATTTACCTATTTAAAATTGTTAAGTCAGTTTGTGATATTAAAAAAAAAAAAATCCAAACAAGCTAATTAAATTGAATCAGTAATTTTAAATAAACGGGAGTTTTTTAGACAAATGATAGACAAATGGCATGGTTATTTCTTCTTACATATATACACAGACCAAATAAAAGGTAAAAAAATCACTCTATATACACACACATGTTACCTATTGAATTCACATATTCACATATATGCAATAAGAGAGTAGCCTACACTTGTTACCTAAGAGACTTTATGTTATTCCCTAGAGGATGTGTGCTTGTTGCTTTTGTTAATTTGAATTCCTAATTTTGTCCTCCAACTAATATTAGTAGCTTTATTTTTTTTCCCTTAACTATTAATTGTATCAATTTCTTCATTCAAATTTTAAAATCAAACCCATTTTATTATTGGATAATGCTCTTTGTTAAAATCTTAATACAATTATATAATTTTTTTTATGGGAATACAATTATCTAATTTAAAATTTACTTTTTTTTATAAGAAATTTAATATTTACTTTATTGTGAAACTACGGGGCAAAATTCATACAACTAATGGTTGAAGAATTGCTATTATTGAACTTCCATATTTTACCGGAAAAAACATAGAATAATGCTACGGATACAAAATATTTTACAATATTTTTACAAAATATTGATGTGGCCAACATCTTATTAGTTTTCATCTAGATCAACTATTAATATCACTTTTTCATTTACCACTAATCACTCACCACATCAGCAGTTTGTAAAATTTTTGAAAAATAGTTTATATCTCTAACATTATTTAAAAAAATAATACCACACATACTTACTGCTTTTTTTTTTCATTGGTGAAAAAAAATGCAATATCAGCCAATTCTCTCACTCCATTCATATGGTAAAGACTAAAGAGAAAAAAATAAAGTTTATTGAAAAATGACATAAATTAATTTGAGACACTTTTAAGCAACTAACTTGAAATTCGAGAGGTTCAAGTGATAGTCCAATGATAATGGTGTCTTTTGTGTTACTCCATATCTATGGTTCAAATCTCATTTGCCCCTTCCTCTCCTATATGTTTAACCAAAAACAAAACAAAAACCTTGAAATTCGAGTGATTATTTAGTGACTAAACATCCTTACCCCAGATAAAACATCATTAGCCAGTAAAGTAAAAACTACAAAGCCTTCTGTCAAATTACAGCCCAAATTGTTGCTAGACTGTCGGCAACTTTTTATAGGCTTCCCTGTAATATTATGTGCTCCATGTTCTTCTTGGCCTGACCTATTCAAAAGCAACCTGCAATATATATTCACATGCAAATGCAAGCTTGAGAGTGGTTTTGTAAAAGCTTCACCAGTAGTCATCATCATCACCTTATCGCCTAGCAAGGGAGGTAATGCCCACTTATTACTTAATAGCTTAAGTTAAACCCGTCCTTAGATGCTCACAACTTTGGCAAACTCGTATAGTCATTTGATGTAATAACATTTTGTAAGATAAAATATACTATAAATTAAAGAAAGATATTTTATTAATATAATTAAAATTGAATAAAAAATGAACCAAAAAAATGTAATTTTAGTTTACATGACGAATGCACATATAGTGTAACATCAAGTTAATATCAAAAACCAATGATCATGTTAGATTATAGAAAAAAATTACAACTTACTCCTAGTCCCTGATCCTATTACAATTAACTTCACTATCTTTCAATTGCTACATTTTACTCTCTAAATTTTGGATTAAAATGAAATCATTAGGGTATTATTCAAATTAATATATTTTGCAATTTAGTTTCACAAACTTTTCAATCGCTATATTTTATTTCCTAAAGTTTTTATGAAAATGAAATTATAAACCCTATTTTGGGAAGATTCATAGTGATTTTGTTGTAGTTCAAACCTTATGAGGTCAAATGTAACTATTGAAAGTTTGTGTACTAAATTATGATAGGCCAAAGCATTAAGGAGATAAATTATAATATACCCCAAATTATAAAATAATTTTAAAAAAATAATAACTTTTAAAAAAAAAATTCTTGAGACTTTTGATAATTGAGTTTTAACTAGAATACTATTTTAATTTGTTTGAAAACTTTGGTAATAGAATTATATTACAGTAAAATATGTGAATAGTTTTAATGTACTTAAAAGGAGTCACAAGGAGAAATTATGTCATACAACTTGTAATGAGTCACAGAATGCAAGAATGACATGTAAGACCTAATTTTATTATTAAAGAAAAAATTATGATAAATTAATAAATAATATAAAATAATTATTGGTAATTGAGTCTCCACACATTTAAAATAAATTTCAATATTTAGGGCAATCACAACTTGGATGACAAAACTTGTATTATATGATATGGTACGTGCTTTGGAAATGTTAGGAATGCTATACGCATATGGATAATAATTGTTGTATTGAGATTTAGTTAGTTAGTTAGATAGTTAGTTAGAATTTCAAGCATGTTAATCACATTTAGCACATGTTGGAATTATTAATGCACATGGTTAATCACATTTAGCACATATTAGAATTATTAATACACATGGAGAATAATAAAATCAATAAGATGAGGCCATGTGGGCCAATGAGATTAGAGTTAGTCTCCTATAAATACATGATTGTAATCTAATATGAGATATGAATTGAAGAATAAACCAACTTGTTAGTGCATTAGTGCATCTCTCGCTCTATCTCTCTTAATCTCTCTCTTTCTCTATGGAGTGTGACTACCTCGAATTAAGTCAATTTCCCTACAATTCTTATCAATCCCCCTATAATTCCTATCCATCCCCATTAGAAACCTCTAGGTTCCTAACAGGATGTGACCTTACTTAGTATGTAATTTTTTATGAATGTACATTTTGGTAACAATAACTAAATTTTTTTGAGAATCTAAATTATTTAATTTCATTACTCTCATTTAGTGTACAAAGGTCTTATAATTCAAATAAGAATAAGAATATAAAAATGATAAAAATAAAAAGGAGAGGATGCCCCACTTGGTGCAACATGTATGATACAACTTTTATTATATAGTATATGAGATAATTTGGCCATTAGTTTATTTAATATTAATTTATTGTAAATATTTTGGTGAAAATCACTAAATAATTTATTATTATATATAATTTCACAATTCTCATATAGATACGTACGTTGATGAATAAAGAGGTAGAAGAAGTACAATGCCAATTTATTAGAACCTATTGATAGATTTTATTTTACTACTTATTTTTTTGTCGAAATTATGTCACAACTAATGGATAGTGAAGCATGACATGTAACACCTAATTCTATTAAAAAATATAATAAACTAATAAGTACTGGTACGATCATCATCGTAAGAGAGTTTCCACAAATTTAACATAAATTTTTAATATTTAGGGCATACACAATGTGGAAGTCTAAACTTTTATTATATATATATATATATATATATGACAAAATTTAAGTATAGTACCTTAGGTGTTGTTCCTTAAGTTCTCTTCTTAAGATTCATCCATGTGACTACTTAACTAAAAATTATAATTCTATTCCATGAGAAAAAATCCACATGGCAAAATCTTAAAAGAAGAACCTAAAGAACAACACATAAGTAATGTATTTAAGTCTTGCTCATATATATATATATATATATAGTGTAGAGAAATATTATATCCACAACATTTATTTTGAGTTGTAACTAAAAAAAATATATATTAAAATAACAAAATTTCATTTAAATATACACATTTGGTAATAAAAATACAATGATAATAATTTTATTTTTATATAATTCAATAATTACAACAATAAATTAAATCAGAATAACATGGAGTTTTGGTACAAGGGTAGTATTTTAAACTTTTTAAAGCGTTTATAAATTATAAGAAAGTCTGACTTTGAGTAAAATAATTTAATAATTTTAGGCTTCTCAAAAAAAGTTAATAATTTTAATATACTCTTAATGTGCCACATAATATGAGAAGGACCTCACTCCCTCTCCCTTTGTTTGTGTGTGTTTTTTTCTCTAAAGAACCATTTTATATATCCACTTCTTAGGAACAGAGAGCTTGGTACTTGTACCAGAATATGCCGAATTTTGACCAAAAGCTTCTATTAGAATTTAGAAATGTTAAATATATCCTCTCAAAAAAAAGAAAGAGTTAAATATATGTTGGTTAGCTATATATCCACCCACCAAAATCCGAAGAAATTGAAAATGGAGGCCGAATAGGTCTTAACTGTCTAAAGTCAAAGACTCTTACTTTAGAAGTTTTAGCAGTTAGAACTTGCATGGTCAGGCCCCATATGGCCCAGTTCTTTGAATTAGTCATTCACTCCTCAAAACAATTTTTTTTTTCTCACTGAAATAAACCCAAAGCCCAACAACTTACTATTAAATCCTTTTTTTTTTTAACAAATAATAATATATAAATTATTATTATTTTAAAACAATGCACAATAGATTTTGCGGTTTTACAATTTATTGAGGTGATTGATTGACTTTAATACAATATCACTTTCAATGAGACAACTATTGACATTATTTTTATTATACACTAATCATAATCTGTCACCTCACTAAATATAAAAAATGTAAAATTTATTGTTTCTTCATATTTATTATTTTTCTTTTTTCATTCATTTCAAATGCTTGTTTTGTAAGAATAAAGTGCAAACTGCAAAGCAAGAAAAAGAAAATCTTGTCAATGACCTCTAAATCGAATAGCATCTTGGTGTATTCAACAAAAATATTCAAGGCTTAAAATGTATTTCAAAAGATTGTTATGGTTATTTCTTTCATGTTCGTAAGGCTAAGTTTCTAGTATTTATTTAACCTTACTAAAATACAACAATCAAGCTTTAATCTTAAAATTTGAAGTTCTAACTATGGATTTTCAACCTTAATTAGGTGTATTTGTATAAGCTGCTAGAAAACGGTGTTTTGAATTTAAAATGAGTGTTTATAAATAATTTTTTTTTAAAAAAACTATAAGGAATTGTGGTTACAAAACAAAGTTTTAGATTTAAAAAACGCCCTTTTAAACTTACAAAAGTCAAAACGCTTAACCAAACCGAGGTAATTGCAATAGATGTAAAATACATAAGATAAGGAAAGATTGCTGGACTTTGAAACAACAGAGAACGTTGCAAGAAGTGGGCGATTAGTCTCAAATTTATTGCCCCAGTTGTGTTGTACGCATAGAGCCTGTGGGTTTCCCTTTTTTTTTTTTTTTTTTGGCAGTAGTTTTGTTTTATAGCTATGGTTATGACTTGTGAGGCCGGTCTTCTGTGTGGATTTTTCTGTCTACACATTCTTTTTCCCATTTTAATAACCTCATTTTTATTAATAAATAAATAAATTGACAAATTCAACTAAATTTAGAAGTTAGAACTATGTTTACAGGTATATGAAGTGGTCCAGAAGGACCTATGATAATACTTATATATCTACATCTTACTTTGGTTTACTTTAAGAGAGATACAATTGTAATCTCATTTGACTCATAAACCATACTTTTGGATAATGTTTTTTGAGATCTTATGTTATCTATTAAGAGCATCCACAGCCGGAATCTCAATTCTATCCTATTTTATCATCTCAAAAAGCCACTTTATTATTAATACCATACCATTTTACAATACATTCAACAACTCAACTTCTATTTTCCTACTCTATTCATTAAAATAATATATCTACATAATAAAATATATTTTTCATTTTTTATTTTTTTCCAATTTTCCCCTCCACATTTCATCATCCTCCATCACTGCGCCTCCACTACCCAGTAACCACCACCGCGCCTCCACCATGCCCACCACGCCACCACTGCCCACTGCCCACCAAAAATCCCATCGGAACAAAAACCCATATTAGAAAAAAAAAAAAAAAAAAAAAAAAAAAAAAACCCACGCCATGACCCACGCCGATCAAGCCGCAGAACCCAAACCTCGCCGATCACGCACGACACGCCGTGACCCACGCTAATCTCCGTGACCCACGCCGTGACCTACTTCAGCTATACCTGCAACCCACTTCAGCCCACTTCGATCTCCGATTTCTGATCTCCGTGACCCACAACCCACTTTAGCCATACCCACCTCTTCCTTTAAAAGCACTGGTCACAGCAAAAATAAATAAATAAAACCATAGAACCCGCCAGATCGCAACCCACTAGATGTGTGATGTTGATGTTGGGTGGAGGATGGTGTTGGGTCCGAAGAAAGGAGAGATCAGATGAGAATCGAAGGCAGAGGCTTAGTGTTGGGTGAGGGTGAATCGGTATGGGTGAGGCTGAGGCTGAATCGGAGGCAGAGGCAGAGCCAGTCTTGGGCTTCAATGGCGACAGAGAGAGAGAGACGATGGAGAGAGGGAAAACCCGGGTAAAGAGAGAGAGAGAGAGAGAGAGAGAGAGAAGGGCTTCCAACTTATTAAAATATATTATTGTTATTTGGCATAGCGCTATAGTACCATCTCACCTTTGAGATGGTACTATAGCATTATGCCAAAAAAATTTGGCAATCTCGGGTTTAGCATGTCCAGTTGTTGAGTGTTTTTAGGGCTTGAATGCCAAATGGGGCTTGCATTTGGCATATTGCAAGCCCATTGTGGATGCTCTAAGTATTAACCATATCAAATTATGGGTTTGGTTGTAAAGTACTTTATAACCATTTACTAAATGTGCAATCCACATTTATCCATATAATTTCTCAACACAATTAGTCTAATCACATAAAATTTTATATATTTTTTTTTCACAATTTTTGAGATATGATATTATGATTGATGTACAATAAAAATGATTTCAATAGTTGGCTATGTGAAAGCAAGGACAAGCCTAGGATTTAAAGCTAGAGGGGTTGGAGATAAGCAAAAAATAAAAAAATAAAAAATATTCATAACTGCATCCATATATGTTGAATTTAAATTTTTTTGTAGGGTCAATAGGCTCAGGATTATGTATTGGGCCAAATGCCTAATCCGAGGACATTAAATGGTCTGAGGATGGGGGAATATCGACCCAAGAAGCAATGTTGCTGGATAAAAAGGCAAAGGTTGATCAAGGTCACCCCGGAAGGTGGTCTGAAGAAGAGTCTGTTCTCGGCTAAATAAAGTCGAGATAGGAAAGTGTTGCCCAACGTCCAAAAGCGATGTTCTAGGAGATCATGTAAATAAGGGTATGCATGGGGGATGTGTGGGATAGAAAGAATGGCTACGAAATATCCAAGATAAAGCTACTACCACTATATTAAATGCTCTGCAGCTAAACCTCTAGCTGCATTAATAGAGAAGTGATGTCTGAGCATCAAAGTTCAGCCTTATAACTATTACCAAAGACTTCAGGGAGGAACTGATGGGATAAGTATCCAAACCAGTAATCTGATCCATACGTGGAAGATGTAGAGAGGAAGAGAAAGGATATAAAAGGGAGAGGAGACATTCCGAAAAAGGGAGGATCGGAGAATAAAGAGAGAAAAACACTATAGACTGAATATTTATGTAATATTTATTTAAAGAAAAAAGGAGTTTAAGGTCTCACTCCTCGGCTTGAGTTCCACGACAGTTTTTTATCATATAAACTTGTCAATCACTATTGCTTTATGATCTAGAGCCATTACCATTGTTAACTGAGCCCACAAATAATTAGAATAAGAACTCATTCTCTATAAATTTATTGTATCGAGCTCTTTGGGCTTATACCCTCTCTACTATTGGGCTTAGGTGCAAATTGCAACCTTATACTTTTCTTTTGAAAAAAAAAAATCAAATATTGTAGTTAATTTTCTCATGATCTACAAATAAAATAAAAATTATATTTATTATCTCACAAAAGGACTAATCAAACATTGACAATTTTATTTTGATAAATTTGTGTCACATATATATTATATTATTTATTTCATTTTGTTTCTTTATCTTTGTTTTTTTTTTTTCTTTGTCATTTTGTCTCTTTATCTTTGTCACCCATTGCCCCAAACACACTAGTACCCCCGCTACTAATTTATAGTGCATTATATGTCATTTATCTTCTTCTTTCTCTTTATCTCTGTTGCCTATTCTCAATATGGTCCAACTACCAACAAACAGTCAAAGTGTCAAACAATCAAATGCTTTACATATTATCACTTTATAAATCACAACTCACTGTAAAATACTTTAGCAAAAACTATATATAAATCACATCTCACTCTCCCACTCATCAATTGCACAAAAAAAAAAAAAAAAAAAAAAAAAAAAAAAAAGAATAACAACAACAACAACACAATCAGTCAATCACAAATTCATAACACAAACATTATATCAATGTTATGTTAGGTTTTGAAGTTTAAAGAGAGAAAAACTACTTGAAAGGGTAGATTGGAATTTTGGGATAGAGGTTAGAGGTTGTAGCTGCCGGAGACGATGGTGGATTAGGCAGATCAAGCTACCTAAGGCGCTAAAGGCAGTGGTAGCGATGTGGATCTGTGGTGACTGAGGCTAGGCGGTGTGATGGTGGCCTGTGGCAATGTCGTGTGAGGCTGACGGTTTGTGCGTTGCTTTAGCTAACTGCTGACTCTTGTCAGTACTTAGTATTCTCTCTCAATCTCTCCACTCCAATCACTCTCTCTTGGTCTCTGACTCTTTATCTCTGTCTCTCTCTTTTTAAAAAATTTATCTAAATTGGTTTCTAGGGTTAAAAGTGTTAATGGGTTTAAAAATAATAATTAGGTTGGGCCTTGGGGGGTTGGTTAGGGTTGGGCTAAGGCGGCCCAATAAGGGTTGGCTAGGCTTAAAGTATTATATATAACCAAATTTTTTAATTATTTTTTGAGCCAATGGGCCGGGCTCCCTTAGGCCCCCTACTGGGTCCGTCTCTGTGTGAAAGTGATGTTACATCAATTTCAACTTGCCACATGAGCTAGTTGTATAAATAATTTTCATTAAAAAAAAAAAAAAAGTCAACTTTTTTTTTTTTTTGGTATAAACGATTTTCGTATATATATATATATATATATATAAGTTAAATTGTTTATACAACGTTGTATAAAGAATTTATAAAAATATTTCTTGTTTCTTTTGGCATGATGATAAACTTCACTTCATTTTCCATTAACTTGATTGATTTTTTTTTTTTTTTTTGGTTTTTTGTTTTTGTTTATTTACAATAGATATCCATTGAACTTGTAACTTGTAAGCTATAAATTGAGGGATTATAATAAAACCCCTTCTGGTATACATAAAATTTAATTCTAAGGCTTTTGTGTAGTTTGGTTACTATTACTAGAAAAAAATTTAAGGGATAATTACAGTAAACCCACTTGTGGTTAGACTCGTTTTCACTTTGCCTATCTATGGTTCAATCATTTACACTTTGTTCACTTGAGGTGCATTGCGTTAGGGATCTGTTACCCACCTCTCCCTTTGCCTTTAGAAAAACACATTTTTAGGGAAAAACAAACATAACAAAGATAAAAAAGTTAAGGTTTTTTATTGCTTAAGAACTTCTTTGAGAACAAAACACAAGAATAGCACACAGATTAAAGGCTCAATGAAATCACTTTTAATCTATATCAATATCAACAATTTCATAACAACTCAAAATTGTGAACCAATATTTACAAGAAAACCAACAATCTCAAAACAACCAGCAACTTTATTAACAAAAGAGAGTGAGATAGAGATAAACCATCAACAACCAAAGAATGAGGCAATGAGAAATCCAACCGTGGGTTTGGATTATGGTGGATCAGCCATGGGTTTGGTGGCGTGGTGACGACCCTAGGTGCTGCTTGTGCCTCTCCTAATTCTTAGCCCCTTTCTGCACAACCAAACACCACCAATTAAGGAAAGGAAAGGAACCTTCCTACTTCAAACACATCCCCAATTCCAACTTCAAACCCATTCCGAATCCTAACCACAATAGCAAACCTACCCGCAATTCCAACTTCAAACCCACTTTAAATCCCAGCCACAGTAGCAAAACACCTGAATAAGCAACCTGACGAAACCAAATCCAACGATAATGGAACCAACCTCTCTCTGCCGCCGATAGCGAGCAACAACCTGATTCTGTCGTGGGTTTGGGCCCACACCGCTATGGTTCACATGGGTCAGTTAAAGGATCGAACCGACGTGGCTCTCAAACTCACTTCGCTGGCCAAAGACAACTAGAGAGGTAGGTTACGGAAGGCTAACAGGACTAACCTCAAGAGGGCAAAGTGTAAATAATTGAACTATGAGTAAGTAAAGTGAAAACGGGTCATACCACAGGTAGATTTATTGTAATTATCCCAAGATTTAATACTAACAAAACTCTTACGGCAAGCAATAATTATCTCACATGTCTGCTTCATGAAACGTATCTCTCACAACATTGAAGAATAGCCCAAACTGGTCACACTCTGCATACCCCATTGACAAATTGACAACCATACAATCAACCAACCAACATACGAAAAGTAATTTCATCGTTGTCAGCTACTAAACTTTCTAACAAGGACTACAAACTCTAAAATTATAAAGTGCTATGTTAGTCGTTTACTTCAGAGAATAAATTTTGAAGTCAAGAGTTAAAGGTCCTTTGATAGTAATATAATAGGACTAAATTGTTTGGACTTCAATTCATCTAATAGCTTCACTAAAAGAGAAATTTCACAAGCTATCTATAGCAGTTTCAGCTCTAATGCTAATATTTTTCAGCTGATTACAACATGCCAAAACACATTATTAGATTTGCCTATCTTATTTCTCAAAACAAAACGTTAAGTTCTAGCCATACTGATTGTAATAATGTTATTTACATAGGAATATGAAATCAATTTCTCAGGCCAGCAGATACAACATGTTGTTGTCACCAACTGAGAAACATTTTTATCATGAGTCATTAGACGTAAGAACCTCTAACTTTTCAACTTGAATGTGCATTTCAGCCATTTCAGGTGATCTTATTGACCATTAAATCCATGAAAATAACTTCTCAAAGTGGAAGAGGTGCTTCCGGACATGGCAGATATGTACAGTATAGAGCAATGCAGCCAATGTCACCAGCATAAAGGATATCAAAGTCAACTGCCAGAAATCCTAAAATATAACACAATAACAATAAGGGGGTTAATTTGGTTCAAAGCATCATATTTCTAAATTGACACAAGAGTCTGGTGAACACAATCCACATGTGACATGATACACTTCTCAAATGTGTGGCATGAAGAACTAATCATATTTCCACCACAACCAAAAGTCAAATGAGGATGAATGGTAGGTACTAAGAAAAACACAATTTCTTAAGTTATCAAGGGTGTTAAAAGTACAGTAAGCCCTATAGGCCCAAAGGCCAGGCCTGTTAGTATTACTAGTACAGTACTCCCATTTCTTATACATCACTCATTTTGTACACCTACACACATAGCATACAGGCTTCTACTTGTACAGGTTACAAATACAGAAATATAGAATTTCCTTCTGCTCTTTTATATGTTTCTTAAACTTAAAGAAACTAAGAACCAGAGAATCTGAAAATTTCAGGATAGCCAAAAGATTCGCCAAAATAATAATGATTAATGATAATCTCTTTCAATCTCGCTCTCTCTCACGACACACACAGATTGGAAGGATGTTTAAGTGCTCTTACTGAACTAATGCATATTCCAGAGCAAAGCATAACCTGAACATACATGCATCAATCCAATGATATTCCATTAAGCCAAAACCAAAAGCTAAATAAGGTCACCTGGGGATTGGAGATAATTATTCCCATGACATAAGTCATCAAATCTAAAATAGACTGCAGAGAGTTCTGAACTCCTCCCACAACACCGCGATCAAATTCAGGAACACGATCCTATTTACAAAGGAAAATGAGTGAGAATACAAGTTGAAATTATTTTTCAATAATAGAAGAAAGAGAGATATTAAAATGTATAAGTACTAGTTTGCTATAAGTGTATAGTCCTAGTTTTATTTCTGGGGTTTCTCTACCTGCATTTGTTGGATGACAGATAAGTCAAACATCCACAAACCAAGCCGAGATGTTGCTACTCCAGCCATCAGCATATACGCTGATAAAAGGCCATTTTGCACAAATATTGAAGCAACACATAGTATAAGGCAGAACCACTGCATGAAAACCACATAAACTCCAAAAATTCAATGGTCAATTAGGAGTAACTTTCACAAAGAATGGCCTATAACACAAATAACATTTACTTAAAGAATCACTATTTATATCTGTATTTTTAGAAAGGGAAAAAATGCAATTGCAGGTTATTACAATTTACAAATGGGCATGTGACTTAAAAATAAGTAATACTACTAAATCTATTTTCTGACTACCAAATGACCTGTTATGTGTCTACTGAAGTTTTCACCTGAAACCAGATAGACCAGAGTCCAGTTCTAAGTGTTGAAATGCGAGATTGTAATATTGGGTATACAACTGTTGCAGCTATTCCAATCACAGCACTTACTCCACGTGCTAACCCTATAACATAAGCAGGTACACCTTCCCATTCTAAAGTAGCCGTCATCAAAGCTCCAAAGCTGGATAAACAAAATCAGTAAGAACTTGTTCAACATTCAGCTAAGCCAAAAAAACAGCATGGAAAAAATATACACAGAGACTCGGAGAGAGAGAGAGGACATTTTATGTACTTTGAGGTGTAGTTAGAAGCAATTAGATGGAAAAATAATCAGACGTAAAATGCATAGCAATTAAGGGGAGATAAGAACTATGAAAAATAGACAACCTAAAACATATTTATATATTCATTCACTCATGAAGAAGTTGTAATTGATAGATTACCACCTGTCCTGAAAGCTTAAACTACCACTTGTCCCTAGAGTTTAAGATGTTAAGAAATGATGAATTTGATCATTTAACCATTATTCCAAGAGAAATTAGGTTCTCACCTAAGGACGGTGAAATAGAGGAAAGCCAGAGCTAATCCAGGGAGCACAACATCTTGTTGCCAATACACTTTCCATGCATCAAAACAAGGGATCCATCCAAATATACTCATGAAACAGCTTTCCTCTGCCGATGCTGAATTGCCTCCATCATCAGAAAGCAAGCTATTTGTCTCTTCAACACTAGGTGAAAGTCTTGAGACCCTCCTTTTGCTACTGTCACCTAAAGCAGGTATCCCATTATATACAGAGATAAAAAGCCAATATTCCACCCAAATAGTAATAGCATTCCACAGTGCTAAAGACACAGCAGATGATGTTAGTGACACAAAGCTGATAACAAAGCCAGATAATACAGGAGCTCCTAGCTTGCTTATTAGATCAATTCGCCTGATAATTGAATTCAGCTTTGTCAGCGTTTCTGGAGGATGGCCTTCTGATATCACAACCACCCTGTAAATTAAAATTAGATAATATATTACATAAGAGTTATTATTATTATTTTTTAATATAACAAGTTCCTCATTCTCTGTTTGGTAGCCAAGAAAACAAAGGAACTTCAACCAAAAATGACAAAATGGTGTGATAGCAACAATACAATATAACAAAAATTAAGCATTACTAAGGCACAGATTGAACAAGGATTACAAAAATATGAAATGTTTAATACTTTCTAACTAAGGAAAAATAAATTTTAGATGATATGTCTGGCAGGATCAAATTCTGAATACCAACAATGCTGATAAACGTTTCAACTAGAATTACACGCTACTTTTTTCAATGTAAGTGAAATTATGAAGTCAATTTTCACATGAAAGGCTCTATGCAATTACCATTCCCTTTCAATCAAGATGGTACCAGCAAGGGTTGAAAGTGCTGCAATTGCTCCGGAGACGTTGGTTAATATCACAAGAAAGATGAATGCTGTAAAATTTGTGGACTTCAAGATTGAAAATTTCAGTAGTGCAATCACTGTGCCTCCAGCAATTATATAAGCGAGATTTTGTGCTACCAACCAAAGTCGGAGAACCTGCCAATAGAGTTTAAGATGCATATTTATCTATCAATGATTTAAATTTGTCTCAAACAGCAAGTTCAACCTGCATACTTATACAAATAACTCAGTAAGTTTAAATTATCATATAATGGTTTGTTCATGTTCCATCCTGTAGCTGAAGACAACAAGATTATCTAAGCAAATGAATTGGTGGACAGCTTAGGAGGATTAATTCTTGCCTCTTTCTTTCTTAGTCTATTCTTTTTGCTTTTACAAATGAATAACAGATTTATCAAAGAAGGCAAAGAGGCTACAACCCCAGTACCTTCAAACACATTGTTGTGTTCTGCAATAACATAAAGAGTTGGGAGGGCCTGTCTGAAAGGCATTTAAGCAGAACAAATATGCCAAAAATGAACTTGCCAGCCATCTCCAATAATCTTTTAGAAGATAGTCCTGCTATAAATTGTTAAGGAGAACCATACATTGTTTATAATCCATAAACTTCTCATTGTGCCTGTTCAAGAGCTAGTCATCGGGCAATAATTAATTGGCAAAATATTTTGGGTGTTTCTAGGAGACTTTTGAAAAATTGTTTTATTTTGATGTTCACCAATCACAAATCTGTCTCTTTTTTTTGGTTGATTATATTACATACACACCCAATATATCTTAAACTCATGCCCTCACCCTCCATCACAAATCTGTAAACTTAATATAGTGTACAATGAATAGATTGGTAAGCAAACCTTGACATATGTCAACCTATCCACCCATTGTCCAACAATGGCACCGAAGAGTATGGTAGAAGAAGCTTCTGCCACACCATAGATAGCCGCAAAAAGTAAAGAGCTTGGCCAAATGTTGATCATGTATAAACCAACGGAGAATTCCCACATCCTGCAACAAGAAAAGAATTCAATAAGAACTTAATTCCAAACAGTGTGTTGGGTGTGAGGAGTCACCCAATTTGTCATTATTGGCAAAATATTGAAGGGAAAATGCATTGGTCAATATAACCATGTGTTTGGATTCAATCAGGGCACATTCAATCGTCCTCTTTCATTAGGCAATGAACAAAATCACATGGAACATGGTCCTTAGATAAGTTTACTTGAACAGACTCAGTCTATTCATGAAACTAGGTTGACCACTACGACAAAATGTTGCATAAACATGTAAAAAAAAAAATCTGGCTGGCTACTTTTTCTTCCTTCAAAGATGTTTCACTTAATACCTCCATAGTTCTAATTTCTTGGCACAAGATGGGCATAGCTGATAGCTGTAGTATTAATAGATTGTTCACCTGAAATCGATTTGTGTAGTTTATTTGTTGAATTCTCATGCAGTAGCTTTTAATAAAATTTTAGCAACTAATAAATAGCCTTTCAATGGATCAAAATCCATAGCAGTGTTCATACAATCTGAATTTGAACACCTCAATAATAAACTAATTCATAGGAAATGGAAAAAAAAAAAAAAAAAAAAAAAAAAGAGAAAAAAAACAAACACACAACAACAACAACAACAACAAATTCAATTTTTAAATAGACGAGAGTTGTAAAATTCAGTCAACACTTAAAAACATCTAGGGAAGTAAAAATGAAATTACACTGTTTGAAATAGTTCTAAAACATTAAAGGTGAAAGATTTAATTTTTAAAATGTCACAATAGCAGTGAAATAGCTTCAAATTCAATAAGCCTAACAAAAAATGGGAAACAACAACAAGAACCAACTTTAGTCTCAAAATTTTAGTTAAAAAAAAACCTTAGTCTCTAAAATTTCAAGCCTTAATCTCTCACCTTTAATGTTTTAGAACGTCACAATAGCAGTGAAATAGCTTCAAATTCAATAAGCCTAACAAAAAATGGTAAACAACAACAAGAACCAACTTTAGTCTCAAAATTTTAGTTAAAAAAAAAAAAAAAAAAAAATTTAGTACCGGTTTGAGTACTGCGTTTTGCAGTTTTGCATCATGTCTGGACGCAAAACGCCTTTTTTTTTTTTTCGTTTCTGCTGGGGGCACTGTGTGCATACTATGCTCGTACTATGCGCGCATACTGTACTCGTACTATGCACGCATTGTTTACATTTTTTTTTTAGAATTTTTTTATTAAAAATGAGTCTTACGGGTACTATTCACACGTTTAAGAATTATTTTGCTACAGTGTTTTTAGTTTTTAACAATAAATTATATCCAAATGGACCCTTAGTCTTTAAAATTTCAAGCCTTAATCTCAGAAAGTTGAAACTGTGATGGATTTTTAATATAAGAAAAAAAATATTTAAGAAAAGAAAAGAAAAACCCAACAATGAGAATGTAATTGTAAACACAGTAGTGACAGAAAATGAGAAATAAACCTGGCTCCCCATCTGGCCAAAAAGTGACCAACGTACAAGTGCGTGACAAGTGAAGAGGGGATAGAATTGTGTTGAGTACGTAAGAAAGGTTTTTCTTGCTTCGCGAGATGTGGTTGTCTCTCCATCTCATCTATTTCAACCTCTTCTTTTCGGATTATTATGCTAACGTTCAAACTAAAAAGTCTTTCTAAGATTTAGTAATTAGTGTAATTCTAACTATGGGATATGCATGTGTTGTTGTACATGTATGTTATATGTTGTATGTTATGATGATGATGATGATGATAACATGATTGCATCACCATCTTTTCGAAAAAAAACAGCTACGAGTTGTACGTGATGGAAACCCCTCTGAAAGTTGCTGTTACGATGCTAATAGTATATCCCGTGGGGTATTGCACGGCGTGCAATAGTTTCAATCGCAACCGTTTATTTAATCCAACGCATAAAAAATTTTCACCTAGTAAGGACAGCTCATCAATCCGCGTGACACCCATCTTCTGCCCTTTCTTTGCTCTTTTCTCTCTGCCTTTCAGTTTCACCTGCCAAAAAAAAAAACAAAAAGCTCTCTCCTTCTTCAAATCTTTCTCTACCCAAAATTCAAAAACTCTCTCACACCATTGCTGAATCTGCATGGCTATAGCTAGCAGCCACCGTGTCCCACACCTCCGCTACCGGCGGTAGCTCCGGTACGTTCTTGTCTCTCTCCTTCGGCCGCTAGAGGTGCTATCGCCGGTGCCACCACCACTGGTGGTCTTGGGGTCCTCCTCTCTTTCTCCTTATTGCCTTTTCTCTTTTATTTTTCTTTTTGTTTCTCTTTTTATTTGCCTTTTAGAAGTGACTGAATCCTTGTTTAGTTACTGGGTCTCCTTTTTTAGTATAAAGCTTGATCATCTGCTTGGGTTTGAAAAATTGGGGCTTTTGGGTTTGTTTATCTAAAATGCTGTTGAGACTTATGTGAATGCTCTTAGGTGGTAATCAAAGCTTTCGCGAATCTAATGTTGTGTTTATTTTAATTGCTTTATTTCTGAAATTTTTAGTTATATTTTTCTTTTAAGAATAATTCAGAGGTACCCAAATGAAGTTTTTTCTGTTGTTGTTTATGGTGACACAACTGATTATATTAATGAGCTGGGTTTTGGGTTGTTGACTCATATGTGCGCATGTGAGAGTTTGGTGTGCTCTATTATGTTAAATTAACCTTAAATCTGTTATGGATCAGAACTTAGTAGCTACTTCTTAATGGTTAATCATGGATAGAGTTTGGTGTGCTTTGATTTGTTGAATTAGCCAAATCTGATATGCATTACAACTTTTTAATCATGGTTATGTTGGCTTTGTTGACTTTGTGTTTTGATTAAGTGCCTGCGTGTAGTTGTTATCTGGTGTTGCCTTTGACATTAGTCCAGAAATTGTGTTGCTTGGTCATGAACTCATGATGTATGCTAAAAATCATTATGAAATTTCCCCTTTTTTTTCCTAATTTTTTTTAGGTATCTATTCCTTTTCTAAATTTGGATTGACTATGCAGATGCGTATTTTGCTGGTGGATAATATATTTTGTTTCTTGTAGTTCATTTTAAAGATATAAACTGTGGCTCTTGATAGCATAGGTAATGAGGTACAGTGTTTGTGAGCTTAGAATAGTGATTCTTGATTTGTTATGCACAACACAACTGGTTTTCTAAGCTATATTGCTACTCACACTCTTATTTGATATTTTTGGGCATGAGCTAATTCTTGGTTAGAGTTTATTTAACAGCTTATGTGACATGACTGTTGTTATGGCTGGATTGTTATGCTCTCACCATAGTGTTGTTGCATTGATCCTGACAAGTATATTGACCTGCTATTTAAAAACCATTCAGGTTCATAGCTTGGACATTTGACAATTTATGCTTTATTTAGAACCCTGCTCGGTCCAGTTACATATTATCTCCTAATTACCCATAGGCATTAGGAATCTACTTGAGGATATATACATACACACACACACACACATTTTACCTCCTCTTTCTTTACTTACTACCTTGTGCCTTAAGACTCAAAACTATATTATTGCTGGACATTGGTTGTTATTGCACCTGACAGCCAAAATAATATTCGTTTCTTTTCTTCCCTTTTGCTAACAAAAGGTTTCTTAGAAATGTATTAATTAATATCTTCCAACATGTATAGTATGTGTGGAAAAGTGTTCTGTGTCAATTACATTTCTCTTTTTGGGTACATTTCACTAGAGCTGTTTTGTAATTTATGATTATCGTTTATAGGGCACATATGTATGTAATAGTGTGGGTGATTCTGTGTAAGGTTTGGTTTATTATTATTATTATTATTATTATTTGTTTTTGGGTGGGGTATTATTATTATTATTATTTTTTGGGTGGGGTAGGGGGGGTGTTGTTGTCCGGCACAGAAGCTTTAAACATTTAAGCATACTGTGAATTTAATTGGCTTGTCTTGAAATCAAATTCATGCCAAAAAATTTTCACCGGCATTTGCCACTAAATACCTAGGAGCTTGCCTTGGTCCCCTTTTCAGTTATTGAAGCATAATTTTGCTTCGGTGCATTTTTTTTTAAGTTGTTGAATATCTCATCTTTGCTTCTCCTTAATGCAAAATACATTTGTTATTGTCTGATTGCTCCCATTAAATTTGGGCTATGCAGCTTATATTTTGTCATTGATTATGAGGAAATTAAAAGTATCTCTTGAATATTCAGACTATATGATCTGCCTTGTATTTTACTTTTAATTTTGGTCCTTTAGCTGAGTTCTTAAGATGGAGGTCCTAAGCTAAACCCTCAACAAACTTACTTATTTAGTAGTGATAGTGATCTTATAGCTTCACCTGTGCCTGCTGTTAGTTTGAAATTTTGATACATTTAAATCACTCTTTGTTCTTTTGTTAGGTTGGATGCTATCACCGAGAGCGAGAAAAAGGCAGGAGCTGAAGGTGGAGGGGGATTAGTGCTAAATTTTAGATTGTTTTATGTTAGTGTAGATCACATGTTCTCACTCTTGTATAAGTTCTATATACAAGTTCTACCATTCTAGTGAAATCTTGTAGAAAAATATATGTTTTGGATACATGTAGAAATTTCAACATATACCTTTAGTAGCCACTTGTATGATTCACAAATTGTTTTGAATGGAAGTATTTTGCTTTGGCATTATCTTATTCATTACACTTCGGCTTCAACTTGCATCCTTTTTTTATTTTTGGATCAAACTCTTCCATCAATTTGTGACCGTACAGGCATCATCAAAATTATTCAATTTAAAGCATTACAAGAAATTAGAAATAAAAGGCACACAATCAATTACATTTTATTACATTCTCAAACCAATATCAATAAAGAATAACTATATTTCATTACGTTCTTCTCGGTTTGTACTGTAAATCCTTGTAAAAGTTTTGTAAATGAACATGAAACTACTTAAGTGTCAAAACTAAAGAATACATTCAATGTTTCATTGATATTGAAAAATGGCTTCAATGCTTCAAAACATTTTTCTGGCAAGATACATTGAACATCATCGCAGCTAAGGCTAATATTTTATCCTGTTATTATTCCATATAACCTTTTGGGACAATAAATGGACAATAAAAAAGTGCATAAAACAAACTCTTTGTTCATAAGCTCAATTGCACCCAAATCCAACTGCAATTTCTGCTTTTTTGTATAACATAGAAATGTCCAAGTAGCATTAAAGTTAATAAATAAATACCATATCTGTATAACATAGAAATGCCCAAGTAGAATTAAAGTTAATAAATAAATACCATATCTGTATAACATAGAAATGCCCAAGAAGAATTAAAGTTTAACTAGAAATATTTGACAATTTTTTATTGAAAGAAAAATAGCATCACCAAAATTTCAAACATTCTTTTGAACCAAAATAGCATAACCAGAATATTTTGGAAGGCCTTAGCATATATACTTAAAAATTTGGGCTGAACTTGTTAAGCATGATTGGTAACAATTCAAGCAACCAAAAATGCAAATATTTCCATACGAAACCAAAAGAGCCACAGTTTGTATCTTTAAAATGAACTACAAGAAACAAAATTTACTATTCACCAATAAAATACTCATCTACATAGTCAATCCAAATTTAGAAAGGGAACAAATACCTAAAAATATTTAGGAAAAAAAGAGAAATTTCATAATGATTTTTTAGCATACATCATGAGTTCATGATGCTCACAACATTATCAATCATAACATAAATAAATGATCACAGCTGATTCCTGTGAGTGTAATCTAAAACGCATATTTCCAATACTCTTTTGCACTGGATGGGCCCTTAGGACTTGTAAGCACCAACAAAACCAACAAAGCAATGGCAAACACCTATAGCCTAGTTTATCATCATACACATAAGACAATCTACACTTTCACCAAATTCACAAAGTTTTGGATTCAGATTGCCACTTAACAAATACAGAATGAAATATCATTCTTCATTTAACTCTTCTATAAAGCCATGTCCTCCACTACTGCAGTCACCCAAGAGAAATTTACACACCGTACTCAACTTTAGTCTCAGCCTCTGCCATAGCTGTCAGTGGCTGAAGAGCTTTGAGAGGATTCATAATGATACCACCTATAAGCCCATATTCTTTGGCTTCTTTTGCACTCATGAAGAAATCTCGGTCAGCATCCTGATTGATCTTGTCAAGATTTTGACCAGTGTAATAGTCGAGATACCCATTAAGGTTTGCTTTATGAGGCAACATTTCATTTGCCTAAGAATCATGTCTCTTGTTTAGTAATTAGGATAGTGTTTATAAAATTATATAATAAATAAGAAGAATAAAAGAGATGACAAGCGGATAAATAGAAACTACAGTTATTATATAGTAATATGACTGTCCAAATATTAATTATGTCATAGGTGGGTTTCCATTCCTATAATTTAAATTGGTTTCCAGGTGGAATTTTAAATTATAATTGGTTATTCTAAAATTCCCTCACCAAGAAGTAGTTTAATTTACTTGTTTGAAGGCTATAGCTACATATATATCTATGCGTGAAAGCCAGAAAGAAAATGAAACACAACATGAACACCAATGTGTTACTCACTCTAGTACATAGATAATAACCCTCTGGAGTTTGGATACAAGAAATGAAACCAACAACATATATCAACTGCGGCAACAAAATCGAAGTTTTTTAATGTTCTCTTTGATCTTGTTGTATGCAAGATTTCTGAAACGAATCCTTTGTCATAGCATGGTACATTTATCCATAGAAGCTGACACATATAAATCGAAGTCCTATGTTGTATTACATATGATGCCACTAAATTCTATTGTGGCTGATCGAACATTTCCTTCATATGTGTTTGCCTGTTGGTTTCCTCCAAACGAATGCTAAATTCTCAATGCAACCATGGCCCAGATGCATAGATTCAGCTACTCGAAAGAATGGAACAATTCAAGTAGAAGCTGGAACATTTCTATGCCTAAACATGGATTAATATGCCAAGCAAAGTCATACAAACACAAGGTAAATCACTCGCAATAAATGGTGGCACAGAAAATCTTAAGAGACTGAAAACAAATTGACGTAAACTACCACACAATATCTACATTTCTTCCACCTTTCAAACCTCCTTCTTCAAAGTCAGCAAAGCCAACATAACCATGATCAGGGGCAGACCTATGGTAGGGCAGAGGGGGGCCATGGCCCCCCTCCCCCCCTCCCACCTCCATTAAATAAAAAAATGGTATACAAAAAATTAAGTTTGCCCTTAAATATAAATATATATATATATATATATATATATTTTTGTCACTCTTCCTTTAAAATATTTAGATATTGATTTTCAAGAAAGGAAATAAGTAAATAAATTCATGCCCCTTTAACTAAAAAACAAAATAAAAAAATAAATATGAAATAAACAAAAATCGTGCACAGAATAAGAAACACTTATTTTATATGTTGATGTGTTTTATAATATGAAATGTTTAAGAAATACTTATTTTGTATGTAGTATTTTATTGAATATTAAATAGTTTTTATTTTCATATATTTTTTTTTTTTTTGGATTTAAGCTTTGGCCCCCCTCGGGTATGAATCCTAGTTCCGTCCCTGACCATGATTAAAAAGTTGTAATGCATATCAGATTTAGCTAATTCAACAAATCAAAGCACACCAAACTCTATCCATGATTAACCATTAAGAAGTAGCTACTAAGTTCTGATCCATAACAGATTTAAGGTTAATTTAACATAATAAAGCACACCAAACTCTCACATGCGCACATATGAGTCAACAACCCAAAACCCAGCTCATTAATATAATCAGTTGTATCACCATAAACAACAACAGAAAAACCTTCATTTGGGTACCTCTGAATTATTCTTAAAAGAAAAATATAACTATAAATTTCAGAAATAAAGCAATTCAAATAAACAAAACATTAGATTCGCGAAAGCTCTGATTACCACCTAAGAGCATTCACATAAGTCTCAACAGCATTTTAGATAAACAAACACAAAAGCCCCAATTTTTCAAACCCAAGCAGATCATCAAGCTTTATACTGAAAAAGGAGACCCAGTATCTAAACAAGGATTCAGTCACTTCTAAAAGGCAAATAAAAAGAGAAACAAAAAGAAAAATAAAAGAGAAAAGGCAATAAGGAGAAAGAGAGGAGGACCCCACGACCACCAGTGGTGGTGACACCGGCGATGGCACCTCTAGCGGCCAAAGGAGAAAGATAAGAACGTACTGGATCTACTGCCGGTAGTGGAGGTGTGGGATGCGGTGGCTATTAGCAGTAGCCATGCAGATTCAGCAATGGTGTGAGAGAGATTTTTTTTTTTTTTTTTTTTTTTTTTTTTTTATGGGAAACTTTCAACTTCATTAAAGCCTCAAACCAACAATAACATCATGGAGAAGAGCTTGTTCAAGAAAACAAGGAGTCTCTTCGATCCAAACTGAGAAATTAACAATGCTAGAAGTATGTTTGGCTAATAAATGAGCAGGCCTATTGCCTTGCCTCCCTACATGAGAGAAAACTACCTTCCTAACCTCCTGAGATGCAGACAATGAGCCATACACCAAAGCAGCCATTGCCGTGGGTGGGGGGGACAACTCCTTCAGGGCATTAACTAGGATTTGGGAATCAGATTCAAGCACAAAGTCTTGGATGAGCATATCTTTGGTGAACTGAAGACCACATTCAATGGCCTTAGCTTCGGCTTCAATAGCAGCAGGAGGGAACTTATCTTCTTACTGCAAGCCCCAACCAGCCTACCTAACTCATCACAAATCAGAATGCCCACACCAGCCGATTTATTAGCTGCAAAGACAGCACCATCCACGTTGATCTTGTAAGAGTTTGGAGGTGGGGGGGACCATGAGGCAGGGGCTTTCAAAGACTACATAATCTTGACAGTTTGGCTGGACTGAAACTCCCCTAAGTAATTTAAGGCGCTATGAATTACAGCCAACCCAAGTTTCTTCACTTCACCGTTCCTTACTTCATTCCTATTAGTCCAAAGCATCCAAGAAATCGTGATGATCTTCTCAACCAAAACTTGTTCCCATTTGGCAATCATGACTGCATACCATAGTAGGTCCATAAAGGAATAGAAATTAAGATTCGTACCCCTAGGGAATAAATTTGCTAGTGCCCAAATGTCACGAGTCCTTTGGCAAGCCCAAAACAAATGACCCGAAGATTCCACCCAACTTTACACTCATCACAGCAGCCATCTGTTAAGACCTTCCTTCTCACTAAGTTATCTTTAGTAGGCAGAATGTTCTTGCATGCTCTCCACGTGAAATGGCGGATTTTATGGGGAATATTGACCTTCCAAATGTATTTCCAAAATTTCTTGAGATTACTATCATCAGAAACCATCCCATAGGCAGCCTCGTAGTTCATCTCTACAGCCAACTTGTACGCACTTTTCACACTGAAATGTCCATTTGCTGTTGGGGCCCAAACCTGTCTATCATCTGGTCGCCTCGAGCTCAAAGCAATTCCTTGTATCACCTCGGCTACATGAGGAAGAAAAAGACTTTGGAGAACTTCCTACTGCCATACACCATCTCCAACATCAATCAGAGAGGCTATCGTGGCCTCAGGACGGGGGTTAGATGGAGGGGAAACAACTTTGTGGGAGGGCAAAGAAGGCAGCCACTTATCTTTCCAAATCTGGATACCATGCCCATTGCCCACCTGCCATCTCAAGCCCTTCTTTACAACGTCTTGGGCAGCCAGGATGCTCCTCCAAGCGAAAGAGGGAATAGAACTTATCCCGGCTTGAACAAAGTCAAAATTAGGAAAGTATCTGGCCTTGAAAACTCTGTAAACCAGAGAATCGCGACACAATTGCAAACTATTGAAAGTTTTTGAATTTAGTACACAAACTATTGAAAGTTTGTGTACTAAATTATGATAGGCTAAAGCATTAAGGAGATAAATTATAATATACCCCAAATTATAAAATAATTTTAAAAAAATAATGACATTTTTAAAAAAATTCTTGAGACTTTTGATAATTGAGTTTTAACTAGAATACTATTTTAATTTGTTTGAAAACTTTGGTAATAGAATTCTATTACAGTAAAATATGTGAATAGTTTTAATGTACTTAAAGGAGTCACAATGAGAAATTATGTCATACAACTTGTAATGAGTCACAGGATGCAAGAATGACGTGTAAGACCTAATTTTATTATTAAAGAAAAAATTATGATAAATTAATAAATAATATAAAATAATTATTGGTAACTGAGTTTCCACACATTTAAAATAAATTTCAGCATTTAGGGCAATCACAACTTGGAGGAAAAAACTTGTATTATATGATATGGTACGTGCTTTGGATGTGACCTTAGTATGTAATTTTTTATGAATGTACATTTTGGTAACTATAACTAAATTTTTTTGAGAATATAAATTATTTAATTTCATTACTCTCATTTAGTGTACAAAGGTCTTATAATTCAAATAAGAATAAAAATACAAAAATGATAAAAAGAAAAAGAAAAATAAAAAAGAGAGGATGCCCACTTGGTGCAACATGTATGATACAACTTTTATTATATATTATATGAGGTAATTTGGCTATTAGTTTATTTAATATTAATTTATTGTAAATATTTTGGTGAAAATCACTAAATAATTTATTGTTATATATAATTTCACAATTCTCATATAGATACGTACGTTGATGAATAAAGGGGTAGAAGAAGTACAGTGCCAATTTATTTCAACCTATTGATAGATTTTATTTTACTATTTCTGTTTTTGTCAAAATTATGTCACAACTAATGGATAGTGAAGCATGACATGTAACACCTAATTCTATTAAAAAATATAATAAACTAATAAGTACTGGTACGATCATCATCGTAAGAGAGTTTTCACAAATTTAACATAAATTTTTAATATTTAGGGCATACACAATGCGGAAGCCTAAATTTTTAATATTACATTCTCCTTTGAAGATTCAATCATGTGACTATTTAACTAAAAATTATACTTCCATTCCATGAGAAAAAATCTATATAGCAAAATCTTAAAAGGAGAACCTAAAGAACAACATATAAATACTGTACCTAAGTCTTGCTCATATATATATAGTGTAAAGAAATATTATATCCACAACATTTATTTTGAGTTATAACTAAGAAAAAAATTATTAAAATAATAAAATTTCATTTAAATATACACATTTGGTAATAAAAATATAATGATAATAATTTTATTTTTATATAATTCAATAATTACAACAATAAATTAAATCAGAATAACATGTAGTTTTGGTACAAGGGTAGTATTTTAAACTTTTTAAAGCGTTTATAAGAAAGTCTGACTTTGAGTAAACTAAGTTAATAATTTTAGGCTTCTCAAAAAAAGTTAATTATTTTAATATACTCTTAATGTGCCACATAATATGAGAAGGACCTCACTCCCTCTCCCTTTGTTTGTGTGTGTTTTTGTCTCTAAAAAAACGTTTTATATATCCACTTCTGAGGAACAGAGAGCTTGGTAATTGTACCAGCATATGCCGAATTTTGTCCAAAAGCTTCTATTAGAAATGCTAAATGTATCCTCTCAAAAAAAGAAAGAGTTAAATATTGTTGGTTAGCTATATATTCACCCACCAAAATCCGAAGAAATTGAAAATGGAGGCCGAATAGGTCTCAACTGTCTAAGGTCAAAATTCAGCCGAAAAAAAAAACTAAGGTCAAAGACTCTTACTTTAGAAGTTTTAGAAGTTAAAACTTGCACGGACAGGCCCCATATGGCCCAGTTCTTTGAATCAGTCATTCACTCCTCAAAACAATTTTTTTTTTCTCACTGAAATAAACCCAAAGCCCAACAACTTACTATTAAATCCTTTTTTTTTAACAAATAATAATATATAAATTATTATTATTTTAAAACAATGCACAATAGATTTTACGATTTTACAGTTTATTAAGGTGATTGATTGACTTTAATACAATATCACTTTCAATGAGACAACTATTGACATTATTTTTATTATACACTAATCATAATCTGTCACCTCACTAAATATAAAAAATGTAAAATTTATTGTTTCTTCATATTTATTATTTTTCTTTTTTCATTCGATTCAAATGCTTGTTTTGTAAGAATAAAGTGCAAACTGCAAAGCAAGAAAAAGAAAATCTTGTCAATGACCTCTAAATCAAATAGCATCTTGGTGTATTCAACAAAAATATACAAGGCTTAAATTGTATTTCAAAAGATTGTTATGGTTATTTCTTTCATGTTCGTAAGGCTAAGTTCCTAGTATTTATTTAACCTTACTAAAATACAACAATCAAGCTTTAATCTTAAAATTTGAAGTTCCGACTATGGATTTTCAACCTTAATTAGGTGCATTTGTATAAGCTGCTAGAAAACGGTGTTTTGAATTTAAAATGAGTGTTTGTAAAAAAAAAAAAAAAAAAAAAACTATGAAGAATTGTGGTTACAAAACAAAGTTTTAGATTTAAAAAACGCTCTTTTAAACTTACAAAAGTCAAAACGCTTAACCAAACCGAGGTAATTGCAATAGATGTAAAATACATAAGATAAGGAAAGATTGCGGGACTTTGAAACAACAGAGAACATTGTAAGAAGTGGGGGATTAGTCTCAAATTTATTGCCCCAGTTGTGTTGTACGCATAGAGCCTGTGGGTTTCCCTTTGTTTTTTTTTTTTTGGCAGTAGTTTTGTTTTATAGCTATGGTTATGACTTGTGAGGCCGGTCTTCTGTGTGGATTTTTCTGTTTTCACATTCTTTTTCCCATTTTAATAACCTCATTTTTATTAATAAATAAATAAATTAACAAATTCAACTAAATTTAGAAGTTAGAACTATGTTTACAGGTATATGAAGTGGTCCAGAAGGACCTATGATAATACTTATATATCTACATCTTACTTTGGTTTACTTTAAGAGAGATACAATTGTTATTTCATTTGACTCATAAACCATACTTTTGGATAATGTTTTTTGAGATATTATGTTATCTATTAAGTATTAACCATATCAAATTATGGGTTTGGTTGTAAAGAACTTTACAACCATTTATTGAATGTGCAATCCACATTTATCCATATAATTTCTCAACACAATTAGTCTAATCACATAAAATTTAATAATTTTTTTTTTCACAATTTTTGAGACGTGATATTATGATTGATGTACAATAAAAATGGTTTCAATAGTTGGCTATGTGAAAGCAAGGACGGACCTAGGATTTAAGGACACCCTTTCCAAATAACAATAATATTTAAAAATTTTCGTTAGTTGCCTGGTTTTGAAAGAATGTGTGAAACTAGCATCTCGAGTTTCTAAAACTCGAGATTTTATTAGAACTCAAGTTTCTAAAGCTCGAGTTCAATGTTTTTGTGCTACCCTTAGCTTGACAAAATTGCCAAGTGAAGCCACGTAGAAATCGAGTTTATAAGACTCGAAATCTGCAGAATAAAAACAAATTCACAGCACTTTCAAACGGCTCATTACAAAATCCTCAAAGTTCAAACGCTCACTCACTCGAACACCCTTTCACTCCACCCTCTCAAACTCACTCACTCACTCACTCATTCATAAAGCAAATTCGTAGCCCAATGCTGAAGCAAATTCGTAGCCCACTGTCACAAAGGTAGTCTCTCAAGCAATCGTAGCTCATTATCAACGTCGTTCGTAGCCCACCGTGCTGAAGGTACTCTCTCTTTCTTCTCAATACTTTGTCGTTTTTGCTTCTCAGATTCCTCTGTCTCTCTCTCTCTTTCTCCAATTTTAGATTTTGGAATTTCATGATGTGACCTAGGGTTTTTCGAATCTTTTTGGGTTTTTTTTTTTTTTTTGGTGTGTTTTTTTGTTGGTGTTCTGAGAATATGATTATGTTTTGGCAATGACATTAGTTTTTATGTGATTGTTAGAATTGAAAAAAAAATTAAATGTGGTATTTCAAGGAAATCCAAGTACCCATTTTTGGATTTGATTCACAGATGGCATTTTGGAACTTTGATTCACTTTTGAGGCAAATACTTTGCTGAAATATTGTTTACTAAGCTTATTGGGTGTGGATTATTTTGCTGGAATTGATCTTACTAAAAGAAAATTTTCATTAATTTGATTGATAGCTTCATGAGTTTGCTCTGGCAGCAACGTGTATATGACTGGGCTTAATGGATAGGAGTTCCTCTACCTCCCAGTGACCAAAAAAATTGTTACTTCTTGCACAGGATACAAAACACCCAGTTTAATAGTTATACATGAATTCTTTTAATTATTTGTTTTCAACCTAGTTCTTTGAAAACCTGTATTATCTTATCTTCACAACAAAAATGAATTATCTAAAAGTTGGAATTTGAAACTCTGGATGATAAAATGGGGTATATCAAATTTTGTCTCCTAACAATGGACTTTGTTGATTATGAACTTTATGCATTTTAGTAGAATATCTTTCAATAGAATTTCAATTATTGTCATAGTTTCATTTCAAGTTTGAAGATATTTTTGTTCTTTGTCATAATAAAACATATTATGAGGTGAGAATAATGGCATAATATTAGAATACATAAATGTTTGTTCTTGTGACCTGTTTGGTTGCTTAGAAAGTATGGGTTAAGATAAAAATATTTTTGATAATTTTTCTTTAGTATATTATTGTGTTTCTTAGGACTCCCTCTAGGCAGCAATATGGCATGGGGAATGACTATTTTTGCTATATGAACATTCGAATCCAAGCCAATGGTTTTACCTTTTTTTTCCCCTCTCGTGTAAAGCAAAAAACAAGAAGAGCAGCAACAAGATTGACATTTCTATTTTTGCCCTCAGATTTTTGAAAATAAGTTTAGAAAAAAAAAAAAAAAAAAAAACTTTGAATAGCCATTTACCATTAATTTATGCTTAATTTGAAATGAAGTCCCCCCCCCCCCCCCAAACTGCACATATGTGTGTAACACACTCGAGTTTTAATGTAGATCTTGAGTTTCTAAAACTCGAGATGCTACTTTCCATTATTTTTTCAAACATTGCCTAACTTACTATATAGAAGTCCCTCACATTGCTAGTTTGCACATTCCCTCTAGGATTTAAAGCTAGAGGGGCCGGAGACAAGCAAAAAATAACAAATAAAAAAAATTCACAACTGCATCCATATATGTTGAATTTAAATTCTTTTTGTAGGGTGAATGGGCCCAGGGGTATATATTGGGCCAAAGGCCCAATCCGAGGACATTAAATGGTCCAAGGATGGGAGAATATCGACCCAAGAAGCAATGTTAGTGGATAAAGAGGCAAAGGTTGATCAAGGTCATCTTGGAAGGTGGTCCGAGGAGGAGTCCGTCCTCGGCTAAATAAAGCCGAGATAGGAAAGTGTTGTCCGATGTCCAAAAGCAATGTTCTAGGAGATCCTGTAAGTAAGGGTATGCATGGTGGATGTGTGGGATAGAAAGAAGGGCTATGAAATATCCAAGATAAAGCTACTACCACTATATTAAATGCTCTGCAGCTAAATCTCTAGCCGCATTAATAGATAAGTGATGTCTAAGCATCAAAGTTCAGCCTTACAGCTATTACCAAAGACTTCAAGGAATGACTGATGGGACAAGTATCCAAACTAGTAATCTGATCCATGCATGGAGGATGTAGAGAGGAAGAGAAAGGATATAAAAGGGAAAGGAGACATTCTGGAAAAGGGGGGATTGGAGAATAAAGAGAGAAAAACACTATAGACTGAATATTTATGTAATTTGCATTTAAAGAAGAAAGGAGTTTAAGGTCTCACTCCTCGGCTTAAGTTCGAGAACAGTTTTTTATCATATAAACTTGTCAATCACTATTGCTTTATGATCTAGAGCTATTACCGTTGTTAACTAAGCCCACAAACAATTAGAATTAGAACTCACTCTCTATAAATTTATTGTATCGAGCTCTTTGGGCCTATACCCTCTCTATTATTGGGCTTAGGTACAAATTGTGACCTTACACTTTTCTTTTGAAAAAAAAATCAAATATTGTAGTTGATTTTCTCATGATCTACAAATAAAATAAAAACTATATTTTTTATCTCACAAAAGGACTAATCAAACATTGACAATTTTATTTTGATAAATTTGTGTCACATATATATTATATTATTTATTTCATTTTGTTTCTTTATCTTTGTTTTTTTTCTCTTTGTCATTTTGTCTCTTTATCTTTGTCACCCATTGCCCCAAACACACCAATACCCCCACTACTAATTTATAATGCATTATATGTCATTTATCTCCTTCTTTCTCTTTATCTCTGTTGCCTATTCCCAATATTGTCCAACTACCAAGAAACAGTCAAAGTGTCAAACAATCAAATGCTTTACATATTGTCACTTTATAAATCACAATTCACTGTAAAATACTTTAGCAAAAACTATATATAAATCACAACTCACATATCACTCTCCCACTTATCAGTTGCACAAAAAAAAAAAAAAAAAAAAACACACACACACACACACAATCAAAGACCTACAATCATCCTCAAAAAAAAAAAAAAAAAACCCTACAATCAGTCAATCACAAATTCACAACATAAACATTATATCAATGTTATGTTAGGTTTTGAAGTTTAAAGAGAGAAAAACTACTTGAAAGGGTAGATTGGAATTTTGGGATGGAGGCTAGAGGCTGCAGCTGCCGGAGACGATGGTTGGTTGGGTAGATCAAGGTGCCTAAGGCGCTAAGGGCAGTGGTAGCGACGTGGGTCTGTGGCGGCTGAGGCTAGGTGGCGTGATGGTGGCCTGTGGCAACGTTGTGTGAGGCTGACGATCTGTGCGGCGCCTTGGCTAACTACTGACTCTCGTCAGTACTCAGTATTCTCTCTCAATCTCCCCACTCCAATCACTCTTTCTTGGTCTCTGACTTTGTGTCTCTGTTGTCTTTGTCTCTGTCTCTCTCTTTTTAAAAAATTTATCTGAATTAGTTTCTAGGGTTAAAAGTGTTAATGGGTTTAAAAATAATAATTAGGCTGGGCCTGGCGGGGTTGGTCAGGGTTGGGCTAAGGGCCCGGTAAGGGTTGGCTAGGCTTAAAGTATTATATATAACCAATTTTTTTTTTTTTTGAGTCATGGGGTGCCTGGGCCCCCTACTGGGTCTGTCTCTGTGTGAAAATGATGTTACATCAATCTCAATTTGCCACATGAGCTAGTTGTATAAACAATTTTCATTAAAAAAAAACAAAGTCAATTTTTTTTTTTTTTTATAAACAATTTTCATATATATAAAAAAAAAAAGAAGTTAAATTGTTTATACAGCATTGTATAAACACTTTATAAAAATATTTCTTCTTTCTTTTGGCATGATGATAAACTTCACTTCAGTTTCCATTAACTTCATTGATTTTTTTTTTTTGGGGTTTTTTGTTTTTGTTTTTGTTTATTTACAATAGAGATCCCTTGAACTTGTAACTTGTAAGATATAAATTGAGGGATTATAATAAAACCCCTTCTGGTATACATAAAATTTAATTCTAAGGCTTTGTGTAGCTTGTTTACTATTACTAGAAAAAGATTTAAGGGATAATTACAGTAAACCCACCTGTGGTTAGGTACGTTTTCACTTTGCTTACCCGTGGTTCAATCATTTACATTTTGCCCACCTGAGGTGCCTTCCATTAAGGATCTATTACCCATCTCTCCTTTTGCCGTTAGAAAAACACATTTTTAGGGAAAAACAAGCATAACAAAGATCAAAAACTGAAGGTTTTGTATTGCTTAAGAACTTCTTTGAGAATAAAACACAGGAATAGCACACAAATTAAAGGCTCAATGAAATCACTTTTAATCTATATCACTATCAACAATCTCATAACAACTCAAAATTGTGAACCAATTTTTACAAGAAGACCAACAATCTCAAAACAACCAGCAACTTTATTAACAAAAGAGAGTGAGATAGAGATAAGCAATCAACAACCAAAGAATGAGGCAATGAGAAATCCAACCATGGGTTTGGATTGTGGTGGATCAGCCATGGGTTTGGTGGCGTGGTGACGACCCTAGGTGCTGCTTGTGCCTCTCCTAATTCTCAACCCTTTTCTACACAACCAAACACCACCAATTAAGGAAAGGAAAGGAACCTTCCAACTTCAAACACACCCCTAATTCCAACTTCAAACCCACTCTGAATCCCGGCCACAGTAGCAAAACACCTGAATAAGCAACCTGACAAAACCAAATCCAACGATAACGGAACCAATCTCTCTTTGCCGCCGATAGCAAGCAACGACCCGATTCTGTCGTGGGTTTGGACCCACACTGCTATGGTTCACATGGGTCAGCCAAAGGATTGAATCGACGCCGCTTTTGAGCTCGCTTCACTGGCCAAAGACAACTAGAGAGGTGGGTTACGGAAGGCTAACGGGACTAACCTCAGGTGGGCAAAGTGTAAATGATTGAACCATGGGTAGGCAAAGTGAATACGGACCATACCACAGGTATGTTTACTGTAATTATCCCAAGATTTAGTACTAACAAAACTCTTACGGCAAGCAATAATTATCTCACATGTCTGCTTCATGAAACGAATCTCTCAGTACATTGAAGAATAGCCCCAAACTGGTCGCACTCTACATACCCCATTGACAAATTGGCAACCATACAATCAACCAACCAACATACAAAAAGTAATTTCATCATTGTCAGCTACTAAACTTTTTAACAAAGACTACAAACACTTAAATTATAAAGTGCTATGTTAGTCGTTTACTTCAGAGAATAAATTTTGAAGTCAAGAGTTAAAGGTCCTTTTATAGTGATATAATAGGACTAAATTGTTTGGACTTCAATTCATCTAATAGCTTCACTAAAAGAGAAATTTCACAAGCTGTCTATAGCAGTTTCAGCTCTAATGCTGATATTCCAGCTGATTACAACATGCCAAAACACATTATTAGATTTGCCTATCTTATTTCTCAAAACAAAACGTTGAGTTCTAGCCATACTGATTGTAAGAATGTTATTTACATAGGAATATGAAATCAATTTCTCAGGCCAGCAGATACAACATGTTGTCACCAACTGAGAAACATTTTTATCATGACTCGTTAGATGTAAGAACCTCCACCTTTTCAACTTGAATGGGCATTTCAGCCTTTTCAGGTGATCTTATTGACCATTGAATCCATGAAAATAACTTCTCAAAGTGGAAGAGGTGCTTTCGGACATGGCAGATATGTACAGTATAGAGCAATGCAGCCAATGTCACCAGCATAAAGGATATCAAAGTCAACTGCCAGAAATCCTGAAATACAAGACAATAACAATAATGGAGTTAATTTGGTTCAGAGCATCATATTTCTAAATTGACACAAGAGTCTGGTGAACACAATCCACATGTGACATGATACACTTCTCAATTGTGTGGCATGAAGAACTAATCATATTTCCACCACAACCAAAAGTCAAATAAGGATGAATGGTACTAAGAAAAACACAATTTCTTAAGTTATCAAGCGTGTTAGAGTACAGTAAGCCCTATAGGCCCAAAGGCCAGGCCTATTAGTATTACTAGTACAGTACTCCCATTTCTTATACATCACTCATTTTGTGCACCTATACACATAGCATACAGGCTTCTACTTGTACAGGTTACAAATACAGAAATATAGAATTTCCTTCTGCTCTTTTATCTGTTTCTTAAACTTAAAGAAACTGAGAAGCAGAGAATCTGAAAATTTCAGGATAGCCAAAAGATTCACCAAAATAATAATGATTAATGATAATCTCTTTCAATCTCGCCCTCTCTCACGACACACACAGATTGGAAGGATGTTTAAGTGCTCTTACTGAACTAATGCATACTCCAGAGCAAAGCATAACCTGAACATACATGCATCAATCCAATGATATTCCATTAAGCCAAAACCAAAAGCTAAATAAGGTCACCTGGGGATTGGAGATAATTATTCCCATGACATAAGTCATCAAATCTAAAATAGACTGCAGAGAGTTCTGAACTCCTCCCACAACACCGCGATCAGATTCAGGAACACGATCCTATTTACAAAGGAAAATGAGTGAGAAACTGAGAATACAAGTTGAAATTATTTTTTAATAATAGAAGAAAGAGAGATATTAAAATGTATAAGTACTAGTTTGCTATAAATTTGCTTTAAGTGTATAGTCCTAGTTTTGTTTCTGGGGTTTCTCTACCTGCATTTGTTGGATGACAGATAAGTCAAACATCCACAAACCAAGCCGAGATGTTGCTACTCCAGCCATCAACATATACGCGGATAAAAGGCCATTTTGCACAAATATTGAAGCAACACATAGTATAAGGCAGAACCACTGCATGAAAACCACATAAACTCCATAAATTCAATGGTCAATTAGGAGTAACTTTGACGAAGAATGGCCTATCACACAAATAAAATTTACTTAAAGAATCACTATTTATATCTGTATTTTTAGAAAGGGAAAAAATGCAATTGCAAGTTATTAAAATTTACAAATGGGCATGTGACTTAAAAATAAGTAATACTACTAAATCTATTTTCTGACTACCAAATGACCTGTTATGTGTCTACTGAAGTTTTCACCTGAAACCAGATAGACCAGAGTCCAGTTCTAAGTGTTGAAATGTGAGATTGTAATATTGGGTATACAACTGTTGCAGCTATTCCAATCACAGCACTTACTCCACGTGCTAACCCTATAACATAAGCAGGTACACCTTCCCATTCTAAAGTAGCCGTCATCAAAGTTCCAAAGCTGGATAAACAAAATCAGTAAGAACTTGTTCAACATTCAGCTAAGCCAAAAAAACAGCATGGAAAAAATATACACAGAGACTCAGAGAGAGAGAGGAAATTTTATGTACTTTGAGGTGTAGTTAGAAGCAATTAGAAGGAAAAATAATCAGACGTAAAATACATGGCAATTAAGGGGAGATAAGACCTGTGGAAAATAGACAACCTAAAACATATTTATATATTCATTCACTCATTAAGAAGTTGTAATTGATAGATTACCACCTGTCCTGAAAGCTTAAACTACCACTTGTCCCTAAAGTTTAAGATGTTAGGAAATGATGAATTTGATCATTTAACCATTATTCCAAGAGTAATTAGGTTCTCACCTAAGGACGGTGAAATAGAGCAAAGCCAGAGCTAATCCAGGGAGCACAACATCTTGTTGCCAATACACTTTCCATGCATCAAAACAAGGTATCCATCCAAATATACTCATGAAACAGCTTTCCTCTGCCAATGCTGAATTGCCTCCATCATCAGAAAGCAAGCTATCTCTCTCTTCAACACTAGGTGAAAGTCTTGAGACCCTCCTTTGACTACTTTCACCTAAAGCAGGTATCCCATTATATACAGAGATAAAAAGCCAATATTCCACCCAAATAGTAATAGCATTCCACAGTGCTAAAAACACAGCAGATGATGTTAGTGACACAAAGCTGATAACAAAGCCAGATAATACAGGAGCTCCTAGCTTGCTTATTAGATCAATTCGCCTGATAATTGAATTCAGCTTTGTCAGCGTTTCTGGAGGATGGCCTTCTGATATCACAACCACCCTGTAAATTAAAATTAGATAATATATTACATAAGAGTTATTATTATTATTATTATTATTATTATTTAATATAACAAGTTCCTTATTCTCTGTTCGGTAGCCACGAAAACAAAGGAACTTAAACCAAAAATGACCAAATGGTGTGATAGCAAAAATACAATATAACAAAAATTAAGCATTACTAAGGCACAAATTGAACAAGGATTACAAAAATATGAAATGTTTAATACTTTCTAACTAAGGAAAAATAAATTTTAGATGATATGTCTGGCAGGATCAAATTCTGAATACCAACAATACTGATAAACGTTTCAACTAGAATTACACGCTACTTTTTTTAGTGTAGTGAAATTATGAAGTCAATTTTCACTTGAAAGCCTCTATGCAATTACCATTCCCTTTCAATCAAGATGGTACCAGCGAGGGTTGAAAGTGCTGCAATTGCTCCGGAGACGTTGGTTAATATCACAAGAAAGATGAATGCTGTAAAATTTGTGGACTTCAAGAATGAAAATTTTAGTAGTGCAATCACTGTGCCTCCAGCAATTATATAAGCGAGATTTTGTGCTACCAACCAAAGTCGGAGAACCTGCCAATAGAGTTTAAGATGTATATTTATCTATCAATGATTTAAATTTGTCTCAAACCGCAAGTTCAACCTGCATGCTTATACAAATTACTCAGTAAGTTTAAATTATCATATAATGGTTTGTTCATGTTCCATCCTGTAGATGAAGACAACAAGATTATCTAAGCAAATCAATTGGTGGACAGCTTAGGAGGATTAATTCTTGTCTCTTTCTTTCTTAGTCTATTCTTTTTGCTTTTACAAATGAATAACAGATTTATCAAAGAAGGCAAAGAGGCTACAACCCCAGTACCTTCCAACACATTGTTGTGTTCTACAATAACATAAAGGCCCCATCCGTTTGGAGTGAAAATAGGGAGGATGGAAAACAAATGGAGAAAAATAGGCATTTTTTCCTGTTCGTTTAGTGAGAAAAAATAGGAAGGATGGAAATTCAGGAGAAAAATTTTCCTCCCGGGCCCACAAATATTTTCCTCCCAATTTGGGAGGAAAACTTTGAAAAGAAAAGTGGTGGGACGGGGGCTTTTACTAAAAAGCACCCATCCCACCTGAACGTTCTCTCTTCTTTTCTTTTTTTTTCTTTTTTTTTTCATTTAAACATTACTGAAGGTTTTTTTTTTCAACGTTACTGAAGGTTTTTTTTTTCAACGTTACTAAACATTCTTTTTTTTTTTTTTCAACATTACCTCAAAGTTTTTTTTTTTTTTCAACGTGATCTAATCTAATTTTTACATTATAATAATAAAAATAATAATATAGATTTATATATATGATGCGATAAATTTTATATTATGTAATGACTATAAATAAATATATTTTTTTACATTTTATGTAACAAGAGTATAATAATCAATTTATATAAATTACATTTTTCATCCTTCCATTTTTCTCTCCAACCGAATAAAAGAGTCTTCCATCCTCCCACTTTTCCACCCCTCCAACTGAACACAAAAGGAAAAATTAAATATTTTCCATCTTCCCACTTTTCCATCCTTCCACAATTTTTCATCCTCCCACTTTTCTATTCCTCTAACTGAACACACCCAAAGAGTTGGGAGGGCTGTCTGAAAGGCATTTAAGCAGAACAAATATGCCAAAAATGAACTTGCCAGCCATCTCCAATAATCTTTTAGAAGATAGTCCTGGCTATAAATTGTTAAGGAGAACCATACATTGATTAGAATCCATAAACTTCTCATTGTGCCTGTTCAAGAGCTAGTCATCGGGCAATAATTAATTGGCAAAATATTTTGGGTGTTTCTAGGAGACTTTTGAAAAATTGTTTTATTTTGATGTTCACCAGTCACAAATCTGTCTCTTTTTTTTGTTAGATTATATTACATACGCACCCAATATATCTTAAACTCATGCCCTCACCCTCCATCCCAAATCTGTAAACTTAATATAGTGTACAATGAATAGATTGGTAAGCAAACCTTGACATATGTCAACCTATCCACCCATTGTCCAACAATGGCACCGAAGAGTACGGTAGAAGAAGCTTCTGCCACACCATAGATAGCTGCAAAAAGTAAAGAGTTTGGCCAAATGTTGATCATGTATAAACCAACAGAGAATTCCCACATCCTGCAACAAGAAAAGAATTCAATAAGAACTTGATATCAAACAGTTTGTTGGGTGTGAGGAGTCACCCAATTTGTCATTATTGGCAAAATATTGAAGGGAAAATGCATTGGTCAATATAACCATGTGTTTGGATTTAATCAGGGCACATTCAATCGTCCTCTTTCATTAGACAATGAACAAAATCACATGGAACATGGTCCTCAGATAAACATGTAGGGAAAGATCCAAAAAAAAAAGAAAAAATTGAAAAATAAATCTGGCTGGCTACTTTTTCTTCCTTCAAAGATGTTTCACTTAATACCTCCGTAGTTCTAATTTCTTGGCATAAGATGGGCATAGCTGATAGCTGTAGTATTAATAGATTGTTCACCTGAAATCGATTTGTGTAGTTTATTTGTTGAATTCTCATGCAGTAGCTTTTAATAAAATTTTAGCAACTAATAAATAGCCTTTCAATGGATCAAAATCCATAGCAGTGTTCATACAATCTGAATTTGAACACCTCAATAATAAACTAATTCATAGGAAATGGAAAGAAAAAAAAGAGAGAAAAAAAAACACACACACACACAACAACAACAACAAAAACAACAAATTCAATTTTTAAATAGACCAGATTTGTAAAATTCACTCAACACTTAAAAACATCCAGGGAAGTAAAAATGAAATTATACTGTTTGAAATAGTTCTAAAACATTAAAGGTGAAAGATTTAATTTTTAAAATGTCACAATAGCAGTGAAATAGCTTCAAATTCAATAAGCCTAACAAAAAATGGTAAACAACAACAAGAACCAACTTTAGTCTCAAAATTTTAGTAAAAAAAAAAATTAGTCTCTAAAATTTCAAGCCTTAATCTCAAAATGTTGAAACTGTGATGGATTTTCAATATAAGAAAAAAAAATATTTAAAAAAGAAAAGAAAAACCCAACAATGAGAATGTAATTGTAAACACAGTAGTGACAGAAAATGAGAAATAAACCTGGCTCCCCATCTGGCCAAAAAGTGACCAACGTACAAGTGCGTGAAAAGTGAAGAAGGGATAGAATTGTGTTGAGTATCTAAGAAAGGTTTCGCTAGATGTGGTTCTCTCTCCATCTCATCTATTTCAACCTCTTCTTTCGGATTATTATGCTCACGTTCAAACTTAAAAGTCTTTCTAAGATTTAGTAATTATTGTAATTCTAACTATGGGATATGCATGTGTTGTTGTACATGTATGTTATATCTTGTATGCTATGATGATGATGATGATGATGATATTGATAACATGATTGCATCACCATCTTTTCGAAAAAAACTGCTATGAGTTGGACGTGATGGAAACCCCTCTGAAAGTTGCTGTTACTATACTAATAGTCTATACTACAAATATGTTGTTTGACTTGCTCTAAGATTTCGGGTGTTTTTGTTTCTTCTACAAATATATATACTTATTTTTTTTATTTAATTGAAGATTTAAAATTTAGATCTGGTGCAATAACATGACCATAACCATCAAACCATGCAATTTATCACAAGGTTGTGAGATGTAAAAGTTAAAAATCTAATGATAAAAGAGTAAAAAATTTAAAAAGTAAAAGGTAAATAAAAATTTACCATATTAGCTCTTATATCTTACACCCGATAGTAACTGCATGATTCGAATCCCAATCCAATAAGGGCCATCCTGCAAAGTAAAAAGTTATTGGAAAAATATGCATTATATTTAACAAATTAAACTAGGAGAATATAATTGTCAAGATTCAAGAGTTTTGTAATTTAATAACATTCTTTCTTCTTATACTTATTCTTATTATTATCAAATTAATAATAAGAAAAACTAATCCCTTTAAGCAATTAAAACTCAACCTATCAACTTTGTTGCCTTGTAGACCGTAGAGTTTAAAATATTATTTTTCTAAAGAAATTTGGGTGGCCTAGTTGGTTAGAAATCAGGCCAATAAGTCTTAGGATTTTTTTTTTTTTTTTTTTTTTTTGAGAAGGAATAAGTCTTAGGACTTGAATTCGAGTATCAAATAACTAGCTATGTGTTGGTGCTACTTATATCTCATCTTCATTCTAAACAATTGACCTAACTTAACTAACCGGCTTTATGAAATCCTGTTTAAAAACGGTTAAAGTGCTTTTATGATTACACTCATATAGAAAAGTCACATTAATTGCCCCCTATTCATTATTTTTCTACCAAGAAAAGAATCTTTCAATTCAAGTAACAACTCCTATTCAAATAAAAATTCAAGTGACAACCAACAACCTTTTTTATTGTGTTAAATGGTTGTACAACCAAATGAATTTAATGAATTAGTGATTTAAAAAAAGGGTTAATTTTTTCCCTTTAAGAGATAAGATGGTCTCTCATTTGAATGAACTATTTTTTAGGGGGGTGGGGGGGTTGTTTAAAAACGAAAATTTTACAAAACTAGATTAGGAAGTACATCAGCAAATTTTTTATTTTTTTGTTTTTTTGGGTAACACATCATCAAAAAGTTGACCCAACAATAAACTGACAGTCAGTCGTCTTTACAACAGAGGAGAACAACCCAACAATAAAATAAAGTGTACTTTCTAACACTTTCCCATGTGATTGCTCAACCTCAAAACAAGACCTTTTCCATGAAAAGTCAGATCAAAGAGGTGGATTTTCTCAGTGGAAAAGACAATTTTTATAGTCAGAATTTCCATTGTTTTCTAGTGCAGTGGGGGTAAAATTCGTCTTTGTTTAAGTTCTTTCTTTTTTTCCTTAAAAAAAATGAAAGTCCAATTTGAAGAGGTCTTGTCCTAGCACTAGCACTAGGAGTAGGCAATTGTATACCAGTATATACTATATCCAGGCTTCACCACCTCAGCCCAGGTCCAATAGCAATAAAATAGTGATTAAGTTATTGATTTTAAATTGGGCTTCTAGATTTGGGAGTGATAATCTATTTTGTTTTTTGGTTAAATTGATAGTGATAATCAATTCGTCTTGTTATGGACTCTATTTTAAATTGATAGGTAGTCTTGTTTTTTTTTTTTTTTTTTTTTTGACAGAATAGGTAGTTTTGTTAACGGGTGTTTTTAAGGTAAATGTTAGTAAATCAGTATAGAAAAGTTTTAACATTATTTTTATAAAAAATATAAAAAAAAATCGTCAAATTAATTAATTAATTAATTTTTTTAAAAAATATTTCATAAATTAGTAGCCTTAGAGTATCAGTTAACTTTTTTATTTAATAAATATGAATATTAATATTAGGAGATGCATTCAACCCAAAAATCTAGTCCAATCCAACATTTCAGATTGGTTTTTCATAGATTGATTAGTTAAATTGAGTTATAATTTTTTTTTTTTTGAAATTTAGGTCAAATCAGGTTCTGGTTTTCAAAAACATTTAATCCAATCCAACTTGACCACTAAAGATTGATTTTTAGAACTATCATAGATTAGGATGAATAAAAGACTTTTAATACAAGAGAGTCAGAATAGATTAAAAAAATGCTTAAAACTTTAACTCAATATCGATCCATGCACATTTGCACACCCTATATGGCCATATTTATCTATATACACTCCATATGGCCTATTTAACATAGAAAATATCATGCTTCATGTACATTCTATATGGTCATATTTATCTATGTACACCACGTATGACCTATTTAACATAGGAAGCATCAGTGTATGATACTATACTGACAATAATGCTTGGCATGTCTTTCATGTGGAATTGTGAAGATGATAAAAATTGATGCTAATTGGCTAGTCTAGTTTGAAGTTTGAACTTGGTAGGTAGGCGGTCAATTTTGCTTGGAAAGACATAATGAAGAGGAAGAGCAGTAGCAGGTAGAAGCCATTTTTTTTGTGTTTTGCCAGGGGGCGGCTCTATTCACTATACTGATTACTGAACTCGAGGAACCTCGCAAGTTGTGAACAACTCAGCGTAGATCCAACCAAAACACAGGATCCAACATAGATTTAAAGGTCCATGTAATCATTGTAATTTTTTTTTTCTTTTTGTTTTTCCTGGATCTGCTGCCAAACATGTCAAAAAAAACTGACACCGAACAAAACCTTAATAAATAACAAATGGAAACTAAGATTTGTATTGTCCTTTTTTAGTTTGGTCTGCTAAATGATAGAATATTTGAAATGACACATCACACCTCAAAAAAAGAAAAGAAAAAAGACATCACTTTACAGTCCCTAACGCGAGGATTGGAACATGAAACCTCAGATCTCCATCTTTGATTGAGGAATTCCACACGCATATTCAAGATCATTGTATTGCAAATTTAAGCATAAAAGAAAATTATGTTCATACTGAAACAAGAAAATTTCAGGAGTAAACTGAGGCAAAAAATAACTTTAAAATACATCAAATACCTACTGAAGGGCTACCTCTAGTAACAAATAGCAGAGAGGCAGCCAACCAGTACATTTACACAGTTGCTGAGTTAAATTCATAAATTTATCGTTATAATTATCAAGTTAATTAATTTATAAAAATATTATTATTCACGACCCCATTGAAGACCCCCTTAATGTATGAATATATTATTAATCACGACTCCATTGAAGACCCCATTGAAGGTATCTTGTACATCTAGTATAGGTATCATCTCTCTCACAATATATGAGCTTACAATTGGGTAAGACCCACATGTGAGAGATCCCAATGAGTTCTAGTTCAAGTGGTGCCTCCCCCCTTGAAAGTTCTAGGTAGAAGGTGAATCCATGGGTTCAATACCCATTAGGTGCGCATGTAACCAAACACCAAAATAAAAATAATAAAAAAACCACGTGAGAGACAATGCATAAACCGAAAACATTATAATAATTATTGTTGACTGAGACAGCAACACAGAATTTGCCATGAAACCAAAGGATCCTTTAGTTCAACATACTTGGGCTAAGGCAAACATGCTAGTTGAATGATGTTTCAGATGCTGCCAGCCACTGATTTTGCTTGAATTTTTTTTTTTTTTTTTGGGCATGAATTTTATTCAAATTATAAAATTTTGTATCATTTGGTAATTAAAGAAAACAATGCAAACAACCATTTCCTAGTAATGACTGAAAACCTCAAAGGATTCTTGCCAATGAATGGGCAATGAAGAAATCATTTTCTGATGATAATTAAAAGAATTTGTACAGTGCAATATTTTGGGTTTTTCTTTGGGGGGTGAGGAGTAAAAAAGACCAGAGAACAGGAAAAGAGAACAAAATCTTGTAACAGGCACATTCCAGATGCGCGAAGAACAGCATAGCTCCAAGCTGAGCCTAGAAACAAGGAAAAAATAATGAAAGCAGATTAGTCAAACCAGAACTATGCTTAACTGAACAGAAATTATAAACAATTCATGCCCATATCTAACATATGTTTCAGGAAAGATATATACAATCAATGACTGTTACTAAGTACAACACACTACTGAATCTGCAAATTCGAAAAGTATAAAGCAAACTCAACCTTTGTGATCTACTTGAGTGTTTCATCTAACTCTACTTAGTGCCACTCCATTTAATCATTACTTTGCTTTACTCTTGTTAGTTAGTAAATTCAATTTGAACCATTAATTTTGGTCTCCTTGCAAACCAATATGCTACTACTACACTCACTCATTGTGTTTGACTTCACATGAAAGCATTGATTTATAGTTCTACTTTCTTCTCAAAATTATCATTGTACAAATATGTTCATTGCAATTATGATTGCAATTATGGATTACTCATTGACTGTTGCTCTCATGAACAGAGCCTCTCTTATATGATATATATCCAGGTTCATCAAAAACAATATCTTGAAGTGATGACTAAATATAACACAACATCTGACTAACAAAAAATAAAAAGTAACATGTCTCTAGAAATTTTTGTGTAAGAAGCGAGTAATTGGCGTTGAAATTGTAAAAAAATACCCCTTCAATGGGATAAAAGAGGAGATGAGAAACCCATTTAAATTTAGCCAAGTTCTAAACCTTAACGTTTACCTTGCTATTGCCCTTTTTAAGCTTCATTGAAACATATATAGGATAAAAGGATTGGTTCAGGTTAAGATGATACAGCAGCAGAGTGAAAAAGAAGCATATATAAATAATGAACATGAAAATATAAGTTTAGGTATTTTATTTGTATAAAATAGCTCAGACTAAGGCCATTTTTTTTATTCTAGAACAATTGAAGCCCCATTGCAATGAAGTCAAAGATAAGGGCTGCAGGCTTCTGCAGATAAGAAAACCAGTGGTCTATCCAAGCCCTGCACTGCATTCCAACATTCAGCCTCATCATTTTCATTTTGCACTTCAAGGAAGAAGCTTGCCATCTGTGGGTTTATACCATCTCTCAAAGCCTAAAACTTTATTTCTATCAAGGTCCATGAAAATGAAAGAAAGTGGCTCTCTAAACACCATAACAAGTCAAATATCCAGGACGAGAGAACTTTCACTATCAGTATTTATCACCATATAATTTTGCACAATGATATTACCCAGTCCATTGTCATAGGTAGGACCCCCCCTCCCCTCCCCTCCACACACACACACATAAAAGGAAAAAAAAGAAAAAAAGGGGCTAAAGATAACATCCTATGGGACAATTTAACAAGAGAGACAGTAGCTTCAATGATTACACTAAAGCAAATCAAACAAGCAAGTCTAGAAAGGTGAAACCTCAGCTTGTGAATCTACAAGAAACCAACAAAAGCTTCACTATTTTTAGGGTAAAAAAAAAAAAAAAAGAAGGTAAATCAACTTACTAAATTATAGTATTAAGTGCGCTAATCAAATTCAGATAAGTGCATCTTACTGCCAAATAAAAACAAAATTATATGTGAACCCAGAAAATAGATTCTCACAAAACCAGACACAAAAGGGCATGTTAAGGACACAATTGACAGTGAATAACCCATGGTCTTCCAATGTTTGTAAACATCCTGCTATTCTAAATTAAGTAAAAGGTAATGAGAAAAACTAAGTACAATAAGGCCATGTAAACATCTTGCTATTCTAAACTAAGTACAAGGCAATGAGAAAAATTAAGTACAATAAGGCCAAACGTAATAGGCATATCAACTTACATTTGATTGTTTCGGACTCACAGGCCTAAAGGGTCTACTAAGAATCACCATTCAATTCGTCTGAATCTGAATCACTGGCATTATAACCTACAATATACCAACACATGAACTTTTAATTAGAAAAAAAAAACAACCAAAAAAAAAAAAAAGGAAACAAACGCTTTGGGGGGGGGGGGGGGGGGGGATATGGAGTTCAACCTGGATGCTTATCACTAACTTTCCAAACAGAAGACCGAGTTCTTGATGCCCTTGTCATCCAAATTCTTCCCTAAAACCCCAAGAAATCAGCTCAATTTTCGTAAAATAAGTTAATCTACAAAAAGTACCAACAACAGAGACTACAAGAGTAACAAAGGGTGCAGAATCAATACAATATATAAATAACATAAAATATCTTCCATGAGAACACACATGCAAACTTAAACTCTAATGCTTCATTTGATCACTGGGAAAAGTTCCAGAGGAAAGTAAAACAGAAGTCAAAATCAAAAACTTTTGTCCCTTAAGACCTCAGTTTGCTTTTATTGACAACTAAAACAACATAAAGTTTGTAACTTTGTTATCCCCATAAACTCCAGATTCTTCAAAACAACAACCAAGACTTGATACCAAAATTTTAGAGTTGATTATAAATCCTCAACAGACTAATCATAGTTTGCCACATGTATTCTTTGCCGCCATTCTATTCTATTCTATCCTATCCAAAGGCATACTCTATGTTCTTTAATTAACATGTGCTTTGTACAAATTCAATTAATGTTATACTCTCTCTACTTTTTTTTTTTTTTTTTTAATTTTTTTTATCAACTCATTCTTCGAAACATTAAAATTAAAATCCTACCCTTTAAAATAAAAATCCTGCTTTGAAACATATTTTACTCATCCAATTCCAACCACAAAAATCATAAAAGCTAATACAACAATCCTAACTATCCAAACCAAAAACTAGACTAGTATCAATTATAATACTTCCTACCCAAATGAATCTACTAAAAAGAGAAGAAATTTAAAATTTTTAAAAATGACAACAAGAACATGCACACATGTTTCAGTCCACAACTCCACAAAAGTCATATTAAGATTAAACACACGTGAAACAACTGCAACCAAAAAAACCAAAGACCCACCAAAGTGACCAAACCCTAAACCCCAAAAAACAAAACCCACCATATATAATCCCTAAAAAAAAATCAATTTTAAATCAAAATTAAAAAAGAAAATTAAATGAAATAGACCTTCTGGGCATCTCTGGATATGCCATAACCGCTATAATACATCTGAGCCACCAAGATCTGCATGTTGATATCTCCAGCCTTTGCTTCCTTCAACGTGTCCTTAAACCACCGCTTCACACAGTCCGACACAACCTCCGACAACGGCAACCTCGTATTGCTACTACTCACGTCATTGTTGTTGTTGTTGTTGTTGCTGCTCGACATGTCGTTTTTATAACTACTTTCGTTGGACTGGTGAAAACCTGGTCAGAGAAAGAAAGAAGCAATCTTTAGTATTAACAAAGTACAATAAAGAGTTAGTTTTAGAGACAGTAAAAAAAAAAAAAAACTAAAAAAGTTTTGATCTTTTTTCAAATTTGGGTTCTTCAATTTGTTTAATAAAGTTCTTACCTTTGGTTACTTGGGATTTTTTTTTTTTTTGGACAAAAATAGGAGCCGAAGATTTTGAAAGTTGGGAAGAGGGTTTTAGTTTACGAAGGGAAACGGGATTTCGAAATTTAGCAAATTGACTTTCAGAGGGCATTTATATAGGGAGGGCGTGTTTGAAGGGGGTGGAGAAAAGTGAAAACGTGGTCGTTTTGGTTTCTTCGTTTATATATAGGCAAAAAATACATTTTAGTCCCTACATTTTCACATAATTCCCACTTTGGTCCTTAATTTTTTTTCCACCGATTTTAGTCTCTATCCTGGAAAACGTGTCTCGTTTTTGTTTCTAACATTACATCAGAGACGAAAATTGCACAACTAGTAAATGTCATGCACTGTTGGCACTCTTAAAGCTGACGTAGCCATTAAACAATAATTAAAAATATTATTTGGCATTAAAAAATGCCTCGTCAACATTTAAATTAAAAAAAATTAATTTATTAATTTTAACTAAATTAAAATTAGAATTAAAAACTAAAAATTATATGAATTGAGATCTAAGTGTGTCTTTAACAACAAGAACACAAACCCACATCCAATAACACAAACCCAAAAATTAAAAAAAAAAAAAAAAAAAAAACCCCTAAACATTCAATCAAATTTTTTGAGAAACCAAACAAATCAAATCAGCACACGAACCTATAAACAAGGAAGCGATAGCAGAGCCATAACCGAAGGTCTTGAAGCGAGCATCGACGATCTTCCTAGCGACCTCGTTGACTTTGATTTGGAGCTTCATGACATCACCACAGGCGGGTGCACTGACGAGGCTCGTGCCCACCGTCAGATCATTCTAGTCTAAGAATCCAACGTTGTGGGACTTGTTGTGGTGGTCGATCACCTTCTCATGGTACATACGTGGCAGCACCTGGACAAGCCATGACGTCGATAATGCCTACCCCTCCTGTGAGGCTAGCCCTAAAACCTTCTTCGATACAAGCCTCAGCATTTCTTTATTATTTTTTTGGATTTTTTTCTTTTGTTCTGGAACAATCGAAGGAGGGAGATCTTGCTAGGTGGGTTGATATGGAGGGAGATCTTGTGTTTTGCTTTTGTGGCTTTTGGATTGGATTGGGGTTCTTAGCTTTTTGTTGTTGCTATTAGGGGTGTCCACGGGTCAGGCCGAGTCAGTTTCCAACCCAACCCGAACTCGACCAGTCGCCGGCAGGTGGGCAGAAAAGTGACCCAAAATCGACCATCAGCGTCAATCGGTCGGGTCAGTTTTGGGTTCGGGTGGAGCTTAGGTCGTCGCTGGAGCTGCAAAATCATTGTCGAAGCTGCAAAATCATTGCTGAAATCTGCAAAATCATCGTAGAAATCTGCAAAATCATTGCCGAAATCTGCAAATCATCGCCAGAAAATGTAAAAACTCACCAGATCTACATCAAAATTGTCGGAATCTACACCAAAATCGCTAAAATCTGCTAGGAATTGTTGGATCTGGCTAAATCTCACCAAATATGGTTGAGAACTCGCTGGATCTCCTCGGATTTAAGCGTGATTTCACCGGATTTGTATAGAACCTTTATTGGGTCGGGTGGCTCAGGTTTTAGAGAAGAAAACCCGCCACTTGACCCACCCGCGTCCGGCTTTGGGCGCAGAAACCCAAAACTGACCGATAGGAGCGTTGATTCGGACTAAGGTTGGGTGGAGATTGGGCGGGTTGGTTGGTCCGGCGGGTCATGGTCAGGTCTGGACACCCCTAGTTGCTGTTGTTGGGATGACATTTTTGAGAGAAGAGGGAGAGAGAGAGAGAGGTGTTGTTGGTGTTGTTACATTTGAGATCTGGGTGTTGTTAGTGTGTATGTGGGTGTTTTTTTTATTTCTTTGTTCTTAGATTTGGAGAATTCGGTGTTGAATGGTTGTTTATTGGTTTTTTTTTTTAATTTCTGGGTTTGTGTTCTTGGATGTGGATTTGTATTCTTGTTGTTCTTATTCAAGACACACTTAGATCTCAATTTATATGATTTTTAGTTTTGAATTCTGTTTTGAATTTTTTTTATTTAGTTAAAATTAATAAATTATTTTTTTGATTTAAATGCTGATGTGGCATTTTTTAATGTCAAATAATTTTTTTTTTTAATAGCCACGTCAGTTTTGAGAGTACCAACAATGTATGCTGTTTGTCAACTGTGCAATTTTCGTCTCTGATGTAACGTCAGGGATAAAAACGAGACATATTTTCTAGGATAGAGACTAAAATCAGTGAAAAAAAAAAGTTAAGGACCAAAGTAAAAATCGAGTAAAAATATAAAAACTAAAATGAATTTTTTGCCTAATATTTATATGTAGGTTCTCAAAAAAATATTTATTTTTAAGTGAAAAATTTGAGATAATATTGTGTCAGACGGCGTCACTTTCTAGTTAGTTGTTTTGTGTTTGCTTGTGGGAAACTCGAAAGAATGACATGACAATAGCGACTTATTGGTGGCAAAAAATTCTTGAGTTCTTATCTGACTAGTAGGCCTTTTAGTTGGCATTATGAAGAAGACGCTAGTTCTAACTGCGCCTTCACTGTGGAGCTCTCTGGTCTTGGAAGCGCCACTACACTACACGTTTTATAAGACTTTTTGTGGAGTGGGGGTTATTATTACTTATTTTGACTGGTCTAGTGGCAGCATTTCAATACCGACCCTCTCAAGAAAAAAAGAAAAAAAAAAGCATTTCAATACCGACACTTCTCTTTGTTTATTTAGATCCTCAATCAAATCTGTGTACACAACTTTTGTACCCGAATTTTTGCCGACTTTTTGATAATGTGATTGATGGTAAGTGATAAAAAAAATAAAGTAGTGAATTTATATAGAAGTAACTAATAATGATTTATAATTCACAACATTAGAGTTGTGACAAAACTTAATGGCATATAAGCTGTGATTTTATAAGAACTTAAAATAATTCAATTGTAAAGTTTTTAAAATCCTATTAATTCATTTGGAGATGAGTGAATTAGTTTTTTATCACATCATAAACATTTTAACATTGTCATTTTATTATCGATTTAAATTATTAATTATATGACAAAATTCAATTCTCTCCTTTCAAAATAAACTGATAGAATTGCTGATAGAATTTTAGAAACACTACGTTTGGAGTTCACTTGAGTACTTAGGAGACAGATACTTGGAGTTTACGTACTCTAGAGGCATCCTCTAAGAGGATGTCTCGCTCATTCAAAACCGTTGAAAGTTACATGTTAAGAGAATCTAGACATTCATTTTGAATGATGCCGACAATCCATTATTGATATATCTACTTATGTGGTGTGATATCATTTGTTTTGAACAAGGAACTAGCACACTAAAGATTCTTGAGTGGTTCGAAGGGGGTTAATTTCCGTTGCAGTATTTGATACTGAAATATTTGTACGCTTACAGTATTCAGCTGATTGTTTTAACACTACTGGGTTATAATTGATGTGGATACTGCGGCTACTCAAATATGACGATATGGCTAAGAACAAATTGTTTACAGAAGAATCAACACTATCATTAAATTTGTACTCTTTGATGGTTTCACACAACAATTTTGAGCTGTACTGAACACGGTAGACGGCCAGGAATTCATTGGCCAAAGAGTACAAGAAAAATGGGCGGAAATATACCTCAGAAACGAAATACATACAAGTTTACAAAATTGCATAAGTAGGCTTAATACCAAAATTATGCACTCCAACACAATTTACACCTATGAAGATCATAAAATAACATTGCATAGAATTTGATCGGTACAGCACTTGCACGCTGTACCTCAGCTTTCATTCTTGTATAAATCATGACTCATTACTGATTTTCTGTGGGTATAGCACAGCTACAAACCGATGGATACATCTTCAATGGGAGAGAGAAAGAAACCCCCGGCCACAGGGGGTGAGGGTGATGAGTGGAATATTATACATGAATGCGGAGAAGAAAGAAAGAATAGACCCGATAATGAAAATTTTCTATTAACTATATTTGAGAGAATAAAATCTCTCAAAACCCTTTCAAGGCAATAACCAAAGCAGTGAAATGCTGCCATACCAGAACCTAGTGTTTTCAGCAGTCACTCCAACCATCTGAATCATCTTCATCACTTCCAGCAAATGCCTATTTCAAAAGCCACCTTTTTAATATAGTGCAAAAACATCTACACAAACACAATGAAGGGGAGAGAGAGAGAGAGAGAGACCTGGCGTATTGTTTTTGCTTTCTCCAAGATAGCGGCAACCTTCAGATTGGTTTTAGGACCATGAATGCTGGGTCTTGTCGGCACTGCAGGCTTCAAGTTGAAGGACTGACAAGGCAAAAAATTTCACTCAGTTCATATTAATTGCATTAAGGGGAAAAAGGAAGAGAGGGAGGGGTGTGGTACAAAATATATACATAAGCCACCCATCAAATCTAACCTTTGTTCTTATCTGTTCCAGCAATGAATCTCTTTCATCTACCTTTGGTCCAATTTGAGGCCTAACACGTTCAGCTACCTTTCTCAACTGCAAAAGGTTCAAAATGTCATAAAGCAAGCACTTTCTAAGCAACAAAGGATCAGATTGTATTAAAAAAATAAAAATAAAAATGAAAATAAAAAACTTGTATACCAGAAAGCAATCATTACCTTGCTTTTGTCATGAGCAGCAACAGCATCAATGAGAGGACTTCGAGGACGAGGAATCTTAATTGCTGGATTTCCGTTTGGCTTTCCTTCTTCAGTGCCTGGTACTTGAGTAATTTCTGAAGTCAACAAAGCCTGCTGAGGCTGTTCTGCTCCTATGGTTTGTGGTGGAATAGATGTGTCAAAAGGATTTTGTTGGACCCCTTCTGAATAATTTTGCAGAGAGGGTTGAAGTGCTTTATCCTCTGGCCCAATCTCGGGTTCTAATTGGTGGAGAGGCTTCATCTGTTTTTCTTGTGAAGAATCAAAATCATGTTTAGGAGTCGCATATTCAATGGTAGGTATTGGTGAGAATGGGTTTGAACTAGATAGAGCTTTTTCTCCTTCTAAAGCAAGGAGACCATATTCAGGCCCTTCATTAGGTATTGCTGGTGATGTTAAGAATGGATTCAGGGTTTGTGTTCCCTCTATAGATAGGCAATTGTGTTGACTATCAGCCTCACTATCCATGGTTGGCAGTTGAAAAGAGAATGGAATTGGTTGTGCCAAATTACTCTCCACTTGTTCAGAAACTTGTTGAGAATTCTCATCTTCAACAGCTGTGATGGGCAAAAATGGGTTATGATGCTGCAAATTCCCTGTCTTGGATGCTGGAAATCCAAATTGAGCTTTCTCATAATTGAATGGCTGTAACGGTGGAAACACATGCTGACTTGCCTCAACCAAATCTCTGTCAGAAGCAAGGGAAGCATTTTGAGCCTTCCCCATCCTCCATTGCATAGGAGGAAGAGGCGGCAATGGTGGCATCTCCTCCAGATTAACTTGAGCTGCCACAGGGAGCAGGCCAAAGCTAGGAAGGGCACACTGTAATGAATTCATTGGTTGCTTGGTACCATCAGGTTCCGGGCCAGCTGACCGTGGTAAGAAATCCAATGCTGAAAGTTGGCATGGAAGGTGTTCTGCACAAGATTCAGAAGGAGCATTAAAGCATCTTTCCTGTAAGTGATTTGAAGATTGGGTCTGTTCACATCTCTCCTGATCTACGTGACTTGGAGAAGGCAATTGTTCAGATTGAAGTTTTAAAGAGTTAGAAGTTGCTTCATCTTCTTGCAAACTTTCCACTTCAGCTTGATCAGCTTTGAACTGCAATGGCTTCTCTAAAGGAACTCCTGGCTCAGGGAGGTAGCAGGTAAGTGAAGACACCTCATCCTCATTATTCTCGAAAAGATAACTCTGATGGGGGGATTTTGATTCTGACTGTTCATTGCTTAGTACTAAATACGTTGGGGCTCTGGTGACATCATTGTCAGACGAACTGTGTTCGGTTTCTTTGCCCAGAGATGACTCATGAATATCACCAAACATTCTTAAATTGCAATGGTCAGAAGAAAGCAATTTCAATGTGGTATCTACAGGAGAAACTCCCAGTTGATTCACTTCTTTTTGTGTCATGGTTTCTATAAGACATTCTGGAGAAGCTGCCTCATTAAATTCCAACCCTTTCTGATTGGAATCAGAAAATCCAGAAAGAGATTCTTCCCAATTTATATGATTCCCAGATGGAGAACAAACTAGATCTGGAGATCTAGGAATAACATCATCGAGATCAGCATCTGCACTGGTGACAGCAGCAGCTGACACAGATTCATCAGTTATAACTAGTTTAGTTACATCATCAAGATCACCATCTGGGCTTGTGACTGACACAGATTCGTCAGTTATCACTGGTTTAATTACATCATCGAGATCACCATCTGCACTGGTGACAGTAGCAGTTGACACAGATTCATCAGTTATAACTGGTTTAATTACATCATCGAGATCACCATCTGCACTGGTGACAGCAGCAGCTGACACAGATTCATCAGTTATAACTGGTTTAATTACATCATCGAGATCACCATCTGCACTGGTGACAGCAGCAGCCGAAACAGATTCATCAGTTATAAATGGTTTATTTACTACGGCATCTAAGTTTGCACCATCCTTGTGGCATAGATAATTTGGATCATCAGATGGAAGTTCAAGAGGACCAGGGTCATCTTCCTCAACCTCGACACTGCATGTGGGTGTACCTATTTCCTCACCATCTTCCCTTGAAATCCCAGCAATATCTGATTTCTTGTCAGAATATGGAACAACAAATTCTGCAGAAGCAAGTTTAAGTTCTGGAACATCATCCGTTAAATCTAAAAATTCCTGCCCCTCATAGTTGTGCATCTTTTGAGTTTCAAGCATAGGAGCTGAGTTGAATCCACTCACCATAAGAGCATCATTGGCTTTGGAAACTATGTCATCAAGCTCTATAAGATCTGAAGAACAAGTAGGAGGTATCAAAGCTGAACACACTTCTTGTGGTGAGGCTGAGCAATGGAGCTGATTTTCTTTAGGCGAACTTAAATGAGGTGAAGCAATCTTTTCATCAGAGGGACTTTCAGAATATTCTTCAACTGCAGATTCTGCTTGAAGTGCTTCATTAAGAGAAAACTTGCTCCTTTCAATTTCCAAAGTTGGCTTTGAAACATCCGTCGAATGCAGCAAAGCATCAGAAACAACATTTGGTTCTTCAACGTCCAGATGGCTTTCAACAGAACTTACCAAGCATATATCATGAATATCCTGAGACGGAACATCAGAGACAACAGCTCTAGAATCAACTAGATTTGTCCCATTTTCATTTTCTGATAATTTGGAACCAATCTTAATAGAGTCAGAGGTTGCTTCCTCTACTTCAGGACCCACCAATGTATCTAGTGACAAGTGTACTCCATGATCTGAAGGCAGTAGTACAGGTTTGGAATTTGTAAGACATGAGCTACATGATGCTTCTCCAACATCAGGGATCTTGTCTTCCTCAATGCGTGTACCATTTGGCTCTGAAAAATCATGAGATTTGGTTCCCTCCAACTCATCCATTAGCTGGCTGGTTGGGTTATCCACACTCTCAGCTGCACAAGTTTCAGAAGACGGAAACACTTTAGCCACTCCATCACCACCAGATGCTGTATGCTCAGCCAAACTGCTTAGTGTATCAGAATCGGAAAAACTGGATCTATTATTCTTGAATGAACCATTCCCATAATCTGACACAGAGGAGTTTCCAAATGATTGAGAATCTGAAAATTGAGCTTGGAGCTCCAGATTTTCTTCATTTTCATCAGAATCTCTCCCATCTTTCTTAACAGTGAAGAAGCCCTGGTCATTCTCAGGTCTATACTCGTTTTCTGTTTCAATTTCTGACTCTATGGTGTTAAGGGCATCCATGTAATTGTCTATCTCACTGGCCAAATCATCAGAATTGTACCCATCTACACTGCCTTCTGTTCTGAGGTCTCCATCAACTGCCAATTCCTTTTCAACTGCTACCTTATGGAAGCTGGAAGAAGAAATGTCATTGGTCTCACCATCATTGCCTGGTTCAGACACCTGTACAAATTTTTCACCAATGACATCCCCATTAAACTTCTCCATGTATGGTTCTGAAACTTCCTCCTGTGCATTAGGTGAGGAACATGCACTTTCCTTTCCTTGCGATGATTTCTGTACAGGACTCACAGTACCAATTTCAAGTATTTCAAGCCCTGAATCACTATAATTATCCATTGTCAATTTCAAGGGTGAAGTGATAGATTTTTCATGAACCACTTCATGCTCAGCAGTATGAGTCTCCAGGAATTTCTCCATGTAACTTCTCCCAGTTTTTGAGTCAAATGGATATCCATTCAATTGCCTTTTCTTCAACTTCACAAGACGCGCAGGGTCACTAAAAGTATTCTCAATGCGTTCCTCCAGAAACAACTGATGCAATCTGCACTATTCCAAAACAATTTAAGTGACCAATAAACCAACTACACTTAAAAACTAGGAGACTAAACAAACAAAAGACAGCCAGAATGCATCAATATGAGACCAGAACCCTCACTTGGCATGAGATGCAGGTTGGCCTTCAGGTGTTTCTCCATTTCTCCAGCGTGATCCTTTTTTCTGCAGAAATATAAGATGAAATTACAACTCAAGCTTTGTAATTACAAAAAGTTTGTGTATACAGTGATGAGTTGCCATCAAGAAAAGAAGCTAATATGCTGATTCCAACACCAAAATTAAGATTACCACTATTGGCAAGGAAAAAGGATAGAATAACTGGCATTGTCAAGGAAAAATATGTTTCCTAGATGTGTAATTAACAAGAAACGATTATAAGTGAGACAAATCTTAGTCAATCTTGCACAGCCTCTGTGAATCTCAACTTCCAAAAGGGAGAATCTAAAGGTTGAGTCAGAGGAATTTTTAAGGCCTCATCAAGTGTAAAGCTCAAAAGCATGTCAGCAAAGTGTACATGAGTAAACAGAAAAATACTCAATGGTGACCTTAGAAATTTTGATCTCAGAGAAAATGTTTACATGACATGGATGGTCAGAATTCTTTCAATCCAAGTGTGAGCTTTCATAGGAACTCAGGGCCAGATGAGATTACGGAGCCTAGTTCTTCATTTATGCTACACAAAGGACAAAATAGCAGAAGACAGTATGCTGACTTCCTTGCTATAGGCCCCAAGTAGTTTATCCCAGCCCGAAGTGAATTGGCATGAAAGGTTGGCCTTTATTAAGTAAAATCCAAGAAAGATTTAATAATAAAAACAAAAACCCTATGCTTTGAATGAGCTCTAGTTCAAGAGGAATCTCCTCCTTTCATATTGGTGAAGGGTGAGGTTATGGGTTCAAACCCACTAACTGCTTGTATAACCTACCAATCAATAATTACTAAAAAAAAAAAAATACAAATCAATAATTAAATAACCCTAATCTGTGTCACATACTGGTAGATATCACCATGAATAGGTGGGTACCACATAAAACAAACCATAAATTTGTATTATGAGAAGATTGCCATGGGAGAAGCTCGTAATATGGTGGTTATGATCTTTTCACTGCAATACCTTCACTTTGCGGTTTTTCTTTTCCCTCTGAACTTCTGTTGCTTTTCCAGAGGATGCTGCTTCCGCTTTAAAGAAAGATGGATCAGTATAGCGCTTTAAACACGCTCCAGCCCCCGCAACATCAAACCTATTAGAAGCCATCTAAACATATTAAAATTCCACATTTATAAAAACTAAGTAATCATAACTTTCTGTTAAAATCACTTAAGTCAATTCCCCAACCCCTCCCCCCCCCCCCCGCCCCCAAAAAAAAGTCAACAAATATTGTGCAATCATACTTGTCCAGCAAAAATAACCGTGGAGGGCCCCGACATTCTTCATAAGAGTCCATTACAAAGCGAGGTAAGTCCCCCCGAGTTATCAGATCTTGTTCAGTTCGCAGATTAGGATGCCAATCAACACCTGCAATAGAATTTGTATTTATCTCACAGTGCACCTTGATCACCCATTCTACTAGCTAATCTTTTTCAACATGAGAAGCCTTTGAAGTATTAAACTCAAAACTAAATAAAATTTTTGAAGGACCAAACAAACAAATACATGAGATATGTTAGAATTATGGTTAATTGAATAAATTTACCATTTCCTATTAGCTTTAGCTTTTCGGAGAAGTGATAATTAAACATATGGTATTAAAGCATGAGATCCTGAGTTCAATCTCTAGCTTTACTCTAACCTCAATTGTTGGGGCCCACTTATTAAGGATTAAATTCACCATTTATAATAGCTTAAACTTTTGGGACAATCGAAAATTTAACAAGATGGGAAATATATAACGGTGCGGCTGCTTACAACAAAATCACATCTTTTGGTTTAGTATAAGGATTAAGGATTAGAGATCAAATGCCATTTTACACGTAAGGATCAAAATAAAATATATTTGCAACGTTACTTGCCAGAGTCCACACTAAATAATCATGACAAAGACCCACGGGTACCATCACATGGACAATTTCCTAGGAGAATATTGAACAATACTTTATTCCTATAAGAAACATATATAACCATCTTTGATATATATATTTAAATGCAGAAAAGTATGCATGCACTTTATGCTAATTTTTTTTCTTTGTAGAGAGGATGGGAATTGATGGAAAAAGTTTCCAGGAACTAACAATTGGGGACAGAACAATTGATTTTGAAGAGGAGAAAAAAGTGCATAGCATCTGCTTTCCATCAATACAAATGACACATTAACCGTCTACAACATTACAGTAAAAGCAACAAATGAGGTCCAGTTAATGGTCATGTTTTTACTATTCTGTTCAAACTAGACTTCTCTCCAAAAAGCTTTGTGGGAAAAAAAATCAAATGAAGACAAGAATTTCAGGAGTCATCTAACCTGTATTGGAAAAGAATAATGAATGACTTGTTTGGGATAGAAATTCCTTCTCAATTGAAGGAACTTCTGCCTCAAGCTGTTGAACACGAGCCATAAGACCATGTCCTCTTGCAGCTGTAGCCATTACTTCTTCATGCAAGTCATGGAATATCTCAGCAGCGAACCTTAAATGAACACAAAAAAAGAAAAAGAAAAATTAAATGTAGCAATTATGTTACAAATGGAAGAGAGTCAAAATAGTGAGCTTGATTTTTTTTTTTTTGGGGGGGGGGGGGGGGGGGATGTGGGGGGCAGTCACAAAGTATATGATGTCTAGAGAGTTCGTAGAATTTCTTTAAACAGGGATGGCTAACACTTTCCTCTTGATATTACTTTCCTCTCTAAGCATATTTTACAGAAAACTGAGCAACAAATATATGATGATAGCTAATGGAGCTGAGAGGTTCAATTTTAGAAGTTCATATCAATGTCTTAACAATAGGACAGGGTTTTTGGTAGCAAACCAAGAAAGGAAACCATGCCGTATGGTTCTCTTTTTTAGCCACTTCAATATTTTCAAATCTTAACTTTAGAAAACATCCTAACAATTGCTTCAGTCTAGACTAAGCAACTAGAAATGTAAGTCTCTAGCACCACAATAAGTTCTTATAAAAAGTAATTGAATGATAAAAACATAACAATAGCAAACATAACTTCAAAGGTCCAATTTCATTCACAAAAAAAGTATTGACAATAGGCTAGATTTCTTAGTAACAGTTGCTAAATTGATTTTAATTAACTTATGAATTTTCCATTAATCAAGTCAAGAATGCATAATACCCTGTTTATCCATATCCCAGAATAGTGGAAGTAAATTCCACATCTTTGTTAAGAGATTTTTTTTTTTTTTTAAAAAAAAAAAAAATTTATAAGTGCATCTTTGTTAAGAGACTTAAGCAACAGAAAAACTTCCAACTCAAACACAAGAGATCGGGAACTGGGGACTTCAAACATTACAAGTCACAATTCACTCAGCAATGCCAATTTCAACGCAAAATCTCATAAAATCACAATTCCTGACTCTCATACTCAAATTCCATGCAAACTTTCCAAAATTCAACACACACACACAACAATCACCATTATTAGAAAGTCAATAAAATTCAAATCTCACTCCATTTCACATGATAAATCCAATCATAAATTCGAATCAAAGACCAAAGATTAAAATGAGGTTACACTTACATCATTCAGAAACCCCAAATTTATGCATTAACCACTATAAAAACAAATTCTATCGTAATTAATAATAAATTTTTTTTTTTTTTAAAGAAAAGCTAATTCAGAACCAAATCCTAACAAAACAATCGCGAACTATCTCAACAAATCAAAGAACCAACTCAGCAATGCCAATTTCTACACAGAATCACATAAAATCACAATTCACCAACTCTCAGACTCAAATTTCAACCAAACTTCCCAAAATTCAACACACACACTCACATAACAATCTCCATAATTAGAAAGTCAATAAAATTCAAGGCCTCACGCCATTTTACTCCATCAATCCGATCAAAAAATTCAAATAAAAAACCAAAAACATTCAAAGCAACAACAAAATTAACAGTAATAACTCACAATTCAACACTAAACTCGTCCAGAATCCCCAAAATCAAAACCTACAAGCTCAGCATTCTTCAATTCTCACCACAAATAGACCAAAGGAGATGGAGAGAGAGAGAGAGAGAGAGAGAGAGAGAGAGACTCACTCGGCGAGGTCACCGAGCTGGCGCAAGACACCGACGAGTCCAGCCATGGCGACACCTTCCAACAAAGCTTCTGGATCATCTCTATCAGCTGCTCTGTACAGCTCCGGATCCGCCAAACTGAACTCGCTCCGTACCTGATACCTCGTCAACGGCATTTTTCTCTTTCTCCGAGCTCCTAGTAGCAGTTGTTCCCAAATTCAAGCACCACAGAATCACAAACCCTAATTCTCAAGCACATATATAAGACTCTGTCTCTGTGATCTTCAATTCTACATTTCCACCAGAGAGAGAGAGAGAGAGAGAGAGAGAGAAAGAGAGAAGACGGGTAAAGAAATGAGTGAATATACGGTGGTCAGAGACGTGAGGAGAGAGAGTATTAAATGGAAGTTAAAAAAGATAAATTGTATTTCTTTTATGCTCGACAGGGAATTTTTGGAAGAGGAATGAAGCGGAATGCGTATATATGAGTGGATGAAGTGTGTGTTGTATTTTTTTGCTCGGCGCGCACCGTGCCGCTTATAGTGCGGTGGACTTGTCATGACTCATAATGTAATCTTTTACTACTCTCTTTACTGTGGAAGGGTATAATCAGGTGGTCCATTGTTTACGGGTATTTCTATTTTAAGACTGAATGTGTTAGAACTTAGAAGTTAGCTAACTACTTTTGCTTGTTTGCTAATCAAATAAACTCACTAAAAGTGGGAGGATTTATTTATCTTTTTATTTATAATTTAAGACGAATAGATTTAAACTCCGGATTTCTATGTTAGAAATACTAAGAGGTATAACCGTTTAACCAGTTTGAAAACAAGATTTTTAGTACGAGAGGAAATTGTATTTCCATTTTGAGAATAAATAAGACATGTGGTTCAGTTCTCTGTAATACTATGCATTTCCATATCTTAACAAATCCAATGTAAAGGAGGATTAGAGTTTGGATCATGCATTTTTTTTGGAAAAAAAAAAAAATTCATAGTATGATAATAAAACTATATTTATGCTATTTGAATTCCTTCTTTTATAAATTTTCAAACACATTAAGCAAAGTTCTGTAAAAAAAGAAAGAAAGTAAAACAAAATAGACCATGTTTCATTTCATTCTTTTATGGCCTATTGATTACATTCTTTTTTTAAAAACATGTCTAAGGTCTGTGTTATTTATCAAATCAAGTTTAGCTCCCCACAATTAAACTAATTGGATAATCGGTTTTAGTGTGCATGTGTAGAGACTAGAGATAGAAAATTCCCTCTTGAAAATATAGGTTAAAAACCAATTATAAAGACCAAACATATAATGATAAATGTCACTAATAAAAAAGTATATAAAGGTACAGTACATGTTTATCTATGGGATGTTTTTTAGTGGAAGTGAATAGGAATTTTGAGAAAATATTTTGGAGAATGAAAGCATTCTCTAATTCTTGTCATAGCTCAAAATTTGAAACAACCACCAATGCAAGTGAGCATTGGTTTAATTCACTTAAAAATAATTCACAAACGAAAATGGACTTTTTTTTTTCCTTATAAAATTGAAGTAAAGTAGTTTCTATTGGATAAATGTGCACGTTCCTTTCAATCTAAGTTCAACAAGGTGGAGTACAAAACAAAACCATCACATGAGACCCCATTTCTTTAACAAGATCACAAGCCAATTGATTAATTTCACTGAGTAAACTTTATTAGTAAACAATCATATCAATTGATTAAAGTACAAGTTTTGTATGACTTGTTAATTTATTTGTAATACATCAAAATTATTCCATTTGCATAAGTTATCATCTCCGATGTTAGATTTTAAACCGAAAATATTAAATATCTTTTAGGCAAAACTTTTTTGGATAATCTCTTTAAATCTATTATGTGACGATTTATAAAATTATTAATGTATATTAACTTTATTATTCAAATTTTTTAAATAAGTTGTATAAGTCATTTGATTAAATATATAATATAATTAAAATATATATATATATAAATAACTTTATAAATTGTTACATTCATTTGATTAAATATATAATAAATTAAAAAAAAATATATAGATAATTTTATAAATGGTTACGAAATAGATTGGAGGAAATTTCTTACCGATTTGGAGATAAAAGATGTTCCTATCAATTATTAAGCATCAACCTGAAAACTGAAGATCATTAGACAAATGTAGGGTCATATATATATATATATATATATATATATATATATATATATATTTAATCAATTTTTTGTCATATGTGATATGTTGACTGTTTAGCTGGAGGAAACCGATGTGGAACCTAGTGTAATTGTGACCTACTTTGGTTCTACACTGTCATGGTTCCCTTACCCTTACTGACAGCCATACGTGTTGTATTTAATACAAATATTGTTTGGATTCAGCCCAAAAAAAAAAAAAAAAACAAATATTATTTGGAAATAAATCAGTAATATATTATTAGAGTCCATTTGGTTGGAGGAGTGGAAAAGTGAGAGGATAGAAAATGGTGAGAGAGTAGAAAAGTGGGAGAATAAAAAAGATTTTATTTTCTCTCCTATTTATTTGGTTGGGGGTGAAAAAGTGGAGGGATGAAAAAAATGGGTTTAAATAAATTTACTCATATACCCTTATTAAAAAATGATACCCAATTAAAACAAAAAAAATCACAAATAACCACAAAAAAAAACACCTAAATTTATTAAAAAAATAAAAATCTTGTCAAAATAAAATCACAACTAATTAGGGAATAAATCAATAATATATTATTATATCTGTAATGAAAGGGGTATTTCAGACCCAGGAGGAGCCCACAAATTGTAGGACATGGGTATCGCGCACACACACACACACTTTAAACAAACAAGCGCGTTCACATAGTAACAGTGCACCACGACACCGAAAACGACATGCGAAACCCACAAACGACTAGACAACTTGCAAATCTTTATGGGTAACCTCCAATTTGGTGGACCCTCTCCCACAAGGGCCCCAGTTTATTTTTAGTTTTGTTTTTACCTTTACTTGGTACCAAACTAGAGGTATTACCTGAATAAGGGTAAAATTTAGTTAACATTTATGAGGTTTGAACTAATATTAGTCAGGTTTAATTTTTTTTTAAATTGACTTATTTGGACTTTAATCACTGTGAGAAAGAAGAGAGAAAAATGAGTAATATGGTTTAAGGTTTAAGTTGGGTTTAGGGAGCAAGTTAATCAGCTTTGAAAAAATCTTAAACTTGGTTGACACTAGTCCAAACACTGTAGATGTTAACTATATTTTGTTCTATGAATAATTAAAAATACATATAATTATACCAAATTTTACAACTTACTAATTTATGCAATTATGAGTGATGAAATGCTTTTATCCACATAGATTTATTACTTTTGTTGACCATTCACAATTATACAAATCAACTTGGTGTGTAATTATGTGTGAAAATAATTGTGTTCCGAGCATTGTGAGGTCTTAGCTACAGGGTAATCAATTTCTAAGAGCATCAGCAACAAAAGGGCTAAATTCTAACTGTAAGCCTAAAGAATCCATTTAGCTCAAAATACTCCCTCCATTGAATGTTGTAAAAGGTAAGGATTGTAAAAAAAAATACCATTGAGCTACAGTGCGGTTCTAAATGTAGAACCGCACTGTAGCTCAATGGTATTTTTTTTATTAATATTTTATACTTAAAGCTTTCTCTCTCCACAATCTCTCTCTCTCTCTCTCTCTGACTCTTAGTTCCTCACTCCCTATCTCACATCTCTCTTGTTCGAAGCTTGCACCAGTGCTGGATTTTGGATTTTGGAGGTTGGATCGGCATCGATCGGTGGGCTGGGTTTGGATCGGCGTCTTCGCGTGGGTCAACAAAATGTGGGAGATTGCGGCGGGCTGGGTTTGGATCAGCGTCTCGGTGGGCTGGGGCTAGGTTTGGTTAGCGATGGAGATTGTGGTGGGTTAGTGTTGGGTGGCGTGGGTTGTGATCTGTGTGGGAGTGGGTTTTGGGTCGGTGGGTGGTAGTAGGTGCATCGGCGTGATTTTTTATTTTTTTGTGGTGTTGATGATCGAAGAGGGTTTGATGGTCCAGTTTTTTTTTTTTTTTGTTTTTTTTTTTTTTTTTGTGTTGACGGTAGATTTTGGGTTGCTGCTACTGCCGATGGTGGTGGTGGTGATTGTGGATCTTGAGCAGAAAGAAAGAGAGGGAAAGAATAAATAATGTTGTGGGATATGTTATTTTATTGTGTAGAAATATTATTTTAATGAACAGAATAGAAAAATAGAAATTTGGATGTGAAAGTATTGTAAAATTGTATTATATAATTGATAAAGAAGTTTTTTAAACGGTAAAATAGAATAAAATTGAGATAAATGAATGATGATGCACTTATGATATTAAAAATGATTCCAATGCTTTTTTGATGCACCATACTCATATAGCTGACACTTTTTCTTTTTTCCCCCTATGCAAGGAAGCTTCACATGCTTTCAACTTTCAACTCAACTTTAACCAGTTCTTCCAATCTTAGAGGGGTTGGTCTGGGTAGTTAGTTTAGTGGAGGTGAAGTTCTTTATGTTTTAGGTATCCTCGCTTTCTGGTAAAACCTTTTTAGTGGTCCTTTTTTTCTGTGCTCTTTAATTTGATTCGGAAACTGATATGGTAGTTGGCTAACTTTTTGAGTGTGATATTTTTTTTCTGCTTCGGTTCAGTCACCATCTTGAACTATCATCTCACGTGCCAAGAAAAATGTTACCCCAGAAGAAAAAATATGGTACTAAGAAGTAAGAATCACTATTTCTAGATAATTAATTTGTTCACAAGTGATTGAGTTATAGCGAAAGCTTCTAAAGTTGTCAGAAAAATCTACCTGTAAAAATGTACCCGTGACATAGGCTGATATTTATATTTTGTCTCTATTCAATTGGAGGGATGTATGTTTGGTTTAGACACTTTAGACTATTCCGTTAGGTAAATCTGTTGTTATTAGAATCATTAAAGAAAAAAATAAAACTAAAAAAACACAAAGTTTAAAACAGGGATAAAGATTTTTTTTTCATTTACTTTTTTTATAATGCACAAAATCGTTAATAAGTCCATCAACCAAACTCATAGTCATCATAAAACTTGAAGAGTGAAAATACATTTATTGTGCATTGGTATGGTGTCGGACAAAGACTTTCTGAAGGTTAAATAAGAAACTTGCAATAATTTCAATTAATTCAAAGAAGTTAAAAGTTTCAGAATTGTATTTTTAGGTACTTCGGATATCTTGGTGTTTATATAAAGATTTAGAATAACCACCTTCATTGAATTGTGCGGATCTAGAGTAACCGCTTTTGTTTAAAATAAAAAAAAATATAATTAATTTTGAATAAGGTGACATCATATTCATTTTTAATTTCAATAACTACCAAGTTTTATCTTTTAAAGCAAAGCATCAATCTCACAAAATAAAGAATGTGGCATACAAAGTATTGGGCATCACATTTATATCTTGTCTAATAATATGAAGACATTTGTTAAAATGCATTTACAAGATTATAAATTATTATTATGAAAACTGTTATATTATACATTGCGTTGACACTGACAGGTACTGTTATGTATTGTTCTTGATTTTTTTTTTTCCCTTTCTCAACAGCTTGGGTGTCACTATATATGGTTACATGATAGAGTATTATATTATAGCCATTATTGTATACACGTATCATTATAAAGACAAAAAGTTTTATGCATCGAAAAAAAGAAATAATTAATAATGGTTTTGGTGTGACTTGTATAATAACCTAGACGTGGAAATAATCATGTAATCTTAGCTTTGAAGCTTTGGTTCATTGGTGGGGTGTTTTCAACTAAGGTGTAGTAGCAATCAAACCGTTTCCACTTCTTAAGATTATCAAAGCCAACAACTACAAAGACAACGTGTTTGTTAATGCAGGAAAATATGATTCTATTATATACAGGAAATCCAACATTTTATACAGCACATTTTTTTTTACGGCTAAGCAAAGTCACAGCCCATTACTGTCTTAACTTGCTATTGATGCATTAGTGGATGCTGTTGTGGAATAGTCTTGTTCTGTTGGTGTGCCTTAAGCTAAGCTAAAATATACACCACAGCTTCTGGTGTGCAAACCAACCCACAACGAGTGCAATTGTAGAAGTGGGGTTTGTATAGACTAGTCACGAAGGTAAAATTACTTGTCAATTGCCAAAAGACATTTTTCTTTTCCTCATACCCTCTTTTCGACGTCAAAAAATATGTATTATCGTTCTCACCGTGTGTAGATTTTCACGGTTTTAATGTCTTAAATTGTAAAAGAGAGGTATATAATGGATATTAAAAATGAGTCTTGTCTTTTCAACCACCTTTTTTTTTTTTTCAATATATAACTTTCATCAAACTAATGTTTTATGACATCATGTTTCATGATATTAATGCAATATAGTACATCTATTCATACTGTGATGGCCATCACAGTATAATTCAAACTGATTATATATTATTAAGTTGTTGAAATTTAAAAAAATGATTATGCTTTCAAAATGATCATACATTAAGATGTTGAAATTTAAGAACTTTTCAAAATTATTACACACCTAGAAATATAATCAGGTGGATCTCACCCACGCATCTTGCCTAGAGAGCTATGCTTACAAGTTGCAACCAATTTTGCACTGGTTTGCCATATTTTTAAAACCTCATTTTTATTTTCAAACAAATGTAATTTTGTCCAAATTATCTTCAAACAAAATAAATCAATAAAAATTAGCCACACGAAAACAAAATAATTAGCTTATTGCATTTAGGCACATGCCCTTTTTGATAAAGGGAATCTTTTTCGACATGTATCCTATCATTTGTTTTAACCATAATTGTCATGTATTGCTGGGCTCTATTTAAATGAATATTACAATGTACACTCAACTAATCAAATTATCACCATTAAATTTATGGACAAAGTTTGTTTCTAAATGCTTGGAGTATTGGGCTCTAATGACCAATAGAAAGATGGTATTTATCTTTGTTATATGCAATACATACGACTCACTTAGCCCAACTAGGAAAATAAATCATGTTAACTGGACACATGTTATCTTACTATAGATGATTGTAGCCCAAGACTTCAAAAATGTTTGAAGCCAAACCTTTTCTGAATCTTATTTATGTTTATAGTTTCCTTACTTTACAATTACAAAACCATAATCATTAAAAAAAAAAAGGAGAATCTCATTATTACATAAACATAAACATAATATCAACGAAGATAAATTAAAACTTCATTGTGTCAATTTATTTGATATTGTGGTGTAGAATTGCAAAAATGCATTATGAAGGATTTTATAATTACATAAATATAAACATAATTATTAAAAAAATAGATTAGAGATTTTAAATCGACTAAGAAACCATCAAGGAAACATCATAATATCAATTAGAAAGTGTTATCATTGAAATATGTTGATTTCTTTTTTTAATAAAATAAATGTATTGACAAGATTACACAATTGTGTGACTTAAGTAGTTAAAGTAACACATTTTTTTCTCATTCAATTAGTAATTATTAAATATATTGATGTTATTTATTGTTATAAAATGTTCGTACTTTAATGGAGATGTTATTAAAGTATGAGCCTCTTTTAGATCATATTCTTTTATACAATGTATTTTTTCTCATTCAACTTGTGTTTCTTAACATATAAATCTCATCACCTAAACATAAACAAAATATTAATTATAAAACTTCATTGTGTCAATTTATTTGATATTGTGGTGTAATAATGCAAAAAATGCATTTTGAAGTATCTTATAATTACATAAATATAAACATAATAGTTAATAAAATTAATTAGAGATCTTAAATCAACTAAACCATCAAGGAAACATCATAATATCAATTAGAAAGTGTCATCATTGAAATATGTTGATTTATTTTTTTATTCAAAATTTTGTGTTAATTTGATACCATCCTTATGACTATTGTTGAACTCATGTTGTCAGCATAATTACAATAAATAGCTTTGAGAAGAACAAAGTTTATACAAGAGGAATAAATTTTTTCCAAAATAAGCACAACACATTTCAATCAAATTCAAATCAAATGAATATCCATATTTTTTTTAAAAAAAATCTCAATAAAATAATAATATCCATAAGGTTAAAAAAAAAACTCATGTTCGCTTTGGATGATATTCCTAGAGCTATGACATACTGTTTTATGCTAGATTGCCTTCCATTCAATTAGTCAAGGGGTTGACATGTAGTTTTGCAATAAAAACACTTAGGAAACTTTCAATGAATAATAAAATTATTCCGCACCACAGGTGTAATTTTTGAACTTGAAAGGAGATTCATTGCCTAGTTAAATCATCAAATAGGATTTTTGTAGTTATTGATAGAGAGCAGATACGTAAGTCAACAAGAGATGGTACTTGATCTTGTATAATAAATAAAACCAATGTCGGTCTTACCTAGCATAATTTTTGGCACAAACAATTATTAGTGACATAATAATTAAAAATTAATGCAAGTATCTAGATTTGCTTGATCTTAGTTGTTCCCTCTAAACTTTTTCTTAAAAAAAATGAAAGTAATCAATATAGCATAGTTTGTTGTCACATTTAATGTAATTATTTTGATTTATTATAATCAATATTATTTTTTAACCCCTTTCAAAATTGACTATGATATAAATATATGCCTTCAAAATCACACATTCACCCACTAAGAATAAAAGAAGTGATTATACAACTCTTGAATATAGAAAATAAAAATGCATGCATTGATAATTTAGTTGCAAATGAAAGATTTGAGGGAGAGGCACAAAAATATAGTATAATTCTCACATTTCTCCAAAAAGGTTATAAAACTTAAATTGTTCATAACTCTTAATAAGCCAATGTCGTAACAAATATAGATGTTTTCATTTATGTAGTTAGTTATATCCTTAAAAAAAGAATATGTATATATACACATACATGTTGGAGCAGAAATATATGTCTTTACTCTTGTTTTTTAAATGGGGTTTGATGGTTTTTTGAAAGAATTTGTCCATGTTTATATTTATTGAAAACATAATTTTGTATTTTTTTTTTTAGAATGAAATACTTGCTGATATTTATTCATCAATAAGGAAAGTCAGACAAAATAAAAGACATGGCGTCCGATGGAACAACCTCCATCCAAACAAGTATAAGAAAAGCATGTCTAGCTCTCTAGGTTAAAGCATGAGCAACTGCATTGTCTTGCTGAACAACATGAGAGAAATAAATACTCTGAAAAGAGTTTACAGTAAATAAGATATCCTTAATGAGATGGCCACCTTGTGAATTTTCAAATCCTCTATACCTTAGAGATTTTATCACTGACTCTAAGTCTCCTTCAATAAAAGATTTGTTAAAGCTCATTTCGAGGGAGAATCGCACAACCCTCTTAGCAACAACTAATTCCATAATTTCAACAGTAGGTGGCTTCTTAATCTTCTCGGACAGTGCAGCCATTACTTTGCCCTTAAGGTTGCAGATAATCACTCCAATACCAGCCTCATCCCGTTTATTAAACATTGCCCCATCGAAGTTGATCTTCACTAAATCCGAATCAGGAGGGCACCACTTCTTGAGAGCCTTGCGTCGAATGTTGGGAGAGCAACTGACTTGTTTTATGAAATCTTGAACATAATCTTGAGCAAAACCTGGAATTTTTACCAAAGGTAGGGAAGATTCTTAAAGTCGATTTTTGTTTCGATGATACCATATGGACCACGTTGTGGCTGCAAATAGAGCTACTAATTGAGGTCGTTCTTGAATCAACTTCAAAATCTCAAAGAATGAAGTCAAGGTAACTCTAGAACTGTCCATCCAACCAAAGTCTGAAGCCCAAACTAAATGTAGTTTCTCACAACCCCATGGTTCATGAAAGACATCCTCGAACTCCTTAGCAGAAAGATGGCACTCAGAATCTTGGAGAATTTTTCGCTTCTGTAGATTTTCCTTGGTTGGCAACGAGTTTGAGCAAGCCTTCTAAACGAAGTGTTTTATCTTCCCTGGCACTTTAATCCTCCAAATGCTCTTCCAAAAACTTTTCTGCTGGTCCAAAACTTGAGCCTGATTACAATCTAGGTCCTACCATTCACACAAAAGTTTGTAACCTAACTTAACTGAACAAATTTCAGATTTTTCCTTTGGCCAAATTAGTAGGTCAGCTTGTGGGGTAGAGTAGAGAGGCAGAGTGACAAAGCTTAAATGAGCTCAGCCTCAGGAGGGTAAAAACAACAATCGATTAGTTGGGTGTTCCACCAACCCGAGTCTTTGTTGATCAAGGAGTTTACAATGGCTTCAGGAAATAGGACAGATTTATGAGTTGTAATTTTACCATCTGTTGTGTTCACCAACCAAGCGTCATGGAAGATTTGAATGGTCTTACCATCACCCACCCTCCACCTTGCCCTTCTATTAATCAGATTCCTTAATCGAAGAATGCTTTTCCAGGCAAAAGATCCGGAGGAAGATTATGCTTCAAATATAGAGAATTTAGGGAAATACTTCACCTTGAACACCCTATAAAATAGAGATTCCATATCATGAATCAACCGCAAACATGTTTTGCCAACATAGCTTCATTGAACTTGCTAAGATCTTTGAAGCCTAAACCACCTTCCATTTTGGATTGGCACAAAACCTCCCACTTATTCCAATGAATTTTTCTCCTATCACCCCTAGAGACTCCATATCATGAATCAACCGCCAAACCTGTTTTGCCAACATAGCTTCATTGAACTTACAAAGATCTTTGAAGCCTAAACCACCTTCCATTTTGGATTGGCACAAAACCTCCCACTTATTCCAATGAATTTTTCTCCTGTCACCCCTCTAGCCCTACCAAAACTTACAAATAAGCATTTCAATATCTTGACAAAGACCAATATGTAACTCAAAACAACTCATGGCAAAGGTGGGAATTTCTTGAACCACTGCCTTCAATAAAACTTATTTACCTACTTGAGAAAGCATTTTTTCCTTTCACCCTTGCAACTTCCCCCAAACTCTATCCTTAATATAATATAGACTCGCCTTTTTATTCCTTCTGACCACTGCTGGCAAGCCCAAATATTTCTCATACTCTTTGATTTTCAGGACCCTCAATAATTTTTTTATAGTCTCCTTAGCTCATCCGAGAATATTTTGACTAAAAAAAAGGGTGGTCTTGTCAGAATTTATATTTTGACCCGAAACTCGTTCATATTTGCTCAAGACCTCCTGAATTTTCCTAACATCTTCTACTCGTGCATAGCAAAATAACAAACTATCATTAACAAAAAAGAAAAAAAATTGAGATATTTTGGGCCATTTCTACAAAGAGCAACACCCTCAATATCATCAACTGCCATTGCTTGCTCAATTAGCCCATTCAAACCTTCCGAGCATAGAAGAAATAAGTAGGGGGAGAGGGGGTCTCCCTGATGGATCCCTCTTGTTGGGACTATGTGTCCTCTAGGCTCTCCATTAACCAAAATGGAATAGGAAATTGACCGAATGCATTCCATAATCCAACCTACCCATGTGGGATGAAAGCCCATTTTCTCCTTAATCAGTTGGAGAAAAATCCACTCCAATTTGTCATAGGCCTTGCTCATGTCCAATTTCAGGGCCATATGCCCCAGCTTCCCTATTTTCTTCATCTTCATATGGTGGAGAGTCTCGAAAGCCACAAGGATATTGTTTGATATTGCTTTATCCGAATGGAAGGTGCTTCGAGACTCGAAAATAATGTGAGGCAACACCTTTTTTAACCTATTTACTAGCACTTTTGACACAAGCTTATTCAAAATATTACAAAGAGCAATAGGGCAGAATTCAAGGACAAGTTCAAGACTCTTAACTTTTGAAATAAGACTAATGAAAGTGTGATTCAAACCTGAAACAAGTTTACTAGAGTTTAGGCAGGAAAGAACAGTAGTAGCTATCTATACTTTCCCAATAATTTTGGAAAAAAAAGGAGGCATGCTGTCAGGACTAGGGGCTTTCAAAGGAGCCATCTGTTTGAAAGCTATCGTTACCTCATCCTTTAAAAAATTCCCAATCAGATTTGTGTTCATTTCGTTCATCACAACCCTCTTTGTAAATTGCACAACTTCTTCAATATTACACGGCTCAGAGGTAGTAAAAAGTTTTGAATAATAATCTATCACCATGAAGAAACATTACTATCCCCTAACACTAACACCCCATCTAAATTCTGAAGCTCAGAAATCTTTTTTTTAGGAAACCGTTGTGTTTTCCCATTGTGAAAAAACTTAGAGTTACTATCCCCTGAAACCATCTAGTGATCATGGCTTCTCTGCTGCCACAACTTCTCTTCCAACTGAAGCAAATCATGTATTTTGGATTTTAACTTAAGAAAAATATCAACATCATTACCTCTTACAGGTGCTGCTTCGGCCTGCTTCAACAAATTTTTTTCTCAACCAAGGTCTTGGAAATGTTGTAAATGGACATTTTACTCCATTGCATTAACTGCCTTTTGCATGCTTCAATCTTTGTCATTACACTTGTCATAGAAATAACCAAGGAGACCATATGCCAAGCCCTCTCCACTGTATCGAGGCAGCCACTATTCTTAAGCAATAATTGCTTGAAACACCATGGTCAATGAGCCTTTCCATAGAAACCTTCGGGTAGAATAACAATGAGATTATGATTTAAGGAAACACAGATTTGAGTTTGAACCTTTGTGATAGGGAATAAATTGAACCACTTTGCCAAACTTACGACCCTGTCCAATCGTTCCCAGACCATTCCTCTATTGGGATAACTTTTGGACCAGGTGAATTTATTGCCCGTAAAACCCAAATCAAACAGACCACATTCATCTAAAACTTCCCGAAACTTCTCCATCTAACCATAAAGGCGTAGACGACCTCCCATCTATTCATGTGATTTTAGAGGCTCATTAAATTACCTGCACAAATCCACAGTACTGCAAATTGTTTATGCAAACTGCATAATAAACCCCACGACTCAGTTCGAAGATAGGTTTTGGTGCACCGTAAAAACCTATAAAGCGCTAAACATTTTCCTTACCCTTATTTATCAAAGCATCAATGTGATTTAAAGAAGAAGATTCAATGTGTAAGTCAAAGTTCTTCTTCCAAAAGAGAGCCAAACCACTACCACGAGTAATTTTTGAAACCCCATGGTGATGACCAAATTGCAAAAAATCACAAATACTAACTAGCCTAGCTTCATCCAACCATGTTTTGACTAAAAAGACCATTGTAGGATCTTGTGCCCGGACTAAATCTCCAAGCTCTTAAATTGTCTGCCGGTTCCTAAGCCCCTGACAGTTCCAACATAATAGATTTATAATCCCTGGTGGGGTTGAAAACCAACCTCTGCCAATCTCGTGTCATTTTCCTTTTCAACAGGAGAAACAAATTTTTTTATTTTTTTTTGTAACCCACAGTGATCAGGAGAAAGTGAAAGAATCCTTTTGTTTCTCGTGTGCATATCTTGCTTACTCAGTTTTCCTATATCAGTCTGTGGCAGATGTGTCCATTTTGGGCCATTTGGATGAAAAACATGGGAAGGAGCTTCAATCTGATTGGTGACATCCTCTAGAGGGATTTTTGTTAACCTGACATTATCTGTTGTGAGTGACAAGCCACGGGGAGCTAGAAAATTGGGAGCACTAGATGCTGTACTTTTCGTTATTAAAGGAATTTTAGGAAGGTTAGGCTCCTTAGAAGGCAACAACTCTTAAGCAATATCAATTCCTTCCATATCGTCATATTTTGTCAACTCAGGGGGATATCTTCGATTAGTTGGCGAGTGTTGTTTTTTTGGTGGTTTTCATGGTCTAAATGGAGTACCACCACTGCAAGGGGGATATCTTCGATTAGTCCCCTTTCTCTGTGCGTAAAAACCAGGAACAACCACTGTAGCTTTCTTTGATGGGCTGAATATAGGGGCTTGCATCCATGCTCCATATTGGCATGCTTCAACAGGTAGAGTACCCTCACTGTTAAGCCAAAGATCACAATTTTTATCCCTATGAGTTAGGCAGCCACACCAGTAGCATACATTAGGCAATCTCTCATATTTGAAAGACACACAACCAACTGAGCCATCGTCTAAAGTAATTTTACGACCACGATTGAGAGGTTTTGAAATATCAACTATAAATTGAACCCTAAAAAAATCTCCGCCCTCCATCTTAGAGAAATCCGATGAGTAAACCTCACCAATACCTGAATAAATGCCTTCCGCAATTGCTTTATTCATAAATTGTATAGGAATATACACTTGCACCCAAAGAGGAACCTTATCAAAGCATAAATCTTGTGCATGTGTCTTTATCTCGTAGCATTGAATAGCCACTAGGTACTTATCGAAGCTCCAAGTTTGGCTAGCCAAAACTCTATCATTATCTAGTTTGTTATCAAAAATGAAGAGGATAGTATGATTTCCCAAATCCTTTATCTTGAAACCATTTTGAGATAGCCAGAGTTGAGAGAAGTTTCTAGCAATAGCATTGGTATTCGAAACACGCTTAGTGAAGAATTTACAAACCAAGATAAACTCCTCCGGCCCCATCTCAGACTTAAGTCTGAAACCATCTCCCTTTGGACCTTGCAAGGATAATCAACTCCATCCTTCTGTGATTTCTTCCATAAAAGAAGCGTGAATAGTAACTATGTTTCCCAAACCCCACAAAAAAAATCCCACAAGCCTATAGTAAACAGGAGTTTACTATAGGGACTGACTAGCCTTCAAGAAGAAGGGACAAAAAATTCTATAGCCTAGGAGAAGTTAGGAACCCTAACTTTCACTAGCGACAGAGAAACTAACTTAACTTTCACTGGCATATACATAATTTTGTATGTGATTATACATTAATAAAATATCATGTAATTTCTCATTATTATCAATTGTATAAGCACCACCATAATAAGAGCTCACATCATAAAAAATGAGAAGTCTAATCTCACTTCACCATTACATAATGATGATGCGAAGAAAATCAGTAGACTGGATGCTTCGGATTAGAGAGGACTACCGGTTGTCTTGATGGCCTGAAAAAGAAAGAACAGTAATCAAAGGTGACCGGGGTTGCCGACCAATAACCCTCCGATGACAAAGTCAGTTTTCTCTCTATTATTTTCGAGTTCCAACTTTTTAGGAATCATAGAACGTACCTTTGCTTGGTATGAATCAGCGTTTATATAGTGTCCTAAGAGCAGTTATTGGGTTTGTAACCTCCCCCTAATTTGAGGAGATGTGTGTGTTCGAATATAACTTCCTCAACTATTTAGGAGTTACATTCTTTATGCGTAACGGTCACTGGGAGTTACACGTATGATACAGAGTTGTTTTACACACTCAAAAATTTTTCCAAGTGTCAATGTGTCATCTAGAATTCCTCATCCTGGGCCTCTCAAGTCATGCTTACCTCGTCTTGAGACCCTCAAGCCAGCTTACCTTGTCCTGGGCCCCTTAGGTCAGCTTACCTCGTCCTGAGACCCTCAAGTGAGCTTACTTCATCCTGGGCCCCTCAAGTCAGTTTACCTTGTCCTGGGCCCCTCAGGTCAGCTTACCTCGTCCTAAGCACCTTGCTCGTCCTAGACGATCTCCATGGATGAAATTGGAGTTGTATTTTATCACACCCCATCAGTTGCCCCCTTGTCCATAGGTCGTCTAGGACTTACGTCCACTAATGTTATCATTTGGACATGTGTCCTTATGTCAGCTGCTGTAGGTGCCACATGTCATGATCTAATGGGTGACCAATCATGTCAACTCGTTTTTTGAGGGACGTGCCATTTGTCACATTTTGGCTGGTCGTCGCTTTGTGTACTGGTTCAGTGCTTATAAATAGTGGAATTCCTCTGCTACCCTCCTCATTTTCTCAAATTTTCTTCCTTGACATCCTCTTCTTATCGCCTTGTCTAGAAGTTCCTTGTGTCAATAGTCTTCCCTCGTCTAGTTCCAAGTATTTTCTCCATTTTCGTCCTAAGGTTTTAAGTTTTTCTTAAAAAATGTTAGTGGTCCTTTCTTCGTCTAGTGATAGCGTTGACGAAGCCATAGACGAATATCAAGACCTAAGTAGTTTTAGTGGGTCTAGTGATAGCAGTAGTGATAGTAATAGCAGTAGCGAAGGAAATACCATGGACGAGTATACGTCTGGTGTTCTTGGGATTCCCCTAGAAGTATTGCAAGAAACCCTTAGGACGAGAGCTAAGTCTGGTTCTAAGGCTGGCATAAGCGCTCCCTCATTTTCAACTCAAGACGAGGAAGAAGTGGTCTATAGTTATGCTATAGGGGTAGCTTCTAAGACAGACGATAGGAAGTTAGACCTTCTTAAGACTTGGTATCCAATCCTAGGAAGTCTAAATCCTAGGGTTCCTATGCGTGGTAAATGGTGTTGCCAACTCCATTTTGGCATTGGCGTTTATGAGGCTTACCTCTTGGGGGGTTTGAGGTTGCCCTTAAATGCCTTCGCCAGGAAGTTGCTTTCTAGGTTAGGCATAGGCATTTGTCAGTTTAACCCTAATGCATGGAGGCTAATTATCTCTATGCAAGTTTTGTGGAGGGAGGTATTTGAAGGGGATTGTCCTCTCACCGTGGACGAGTTCCTCTTCTACTACAAACCCTCTGAAATTTCTCAATCCCTTGGCTTTTATCAGTTCACTGCCAGAGGGAGAGATTATAGGATAATTAAGTCTTTGGCCACCTCAGATAGGAAATGGAAGACAGAGTTCTTCTTCGTCTCTGGCCCTTGGGCTGGACGCCCTATTGAGGTTGACAGGGATCCATTTCCTTCCTACACCGGAGAATTAAGGAACCTCCGTCCTAAAGGTATGGCTAGCAGTCCCTTTACTTCTTGTTATAATCGTTATTGCAGTCATCTAACCACTCCACTCTTTTTTTTTTTGGCAGGTGTTAGACGTCCTCACCTAAGTAAGTTTTTTCTTGGACGAGTCTAGAAAGCTCGTCTACACCCAGAGAGGGACTTCCACTCCTTGGTCACTCTTCAACGCCTAGCCACTTGGGGACTTGGTCCTAAACCTTCTTCTGAAGCTACAGCCCACAAGTGCACAGTCCGTAGACGTAAGTTCTTACTTACGATGATTTCTTCCTCTTTTTCTCCTCTTCTCTCTTTCTTCCTTTTTTTTTTTTTTTTGGTAACAAATTTCTAACAACTTTCTTTGTAGGAATGGCTACCATGAAGGAGAATAGAGGAAAGGAGATAATGGACGAGGAACTGAGGCAAGACGTCCAGCCTCAACCCCGTCTTTCCACTGGGGACAAAAGGAAGAGCTTGTCCCTTGGGATTGACTTAGGGAACCTTCCTAGTAGGCGCAAGGAGAAGAGGGTTAAGCAAAAGTCGTCCAAAGCTAAGGACGTCGAAGCTCAGGACGATCAAGTTGAACCTTTCCTCGTCCCACTTGGTGATCCTATCCAAATTTTGGATGTTGACTCTGACCTAAAGGATGCCTCGTCCGTGCAGATTTCGTCCAAAGTTGGCCCTCCTTCCTCTTCCTAGCCTTCTCAACAAGTACCTCAGAACCTTCTTTCCAATGAGGACTTGGCTTAGGAATGGTTTGAGAAGGCTGTAACGGACGAGGCTGTAACGGCATGCTATGACATGTCTTTAAAGGATTTTGAACGTTCTGGCGTTCATGACCTTTTCAAGGTATGTCTCCTTTTCCTCTTTTTTTTTTTTTTTTTTTTTTTTAATATGTTATGCATGTCTCGTCCTGTCCGTTGTGTATGTACATGCTATAATTAAACTTTAATTAGTGCAGGCAATGTCAAAGTTTATCGCTGCGTCCAAGCAGGCTACTGACTTGGACAAGACGAGAATTCTGCTAGAAAGGACCGTCTAGAGAGAGAAGGACGAGTCTAAGAGGTGGGCTGAGACAGCTGCCAAGGTTAAGGAGGAAGCAAAGAAGTTGAAGGGCAACGTCAAGGAGCTGAAGGCAGACGTCAAAAACAAGGACGCTCGTCTTGAACTCCTCCAGAAGAAGAACGACGAGCTGAGCACCCTTCTCGCAAAGGCCAAGGGAGACGCAGTTGCAGAGTTCCAGGCATCCACTCAATTTAACAACCTATTAGACACCAACTATGCAACTGGGTTTGAAGATTTTAGGATGGAGGCAGTGGAGAAGTTCCCTGAAATTGACTTCAGCCTGATTAAACTCAACCTTGGCAGGGCTGCCTCAAGTTCCCTTTTTCAGACGAGCTCAGAAGACGTCAATGTTGAGGACGATGCCTCAAGGAAGCCTCCTCAGGACGACCCTAATGGCGACGCCTGTCCATCTTGAAGATGATTCTTATTTGATCAAATGTTTTTCTTTTCACTTTGTCTTCTTCTCTTCTTTCCTTTTTATTGAAATGTATTTGAGTACAATCATCTCGTCTAGAGTGTTCTGGACGAGTTTATTAACAATTGCCTTTTGAGGCTTACTATGTAAGGGTTTTTGGACGGTGGTCGTCTACCCTTTTTCTCTATTTCAATGAATGTCTATTTTTATTCATTATTTGTTTTTGTATGGATGTGCTTGCCTTTGTCACTGTTGTGATTGAAATTTGCATACTTCTTAAGTATTAAAGGGTCGTCCTTATACTTTTCTTATGGACGATGCTATTAGTTCATCCATGTGTTTTTCTTTAGACTAAGTAGTGATAGCCTTGTCAGACGTTTTCTTCGTCCATAGGCTTGGTTTACTTGCCTCGTCCTTAAGCTTGGTTTTTTCCTTTTGTCAAGGATGTTTCTAGTGTTTGACTCGTTCTAGAACATCTGGGTGTTTTGGTCAAATGCTTGTCTATGGACTAGTGTTTCACCATATAATTTTTTGTGCCTTAGCTTGTTGCACATTTTATCCTCGTCTTGAGGAAAGCTTGTGAACGTTACACCCTTGCGTCTAGAGATTTTTCATTCTTCTTAGGGTTTTACCCCCCTTGTGGGTTTTACCATAGGAGTCAGATTTTATGCATAAAATACATTGAAAATCCAAACCATATCATTATATAAGCATTGTTCACAAATATGGCACCTACTTAGAAGCTAGTGCCTTATGAAAATACTTAAGAAAAATACTTAAAATACATAACCTCGTCTTTCACAAACTTGTCCGTAGACGGTGCAAGAGTTTAAGAACTAGTGCACCTTTATTCTTAGTGCACACCATAGCAGTAGTAAGAATACACATTAGTAGACATTAATAAACGCGAAGAACATAGTAGTAGCGTCGTCCATAGCTGTAACCTCGTCCTTGATTAACTTCGTCCAAGCCCATTACTGATAGTACCTTCTCAGGTGCTCTACATTCCAAGGATGCTCCAGCTTTCGTCCGTCCAAAGCTTCCAAGTAATACGACCCCTGCCTCTTGCAGTTGACTACCCTGTATGGTCCTCCCCAATTGGGTCCCAATTTTTCATGTGCTGGTTCCTAGTTGCCAAGGATACTCTTTTGAGAACGAGATCCCCTACGCTGAAGTGCCTGGGTTTCACCATGGCATCATGCTGCATGGTCATAAGATTCTTGTATCTTGTTATCCTTTGCTTCGCATCTATCCTTACCTCATCAATGAGATCAAGGTCAAGACGAAGTAGTTCTACATTTTTTTTCTCTTGATACTTCATCACTCGAGGGTTAGCCATATGAACTTCTGCAGGTATAACCGCTTCACTTCCATAAGCTAACTTGAAGGGGGTTTCTCTTGTCGGGGTTCTCACAGTCGTTCTGTAGGCCCAAAGAACGCCTGGTAACTCGTCTGGCCATATCCCCTTCGGATTAGAGAGGACTACCGGTTGTTTTGATGGCCTGAAAAAGAAAGAACAGTAATTAAAGGTGACCGGGGTTGCAGGCAAATAACCCTCCGATGATAAAGTCAGTTTCTCTCTATTATTTTCGAGTTCCAACTTTTTAGGAATCATAAACGTACCTTTTCTTGGTATGAATTAGCGTTTATATAGTGTCCTAAGAGCAGTTATTGGGTTTGTAACCTCCTCCTGATTTGAGTAGATGTGTATGTTCAAATATAACTTCCTCAACTATTTAGGAGTTACATTCTTTATGCGTAACGGTCACTAGGAGTTACATGTATGATACAGAGTTGTTTTACACACTCATAAATTTTTCCAAGTGTCAATGTGTCGTCTAGAATTCCTCGTCCTGGGCCTCTCAAGTCATGCTTACCTCGTCTTGAGACCCTCAAGTCAGCTTACCTCGTCCTGGGCCTCTCAAGTCATGCTTACCTCGTCTTGAGACCTTCAAGTCAGCTTACCTTGTCCTGGGCCACTCAAGTCAGCTTACCTCGTCCTGGGCCCCTCAGGTCAGCTTACCTCGTCCTGAGCACTTTGCTTGTCCTAAACGATCTCCATGGATAAAATTGGAGTTGTATTTTAGCACACCCCATCACATAATATAACCATTAATCAACATGAACAAAAATATTCAAAGGTTATCATAATTACATAAAAATAAACATAAGCATCATCTAACAAATAAGAATTATAGCGTGTTAATGCATTGGTTTGTTTGTGATGTAATGATGTAACTTTTTTTTCCCTTGAACTTTATATATATGAGATATACAAAATAAACATTTCGAATATATCTAAACTAAGGTGAGTTCTAGTTAGCTCAACTAGTAAAGTATTTGATGGTTAAATAAGATATCTAAGGTTCAATCTCCATTTACACCAAAAACTGATTAGTGTCTTACTCTGATGATAAAGAGCTATCATAAAAAATAGACTCTATAAGTTGAAACTCTCTAAAAAAAAAACTAAACTAAAATAAGAAAATAATAATAAACAGCAAAACTATAAAAATGAAATAAAATAAAGATCTTTAATAAGCTAAGAGATCAACAAATAAACATGATAACCAATATTAATTAGAAGTTGTAATTCTTGAGATATGTTAGTTTCCTAATTTTAGAATTACATTTTGCCATAAATTGATATTATATTATTGATTGTCATTGTATTTTAAAATTCATTAATTGTTAGATCATTAACAACTACATTATTCTGGGAACAAGGGTTGGTTGTAGCTAGTAAAGTTTCTCTTGAGAACTTCTGCTAGGGCGTGGCATTGTCGTCCCTTCCTCGGAAGGAGTTTTTTGTCCCTTAAGATAACAGTGTTATCGCAAGGCTAGTGGTTTTTCTTTCAAGGGGTTTTGGGAAACACATATAGGTTCTTAGTACTTTCTACAAGAGGAATGGATGACTTGACCAAACACTGGAGCTCTCTATCACTATCTGATAGGGAAGGTCCAGGTCTTAGATTAAAGAAAGAACAGGCTGTTACTGAACACACTATTGCAGCCCGATTTCTAACAAAGCGCCCTCTAAACATTGACGCCATTGCTAGAACTTTCACCCCTTTGTGGAGATCTAAAGTAGGTTTTAGAATAAAGAATAATCGTGACCATATAATTCTATTCTCTTTTAACAATGGAGTAGACGTGGAGAGAATCCTATTGTTGGAACCGTAGAGTTTCGACAAGCATTTAATGGTGCTGTCCAGATACACAAAGGACACATCCTTGGAGGATTGTAATTTCAACAGGGTCTCCTTTTGGGTGCAAGTCTACGACATACCATTGCGCTTTAGAAACAAAGAGGTAGCAGAACAAATTTGTGAGTCTATCGGCGTAATCCAACATCCAAAAGATCCCCTAGAGTGTGACAGAGGTAGTGTCATTAGAGTGAGAGTCTCCATTGATATCTCCATGCCTCTCTGTCAGGGTCGGCTTATCACCTTGGATGATGATAAAGAACACTGGGTTTCTTTTAAGTGTGAACGTATCCTTAACCTATACTATTAGTGTGGATGCCTCACACACGACAACAAGGATTGCGAGATGTGGATAGATAGTGAAGGCTCCCTTCTGCCTGAAGACCAGCAGTTTGGGTTGTGGCTTAAAGCCCCGCCGCACGTAGCCTCTCGTAAGAATGTAGTTTTAGTTCTAAGGTTTTTTACGAAGAAGAGCTCCAGAAACCCAATTCAAAATACAATAGCTCCGCCTCCCCACCACCACAAGGTGGTCCAAATGGTGGCCCTGGACACACCAACTCCCTCTCCAATGATAATTAATGATGTTATTGAAAATTTGGCTAACCGCGATCAACCTGGAGAAAAATCCGCTATCCCGATCATTTTAGAATTTCCAATCTTGAATCTTCCTCTGAAATCTACTCCCCTAGGGGACTTTGAGCACTTAATCCAAGAGATTGACAAAGGTATACACTAGTTTGATAGGGTGGGCATGCATTCAGGGCTTTCAAAAGAAGTACCTAGCGATATGACAAAAGGAGTCCAATCAATGCCATCTGTCAAGCCTAGCCCACTTTTGGATAGAGCTCCTGACCAGTCCATTCAGCCTCTCCCTTTGAGTGACATAACGAACCAGGACTTTTCTCTCTTGTCCTCTTAGGCCTAAGCTGGAAAGAAGTGGGTTCACATCCAAAGGCCTTCTATCATCTTTGATAATTAGGTGCTTGATCTAGCATTAGGAAAATGAAACTCCCCTCCTCACTCAGACTCCAATACTCCTTCAAAATGTAGAGCTATTGAAATTACCCTCACTAATGATCTCCTACTACCAGTGGCGGCGATTGATCACCAACCCTGCCTGTTGAAATGAGTTGGCTCTGCTAGAATGTGTGTGAGCTTGGGAACTGGCGTACCATTTGAGAGCTCAAAGCTTTAATTCAGGCACAAGATCCCGTTGTCCTGTTTTTGGCCGAGACTTGGCAGATGAAGATAGGCTACGAAGACTTTGTGGTGAGTTGAATTTTGATCACTCATGGATAGTTCTACCAGCTAACAAATCTGGGTGTCTAAGCCTTTTTTGAAAGAAGGCGCTCCACATCGAGGTGCTCTCATCCTTCTTAAACCATGTTGATGCTATCGTTGGAGACAAAGTGGAAGAAAAGTGGTAGTTCACGGGAATTTATGGCTTTGCAAATATGGCCAGGAAGCACGAAACATGGTCAATGATCTGCCAACTCCACCGGTGCCTCACTCTCCTTTGGATGTGTACAGGGGATTTTAATGAAATCCTTTGGTCTCATGAAAAACTGGGGCTTGGTTCGAGACAAGAGAACTTGATGAAGGCTTTCAGAGATGTATTGGACGAGTGCGAACTCATAGATTTAGGCTATGTCGGTCACAAATTTACTTGGAAGGGCAAATGTCTAGATAGTGATATGTCAAAAATGTATTGACTCCTTGTGATGAATTAATATATTAATTACCCAAGTTTATTAATTAATCAAATTAACATGCAATGATTGTGGTAGTATAAATAAATCACCAAATAACTAAATATACAGCAGAATTTAAATGACATGGTGATTTGTTTTCGAATGGAGAAAACCTACACGGCAAAAACTCCATTGGGTGATTTTAAGGTCATCACTCCAGAGAATCCATTATTATCAAAACAAGCGGTTACAAGTAAAGGAATCTCAGTACCTTATACCAACCTACAGTTGAACCCTTACCCCAATACCCAATTGGATTTGTTCTGTAGTGGCAATCTCTCCTTGTATTGCACGACCCATAGTACATGACTAACCAATAGATGCGCAGATCCCAGTACGCGACTTGATCACAAACTTGAGAAGGATGTTGGTTGCAAAGTTCTTCAGTTGATCATACAATGAAGATCATGAAGTTGCTTGGTCACAAAACCCTATGGTGTATAAATACAGCAGCTTCTTCAAGATGAACTAGGGCAACTAGGTTTTTAGTCACAGTTCTCTTCACACTTATGAAATTGTGCTCTTGTGCAATTGTATATCCTGTGACGGCCTTTAAAATAATCCTTATATATGTTTAGCATTGTAAGAAAAGAAAGTCTAAACACATACTCACGGATTTGATGAAATATAGCTCTAAAAAATTAAGTTTTATAAACCTCGATAGATAGCCATCTATTGAGATAGTTGTTAAGCCACGAGTTTCAGCAGCTTTTAAACCTCGGTCGAGCTTTAATGAACAACACTTCCTTACTTGATTTTTGGATAGACTTGCATGGCTTTAACACTTGAACTTGAAACCTTGTTCCTTGAAGCATTAAATACACCCTAGATTTACCCAATTACAAATAAAGTGCTTTTGTCGAAGAATTAGCCAATTACATAAAATGTTGACATATGTTTCCAACATCAATCACATATGTCATAACAGGTGGAATGGTCCTGGAAAGACTAGATAGGGCAATTGCCAACAATGAGTGGTTGACTCGCAATTCGGGCACACAGGTTCAACATCTCCATTCCTATTCCTCGAATCATAGACCAATCATCGTTAAACCGAAGGGGATCATTCCCAAGCCAAATAGACCATTCAAGTTTAAGAAGAGGTGGCTGAGCGACAAAGGGTGTATTGATACTGTCAACTTGGCGTGGGGACAAACATATTTAGCTGCCACCATACCCCAAATTGCAGGTAAAATTAAAACTTGTGGTGATAAACTTACAATTTGGAGTAAACAATCTTTTGGGTGCATTAAGTAACAGATTGAAATTAAGGGGAAAATCTTTCTAAGGCCGAACAGGTAGCTGCAAAGGGAGAAGGAGACTATGCAACGGTCAAGGCTTTGTAATTGGAGGTCAATTCTCTCTTAAATAGGGAAACCCAAATGTGGGAATAGCGAGCTAGAGCCTTATTTTTGAGATGTGGTGATCGAAATAAAAGCAACTTCCACAATAAAGCCTCTTATAGATATCAAAGGAACCGAATTTCAAGTTTGAGAAACAATGCCAATGCTTGGTGTACTGAGGAAAGTCAGATAAAAGAAATAGTTGTTGATTACTACAATGCCCTGTTTTCTTCAACGCGCCCATGTGAATTTGAAGAAATCCTTGATGCAGTCCACCCCTCTGTCACAGATGAAATGAATGCCCAACTAATCAAGCCCTTTTCAAGAGCAGAAGTGGATACAGCTATCAAGCAGATGGAACCCATCATTGCCCGAGGCCTTGATGGTATGCCTCCAATCTTCTATCAATCTTTTTGAACTTTGATTGGCGATGATGTATATACGGCAGTTTTGGATTGTTTAAACAACTACAAAATACTTAAAGAAATCAACCACACCAATATCACCTTGATCCGCTAGTTAAATCCCGGGAAAGCATCACGGAGTACATGCCCATTAGCTTGTGCAATGTGATATACAAGTTGGTGGCTAAAGTTTTATCTAACAGACTTAAAACTGCACTTCCCTTTATCATATTTGAAACCTAAAGTGCCTTCTAAGCGGGGAAATTCATTACAGACAATGTCCTCATGGCATTTGAAACCCTCCATTACATGAAACACCACCAATCTGGTAAATCAGGGTTCATGTCATTGAAGCTCAATATGAGCAAGGCATACGACTGTGTTGAATGGTCTTATTTGGAGGCGCTGATGAAGAGGATGGGTTTTAGTGACAGGTGGGTGGCCTTAATAATGGAGTGTATAACGACTGTAAGCTATTCCATCCTAGTAAATGGTGAACCCTAGAATATAATTCATCCTTCTAGGCGTATACGCCAAGGCGACCCACTCTCTCCCTATTTGTTCATCCTCTACACTAAAGGGTTGCATGGTTTATTATATAATGCATTAGAATTAGGTCACATTAGAGGAATGTCCATTTGTTAAAAAGGCCCAAGACTAACATATTTGTTTTTTGCAGATGATAGCGTAGTCTTTTGCAAGGCCTCTCTATCTGAATGCCACAAGATTTAAGATATGCTGTCTTGCTATGAAAGGGCCTCGGGTCAGTAGCTAAACAAGAGTAAAACAGGTCTTTTCTTTAGTAAATCCACTCCAATAGACACACAAGTCCAAATAAAAGAATTCCTAGGTGTTTAAGAGATCAAGCACTATGCAAAATATCTCGGGCTACTAGCTTTTGTTGGTAAAAAAGAAAGAAAGTAAGCCTACCTTAAATCAAGGAACGAATATAGGCAAAACTTCAGGGTTGGAAAGAACAGCTCCTCTCCCAAGCAGGCCGTGAAGTCCTTCTTAAAGTTGTCATTTAGGCCATCCCGACCTACGCCATGAGTTGTTTCAAGCTACCCATTACACTTTGCAGTGACATTAAAGCCTTAATACGAAGATTTTGGTGGGGGCAGCGAGGGGATCAACGGAAAATCCACTGGGCAAGCTGGAGTTCTCTCCATAAACCGAAGAGTTTGGGAGGTATGGGCTTCAAAGAACTCCACAAATTTAATGATGCTATACTCGCTAAACAGGTTTGGCGACTGTTGGACAACAAGGACTCCCTATTCCACAAGTTCTTCAAAGCAAAGTTCGTCCTCCATGGAAGTATTCTGGATGGCAAGGAAGGGAATGGTTCATATGCTTGGAAGAGCATACTAAAGGGGAGGGATGTGATTCGCAAATGAGTGCAGTGGAGAGTGGGTAATGGATAGAAAATTTGCATCCACCAGGATAACTAGCTCCCAGATCCTCATCTCAAACAAGTACTATCTCCTCGGGATTTTTTGGACAGTGAATCTCAGGTTTCAGTCTTGATTGATGGGGAAAGACGTTGCTGGATCTATGAATTGATTGCTAATCTCTTCTTGCCTTAAGAAGTTGGATTAATTAAATCTATTCCTCTCAGTATTGCGAAATGTGATGACCAAGTCTATTGACCCTTAAACTTCAGTGGTGATTACAATGTCAAATTTGGGTATAGACTACTTATAGAGCAGGAAGCCTATGAAATCCCAAGATCCTCGGATGTGTCACAAACCAAGAGAATTTGGAAGGGGGTGTGGAGCTTGAAAGTCCCTAACAAAGTGAAAAGCTTAATTTGGCAGGCGGGGTTGGATGCTCTACCTCTTGGGCTAATCTGATGAAGAGGAAGATCCTGGATGATGTGGTTTGTCAAAGTTGTGGTGTAGAGCAAGAAATGGTCCTACACACCCTATGGTCGTGTCCAACCAAATTTGAAGTCTGGGCAACCCATTTTGTGTGGTTAGTCAAGCAGACTAGGAGAAGTTCCAACTTATTGGATGTTATTCAGATGTGCCAAGAAAGGAGTGACCTCTTCAAATTTTTTGCAATGACATCTTCACTAATTTGGACATAAAGAAATAAATTGCGTGTAAGGGAGGTAGCAATCTCGTTGAATAAGATTAACTCCATTGCTTAGGACAACCTATAGGAATTCCAGGGACTGAATCCCCCTCCCCATCACCCCACCTCTCCTCCCAAACCTGTCAAATGGAATCTGCCACCTATTAACTGGTTGAAGATTAACTTCGATGGGGCTGTCTTTAAGAATGAAGGCTTAGTTGGCTTGGGTGTCATTATTCAGAACGACAAAGGTCTAGTAATGGCTGCTTCTTCACAAACTATTCCATTACCTACATCGGTTGAGATGGTGGAACTGTTGGCAGCACGTAGTGCCCTCTGTTTAGCTAGAGAGCTACAATTCGACCAAGTTATAGTTGAAGGTGACTCGAAACTGGAGATTAAGACATTGAACAGTAAAGACTACTCCTCTACCAACTTTGGACATGTCATTCGAGACATCAAAATTGCCTCTTCAGCCTTTAGAAATTTTGTTTTCTCTCATATCCGCACACAAGGAAACAAAGTAGCACATAGGCTTGCTAGACTAGCTTGTAATTTTCCCACTTTTAATGTCTGGATGGAGGATGTTCCTCCAATTACTATTTATCAATCTGAGTTTGTTTAATAAAACTTCTCTCCCCCCCCCCCCCTTTTCTTTAGTGGGGCGGACTCTCAAAAAAAAAAAAAAAAAACTACATTATTCCATGATCCAGAATTATTATGAATTTTATAAAATACATAAATCACAATTGAATAACAATGAGACTTACCTAAATCAATTGATGTAATTTTCTCAAAATAAAGTCTTTGATTAAAAAGTACCTTAGTAGGATAAGTTTCTCTTTTCTGATTTGTGCCTCATTACTGTACATTTTATATTCAGTATATAATCTATAGGATTTTTTTGTTATATAAAATAAATGTATTGACTACTGACAAGATTACACAATTGTGTGACTATAGTAGTTAAGTCTAACACATTTTTTCTTCTTCTTCAATTTCTTGGCCACCCATAATTGGTTTATGGTATAAAGTGAAGGACTTATTCATGACTTTGAGGCTGCAATAGAACTTAAAATCGAATGGACATCTTAAAATTGGAAATAAACACATATATAGTGTAATCCCAAGGTAAAGAGGAAGAGGATATTCTTTTACAGTCACTGTTTGGGTGTAACCACAACAATTTGTGACACGTACTCATTGAGAAAACAATTAATGTCTAAAAGCTCAGATGAGAACTTATAGAAATGGGATGTAAGACCACACTCTCTCAGGTGGGTTCAACTATAATTAACCTCAATTCCATCAAAATCCCCAACCAAACCAAATAAGCGTAAAGCCTTTGTCATTAGGCTACCCACATTGGGTGATCAAATTTTGCTTTTAAGAGCATCCACAACCAAATTAGCGTAAAGCCTTTGTCATTAGACTACTCACATTGGGTGATCAAATTTTGCTTTTAAGAGCATCTACATCAGTGGATGCAAATTTTCCTTCTATTTTGCACAAAAAACCTACTTTTTCTATTTTACACATTAATTTTTATAAAACACCTATATCAGTTTGTCTATTCTACACCTTCTTTTATTTAAATAATATTTTTCTCACATTTTATTATTACTTCACAACCACCCATTGCCCCACCAATTTTAACACACACGCCAATTATATCTGATCTCTATCTCTTTCTTTTTCTTTTTCTTTCGGCGTAAATGTACTTTTTGGTCCTCAATTTTTGGCTTCATTTCTATTTTGATCCTTACATTTCTATTTCACAGCATTTAGTCCCTATTCAATTAGCGTGTCTCATTTTAGTCATTTTCGTCAGCCCACTAACGGAAAAGGATGACGTGACTGACAAACTGAATAAAAAAATATATAATATTTACTGTTGTCCACCGTGGCCATTCCTGCTTAGCCACGTGTGTTTCTCACCGGCAATTGCAAGTACTCTCTCATCTCCATACTTTCTTGGCGGTTTAATCAGAATCCCAGCCTTTTTGTTTTTATCTTTGTAGATTATTGATTGGAGTTTTGTGTGGTTTTGTTAACAATTTCAACAGCTGAGGCACCAATAGATGATTACGCAACAGGGCTCCTGGGCGGTACAGGGAGGACAAGCCAAAGTGAGTGGAGGATACCAACAGAGACAGGCCTAGCAAGTGGTTCAGAACCAGAACAGAGCAAGGAAAAGCACCGAGTTCATTGGTGGCAGATGTTCGTCCTCTGGGTTTGTCACCATCTGCTTTTTCCATTTCATACTTGGGAATATAAATACACGTTACAAGATGAATTTTGTTAACGTGTGCCCTAAAGACATATAATAATTAATTATTTTTAAAAATATTTTTTAGAAAATTGAAAAAGTATCGACAACTTTTTCAATTCTCGAAAAAATATTTCTAAAAATGAATGGCTTAATATGTGCCCTAAGTACACACATTAACCGAATCCTTACAAAATAATGATAAACTTGCTACCAGCCCCTAAAGGATAGCTATTATCTATAGCTCATTATTTGAAACCACTGCTAAGATAGCTTAGCTTATTGGAACTTGAAATCAAATCAATCTAAACAACCCAATCTAAACAATTGAAACCAAACCAATCTAAACTAGAACTGATATCAGGAAACGTCATCTATATCTCCTTAGTAACGTGGCTGGCTACGGAAATCTTCTTGTCAACGTGGCCATGCAAGTCTTCATCCGTAGCAACGTGTCTATCTAAAAATGCTTGTAACATAATGGGTTTGCCATGAGAGCTGTTTTCTTCCAAACCCGGGTGATAAAAGAGAGAGTGTTGGCACCGGTGTGTTCTTGCCTCGCCAAGTTGATGGTCCATCCAATACTCGCCGAAAGCCAGGTTCACATTCACTCTCACTTCTTTTTAACTTTTGGGGTTTTATTGGGTCTCAAATTTTGTTTATTGCTTGCTTTGTATTTCCAGTATGGCCATGGTGGACAACAGTAAATATTATATTAATTTTCTATTCAATCTATAAGCCACATCATCCTTTTTCATTAGTGGCATGACGGAAAAGACTAAAATGAGACACGCTAATTGAAATAGGAACTAAATGCGTTGAAATAGAAATGTGGGCGTCAAAATAGAAATGAAGTCAAAACCTGAGGACTAAAAGTGCATTTACACATTGTCTTTTTCTCTTTCTTTTTTTCTTTTCCTTCTCCTTTTTTCTTCTTCTCCATTTTTTCTTCTTCAGCATCTTCTTCCTTCTTCTTCTTCTTCTAATGCTGAAACAAGAAGCTAAAGAGGGAAAACTCTTGGTGGGTAAGTTTTTTTTTTTTTTTGAGAAGATGGTGGGTAAGCTTAAAAAGAACATAAATTTAATGTTTTGGTCTGGGTACATTGAAGAGGCTATGATGAAGTACTCAGAGGCTTTGAGTTGCTGCTGAGGAACATTGAAGTCGTCATTAGTGACACTTGTTCTTCTACTATTTTTGCATTTTCTTCTTGTTCTTTTGCAATTTCAGTTTGATTTTATATATGGGTTTGATGTTATTTTTAGGAGAGGTTTTGATGAATTTGGGATCTTGATTTAGATGAAGTTTGAAGAATTTTATGATTTGTTGTTGGATTTAAGAGAAGATAGAAGGATTAAGAGGGCAGAGGTAGAGAGATATCAGATGAGAGAGGAGAGACATAATCAGATGAGAGATGATAGAGTAGAGAGAAAAAATATAAAATAATAAATAGAAGAGCTACAGTAACCATGCATATGCACGGTTACTATAGCAATTGTGCATAAATGCATATTTTTACACCCACTTATGTGGGTATTTTTTTACTCAAAATGTGTAAAATGTGTAACTTTTCTATTTTGCAATATTTTACGCATACTAATGCTAATGCTTTAAATACATTAAATTAGAGAGCCTCAGCAGAAAGTTTAAAGTCGTTGGACTAGAAGGGAATATAAGCCATGTCCCAATTGCAAAAGTTGCCAATCTAGTCATTTTCTAAATCTTAGGGTGTAAAATCAGAAAATGCAAAACAGAAACGCAAAGAGCTTGGAAATGGCTTTGAGAGAAAAAAAATGAACTCTGTATTTACTCATCAAATTGTTACAAGCAGTTATCAAAATAATTAGCTACAAGTGTTTATATACACTGAAAACGGGGGCTAAGAATATGCACCCAAAAGCATAACTAACTTCTCAAAATTACAAACAATGAGCTAATGACAACTGAGACAAAAAATAACTAATTGCTACAACTATTACTTAAGTGAAACGGTGTGTTTTCCCTTTAGTTTCTTCCTTGCCGTTTTATATTTACAACCTCTGTTCTTATTGTTGTTTTGCCCATCTCTGTTACTAATGTCGTTTTGCTCATCTTGTTGCTGGACTCCTATCTCAGCTTCAACATAGGACTCGTTTGGTAAGAGAATTACGAGGTTGTTTGGCATTGTTGTCTAAACAATAATTTTTAATGTTTAAACAATAATAACACTTCTGATATGTATTTTATAACATTTAAATACGTATTTCCACAACACTGAAAACTAAACAATAATACTTAAACACTGTTACCAAATGGGTCATTCTAGTAACGTTGTTTAAGTGTTATGAAAATATGTGTCGGTTAAAAAATATTATAAAAATACATAATTGTGATATTTAAACACTTAAAAACTATTGTTTAAATAACAATATCAGATGAGCGCTTATTAACAACATACCATGACATGATGACAAGAGAAAGGTTCAACGAGCCGGTGTTGTTAGCTAAAGGCCCCAAAAATCTCCACCACTATTACTTCCGAGCTCGGCTCTTTGATTCAACTTGGGATAGCATTCCAGCCCAACTACGTGTTTAAATTGAGTAGAATCTCAGTTGTGGTACTAGCATTTCAGCCCAATTCGTGACTATGATCTTGTTCTTTGCTGCTCAAATGGTTTTAAGCTCTTGGGCTCATATCTTTCATCTGAGTCTAACAAAGTAATAAGCCTCATTGCAGTGGTTTTGGCCCACTGGACTCACCCCCCAAAAAACACAACAAAAAAAGAAAAGAAAAAGAAAGAGAGTACAAAATGAGGTTTTAAACTTTGAAGTGATAATCCAGCAACAATCACATCCTTTATGAGTTTATGACATCTTAAGTGATAATCTAGCAACGTCTGGTTGGAAACATTTTATTTAACATTTTGTTGAAAATTTTGTGCTAAATATGTGTTAAAGTATACTTGTAATTTAAAAAAAATGAGAAAAAAAAGGTTTTAAAAAGTTATACATAAAAACTAAAAACTAAAAGCTAAGTTATAAACTAATATCAAATACCATCTCTTCCATTTCCTATTTTCTATCTATCGAAATGAAAAGTAAAAACAAAAACGATGTAAGAGTAAACACTATATAAAGAATACGATAACCTTATTTTATAATTTTTTTTGGTATCTTTTTAAATATAATTTATATTTTGTATTATGTGGGGAATCATTTTTCTTTCTGTATTATGAGAACATATCAATGGGGACCATTATTGCAAAACATTAACACATGATTAGGAGTGATTAATTTTTAAGTCCTACATGGAACGTCCACTAGTAAGGCAAATCAAATTAAATAAAGTAATTGAAGTTTTTTAGTTGGACTAATATTAGTAACTCTCACCACATTTGAGTCTCACAGATATAAACAACAAAGGCCAACTCGGTAAAAAGAGTAGAAAAAAAAAATTGTCCATAGCATCTTGTCTTGTCCTATTTTTTGACTACAAAATGTTGGCCAGTGCTTGGAATTTTGTTTGATTTAACACTACACCTTACAAGCTCTGCTTTCTGCTTTTGTTTTGTTACGTCAACACTTTCGTCCCAAAATTTTATTGCAATATATAATTGGAAAACAAATTCATCACTACTTTGATAAACGTCATTTTCTTCTTTAGAGTTCGCTATAAGCCTATAAGGATTATAGAATGTTTAAAGTACCACTATTATTGTAACAATAACCAATGACCCCATGCTTTCTGTGTTGGTCTTTACAGATTGAGTAATGCAATTTGTCCGAACCTTGTTATAAAGTTCATAGCTGACTCAGAATCACACCCCAATTATTATAACTTCCTTAATCCCAATTTTGTAAACTCATTATACTAATAAGTACGTTGTCAATTTTCTCAACCCCCCAAAAAAAAGACATTGTCAATTAAAAGTTAAAACTGTCAACATCAGTTATTAAAACTTCATAAACACATATGCCATTTAGATTCTAATTAAAACAAGAAGATTTTTTAGATTTGATTACATCTAGTGCCAAATTAACATGAAAATTATTTCAAAAAATTTTTTTATAAATTTTTAGATATGATAATATTTCATCTTTTAACGTTTGCTCTATAATAATTACTTTTTATTGTTATGCCAATGATATCAATCGATTTTTAAAAAACTTTTATTCAAATAATTATTCACCAACAATGGATAGAGTTTGAATTCCATTTTTTTTTTTTTTATCATTGTGCCAATGATATCAATTGATTTTTACAAAACTTTTCAAATAATTATATGCCAATAATGGATAGAGTTTGAATTCTAAATTTTTTATTCAACATGCCAAGTTAGATCGATTTAGCTAGTTGGAGCTCCTGTGCCAACTTTGTTACAGACCAAACTTATAATCATGGGCTTGAGTAATTGGCCATAATAGACACATCAATATGGGAATATATATATATATATATATATATAAATATAATTTTGATCTAACCAGAATGACATCAATATAAAGGTGGTGATGGACTTGGTAATTGGAGCTACTTTGAGGCCTGACCAAATCAATTACCACGTGACTTGTGATGGACTAAGAGCCATCATATAACTGCAGGTGGGTCATAAAAAGTCATAGACATTGACTTTTTATTTTATTTTATTTTTAAAATACTAAATATTTTTAACAGAAGAATAAAAAAGAATTTTTTTTTAAATTTTACAGTAGTGTATATCTAAAAAAAACATAAACATAGACTTGAAAGAACTAATTTGCACCAAATGATTTGCTAAAACAATAAGCATTAACCTCCCTCTACTACTTCCACTTAAAAAAACAATAAGCATTAATAGCAGTCCACTTGCCACCATTCTTTTGAATTGAATATGAATTATTCCACGAATAGAGGAGACTATGGGTTTAATAAAAAAGGACTTCATCAATGATGTCATGGTCATGCTAGTGATCTTGACCTCTAGTTATATGGGCTGTTTGGTTGACCCCAAGTAATCATGTCCAAGTTAATCAAAGACATCGTTGTTGTTGTTGTTTTTTTTTTTTTCTCTTGGTTGAGAATCAAAGCCATGGTTTCTTGAAAAGGAAGATCATGAAAATTGTGCTTAAGACATCTAGCTAGGAAATTAAGCATCAACAAAGATCTAGCACAAGGAAATTAACCATGGTCTATATGCTTAGGTTGTTCAAAGTCCAATACCTTGTTAAAGGAAACTCTGAAACTTTGACCATAATTTTGGCGACCAATTCACTCGTTTAGAGCCTATCAAGATCTTGTTTGAAAAACACCTTCGTTTAGCCGACATATTCACCAACTTTATAGCTAAATAGTGCATTCTCTCTTTTAAAAAAGCAGGTACTTTCAAAGAAGGTTATATATATATATATATATATATATATATATAATTTTTAAAAAATTTTTTTTTATTACATGGTCCACTCACACAGCCCACTCACATAAGGCATATATCCACCGCCTATAAAATCTCTACGAACCTCATTAATTTGCACATCCAAACCCCTCACTCTCTCTCTCTCTCTCTCTCTCTCTCTCATAATTTTGCTTTACTGGGATTGAACATGTCTGTCCAAGTGATGAACGAGAAAACCCTTCAGGGAATTCATGTCTTAGGAAGGGAAAACAATGTTCCTCCCTCCCCTAGAAGGTAGTAACTCCTTTTACCTTAATTCAATTATTTATAGTGAATTTCTTCAGGAATTGGGTAATGACAATGTTAATGAACGAAAAGCAACTAAAAAATTCTGGGTAGCTTGTGGAGTATTTCATATTCTGCACTAAAATGAATTAGCTAGCTGTAATGCTTGGTCTCATGTTGTGATTGTAGAAGTTGAGGCTAGCTCTGTGTAAATGTGGTTTTGATATTCATTGTAAGTGTTTGAGATGAAAAAAAATTTACTAAAGAATTCTTTTGTGCTTGTTGTATAGGTTAGAGGGAAAAGTAGCCATTGTCACTGGTGGTGCTAGAGGGATTGGAGAAGCAACAGTACGGCTTTTTTCCAAACATGGTGCCAAAGTAATCATTGCTGATGTTGAAGACACTCTTGGAAATGCGCTTGCTAATTCCTTAGCTCCTTCGGTTTCCTATTTTCACTGTGATGTTAGCTTAGAAGAAGATGTTGAGAATTTAATCCAGTCCACCATTTCTCACTATGGGCAGCTTGACATCCTTTTCAACAATGCTGGGATTCTTGGAAATCAATCCAAGGCTCACAAGAGCATTGCAGACTTTGATATCGATGAATTCGATCGTGTCATGCGTGTCAATGTGAGAGGCATGGCACTAGGAATTAAGCATGCCGCACGTGTAATGATTCCTAGAGGAAGTGGTTCCATTATTTCCACAGCTAGTGTAGCTGGAGTTATGGGAGGGCTTGGTCCACATGCTTATACAGCTTCAAAGCATGCCATTGTTGGGCTTACGAAGAATGCGGCTTGTGAATTAGGTCGGTATGGGATTAGAGTTAATTGCATTTCTCCATTTGGGGTTGCCACATCCATGTTAATTAATGCATGGAGGAGTGATGATGATGAAGAAGAGGATTGCATGAATTTTGGGATGCCTCGGGAGCAAGAAGTTGAGAAAATGGAGGACTTTGTGAGAGGACTTGCCAACTTGAAAGGTCCAACCTTGAGGGCTAAAGATATAGCTGAAGCTGCTCTATACCTTGCTAGTGATGAATCCAGATATGTTAGTGGTCATAACCTTGTTGTGGATGGTGGCATTACCACCTCAAGAAATTGTGTGGGCTTGTAATAAATTCAGAAAACAGAATTTGAATCCACAATTCCAATTAGAATTTATGTAAACTGCTGCTATATTAAGAATCAAGACACCAAAATGGTGTGTTTCTCTTGTAATAAATTTGTTTTTTTAACCTGTTATCTAGTCTGAGTTTAAAAACATATTTGTTTATTCCTTGAGAGTTAGCAAAGGTGTAGTTGTATCTTAATTTTAAAAAAAAAATTAAACATATATAAATAAACAAATAATTAGCTTAGGCAAATTAAAGATAAACCAAATGCACACCTGATTTTAGGTTTTAGAAATAGACGCTATAGGTTGAAATTATATAAATCTTCCTTTGCATGTCTAAAATTTTTATTTTTCATTATATGGTTTAAATTTAACCCATATTTAAGGAGGTGGTGATTTTTAGCCCATGTCTAAAGAACTTTTCTGTACTACTTTAAAACAGAAATTTTTTGTTACTTTGTGTAAGGATGTCTTAGAACTTTAGAACTACCGTACAACTATCATGACCAATTGGTGTGATTATGCTCTTGAAAATGTGATAGTATTGTCAAATGCAAGGAATGCATATAAACATCCATATCTTATATAAAAAAAAACATATAAACAGCCATATCTTTTTTTCCGTCTAATCATGATTTGTTACTTTGATGTGAAAGAGGCTGCTTGTGCATTTTTTTTTTTGGTAAAATTATCCTAGAAGTAATGAATTTCAATCCCCAACTCAAGCTTTTTTCATTGGGTGCTCGGCAAAGGTCCAAATAAAATTGTATGTCAAAATTTAGATGGCCCAAAACTCCAAATCCTACCAAATAAAGGTCAATATGCTATGCTATCAAACTTTTTGGTTAGAGCATGGTCTTTCTTTCTTTCTCTCTCTCTACTGGCTTGCACTATTTTAACTTTATAAATATATCTGAAAGGTCGTCAAGGACAGCTCAATCTTCAATCAACTTTGGAATTCAACGTTGAGAAAATCCTTTTAAAGTAGGAAGCTGTCCATGTTCAAATATAACTGCACCGTGAGTTGTTATTCTCTGTCTTCTTCCATCACTTAATAACTGTAATTAAATTAAAATTTGAGACACAGTGGGCTCCAATATGTGAAATGCATTGAGTTCCCATCCGAAGTGGAGGCCACCAAAGACCTAAACTGAAATGTCCAATAAAGTTTCGCCGTATCATCAAAGCCATGTGATCAGCATCGGATTGCATGAACGGGAGGTAACCGCGTCATTCATGCAACTAGTTTTTTAATAATCAATATAAAAAAATAGAAAACAAAAACCATTTTTATTTATTTACAGAGCTTCAACTGTGTATGATTCTGATAATTGTACTTTTGTTACTCATGCAACTAGTTTTTTAATATTCAATATAAAAAAAATAGAAAACAAAATCCGTTTTTATTTATTTACAGAGCTTCAACTGTGTATGCTTCTGATAATTGTACTTTTGTTATTCATGCATCTAGTTTTTTAATATTCAATATAAAAAAAATAGAAAACAAAAACCATTTTTATTCATTTACAGAGTTTCAACCTTGTATGCTTTTGATAATTGTACTTTTGTTATTCATGCAACTAGTTTTTTAATATTCAATATAAAAAAAAATAGAAAACAAAAACCATTTTTATTTATTTACAGAGTTTCAACCGTGTATGTTTCTAATAATTGTAATTTTTATTATTAGACTAAAACATTAATTTGTTTTTGATGTAGATAAGGATTGAACTCCAGATTTAGTGTGATCTTAGCATTGGATTGAGATGATGCTAAAGAATTGTCAATAAGTCGCATAGTCCTCACGTGCTCTAGGCAAAACTTGCTGTAAACACTCGATTTTGCCCCACTGAAGTGCCCATCCATGTACTAAAAAAAAAAAAAATCATACTTGCATTACATGCATCGTTTTGTTCTTGCATCACATGCATCAATTAGTTCTTGTATTCTAATGGTCGCAACGGTGTATCTGATTTCTAAATTGAACCATCGGATCAAAAGATATTGCACTATTAAGTTTGCATGGTCCATATGCATTGTGTTTAGGAAGAGTCGACCTCACACGATTAATTTAAGTTAATTCTGATTGGTTAAACAATTAAAATTAATTAAATAATTTTGTGATTGGTGGATAATTAGTGTTTAAAGTACGGTTGCATGTATAGGAAAAGGGATGATTGAATAACAATAAAATTGTGGATAATCTGAACTTTATCAAAATTTATTTTGAAGGATTTATCCGTAAGATAATTTTTCAAGATAATTGTTCTTAAAAAGCTTGAATTATCTAGAAAAGAGACCAAAAAAAAAAAAAAATCATGGACGGAGGATGAAAACACGTCTAGATACAAGGACCGGTCAAAAAACCCTAGAAGGAGAGTCCAAATGGCACTCGAACATGAAAGTGCGTTTGGCATCCAAGAGCCAATTCAACACTTTTGGAGTGCTGAACGACACTTTATAAGTGCCAAATTGCACCTTTTTGGGCTTTGGCCTAATGGCCTTCGGAATCCGGATGACAATAAGGCACACATTTTTTGACATTTTCGCAAAATGATGAGTCTGGATTCACATCCTAATCGTCCGTGCCTATTTTTTTGAGATTTCTGGCCTCTATATGTAGAGTCTAGATCTCATAATTCAGCACCTCCTTTTTTTTTTTTTTTTTCCCCCGCTTTGAGAGGCATATGTTTTGAGACTCTTAAATTATTGATACTTACTGATCCTCTCTAAGATTTGCTACAAAAATTAGGGCTTTTAGGTTTCAAAGATAATTAAATAAGTTTCTTTGAACCTTAAAATATTATCTCAAGAACAAAGAGTACTTGTGCAAGAGGTTGTTTCTATCACCCTATCCTTTTTATGCTTCTTTTATTGATGAATGTTTTTATCCATACTATGAATGATTCATCATTGTTGTTTAAAGCATGATTGTTTTTATGCAATTGTTATAATCTTTTTCTTGAATGCCAATAATCTGCATGCAAACAATTCTTTTTCTTAAAATAAAAACGGATCTACATCTTCACTAGATGTAGATCTAACTTTTTCTTAAATAATAAAAATGGATCTACATCTTCATTAGGTGTGTAGATCTGACTTTTTCCTAAAATAAAAATAGATCTATATCTTCATTAGATATAGACCTGACTTTTTCTTAAAATAAAAATAGATTTGCATCTTCATTAGATGCAGATATGAATTTTTCTCAATTAAAAATTGATTTGTATCTTCCTTAGATACAGATATGATTTTTCTTTAACATATGCAGATTTTTGAAATAAAGAAAAAGATTAAAGATGGTTGTGTTTGTGTTTTTTTTTATTTGATTCATGTTGCATAAATTTGAATTATGAGTGAAACTCTCTTCTCAAAAAGAAAAAGAAAAAAAATCTTTTTCATTCTTTTACAACATAAAAACAGATCTTTTTTTTTTTTTTTTTTTTTTGTTATCAAAAAATCATTTTTTTAATAATCACAAAACATATATGATTTTTACAAAGCTAAAACCACTTTTTCCTACATACCACATAACAAATCTGGAATTTTGACAAATCAAAATCAATTTTTTCTACTAACCAAAATAGATCTAATTCTTTTCAAAAGAAGAGACTTCATTCATAATAAATTTATGTGATTTAATTTTATTTCACATATTCAACATATCATTCATGACATGCATAAAATGGTACTTTGGTCACAAGAGTCTAGAAGACCAGACTCTGTTTGGGCCGAATGGGTGCCTAACACATTCCTATTTCGTAACCTAGCCTCCGAATTTAGTTTCTTTGGATAGGTAGACCTAGGCTATATCTTTGTTTTTATTTTTGGGTAGACTGTAACTAGGACAAAAAGCCATATATTTTGGTAGATTGTAACTAGGACCCAAAGCCATGTAATGTTCAAACTTTCAAACTTGTATCTTCTTTAGTCAATCCATGATAGAGGAACAATTTAGTCATGTATTTTGTATTTATTTTTTCTTATTTTTTGTACATAACAAAATAGGTGATGACTCCACACTACTAACCCAAAAAGAGAGGTGCCCTAAAAAGCACAGCACAAAATCTCTCTTTTTTTGAGAGGCAACCCCAAATTTTGGAGGTTTCTCACACTTGTGAAAACAAAGAAAAAGAAGACCTTGTAGAGAGTACTGGTGTGGTACCGGCCAAATACCCTCCGAAGGTTAAGTTAGAGAACTTTTTACAACTCTAGAGTGCTAGAACTGGGGTAAATTATTCATACCTTAGTTTGTAAGGGTTTTGAGGTTTCTATAGTAGCGTAAAGCAGACATTTGTTTCTTGGTGAAGAAGGTCTTTCCTTGTAGGGAAGATCCTTATTTAATACATGTATTTTGCGGGATCTTTTCCTTGTAGGGTTTCCATCGATTGAGGTTCATCGTGGGACATAAGCTATTTCCATGTATAGTTATTCGTGGGGATCATGCCAAGCCATGTTGGACTCGTTGGCCTCCTTACCCCATCAGTCACTAGCCTTGTCCGAGACCTCTTGTCAGCTTCATGGAGATGTGTGCCAGATGTCGTAGGGCCGTCTGCCATGTGGAATTGTTGCTTTTGCCCGGTCTGCTAATACGAACCGTTTGGCATGTGGAACTGTTGCCTTTGCCCCGTCTGCTAATACAAACTTGTCGAGTATTGGGGGGCGTCAGCTTATTTGTTGTGTCATGCCAAAAATACCCTTATTAGCTGCCCCCTACTCCATGGTTTTGTCAGCTTTAGTTGACCAGTCATAGAGTGCAATCTGTAGCTTTTTTATTATTTATTTATTTTTTTGGAAAAAGGGGTATCATTAATGGCTCTTAAGCAGCTTTTATCAAATGCTAGAACATGTGGCCCAAGCCGGTTGACCTTGTTTCTGAAAAAAAGCATTGCTTTGTTTTCTGCATTCCTTTGTCTTATAAATAGTTCATCACCTCCTCCTATTTTTCCTTATTTCATCTTTGCGAACCAAGAGAGAGAGAAAGAGAGAGAGAGAGCTGTCATCTCGTCACCGTCGCCTTACTGTCGTCAACCTTCGAAGGGATAATTGCTTTCAATTAGTTCGCTTATTATTGTAAGTTTTCTTCTCCCTGTTTTGATTTATATCTTTGCATCACGTCCCTTCTTTCGTATTGATACCTCGTTAAGATAGGTTCTTAGATAATACCTCCATCATTTATAGGTGGATATATGTCAAATAGAGAAGCGATGAGTGAACTGTCGTCGTTAGTCCGTAAGGGTGTAGGCTACGATGAAGTCTTTTCGTCTGGGTGTTGTCTTGAGGAAGATTCCCCTAGGTCCCAAAAAGGGAGCCGTCTGTCCAGTCCTTGAGTGATGAGAACAAGGAAGAGGATGAGGAAGATAAGGATGAATATGACAAAGGAAGAAGGGGACAGAGTGGAAGAGGAGGAGGGAGAGGAGGAGGGAGAGGAAGAGGATGATGCAGACGGGGGTAAGGATGATAGGGGAACATTCTTTGAGGGAGGTTCAGGAAGTCAAGAGGATGATGAAACCCGTCCTTTCATTCTTCCTGCGATTTAGATCATCAATGACTTTTACCAAAAGATGATGACTAAAATCTTTAAGGAACTTCGAGATCGTTATCAAATCCTAGAGAATATCCCCATTCGTCTGCTCAGGAAGTTTGAACATTGCTATTTTGGGAAGATTGAGGACGTTGGCATGTATGGCGCCAAGTTTGCGATAGGATTAAGACTACCACTGATGGAATTGTACCATCAGCTGGCTAATTATTTAGGTTTATCCTTCAGTCAGAGTTTTATAGGAGCAAAAGTACTTTGGGGTAGTCTTAGTGGTGAAAACTGTCGACTTACTCTCAACGAGTTCTTTTATTGCTATAGGTCCCAACACATCTCCTTGTCCTAAGGGATTTATCACTTTGCAGCAAGGAAGATGTCGCTCAGGCTAGTGCTGGACATGCCTGACTTAAATAGGAATTGGAAGAATAGGTACTTCTTTGTCCAAAGGACGGACTGGGTGTCCCGTCAGGAGAAGTGGGACACTATGCCCCATGGTTTTGACAATACTTGGGGTTTTGTGAAAGATTCAGGTTTAGTACCGTTAGCATTCTTTCCTTTATTCATTCACTTGATGTATGTTTAACGTCGTCTGTTGCTTTCTCTGTTTGAGCTAGAGTTTGTCCACAAATAACTGACGAGCAAGAGGCTTTCATTCGTCGCTTGCTAGATATCCCCTTTAGTGAACATAAGTGGAAGGACCTCGTTACTTTAGACACACTCTACGCCTACTGTGGTGATCCTGAGCCAACCCTTGTAGCTTGCAGATTGAATGCTTAATCCTATCGGCGTAAGTGCCCATTTCCTTCCATCCATTCTTACTTGTACTAATGTATACCCTTCTAACGCCCGTCCTTTGTCCTTTGCAGAAATGGAAGCTGGGAGGCAAAGGGCTTTAGTGAGGCAGTCAGCTGCAGCACGTAAACAACAACAGAAAGATGGGGCCTCGATGTCAACTTCCAAGGTCTTAGTAAAGTGGACATCCAAACAGAAGAATGAAAGGAAGGACGATCGTCTGAACAAGAAAGGACAGGGCATTCCTATTGTTTATAAGCAACCAAAGCAGTCGTCGCCTTCTAAACCAAGCCATGGAGCCAGCAAAGGGTTGATGACGATGAAGGGTCCCATCGCTCAGGGAGCCGTTTGTCGTCTACTTACACAAAAGGATCATGCCATCGAGATGGTTGAATCAATCATCAAGGAGACGGATTTAGATCTTTGTGTTGAGAAGACGATTGAGGACTTAAGGGCGTCGGGTCTCTTTCATCTATCTAGGGTGTGCTTCTTTCCTTAGAATTTGTTTAACTCTTTTGTTTATTCTTTTGCTGACGGTTGTTTTGGTTTCAGGCATTGTTGTGCATGAAGGTGCTTCAAGACAGGTGCGTCGCCTAATAGAGGGTGATCCGTTGGTTCAGGAAGCGTTAGGAGATTGAGATCAAGGAGCAGGCTCAATACAAAGAGGCCGTTCGTACCCTCAACGAGGAGCTAACGACTATCTAGGAGAAGCTGAAGGAGGAATCTCGTCTTTGAAAGGAAGCATAGAAAGCAAAGGCTGGTTTGGAGACGGAGCTGATGACCCTTCGTGAGTAGACGGAGGAGGCCAAGGCCGACACCATGGCAAAGTTCAAGGATTCTTAGTCCTTTATTGATGCATGCGTTGTCTACTATGGTGATGAGTTTGACAACTGCCTGAAGCAAGTTGGGTCCGTCTACCCAAACCTTGACCTGTCCAAGATCTCTATGGATGACCCAGTGTCGCCGACTCCTACAGGTGGTGGCATCGTCAGTGAGGAGTCCGATGATTCCACTCATGCGGAGGAACAAGTTCATAAAGATGAAGGTGTGGTCATTGCTCAACCTGTTCCTAATGGCGTTGTCACTCCCTCGGTCCTGTCTGTTGAAGACTTGCCTGCTTAAGGTGCTTAGAACCCGTTTGCTCAAGATGCCCCTCTAGCTTAGTTTCCTTAATTTTTAACTTTTCATGTACTTGTCTAATTTTTAACAACAGTAGGCGCCCTTTTGTTTTTGGGCTTTGTTGTAAACATTTTTCCTATATTTAATATTTTGTTATTGCATCCGTCACTTTTAGTCTTGGTATTTCAAGTATACTTTTTGCCATGTGCTGGTCCCATATTTTGAGATATGTGTTTGTCCATCCACCTTGGGACTAGTATTTATGTTAGGATGCATGCATCCCCTTGAGGACTTGGTGAATTTTTTGAGGTGAACCTGTCCACTTGGGTGTGCCCGTCCCCTTGAGGACTTGGTGAAAATTTTTTGGGGATGAACCCATCCAGTTGGGCGTGCCCGTCCCTTGAGGACTTGGTAAATTTTTTTTTTAGGATGAACCCGTCCACTTGGGCATACCCATCCCCTTGAGGACTCAGTCAGTGAACCCGTCCACTTATGGGTTTAATAATAAGCTCGTCCACTCACGGGCCTGATAATTTTAAGGCATCCCTTGAGATGAACTTGTCCACTTATGGACTTGATAATTTAATGTCGTCCCTTATGATGAATCGTCCACTTATGAACTTAATAATTTTATGGCGTCCATTGGGATTAACCCGTCCACTTATGAACTTGATAATTTGAAGGCATTCTTTGGGATAAATCCGTCCCTCATAGACTTAATAATTTGAAGGCATCATTCGGGATGAATTTGTCCACTTAGGGACTTAACAATTTAATGGTGTCCCTTGGGATGAACCCGTCCACTTATGGATTTGATAATTTGAAGGCATCCCTCGGGAAGAATCCATCCACTTATAGACTTAATATTAGACGTAGTTTTGTAGAGACGAATTCATACACATGTCATATCTAATAACTCCTCTTATTGTGATAAAAACGTGCATAAGTAAACAATTGTTCTTGAAAGGAATAAAAGGTTGCCATTTGGGCTTAGAAAGTACTGTAAATAGTAAAAATTAGCTAAAAAGACGTAAATTGGAAATGAGAAGTGGTGTTGCTCATGCTGTTGTCTACTGGTAGTATCTATTCAGGTGCTCAATGTTCCATGGATGGGGCAACTTTTGTTCATCTAGCGTCTCCAGGTGGTAGGTGCCTTTCCTTTACCATGAAGTGATTCTGTAGGGTCTTTCCAATTAGGTCCCAAATTTCCTTGGGAGGGATCTCTTGTGGCACCTGTGACCTTCTTTAGGACGAGGTCACCAACTTGAAAATCTTTATTTTTGATGCTGGAGTTGTACTACTTAGCCATGAGGTCTTGATATCGTGCTGGTCTTTATTCAACTGTTGCCCTCACCTCATCTATGAGGCCAAGTTGTAGGCGCATGACTTCGTCATTCTTGATTTCATCATGGTTCTCCACCTTGTAACTTGTGAGTCTGATCTCAACTAGGTTAATAGCCTCACTCCCCGTATGCTAGGCAAAATGACATCTCTCCTGTAGGAGTTTTGGCCGTTGTCCTGCATGCTCATAGTACTCTTAGCAGCTCTTTTGGCAATATACCCTTTGTCTGCTTGAGCCAAGTCTTGATGATTTTGAGTAAGGATCGGTTCGTGACCTCAACTTGTCTGTTGGCCTGAGGTGGGCGAAGAAGAAGAAGTGATTCTTGATCCCCAGTTGTGAGCAAAAATTCCTTAACGAGTCGTTGTTGAACTATTTTTCGTTATCTGAGACCAAGACTTTAGGGATCCTGTACCTACAGATGATATTTCTCCATAGGAAGCTTTGTACATTCTTCTTTGTGATAGTGGCCAAGGCTTCAGCGTCCACTCATTTGGTAAAGTAATTTATGCTGACCATTAAGAACTTTAGTTGTCTTATTGTTATTGGGAATGGGTCCATGATGTCCAACCCCCATTGAGTAAAAGGCCATGGAGCCGTCATTGGAGTGAGCTCTTCTGCTGGCTGTCTAATGATGTTGCTGAACTTTTGACACTTGTTGTGGGCTTTGACATAGGCTTGGGCATCCTTCTGCATGTTAGGCCAATAGTATCCTGCCCGAATCAGCTTATGCACCAGCGATCGTGACCTTGAATGGTTCTTGCAGATCTCTTCATGTACTTCTCTTATGACATAATCTGCTTCCTCAGGGCTTCAGTATCTTAGGTATGGGTGGGAGAAGCCTCTTTTGTGCAAGACGTTCTTTATCAGGAAGAATCGTGCCGCTTGAACCTTCAGCTTTCTTACGGCTTTCTTACTGTCAGGTAGTGTGCCATCTTTCAAATAAGAGACTATCGGTGTGGTCCAGTTGTTTCTTGAGTCTATTACTTGCACTTTGTTGCCATCTATCAAAGGTGAAAGCTAAGCAAAAGAAAGTACTTTACTAGGGACAAGTATGTGTGCTGCCAATGCGGCTTTGGCAAGATGGTCTACTTGCTCGTTCTCTTCCATTGGAATTTGAATAAACTTGGCCTGAAGGTCGCTCGGCCATTTCCTTACCTGCCATAGGTATCCTTGCATCCTTTCCCCTTTACATTCATAGTCACCGTTCACTTGACTTGTGACCACCTGAGAGTCACAATACACAACCATACTTGTGGCACTTGCCATTTTGGTGAGATCCAGTCCTACCACTAAAGTCTTGTACTCTGCAATGAAGTTAGTGACCACCTGTCCTTTTATGGTAGTACGTGGGTAGTATTATACGTTGAATTTGCTTAATTCAATTGTCTATAGCACCATTCGTCCAGCAGCTTCAAGATTACTTATTGCTCGCCATAGAGGCTTGTTTGTTAGAACGACCATAGTGTGGGCCTAGAAGTATGGCTTGAGTTTGCGGGCTGCAATAACTAAAGTGAAGACGAGCTTCTCCATAGGTCGGTACCTCTCCTCTGCACCTCGAAGTGCTCGGCTAGTATAGTATACAGGCTTCTGTACTCTGTCTTCTTCTCGGACAAAGGCAGTAGTGATGGTAGCCGAGGAGATGGCCAGATAAAGAAATAGCTCTTCCCCTAGTTTAGAAGGACTTAGCAGTGGTGGGGAAGAGAGGTATGCTTTTAGATCATCAAAAGCTTGTTGACATTCGGCCGTCCACTTGAAGGACTACTTTAGCGTGCGAAAGAAAGGTAGGCACTTGTCTATTGCCCTTGATGCGAATTTGTTTAGCCTAGCTACTTTACCATTGAGGCTTTGTACTTGTTTTATGTTCCTTGATGGCGCCATTTCCATTATGGCCCAGATCTTGTTTGGGTTGATTTCAATACCTTTCTGAGACACTATGAACCCTAGGAATTTTCTAGCCATCCCCCCAAATGCACATTTGCTCGGATTAAGTTTCATGTTGTAAAAACGGAGGGTATCAAAGGCCTCCTTGAGGTCGTCCAAATGGTCGTCTTCCCTTCGGTTTTTTACTAGCATATCATCCATGCAAACTTGGATATTTCTTCCAATCTGATGTGCAAACATTTTGTTCATGAGCCTCTGGTACGTTGTGCCTGCGTTCTTGAGGCCAAATGGCATCATTTTATAGCAGAAGCGGTCTTGGCTGGTGAAGAACGAAGTTTTCTCCTGATCAGCTTTATCCAATTTGATCTGGTTGTAACCAAAAAACACATCCATAAAGCTCAATAGCTGGCATCTTGCTATTGAATCTACTAGTACGTCAACCTGTGGGAGGGGATAGCTATATTTGGGGCACACCTTATTTAAGTCCGTGAAGTCTACACACATCCTCTGTTTTCCATTGGCTTTCTTGACCATCACTACATTGGCCAGCCAGTTGGGATAGTACACCTCCCTAATGAATTCTGCATCTTGTAATTTGCGGACTTCTTCCGCTATAGCCTTGTTTCACTCCTGGGCGAATACTCACTTCTTCTGACGGATAGGGGGAAAGAGGGTGATACATTCAACCTCTGCACCATGATTGAAGGGTCGATCTCGGGCATGTCTTCATGGCTCGAGGCAAAGACATCCTGGTTTTTTCTAAGTAATGTCGTGAGCGCTTGACAGACTGGCAGACTGGCGAGGGTGCCGATCCTAGTCATTCACTCAGGCCTGGAGTTTTCGAGAAGTATCTCCTCCAATCCTTTAATGGGCTCTGCAATCGTCCCCTGTTCTTCTATGTTTATGGTTTGAAAATGGTCGTCCATCTCCAACATCGCTACGTAGCACTTGCGCGCCACCACTTGGTCCTCACGCACCTCTCCTACTCCATTCTCAGTGGGGAATTTGATCATCAGGTGATAGGTTGAAGTCATGGCCTTCCACGAGTTGAAGGTAGACAGGCCTAGTATGGATTTGTAAGTAGACGAGTAGTCGACAACAAGAAATGTAACATCCTTGGTAATTTGCTGAGGGTAATCACTGACCGTCATGGTCAGCGTGATTGCACCGAGGGGGTATACTCTCGTTCCTCTGAATCCGATGAGCCGCTCTCTCTCGATCCTTATCTGTTGGAATGCTGGGTAGTAGAGAATATTAGTAGAGCTCCCATTATCAACTAGGACCCCGTGAGTGTTGTAGTCCCCTACCCATATGCTAATGATGAGTGCATCGTCATATGGTGGTGGAGACGTCGAGCATCGTTCTTCGAGAATCCAATTATGGGGTTGTCAACTCGTGCCATCTTTGGGATAAAATCCGTCAGTTGGACGTACTGAACCATCCTTCGGTAAGTCTTATGCGCCTTCCTGGTTGAACTGGAAGTTGTGGTGCCCCCTACGATCATTCTTATGTCTCCCAAGGGTGGCCTGGGGCGCTCATTGTCCCTTCTAGCAGCTTGCTTCTATGGTGGGTCCACCGTTTCCTTGCTGACAAATCACTATAGCTTTCCTTGTCTGATGAAAGCTTCAATTTGTTGTTTCAAGTCATAACATTCGGCCGTGTTGTGACTGTGATCCCTATGAAAATGGTAGTACTTGTCCCTAAACCTCTTACTAGGATCTCCCTTCAACTTGCCAGGCCACGTTAAGGCCGTATCGTCCTTGATCTGCATCAGGACTTGGTCAATCGGGGCAGTCAGAGGGCTGAAGTTTGCGAACCTTCCAATGGGGGGTATAATTAGGATTTTGTACCCTTAAAAAAATATTTTTTAATTTTAATTGAGTGTAATTAGAATAGATTTGAGAATTTGAAATAATTCAAGTTAGGACTTAGGTGAAATTTAGGGCTTTAGTTTTGATGATCTATTTGCTTTGATCACAAATCAATGGTTCCTACATGAAATTAAGGTGTCCAAGTTCAAGTGATGTTTAATTTGGTGAGGTAATCAATGATTATACCTAATTAAAATTAAATTGTAATAAAAATGAGATTTTTTTTCCCTCTTAAATTGGGGTTTTTAAATTTTATACATCTAAGCATAAGAATTCAAAATGAACAGAACCATGTTAAATGTAAATCCTTTGTACCACTTTTTGTGTACCACTCGTGACTGGTAGAACATAGAGTGGTACACAAAAAGTGGTACAGAGAATTTGCGAGGTCCTAATTGATTTGAGGCATTTTCAATTATTGCTAGCTAAATTTATGATAGGTTTAATTAAGTGTGCATTTGGCATGATTTATTTTTGCGAATTTATTTTATTATTCAGTTTATTTTTGTTACCATTCATGGGTCACACTGCACTTTTTAATACTATTCATAAGTTACACTGTACAATTTCAGCTAATTTTTATCTTTATCTACAGTACTTTTAACAAAAAGTTTTCAGTCCCAATAAAATAAGCGGATTCCAAATAGGCACTAAATAATTTTAATAGTCACTATTCGATAAAATAACAATTTGGAGATTTTGGAGTTAGAGATATTTTCATGTAAAGTGATGCTATAAGTGCATAATTAAACATATTATTTGATGCTATTATGCTTATTTGTCTCAGACTCCGAGGATCATTGTGACAAATCTTATTACAAGTGATTTTGGTTAATTAGTCAGTTGTGTGCCCTTAAGCTAAGTAGCACTAAACAAGTAAACATCATGCACTATTCCATCTTGTTGTGCATCTTCTTGCCTTTTCCTCTTCTCAGCACCTTCAAGGAGCTAAACGCTCAATTTGCCTCGCACTTCATCAGGGGGCACAAGTACAAGAAGTCCACTGTATGCCTAATGACCATCAAGTAACGGGAGGATGAGATGCTGAGGTCTTACATAACCCGTTTCAACAAAGAAGTCCTCTCAATTGATGAAGCCAATAACAAGATACTTGTTGCTGCTTTCACCAATGGATTACAAAAAAGGAAGTTTTTGTTCTTCTTATACAAAAATAACCTGAAGACTATGTCAAATGTGCTTTATTAAGCCACTAAGTATATGAATGCAGAAGACGCACTGCTAGCTTGAAAGGAGAAATGGAGTTTGACGTCAATCTACTGAACCATACCCTTGCGAGGCCCTTCAGCGTGATAAGGAAAGCTCGGCACATGATCTTGTCCACCACGCCTTACAAATGCATGAGGGTTTTGAACAACTCCATGTGGTTTAAGGGATTGTTAGACCCATCATAGGCTTCAACCTGTGGCATACAGAACTTTGGCGGAAGGGGGAATGAAGTGACGGGAAAGGATGAGTCCGTCTGATGGACCAGCTCGTTGAGGTTGCTTGAAACTCATCCTCTGAGGGCGTTCATTGTGAAATCCATTCGTTCCTTCATCATTTGCATCTTGGCAATCATGTATGGTGGAGATGTATCTGCTATGGATGGTTGGCTGGTATCTTGCCGCTCTTGTCTGCTTGGGGCATTGCTGCCTTCGAGTCCTTTTTGGTTCCTTCTTTCAATGCCGGCACTTTTTTGCTTGTCCTCATGATTGTTGGGTTCTATGTTCCTTTGGCGCAGTTGTTCCTCCATGTCGTGGTTTTGCTTGGTGAGGCATTCCACGACTGCGGCGAGAGTTTGTACCTGTCTTTCAAGGGCGGTAGTGCGTGGTTCGTCTCCTTGGTTGTTAGTGGTAGCCATCGAGTGACTGAGTACCATACAACTCTTTGTCCAGAAAGTGGTAGTACAACTTCTAATACAACGAAGTTGTTGCTATATGTTTCCTACAGACGGCGCCAACTGATGATGCCAAAGAATCATCAATAAGTTGCACAGTTCTCACATGCTCTAAGCAAAACCTACGAAAACAAAGAAGAAGAAGACCTTGCAGAGAGTACCGTTGTGGAACCAGGCAAATACCCTCCGAATGTTAACTTAGAGAACTTTTTACAACTCTAGAGTACCAGAACTAGGGTAAATTATGCGTACTTTGGTTTGTGAGGGTTTTGGAGTTTTTATAGTAACGTAAAGGTGACATTTGTTTCCTGGCGGAGATGGTTTTTCCTAGTAGGGAAGATCTTTATATAATACACGTATTTTTCGGGATCCTTTCCTTGTAGGGTTTCCTTTGATTGGGGTTCATCGTGGAACACAAGCTATTTCCATGTATAGTCATTCGTGGGGATCACGCTAAGCCACACTGGACTCGTCGGCCTCCTCACCTTGTCGGTCACTAGCCTTGTCCGAGACCTCCTATCAGCTTCATGGAGATGTTCGCCAAACGTCGTAGGGCCGTCTGATGTGGAACTGTTGCCTTTGCCCCATCTGCTAATATGAACCCATCGGGTCTTGAGGGGCGTCAGCTTATTTGTTGTGTCATGCCAAAAATACCCTTATCAGATTGCATGAAAGAGAGGTAACCACGTTATTCATGCAACTAGTTTTTTAATATTTAATATAAAAAAATAGAAAACAAAAACTAATTTTTTTAATAGAGTTTCAACCGTATACGCTTCTAATGATTGTGCTTTTTATCATCAAACTAATATATTAATTGGTTTTTGGTGTAGTTAAAGATTAAACCTTAAATCTCTTATTCAACTACAAAAATTTTTACTAATTAAGTTAACTGAAACCCATAACAAAAACCATTTTATAAGAATGATGCTAAATATTTAGACAGTTTTATCACAAAAATCTTGCAAACTAGTAATGCGTAACCAAACACAAAACTATTAATTAAGGCATTTATGTAATATGTTATGGAAGTGATTAATTACATATTTTTTTATAGAATAAAATTTATTTATTTTTTAATTTCATTTTATAGTATTGTCATATTATCCAAACTCTGAAGCCGTACGTGGTGTAAGTTGTCTGTACATTCCAAGTGCCCACTCGATTGCAATATTCCCCTTAAGATATAGTATTGCTAATGGTGCTATAATTTATTGCAATAGTCTTACAAATTGATATATTAAATTTTAAATGTATAACAAAAATTAATTAATTTATTATATTGTTAAAATATCATGTTACCAATCACATTTATTGTAACTCACTTTGTAAATTTTTTGTGATAAAATTAATAATAACTTTACCATATTTTATTCTGATATTATTGACAGATTACCCAAGATATGGTGCCGTACAGGTGTATGTTGTTTGTACAAAAATATTCTCATCAAGATGTGAGTAATTGTAAAATATTAACCCCTCCGCCTGAGAGAGAGAGAGAGAGAGAGAGTCATGGTTCACTGGTCCCGGCAGCTTGGAGCAGCTAGGCATGGGCCAGGAAAGAGAGTAGAAGATGCTCGTATCAAGTTGAACGTGTGTACTTGACAGCAATCATATTCACTAGATTACTATTAAATCCACCAACCATTGTTGAACAAGTTTCATATTTATATCCCTATGTTTCAATCCAGCAAAGATTTGGATATCGAATATCTAATATGTTAGAAAGATTAATGTGTCAGACCCTTATAATACATATTTTAATATTAGTAACAAAATGATCATCATGGATTTGCATATCCACAGCGAAAGATATAGAGCTATCATGAAGTGTATAAGAAATTGCTTGTTCTGTGAGACCAAAAGATACATTTAGTTCAAAGCTGTTTCATAACTTTTGTCTGGGATCAAAAACTTTCATATAACTAGTTGAAGGATTCCTTTGTTTGTCTGTCAATGCAGTCTACAAGTCATACAAAAATTGATGCGATGGCCAAGTGTTAACCTTTTGGAACTGAAAGCCACAAAATTTTCATTTTGAAAAGGAAAAAAAATAAAAGCATAAGAAACTAAGAAAGTGAAAGTAAAAAATATATTGCAAAGCTTGTTTATAGAACTTTGCGGGATATGCGCGATTTGGAAGCTTATGCTGTGACCAATCAATGATTTACTATAAAAATCTTTCAGGGGAAAAAAAAAAAATGGAAAATGTTAAATCTGTAATCATTTTTATTACAAAATATTTATAAATTGACATTATGATTGGTACCACATCTACCACATGTTACATGACTTTTTTTTTTTTTTTTTTGAGAAACACATGTTACTTAACAATGGGGCGGTGCAGGGTCGAAAGATGGGTCTTCTTTCTCGCATTGCATGGTTTTATTTTGCCCCATTCTTGTTTTACCTTGCATGACGGGAAAAACTTTCTCACCCTATCCTTGCCCCTTGGAGCCCCACGAAACTCTGCTCTACCCCGTAAAACTCTACTTTTTGTTAATTTGCCCTACGATTAGTAAATTTTTTTTTTAAGGTTTCATTAATAAAAATATACTTGAAATTATAACTAAATTTATCCCATCAAATCAAATCAATTTTTTTTTTAAAAAAATTGAATAATATATCCAAATGTTTAACAAGAAAATTACAAAAAAAAAAAAAAAAAAATTCATAGTATAACACACAATAAAATAAGGATAGAGAATCACATTAGGTAAAATAAAATAAGCTAATATTGATGTGTTTGATTAAAAAGTAAGGTTTTAGGGTATGAAAAATTTATAATTATAACCCTTTGCAACGCAGGGCTTGGTGGGATTGGTATAAAAAGTCTAGATCTATTCCCGTCCCATGGTGCGGAGCTAAAATCTTGTCCCATCCCCGTCCCACTACCTTTGCGGGGCTGGAAAAACCCAAGCAGGGCGAAGCGGGGAGGGACGAGGCAAAATTGCCATCCCTACATATAATATCATAAGAAAAATGCTAAAGTCACAAGTTATTTTACAAACTTTTTATAAATGGTTGATGTGGTGAGTGATTATTAATAAGTAAAAATATAATGTTAATGGTGAGTCTATATATAAAAACCCATAAAAAAAATTTCATATCAATATTTGTAAAAATATTGTAGAATAGTCATGATTGTTAGTTGTAGAATTACTAGTGTCATAATGAATAATGTTATAATTACAAATTATTTTATAATATTTTATAAATTGTTGACGTAGCCAATTTTTTATTAGTTTTCATTTAAACCCACCATTAACATCGCCTTTTTATTTACTAATAACGATTCATCACATCAGTAATTTGTAATTTTTTTTTTTTAATTGTATCTCTGACAGTACTCGTGTCACAATAGTGAAAATATAAAGAGTCCAAGATATGTCCTGGACAGGAGTAATATAGGAATTAAAGTCCAGTTGTGGGACACGTCCAGCTTTTGCGAGGGCATCTATTCTAGAGTTGGCTTCTCCGTAGGCCGTAATTTCCAATTTGTGCCGCATTTTGTACAGCTCAAAAACTTCTGTATTCTTCGGCAATTGAATCTCCAAAAGGCATTATTAATATCACTTGCCTTTATTACCTCCATAGGTCAACAAAAGTTAGAGAATCCATCTTTATTTTGAAGCAAGAGATACCCAAAAGATATTAGACAGGTCAATTTGTCGGATATATTAAAATTAAGGGAAATTCTTCCTTACCCTTTTTTTTTTTGGTTGTATCGTACTCATTAGTAAATAACCTCCTATATCAGGTTATTATTTTTTCATATTTGATAGTACTATCAGTACATTATGTAGTACTAACATTATATGTGACTGTACTTTTGTTATATTTCATAATTCCATTATTTTTTCTCACATTTGATTATACCATCTTCACATTGTGTAGTATCAACATCACATGTAACTGTATTTTTATTACATTTGGTGGTTCTAGTAATTTTTTTTTAGATATGATAGTATCATCCTCACATTGTGCAGTATTAATATTACATGTGATTGAACTTTTGTCACATTTGGTGGTTCCATTATTTTTTTCTCACATTTGATGATCTCATCCTTACATCGTGCAGTACCAACATCACATGTGACTAAACTTTTATCACATTCAGTGGTTCATTTACTTATTTTTTCTCGCATTTGATGGTACAATTCTCACATTATGCAGTACCAACATTACATGTGACTGAACTTTTGTCACATTCAGTGGTTCCCTTATTTTTTTCACACAATTGATGGTACTATTTTCACATTGTGTAGTACCAACATCACATGTGACTGTACTTTTGTCACATTTGATGGTTCCCTCATTTTTTTTCTCACATTTGCGGTACTATCCTCAAATTATGCTGTACAAACATCACATGTGACTGTACTTTTGTCACATTCAGCGATTCCCTTATTCTTTTTTTTTTTTGACATTTGATTGTACCATTCTTATATTGTACAGTACCAACATCACATGTGACTGTACTTTTGTTATATTTCATGGTTCCATTATTTTTTTCTCACATTTGATTATATCATCCTCACATTGTGCAGTATCAACTTCACATGTAACTGTACTTTTGTTACATTTGGTGGTTCCAATATTTTTTTTTCACATATGATGGTACCATCCTCACATTGTGCAGTATTAACATTACATGTGACTGAACTTTTGTCACATTTGGTGATTCCATTATTTTTTTTTTTATCACATTTGATGATCCCATCCTTATATTGTACAGTACCAACATCATATGTGACTAAACTTTTGTCACATTCAGTGGTTCATTAACTTATTTTTTCTCACATTTGATGATACCATTCTCACATTATGCAGTACCAACATCACATGTGACTAAACTTTTGTCACATTCAGTAGTTCTCTTATTTTTTTCACACAATTTATGGTACCATCCTCACATTGTGTAGTACCAACATCACATGTAACTGTACTTTTGTCATATTTGATGCTTCCCTCATTTTTTTTCTCACACTTGTGGTACCATCCTCAAATTATGCTGTACGAACATCACATGTGACTGTACTTTTGTCACATTCAGCGATTCCCTTATTTTTTTTCCTGACATTTGATTGTACCATTTTCACATTGTGCAGTACCAACATCATATGTGATTGTACTTTTGTCACATTTGGTGGTTCTTTTTTTTTTTTTTTTTTTTTTTTTTTTTTTCACATTGTGGAGTACCAACATCACATGTAACTGTATTTTTATCACATTTACTGTTCCCTTATTTTTTCTCACATTTGATGGTACCATTCTCACATTGTGCAGTACCGATATCACATGTGACTGTACTTTTGTCACATTTGGTGGTTCTCTTAACTTTTGTTCTCACATTTGATTGCACCATCCTCACATTGTGCAATACCATCATCACATGTGATTGAACTTTTGTCACATTTAGTAGTTCTCTTATTTTTTTTCACATTTGATTGTATTATCCTCACATTGTGCAGTACCAACATCACATGTGATTGAACTTTTGTCACATTCGGTGGTTTTCTTATTTTTTTGTCACATTTGATGGTATCGTCATCACATTGTGTAGTACCAATATCACATGTGACCGAACTTTTATCACATTTGGTGGTTCCTTTTTTTTTTTTTTTTTTTACATTTGATTATACAATCCTCACATTGTGTAGTACCAATATCACATGTGAATGTACTTTTGTCACATTTGGTGGTTCCCTTATTCTTTTTTCTCACATTTGATTATATCATCCTCACATTGTACAGTTCCAACATCACGTGTGATTGAACTTTTGTCACATTTAGTAGTTTCCTTATTTTTTCTTACATTTGATTGTACTATCCTCACATTGTGCAATGCCAACATCACATGTGACTGAACTTTTGTAATATTCGGTGGTTTCCTTATTTTTTTTTTCCTCACATTTGATGGTACTATCCTCACATTGTGTAGTACCAATATCACATATGACTGAACTTTTATCACATTTGGTGGTTCCCTTATTTTTTCTTACATTTAATGGTACCTGTTGATACATCATTTTGCAACCCGTATTTAACCTCACCTAGAGGGTAAAAGGGTAATTTTGCCTTAGAAATATGCATCTTGATTCTAATCATTAGATCCTTAATCTTATTTCACCAAAATGATCTTGATATTGTAACGATTAAATCGACTGGTCATAAGCCCTAATAGGACCACCAGATTGAAAGTTATCATCAAAATCAAGTTTTAATGACTAATATGCGCTATCACAAATTGAGTCCGACCATATGTGATTATGAACAATTGATTTCAATTGATTATATGTATAATCAATTTGAGATCAATGATGTGTTGTAATTTGATTGGTTAGGACTACATTTTATGGTAGAGTTGCACACACCAAATTAACTAAATAGTTAAACATTAATAATTCAATGAGTAATTTGTGTAATTATCTTTTAATTAGGGTAAATTTTGAACTAATTAGGTCTGAAATGGGAGGAGTGATTGGAGCCTATTACTATTAATTGGAAACTAATTTGGGACTTATTATTGTTAATTATGCTGAAACCATTTTCTAACAAATGACCTCTACTCACTATTTCATCGATATCTCTCAGAATACTTTGAATCCTCTCTTCTCCTTCATTCCAAGACACACAATATCCCCCTCTCTTCTCCTCTCTTGAGTTCTAGAAAGTTGAGTAGTCTTGTCATATCTTGGTTTTCTTGAGAATCAAGGTATTGAGTGAGACTCACTCCTCCTCTTCTAACTCTTCTTTTCCTCCACCCTTAGAACCTTCCTCAAAAGTTTCCTCATCCACCATATGGATCTTGCATGAAGGTATAATCCCTTTCACTAATTGTTTTTTTTTTTTTTTTTTTTGTGTGTTGCCATGATGAGAGTTTAAGATTAAAGCATGATAATAATCATTTAAATTTCTTTGAATATGTTTGAATGTTCTTAATTGTTCTAATATGTTCTTCACATGTTCTTGGTCGTTCATCACGTGTTCATGCATAACACTAGTTTCAATCTTAAATTCACATAAAAAACATGAAATATATGTTTGTTTAATAATTCTTTTAAATTCTTGAATCTAGGATATCATCATCCACACACATTCACTAGAATTTATTTTTCAATCTAAATGAAATGCTTAATAAAGTGAATTAGGGTTTATCACATGCACACACTTTAAATTCAATGTGCAAATTAATTGATAACATATTGGATGATGTGATATGAATGTTGCCCACCATAGTCTAGTAGACCAGTTTCACCGGGCAAGGTGGGTGCCTAACACCTTCCCACCTTGTAATATAGCTTCCGAACTTAGATCAAGGGTTAGTAGATCAAATGCTTATCCATGTAATTTTCAATTTTTAGATTGCAACTAGGAAACAAAGCCATGTACTTTATCTTAGATTGTATTTAGGACCAAAGCCATGTAATTTTCCAATGACCAATATAAATTCAATTGAAAATTAATAAAATGAGGAATTTTTCAATTTTTCTTTTCTTATTTTTTCAATAATTAAATAAGTGACAACTCCATTGTAAAACCCTTAATCTAAAGGGGAAAATATAACTAGTCGAACCTCCATTTTGAGAGGCAATAACACGACTCCACCCTTTCATGTGGGTTTGGCCTGATACATCATTAAAAATGAGCTGGGGGCACGGTCTCTCACAGTACCATCCTTGCATTGTATAGTACCAATATCACATGTGACTATACTTTTGTCACATTCGGTAGTTCCCTATTTTTTTTTCTCACATTTGATAGTACCATTCTCACATTGTGCAGTACAAACATCACATGTGACTATACTTTTGTCACATTCAGCGGTTCCCTTATTTTTTTTTTTTTTGACATTTGATTGTACCATCCTCACATTATGCAGTATCAATATCGCATGTGATTTTACTTTTGTCATATTCGGTGGTTCCCCAATTTTTTTCCTCACATTTGATTGTACCATCCTCACATTGTGCAGTACCAACATCGTATCTGACTATAATTTTTTTTTTCTTACATTTTGTTGTACCATCCTCACATTGTGCAATACCAACATCACATGTAATTATATTTTTGTCACATTCAGTGGTTCCCTTATTTTTTTTCTCACATTTAATGGTATCATTTTCACATTGTGCGGTACCAATATCACATGTGACTATACTTTTGTCACATTTGGTGGTTCCCTTAATTTTTTTCTCACATTTAATTGTATTATCCTTACTAGGGTCCACGGGTTGGTCCGGGTCGGGTTTGTGCCCAACCCAGAACCGATTCGCCAGAATCAGGTGGAGAAAAAATGCACCCGCTACCGACTTGCCAGAGTAATCGGATCGGGCGGTTCAGATCATCAACGGGTGGTAGGCGGGTCGGTCGAAGTCATCGATCTGAGAAGACGGCGAGAAAACGGTGAAAAAAACACAAATCCGGCGAAGAAACCCAAATTTCGGCGATATTTCCCTTAGATCCGGTGAGATTTAACAAGATCCGGCGAAAATCTCACCGGATTTGATGTGATTTCGCCAAATCCAGTCAAAATATCACCAAATCTAAGGAAAATATGGCTGGAATCTAGGTTTTTTCGCCGGAACCTGGAAAAACATTGCCGGATTCTAGAAAAATGTCGCCAGATTCTGGAAATTTTGGCCGGAATCTGGAATTTTTGCAGGATTCTAGAAATTGATCTTTCGATTCAGTTTTTTCAGGTTTTAAGGGAGGAAAACCCGCCGTCGACCGGCCGCATTGGTTCCTGGTGGTGAAGACCCATCGCCAACCTCTCGGAGCAATCGGGTTGGCTGGATTTGAATCGGATCCAGTCAGTTCTTTGGGTGAGTTGGGTTACCGAATCCTTCTGGATAGCCCTAATCCTTATATTGTGCAATACTAACATTACATGTGACTATACTTTTATCATATTCAATGGTTCCCTTATTTTTTTTTTCTCACATTTAATTGTACCGTCCTCACATTATGTAGTACTAATATCACATGTGACTGTACTTTTGTCACATTTGGTGGTTCTCTTATTTTTTCTCACATTTGATGGTTCCCTTATTTGATTGTATCATTATACCCTTGAAACTTAAAACATGATTGAAATACCATTAGAACCTAAAAAAGACTACAATAGCCCTAAAACTTAAAAAAAAAAGACCAAAATTACCAAAAAATGACCAAAATAAGCACGAAGCCTAAAAAATGACCAAAATACCCTTAAAACCAAATAACAAAAATTGACCAAATGGCCTTGAAACTAAAAAAAAGACCTAAATTACCATAACACCTTGAAAATGACCAAAAAAATAATGAAACCTTGAAAATGACCAAAATACCCGTAGGACCAAAAAAATAAAAAAGACCAAATGACCTTGAAACTTAAAAAATGACTGAAATTACCATAAAACCTAAAATTGCCCAAAATACCCCCTGAAACCTCTATTTTCAAGACCAAAATAACAATACAAAATGACAATAAAAATGTTATACAACCACTCTATTTGCTTGATTTGAAACCCATTAATTTTAAAATTAATAGATTTAAAAAGCCTTGATTTGAAATCTTTAGGGAGGTGGTTTTTGAAGAGAATGAATAGAGGAAAAGGATCGCCGAAGTGTGTAAAGTGAGCACTGAAAGGACAACATCTTGCCCTGAGACCTGAGAAGAGGAAAAAGTCACGGGGTTGGAAAGTATCTACTTCAAAAATTTAAAGAGAAATCAGGACATCAGGATAGGAGGAGAAAAAGTTGACACAAAGGGGGAGCTCCCTACTCTAGAACACCTCATCACCGCATTAAATGCCCTTTACCTGCTGCTCTAGCCACTTTAATAAAGATAAGACCCCTGAATGGTGCTTCTCCAGCTAGCAAGATCACTATTATCTTTCGGCAAGCTAGATGTACAAAAATATCTAATTAGTCTACCTAACTACCCTACACGTGGAAGGTTAGGATGTATTAAGAAACCCTATTAAAGTTGTAACCTCCCTCATTAATGTGGATGAGAAAATTTGGTAGAAACAAGCCTATCTTTAATGCCTGGAGTGTACACAGATAAGAGATATGAACTTTGTCCTCAGAAGCTTACCTGAGGATCAAACTTGTTAAAATTACCAACGCTGTATAATTTATCTCGCTAGTTAAAATTCCCATCTATGCTTGGTTATTTGGAAAAAAGTTCCCACTTCTACAGATTCATTGTACAATTCGATACAAAAGGACTATGGAACTTACAAAATCCATTAATTTTTAAATACCTTGTTTGGGCCTTTTTGTACAATGTAAGGATTTGAAATTCCGTTGTTTGGATACCTAAATTTGGATTTGGATTTAAGATCAATAAAATAATTTTCCCAATTATTATTTTTTGTAAACTTTCTACATTTTAATTTTAGTAACATTTTTGAACTAAACATTGAATTTCATTCATTTTTAACTAACTATAACATTGAAAATATTTAATCGCTAACTATTGAATGCATCACATTTAGTGTATCACACGAGTTAGTGATTAGTAATCTAAAAAAATCTAAAGTCGTTTGATTATTAGTTAACCTTATAATACTTTGTCACGTCACTTTCGAGGTCTAACAATTTTCCACGTTATAATGATTTTATTTATTTATTAAATCACGAAATACCCTTAAACTCTACCAATCCCTCTAAAAGATGCAAATGATGCAAATTAACATATCGTCACTCACACAACTGATCAGAACTTGCATATCGTCATTGCATCCATGAGATTAGTCTAGGTATATCAATTAACATTTATCAAAAAACTGCATCCACTGTAATCACTATCAATGGAGAGGACAAATTATATCTGTATTACATTGAATATTAACATTATTTGTATTATATTGATTAATGTAATCATGTGTTAGAAATTAATTAAAGAACCAACGGTACAACATGTTTTGCTACATTTACATATTTATACATCAATCTAACAAAATCAAAACGTACAAATTAAGGTATTCAATCCCTAAAAAAGAGTTACAATTCTCAAATCTCGAAGTACAACACACTTCTGATGGTTGATGCTAAGATATTCATGGCACTCTAATAACGTGAAGCCATGGTAATTCCCATGCTTGTCATTGCCAAGAAAGACATAAAAACATAAACTTAAGCAAGTAAACTGAGTTTAACTACACTTAGTTCCTCTTATTCGACTAAGAAAGAACCCAAAGTATAATAATTCTTGCACTATTGTTTATATATATATATATATATAAAAGTATGATTTGTACTATTATATAATTAAATTAGCTCAATAAAATATATAGTCCAAAAGTATAGTTAACATGACTCAAATTGTTGAAGGCATAGATTATATTGTCAGAAAGTGATATTTCTTCAAATTGATACATCCAAAAATTAATAAGATAGGCTCACAATGGACCCTTGCATCATGACTATGAACCAAATGCATATGCAGAAATGAAAAACAACAAATTCTTTTTTTTTCCCCCCCTGAGAAATGATTGGATTTTATGGAAATAAAAGGCTGCCCAATTACAAAGCCAATTGCATCAAAGCAAGAGCTACTAGCAATATTAAACTACAAGAAAATTGACAAGAAGCTACAGGATGTGAATATATTAAAATACAACATTTAGAATTTAATCCTTTACGCAAAACAATAGTATTGTGTAAGCTAAGGCCAAAACAACAGATAAAAGGAACAATAGGTCCAAACAAGATCTTAATGACCTCCTAATTGTCAATAGCTTTGTTTTTATAAGCACATGCTTTTGAAATTTTCTATTAAGAAAAAAAAAAAAAAAAAAAAAGACAAGCAGTGAGTTAGCACAATTGAAGCAAAACTATTGAAATTTACTCATTTATAATAGCAAATCTCAATAAATATTGTTCTCACAAAAACCTCAATTTAACATAAAATTCTAACAGTTTCAAAACTTGTTTACACTTTACAAATAGTTGTCAGGCCTTCTAAACATACCCTATAATTTTCAAACTGAAAGGCTAGCACATTGTAACCACTTAAATTATTTACATTTGAAATCTACTTTTTGCTTGCATTTTCAACATTGTTAGTTAGGCAAGGAATCCACAGAAATTTAGTTTCATAAAAACTTAGACTAACAAATCAGTAACAAAATTTTGTATTTTGAATATTACAGCTACAATGTTTTTGACTGCTGTGGTGGGGCTTTTGTGCGATATTGGGCTGGGATGCTTCTTGTCGTGCTAGGCCCAAGGTGTTCTAGATCATGGAGTTGGGACTGGCCCAATTGCAACAAACCTTGGTCCTGCTTGTGCACAAACTATGCCCCGTTTTGTCGAGGCTTTGATCACATGCTCCTGGTAGGCAGAGCTGCTATGGTAACTATGACTAGCAGATATAATAAAGATAATAATAGGGGTTTTTTCACCATTTAGACAAAAATAAATAGTGGTTCATTACAAGAAACACATGTTTTATGAGATAGCAACATAAATAAATATGGAATAGGGGTTAATAAGCCTATTGAATCACAAAGAAATATCAGTCTGCTGTGCAGAGTTATGTTACAGGGTCTAAGTCAAGAAGGAAGCCATTTCCTCAATGCGAATAATCTCACTGGCGAAGAAATTAACTACATTAAGGGAACGGGCCTAAATGACTTGAGCCTAGAGGAGTCTCTTGCCTTTAGCAGAAAGTGTAGTTTGAGAGGGAGAGGGGAAGATCATCCTATTCGGTGCATGCCTACTGTGCTATTCTTTTTTTTTTTTTTCTTTTTTTTTTCCCCCTTTTCTCCTTGATTCTTTCTTTTCCTTTTGTTTTTTATCTCTTCGTTTTTTACTTAGTCGCTGTAGTTCTCTTCTTAGAGATTACTGTTGCCCTCCTCTCCTCTGTGCACAGTAAGGGTTCTTATATAATGCTTGCTGCGGCTAGTTTTTACCATGTTAGCCCTTAACTGTCTTTTTCTAGTGTGAGCATCTTTGCCAACTATTATTGATTATTTAGTCTCTCAGCCAGGGCCACTTACCTGTACCGGCCCACATCACTAGACAAAGAAGACTATTTTGTTTGTTTGCTAGCCGTGGCATTCTTACTTGCCATGGTGTGAGTATTCTCTTTCTCTCCGTCCTTCATGGCATGCATCTAGTGGTTCCAACTCAGCTTTGTTTTTTTTTGGCTGTATGTCATCCCAACAGGACACTTCCTCCAAAAAAGCCTGAGCAGGAAACACAAAAATAGGTTTTCCCCCCTCCCCACCTCTAGACCATGCCCTCTTACTTCTGATCCATGACCCACCACTTCCTGTATTAGCTGGGTACAGGTTGGTGGTGTCTGAGCCTTGCGCGTGCCTTAATTCTATGTTCATCCAAAATCTGCTTGTTACTCATGCGTTTGCTGCGGTCTGAAGGTCTGTCTGCTTATTCTGCAGTTCATTTTTGACTTCTTACGGCATGGGCTGCTTTTTTGATTTCTCATTCTTTATGGCTTGTTAGGCTTTGCCCGATTGTAGGCTTCCCCTCCTTTGTGCCATTCTCCGTGCTTTATTCTTAGAGTCTTGCTGTTACTTCTAGCCACATCATTTTGCTATGTCTGCTGTGATGTTATTTGACCCAGAATTCTTTGGGTTTATTGTTTATCTCTTTTATGATGGCCCAATAAACTCATTGGGCCTCTTACTACATTACTTGCGGGCTCTTGTGTCCCGTTTACTTTCTTTTGGGCATCCTTAGCCCATTTACTTTCTTAGGGCCTCCTTGGCCTTTCCTAATTCTGTGCTTCCCATGAGCTTTTACTAACTCCTTGAGCATCCTTGGCCCAGTTACTTTATACTTCATCTTTGGGGCTTATGGACTCTCCAATACCCCTAATTTTTTTTACTTACATTACTTTGGGCTTGCTGTGACCCATTCTCACTTTTCTACATCCATACTGCCTATGAGTTTGGTACTTCTCTTTTTTAGGGCCTTTTCAGGCCCATTTGCTTCTTTAAGATCCATTTGTTTGCTTTATGGACCTATGATCTCTTATTCTTGCCACTTGGGCTTAATCACTTTTCTATCTAACTCTCTTCTGCCCACGTTATTGGGCTTCTTCCTCCTGCTGGACTACTCAAAAAATGAGCATCTACAACTGCCTTTACAACCCCTATAATTAGAATTGTACACATCAAAGCAAATAAACAAATTGAGAAACTTAGAAAACAAAGCAACTAAATCTTAAATTCACGGATATTACCACAACATGTAAAAATGTAATCAGAATAATTCAATGCCCCAGTACAATGGCCAATGGCACTCCCTTAATAGTATAACAAAAGGAAAATATAACCAACCCAGGTAATATAACATAACCCAAAAACCAAACCAACCAGTTCCAAAATTGCATATACAAAGAATACCCCATCATAATTTAAGCGAAAAAAGGTCATAATTTGGGACCATACCTTGGCATAAGCATCCCACACATTGCGATTAATATAAGGGAGAACAACTATGAAAGAACTACTAAGAAGAGTCAAAGAGTATGTTTGATTGAGATGAATTGATATTATCTACAAACTGCAATCGACACAAGTTATTCCTTAATGTTGGATTGAGATGAATTAATGTTATCTACTCAACATTACAAATATATTTCAAAGCTATTCTAGGGTTAAGCAAAGCCATCAAAATGCTTATTAGACATGAAAAAAAAGTTCTACCTTTTCTATGGAAACAAAAGGAATCAATTACATAATTAGCACTAGGCAATCTTCTTATGTCATAGACTAGGCACTGATACAAATCTACCAACTGGACAAACTTTGAAATCAATGTAGCTATACACAAAGCACACATCTTATGTTAAACTAGTTAAAAAGTTATCACCACTGTCAACCAAAAAGTTATCATGCGTTAAAAGACATAGCTCATAGAGGCATTTCATCAAACAATTCAATGCATTTCAATTAGACCAATTTGGAACTCTAAAAAAATATCTCCAACAATTTTTTAACAAAAATAAACCAACCCATGCTTACCAGTAGATACAAACCCACATAGATAAATCCAAATGAAACCCACACAACTCAAATACAAACAAAAACAGAAATATAGACAATCCCAAAACGAACTTAGATAGGCTAAGAGAGACAAACCTGAACACCATGGTGGTTGCGGCTTTGAAATTGTTGTCGCAGCTTGAGGCAGTGAAGACGCGAGCGTTGCGGGAGGATTTCCCAAATTCCACGGTTAGTGAGGGATTTGAAATCAATAGAATTGGAACTTGAATTCCATGATGGATTTGGGTCAAATACAAATTCTTCTCTTTTTAAGTTACCCACCCAAATCCAAATCCTAAACGAAATCCCATACCATCCAAATAGACCAAAAGAAGATTGAGGAGGACTCTTCCCCACCCACCGCATACACAATACCCACAAGAAACTAATAAAGAAAAAAGGGATACAAAACAATAGCAGTGAAAATAGGGTTTTATCGTTTTGATACTTACCTTTAACAATATCAAAATGATTATGATCCTTTAAAGAGACCTTCAATTTTTTTTTAGAAACAAAGAAACCTTTACCAAAGAATGCAAGAGGAAGCGAAGAAAAATCAGAGAACGCGTGAGAAAAAAAACAGATAGAGACCATCATATATATATATATATATATATATATTTAGTTTATATACACTGACTTGCTTTGCCAGTAACCAGTTTCTACTAAAATTAAATTAACGGCTAAGATGATAACAACACCAAATTAATGGTTCAAATATCGGTACTGTACCCCCCAAAAAAACATAAGGGGTACGGTAGAATGACCCATTAATTAATAGTAGTCATAGTATCACTCAAGATTGGGGTTCAAAGTTTATTAAAAAGAAGGGATTAGATTGATAGTTCGGTGATAATGACATATTTTATGATGCTCTATATTTGCGATCACTTTTCTCCTTTCCACCATCTTACTATCTCAAAAAAAAAAAAAAAAAAAAAAACACAAAAAAAAACAAGAAAAATAACACTCAAAATTTATTACAACAAATGCACTAGGTTCAAGAATATAAGACAAAAAAACGTGATTTGTGTGTGTGTGTGTGTGTGCGTTTTTTTTTTTTTTTTTTTTTTTTTTTTTTTTTTTAAATGGAAGCATGATTTGTGTTTGGAATTGTTTATAGTTTTGAAGTAATTTATTTATTTGGGTAAAAAATAGTGAACATATCCGAGGTTTGGGCTAATACTAAACAGGTCTAGGATATTTCAAAAATAACCTATTTGGTCCTTAAACCATGTGTTAAATAGGACATATAATTTAGGGACCAAATTGGTTATTTCTGAAATGTCTTAGACCTGCTTGACATTAATAAAAAATTTAGAAGTACTATGTGTATTTTAATCTATTTATTTATATATTATTTTTTATTTCTTATTGTTTTTCTAAGTATATTATCTTCTTCTTATCAAAAAAAAAAAAAAAAGTATAACTATCTTGTCCTTTTTTTTTTCTCTACTTTCAACAAATAAGCTTTTAAATAATAAAAATAAATATGATTCTAATGCAATAAATGTGATCAAGCAACCAAATATTCTAAGTATTTTCCAGTCAACCACCGCACACTCTTGGTGCGATGGTCACTCCACAAGTATAAGTACTTATGGAGTGTGGGGGGTAAAGACTGGAGTTCAAGTCTTTAGAGGAGAGCTTCATACACATATACATTTAGATTAAGTTAGAGTAGAATTATGTCTTGTATATATATAAAAAAAAGTATTTTCCAGTCAAACAACATATTACATTACATATGACTAACCATCAATGATTCATGAATTAATGCATTCTTTTTGTATCGAGGATAAACGATATGCATGCATTTTTAATAAAATAATAATGATTCATAAATCATAAATCTACCTGTCTTCTTTCTTTTGGGGTATTTTTACTTTTAAAGAAAATCATATGCCATTTTTGTAACAACGATTTGTTGATTTTATGATTTTGTCAAACGACACTTTGTTTGACTTCAAATAAATTTGTTAGCCAACTAAACGACGTGCCATCAAAGAGAACATTAAGTCCTCGCTTTTGGGTTGGCATATGTCAAAATCCAAGATCTACTGAGCAAATAAATTTAAAACTTATCCAATGCATTGCTAGACTTAATATGACTACGACTATGAGTTCCCGAACAAAAGGAGAGAAGGGAGATAAATGATGTTTTACTTTGTTTGGTGAGAAGGAATATTAGTTCTAGAACTACAAATTATTTCACGATTTTTTCGTCATGATTCTAACGCGGTAGACTATGAGTGGTTAACCATTTTTTTTTTATAGGAATCACACTGAAACTATTATTATAACAACATCACAATACAGATACGTCTTGGACAAGAGCTTGCTGAATATAGCAAGAAATCTCTTCAATCCATATTACAAAATTGACAAAGTTTTGAGCTTGTCTTGCTAAAATATGAGCTGGCTTATTGCCAATCCTGCATACACGAGAGAAATTAAGAACACCTATTTCAACGCCTAACACATGTATGCCTTCCATAGTAGCATCAACAGAAGTGGGTGACATTGTAAACTGCTTAAGAGCATTAGAAATTGTCAAAGAATCACCTTCCAACACTACACCTTGCAGCCCCAAATGCCGTGCTAGCAGCAAACTAGCTTCATAAGCTTTAGCTTCAATTTCAAGTGACCCCAAAGAAGCTTTACTTTTTCTGCACAAAGATGCCTTCAATCTGCCAGCACTATCTCTCATTACAAAACCAATTCTTGCTTGCTTCATTGATGAAAAAAGAGCCCCATCTACATTGATTTTAATAAGCCTGGTGGAGAAGGCAACTAGACCGAAAGCAGGGGCTGTTGGTGCGCATCAGGTAGGGGCTAAACCAGATATGATGTAGCATGAAGGCATGAATCTATTGCAGACCAGTACACCTAGAGATAATCTGCTGTCCAAAGAGCAATGGCCAGACCTGTTTTGCCTTCACCACTATAGAGAATTTCATTTCTGTTACACCAAAGAGCCCAAGCTGTAGTTACAAGCTGTAGTTATAAGCTGTGAACATTTGTCCTCTGTACCAGCATTAGCCATCATAACAAACCATACCAAGTCCATGAAAGAATCAAAATGAACATCCGAAGGTAGTAGCTGTAATTTGGAAGCAGCCCAAGTCTCTTGCGCTTTCGGACAGCCCCAAAAAATGTGACGATTCGTCTCAGCTTCATCATGATAGCAAATACACTTGTCTTTTGCAATCACATTTCGTTTCCTTAACTTGACTTTGGTCGGTAGAGTGTCTTGACAATCACGCCAACAAAAATCTCGCACCTTATGAGGAATGGGAAAAGACCAAATCTTCTTCCAAAACTTCCTCATTGAACTACCATCAAAAGTAGTTTCACTGGAGGAACGTACAAGCAAGTTAACTGCTAGTTGATAAGCACTTTTAATTGGACCAACTCTCCATTGCATACCTTCAATGATTAAGCTTTGGGCAGAGATTAAAATCCTCCATGTATAAGAAGGGTTGTGGCCAAGCGAAGCATGAAGAAAATCACTTGTTGGGAAATATTTGGCTTTAAGTACCTTATAAACAAGAGACTTGCTGCCCATTTGAAGATGCCACCTGTGAGGGCCAAAGGTCCAAGGTGTACTTTTAGGCCTTGGGCCTGATCTGAATGTATCTGCTTGTTTGAGGTGGATTTGGCAGTAATGACGTTGTTAGGGTTTAAAGCCCACGAGCCAAATGGTGTGAGGGAGGCTGGTGAAGGTAGTCCGAGGAGGGGTGTCTTTTCGGCTCAGTGAAATGTAGGTTGTACGGTACGCCATAATGATTAGAAGAGTATACAAGAAGGTCTTATGGACAAAGATATGTTTCACAAGGCTATATAAAGGGAGAACAGATGGGAAATATCTTAGAGAAAGCTACTATCATTGCATTAAAGACTTTGCACGTACCTCCTTGGCCGTATTAATAAGAAAATGACATCTGAACAGTAATGGCCAGCCTTATAGCTATTGTTTGAAGACTTCAAGAGGACGGTGGATGGGACAAGTACCTACATTGGTGATCTAGTCCATACGTGGACGATGGAGATAAGAAGGAGGGGAATATAAAAGAAAGAAAAGGGGAACGAGAAAAGGGGAGGGAGAAAAAGGAGACAGAAAAACACTGTACACATCACCTTTAAGTGTAATCCATTTTTAGAACAAAGATCAATAAGACAAATCGTCCTCGGCATACGTTTGAGGAGAATTTCTATTACATAAACATCCTGTTGCATGTGTATTGGGGAGCTAGCCCATCATTTGTGTTATCTAATATCCATAGAACCTAGGTTTTAAGCTCACTCTCTATAAATTTCATTGTATTGGGCTTTTTGGGCCTACTCTCTTCAAACGGTGGGGTTTGGGTGCAAATTGCATCCTTACACCACCATTGCTTTTCGAGCAAAGCCTTATTAAATAATTTCAAGTTCTTAAAACCCAATCCACCATTACACTTAGGCTCACACATTTTTTGCCAACTAAGCCATGCAATTTTCTTCTATTCCTTTATTTGACCCCACCAAAAATTCCTAATCATCCCCATCATTTCCTCACAAAGTGAATCCGGAAGTTTGAAACAACCCATAGTGTAAGTCGGAATTGCTTGAGCTACGACTTTTATCAATACTTCTTTTTCCGGCCTTGGACAACAATTTTTATTTCCAACCTGCCAACACTTTCCCCAATTTCTCCTTAATGGAATTGAAGGTAAGTCTCCTATTTTTACCCACTAAAGAAGGTAGGCCAAGATACTTCTCATGTTGCTTTATTATTTGGGCACCAAACCGATGTTTTATCTCCTCTTGAACTTCGCTTAAAGTGTTACTATTGAAAAACAAAGATGTTTTTGCTTGATTTAAACTTTGACCGGAAGCTTTTTCATGCACAACAAGCAATCGTTGTAGTTCATCACATTCCTTTAACGTTGCCTTGCAAAAAATCAAGCTATCATTTGCAAAAAACAAATGAGATAATTTTGGACCAGCCCTACAAATTTTCACACCCTCCATTTGACCCCTCGCCACAGTTGATTGAATTAAAGCAGACAAGCCTTTTGCACACAAGAGGAAGAGGTAAGGTGACAAAGGGTCTCCTTGATGGATTCCCCTAGATGGAGTGATATGCCCTCGCAGTGTCCCATTGATTTTAATTGAATAAGATACAGTAGAAACACATTTCATGATCAAATCCCTAATCTGGATAGCAAAACCCAATTTCTCCATAACTTTTTCAAGCCAAACCCATTCCACCCTATCATAGACCTTACTTATGTCTAATTTAAGAGTCATTTCCCTAATCTTACCCCCTTTTCTTTGGCTAATATGATGCATAGTTTCCAAAGCCACCAACACATTATCAGTAATTAGTCTTTCATGGACAAAAGCACTTTGTGCATCACTAATAATCAAATGTAAAATTCTTTTTAGCCTATTTGCAATAGTTTTTGAAGCAATTTTATAAACAACATTACATAAGCTAATAGGCCTATAATTTGTTATCTTCTTTGGCTCTTTAATTTTTTGGAACAAGAGTAATATGAGTGTCATTAAAATTAGGTGGAGAAATACCAAGGTTTAGAAAATCAACTACCATTTTGGTGACCACCACGCCACAAGTGCCCTAAAAGTGTTGAAAAAACAGATGAGGCATCCCATCAGGACCCGATGCCTTAGGTGGATACATCTGCTTCAAAGCTGTATGCACTTCACTTCCCACAAAAGGCCAAACCAGCCATTCATTCATTTCATGAGTCACCTTAGGTTGCACAGTTAAAAGCAAATCAGAAAAATCCACCGGATTACTAGTAGAGAAAGGATCTCCAAAATACCCAACCGCCGTGTCCTCCATTTTATCTTCTTCAACCTGCCATACCCTCTTATCATCAACTAAACCCTCCATGATTTTTTATTTTTTTTTTATTTTTTTATTTTTTATTTTTTTATGTCTAGCCGAAGCCTTGGCATGAAAGAAAGCTGTATTCCTATCACCATTTTGAAACCAATTAATCCATGATTGTTGTTTCCACATGTCATCCTCTCTATCCAACCAACAATTCAGTTCAATTCGAGTATGTCTCATCGCTTCCACCACTTCCATGGATGTGGGCTGCATCTCCAACCATTCTAACTTAGTTTGAAGCTCCCGAATAGTTCTACCCACATGTCCAAATTCCGTAGCATTCCAAGAAGGCAAGTCAGCTTTGCACTTCTCTAAGCAATTATGAAGAACCCAATCCGACTCTAGCAATTGGCCACTTTCCCATGCATCTTTGACAACCTCTTCACACCTCAAATCCATCAACCACGTTGTTGAAACCAATGAAGTGATAATGGGGAATGATCCAAAACCGAAGAAGATAAATGATGAAGCTTAGCTGTTGGATAAAGAGACATCCAATCCAATGTAGCCAAAGCCGTATCCAATCTTTCTCGTATTTGAATCCCACTAGTTGTCTGATATATCCAAGTGAAATTGGATCCAATGAAACCCAAATCATGCAACTCACAATGATCAATAGTGGATACAAAGTTAGCCATTTGCTTTCTTGGACGAATACTTCCACCTTCCTTCTCCGAAAGACCCATAATCTCATTCAAATCACCAATGACCAGCCATGGTAAAGAGGACTTTTAAATGCTTCAATTTTGCCCAAGTTTCATGCCTTTTAGCATTATCCAGGTGACCATTGAAACTCGTAAAATGCCACCAACCCACTACCCCACCATTGACACAAGCATTAATATGATTTTGAGAAAAAGTCTTGATATCAATCTTCAACTCTTATTTCCATAATAAAATAAGACCACCACTACGTCCAACACTAGGAACAACAAAACAATTTTTCATTTTGCATTTTTCCTTAATCAAATCCAGCCAATGCTTTTTCAGCTTTGTCTCCATTAGAAAGACAATAATGGGCTTTTCTTTATTCACTACCTTTACGAAGGTGTTAACTGTTCGGAGGTTCCCAAGCCCCTGATAGTTTCAACTTAAAAGACTCAATGTGCTCGGCAAGGTTCCTGAGCAACCTCCGCCATTAGATTAGTAGAACATACCTCAAGCTTCTTCGGCTTGTCCCCTTCTACAGAATGGTCCTCCTTTCCACCTATATCAGAACTTTTCCTCTTTTCACCAATGTCAAGACCCGCCTCTGCCTTCTCTGTAGAACTTTCTCGTGTAGCAGCCATGCGTTTCTGTTAGGACATATGTAGTTCAAGTCTGTGAACATATGTCACTATTTTATGTAATTGGCTTATCCTTAGACAAAACGCACTTTACTTGTAATTGGGTAGATTTAGGATGAGTTTAACACTTCAAGAAACAGTGGTTCAAGGTTAAGTGTTGAAGCCGTCAAAGTCTGTCCAAGAAACAAGCTAGGAAGTGTAAGTTTTTAAAGCTCGACACATACCTCGACAGATGCATCTATCGAGCTTTAAAGAAACTGTTTGCCCGAGCCTCGACAGCTTCTCGACACTTCTATCTGTCGAGAATTAAAGAAAACAGATTTTCAGGTCTGTTTCAAGTCTAATCCGTGAGTGTGTTTTTGGGATTTCTTTTCTCCTAACCCTAGACATATAAAAAGATTATTTTAAGGGCCGTTAAGCAGGGAAGCAGAAGATACAAGTTGCACATTCTTTGAGAACTTGTTGTTCATGCAATTTGTGATCAGAAAGACAAAGTTCGTGCCCTAGTTCATCTCTGATGATTTGAAGAACTTTGCAGCCAACTCTCTCTCTCTCTCTAGTTGGTATTTGAAGTCGTGTACTGGGATCCGCGCATCTGGTTAGTCACGTACTTGGAAGCCGTGCATTGAAAGGAGAAACTGTCACTACAGAACAAGTCCAATTGGGTATTGGGGTAAGAGTTCAACTGTAGGTTGGTAAGGTACTTGGGATTCCTTACTTGTAACTGCTTGTTGTGATAATAGTGGAGTTTCGGGAGTGGTGACCTTAAATCACCCAGTGGGGTTTTTGCCGTAAGGGTTTTTCCCATTCGTGAACAAATCACCGTGTTATTTATTTTTCCGCTGCTTAACTTAGTTTGGTGATTTGTTTGTGCTGCCACGTGATATTACATGTTAATTTGATTAATTAAGAACTGGGCTAATTAATTAATCTAAGTTATCATAAGGGGTCAACGCATTTGTGGCCTGTCAGTTTCCAAGTTTTGTTTTCAGTATGGAGTGCCTGTGAAGAGTTTCTCAAAGGAATGTGAATTGTGTTCTCTGTGTTTGACGAGTCACCCTGTGGAAATTTCCTAGGTCTACCACGTGTGTTTTTCTTTTCTGTAGGAGTAGAACTTTGGCCAATATTAAATTCTGCATTTTGGATTATCTCTAAGGAGTCCACATCATATCTCACTTTCTCCTTATTCAATTCTTGACTCTCAGATGACACATTAATGCTTGACTGTGCATGGGAGAAAATAGGAACGGCATCCACATCATAGTTGACTTCCTCCTTATTGAATCCGTGAGAATCTGGAGACACAATATTGCATGACTTGGCATGAGAAGAATTAGAAGCAGGGACTGACGTGGAACCAGATTTATTGGTTTTCAATTTGGAAGGCATAGGAGAGGAGTTAATCTCATGATCCAAGAATTGTAACTGCTCCTCAAAAGTCGGAACCACCCGTGCATCATCCCTCACCGGCGACAACGTCGCAGATGGCTTCATCGAGGAAGAAACATTGACAGCATCAACCATAAGTCCATCCTCAGACTGAAGCACCAAGCTATGTACATGTCGAGCACGGAACGGAGAAAAGGCTGCGTTTTCAGAGCCTTGATTCAATCCAGGGACACCACTATCTGAAGTGATCATTACACCAGTAACACCATCATTATTATCCCTGCTAACATCTTCATATCCTTGAACTGCAACAAAGGATTTTTTTGCCGGATTGAAAAGAGGGGCCCTGATCCACGGACCAAATTGCTGTTCTGATACAGACAGAGTACCCTTGCTTCACAACCAAAGAGAACAGTCTTTATCATCATAAGAAACAGACCCACACCAATAACAGATTTTCAGCAATCTCTCATACATAAAAGCAGCTCAACCTTCACTATCCTGACCCCAATAAATCTTCCTTCCCCTGCATAAAGGCTTTGAGATATCAACAGCCACTCTCACCCTCATGAAAGTCGGCCCCAACATGTCTCCCAAATCTTTTGGGTTAATCACTGTACCAATAGTCTCTCCAATGCTAGAAGCTGTTTCAACAGTTCGGAGGGGAAAAGGCAAATTATGAATTTTCACCCAAAAGGGTGTTGTTTTAAATCCCAATGTGTGAATAGGAACATAACCCACAAATTTTTCAAAGACGACAAGGTGTCTGTCAAAAGCCCACGATTCCCCTTGAATAAATCTTTCCACATCAACTTCCAACTCAAAAGCAAACAACAGAATGTTTTCACCACCCACAGTGGCATTGAACCCTCCTTTTGGTCGCCATATAGGTATGAATGTTTTTGCAACAGCCTCTATATTCAAAGATCTACAGGTAAAAAATTTCCCAGCAAGTATAAAACTTCTCGTCTTCCTATCAGTTCTCAATGATACTTGATGTTCTTCAGATTCAGACAATGATAACTTCCTCCAGCGGGTTGATAACTCCATGACAAGTGAAGTAGACAAAGAGACAAAAACTAACTGACACGGTTTGAAACAGAACAGAGAAGCAAAAGAACAAATTGACACAATTTGAGAACACCACAGGAACTAACTGACCCTATTTGAAATAAAGCGAAGGAAGCAAAAAAAGAAACTGACACAGTTTTAAAACAAAGCAAATACCCCAGTACTATTATACTTGAGAACCCACCATCCGTCTCAAAGAGAAGGGAAACCAAGTACTTCAAGGAAGAGAAGCATAACTGCCAAAGAAGAAGCCAAACTGCTCTTTCTTGAGAACATATTGATAATAGATGGGTGGTTAAACATTAATTACAAATGAATTCACTATTTTTTCTTTGCTAATTACACTTTGTCATGTCAAAGTTGTGACAATGAGTTGTGAAAAATTTTATGGTCCTAAACTTTTTCTAGAACGAAAGAAGGGAGAGAAAAGAAATGCAGGAAAAAAAAAAAAAATTAAGGCCTGTTTAGTACTGTTGTTTAAATAACAATTTTCATTGTTTAAAGTTTAAACACCATAACACGTATTTTTATAACACTTTTTCATCTACATATATTTTTACAATACTTAAACAACGAATATAAATCTCTTACCAAACGAGCCCTTATTTCTTTAGGTCCCTCCAATTTTTTATCTTTTAAAGTTCCCTCTTAAATAATTCATAAAATTACTCTTATACCCTTGAAAAGTTTTGAATTTTTTGTCAAATTACTTTTATATCTTCATAATTAGTTGTTAACGTATAATTGACATTTGTCAATGGTAAAGTAGTAAAATAATCTTTTATTACTATTATTTTTATTCATTATCTCTCCTTTATTTTCTCTTTCCTATTATATCCAAATACACACAAAAAAGAAGTATTTTCTTTTCTTTTCCCCTTCTTTTTCCTTTCCCTCCTTTACATGTGAAAGATGTATTTTTCTTTTAATTTAGATTTTGACGTTCTTCTCAAAAAAAAAAAAAAAAAAAGAGGTTATCTTATCTTTAAATATTTTCGGTCGTTATAGTATACGGTTTTTTTTTTTTTTTTTCCTTCTTCTTGGGCGATTTAATAGATGGACTTATATATTGTTATTATATTTATAAGCCACTGCACTGGTTAGAGGAGAGGATGAGAGAAATAGAATCCTAGAAACCTTCAAATCTCTTTATTCTGATCAAAGTTGATAGGCACTGCGCTTGATCTATTTAAATCAGACTGAGGTATTATCAAAAACCCTAACCCTACTTGCTCTAATATTTTTTTCTTCACTTGCATGCTTATGTTATGTGATTCTTGGATACCATAAGCACTCAATAATTTTGGCAGTGAGTGCTTTCACTTTGTTTTTTGTTTTTTGTTTTGTTTTGTTTTATTTTGAAGCGAGTGCTTTCAAAAGTATTAATTAATTTTTCCTGTTTGTTTTCATTTTCAATCGAAAAACAAATTAATATTTGAAAAATATTCGATGAATTTGATACAGATTCTTTTGTAAAGAAGTTTGCATGGATTGTATTATTTATGGAAGTTTTTATAATGCCTTCAGTTTATTGTTTGGCTTTTTGAAAGTTAAACTTGATTTGCCGCAAGTGCTTTTTGTAGGCTAACCAGAACTGTGTATAGCTCGTATGTTAATGATTAGTTTTTTTTTTTGGACAAGCTTTATTTCTTTATTATGAAAATAATCATCCTTTGTTGATAAATAATCTAAAAATAAACAAATTTAATTTGATTAATAAATTACTTTTGTTGACCTTAGTAGAGGATCACACAACACACTGTACAACTTTTGTGGCTTGGACACCAAGTAACCCTGGTAGAATAAGAAGAGTACCTCTCCTGCACTTCAAGTTAATTTAATAAGAAGATCATGGCGGACCTCCCTCGTGAAATTATGGACAACATCTTTTCAAGATTGCCTGTAAAGTTACTTTTGCGATTTAAATGTGTCTCTAAGCTTTGGTGCGATATCATTGACGACCCAATGTCTTGCAAACATGCATAGAACACAAGCTGGTGATGAAGAACCACTAGTCCTACTTCTTTTAGGCTTTCATGACAGCACTAAGATGTCGAGTTTGTATGAATTGGAAGATAATCGTGGGGTTTTGAGGCCCATCACAAGCAACAAGAAGCCATTGCTGAATTTAGAGTCCAAGGAAACCGAAGATGGAGTTAAACAATACTATCTATAGAGTTTTTGTAAGGGCTTGCTTTGCATTTCAAGCCTTTCTAAAGTGATTCTCTCTAATCCTCTAAGACAAGAAAGTCTTATTCTAACACCAATGACATTGGAGTATAAGTCTGCCAAATTTTGAAAGCTATGGATTGGGTTTTGATACTTCAACTAATATGTACAAGGCTGTTCATGTGTTCTACAAAGAAATAGATTTCGTCACCATGAGGTACAAATTAGGAACTCAAGTATACAGTTTGGTTTCAACATCATGGAGAGAGATTTCTAGCGTTCTTCCTTATCCTATATGGAAACCTATTTATGTTAATGAAGCCATACATTGGATTGCTGGCACTAGATTTGAAATTGGCAATTTTAAGGGCATGATAGCTTCTTTTGACATTGGCAAGGAAGAGTTTCAATTGACTCCTCATCCAGCTGACATTCATATTGACTCTTTTCATCCATGCTACATAATTAATCTTAGTGGAGATTTGGCAATTGTTGAATCTCAGTCATAATCAGCCAATGTTGTGATATAGGTATTGAAGAATTGGAACACCAAACAATGGGTGAAAGAATTTTCACTATGTATTGCAACGCCCTCTATGTACCTCGGTAATACCTACATATCTTCTGTATGTCCCTCCGAAAGTGGTCTAATTTTTAAGGATGGAGATACTAGTACTGTTGCCCATTATAATTTGGGGAGTGATGAGGTGCAGTGGTATAAAATTTGTAAAATTATAGGCTCTAAACGAATGGAACTTCTACAAGTCTTTAGCTTCAAAGGCAGCTTGATTTCACTCAAGAGTTACGGCAAATTGATGTAAAAGATGTTGGTCTTCGGCATTAGTTTTATTTGAACATAGCTAAGTTATTTTTGTTATTTATCATCTTTCAGGATATATTAACAATTTTGCTTCATAACTCATAGATTATTAGAAATTTAGGGAAATTGTTTTGTTTGTAGTTCTAGTGATGAACTTCTTCCATTCTGTTCTTCTTCAGAGTTTGCTATAGATGTCTTTAGTAATTCATATATGTTAGCAGTACGGATCTTGAATTCTGGAACAACTGGTCATTAATTATATAATTTCAATTGAATTTTATATAGATTATTAGAAATATATACAATAATTTAATACTAACTCTGTAGCTTGAACTTTCTTATGATATCTTTTAAGCGAAAACCACATTTTTGACTCTACATTTTTATGCTATTTTCACTTTGATTTTTATCTTTAATTTTCATCGCTTTTAATTCCTAAAATTAAAAAAACAATCCTGTTTTTGTCCCTACCGTATCTTTAATTTTCATCGCTTTTAATTCCTAAAATTAAAAAAAAATCCTGTTTTTGTCCCTACCGTCATCTCACAAACGGAAATAGTCTATGTGGAAAACGAAGTGCATCGCTAGCACACTAAATGCTGACGTCAGCATTAAAATAATAATATAATATTTTATTTAGCATTTTAAAAATGTCACGTCTTCTTTTAAAAACAAAAAAAAAATTAGTTTTAAATAAAAAAAATTAAAAAGAGAATTAAAAACCAAAAATCACATAAATTGAGATCTAAGTGTGTCTTGAATAAGAACAATAAGAATACAAACCCAGATTTAAGAACAACTAGAACACATTTTCCTTTATTTGACATTTTCTCTTTTTCTTAGAAAACAAACACAAAACACAAACCCAAAAAATTAAAATAAAACCAACACAACACTCCCATAGTCTCTCTCTCTCTCTCTCTCTCTCTCTCTCTCTCTCTCTCTCGTGTAAATTCTTTATATCTCTCTCACTCTTAAACTCATCGGAGGCTCTACGATTCATCACCCACTAGTCCTTCTCCGCCGTTTGATCAAGCGACCTTGACTCCCTCAAGCAGCTCTTGGATAAGTTGTCCGGAGATGACCCATCAAATGCTTCCACCATCTCCGATCTAATGGCTCTGCAGATCTCGTGTAAATTCTTTATATCTCTCTCACTCTCAAACTCATCAAAGGCTCTACGATTCATCACCCACTAGTCCTTCTCCGCCGTTTGATCAAGCGACCTTGACTCCCTCAAGCAGCTCTTGGATAAGTTGTCCAGAGATGACCCATCAAATGCTTCCACCATCTCCGATCTAATGGCTCTGCAGAACAATGTAGGGGAGACTGCCTTGTTCTTGGTTGCAGCCAATAATTTGCCTGAAATTTTCAGCTACTTGCTTAGCTTCTCTAATATTCAGACCCTCAAGATTAGGTCCAACTCTGATATGGATGCCTTTCAGATCAGGTTGGAGCTCCATGAACCATGGTAGGTGTCCACGTTGGATCCGATTTCATACATATCTAATTGGGTTTGTGCTCGTGTGTTCTGGGTTTGATTTTCTTGTGTTTGATTTTCTGGATTTGTGCTTGAAATTTCTGGGTTTGTATTCTTTGGGTTTTGAAAATTTTGGGTGCTCAGAGTTTAGCTAGAGGGATGGAGAGTAGGAAGAACAATGTTGTTTTGGTTGCAAAGTTTGTTGTTTAGAAGTGGGTTTGTTTAAAATACCGATTTGGTTTTTATTTTTCTGCTCAATTTGAGTTTTTTCTCTCATCTCACATTAGTTTTTTTAAAAATCTTTTTTTAAACCAATCTATGGTATTTCTGGGTTTTGACTAATCGTGTGTGTTTGTGTTTGATATTGCAAGTTGTCTCTTATGTGTGTTTGAATCTGTGTGTTTTAGAATTTAGCTAATGTTTTTTTTTCTTCTTCTTCTTTTCTTACTTTTGTGTTTTTCAATCTGATTAACAAATAATTGATTCAGATCAAACGATTCTAAAGTCTACTAGATGTTTTTGGGTTTTGAATTTTCTGGGTTTTTGTTCTTGTCTATTCTTCCTCAAGATAAAGCTAGATCTCAATTTATACGATTTTTGGTTTTTATTCCTATTTTTTTCATTTAGTTAAAATTCATAAATTAATTTTTTGTTTTTAAAAGAGGACATGGCATTTTTAAAATGCTAATTAAAATATTATATTATTATTTTAATGTTGATGTCAGCATTTAGTGCTCCAGCAATTCACTTTGTTTGTCACGTAAACTATTTCTATTCGTGAGATGACAATAGCAACAAAAACGAGATCGCTTTTTTGATTTAAAAGACTAAGGATGGGTTTGGATTGCGCACTGTGCACGTACTTTTCAGCAACTTTTTATTAAAAATGGATCTCGTAATACTCACACATTTAAAAATTATTTTACTACAGTATTTTCAATTTTCAGTTTTCAACTGTATCTAAACGGACCCTAAAAGCAGTGAAAATAAAATATAGGGACCAAAATGAGAATCGTATGAAAATGTAAAGATGAAAATATAGTTCTTGCCTATATTTTAACTGAAAATCTTATACACCGGTGCTGTAGTTAATATTAAATGATTTCTTATCCACCACACTTCTTAGAAGAGTTGGAACTTCTTTAAACACAAATTGTTTGATGATCTTGGGGCAAGGATTATGGGCAAGTAGATGGTAATATATTTAACTCTTATTTAAAAAATTAATGCTAGTGTCACGTTTTTATGCACATTTTTCTATAATTGTCCTATACTTTTGAGAGATGTTACGTCCACAATATTTTAATATTATTTTCACAACAAATTACAGGTGGTTAGTTGTTATTGGTTTAAATTTGAACCTAACACTAAGATTACTTTTTTGCCCCAACAATAATAACCAGTAACAATCTGCCACTTAAAATTTGTTGTAAAAATGTTGTGAAAATGTTGTGGATATATTATTTCTCTATACTTTTATGTCCAATATAATAAAATGTGACATACTTCTTTGAGGCTTATTTTTAAGAGAGTTTAAATTTATGGCGTTCGCTCCTGATGATAACTTTTTATTATTAAACCAAGACATCAATCAGTTTTGGATATAGGTTGAGATTAAAACTCATATTTCTTATTTAATTATAAAAAATTTTACCAATTGAATTAGTTGCAACCCGTAAAATGTGACATACTTTGATTATTTTTCTGTCATTATCGCATGAATTTATAATATTTTATTTATCAATTATAATTTATTAGATAAGTTAATTATGGTAAAGCGTGTAGTTTTAATATTATTGAAAAAATAATAATTTCTTATCATTTTCGCTTGTATTGAAGGACTTCTTATCCGATCCAATTGTGCACTAACCCTATCGTGTCAGAACAAATTCTGATGACAGAGAATCTTACAAACTTGGGGTTGTTTGATGCTAAGTAAGTACACACTGGTGGCCTGTCAATCTTGCATCACTTGCTTTTTAAAGCCTGCAAAAAAGTACCATAGAGGTTATCCTAGAGTTACCTCGATATAGAAAAAGTTTAGGGTCCCCACAATTTTTACAATTTTTTATTGTAATTTTGATGCAAAAAGGTGTAATTGATAAAAAAAAAAAAAATAAGAGAAATGATATTCATAATATTTTTATAATATTTTTACAACAAATTTTAAGTGGTAATTTGTTACTGGTTATTATTATTGGGGGTAAAAAAGTAATCTTAGTGTTAAGTTCAAATTTGAACCAATAATAACTAACCACCTATGATTTGTTATGAAAATATTATAAAAATATTGTAAATGTAACACATCTCAAAAAATAAAATAACGAGTTTACGTAAAAATGATGATTTATTGCTCATAATTTATGACAGAATTTTGAAAAAAAAATATAAGGTAATTTGTGTTTTTAAAACAACTGCCTCGATTTATGTCCCCCTTATTAAACTAATTTGATGTGTCCATCAGTCCTCCACGTGTCAACAATCAACATACATGTCACCTTTTCCTTACCCATCTTTTCCTTTAACTTAAAGTTTCTAGACCTCTGACACCTTCAAGTTTCAAGTTTCAATCCCAAAGAATTTTTCTTCTCTCTGTTTACATGGATTACAAAGCAAACCTAGTTGGAGCCCTGGAAAATAGTCAAAATATGGGCTCAAAAAAGAGCAATTCACTAAAAAAGCCAATGAGTAGTGTTAAGAGTAAAAGACCAATTCAAGACCAATAGAGTAAAACTTCAACGGCTAGTTTTTCCAACAGATAGTTTAGGCTTTAGTGCTAAACGCAGTCGTTTCTATTTAATGATGTATTGCTCTTGTTGATAAAACGCCGTCGTCTTGGTTTAAGTCCAGGTCTTGTATTGTTGAAACGCTGTCGTCTTGGCAATGAGCAGTTAGAGCAGGTATGGTGGTTATCCTCTTCCCTCCACCATTTACGGATCCATCCCGTGATTCATGGGTGTTAGTTAAAGTAGTTAGTGATCCTCTTAAGCTATATCTATATACTGTACATCAAGTGTAAATCAATACAGAAAATATAGAAAACATTTCAGAAATCTCTTTTCTCTCTTCGTCTCTCTCTCTGTTCTCTCTTTCTCTAAATTTCCTTGTCTTCACTGAATTTACCTGTGTGAACTCCATTGTTGTTGTTTATTCAAGCTTAGCTTGAATCTTTTCATGGTATCAGAGCAGCAATTGATCCTTGAATCAATGCCGGAAACTAATTCAACTTCAACCTCTACAACTATGCCTTCAACCTCCACTGGACTTTCTTCATCCTCTACATCTGCTTCAATCAATCTTGCTAATCAGCCCTTGCGGTTGCTATCAAATATGTCAAATATGATGACAATTAAACTAGACTCCTCCAACTACATTGTTTGGAAGTATCAGATCTCCATGGTGTTAGAAACATACTCCATGATTGAGCTTCTTGATGAAGTTCCACTTGTACCTGAGAAATATCTCAAGGACTTATCTGGCATAGTCACATCAGTGCTTAATCCAGATTATCTCATCTGGAAATCAAAGGAAAAAGCACTTCTCACTTTCATCAGCTCAACTCTCACTCCTTCAGTTTTAGCCATAACTGTTAGATGCTCATCAGCTCAAGAAGTCTGGAAGGTCCTTGAAAACAGGTTCTCTTCAATTTCAAGGTCAAATGTGATGAACCTTAAGGGAGAGTTACACAATGTCAAGAAAGGTTCTGATTCGGTGGATACTTATCTGCAGAAGCTTAAAGTGATAAGAGATAAGTTGATGGCAGTTGGTGTACTCTTAGATGATGAAGAGTTGCTACATGTAGCAATCAAAGGTCTTCCAAAGGAATTCAATGCTTTCAGGTCTGCAATCAGAACCAGAAGCACAAAGTTGAGTTTTGATGAACTTGCCACTCTGTTAAATGCAGAGGAAGACTCATTGAATGAGGGAATGGAGGTCAAAGACTCCACTTTTGCTATGGCAGTTAACACTCCACAGAGAAGCTATAACAATCACACTCAATACAATAATAAGAGGAAGAAACAATAATACAAGAGGTAGAGGCAAAGGTTATTCACATAATCAGTTCAATCAATTTTCACAGCCTCAACAGTTCAATCAATTTTCACAGCCTCAGTTCTCACAGTCACAAGGCACTTCTTCCAGAGCAGAAAGACCAACTTGTCAAATCTGTTTCAAAGTAAGTCATCTTGCCTTAGACTGCTATCACAGGATGGATTATGCCTATCAAGGCAAACATCCACCTACCAAGTTGGCTGCTATGGTCTCTTCCTCAAATTCCATGTTGACTCAAGAAGCCTTGGCTGGCAGACAGTGCAGCCACAGATCATGTAACTTCAAGCCTCAATCACTTAAGCTTTCCTAAGCCTTACAATGGCCAAGACCATCTTACTGTAGGGAATGGCCAAAACTTGCCTATTACTCACATAGGTAACACTCAAATTCCTTCTCCTAATTTTACTATTCAGCTTAGGAATGTACTTAGGGTACCTGCTATTGCTTCCAATCTTGCCTCAGTTTACAAACTTTGCCATGATAATGATTGTGGGTGTTATTTTGATAAAAATACCTTGCTTATTCAGGCCTTGGACATGGGGAAAATACTGTACAGGGGCAAGCGTGAGGGTGGGGTATATCCCATCTATCCTCACAAAGCACCTACTCTTGTTCTTCCAAATAAACTGTGCAGTTCTGTCCACCTTTCTGCTTCTAACTGGACCTTATGGCATAGCAGGCTGGGTCATCCAAATTCACAAGCTCTAAGACTTTTATTACAAAATAATGGTTTCTCTGTTAATAACAATGTCAATTGCATCAATTCTTGTATTCACTGCCTTCATGGCAAGATGCAGACTTCCCTTTCCTAGTTCCAAATTTGTAGCTCATTCCCCTTTTGAACTTGTACATACAGATTTGTGGGGTCCTGCTCCTCACACTTCAATAAATGGCTACAAATATTATGTCATCTTTGTTGATCACTTTACTCGTTTTACATGGTTATACTTGCTTACTCATAAGTCTGAAGTTTATTCCAAATTTGTTTTGTTTCATGCCATGGTTAAAACCCAATTCTCCACAACCATTAAAACACTTAGATCAGATGGTGGAGGTGAGTATACCTCAAAATATTTTGAGACCTTCTTGTCTTCCAATGGAATTATTCACCAAATTACTTGCCCCTATACCCCTCAACAAAATGGCCTAGTAGAAAGGAAACATAGACACTTAGTTGAAACTACCATCACTCTCTTATCTCAAGCATCCTTACCTTCTTCATACTGGTCCTTTGCTGTTCAAGCAGCTGTAACTCTCATCAATTTACTACCCACTTCTACTTTAGGCTTCCTCTCTCCTTGGGTTAAACTATATAATCAAAATCCAGATATCTCCTCTTTCAAAATTTTTGGATGTGCCTCTTATCCTTTCCTTAGACCATACTCACCACACAAGCTTCATCCTAGAACTTTAGAATGTGTTTTTCTTGGCTATTCACCAGTGTCAAAGGGCTACTTATGTCTTGATTTGATCACTAACAAACTATATACTTGCAGGCATGTCTTGTTTAATGAGTCAAAGTTTCCTTTTTCTAATGTTCCTTCAGTTTCTACTCCTATTACACCTAAGTCTGATGTTTGGCTCTCCAACCTGCTATATTTACACTCTTCAAACCAACCCTCCATATTAGGATCTTACTCAAGTCCTACCCCTCAATCCTCCACTCCCATTGATACTTCTCTCTTATCCATTTCCTCTATCCTAGATCCTAGTCCTCCCATTCCTGACATGTCTGATTCAGTTTCACTGCCCATCTCTCACTCCACACCTCTAACTTCTCCACCATCCTCTTTACCTACTTCTACCAATCCCACTCCATCTCCACCTCTTCCTTCCCAACCTGGTCCATCTACTGTCTCTACAACTACCCTTGCCAATACTCACTCCATGACCACCAGATCAAAGAATGGCATTTCCAAACCCAAACTGTGCTACAAGGCAGTGGTTGATTATACTTTTACAGAACCTCCATCATACAAGATTGCCTCCAAATTTCCTCAGTGGATTAAGGCCATGGATGAGGAATTTTCTGCTTTGCAAAGGCAAAAGACTTGGTCTCTAGTACCTAATGTTTCTGGCATCAACTTAGTGGGCTGTAAGTGGGTTTATAAACTGAAGTTGCACAGTGATGGTTCCATTGCTCGCTACAAAGCCAGGTTGGTGGCAAAAGGCTTTCATCAACAAGCAGGGGTAGATTACACTGAGACCTTTAGCCCAGTGGTCAAACCAGCTACAGTACGTCTGATCCTCTCCATTACAGTGAGCTGTCAATGGCCTTTCAGGCAATTAGATGTCTCCAATGCTTTCCTCCATGGTTTTCTTAGAGGAGGTTTACATGGAGCAACCACCAGGCTATGTGGATCCTAATTTTCCCCATCATATTTGCAGATCGCACAAATCATTGTATGGCTTGAAGCAAGCACCTCGTGCTTGGTTTGACAGATTTACCTCTCAGCTTTTACACCTTGGCTTTGAAGCATCCATGGCAGATTCTTCTATGTTTGTATTTCATTCCCATCAAACAATCATTTATCTGCTGGTGTATGTTGATGATATTATTGTCACAGGGAAATCTACCTCTCAAGTTTCTCATCTGGTGACTGCTCTTAGTAAGACTTTTGACCTCAAAGATTTAGGGGCTCTTTCCTACTTCTTGGGTATTCAAATTATCCCTTCTAAATTTGGTCTCACATTATGTCAGTCCAAATATGCCTCTGATGTTCTTCATCGCTTCAAAATGGAGAATTCAAAGCCTACTAAAACTCCCTGTTGTCCAAACGCTCGTCTCACTCCCTTTGCTGGTTCTATTTTGCCTGATCCTTCTGAGTATCGAAGTTTGGTGGGTGCTCTCCAATATTTGAGTTTTACAAGACCAGATTTGGCCTTCAGTGTCCATCAGCTTTGCCAATTTATGCATCGTCCAACTACTTCTCACATGGAAGCAGCCAACCGTGTTCTTCGCTATGTAAAGGGCACCTTACACTTTGGCATTCACTTTGCTCCTGGTCCTCTTACATTATCTGCCTTCTCTGATGCAGATTGGGCAGGTGACCCTACGGACAGGAAATCCACTACTGGTATTTTGGTCTTCCTTGGCTCCAGCCCAATTTCTTGGTCATCGAAGAAGCAATCTACTGTCTCGCGTTCTTCCACTGAAGCAGAGTATCGCGCATTGGCCTCCATTGCTGCGGAGCTGGCTTGGCTTCGTACTCTCTTTAAGGAGCTCAAATTGTTTCTCCCTCACATCCCTATTCTTTGGTGTGATAACAATTCTGCTATTGCTCTGGCCTCCAATCCTGTTTTTCATTCCAGAACCAAGCATATCGAAGTGGACTATCATTATGTGCGTGGTTGCGTCCTTTGTAGTACTTTGGGCATCAAATTCATCTCTGGCCGTGATAATTTTGCAGACATCTTCACTAAGCCATTGCCTGGTCCTACTTTTCTCTCCTTTCGTGGCAAACTCTTGGCTGATACAGCCTCGAGTTTGAGGGGGGATGTTGAGAGTAAAAGACCAATTCAAGACCAACAGAGTTAAACTTCAACGGCTAGTTTTTCCAACAGATAGTTTAGGCTTTAGTGCTAAACGCAGTCGTTTCTATTTAATGATGTATTGCTCTTGTTGATAAAACGCCGTCGTCTTGGTTTAAGTCCAGGACTTGTATTGTTGAAACACTGTCGTCTTGGCAATGAGCAGTTAGAGCAGTTATGGTGGTTATCCTCTTCCCTCCACCATTTACGGATCCATCCCGTGATTCATGGGTGTTAGTTAAAGTAGTTAGTGATCCTCTTAAGCTACATATATATATATATACTGTACATCAAGTGTAAATCAATATAGAAAATATAGAAAACATTTCAGAAATCTCTTTTCTCTCTTCGTCTCTCTCTCTGCTCTCTCTCTCTCTAAATTTCCTTGTCTTCACTGAATTTACCTGTGTGAACTCCATTGTTGTTGTTTATTCAAGCTTAGCTTGAATCTTTTCAAGTAGAAGGTCATGACATAGAAGAATAGCATCCTCATCATCATCACAAAATTGTGCCATCAACATGGCTAAAGCTAGAAGAGAGATTGCACATGCCTTGCATATCCACAGATCCTCATCATCTACTTCATCATCATCATCGTGTGTTACAAATGCACGGCCTATATTATTAGGTAACACCTACAATAACCACAATTTTATAAGGCCTAGTTTTAGTGGTTCACAATATTGTTATTCATTGATGGAGTCTATGACCATGACCATGACCATGCCTATTCCTGAGCCCGTTTGGTCCACAACTACACCATCAATATTGGCTGCACCACCACAACCAGGCATGGAAGCTGTAGGGTTTGAATGGGGAGAGAACAACCAGGCTTCTCATACTTGGTGGCGGGGGTTTTTGAAGACATTAGATAGCAAATATAATAAGGAACCAAAGTACCCTTTGGGGCCATTGTTTAGCCAGTGTCAGCAGGAAGGTCCAAAAATTGGGGAGCCACCTTTTCTTGATCCAAGTGATCAAAGTGCTTCTCCAGATGAATGGTTGATATTTCCAGCAACAGAAGATCAGGGTGAGATTGTAAATCCCCCCCAAAAATGATGGGTTTATTGCTGTAATTGGACTTTTGTAGCACTCAGTTTTAGTTCCTATATTACATGTAATGCTTAAATAGGCTGGTTAGATCTTAAGGATGATATATATGTCTATGGACTTGAAAATAGGCTGGTTAGATCTTAGAATGGTACTATGGTAGAGAATGGTTGTAGTAAAGAATGTGGAGTAGTCTTCTGTTGCTAACAAGTGTGTTTGATAAAAGTTACCACTGGGTGGTCTAGTGTTGAGGAGCTCTGGATTTGAAAGGTAGAGGTACAGATTTAAATCTCGCAATGAGAAAAAAATTACTCCATGCTCTTGGCTTGATCACTAGAGTCCTTGACAGGGTAGGTGCACAATTATAGTTCATCTGAGATTTTGGTACCGCACATTTCGGCCCAATAGGTGAAATGTTACTATGATCACGTTAAGATAAAAAATGTCAGCTAAAGTTGCTCCCTCTCCTTATTTTTAGTTCATCAAAAATAAATAAATAAATAAATAAATAAAAGGTGTCTTTAACAAAAGATTTAACTCTTTGTTTTGTTTTGAATTTTTTTTTAAAGATTAAAGTTAAGTTGCACCTAAATATCAATAAAAATTCATGCAATTGCCTTAAATTCAAGCAGACAAACTACAAACCAAAAAATTTTTGGGGGCGAAATGTTTGTTAGAAATTAAAAATTATAATTGATCATTCAAGTTGCTGTCAACTATTTTTTCTTATAGTTTTATTAACTTTTTTTTGTGTATTGTTTTAAAATTTTTTTTTTCAATTACTTTAATCCACTTCCAACAACGGGCTGTTGTGCAAATAATTTTTCAAAAGGACACTTTTAATAACTTCCAACGTTTACTTATAACTCCGATTGAAAACTAGATATCAGGGTTTTTATTTATTTATTTATTTTAATTTTTTTGAGGCAATTCAGGGAAAATATGAACTAAGCAAAATTGGGCTTGGCCATGCCACTTCAATCAAGCGTAACATGGATGAACTAATATAGACTCATCGAGAGCAGGATATGGTACATTTACACTTTGAAAGCCTGCCAGCCTCGGCTCAAATGAGTCAATCATGCTGGCCCAAATAACAGTCCAACGCCCCATGAGGTTGGCCCCTAAATTGTTCTATGATGGAACATGGGCCTTGTCGAACCAAGTTTTGTTTTGTTTTTTTTTTTTTTTTCTTTTACAAGGGGAGATTCAAAAAAAAAAAAAAAAAAAAGAGTCCTCGCTGAATGAGTTGAACTCTTTTTTTCTTTTCTTTTTTGGCTAAGTGCTTAATGAGTTGAACTTGAAAACTTTCTTTGATTTAATAGGATAAAGTAATGCAATAGACAACAGACAACAGACAACAATTTTTATCAATATTTTTATTACAACAGTTAAGCATATAGGTTTTCAGGGACTATCACACGAACATTACTTTATTTTCTATCATTTACAATTGATCACACCTTGACAATTGTGGAATATTTTGTAAAAATTATTGTGACTTTAGACTTATTGAATTGAATAATAGCATATTTAGCATATTTCCAACCTAGTTTTATGAAACTTATACATAATATACTTATGAAGAAATAAAAGAAAAAAGAAAAATAGGCAACGGGCTTGATTCATTTTCAGCTGAAAGAGCATATTTAAGAAACCTATTCCTTTAACCTGTTACATGAACCCTGATAGTAATACTACTATAGTAGACACTTATTCGAGTTAATTGAGTTAAATGTTAGTGTGTGATATAATGGAAGTTGTTGTTGTTGTCGTTTTTTTTTTTTTTTAATTTATTTTTATATATATATATATATATATATTTAATTGAGAGTACTTGCAGACCTAATTAAGTATATTGACCTAAAGTAAGGATCATCCTCTTGGACTATAATACCTTAACAGCTTAACAGTCTAAAACCTCAAGAAATCAACCTATGGTCCTATATGTCAAAGTCTTCATTTTTCAATAAAATAAAATTCTGGCTTAGTTTGGAGTAGTCTGATCATAACAGTATGAAATTAGCTGGCTGAATATGAGCTTTTGGGTCAAACGTCTATTATTTGCTGAGCATTTGGTAGGTCTATTCATTGACTATGAATGAAAGCGAACATTACACGCTTGGAGGCATGCATATATATAAATAATTATGTGATCTTATACTTAAGTTATAATATGTTTCTCAAAAAAAAAAAAAAAAAGGTTATAATATAAGTTTTTCCTTTTATATTTGGTGTGCTAGTCACTGCTAGTTGCAATTAGGTTTTATTGGGGTGGTCCTATAAGTTATAACATTCGTATATTGTACTTGGGGCATTTATTGGGTTTGGTCCGTTTGGACCTTTCTTTTGCTAAAATGTGCAGTTGTTATTGAAAAGGATAGGAGAAAAAACCAGGTAAATTATAGGGATTTTTTTTTTTTGGTGCCTAAAATGTGAAAGTTCAATTTTGGTCTTACAAATAAAAAAAAAAAAAAATTGTAATTTGGTTCCTAAAATTTGAAAAAGAGAACAATTGCTCTCATACAGGTTCATTTTGATTTTGCTCCCCTAAAATGTGAGCTTGGTTCAATCTTGACCCCTTAAATATGTAATTAATTCGACTTGGTTACTAAAATAGGAGAGGTCTCACCATTTCGTTAATAAACTAAATAGAAAGATAGACTGAGATATCAAATTATACCATATTTGAAATGCAAAGACTAAATATTGACTCACACCAAAATTCTAGAACAAAAAGTATAAAAAAGTAAATCAAATTATTATCCGTGTACTAAAATTAAACTTTTTCTTAAATTTGTGACTTTGAATACTTGGATTGTGATGTGCACAAGAAAAATCACACGAACTTCTCATAATTAAGGGTAGTGATTACAATTACATACCTAAAATTCAACCCAAAATGAAGGGAATCCAGAACAAGACCCAAAACGGAGGCAATTATACCTCTCATTATTATGGTCACAATAAACCGAATTAATTAGCAAAATTCAGTTTAAAAACACTATACTGCTATAGTGCGGGGCCTATATATTGGGGAATCCAAATTACAAATATATATTAGATAAATATCTAGATATTTGGTTATTTACTGACTTAAGTATTGGAGGTTCTTACATTGGGACTTATTTTATTGGTTTCTTCGATTCATTTTTTTCTATTTTTGCAAGTGATTGAGTTCAGATTGACTGTGAATTCTCTCTCTCTCTCTCTCTCTCTCTCTCTCTCTCTCTCTCTCTCTCTCATATGCATATTTCACCTTTGCATAGTCATCACCAACCAACATGCAGTTGAATGCACGTATCAGCAGGAAATGAGCTCGTGGGTGTATTGATCATCACGAATGGCTTTGAATCATGCAAGTCTTCACATTCAATGTGACTTAGCAACCAAATAGATTGGCACCTAATACCTAACACACTCATTGGATCACCTTCATGCATGATTGATGATCCAATCTCAATGCTCTAACATCCTTTCATTTCATTGAAAGAGACTGAACCAAACTCATCTTTGACTCCAATTTGAATCTCTCTTCGTCCAGTCGATCCTTGAAAGAACTCTCATTATTCACCTCAAGTTTAGGTCTGACAAAAATTTGAAGCCGACTCTTTAGTCTCTAACAAACACCACATGATTTGGGTACTGCAGTGGGCCATTATATACATAGATTTATCTACTCCTTGATTGTTTTAATTTTATTTGACAAAATGGAGAATAATAGCAATCAAGCAAAACTTGGCTCAATTAATAAATTAACGAGACCAACCTTATCTTTTTTTAATTTCAGTTTTTGGTGAGTCAAAATAGAAAGGTCAAGTTTATGTGGAATTTTTTAATGTAGATGTTTGGTCATATTATGTTCAGCATAATTGTTTTTTATTAATTCTGTCTCGGTTATTTTTTAAATGGGCCAAAGTTATACCTAGTTTTTCTTTAATACATTTTAGCTTTGTTACGATTGATTGGGGAAGAAAAAGTGAAGAACAGAAAATATATAGATGAAATAAAAGTTGAATTAAGGAAAATAAGGTAGAAGGGATAAAAAAAATTGAGAGAAAATATAGATCCTTTCTTTGTTTGGTAGGAAGGCAAAAAATAAAGAAAGAAATAATAGTTTTTTTTTATTATTATTTACTATTGTATTCCTATTATTTGAAGGGGGAAAAAACTAGTTTTAGGGGGAAAAAAAAATTGTGCTCCCTATTTTTATTTTTCTTCCAATTTTCATTTTGATTTTGGAGATTGCATTTTGTGGGTTTGGATAAAAATGCTACTCATCTCCACTTTCCATGATGAAAATTTCAATCTTTGTCATATTTTCCTTCTGCCATTTTTATGCTCTCTAAAATTACCTCAAACATATAACTTTTTAAGTTGGGGAGAAGGGGAATTTGAATCTTACATGTATTCATTGGAAATAGCATAAATACCCTAGTTTGTCTAATTTCATTCCTCTAATTAAAATAAATTTAGCACAAGTCTGGAATACAAAATTGTGATCTATATGCATTTTGAAAGCCACTAGACATCCCAAGCAATAACAAGTCAATGGAAGCATGAGAATTGAGAAGACTCTTATCTCAATTATATGTATGGATTTAGTGGATCAAAGATAAATGCCATAAATGCATATCTCCTTTAAGGGATCTTCCACACATTCTACCAGACAAGAAAACGCAAAAATCCAGCAATGATTCGAAGAAGACATGGAAGTGACCAGTTCCCATCCATATGAGCTTTCAATTCATTGTACACTCAATAATTTTGTTGTGTGGGCTAGCTAGCCTTTAAGGTTTGGAGAATGTCCAAACTCCATGTACACGAGGGTTTCTAGGCTGGATCCAACTGTTACTATTAAATGAATAGCTATATATGTACTATGGAATATCATTTATAAAATTATAAATATATAATTGGAAAAAAATAGCAAAAATTAAGAAGAAAATGTTATGGTTAGCCTTAATTAAACTATATTCTATTGATTTGCAGGCCCACTCCAAATATGGGCAATTCGCATGATTTGATTGGGATCATTTGCAATATTTCATGTTGGTTACCTTCACATCATTATGATTGTACTACAATACATTTCTTTAGGTAAGTGATATATAAAGGAAGCCTTAATTTAGTTAGTAAGAAAAGCCCCAAATTTCTTTTTATTACATTTTAAGTTGTATATTAGTTCTCTTTCTCTAAATGACATTTTTTTTTTCCAGATAGATAGTAGGAGAGAGATGGGGTTCGAAACATTGGTATGAAATTATAAATACCACAAATGAATGAATGATGTTATTACTAATAAACTATTACTTGAATCTCAGTAACCCTATATTTAGAATAAAAAAAAAGAACACAAATTAATAATGGTTTTTTTTCCCCACTAACCAAGAAGTCAAGAACATGTATGGTCAAACTAATGACTCCATTATAACATTTACATTCTTATGCTACGGAAATAAATAATGAATTTGTCATGTAATTTCCTAATGTCCCAAAACATGTTTAGACCTTAGAGCAGTTTTAATCACCTCTTTTCCTCGATTATATTCTAAGTGCAAAACAGTTTGATAGAATGCAAAAGCTTAATATTTGCAAATTAGTACAGTGACGATCGAGCAAGGTCTGCAACTTTGTCCGCCAAAGAACATGGTTGCTTTCTGGCTTCAAAATGTCATAATCCATTATTGTATTAACTCCTGTGTAACATAACACGAAATCACAAAACTGTACATACACAGAACCATTTTCTCTCTTTACTGTATTGGTTTTTTTGATGTAGAACAAACAGCACATGCCTTCTTAGAGTAGTAAGAGCGCCGGAAGTCACAACATAAGATCAAAGGGGGTTAAATGGGTGCTAGTAGAGGCCATCGGGGTAACAATGTTGAAATTGCATGAAATTTGGCAGGTTGAAAGGAAACGACATTCTTGTCTAGACTCATCATAGCCCTGAGCGTTGCCTAAATTTAGATAAATTCCTTTGTTAAGGCCTCGAAAAAAATATTTTTGCTATTTACAGTAATATTTGTTTTTCCTTAATAACTTTTAGTTTAAAAGTCAAAATAAGGTCTCGTCTGTTTTGGGACGTTTCTTAGAGACAATATTTTCAATTTTTGCAGTTATCTAAATTTTGCTATTTTTGGCAAAAATCACTATTTTGTCACCTAATTACGTGATTAGCGTGGATTAGGGTTTTTGTGTGTTTTCATAACCGTCATAGGATTTCTTTTACTATTTAAACATATTGTAGCCTTGAGGATAATTCAGTTTTTTAGATTTATAAAAATACAAACTTCGTCTATTTTTCTTTGGTGGATTCTAGGACTTTATTACCTTGTGGATTCAAGGGGCCCCTCATGGATTCAAGGTTTTCATTCAGAAGCTAATGTGTTTAGTTTCATTTTTCCATTCAAAAAGTAACGTGTTTGTTTTCTTGTAGCTTCCATGACATCATTCTTTGTATCATCCCTATTGATTGATAAAGAAAAAAAAGTAAAAGAAACCAAGAACTAGAATTGTCAAGTATAATGTCATCTTTTATGATAATTCATGTCTGCGATTCGAACTTCACCTCCTCTTCCTCTACTATTTATATATGTATGAAAAAAAAATGGTCAGATAATGGATTTTGGATACAAGTATCAGTGTATAACCACCTTCCATTAAATGATTGAGATAAGGCACATAATAAGATAGGAATTTTGCTAGGTATGTTTCAAGAAATTAGTTTAATAGAAAAAGTTTCATTCATTTACTAGTAAATTAAATAAGATGTACTGTTTATGAAAATGAAAGCATTACAAGTTTTTTCTGCTTACCATTAAAATCGATGACTTTTCTAATTATGAAAAAAGATTAGGTACCAGTATAATAATGCGGTATTTTCTTCTCTCATATGAATGATGGATCCTAATATTAATTTTATTGAGGAACTTACTATTATGTAAAACGAGGAAATATCACTTCACTATCTTCCTAGAGCACTTAATAATTAATCTCTAATAATCCATTTTATTTTTATGAAGAATATAGAAAAAATATTTGGTACTTGGTATTTTTTTTTTCTCAATTCCACATGAACGATAAATCCCATCATAAATATAATTAGTGGATAAAAGCCAAATCTATAAAATAGCAGAATGATGTCAACTGTAAGTCTATGCAAAAATTGGTAACAAGATCAATTAACAAACAGGAAGTGCATGTCTTCTAAAAAAAAATTGATAAGTGAGTTTTAGTTATCTTAACTGATAAAACCGTTTATCATATGTCGAATAAGTAATCTGAAGTTTAAACCTATTTATACCAAAAACCAATTAATGTCTTTACTTGGTAAAGTTAAATTATATAGAGTTGAAGAAGATATCTAGTTATTGTACATGCATGGTTGAATCTAGAAGTGAAATCTAAGACTCAACATGTAATTTTGACACTGATATTTAATAGTCTTAAAAAGAAGTTGGAGCAAGGGTGCAAGACACGTACTATGCGGATCTCGATGATACACACATGACACAACCCACTGAAAGAGATTTGGATGTGGTGGCCACCTCCATTGGTTGCTTTCGGAAATGACAAGACGAGTTTAACGGTAAACTTTAAATCAGGCCCAGCATCTTTTGAGCCGCTGCCATTCTTTTTCGAAAATAACCAGAATTCTTCCTCAATTCTTCCGGTTAATTGTTAATTAATTTCCTTTCAAGTGAAAAAGAAATTTTGGAGTTCTAAGATAAAGATAGACGAGGATGTTGATCTGCTCCTTGATTCTCCAAATAAAATTAATTAATTTTGGAGTAGTAATAGGCTACTAGGTTAGTTGCACTGTTTCACTCGATGTGTTTTCGTCTTGATCTTAGAGTTTGTTCTTGATGCTTATAGTTGTTTTACTATCCTTTTTATTTTTCTTTCTTTGTAGGGGTTGTTTTATGGAAAAAGTTTTTTATATTTAATTTATTAGAAGTGAATTTTGAAATTTAACCGATGGATTGTTTGTTTTTTATGTTCTTAATATGCATATTAAAATTTATTAAAATTATATGTTATTTATTATTTAATAAATAAAATTAATTTTTATGTATAATTTTAGACCACAAAGATTTAAAATTTAAACATTTGATTGATGACACGACTAATAATATATATATATATATATATTTTAAAATTTCCAAGCATGGAGGATATAATAGGACAAATTTTAGCATATTTTGAAAATCTATTCGTTAGATTGTATATTATTTACACTTTTAATATATATGTCAAATTTTGTATCAATTAGAGATTATTTACTATATAGTCTATAATCTTATATTTTATATATAATTTTAAATTACAAAAGCTTTAAATTTAAATAATTTATTGATGACATAGCTATTGATTTTTAATTTTCTAAAAATTTTGCAACCATTGAAGATATAAGAAAAAAATATAATCTAATGGTTGATTTGTTAAAATTCATCTCCAATAAAAATATATTGAGTGAGGTTGTGGCCTTAGGTTACAATCAATTTTATAGCTAAATTTTTTCGAACAAAATACAAAATTGATTGTAGCCTAAGGCTACAACCTTATTTAATATATTTTTAATGGAGGTGTATTTTGACAAATCCACCATTAGATTATATTTTCTTCTTATATCCTTCATGCTTGCAAAATTTTTATAAAATTAAAGACAATAGCAATGTTATCAATAAATTGTTTAAATTGCAAGTTTTTATAGTATAAAATTATAAATAAAATATAAGATTATAGATCTTATAGTAAATAATATTTGATTGACACAAAATTTGACATGTGTATTGAGAGTTTAAAGAACATGCAATTCAATGGTTAGATTTAAAAAAATATCTAGTAATTTTTATTTTATTGAGTAATTTTGTAGCTACAATTAATTCAACGGTTAGATATAAAATAAGTTTGAAGAGTTTTTCTCCGAACTAATTAGTTTGGAAAGAAATATTTTCCTTACTTTACTACCCTTAATGGTCTTTTAGGGTAACAACTATTGATTTCAAAATGTTAAGTAAAAAGCAAGCTATTCTAGAAACAAACATTTTAGTATTATTCGTACCGTCCATCCATCTATATATATATATATATATATATATATATATATACAATTAAAAATTTTAAAATCTCTTTCTTCAAAAAAAAAATTTTAAATCTCTATAATGGAGAAATCCTACAAACTCAAGGATCTCAAACCAGTGATCATTTGAAAAAAATAAAGAGAAAAATAACTATTATGATCGCAATTAGTTGGAGAAGGAACTCATGTTTTAATAATTAGTTTTGCTTTCGGTCTAATATTCTATCATATACATTTCTTTTAGTGATGATATCATCATTTTGTGGAATTCATTTGCATTAAAATTCTAATTGGATTTAAATGTAACATTTTTATGTGTCTAAATAGGTCTTTCGTATAAATTAAATGAGTGTTTGTTGTTTTTTAGGTAATAAAGAGACATTGAGGATATCTATTATAATGATTTATGACATTGAGGATATATATTATAAGCCATATAAGTTTATATAAGCATTACAATGTTCACTATTCCAACTTGCTGAGCTTTGGGGAGCAACCAGACTCCTTAACTAATTTTTTATGAGATTATTCTCATCTTTTCCTCGTTTAGGAGTTTGAGAGCAGGAGAAGGAATGAAAAATAAACTCAATTTTCAACCCCTCCAAATTTGGTAGAAATGGGATGGAATGAACTATGTTTTAATAAACTTTTATTTGAAGTCGAATAGTATCATTGTTTTTTTTTTTTTCCTTCTTTTTGTGTGTGTGGGTGTGTGTGTGTGGCATATATCTCTATTCTTATTAAGATAGATAACATAATAGCTAGTAATGTTGTTACATTAAGATGAAACTAAGTTTACGTACACAAATGGTTCCCCCCTCCATTGAAACCTCCTCACTGGTATTTCTACCAATATTAGAATTACCTTTACACCAATTGGGGGGAGGGGGGGATTTAGGGTGTGTTTAAATACTGCTTATTTTGCTGAAATTGAAAACTTAGAGTCTGTTTGTTTTGCGTGTTCACGTCCCACGTCCCACGTTTTTGGCCTTTTTTTTTTTTTTTTTTAAGTGCAGCGCATCTTGCACTGTTCATGTCCATGAACTGTACAAATAGGCATAGGAACAGTTGCAAACAGTAGTGAACAGTGCTAAACAGTAACCGAAATTTTTTTTTTATTGTTTTAAGTTTTTAGTTTTCAACCAAATAAGCGGTATCCAAACGCACACATATTACTGAAAGTACTAAAGATAAGGATAAAAGTTAATTAAAATAGTATAGTATGACCTATGAATAGTACTAAAAAATACAATAAAACTCATAAATAATAGCAAAAATAAGCTAAATAATAAAATAATTTTAATTTTTAATCGATTCCCAATCGCACACTTAATATCCCATTGAAACCTCCTCCACCAGGATTTCCTTCTTTCTTTGTGCAAATGGTCATATGAGCACCATATTTAGAATATACGCATCAATATAAATGTAAGAATTCAAAGATTTTTTTTTTTTTTTTTTTTCTGTAAACCTTTATAAAAAGTTATAAACACACCCTATTAAAAAATTCGCTTCGTTTTTCTCCTTGTTTCTAGATTTTTCATTTTTCCCACCCAATAGACTACTGCATTCGGACCCCAGAAAGAAAAAAATTCAAGTTCTAAAAGTTAATTTAAAGCATAAAAAAACCCACAAAAGGACAAAGAAGAATAATGCTATGATGGCAATTTTGGCAAAAGAGAGTGGTCAATTTATGAAAATGTAGACAATAAAGAGTAGATCATGACATCTTGTATTGTATATAACCATATATCCACTATACCAAAATACCATTACAAAACCACAACATTTTTCCCTAGAAAAGCATTGGGTTTAGTATATTTCTTATTGGGTTATTAAAGAATTTTTAAATATTATTTTAGCATTAGGTAACCCATGTCTTTAGACCAAATGGTATCTAAAAAATAAGAGTCTTCGGAGCAAATCAAAACCATATGATTTTCCATCCCCACCACTATTGTCATCTTTAAACAATAATTGGCACTATACAGAATACAGTATACCCTTTTATCTTCTTCACTCCTATAAATTGGCTGAGCTAGTCATACACATGCACTGAAAAATCAATCCAATTCTAACAAAATCTTAGTAACCCATCTCGCTCGTTCTTTCACTTCACAAAAACATGGCAACCCCCAATTACAACGATATTGAATCTCCAATAATATTGTTTGAGTCCATTCCAGATGCAAAGCCAAAGCCGGAAGTGCAAAACAGGGCAATTGTGGAAGCACTTTACAAGGCATTGGCAAATGGTCAAATTGAGACTGTGACTAAGCTCCTAGCTAGTGACCTCGAATGGTGGTTCCATGGACCTCCAAAACGCCACCACATGATGCGTGTGCTCACTGGGGAATCAACCTACAAAGAGTTCACTTTTGAGCCCAAGAGTATCACTGTTATTGGTGACGATAGTGTGATTGTTGAGGGATGGGAAGGAGCACATTATTGGGTTCACTTGTGGACTTTAAAAGATGGTCTAATTACAAAATTTAGAGAGTATTTTAACACATGGCTCACAGTGCAGGAACTGAGGCCATGGGAAGTTAGGCAAAAGAGTGCCACACTGTGGCAGAGCCAGCCTCGGGATCTTTATGAACGGTCTTTGCCGGCCCTTATGATTGCTATGTAGAGAGCTGGTTATTGTGGTTGTAAGTTGTGAGCTCAATAGTATCAAGCGCTAGTTGAGCGGTAATAGCATCTTTTGTAGCGTCTCGTGTTTGTGTTCGAATCCATTTTCTCTCCCCCTACTATCTATTTTCTCTCCCCCTACTATCTATTTAGCTATCTCAAAAAAAAAAAATAAATAAATAAAATAAAATAAAATTGTAAGCTTGGTTTAATGGCTTGAACCATGATGAAAACTAGATACATATGTATGTTAACACCTGGGAAAATGGAAATTATGGTCTATCAATCACACTGTAAATTATAGTAACAGTCATTTTTGTTAGCTGCTTTAGTTTGTTTGTGTTTGTTGGTTTTTAAAAGCCTTATTTTCTCTCACTCTCTCTCTCTCTCTCTCTCTCTCTCTCTATATATATATATATATATTTTTTTTTTCCTGAATTCTCACTTTTTTATAAATACAATTATATTAGTAACGTGCTCATCCAAGTTACATCAACGTACAACAATAAAGAACTGAATTAAAAGTGGCTTAAAACGAGTGTGAATAGAACAATATGAGGAATTGTTCATGATAAAAATTTTCTAGAAGAAAGTGTTTCCAATTACAAGGATTGCATTGGAATGACACGGTGCAGGTTCCATTTGCTAAGTCGGACTCGGAGAAATCAATGCCAATAGGCCAAACTTCATTTTCTACCGTCAAAATACAAGTTTGTCGACATTGCACCAAACATGAGGTTTTAGAACCATGTATATCTCATGTCATTTTCTGTCCAGTTTTGCTACACCTATACAAGGTTATGGTAGGGTTCTGACCAAACTCCAGCTATGGTTATCAGAAACTAATGAGAAAAGAGAAGGGGCTATACTTTGTTAGGATAAAAAAGAACCCTTGTCTTGAATATCTCCAATCACATATGTGAAAATTTGTGATAATATGAGGAAGAAAAGAGAAGAGAGACGAACTTTGTGGCCTTAACGCATGGAATAGGAGTTTTATATAGTTCTATTTTCTTATCTAATCTAATTAACTTGATATTACATTACAATGGATTTTATATATATATTTTTTTAATACCAATAAAGGAAGATACAAGAACTAATCCAAGTCTGGATGAGTCCAGTTACACGCACCAGGAACGTTAGTTGCATACTTAGCAGACTTATAGACAGAACCTAGAACAGCTCGAGGAACAAAAAGAGCTTTACAACACACACCCTGATGCTGAAGATTTACAAGATCATGGAGCAAAGTTTTATCCTCCCAACTAGGATTACAATCCTGATTACAGATTTGAACAAGTCTGTCACTACAACACAAAAACAAAACTCAGCAGAAACCAAGATTTTTGGCCTTGACAGCAACCTGCATAAAGCTTCTTTAGTTGCTGCAGTAGGTGTTGGTGACAATGGATTTTATATATGTAATAGAATTACACACAAAAATTAAATTTCAATTTTTTATTGCTGTATTAATCCCACTATTTTCTCTAGCAATAAATCTAATGATTTATTGAGCAATCTAATAATTTTCTATAGCAATTTTCTAATAAATCTAATAATTTTCTATAAATATAATCCCACTATTTTCCCACTATTTCATGATGTAGTCTTCAATGGCATGGAAAATAAAGATTTTCCTACAATATCAGAGTTACATACATGAGATTTAGGTCCTTTTATTTATATTTTTGGGTTATGGTAGTTGAAAACTCGAATTTGTGTGAAAATACAAGAGCTTGTTTAGACCCCCAAACTAAAATTACGGCTAGATTGCGTTTACTCTAACTTATCTAAGTGCGGAATAAGAGTAAAAGAAGCGCAATCACCGAAACTACTCTAGTGCATAAACATGAACAATAAACAATTAAAGTAAAGTACAAGAGTAAGGGAAGAGATATGCAAACACAAGATAACACTAAAATGTGTTATTAAAGAGGGAACCGAAGAACTCGGCAAAAAATCTCTCCGCTGCCCTCTAAGTGATAAATCGATCTACTAGAGAATAAAGTTGGAGTACACAAATAACAAAAGACCCTCCAAGCCTTGTCTACCAAATGTATTTGAGCCCTCCAAGCTCCTGCTACCAACGGACTTCTCAAAATCATGTCTTCTCTAGCTTTCCGGATCTCGCAATACGCTTGATTGCATCGACCAAGCCTCACCGACTTCTTTTGGAAAATCCCCAAAGCTTCCCAAGCTCCAAAACACTTTCTACACTCTGAATAGGTGTGGGTTGTGTTTGGGTACAAATCTCCTCTCAAGGTATGACAATGGGAGACGCAAGGAAAAGAGGCTATAATGATTTCTTTCTAAGGATGAGTAACTCTCTCTCTCTACAAGATGAGTGTTTGTGTTGTAGAAAACCTATTTAGGGTTTTTCTCTCTAAATGGCCTCTCATATATTTGTAGGTAATGAGGGTATATATAGTATGGGTGAAGGGTAAGAAAGTTACACTTAACATCCGCTAGGTAGAGAGTTTCGTGAGTGTCTCTCGAGAAGGCCTTACCTACGAGACACTCGCGAAATCCTTCAGGATGGCATAACTCTTCAACTTTCAGGTTGTGCTTCTCACATGGCTTATTCATGAGTTAGCTTCTCGCAAACTTCTTGCAAAATCCACTTGTTCTTCAATTCATGCTCGATTTTTCACCAAACTTAATACTAAACTCAATACAACAAAATCCCACAAAATATAAGGAACAAAATTCAAGCAATTACAACACTTTTTGTCATGGAATAAAGCCAACATAAACATAGTTGTAAATCGCATTTTTACAGCGGTGTTTTTGACTCAGTGGCGGTTCTAGAAATTTTTTTTAGGACGGTCATGAAAAAACTTAAATTATACTAAATTTAGTAAAAAGACAATTTAAATATTTGTGGTGAGCCTTTTTTAAAATGTTGGGTTGGACTATCTCTTGCTGTTCTGAGGCCCAAGTATTCTGGATAGGAGAGTTGGGACTGGTCCAATTGCTACTAACTTTGGTCCAATTTATGCACAAACTATGCCCCTTTATTATATAAACTATGATCACATGTCCATGGCAGGCGTAGCTGTTACAACAGAGCTATGACAAGTGGAATGTAATAAAATAAAGAAAAGAAATGTGTTTGTTGTTAGACAAGGTAAATAAAGGATCCTTAACTAAAATGGAGAGATCAGCAGAAAACGCATCGTAAATAGAACGGTAGAAACAAGAAGGGAAATAATAATGTTAATTAAATCAAATAAGAAAAAGAGGTTAATCTGTCGTGTTAAGTTGTGTTACAAGACCAAGACCAAGGAGGAAACCACTTCCTTAATGTGAATAACCTCTCAGGAAAATCCTACCATAAAAATTATTCACTTTGAGGGAACGGCCTTAGATGGTTTATGACTAGAAGAATCATTTTTCCTTAATAAAGAGTAAGCCTTAAGAGGGAGAGAAGGGATTAGATTACTGGTGCATGCCTGCCGTACTACACTCTCTGTTTTTCTTCCTTATTCTCTGATTCTTGTTTTTCTTTTCTTTCTTAGTGTTTACTTGTGTAGTGTTGTGGTGATGGTGATAGTGTGATTCTCTCATAGTGATTGCTATTGTTGCAATTATGTTAATGATTCTACTATGCACGACAAGGGCCCTATATATACTGCCTGTCGTGACTGGTTTTTGCCTTTAACTGCTTTTGTCTGGATTTGGATGTCATTCCCGACCACTCACTGGTTTGTCAGTTGCCTAGCCACCACCACTTACCTGTGCTAATTGTGCCATTACCCATTATCAGACAAAGAAAACTCTTTTGTTTACTTACTCACCGTGTCATTCTTATCCACCACAGCGTGGGTATTCTCTCTTGTTATCCTTATAGTATTCACCTAGTGGTTCTAGCTCATCCTCCTTCTTTTGGGTAGTATGTTATCCTAACAGGACATTTCCCCCAAAAGAGTTTGAGTGGGAACCCCAAAATAGGCTTTCCCCTTTTCCCCACCGCCAGACCATACCCCTTCTTACCTCTAACCTATGACCCACTATCCTTGTATTGGCTGGATATAGGTTGGTAGTGCCTAGGCCCTGCACGTGCTCCTTTTCCATGTACATCAAAAGTGTGTCTGCTACTCATGCATTTGTCGTGGTCTGGAGGTTCATCTATGCATTCTGCCGCTCATCCTTAACCTTTTATGGTGTGATATGTCTTCTGAATTTCTGTTCTTCATTGGCTTGCTCCTTTCCAGGGCTAGGTCTTGCTTGATTGTGAGTTCTCCCTTCTTGAGCCCATTCTTTGCTCATTCCGTAATCTTGTTGTCATTCCTGCCATACCATTCTGCCATTCCTACTGTGGTGTTATTTGATCCGCGCTTGCTGGGCCTCTTTTAGGCCTATTGCACATTCTTTTCCCAATTGGTTTCAATAACCTAATATGATCATTGGATTCATACTCATGCTACTTTGGGCTTCCTGGACCCATTATATTGCTTGTGGACTCCTTTAGCCCATTTCTTCCTTGTTGGGCATCCTCGGCCCATTTTCCCTTATTAGGCGTCCTCGGCCTATTTCCAACTCTATATTCCCATGGGCTTTAACTAACTCCTTTTGAGCTTCTCTACCCTAATTACTATATCCTTCATCATTGGGGTTCATGGGATTTCCATAAACTCCTTACTTTCTTACTTCATTACTTCAAGCCTATTATGGTCCATTCTCACTTTTCTACATCACATAATGCCTATGGGTTTACTGCTTCTTCCTTTGGGCTCCTGTTGGCCCATTTGCTTTTCCAAGGCCCATTTTTTTACTTTATGGGCCTAAGACTCATAATTCCTGCCATTCGGACTTAATGAGTTTCTTTCTTTCAATCCATTAACTCTCTTCCTGCCTATATGGTTGGGCTTCTTCCTACTGCCGGGTTTTTCAAAATGAGCATCAACATTTAGCCCCTTGAGCATATGAAGCGCTCTTGCGGTTCATATGCGAACAACATTTAGCCCTCTTCCATCCTTCTTTCATCTTTTCCTTCGCGAGCTTTTTCGAACAGTGAACCACTTATTATTATATTTTTTTCTTTCTTCTTGCCATGAACAATGTTTTCTCTTCTCATTTCCCAGTTTAGCAATTTTTCTGAAATACAGCCTTCATTTCATTAATTCCATCCCTTATCTGATGGCTGACCCATCGCATCTTTTCGTGTCAGTGTTAATGATGTTGGTACTTAAGAGAGATTCCTTTTACATTCCAAACATAAACTTTTCTCCTTTTCCCTTTCCTCATCGTGTTGTCTCTTTCAAACACTATCACCCATTCACTCTAATCAACCACTCCACCATGACGTCGGCGAAAAGCCAAAGTTCTTCCCAACGTAAGGGAAAAGAGGTTGCTCTCGATGATCCTGCCATAGGTTAAGAGGTAGCCCATTTTGGTGAGGAGAAGGCAGGGCGTGATCCTGATAGCGAGTGCACTCCTTTCATAGACCCGTGGTACGATACTCGCACCCATTTTCTGAAAGTCCATGGTGAGTACACGACGTTGCCGCCGGGCCGTCTGTGGCTTGCTCTTTGTCGTCGCAACACGGAAACTTCTTATGCTCTGTTGGCCTCTTTGATCCCCGATCTAATTATCTGTCAAGGCATTGAGCTTCCCATGCCCATTCTCTTCGAGTTTGGATCAGGCATCGCTTTGGGTTGGAAGGAATGGGTGGACAAAGAGTTGTCCGATAAGAGTTTCATGGAGGCGTTGCAAAGGGCCGGTGTATTGAAGGCCATTGTTTCATCGCGATGCTTGTCTAATTACAGGGACTTCTTCAACCTTCGCCATTTAGTCCGCTGGTGGTGCATTGCAACTCACACCTTTTTTCTCTCTTGCGATGAGATCATCGTGACCTTAAAGGATGTGGCAAACCTGTTGCTTCTGCCCATTCTTGGTGATGTTGACCCCAATACTTTGGAGATTTCAGTGGAGGAGCAGGCCAAGATGAGGAAAGGGATGAGTGGCAATGCGAAGTTGTCACATTGGGTCGAATCCTTTTCCAATGCTTCTGTTGTTACCCACCGTACGACCCTTATCACATTTTGACTTTGTAAGTTCATCTTTGGCTCTCATCCTCTCTATGCTGTGAAGCCTTAGTATTTTTTATTAGCCATTAAGATATCTTTTAGGGTGAGTCTACCGTTGGCGCCCATTTTTTTAGGACATCTGTATGTTCAGTTCGATATCCTGTGAAGTGATGAGGAGAAGGCAAGTTCCTGCCATATAATTACTTCCTCGGTTCATAATACTATTCTGTAGCATCTGTTGTATGAGCACTGTGCTTGACATTTGGCAAAGTGTAGGCCTGTTCGCTTTTCCAAGGAGAGGTACCAGTCATGCCCGAAAGTTATTAATGATTTCTATGGTCGGTTCAAGTCTGATTTTCCGTTGGCCTTTCGTTGGGTTGGTTTAAAGCCAATTGGGCATCTTGTTGTTGAGTTTTTTTGATAAGGAGGTTGGGTTTTCTTGGAGTGCATATAGGAGTTTAGGCATAGGCTTCACGTCTGCTGATTCTGTGATGGGTACCTTTGTTGACACTACTTGGACCACTATCTCATTAACTGGCTTTGAGGAGAGGGGTATCACTTACTTGGCGACCACTAATACTGGGTGATTGCCTTATTTGGCTGATGAGGGTGTTAGATTTGTGCACTATTCTACTGATAGGGTGAGGAGGTAGTTTGGGCTAGATTAAGATATTCCTGATGACTTTTCTGCCCTCATGGAGTATCCTACTTCTGTTCAGCCATTTTTACGGCATATTACTTTTGAGTTTTGGAGTAGACATTCGTCGAGAGTTCTTTTTACGTTTCTTGTACCTTAGACATGTGTCTTGATGTTATTGGACAATGCTTAATTTAGGCTTTTTCTAAGAAGAAAGTTGAGCCTGGCACTCCACAGAATAGGCTCCGAAGTACCATTCTGCTGTTGCCAATTTTTGCATAAACGTTGAGTCCAAGTCCAAGGGAAGACGCTACAAAGTGGGCTTATCCTTTGTTTCTGCCGCAGAAGGAACTTTTCTCTAGTTTTTGCCACAAGTTTGACTTTTCTGCTATGCAACAAAACTTTCTGCTACGCAGTAAAACCGTTTGCTGTACAATAAAACCGTCTACTGTGTAGTAAAACTTTCTACTGTGCAGTAAAGTTTTTTACTGTGCAGTAAAGCCTTTTGCTATACAGTAAAGCCTTATGTGGTGCAGTAAAGCTTTTTGCTGTGCATTAAAATCTTTTGTTGTGCAACAAAACCTTCTGCAATGTGAATGACTACTCTTTATTTTTTATTGCAGAAATACCTTTTTACTTCTTGCACATAAACAAATCTAAAACCCAAAGAAAATACCAATCAAGCAAATGTTAGCTTGCATGGGTTCGCATATCCTCTAATACATACATACATATATTCGTAAATGTACTTATACGTGTTTACATATACATCTATAAAATATATTTTACAAAACATGAGAAACAAGATATATGTATATATATATATATATATATATATTTATGGCAGGATAATGATTAGTTTGTGTTAAAAGTAAAACACGTAATAACAAATAAAGAAGAAAGCTTCGGCAGAAAAGATTTAGCTAGTATAATAGCTAACATAGTAAATATAATGAAAATGTGCTCCTACAGAATAACTAATACAGCAAGTAAAGATACCACAACAGGACAACTGATGCAGCAAATATGATAAAAATGTGATACAAAAGAATGACTAAATACAACAGATATAATTTATAATGAGAGAAATCAAATATATTTGCAATCGAAATCAAGTATTGAATCTTCCCATAGAATAAGTAAACTAAGAAAGAACCCAAATCCCAACTTGATCAATTGTTATAGGCTACTGCTATCAAAATTATGCATTTTGGAGAATATGCCTAAATGGCCACTAGCAATTACCTTTGGAGACTTCAAAAAATGAGTTTGCTAAGAGGGAGGGAAAAGATAGTCTATTGATGTATGCCCCTATTTCTGCCATGTTTTCTCTCTTCTTTTTACCAATTTCTTTCTTTCTCTCCGTTCTTTTTTTACTCTTAATTTCTAACTACTATCTTGCCGTGGGTTGTTTTTGTCATTTGGGTCTTTTCCCTTTTGAATCCCCTTCTCCTTGGGGCCTCTCCCTCTAAGTGCCTCTCTTAGGTGCTTACTACACTCTTACCATGGGTTCCCCCCTTCGGTGCTTCTCCCCCCATTGAGTCCCTATTTTCATCCATGGCTACCTCTACCTTTTACAGTGAGCTAATTCAATGAGATTTCTCCATTTTACCCCTAGAGCTTCACCAACTGTTTTTGGTTTGTTGTAAGCATCCCTTTAGGACTACCCACCAACCCATTGGTTGCCTCGACCATTGTCATTGCTCAGTACGTGTTTGCAACACCACTACTCCTTTCATGAAAAAATTCTCTTTTGTTTGTTCTTGCTATATACCTCTATCTCTAGGTTCAAATGGATAAGGATTAGGCTACCTCACTACCTAGCTTTATGGTATGCATCAGATGGTCTCAACTATCTATTACTTCTTTTGGGTAAGATACCATCCTAATAAGGTATATTACCAAAAGAAGGCATGAAAGGAAACCAAATATAGACCTTGTGAGGGGGAAAGCGCCCAGACTCCATGTAGGCCTAGGGACTGGCCCGAGGACGGGGCTCCACCAAAGGGGTCGTGGATAGGGCCTCCTAAATTCCATGTGGGCCTAGGGCCAGTCAGATTTATGCTGGTCCGAGGAGAAGGTCTCCTCGGACTAGGAGACCCTTGTCCGAGGAGCGTAGCACATTGTCCAGGGAAGGACTCCTGAAACTCAACGAGACGTCCTTCGCCCCAACGGGACGCCGAGGAGGGGGACAAGAAGTACGTGCACCATACAAAGCTACTGCCACCGCATTAAATGCCATCCACCTACCCGCCTGGCCGCATTAATGAGGAAATGACTTCTGAGGGGACGGTAGGCAGCCCCAAGGGCATTGGGGAGCGTTTTCAGGTAAAGGACAGGTGAGAACCAGGAGTGGGGAGTATAAATAGAGAAGGGGGAACCACTGAAAAGGCATCAGGATTTTATCCAAAGGAAGAAAAAGAAGACTCTCTCTCTACCTTGAAGGCAGCGGAGGAAAGGCCTAGACAGAGGCTCTCGGCCCACATCCGAGGAGAGGCGGAGGCATTTCCTTAACCCCCTGCACGTCAGTGATGAGTTTCACCCTTACTCCATAGCTTTTCAGAACCCCAAGAGGTCAAGACTTTAAGCCCATTCTCTACAAATTCTATTGTAAAGGCCACTTGGGCCGACCCAGTCACGTAATAGGGTCCAAGGCCAATTTTGTGCCCTTACAATTGGCGCCGTCTGTGGGGAGCCTTGATCGAAGGGACTGGAAGTGCCATAGAAGGTTCAGGTTCACGTCATGCGGAGTCCAGGGGGTCCCAGCGCGAGGACCATCTTGTGCGGTTAGAAAGAGAGCGCGAAGCCAGTGTCCATACGGAATGTACGCGCGGGAGGAGCCATGCGCGCGGCGGTAGTAGAGCCTCCCGTGAGAAAAGTGTTGAGACCCTACAAAGGAAGGTTGATCATCTGAGAAGGAAGCTGTGCCGGGAAAAACGAAGGCGCACGCCTTCCCCTTCAGACCGGTCTTCAGCGGATGTCAGTAGTAGCTCCGACAGCTCCAGGTCGAGAACTCCCCTTGGCGAGTCCTCTTCCCAGGAGGACGAGCACCGTCGCCCACCTAAGGACAAGAGGACGTCCTCCAGAGGCCTGGCTAACAATGCATTGAGCAAGGCGCTCCACCAGATTTCCAAGTCACCCTTCACCCGGAGGATCGAGAAGGGAAAACTTCCGAGGCGGTTCACTCAGCCAGCCTTCACAGTTTACAACGGGAGAACAGACCCAGTGGAGCACGTGAGCCACTTCAGCCAGAGGATGGCGGTGCACTTGAAGAATGAGACCTTGATGTGCAAGGTCTTCCCTTCTAGCCTAGGACCCGTCACGATGAGATGGTTTAACAGCCTAAAGGCAGGCTCTGTCAACTCCTTCGCGGAGCTCACCAGGGCGTTCGGCTCGCGGTTCATCACGTGCAGCAGGATCCCTCGGCCAATAGATTCACTGTTGTCCATGGCTATGAGAGAGGGAGAGACCCTCAGAGCCTATACCGACAGATATTGGGAGATGTACAATGAGATCGACGGAGACTTCGACGAGGTGGCCATAAGTACCTTTAAGGTCGGCCTTCCAAACGAGCATGACCTGAGGAAATCATTGACAATGAGGCCTGTCAAAAGCGCACGTCGGCTCATGGACCGCATTGATGAGTACACGCGGGTGGAGGAAGACCAATTACAGGTGAAAGCTAGGACGAAGGTTATCCCTCAGGAGAGGAGGGATTTCAGGTCGGACGGATACAGCAACGGCAAGCAGAGGAGAGACTTTGTTGGGCAACCTCATCGGGTGCCAGCGCAAGTACTCGGCATCGCATTTCGCGAACCCATGCAACGGGTGTTTGAGAAAATCCGCCACGAGCCCTATTTCCGGTGGCCCAACAAAATGATAGGCGATCCCACGAAGCGTAACCAGAACCTCCACTGCCAATACCATTAAGAGCACGGCCATACGACCGAGAACTGCAAGAGCCTACGATTCTATCTGGAACAGCTGGCCAAGGAGGGAAAGCTGAGACAGTTCGTGCACCAGCGAGAGGGGTAGGTAGAACAAACTGGACCGGCGAACCAAGGCCATCACGCCCCTAGGCCCCCGCTGGGAGCCATCAATACCATCCTGGCCGCTCTTGGGAGGACCGGTTCACGCCCTCCCAAGATAATGTCCGTAGCCCAGACCCCCGCCGAGGACTCTGCCTCCGAGCCGAAGAGGATTAAGGGTAACAGGCCGCCCACTATGGCCTTCTCGAACGCCGACAAGGAAGGGACCATCTAACCCCACTATGACGCATTAGTCATAACGCTGAGAATCCGAGGATACGACGTGAAGAGGGTAATGGTGGACCAAGAGAGTGGCGCGGACATCATGTACCCTGACCTGTTTAAGGGGTTGAACTTGAGGGAAGAGGACCTTTCAGCCTACGACTCGCCTCTGATAAGCTTCGAGGGGAGGACAGTGGTGCCGAAGGGACAGATCAGACTGCCTATACAATTAGGCCCGGCAGTGGTGGAGGTGGACTTCATCGTGGTGGACGCCTACTCTCCTTACACGACCATTGTGGGGAGGCCTTGGCTGCACGCCCTAGGGGCTGTCTCCTCCATTCTCCATGTCAAGGTGAAGTTTCCTTTTTGCGGCCAAGTCGAGGAAATCCTGGGAAGTCAGTCCGCGGCGAGACAGTGCTTGACAGCCGCAGTTCTGCACAGACCGGAACCCGAGCCCTCGGCGCCCGCCGCTCCGGTCCCATAGCAATTAGCCTCTTCTACCACGACTAGAGGGGCAGTGGCAGAAGGGCCCGGATGCGAGGGGTTGGACAGGGTTCTTGTCTACGACGACCCAGAGAGGTTCTTCCAGATTGGTGCTCAGCTGCCAGCCGAAGAAAGGGAAGAATTGGTCGCGCTCTTGAGAAGAAACCTCGATGTGTTTGCATGGGACGAGCATGAGATGCCTGGGATTGACCCAAACTTCATCTGCCACCGCTTGAACGTTAACCCGGCGGCAATGCCAAAGAAGCAACCTCCTCGGCGCTCTTCCGCAGAACACTCTGTGGCCGTAAAGGAGGAGGTCATCAAACTCAAGAGGGCAGGAGCTATCAAGGAGGTGTTATATCCTGAATGGTTGGCACACACAGTCGTGGTGAAGAAGAAGAAAGGGAAATGGAGAGTGTGTGTGGACTTCACAGACCTCAACAAGGCCTGTCCCAAAGACCCATTCCCGATGCCACGCATAGATCAACTTGTAGATGCGACGGTCGGCCACCCTCTCATGAGTTTCCTGGACGCCTTTTAGGGGTACCACCAGATACCTCTAGCCTTAGAAGACCAGGAGAAGACCGCCTTCGTGACTCCCATCGGCAACTACCATTACAAGGTGATGCCCTTTGGTTTGAAAAACGTAGGGGCCACCTATCAGAGGATGATGACCCGGATGTTCGAGGCTCAGTTGGCGAAAACTGTCGAGGTATACGTGGACGACATTGTTGTGAAGAGCAGGGCCGTATCGGACCATGTGGTTGACCTCGATAGCACGTTCCGGACTCTACGGGAACATAAGTTACGACTGAACGCCTCCAAATGCTCCTTCGGCGTGGGATCGGGTAAATTCCTAGGCTACATGCTTACTCGCAGGGGTATCGAGGCCAACCTCGAACAAATCTCCGCGATCTGTAACCTGCAACCACCTCGGAACCCTACGGAGGTCCAGAAGCTGGCTGGAATGACAGCTGCCCTCAGCAGGTTCATCTCTCGATCGGCGGACAGATGCCGGCCGTTCTTTCAGCTGCTGAACAAATGGAAGGGATTCGAATGGACCGAGGAGTGCTCTTTGGCGTTCCAGCAGCTGAAGGAATACCTCTCTCGGCCACTCATTATGTCTCATCCCGATCCAGACGAGGTGCTGTTTGCGTACCTGGCCGTGGCTGCCCACGCGGTTAGCCTGGTTCTGATACGGGACGACGACGGCATACAATGGCCGGTCTACTACATCAGCAAGTCTCTACAGGAGGCTGAGATCCGGTACTTACCATTGGAAAAGGCGGTCCTGGCCATAGTGCACGCGACGCGCCGGCTCCCACATTACTTCCAATCTCATACGGTCGTCGTATTAACCCAACTCCCACTACAATCCGTGCTGCGGAGTGCTGACTACTCTAGTAGAGTTACCAAATGGGGAACCTTCTTAGGGGCCTTCGACATCAAGTATTTACCTCGTACATCTGTAAAGGGGCAAGTCCTGGCCGACCTGGTGGCGGAGTTCACTAAGCCTTCCTCGGAAGAAAATTTGGGGGGATGGGGCACTGGCGGAAAGCCAGTCGGTGCAATCTCGAGCGAAACGCCTCCAGTGTGGAAGCTCTACGTGGACGGAGCGGCGAACCAGAGGGGTTCAGGCACGGGAATAGTGTTGACGTCCCCTGAGGGGATCATCGTGGAAAAATCCTTGAGGCTAGCGTTCTCGGCCACCAACAACGAAGCCGAGTACGAGGCCCTGCTGGCAGGAATGGACATGGCACAAAAAATGGGGGCAAAAGCGGTGCTAGTATTCTCGGACTCACAGCTGGTGGTTGGCCAGATGGAAGGGAAATTGGAGGCTAGGGAGCCAAGGATGCGGAACTATCTAGCCCGCGCGAAGCACTTACAAGCCAAGTTCAAGTCCTTCGGGTTGTCACATGTTTCCAGGAGCGGAAACACCCACGCAGACTCGCTCGCCACTCTCGCTACCACCTCGGCCCAAGGGCTCCCTCGGGTCATTCTCGTTGAAGACATGCTCAAGCCAACTGGGCAGGAAAGTCACACCTCTCGGATCCAGCAAGTCAGAGTCGGGCGTAGTTGGATGGACCCCATTGCGTCCTTCCTTAAGCACGACATACTGCCGGAGGACAAGTTTGAAGCCAACAAGATCCGCCAGAAGGCTCCGCACTTTTGGCTGTCCGAGGACCAAAAGCTTTATAAACGCTCCTTCTCGGGGCCCTACTTGTTGTGTGTACATCCGGAAGAGACGGAGCAGCTCTTGGAAGAACTACACGAGGGAATTTGCGGTAGCCACACGGGCGGAAGGTCGTTGGCTCACAAGGCCCTCACGTAGGGGTACTGGTGGCCGAGCATGCAGAGAGAGGTGCAAGAGTACGTGAGGAAGTGTGACCAATGTCAAAGGTATGCACCCAACATCCACCAACCTGGTAACGTTCTTAATCCATTGGTCAGCCCATGGCCGTTCGCACAGTGGGGCTTGGACATAGTGGGACCGTTTCCAAGAGCGGAAGGCAACAAGCGATGGCTGCTTGTTGGAACAGACTACTTCACTAAGTGGGTAGAAGCCGAACCCCTCTCGAATATCCGGGACGTGGATGCGAAGAGATTTGTTTGGAAGAACATCGTTACCAGGTTCGGGATCCCGCGCACTCTAATCTCGGACAATGGATTGCAGTTCGACAGCAAGGCCTTCAGAAAGTACTGTGGGGACCTTGGCATCACGAACAGGTACTCCACTCCGGCCTACCCGCAGGGGAACGACCAGGCTGAGGCGACCAACAAGTCGATAGTCAACGGACTCAAGAAAAGATTAGATGATACGAAGGGCAGATAGGTGGATGAAGTACCCCATGTGTTGTGGACCTACCGAACCACGCCACGGAGGTCCACAGGAGAGACTCCCTTCGCGATGACGTACGACGCCGAGGCCGTAATACCTGTAGAGATGGGGTTCCCGACGATGAGGGCGCAGTCATTCGCCCCAGACGCTAATGATAGCATGCTACTGAAGGAGTTGGACTTGGTGGAAGAAAGAAGAGAAAACGCCATGGTCCGACTAGCTTGCTATCAACAGAAGCTCAAACAAGGATATGACTCTCATGTACGGTCTAGACCTCTCGCTCCAGGAGACCTTGTCCTGAAAAAGATCGTGGGGACAGCAAAGGACCCATCGTGGGGGAAGTTGGGGCCGAATTGGGAGGGACCCTACCGGATAACCTCAGTAGCCGGAGTGGGGGCATATTATTTAGCCGACCTGGATGACAAACTTGTAAAGCGACCTTTTAATGTAAATAACCTTCGAAAGTATTACTACTGATGAAAAGCGTGTCCGCCACGTTTTCAGATATCATTGCCTTGTGCCAATTGTCAAGTACTATCATCTCTATCAGTGCAATTTATTCTTTTTTAAGTGTTAAATGTTAACCGGGGCTAAGCCAGGTCCTTAGACCTTCTGCCTTAGGAAAATTTTAACACACATACAATTTATAGTTGGAATTACATGTTAATGTCAACCTCGGCTAAGCCAGGTCCTCGGACCTTCTGCCTTGGGAAAATTTAACACGGTTCAAATTTTATTAAGTGTTAATGTCAACCTTGGCTAAGCCAGGTCCTCGGACCTTCTACCTTGGGAAAATTTAACACGTTTTAATCAATATTTATTAAGTGTTAATGTCAACTAGGGCTAAGCCAGGTCCTCGGACTTTCTGCCTTAGGAAAATTTAACACGCATACATTCAAATTTTATTAAGTGTTAATGTCAACCTTGGCTAAGCCAGGTCCTCGGACCTTCTGCCTTGGGAAAATTTAACACGTTTTAATCAATATTTATTAAGTGTTAATGTCAACTGGGGCTAAGCCAAATCCTCGGACTTTCTGCCTTAGGAAAATTTAACACGCATACATTCAATATTTATTAAGTGTTAATGTCAACTGGGGCTAAGCCAGGTCCTCGGACTTTCTGCCTTAGGAAAATTTAACACGCATACATTCAAATTTTATTAAGTGTTAATGTCAACTGGGGCTAAGCCAAGTCCTCGGTCTTTCTCCCTTAGGAAAATTTAACGCGCATACATTCAAATTTTATTAAGTGTTAATGTCAATTGGGGCTAAGCCAGGTCCTCGGACTTTCTGCCTTAGGAAAATTTAACGCGCATACATTCAATATTTATTAAGTGTTAATGTCAACTGGGGCTAAGCCAGGTCCTCGGACTTTCTGCCTTAGGAAAATTTAACGCGCATACATTCAATATTTATTAAGTGTTAATGTCAACTGGGGCTAAGCCAGGTCCTCGGACTTTCTGCCTTAGGAAAATTTAACGCGCATACATTCAAATTTTATTAAGTGTTAATGTCAACCGGGGCTAAGCCAGGTCCTCGGACTTTCTGCCTTAGGAAAATTTAACACGCATATAATCAATTTTTATTACGTGTTAATGTCAACTGGGGCTAAGCCGGGTCCTCGGACTTTCTGCCTTGGGAAATTTGGACACGTTCTAGACAATTTTTATTAAGTGATAATGCTAACTAAGGCTAAGCCGGGCCCTCGGACCCCCTGTCTCGGGAAAATTCGACACAGTCCAACCCTTTTTATTGAGCATTAACATCGACCTAAGCTAATCAAAGGTTGAAATGCCTTCGTGGTGAGGCCGCGCCTATCCTCTTTTCGAGCATACCCGTGGGCACTAAAGCTACCGCTTCGGACATTGAGTCACTTAACGTTCACATACAACAAAGGGAACAATAATAGAACAACAACGTAATAGACGCAATGCACTAAAGAAGTTACACAATAAAGGTAAAAGGGTAAAATCCATGAATGATAAGCTGTTCGAAATAAAGCTAGAAAAGGAAATACATGGTAAACCAAGGGAACAAAGCAAAACGAAAAGAAACAACTACACAAAATAGCCGCCTGGAATGGAGGACCCTGCGGAGCGACGAAAGGAGCCCGAGCCTGCCTACCCCTTAATCTTCAATGGAGGTTCCTTTGGTGGCTTGGTGCGGTCCTCTTTGGTTTGGCCTTCTTCTACGTCTGCCACAACCACGGACGGGTCTTGAACCTGCTTCCCCTTGTCCTTTGGCTTAGGCGGAGGAAGGACTTGCCCGGCAGTCTCGCCCGACACCACCTTTGGGGTGACAACCCCATCGGGGGGCGAGAGTTGGACCTGGGAGGATAGGGGCTGCTCCGGGGCTGCAATCTCAGCGTCGGCCAGAGTTGGAGCAACGTCTTCGATAAATCTGATATCCTCTGGATACCAGATCCTCTCGGCCGCCCTCAGCTCGGAACTAGCAGAGACTCCCGCAGCATTTAGGGCCTCGGCCCAAACCTGCTGGCAGTACTCCCCGCACAGCTCACCTAACTCCTCGGTCAGGCGGTTCTCCGTCGCTTCGACGCCTTCATTGAAAGCAGCCCTAGTCGTGGCCTCCACCGTCTCCCTAATGGTGCGGACCGCCTCCTCGGCCTGCGTAAGCTCCTTTCTCAAATCGAAGACCTCTTACCCCGCCTTGGCCAGAGCCTCCTCCCGTTGCTGCAGGAGCTTGCGCTGGGCTTCCGCCTGCGCTGTCGCCGACTTTAGGCCCGCATCTAAACTTCTCCTCTCCTTCTAGTCGGAGGCAAGTTCGGTCGCCAGCTGCACCTTCGTCGCTTCGACACGGCCTAACTCCTTTTCAACCTCCACCTTTACCGCGTTCTCGGCCCCGTCTCGATCCTAGTAGTGTTGCACCAAGGCGTCGGCCGCGAAGGCCTCCTGGGTGGCCTGCAAAGACAAGTCAAAGGGCACGTCATTAATAGTTTGTTCTCATGCACGTAGAATGCGGTGGTGGCAGAGGGTTTGAGAGGCAACACTTACCAACGCCAGGTTCCTTTTGAGGGAGAGGAAGGGTTGCTCTAGGGTATTGGCCAAGTGTGAAGCATGGCCACTCTGGTAGTCCCGGATGCTCGCGTTCAGGGGAATCGGAGCCCCGTCCACCTAGAGAGCGGGGAACCAGCTGGACTCCCCTCGGCGGACCTCGGCTTGCCCGCGTAGTTCCCCACTCTCAACGGAGGAGGACCTCAATCCTCCCCCAGCAACCTGCTGCTGCTGCTGCAGCTGTTTCTGGTGCTTCTGCTTTTTCTCCCTTTCCCTATCAGCATCCTCATTCTCGTTCCTCCTCTTCTTGGGGACATTGGGAGGGGGAGGGAGAGGGTCGGTCGGAGGGGGAGGCGGAGGTGGGAGTATCTTCGGCTGGGACCCGGAAGCGTCGCCCTTAGTGACTTGGGCACCTCTCTTCTTGGAGAAAAGATCCTTCAAAGACGTCATGTCGTCGTCTTCTTCAGAGGAGGCCTCCGACAGAGCGACAACCAAGCCCGGGATACCGGAATGCCTGTCCGAGGCGCTCTCTTCCTCGTCCGAGATGTTTACCACTTTACCCCCTAACGACCTCTCAGCTTCCTCTAGGTGGAATCGGTCAATCTCCTCTCCAAGGGACGAGGCTGAGGCTGTGGGCTCTTCCCGGACGATTGGGCCCTCTTGCTGTGCGGCTAAGGGGAGGGCTGCCACGGGCTGACCGTATAGGATGGTGGAGGGTGCGTCCAGCAAAGCGTGGGGAGCAAGAAACTCCGCGTAGCGAACGTCTATCCGCGCTCGCCTCTTGTGGCCGGCAAGGATGGCGTCCTCAACCTCGCTGAAAGCCTTCGAAATGGGGTCGTACCCCAATATCAGGTAGGCAGCCCTCACTTGTAGGTCGTCGTTCACGAAGACCTCAGATCTCAGAACCTTGTTGAGGTCCGAGACGTTGACGTTTCCCAGACGGGGAAATGTGTGTTGCTTATCTGCAAGAAAGGAACAGAGGGATCAAACGGAGTTAGGTACTCGCCGCGACACAGGTAAGAACATCAGCAAGTGACAGTAAAACTACCAAGGGAATTGAAATAGGGCAAAACTTCGCAAACTAAAACTCCTAAATCCTAGGGAGTCACACCTGGTTGCCCCTCCCTCACTGGACAATGCAGACCGTCGTGCCACCTCCCTGTAACGAGGAGATAATCATCCTTCATGCCCTTATTGGACTTTGGCAAACAGGAGATGAGCCGGACCTCGCTAGACCTCGACTTGAGGTAGTAGCCTGCGTCTCTCAGTCGGTGGCACTCATACATGTAGACAACGTCGTGCCATGTGAGGTGAAGGCCCATTTGCTCGTTCAGAGCGTTGACATAACCTAAAATCCTAAACATATTGGGTGTGCACTGATCCGGACATAACCTATGGTTGCAGAGGAACTCCCTAGTCACCTCCTTCATGGGGAGTGTCATCCCGCCCTCCAGGAAGGCAATTATGGGGATGACAACTTGCCCCGCTTTCCTAGAGTCCGCTACGGCTCCGGGGGGATAGTACTCCAGGCCCACATCTGAAGGGATGTGATACTTGGCCCGGAATCCTTCCATGCCGGAGGGCGTATCCACTAAACATTTGAACCTACCCATGGGATCGAGACTAGAGACGCAGATTCGTAAAGAAGGAAAAGAAAAGTTGACAGCCGAGGAGAAACTTACACAAGAAAAGGCGTGCGTACTTTGGGAGCTTGTGGGGAGAGAGAAGGGAGTTGGATGACTTTGCAGTAAGTTCGCTCTTTGGAGGAAATGACGAATATCGCGACTACCGAAGTGTTTTAGGTAATTAGGAGGCGGTGGTTCGTGGGAAACATCCCGCTCAAACTTTCGGGGACCAATCTGGGCCGTCAGATCTCCATCTCATCGTTGAACGTGCGCGACAAGGAGTTACTCAGTGCATTTAATGCGGACGTTGCGTGCTACGAAGCGTCAAGAAGGTGTCCAGAAGGCGCGGGCATACTCCGCACGTGCGACAATTTGAAAATCTCGTGAAAGAGAGATCTGTGGGTCAAAAACTCGACTGCCTCCTCGGCTTGGAGTCAAACGACTTTTTGAGGGGCTATTGTGAGGGGGAAAGCGCCCAGACTCCATATAGGCCTAGGGATTGGCCCGAGGATGGGGCTCCACCAAAGGGGTCGTGGATAGGGCCTCCTAAATTCCATGTGGGCCTAGGGCCAGTCAGATTTATGCTGGTCCGAGGAGAAGGTCTCCTCGGACTAGGAGACCCTTGTCCGAGGAGCGTAGCACATTGTCCAGGGAAGGATTCTTGAAGCTCAACGAGACGTCCTCCGCCCCAACGGGATGCCGAGGAGGGGGACAAGAAGTACGTGCACCATACAAAGCTGCTGCCACCGCATTAAATGACATCCACCTACCCGCCTGGCCGCATTAATGAGGAAATGACTTCTGAGGGGACGGTAGGCAGCCCCAAGGGCATTGGGGAGCGTTTTCAGGGAAAGGACAGGTGAGAACCAGGAATTGGGAGTATAAATAGAGAAGGGGGAACCACTGAAATGGCATCGGGATTTTCTCCAAAGGAAGAAAAAGAAGACTCTCTCTCTACCTTGAAGGCAGCGGAGGAAAGGCCTAGACAGAGGCTCTCGGCCCACATCCGAGGAGAGGTGGAGGCGTTTCCTCAACCCCCTGCACGTCAGTGATGAGTTTCACCCTTACTCCATAGCTTTTCAGAACCCCAAGAGGTCAAGACTTTAAGCCTATTCTCTACAAATTCTATTGTAAATGTTAGGACATATGTAGTTGTTCAAGCTTGTGAACATATGTCGCTATTTTATGTAATTGGCTTATCCTTAGACAAAACGCATTTTACTTGTAATTGGGTAGATCTAGGATGTGTTAAACACTTCAAGAAACAGTGGTTCAAGATTAAGTGTTGAAGCCGTCAAAGTCTGTCCAAGATACAAGCCAGGAAGTGCAGGATTTTAAAGCTCGATAGATACCTCGACAGATACATCTATCGAGATTTAAAGAAGCTGTTAAGCCCGAGCCTCGACAGCTGTCTCGACACCTCTCGACACCTCTATCTGTCGAGAATTAAAGAAAACAGATTTCCAGGTCTGTTTCAAGTCCAATCCGTGTGTGTGTCTTTGGGACTTCTTTTCTCCTAACCCTAGACATATAAAAGGATTATTTTAAGGGCCGTCAAATAGAGCAACAAGCAGAAATCACAAGATACAAGTTGCTTCTTCTTTTTCATGCAATTTGTGATCTGTGAGAAAAAGTTCGTGCCCTAGTTCATCTCTGATGATCTGAAGAACTTTGCAGCCAACATTCCTTCTTCCTTAAGTTGGTGAGTGAGTCACGTACTTGGATTCGTGCAAAGGAGTAAGACGCGTACTGGGATCCGCGCATCACATTGGTTAGTCACGTACTTGGGAGCCGTGTATTGAACTAGAGAAATTGTCACTACAGAACAAGTCCAATTGGGTATTGGGGTAAGAGTTCAACTGTAGGTTGGTGAGGTACTGGGATTCCTTACTTGTAACTGCTTGTTGTGATAATAGTGGAGTTTCGGGAGTGGTGACCTTAAATCACCCGGTGGGGTTTTTGCCTTAGGGTTTTCCCCATTCGTGAACAAATCACCGTGTTATTTATTTTCCGCTGCATAACTTAGTTTCGGTGATTTGTTTGTGCTGCCACGTAAATTTGCATGTTAATTTGATTAATTAATAACTGGGCTAATTTAATTAATCTAAATTATTACAAGGGGTCAACGCGTTTGTGGCCTGTCAAGTGGTATCAGAGCAAGCACACTCTGATTAGGGTTAATCTATTGTGTGTGATCCATTGACCCCTGCTGTCATGGATAAAAGTCAGTCTCTCATTTGAAGAGAACTGTGATATCAAATACATCTTGTTTTTCTAATCTCCCTTCTTTGAGTGTCTCAGAAAATACAAGTCTAAAAGTTATTTGATTCTCTCCATGATGATTATTGGAAAAGATCTCAGATTGTATAAGCAGGAACTAGACTGTCTCAAATTCAAAATGTGCCAAGGAGTATGTCTGAACAGAGTTAAAGTTAAAGGCCTGGCTCGGAGAAGGCAAATGAGAGAAGATACCATTCCCACTGATCTGTTGTCTAAGCATGAAGTGTGTTTCATGATGAAGTCCGCCTTTAGAGTGATGGACACTTGCTTATGGTATCTTGATAGTGGTTGCTCAAGACACATGACTGGAGACCGATCCCTCTTTAAGGTCTTTGAGTCTAAAAAAGGTGGAAACGTCACTTTTGGTGATGGGAGCAAATCACAGATAAAAGGGAAAGGAACTATCTCTCTACCTGGACTACCAGACATTGCAAATGTTCTCTACGTGGATGGCCTAAGAGTGAACCTGTTGAGTATAAGCCAGATATGTGATCAAGACTTCATGGTGTTATTCTCCAAAGGAAAATGTCTTGTTATGGATGAATCTGGAAAGAAACTCATAAGTGGTGTACGTACTCTAGACAACTGCTACGGACTGGTACCTGATGCTGATATTGTATGCAATAGTATTCGGTTGCCAAATGAGTACTTGTGGCACCAACGGATGGGGCATGCTAGTTACAAACATCTTTCTATTGTATCCAAGCATGAATCTGTTCTAGGGATGCCAAAGCTGAGTAGGTTGAACAATGTTGTGTGTGGACCATGTCAACTTGGGAAACAGACGAAAGCTAAGCATCCAAGCACTCAGACATCAGCTACATCCAGACCGTTGGAGCTATTGCATTTAGATCTTATGGGTCCTACAAGAACTGAATCTCTTGGAGGTAAAAGATACATCATGGTTGTAGTAGATGACTTTACCAGGTACACTTGGGTTATTCTTCTACGATCCAAGTCTGATGCTCCTGAGCACATTGAAGCACTGTGTACTAGACTACAAAATGAGAAGAACCTGAAAATTGACCGAATTCGAAGTGATCATGGTAAAGAATTCGAGAACTCATACATGGAGTCATTTTGCACAAGATCAGGTATATCTCAAGAATTTTCTGCTCCCATTACACCTCAGCAAAATGGTGTAGTAGAAAGAAAGAACAGGGTCATCCAGGAAATGGCTAGAGCCATGTTGCACAATAAGGATGTGGCTAGAAATTTATGGGGAGAAGCAGTTAACACTGCATGTCACACAGTGAACAGAGTATACTTCAGACCCGGCACCAAAAAGACTCCATATGAGCTGTGGAAAGGAAGAAAACCAAATGTGAAGTATTTCAGAATTTTTGGAAGTACCTGTTTCATTTTAAAGGATAGAGAGAATGTAGGAAAGTTTGATTCCAGAAGTTATGAAGGGATATTTCTGGGATACTCCACTACAAGTAAGGCTTATCGAATATATAACAAAAGAACCATGAAAGTCATGGAAACAGTGAATGTTGTTATTGATGAGTCTTCAGATATCAATCCTGAGAAAATTGAAGAGGAACTTCCTAAAGAGATTCTCCCTCCAGAACCTAGGAGAGTTCCAGAGCTCATGGAATAAGAGCCTACATCCCCAAGTACTCCTGGTACTCCTAGTGTTGTAGAAGAGCCAGCAGATATTTCTACATCACCAGATTCTGAGTGTCATGAAGACAAAGGACCCTCCTCCAGAATCAAATTAAATCATCCTCCAGAAACTATTGTGGGAAACATGAATGAACTCACATTGCAGAAACGCACAGTTGATAAATGTGTTGCTAACTTTGTGTCATACTCTTGTTATTTGTCACAGGTTGAACCCACTAGAGTTGAGGAAGCTCTTCAGGATGAAAGTTGGGTAGAAGCAATGCATGATGAACTGCTTCAGTTTCAGAGGAATGATGTGTGGACCTTAGTTCCCAGACCGGAGGGCGAACATGTCATCGGCACCAAGTGGATATTCCGAAATAAGACTGATGAGGAGGGCAATGTAATCCACAACAAAGCTCGACTTGTAGCTCAGGGATACACTCAGATGGAGGGCATAGACTATGATGAAACATTTGCCCCAGTTGCTCGTATGGAATCCATCAGAATCCTTCTCGCTTTAGCATGTAACTTGAAGTTCAAGTTATATCAGATGGATGTGAAAACCGCCTTCTTGAATGGATTACTTAAAGAGGATGTTTATGTGGCTCAACCAAAAGGTTTCATTGATCCTCACTTTCCGGATCATGTGTTGTATCTCAAAAAGGCCCTCTATGGATTAAAGCAGGCACCTAGAGCATGGTATGACCGATTGACTCAATACCTACTATCCCATGGTTTCACAAGAGGAAAGGCCGATCAAACTCTCTTCATCAAAAGAAAAGCTGGTGAGCTGGTGGTTGCTCAAGTCTATGTTGATGATATCATCTTTGGATCAACAAAGGATGAGCTTGCTCAAGAATTCTCAAAACTCATGCAAGCAGAGTTCGAGATGAGCATGATTGGAGAGCTGTCTCACTTTCTTGGACTGCAGATTCGTCAACAAGATTCAGGTATATTCATCTCTCAATCTAAATATGCTAAGAATCTTGTGAAAAAATTTGGTTTGGAATCTGCTAGTTCTGTTAGAACCCCCATGAGCCCAAATGTTAAACTCACTGTTGACATGTTAGGTAAAAGTGTAGACTCTTCACTTTATAGAAGCATGATAGGTAGTCTTCTTTACCTTACTGCTAGTAGACCTGACATTAGCTACAGTGTAGGAGTGTGTGCTAGATATCAGGCTAATCCCAAAGAGTCACATATGACTGCTTTAAAAAGAATCATCAAGTATGTCAAAACTACTGCCAACTTTGGTGTGTGGTATAGCAAAGACACGAATAATGTCTTAGCTGGGTATTCTGATGCTGATTGGGCTGGGAATGCTGATGATAGAAAAAGCACCTCAGGAGGTTGTTTCTATGTGGGAAATAATTTGGTCTCTTGGATGAGCAAAAAGCAAAACTCCATCTCATTATCCACTGCTGAAGCTGAGTATATTGCTGCTGGTAGCTGTTGCACCCAACTCCTATGGATGCAAAAACTCCTTCATGATTATGGTATTTGTCAAGAACATCTCACCATCTACTGTGACAATACTAGTGCCATCAATATCTCTAAGAATCCTGTTCAACATTCTCGAACCAAGCACATAGAGATTCGACATCACTTCATTAGGGAGCTTGTCGAAGATGGTGTTCTCACCCTTGAGTTTATCCATACCGATGATCAAAAAGCTGATCTGTTTACCAAACCTCTGGATAGCAAACGTTTTGAGTTCCTTCGTCAAAACATTGGCGTCATCTCCTTGGATTGATCTCCTTCCTTTCATCTTCTTCCTCATGCATGTGCATCTAGTTTTATGCATATTTTGTTTTCTTTAGCATGTTTTTGTCTGTGTTTTCAGTTTGTGTTTTATTTTTGCTTCTCTAATAAAAATAAAAATAAAAATTGAAAAATTGAAAAATACAAAAACAGTGTGTGTTTGTGTGCTTTAGTTCATGCAAGCTTTTAAAATGGCCATTGAAACAGAGTTTTCTAAACTTTGTATCATCTATAGCTTAGATGAGCACTCTTTTGCACAACTAAGCGAGTGAGCTTTGTAGCTCTTTGTTTGTGATGAGTAAGGTTAAGTAATCTCTTCTTCTTAACACTCGTATCACTCTTTTTGACGGGTTGAACTAGAAAATCCTAAGAGAAAGGCATAAATAACCATCTCACTACTGTTACTCGCCAATCATAGTATGACATCTGTATGCTTCGGCATAGCAAAAGTGCAATGTCATAAGACACCTGTATGCTTCGGCATAGCAAAAGTGCAGTGTCAAAAGCTTAACATCATTGGGTAATTCTTTTCTTTCTCTTGTATGCCCATGCATGATATGCTTGTTAAAAAGAAAATATGCAAAGAAATAAAAAGCAAAAAGATTAAAAATGCTTTAAAATATGGTTGCAAGCGTGTTTTCTAGGAGATGTGGGAGTTATAGGATGTACCTCGAAGGTGATAGTCCCCATCAAATAGTTATGATTGTGTGTGAGTTAAAGTGATTTTCTCATATCTCAAATCGTCATAACATTGAGACACATATGCAATCTTGCGATGTTTTCACACACGACACGCAATACTCTTTGCTATTCTTGATACATGTGCAGGTACAATGTGATTTGGCCATCACAAGGCTTACATGCGTTAATGTATGCTCACTAAACTGTCTGAACTTGTTTTTGAAATATAAAATTGGTTAGACTTGTTGAGTGTGTGTGTGTGTTTTTGAGATATATGAGCATCATATTTCTTGTTGAGAGATGTTTTGAGAGCTTAATGTGTTGGTTGTATCTTGGGTTGAGCTGCATGCATGATTGCATTCATGTCTATGTTTTTCTTCTTTTGAAAAACTGTTTTGAAAGGCATCTCGACACCTTCTCGATACCTCTCGATACATAGCTATCTGTCGAGATCCCCAGACTCTTTCTTATCGCAGTCTCGACAGATACCTCGATAGCAGCTGGATCGATCGAGAAACTTTCTGTTTGCTCGATAGCTCCTCGACAGCTGCTGGATCGATCGAGGTTCCCTCTTGGTTGTTTCTTCTCCCTCGATAGCTGACCTCGATAGCTGCATCTGTCCACGTGCTTTTCTCGATAGCTTCCCTCGACAGCTACCTCGACAGCTCTCGACACCTTCAGCTGTCGAGAATTACTGATGCTCTATAAAAGGGGCCTTCGCGATTTTTTCAGACATTCTCTCAATCTCTCTCGCTCGAAAACTCTCTGATCTCTCTCAAAAACTTTTCCCTCTCCCTCCAAACCTCTCTCAAGGCTTTCTCAAGAGATTCTTCGTGTTCTTCATCTTTTGGTAAGCTTTCTATCCCTCATTTTCATGCATTGCATTGTTTTTAAAACCCTAGGTTTGTGTTTTTGAAAAATTTTTGGGAGTTTTCAAAATTGTTGGGGTTTTCATAAAATTTTTTGGGTTGGTTTTCTAGTTTTGATCTTCAAAACCACATGCATTGCATCACATTAGCATTCTCATTGTATTTTCATGCATTTAGATGTGTGCAAATCTATTGTGTGCTGTTAGGTTTGGATTGGGCTGAGCCCATGATGTTTTTGAGTTGCATGTCACATACTCATGCATTTTCATATTTTCATGCATACGTTCTTTCCATTTCAATATTCCATCCTGCCAATATTGATTTGTTTGGGACTTTTCTGTTTGTCTCCTCTTTCCCCCTCTTCTATGGTTGCGTTAGTAGCATCTATGGCTCCTAAACGTAAGTCCATTCCGTCCCAGAACCCTCTGCGTTCTAAGGGACAGTCTTCTTCTGACTCTACCCCTCTCTCTGTTCGGTTCCGTGATGAGAAAGCCCACAAGGACTTCTCGGAGAACTTTTCTAAACGCGGTGTTCATTCAGAACGCCACGTCGTCCTGGCAGACTTTGCCGACACTGACCTACCCGATGTCATTCACACTCGGGGTTGGGAGTCACTGTGTGACGTCCCGGTCACATCTCCTCTCGTGTTGATACAGGAGTTTTACTCCAACATCCACGGGATAGATTCTTCAGTACCTTCTTTCTATTCTTGCGTTAGAGGTACGCGCTTCTGTGTCACCCCAGAGCTAGTTTCTGAGGTTCTCCATGTACCTAGGGTGGATCATCCCGATTACCCTAGCTGTGAGCGTCTCTGGACTGTGTCCAAAGACGAGATGATCTCGGCGTTCTGTGAACGTCCTACCTCTTGGGGAGATCACATGTACACACCATGTAGACCTTTTGCTAAAGGTCCTAGATTCCTTAATATGGTGATGACTTTTGTTTTGCACCCACTCTCTCACTACAACTCGATCATAGAGCCTCGTGCTCGGTTCTTGTTGTCCCTCCTTGAGGATCTCTCTATAGACTTTCCTTCTCACTTTATTTGTTCCATCATAGATGTCTATAGAGATACGGCCACCCGTGATAAGCTCATTTTCCCTTCCGCTATCACGAGGATTCTGAGTCGTTTTTCCATTCCCTTCCCTTCGTCCGATCATTACCGCGTCATGTCCGCCATAGATGCCGCTACCGTAAAACGTAGCGAGGCACAGTTCCGATCGCGACTGTCCGATGATGCCACTCCTTCCACCCGTCCTACCACCTCCAGATCCGCTCGAGCTTCTGCTTCTACTTCTTCGAGCGATGTCAGCTTGGGAGACATCATGGCGCAGCTACAGCGCATGGATGCTCGCCTCGATACACTCTCCACGGAGTTGTATCAGGTGAATGTCCGTGTTGGTCGCATCGCCAGGCGACAGGCGACCATGGGCGGCTTTGCTGCAGAGGCTTCTCCTCCGCCACCTCATGTGTCGACTGAGACCGAGGCTGATGATGATGGCGATGATGATGATGCTTCCGATGATGATGATGGAGATGCTAGCTCTTCAGATGAGATGTCTACTTGACACTCTACCCTTTGTCACTCGTGACAAAAAGGGGGAGTAGTTGTATGAGAGTAGTCATACTTAGGGGGAGTGTTAGCATAGGACATAGGACATTTTTGTTAGGGGGAGTGTGGATTGAGGGATGTAGTGAGGTGATCAGATGTATTTTTTTTCTTTTCTTATCCTTAGAGATACATTGATCATGTACTTACATACATTGTTCTTATTCTCTTTCTCTATATGATGATGTATGTTTTCTTTTTCACCTATCTCTACATGTGTTGTTTCTTTTCTGTCTTTATACACATGTTTCTTTACTTGTATGCAATCTATTATTTCTGTTTCACACAAAGATGCCTTGATGTGTTTTGTTTATAAGTGTTTCAGAAATACAGGTTGTCAAAGTCTTCTTGCCATGAACTCTCTTCTTGCAAAGTTTTTCAAGAGTTTGTGTTAGGATAGATTTTACTATATGTAACAAGTGAATATGAGTTGAGTGATTTATGACTTCTCTCATATCTTCATTTGTGTTGTGGTTTTGTCACGGATTGCCAAAGGGGGAGATTGTTAGGACATATGTAGTTGTTCAAGCTTGTGAACATATGTCGCTATTTTATGTAATTGGCTTATCCTTAGACAAAACGCACTTTACTTGTAATTGGGTAGATCTAGGATGTGTTAAACACTTCAAGAAACAGTGGTTCAAGATTAAGTGTTGAAGCCGTCAAAGTCTGTCCAAGATACAAGCCAGGAAGTGCAGGATTTTAAAACTCGATAGATACCTCGACAGATACATCTATCGAGATTTAAAGAAGCTGTTAAGCCCGAGCCTCGACAGCTGTCTCGACACCTCTCGACACCTCTATCTGTCGAGAATTAAAGAAAACAGATTTCCAGGTCTGTTTCAAGTCCAATCCGTGTGTGTGTCTTTGGGACTTCTTTTCTCCTAACCCTAGACATATAAAAGGATTATTTTAAGGGCCGTCAAATAGAGCAACAAGCAGAAATCACAAGATACAAGTTGCTTCTTCTCTTTCATGCAATTTGTGATCTGTGAGAAAAAGTTCGTGCCCTAGTTCATCTCTGATGATCTGAAGAACTTTGCAGCCAACATTCCTTCTTCCTTAAGTTGGTGAGTGAGTCACGTACTTGGATTCGTGCAAAGGAGTAAGACGCGTACTGGGATCCGCGCATCACATTGGTTAGTCACGTACTTGGGAGCCGTGCATTGAACTAGAGAAATTGTCACTACAGAACAAGTCCAATTGGGTATTGGGGTAAGAGTTCAACTGTAGGTTGGTGAGGTACTGGGATTCCTTACTTGTAACTGCTTGTTGTGATAATAGTGGAGTTTCGGGAGTGGTGACCTTAAATCACCCGGTGGGGTTTTTGCCTTAGGGTTTTCCCCATTCGTGAACAAATCACCGTGTTATTTATTTTCCGCTGCATAACTTAGTTTCGGTGATTTGTTTGTGCTGCCACGTAAATTTGCATGTTAATTTGATTAATTAATAACTGGGCTAATTTAATTAATCTAAATTATTACAAGGGGTCAACGCGTTTGTGGCCTGTCAGTAAAGGCCACTTGGGTCGGCCCAGTCACGTATTAGGGCCCAAGGCCAATTTTGTGCCCTTACAGACCCTATTTTTCCCTCACCACCAAACCACACCGTTTGAATCCCCTTTACCGTGGGCCCTCCTTCCTTGAATTGACTAGGTATAGGTTGGTGGTGCTTTGGCTCTTTTGTGCTTGTTCCACTGTCTTCTGTTTTTGTCTTCTTTCATTCCCACACTGTTTCTACCATAGTAGATTAGTTTTGTTTTGTTCTGTTGCATGTTTTTGTCTTATTCCTTCATGCGTTTCCTGCAGTGTTTGTCATTTCTTTTGATTTGGCTTTTCTTTTCTTCACGCAATTCCTACTGTTAACACTTCCTACTGTTCCTTGTTTCTTTTCATCGTACTTCTTCATATTACTTTTCACACCTATCTTTTTATACGGGCCAAATAATGTTGACTGGATCAAAAGGGTCTTAAGCCCAATTTGTCTTTATCTGCCAAAGCCATTCTGCTAGAAAACTGTATTCTGCAGTAAAGTTTTATTCTGCTGCAGATTTACATTCAACTGCAGATCGCTTTCCCTTGCATTTCTTTCTTTCATTTTGCTGCAGTAAAGTTTTCATTGGGCTTTCCTTTGTATGGGCTTTTGGGTACAGATTCAAAAAATAGGCGTTAACAACGTTTTAGTGCAGTCACCATGTTCACAGGGGGAGGGTATTTGTACCGCTACCATGCATGGGTACTGGCAGGCTGTGATGAGCTCGTTTAAGCAGGAGTTATTGGGTAGCCGTGGATTCTCTCTCATTCCCCCTAATGGCCTTAGTGCAGTTATCTCCCCTAACCCTCAGTTGCTTGTTCCCACCAAATCTGTGGTGGCGTATGCCAAGAAGCAAAGTCATTCTGCCATTTTTTAGTGGGTTGAGGAGGAAAGAGGGTGATTTTGGTATGTTGATGATTATTCTACGGGTTGGGAGAAGAGAGTGAAAGTGACAAACATCCCTGTGCCTGTGAAGAAAAGTTCTACACCTCGGTCCGCCAAACCCAAGCCTACCAGGAAGGGTGATGACTCCTCTGAGACCTGTTCTGACATAGTGCCTTCTGAGGGTGCCTTTTGAGGGTGACCTTCCTCTTATAGGCAACATGGTTTAGAGAGTTCTTCGCCTCCTTTTGTTCAGACTCGTTTCAGCAGGCGCCCTACTACAGACAAGTCTAGGCCTACTGCTCTGTGGTTATCTGCTATTGCTCCTCCTTCTAGCAGGACCTAAGGCAGTAAGAGGAAAATATCCCCTCCTCCTGCATCCACCACTTCAGAGAGGAAAGTATCTTATCTCTAATTTTACTTCATCTCTATTATTTTTCGTATAGGGCTTTTCTACGGCTAATCTCATATACTTGTTGACTCATTTGCTTCTTCTTGTCTATTCTTTTCCTTTGCAGTCTAAGCACAAGAATGACACTTCTGCCACTCATCCTATATTGCTTGATGGGCTCGAGGTAGAGGTATGTCTTTCTCTTTCCCTTTTTTGCATGCGTCTTCCATTGCCATGTGTCATCATTATGTATCATATTTCTCTCTCCTTTTCTCTTCACATATATATGTACATTTGCATTGCCATTTATCATGCATTCCTCTCTCTCTCTCTCTCTCTCTCTTATTTTCTCTTGTGTCTCATGTTCTTCAGGCTGAGCTCGAGCCCATCTCTATCTTTCACCCCATAATTGAGGAGATTTCTACTGCCACAGGCACACCTATGGAGGGCTTCTTCGATGGGGCCGATGTGGTGGCTGAGGCCATGGCTTTTGCTACACAGGGGGTTCCTGCTGAGACTCCTACCCCCTCCACCGAGCTGGTACCCATAGATGAGCGTACTCATACTGAGAGAGTTAGTGAACCTGCTCCTATTCCTACTGAGACTCCTACTCCCTAAGAGGGACCTACTTCTCCAATTGCCTCTCCTGCTACTTCTCTCGTCATCTCCACGAGTGATCCTTTCGTGGCTTTATCTTAAGTCATGAAGGACGGCTCGTCTTTGGTGGTTACCCCTTCTTCCATTCCTAACTCTATCACATGTGGGCCTGATGTAGACTTGTCTTCCAAGGGATCGGAAAAGGTTCTTGAGGATTCTGATGACGAACCCACCATAAAGAAGAGGATCTCTGATTCTAAGGAGGAGGAGGGTGATGGGTATGATGCCGAGGCTATAGGTATGCATCTCTCGTATTTGTTAAGGCTTTTTTTTCTTCACTCTTTATTATTGCCTTCTTCTTCTTTTTATATCTATTTGCGTAACCTCCTGATGTAATCTCCATTCATTTTGCACGTATATTCTTCTGATCACAAAGACTTTTGAGGAACCAGGGATTATAGCAGACACAGCACCGCCTATGGTTTCTCTTTCTGCCTTATACCTTCAGCACCTGTTTTTGCTATGCCTTTTGTAGTAGTTTTTGTCATACCTTCAACACTAGCACCAATTTCTGTCATTCCTTTAGTTCCAACACCCGTTCTTGCCATACCTAGCCTGTGCTCCTCTTCCATGTACATCAAAAGCTTGTGTACTACTTATGCATTTGCCGTGGTCTGGAGGATCATCTGTGCATTTTGCCACTCATCCTTGACCTCTTATGGTGTGATTTGTCTTCTGATTTTCCATTCTTTATTAGCTTGCTCCTTTCCAAGGCAAGCTAGGCCTTGCTTGATTGTGAGTTCTCCCTTCTTGAGCACATTCTTTGCTTATTTCGTAATCTTGTTGTCATTCATGCCATACAACTTTATCATTCCTACTGTGGTGTTATTTGACCGATGCCCGCTGGGCCTCTTTTAGGCCTGCTGCACGTTCTTTTCCCAATTGGTTTAATGACCCAGTATGATCATTAGATTCATACTCATGCTACTTTGGGCTTCTTGAACCCATTACATTGCTTGTAAACTCATTTGGCCCATTTCTTCCTTGTTGGACATTCTCGGCCCATTTTTCCTCCTTGGGAGTCCTCGCTCCATTTCCAACTTTACATTCTCATGGGCTTTTACTAACTCCTTTTAGGCTTTTCTAACCCAATTATTAATCCTTCATTCTTGGGGTTCATGGGCTTTCCATAAACCCCTTACTTTTTTACTTCATTACTTCGGATCTGCTGGGGCCCATTCTCACTTTTCTACATCACATAATGCTCATAGATCTACTGCTTCTTCCTTTGGACTCCCATTGGCCCAATTGCTTTTCTAACGCCCATTTGTTTACTTTATGGGCCTAAGACTCATCATCCCTGCCATTCGGGCTTGATGAGTTTTTTTCTCTCAATCTATTAACTCTCTTTCTGCCCATATGGTTAGGTTTCTTTCTGCTGTTGGGCTTCTCAAAATGAGTATCAACAATATATCAGCGTCACAAAAAAAAAAAAAAAACACGCAGACAAGAAATATTACAATTTTTGGTACTTGCAAAGAGAATAAGAAAAAGAGAACTAATAAAAGATAAAGTGTAAATTGAAAATGCTGATATGAGAATAATAAAGTGACCATAATAAGTTGTTAGCGTGTTATTGGTGGGTAAAATATGTCAATATTAAACTCGAATTAAAATTAGTAATAGCTTATCACATAAATGAAATATTACAATTTTTTGTACTAACAAAAAGAATAAGAAAAAGAGAACTAATAAAAGATAAAGTGTAAATTGAAAATTGAAAATTGAAAATGCTGAGATGAGAATAATAAAGTGACCATAATAAGTTGTTAGCCTATCATTGGTGGGTAAAATATGTCAATATTAAACTTGAATTAGTATTAGTAACAACTTATCACATAAGATTTATTGAACTCAAATTCTTATGATTCTTTAGTAAAGGTGTTCAACATTTTTATTAAGGTGGTCAAAATAAGTTAATTTAGCATATCATATTTTTTTGAAGTATATATATATACTTTTTTTTTTCCAAATCAGGGTGGTTATAGAATATAAAAGTTTAAAATAATTATTTATATAAATTTTTTTGGCATATATAATTTTTTTTTTTTTTTTTGACAAGTGATGGTGGTCCTAGGACCCTACAAACCATGAATGCAGTTAAGTTCTATAAATATTATATGCAATGAACTTGGATCAAAGGATTGAAATGAGATTGAATATAAGTATGGTTGATTTTTCAAAATTTTGAATAAATTGGCTTCAATGGCCTACTTCTCAAAAAAAAAAAAAAAAAAAAAACAAACAAACAAACAAAACCACATTAGGAAAGTTTGAAATACAGAACTCCATCGCAGAATAATGATCTAAGGCGTTGTTAATCTCCAATCTAATAAAGGATCCATTTAAAAATAATCATTGTTTTTTTTGTAGAAAAAATAATCAATTACATGCTTTCTAACAAACGTAATATGTGATTATCAAATCAAGGACATATCCTTTGAAAGTTTGAATCGAAGCTACTTTATATGCACTTTTCTAAAAAGCAGTTTTTTCAAACTAGAGTGTTAATTTTTTTTTTTTTTTTTTTTTTAAATTTAAATTTCCATAGGTACAACTTTTTAAAACAATTATCATTTTCGAAAAGTTGAAAAATTAAACTGTACCAAACGGGCACATTCTTGTATGATAATAAAACGTATATGAGTATTGCCACCTCTAAGTCTAAGATGCTCTATCTGCCTTTATATTGTCATGCAAGAATGGGGTTTTCCTCTTCTTACTAGAATCCAATAAACCTGTACCTTTGATGCTATATCAAACACCAGATTACACAGTAGCAGTATAAGCTTTCTCAGTGATAGGACCACAAATGTGTAGTCCATAATTGAATAGAGCATCTTTAAGTAAAACTAAAACATCCAGAGTCTGGAAAAATAGCTGATGATATCTCATTGATCCAAGTCCAAGAAATGAAATTCCTGTGAAGGCAAAGGCACAGTTATGCCGGAATGTGTTGAACCACCTGAGAATCTGACTTTCCACACTCTAAAATCTATAATTCTAATCCTTTTACCATGTCAATAATATAGTTAAATCTTTTCTTAGTTAAGCTTATCCTCTCTAAATGCGTCTTAGATCATAAAGAGACTCTAATCCCTTTTATTGTAGTATGCAAGCCCAGCATACATTCGCTGAAGATTGAAGATGGTACTTGAGCTCATTAGTGTATAACAAAGAACACTTCAAATTACACACGCTAGAAGCTATGAAAGTACAAAGATGCACAACAAAAAGGAGTTTATAAAAAATTGACGTGGTATTACATGGATTCCCCAGCACCATAAGCACTATGGCACTTGAGTGTCTACTGAATGCCTCAATGGAATTTCATCTCTCTGCATTGATGATAGATCAGGTGGCTTCAAAAAATTCTCTGGACCTTCTTCAGAAAACTCCTCGACCAGGAGGAGGTTTCCATTGGGACTATTATGATAGTTTGAAAGTCTGCTTGGACCTGGGGAGTTTTCAGTCCTGAGCTTAGACAACCTAGGGTTGTTTGAATGTAAAGAAGTTGAGCTGAATCTGGATTGAACTGCTCCACCTTCACGTGGTAAAGGGGAAAGTGCCGGCTGGCCATTCTCGTCCTTCTGTTTTCTGCAAAATTTATCTTCCACAATATCATAGAAATTAGCTGTGCGAACTTCCTGAGCAAGGGAGCACCAACAACAGAAAAGCCACTGTGTGCAATCTACAACTGCAGGTTTTCCACAAAAAAAGTTATTTGCGGGCAAGTTGAATCTCTTCCTCATTTGGATCCTCCAGAATCCTCCATAGAGTAAACCAAACACACAAAGCACAACACCAATCAATCCTAGACATTCCCTCATGGTCTCATTATCAATATTGACGGCAGCCAAATTGAAGATAAAAAATGGAGCCATGCAAAAGAGGAGAAAAGTTGCAATATGAACATACATATTCCCAAACCCAAGTCTTTCCATATTCCACCCAAAAACACAAAAACAACAGAACAGAGAGAGATAAGATATAGAAATATCATCCCAAATATCAAATAGGCCCCCTCTCCATTTGGGTGCATACTCAATAATCCTCTGCTCATTTCTTGATGCAAATGAAAATCTTTTTTCTAACGACTTCATTGTTAGTTGGCTGGACCAACTAGTGCCATTACTAAGAGGCTGAATCTGCGCTTCTTCATCAACTTCAGAGTCATACTCCTTTCCAAGGGGGCTTAAAACGGAATACACACCTGCTATTGCCGGGGCAGCAATTGCAACAGACAGACAGATACCAACACCCACAGCAGGTCGATAGGATCTTTTGTATCCCAAGTTAAGGCCACATAAGGCATACTGAGCAAAGCAATTAACATGGAGTAACACAACTACCACCATCATATGGGCCCATTCATTTGGCTTGTAAGTACCATTCTTGCAGTATATATTTCTGAGTGCAGAGATGTCCTTAGGCTTCCATCTGCAGAGAAGCACAAGGTGGTAGAACCGCTTTGGGTGTTGATACAGACACATGAGAGTAAAAAGAGCATTGAGAATTTGATTATTGACCTCAAACCAGGTGTCTCTCTGTGACTTCTTTGGCAGGGCACCATTTAACATACCTGTCATAACAAGAAATAGGATTGCTCCTGAAACAGCAACACAGCTTATCCATAAAAAAAGAACCATGTTTAAAGGGTTCTTGATCCATTCTTTACCAATTGTCATCAGGGACTCCCAATTAATTTTCTTAGCTAGAATAACACTGAAACGTTTTTGGAAACCTTGACTACTGGAAGAAGGTACAGATTGTGGGGTTTCATCATTTTCCTCTGCAATATGCTGAACTTTAGCTGATGGGGAAGCTAAATTACTACTTGACTTGATTTTTAGTAAGCTTAGTTTACTGGGAGTAACTGATAACCTGCCTTTATTCCCTCTTCTAGGATTTTCATCACTTAGCAGTCCCTTTCGGGATGTTGAAATTTGAAGAGCACCATTTCCATTGGCCGTATAAGCGTACGGGGTCGAACTTGAGGCCAAGTCTTCTTGAACTTCCATTAAGTCTCCCCCATTACTAGTTGGAATCATTGTACAGATAAATTTGACTTTTACGAATCTCTTGGATTCCAAAAGTTCTATATCAAAAAGCCCACAAACCACTGGGACTCTACGCTGATGCCAATCCTAAATGATCCCAGAATGCTAAATCCCACTGCTCCAATTTAGAATACAGACAATGATATGTCAGATTGTCACCTTTTACCTAGAGTTGAAATATTAAGATGTAACCAGATCATCTTAGTAAGATTAGAACTACTATTCTGATAAACAAAGGGCGCTGATGAAAGATTTCAAGGAAAAATACAAATGCATTTGTTGAATCCATGTTAAAAACTTCAATTCTAACTCCAAGAAGAACATGATTGAAAAAGCATGCAAGTCATATAGCTGGCTTGCAACAATGGTGTTGTTATTTTTCAATTATAAGTCAAGAATTAATCAAGGTAGTAACAAAAAGACCTGGGTTCTACCCAACACATAAACATACAACAGCAACAACCAGGCCTTAGTATGACATTTTGAGGTTGGCTTAACAGACTAATTAGGGTCGGCTACATGTGCTCTTTTTTGCCATTCTATTCTATGCGATACTCTTTGTTACTTCCTTAATTGACATGTTCTTTTTTACTACTATTAATGTTAGTTTTAGTCTTCCTCTCCTTTTTTTGTTCCTCTTGAATTAATTCACTCTCTCTTTGGTGCATTACTCGCTCTCCTCTAAACATGACTTAACCATCTCAAGCAACTCACCCTCATCCTTTCATCAATAGGAACTAACCCTATCTTTAAATGAATTTCCTCATTTCGAATCTTATCTTTCCTTGTATTTCCCTTATTTATGTTAACATTATTTAACCAAATTGCTCTCCAATATTGTTGTTTCGTGTATTAATCTATGTTCAATTACTCTCTCCCAAAGTTTCATAGTGTGACTTATAAGTTTATTTCCACAGTAATTTGTATAGTTTTGAATGTCTCCCTTCTTTTTGTAAATAGGTGCTAACTCTGTAAAGTGTACCTCTACTTTACTCACTAAGAAACTTTTTAAAAAGATTTGTCAACCAGGCACCAGCACACGCCTACATCTTTTGAGCACTTCCAAACTTCAAAGGGGATTTCATCTAGTCCCATGACTTTTCATTTTTATCCTCCTAAATGCGTTGTTTACCTCGGTCAGCCAAATTCTTTGAACACGCCTACAGTTTCTATCCTCAATTGGGTTACTCAGTTCCCTCCAATCTCTTCCATTAAACAAACACATATACATAAGAAGAAAAAAAAATGTTTGACAGCTCGTGAATAAGAAGGTAACTAATAATTGGTGGTCAAAAAACCCATGAATAAAGCAAGGGATCTAGTTCACAAACAAACAGTTCAAGAATTAGTGATAACCCCATAAAGAAAGAACACAAATTTACACTTGCTTCAACTCTCAATACCATTTCTGGCAGAATCCATCACAAAGCAACATAATTCTATGACAAGAAACATAAATATGCAACCTTTTTTTCTCCCCATATACCCACAGCACACTAAGCAAACATTCTTATCAAACAGATAGAAAGTAAAAAGTTCCAATGAAACAAAGACAACAATGAATTAAACCATGAATTACATGCCATACAAGAAGTCCTTCAAAACCCAGAAGTTGGAACACCAAAAAAAGCATAATCTTTAATTCTGGTCAAAAGTAAAAAGTAGAGAAAACCCAACTCCAGAACCAAATATAAACATTACAGTGGACCCAGAAAAGAAATCAGATAATGAAAAGTGATAAAAAAGAAAAAACCAAGGTAATTGTTGAGAAAGTAAAACAACAGTACCTCTGAAGGTGGCTGTTCATCAGAGAAACAGAGATACTGTTCTCCTGCTTCTTCTTCATCATCATAATAATCAAAGAGCTTAGCCGCGTCAGGCCGGCACAAAGTAACAAGGTGTTGATTTGTTTTGAAACTTTAAAGTGTTTACAAATTTCAGTAATTGCAAAGAAAGACTGTTATCCCTGTGTTTTGTTCTTCTTTTGAATGGTCAGAATTTGAACTTTTTGGAAGATTCCTGGCATACCCGTCTGGACTTTTCTCTTTTTGGGTTTCTTTTTTTCCTTTTGGGCCCCTTCTTTTATTGCTTTCGCTTTCCCGTTGGGCTCATACGTTTCTTGGTTTTTTGTTTTTTTACCCGGCCTTTTTTTTTCTCTAAATACAAAAACACCCCTTGGGTATGGGTTAATTACAAAAACACCTAGTACTTGGTTTTCAATTCATTTTTATTATTATTTTTTGAAATTTTTATATTCGACAAATTGACCTCGATAGCTCTCATATGCACACAACCAGTGGTGCGAATTAGTTACTGAGTCTTCATGATGTGGTCAATTGGTCATATGTTATGATGGTCATGTAATTTTTTCGCCCATAAGAGTTTACGAAAGTTACCCTAAGCATGTGTTTGGGAAGTGATTTTCATCTGACTTTTCGCAATTTACTGTTTGCAGGTTCTATACAATCACTGTTTGCGAGTCTCATATAGGTCCTGGGATATGAAGCTTATAAGATGTTAGCATTTAGCAGCGGAATTAGAATGATCTATTTCTTTACCTAGTAAGTTGTAACCTCTCTATTTTATATTATTCTAGCTAATTAGCTATACGTTTTTAATACTCATATAAGTTGAGAAATGGGAATGTCCAACTGAGGAGGGTAGTCCTGTGTTTCAAGCCAATATTATTGGATAACTAATTGGTCTCAAGACTCAACAGACTAAAGGAGGGCCACAGCCCATTGCTTGGCGTCAAGGAAGAGGGGTGACTTGTTTTAGAGTAAAATAAATAGAAGTTTTGCTTTTCTTGCTCATTTTTCTAAATATATAAATAAAGACAGTGGCGGCTCAAACAAAAATAGCATGTGACTTATGCAAACACATGAATGTATTTAAAATTAAGCACAATAATTATTATAAAAATATAATAATTAGTCAAATTATTTATAAAAAAATTAGCATGTAATACATGCATACGTATAAATACATTTAAAATTAAACAAAATTTTTATCATAAAATATAAATAATTATCAAATTATTTTTTTTTAAAAAGTAATCATAATTAGTTACATATAAAATTCTTACATAAATTTAATATTACTTATGACCATTTTTTTTCTTCTTATCTATCTATATATTATTAAAAGCTGAAGCGTAGCGTTTAATGCTACCGTTCTCACGTTGCGTCACATCAGCTGCCATGCCATTCTTTTTTTTTTTAATATAATTTGTCCTACATTTTTAAAATGGTTTTTACAATTTTCAGCCCTATAAATGCAACCCACTACTTATTTATTTACTTTCACTATCACCCTATAATAAATCTATATAATTAATCCAGCCCACATTTTATTTACTTAGTTCTACTATCAAGCCCAATCCAAAATCTTTTCAGTTCAGCTTTAGGGTTTTGTGTGATCATTTTCAGCTTAAAGGAAAAAAAAAAAAAAAAAAAAAAAAACCCAACAACAACAACGTTGAGGCCTTTCAAGCTTTAGGTTTTTTTTTTCTTTCTTTCTTTCCAATTTTCCTATAATTTTTTTTTTAATATTTACATTTTCCCAAACCTTTCTCTCTCCCTTATCATTTCATCTTCCCACTACTTTTTCAATCTTTCTCCCTCCCTTACCTTTTCATCTCTCCACTACCCTCTACATTAATATCATTCTTCATCTTTCCCTTCATCTTCCTTTATTTTTGTCTCTTTTTATTCACAATCTCTTACTATAAATTTGTCACTATCTCTTCTATTCTATGCATAGTTTTCCCTCACAAAAAAAATAGTTCTCTCTCTCTCTCTCTCTCTCTCTCTCTCTCTCTCTCTCTCTATAAATTTTTTGGTGGATTTTTTTATTTTTCTTGCTTCTCTACTTTAGGTTGATAATTTTATATATTCTTTAAAACTCTATTTTGGGTTAATGCGATTTAGTTTTGTTTTTTAAATTGTTGTTGTTGTTGTTGTTTTTTATTCTCTTTGATTGTTAAATGTTATCCTATTGCGTTCTAAAGAATTAAATATAGAATATAAAAATATAATATTATTCTATTACATAGCATGATTTGGATAATTTGGTATTTATTTTGTTACATATCATGATTTTTTTATAGTGCTCAATTTAGATGTTAAATTATGAGACTTTACTAATTTTTGTTTATTTTCTAATCTTTTGTGGTGGATAAAGTACTCTTAATAGTTGTATTAGAAGTACTCTATAATGTCATTCATTTAAAGAAAAGCAAAGGTTAGCCAAACGAAAATAATTGGATAAGTGACAAATTTTAACTTTTGCAATTTTATTTTTATTATTATTATTTTATAACAATGCATGTATAGAAATTTAATTCTTAGATTTTGCTAATAATTGTTTATTTGATAATATGTTTTGGGTGGCCGAAATTATAATTTCTACAAAGAAAATAACCTTAATAGATTATCAAAAACAAAATTTTATTCTAATATTAGTTCAATTAATCATTATTAAGTTTTATTAATTTTTTTTAGTTTACTTTTTCTTTTGGTTTTTTGGATTGTTCATATATTATATTTATGAGTGTTCATATAATAAATAAAAATATAATTACAAAATACATTACTCATTATTAGATTGGTTTAAATTGTAAAAAAAAAATTAATAAAACCAACATAAAAATAATTATCACGTGCAACGCGCGGGTTCACAACTAGTTTTTAATAAAATAGAATGCGTGATGATTTTTGTTGTGCGATGATTTTTATTGAATATAGGTGATTGGTTTTTTTTTTTTTTTTTAATTTATTGTTCATTAATATTAAATTCTTAATATTTTGCATTTATTAACTCACTTGATACAAAGATTAAAAAACCTAAGTGGATAAGTATGGTGTGGTCCTATGGGTGCAAGGGGGGAAAATGAGGTGTCCACAGGTCCCTACACAAATTTAGCCACATGGTGCAAAATTGGATTCTAATTTCAAATCCTAATCGAATTTTCTCTAAAATTTACCTATTAATACACGCGCACGCGCACGCGCGCGCGCGCACACACACACATATATATACTTAGTATTTTGCACTCATTAACTCACTTGACACAAAGATTAAAAAACTTAAGTGGATAATTATGATGTGGTCCCTACGTAAATTTAGACACATAGTACAAAATTGGATTCTAATTTCAAATTCTGATTGAATTTTCTCTAAGTTTTCTCTCTCTCTCTCTCTCTCTCTCTCTCTATATATATATATATATATATATATAGCATGAAGAAATGTGAAAATAAATAAAAGATTAATGGCTTCTGAAAGGGTTAATGTTTGGGAGGGGTTGGACTTGGTGTTCTAACCAAACAGTAGATAAAATCTTGCAAATAGTAAGAGCATTCTCATCAAAGGTTTCAAATGCTAAAATGCTATTTTTTTAACATTTAATTCTAAAAAAGCACAATACATTAAGGGTGCTATTCTTAAAAGTTTTAACATCTTAGCTACAGTAGAATGTCATCTTTGACATCCTACTGTAGGTGAAATCTTTTAAAAATTAATTATCACTTCAATTAAAATAAGAATCTCTCTCATACTCTTTCTCTTTCCTTCAATTAAAATAATAATAATAAAAGAATATTTAAATGAAGTGGAAAAAAAAATAGAAGTTTTGATGTTGGATGTATTGTAAAGTGATGTGTTAAATGTTATAAAGTGGCTTTTTTAGTTGCTAAATGATAAAATTTTTAAAACTCTTGATGGGAATGCTCTACGTATTCTAAAATTGTTGGTAGTTTAATTATCAAAAAAAAAAAAAATACTGTTGGTAGTTTTCAGTGACATGGACAACATAACATACGAGATTACAGTGACCACACACACACACACACACACACACACACACACACACACATATATATGTATATGGTTATGGGGTAATTCTACATTACCCCCAAAAGGGGGTACAATACCCACTAGTAAGTAATTTGCTATACCAGATTACTTTTTTTCTCACATTTGATGGCTCTATCCTCACATTATGCAGTTCCAACATTACATGTGACAGTTCTTTTCTCACATTTGGTAATTCCCTTACTTTTTTCTCCCAATTGACGGTTTCATCCTCATATTGTGTAGTTCCAACATCATATGTGATAGTTCTTTTGTTACATTCAATGGTTCCCTTATTTTTTTCTCACATTTGATGATTCCATTATCACATTGTGCAATTCTAACATCACATGTGACAGTTCTTTTGTCACATTTAGTGGTTTCTTTACTTTTTTCTATTATTTGATGGTTCCATCCTGTCATTGTGCAGTTTACTCGCTAGTAGGTAACCTGTTATACCAGGTTACTTTTTTTTATCCTCACATTTGACGGTTCTATCCTCACATTATGCAGTTCCAACATCACATATAACAGTTCTTTTCTCACATTAGGTAGTTCCCTTACTCTTTTTTTTCACATATGACGGTTCCATTTTTACATTGTACAGCTCCAACATCACATGCGATAGTTCTTTTGTCACATTTGATGGTTTTCTTTTTTTTTTTTTCTCACATTTGACGATTTTATCGTCACATTGTACAATTTCAACATCACCTGTGATAGTTTTTTTGTCACATTTAGTGGTTCCCTTACTATTTTCTCATATTTGACAGTTTTATCTTCACATTATGCAATTCTAACATCACATATGACAGTTCTTTTATCACATTTAGTGGTTTCCTTACTTTTTTGTCATATTTGACAGTTTCATATTCTAACATCACATGTGGTAGTTTTTTTCCTCATATTTGGTGGTTTCTTTACTTTTTTTTCTCACATTTGAAGGTTCCATCTTCACATTGTGTAGTTCTAACATCACATTTGACAATTCTTTTGCCACATTTGATGGTTCTCTTATTTTTTTTCTCACATTCGATGGTTTTATTAATTGTGCAATTCTAATATCACATTTAATAGTTCTTTTGTCACATATAGTAGTTCTTTTATATTTTTTTCTCAAATTTAATGGTTCCATTGTCATATTAAATAGTACCAACATCACATCTGCTCTATTTTTATCACATGTAACAGTTCTTTTATTGTCACATTGGGTGGTTCTCTTACTTTTTTCTCACATTTGACAGTTCCATTCTTACATTGTGTAGTTCCAATATCAAATGTGACAATTCTTTTGTCACAGACTGTCACATTTAGTGGTTTCCTTATTTTTTTTTTCTCACATTTGACAGTTCTATCCTCACATTGTGCAGTTTCAACATTACATGTGACAGCTTTTTTCTCACATTTGGTGATTCCTTTACTTTTTTCTCACATTTGATGCTTCCAATCTCACCGGTTTCAGCATCACATTTGACAGTTCTTTTGTTACATTTAGTGGTTCCTTTATTTGTTTCTCAAATTTGATGGTTCCATTATCATATTGTGCAGCTCGAATATCAAATTTGACACTTCTTCTGTCACATATAATAGTTCCTTTATTTTTTTTCTCAAATTTGATGGTTCCATTGTCACATTAAGAAGTATCAACATCGCATCTGACTCTATTTTTGTCACATTTAGTGGTACCCTATTTTTTATTCTCAAATTTGATAGGTCCATTATTACATTGGGCAGTACTAACATCACTTTTGGTCATATTTTGTCACATTCGGTGGTACCCTATTTTTTTTCTTACAATTGACAATTCAATCGTCATAGTAGGCAATACCAATATCACATCTGACCATAATATTACATAAGGCCCCACCACTGAAGTCACTTTTTTTACTTACTAATAACCGCTCATTACAATAGTAATTTTTTTAAAAGTTATTAGTACCTTTAAAAATTACTAATGTAAAATTTTACTTATTAATAACTTTTTTAAAGTTTTTTTACTATAAAAATGTTGTTAGTAACCATTGAAGTCATTTCTAGATCTTATACTTACATGTTGTTCACTGCCCCTAATATTATTTTACAACTGAGTCCATGCCGGTGCAAATTTTACTTGATGAATGAAAAAAAATCAATGCTTTCTTTCAAGTTTTTGACATTCAAAATACCAAAGCAGGTACTATTTTTCCAAGCAGGTCTTGCATGAAGTGGAGATATGATCTTGGAGGCAAAAACCCAAAAAATTATACAAAATGAGATGCTGTTAACATCGCTGACTTGCTAGTCATCTAATTCCTAAACTCAACCATCATTTCATATTTGCTCATTACCTTGAAAACAACCAATCCTCAAACAACCCAGCCTTGCAATTGGTACCCAACAGGTTCCACCGTAATGCTGGTTTCTCCATTATCATCCTACAAATTGCCCATTCAAGAGTGGCTGCTCTCCATCTGCTATGAAGCAAAAACAAGAAGTTTCTATCCAGCCTCCTCCAACATAATTCAATGCAAATAAAGCACCACAACAAATTAAAATTTTGAATTATTCACAAATTCAATGCAAATAAAGTACCACAGCAAATTAAATTTTCCATTTCTTCACAAATCTAATTGTCAACTACATTGCATATGTGCACACAACACGTACATTTGTGAACATGAAGGATAAAAATTCAATCTCCCTTTCAATTAAAACTAAATTCACTAAATTGCAGTATTTTCCAAAAAATTTAGTTATCAAATTATACAAATCACTGTCATTTCAATGAAAATATCTTGTAGTGTAGTATTTCTAGTATTTTCTATTATTTTTTAACGTTATTCATTTTCCTTTAAAAGCACTAGATTTGATGCCAACTTGTATCGAATACGTTCCGATTAACTCTCCTACAAAAAGTAGACACTTTTGATGAATAAGAAGCTTAAGCAAATTATGCAAAAATTGTAAAATATACTTCCAATAAATATATTACCAAAAAAGTTGGATTGTCTTTGATAATTTTTGTATACATGTGCTTAATAACATATATGCCGCAATCATACCTGAAATATGAAAACAGTTAAAATTTAAAAAACCTAAAGTCACACAATAGCTATCCGTGTGCAAATCTACAATTTAGTATGTACCCATTATTTTGTGTTGGCCCTATGTGGCATTATAGCATGTATTTAAGCAAGATTTTAACACGTTCATGCATTGTTCATCATATGTGTATAGTGTGTGCAAACTAGGTGTTTGATAAAATGTCTTTATGATATTTTTTTTCATTCTTTTGGACTCCGATTAGTACCAAATTTTGGGGTTTACCATGTTTACTCAAGTTTAGCGTGTTTTGATCATTGCTTGTGTGTTTTACACACTTTGCCCCATGAGTGCTTGTTCATGCATTGATCATGCATTGCACATGCACGCTTGATGCACACACCCTACCACTTGACATGCTTTGCATTCATTCATGCTAGTTAAGTCTTTCTAGACCTAAAGGCACATACAACATGTTCATGTGTCTTTGTTATGCTCGTTTAATAACATTTTAGAGCATTTCTTTAAGTTTTGCTTGGTTTTTGAACTAACTTGTATCTAATCAAATTTGTTACCATTTTTGTGTATGGTTTGTGTGTTGTTCATTTTTGTAGATGTCTCCTCACAAGAAGACCACTGCCAAGAAACCTCTTAAGCATCAACGATATGAAGAAGATCACTTTCGAGATAGAGATTCATTTGAGGCATTCTCGGAGTATTATAAGGATGCAGTTATTATTGTGGAGAGGGAGGTAAATCTTCGATCTCTTGAGAGCACTTTCATTCCTAATGTATTTAGAGATCGCACTTGGGCTCCACTCCTCACAAGCTCAGTGGATGTGTATTATATCCTAGTTCGGGAGCTCTTCTCGAATGACAAAATCACCCTAAAACTTAAAAAGAAAAAAAAAAAAAAAACCCAAAATTATTATAAACCCCAAAAAATGACTGAAATAACCACAAAACCTAAAAAATTACCAAAATAGCCATAGAACCTTGAAAATGACCGAAATGACCCTAAAACCTATAAAGTGACTAAAATACCCTTAGAACCAAAAAAAAAAAAAAAAACCAAAATGAAACCTGAAAATGATTAAAATGACCTTGTAACCTAAAAAGTGACTAAAATACTCTTAGTACATAAAAAATTACCTTAATGCACTGGAAACCTAAAAAATTACCGAAATACACTCAAAACTTATAAATGACCAAAATACCCCCCAAACCCTCTAAAATTACCAGAATACCCTTAGAACCTAAAAAATTATCAAAATACCCTTGAAACTTAAAAAATGATCGAAATATCCCTGAAACTTAAAAAATGACCAAAAACCCTTAAAACAAAAAATGTTTACAAAAAATGCTATAGATTTGACACAATTTTTTGGGAACTAATATATGAAATCAATACGATGGAACAATCACTTGGATCCGACTGGATAGGGCAGTTGCTACAAACTCTTGGATTCAATTGTTCCCATCAACCCATGTCGACCATCTCTCAGGTTCACTTTCAGATCACTGCCCTTTATGGATTTATACTGATGATGAGAATATTTGATTTTACAGGAAAAGAAAACCATTTAGATTTGAGGCAGTATGGATGAAGGATGAGGGATGTGAAGGAGTAATAAAAAATTCATGGGAGCGAAAATCCATGACCAACCTGATGGAAAGAGTGGTTAAATAAGATTAAGAAGTGTAGCCAATCGCTTCAGATGTGGAGTAAACAATCCTTTGGAAACATTCGTCGTTTGCTACTACAAAAGAAGAAGTTACTGGTGCAGGCAGAGAAACAGTCCATAAGTGGATTAAATCACGACCAAGTGAGACTCTTGAAAGTTGAAGTTCATGAATTGATGGTAAAGGAAGATTGCTTGTGGCAGCAGCGAGCAAGGGTGGAATGGCTGTAAGTAGGTGATCTCAATACAAGCTATTTCCATAGTCGGGCAAACCAACACAACCGACAGAATTTTATATCAAATTTGGTCCTTGACAATGGCAAAATACTATAGGAAGAACACAAAATTGGAAAAGCATTCGTGGACTATTTCCAATCCATGTTCTATTCAACCAATACATTTGGGCTTGATCCAATCCTCCAAGGTATTGAGCCGAAAGTGACACCGTACATGAATGCTGAACTCACCTGGCCTTTCACAACCATCGAAGTGGAGCAAGCTCTAAAACAAATGAAGCCCTTAATAGTTCCTGGCCTAGATAGTATGCCCCCACTTTTCTATAAATCTTATTGGAATATTGTTGGTCCAGACATTATTGATGCAGCTCTACCAGTTTCAAATTCAGGAATTATGCCACAAAATCTAAATCACACCTTTATCACCCTTATCCCCAAAACAAAATCTCCAACAAGTCCAAAAGATTTTCGCCCCATTAGCCTTTGCAACATCATATATAAGATAATATCCAAAACCATAGCCAACCGCCTCAAAAAAATCCTCTCAAAGTTGGTATCAGAAACACAAAGTGCATTCATGTCTGATCGCCTCATCACCGATAATATCCTCATTGCATTTGAAACTCTCCACCACCTAAAAAATAAAAGGAAAGGAAAAACGGGGTTCATGACTTTGAAACTTGATATGAGTAAACCATACGACAAGGTTGAGTGGAATTTCTTAGACAATATTATGGAAAGGTTGGGTTTTGATAGCAAATGGATAAATCTTGTTGGTTGCTACATCCGTTCGGTATCTTTCTCCATTATGATCAATGGAGAGCCTTATGGCTTGTTCAATCCTAGTAGGGGGCTCCGACAAGGAGACCCTCTATGACCTTATTTGTTTCTTTTATGTGCAGAGGGCCTTCACTCACTAATACAACAAGCAGCCAACAATGGAGACTTGCATGGAGTGTCTCTATGTAAAGATGGGCCAAAAATCACTCATCTATTTTTCATGGATGATAGCTTACTTCTTTGTAGAGCTAATGATACGGACTACCAAGTGGTGATGGATATCCTTACAAAATATGAACAAGCTTCAGGCCAAAATATCAACCGTGAAAAAACCCAATTATTTTTCAGCTCCAATACAGATATGAACACCAGAAATAAAGTCAAGGAACAGCTAGGAGTGGAAGCGGTAACACAATATGAGAAGTATTTGGGGTTGCCATCTTTTGTAGGGAGAGCGAAAATAGAAAGCTTCAGCTATATTAGAGAAAGAGTGGCACAAAATACAAGGGTGGAAAGAAAAACTCTTATCTTAAGCAGGTCGTGAGATCCTAATCAAATCGGTTGTTCAAGCAATGCCGACTTTTACCATGGGGTGCTTCAAAATTCCAAAGAGCTTGTTTAGGGACATTGAATCATTGATTCGAAAATTCTGGAGGGGGTACTCGGGAGAATCAAGAAAAATCCATTGGATAGATTCGAAAAAACTTTGCTCTCCAAAAATTCAAGGTGGTTTGGGTTTTAGGGAGTTGGAGAATTTCAACCTTGCACTCTTAGGAAAATAGATTTGGCGCCTAGTGCACAACAAAAACGCCAAGCCTTATAAAGTCTTCAAGACAAAGTTTTTCCCACATTGCTCGATCTTGGACAGCGAGGTTAAAACTCCAAGTTCGTATGCTTGGCAGAGTCTTCTAAAGGCCAGGGAAGTTGTTAAACAAGGAGCATATTGGCGGATTGGGGACGGAACACAAGTACAGATCAGGGGTGATAGGTGGTTGCCAAGTCTGGCCACTAAACACATTATATCACCCCAGAAAAATTTACCAAACAACGCCAAGGTATGGTCCCTTATTGATGAGGAAAACCATCTCTGGATTGAGGATAGAGTTGTACAAGAATTTCTCCCCCATGAGGCTCAAGCCATAGTCGGCATCCCCCTAAGCTATAACCGAACCAATGATACTCTCATATGGGCTGGTACAAAATCAGGAAATTACACGAAGAAGAGTGCCTACAAAATGCTATCAAATTGTCCTGACACAACCTTACCTAGTGTATCTAACCCCTTGGCCCAAAACAGCTGCTGGAGAAGAATTTGGACTCTCAATGTCCCAAACAAAATCAAACAATTCATTTGGAGAGCATGTTATGAATCTCTGCCTACAAAAAAGAACCTGCTTATCAGGAAAGTAACACGGACAACAACCTGTGACCACTACAATGAGGAAGTTGAAGACACAATTCACGCGCTTTGGGGCTGCCAAGCGCTAAAGGAGGTTTGGTGGGAAGAATATTACCTCAGGAACCAGCTAGCAACCCGATTTGTGGATTTTAGAGACTTGTGGACAAGTATCATAAACGTGGGAGAACCTAAATTGGTTGAAAGATTTGCTTATGTTGCATGGAGTATATGGCACAAAAGAAATGCAATGAGAATGCAGTCCAACTCACTCCCTTTCAACCGGATCTACTAGGACATGTGTGATAGGCTACAGGAGTTCCAGGCAGCACAGGAACTTGCTATACCTGAGCAAACTCCTGTGGCCCTACTCATTGGTCTCCCCAGCAACACACCCACACCAAAGTGAACTATGATTATGCGCTATTCCTTGACTCCAAACAAGCGGGAATCAATGTGGTGGTTAGAAATTCTATTGGAACAATCTAGGGTGCACTCTCGAACAGGTGCTGTCTTCCCATGACTGTTGATGAAATGGAGGCTCTTGCTTGTAGAGCAGCAGTAGTTTATGCGATACAGCTCAGACTTGAAGAGGTAGAGTTTGAAGGTGACTCCGAAACAATTACAAAGGCGCTCAATTCAACCCCGCCATGCTTAAGCTCCTTTGGCCATATTATTGATGATATTTAAAGTCTAGCTTTGAACTTTGTTTCAGAATCGTTTGTCCATGTAAAACGTCAAGGGAATGCTGTGGCTGAAAAACTGGCCAAGGCAGCAAAGTTTTCCCCTTGCCCTCGCTTCTGGTTGGATGACATCCCTAGTGATGTGCGAAGACTTGTAATTGCCGATAAATGTTTTGTTGATTAATAAAAAGGTATCGACTAGTTTCTTAAAAAAAAAAAAAAAAAAAAAAAAAAAAACCAATACAATTTTCTATTGATAACCTTTGCATCATTACATAGTGTGCATCTGAATAAAATGATTCTACCCATGTTTGCGTTTCAAGGTTTTTTTTCCCCCTCCCTAGACGCATACCGTGCACTGTTCATTGGCCATGAATAGTGATTTTAGGCTAATGAATAATAATTTTAGGTATGAACAATGTTTTTTACACATTAAAAAATTATTTTGCTACAGTATTTTTCAATTTTTAGTTTTCAGTTTCAGCTGTATCCAAACGGACCCATAGTGTTGAGATTAACCATAACATTTAATCTGAAGCTCCATTGAGTGCTTGAAAGCATGATTTGGCATCCTCTTTCACTATGATGTTCTTGAATTCCCTTATCTTGGCTAACTATGCTGCCCATAAAATGGCCACTACTTCTGTCATTAAAGGATCACTGGAATTAAACAATTTTGTCCAGGCCTTAAGATAGACTGCATTTCATCTTGAGCTACTTCTCTCTCTCTCTCTCTCTCTCTCTCTCTCTTAGTGAGTCTTAGAATCTCTCTCACCCTCTGCATTTGAGATATTTTAAAATATTTTTAAATTTTCAATTTCATATTTTATTAAAAAGATATTGGATTGTATAAAGAGTCTCAATCTCTCTCACTATCTTTACCTCTCCAAGTAACTCTTTCAAATGGATGACTCAAATTGTCATTGTTCATCAATTTTAGTGAAACACTTGATAATAATGTCCTATGAGTTCCAAAATATCATCATTGTTGTCTTAAAGCTAGAGAAATGCTTTAGATTATTTTTTTATTTGATAATGAAATTAAAGGGCAAATGGGTCAGAGAATATTTTATCATTCTATTCCAAAAAATATCCTTAAGCAAACGTGAGAAATCAAATCAAAAGAATATAGAAGATAATTCAATATGATTCATGAAGAAATAATAAAAGAACAAAAATTCATTATGGTTGATACCACAGACAAAGAAGGTTATTGCACCTACACTTTTATTTTAGTACAAACTACAAATGTCAAAACTCAAAATTGAAGGTTGTGCATTATCTAGATGATGTATACAGTGCTCTTGTTTGCTAATAGATAAAGACTCACATTCACACTTATACAAAGCATTGTCATTCGAGAGATTGAAAAAAAAAATCCAATAGCTCTATTTTTTAGTGCTTTAAATAATTTAAAACATTGTTGTTTATTATCCTTCGAAAGCACTAGCTCTGGTACCAACTTGTATTGAAAAAGTTACAACAAGTCCTCCTACAAATTAATGAGACGTGTAATTAAAAGTTATTCCACAACAATGGAACCAAATCTTAATATAATTCTCTCTTCTAAAATAGAAACAAGAAACAAACATAAATTTATTAGGCATACTTGTATAGGTGCACCAATATTAAAAAAAGAATTCTACAAGGAAGGAGCCATAAGAACCTGCTTCATAATGGATGTCAAAAGTTGTCTTGCACAAATATTCCGTTAGGATGGATATCAAAAGTTGAGACATTATAAGAGCTTTGTATAGAAAGTGGTTTTGCACTTACATAACATGAATTTCCTTTCATCTTTGATGTAGCCTTGAATTCTTAGGGTTGCTTAACTTACCATAAAGGCATAAAGTTATAATCCAAACTTTGTTTGACATCTATAAAAAAAACATATAAATTCATTAAATTGGAATTTTCTATGTGCTAAGTTGAATGCTTGATGGTAACAAAAAAAAATAATAATAATAATAACAAATAGATAACAGTCAAGGAAAAAGCATATAGTTATAAAGAATATGAAACTACACCATTGGTCCCGGAACTCAATTATTGAAACCAAGTTCCTTATTTTATTCTAATTTCTTATTTTTGATATCTGTTATTTCTAGGAAATCTGGAGTGCCCCTAGAAGAAAATATTGTTGCATAGGGAAATAATTTGGCAAGGAAGAACTGAACACCAATGCTTTCTCATAACAATATTATCCTGAAGAGGTTTTTCAGAACCAAGAAAAAGATGCACTGTTCAATACAAATAGAAGGTGACATTTCCTTATTCCTTCAGAATCTGAAATTGGTCGCCACTAATTACTAGAGCATCAGAGAAAAGCTTCATTTTTTTTTTTCCGCATAGAGGTGCTTTCCATTTATCAGACTTCTTAATATTATATAATTGAAAATTTTCATTTTTTGCACTCACTAGATCTGGAAATCAAAGTTCATATGATACAGATGTTTGAGAATATATATGTTAGTCCATCTGAATTTTGAAATATATATTAAGAAATTTAGGTGAAAACTATTGTAAAGTTATATGTGATGTGGTTTTAGTGTTGATTGAGTCCTTGTTTTGTTGTTTTAGATGCCTATGTAGTTCCTTTATCCTCTGTTTCCTTTCTAGAAATATGAAGGAAATATTAAGACATATTTCATTGAAATGATTTTTTAGCAAGATCTCTGGCAGTACACCTAATAGCTGGTTTTGGATTTCAGTAGTTCTGAGTTAGGACAAAAACAACTCTTTTGATTTCTGTTAAATAAATTGCCTTTGTTTCACTAGTATTTAGTCTCTAAAGCAAAATGCCAGGATAATATTTCACTTAAAAGGACAAAGATGTTGTCGGAATCCCAATGTATTTAGGTTATCATTTATAAGTCCAAAGTTATTGCTAATTCATATAAAAATGATAGAAAGACAATTGTCTCATATCCTTCTATATTTTGTTTCTTGTGGATTTCAGGATTGAAAGACACAAGTTTTGGCATATTGACAATTAAGAATTTTTTGTCTCAAGTTGCAGTTTTTAAATTACTCCAACATCCACAAGAGTAATAGAAAAAGATGCTACTAAATGGCAAACTGCAATGGGCTAACAGAAGATTAAGTTTTAATTCTTTCCCTAGCAATGTGGCTTCTTCCGTGGGTGATTTAGATCCCTGTGCATCAGCCTAAACCTTCTGCATTGTGCCCTTTTGGAAGTAACTATACCACATCTTTATCTGTATTCTTCTTTGACAGGCCACAAACGCGTTGACCCCTTATGATAATTTAGATTAATTAAATTAGCCCAGTTATTAATTAATCAAATTAACATGCAAATTTACGTGGCAGCACAAACAAATCACCAAACTAAGATATGCAGCAGAAAATAAATAACACGGTGATTTGTTCACGAATGGGGAAAACCCTAAGGCAAAAACCCCACCGGGTGATTTAAGGTCACCACTCCCGAAACTCCACTATTATCACAACAAGCAGTTACAAGTAAGGAATCCCAGTACCTCACCAACCTACAGTTGAACTCTTACCCCAATACCCAATTGGACTTGTTCTGTAGTGACAATTTCTCCTTTTCAATGCACGGCTCCCAGTACGTGACTAACCAATGTGATGCGCAGATCCCAGTACGCGGCTTACTCCTTTTGCACGAATCCAAGTACGTGACTCACTCACCAACTTGAGGAAGAAAGAATGTTGGTTGCAAAGTTCTTCAAATCATCAGAGATGAACTAGGGCACGAACTTTGTCTCACAAATCACAATTTGCATGAATAGAGAAGAAGCAACTTGTGTCTTGTGATTTCTGCTTGTTGCTTACTTTGACGGCCCTTAAAATAATCCTTTTATATGTCTAGGGTTAGGAGAAAAGAAGTCCCAAAGACACACACACGGATTGGACTTGAAACAGACTTGGAATTCTGTTTTCTTTAATTCTCGACAGATAGAGGTGTCGAGAGGTGTCGAGCCAGCTGTCGAGGCTCGGGCAAAACAGCTTCTTTAAATCTCGATAGATGTATCTGTCGAGGTAGGTGTCGAGATTTAAAAACCAGCACTTCCTTGCTTGTATCTTGGACAGACTTTGACGGCTTCAACACTTAATCTTGAACCACTGTTTCTTGAAGTGTTTAACCCATCCTAGTTCTACCCAATTACAAGTAAAGTGCGTTTTGTCTAAGGATAAGCCAACTACATAAAATAATGACATATGTTCACAAGCTTGAACAACTACATATGTCCTAACAATCTCCCCCTTTGGCAATCCGTGACAAAACCACAACATACAAATGAAGATATGAGAGAAGTCATAAATCACTCAACTCATGCTCACTTGTTACATACAGTAAAATCTATCCTAACACAAACTCTTGAAAAACTTTGCAAGAAGAGAGTTTATGGCAAGAAGACTTTGACAACCTGTATTTCTGAAACACTTATAAACAAAACACATCAAGGCATCTTTGTGTGAAACAGAAATAATAGATTGCATACAAGTAAAGAAACATGTGTATAAAGACAGAAAAGAAACAACACATGAAAGGTAGGTGAAAGAAACAACATACATCATCATATAGAGAAAGAGAATAAGTACAATGTATGTAAGTACATGATCAATGTATCTCTAAAAGATAAGAAAAGAAAAAAATACATAGATCACCTCACTACATCCCTCAATCCACACTCCCCCTAACAAAAATGTCCTATGTCCTATGCTAACACTCCCCCTAAGTAGGACTACTCTCATACTAAACTACTCCCCCTTTTTGTCACGAGTGACAAAGGGTAGAGTGTCAAGTAGACATCTCATCCGATGAGCTAGCATCTCCATCATCATCATCGTCTGAAGCATCATCATCATCGCCATCATCATCGGCCTCGGTCTCAGTCGACACATGAGGTGGCGGAGGAGAGACCTCTGATGCAAAGCCGCCCATGGTCGCCTGTCGCCTGGCGATGCGACCAACACGGACATTCACCTGATACAACTCGGTGGTGAGTGTATTGAGGCGAGCGTCCATGCGCTGTAACTGCGCCATGACGTCGCTCAAGGTGACGTCGCTAGAGGAGGAAGAAGCAGACGCACGAGCTGATCTGGAGGTGGTCGGACGAGTGGAAGGAGTGGCATCATCCGGCTGTCGCGATCGGAACTGTGCCTCGCTACGTTTTACGGTAGCGGCGTCTATGGCAGACATGACGCGGTAAGGATCGGACGAAGGGAAGGGAACGGAAATACGACCCAGAATCCTCGTGATAGCGGAAGGGAAAATGAGCTTATCACGGGTGGCCGTATCTCTATAGACATCTATGATGGAACAGATAAAGTGAGAAGGAAAGTCTATAGAGAGATCCTCAAGGAGGGACAACAAGAACCGAGCACGAGGCTCTGTGATCGAGTTGTAGTGAGACAGTGGGTGCAAAACAAAGGTCATCACCATGTTAAGAAATCTAGGACCTTTAGCAAAAGGTCGACATGGTGTGTACATGTGATCTCCCCAAAGGGTAGGACGTTCACAGAACGCCGAGATCATCTCGTCTTTGGACACAGTCCAGAGACGCTCACAGCTAGGGTAATCGGGATGATCCACCCTAGGGACATGGAGAACCTCAGAGACAAGCTCTGGGGTGACACAAAAGCGCGTACCTCTAACGCAAGAATAGAAGGAAGGTACTGAAGAATCTATCCCGTGGATGTTGGAGTAAAACTCCTGAATCAACACGAGAGGAGATGTGACCGGGACGTCACACAGTGACTCCCAACCCCGAGTGTGAATGACATCGGGAAGGTCAGTGTCGGCAAAGTCTGCCAGGACGACGTGGCGTTCCGAATGAACACCGCGTTTAGAAAAGTTCTCCAAGAAGTCCTTATGGGCTTTCTCATCACGGAACCGAACAGACACAGGGGTAGAATCAGAAGAAGACTGCCCCTTAGAACGCACGGGGTTCCTAGGAGGAATAGACTTACGTTTAGGAGCCATAGACGCTACTAACGTAAACATAGAAGAGGGGGAAAGAAGAGACAAACAGAAAAGTCCCAAACAATTCAATATTGGCAGAAAGAAATATTGAAATGAAAAGAACGTATGCATGAAAATGCATGAGCATGTGACATGCAACAATAAACACATCATGGGCTCAGCCCAATCCAAACCTAACAGCACACAATAGGTAGGCACACATCTAAATGCATGAAAATACAATTAGAATGCTAATGTGATGCAATGCAAGTGGTTTTGAAGATCAAAACTCAATAACCAACCCAAAAATTTCATGAAAACCCAACAATTTTGAAAACTCCCAAAAATTTTTCAAAAACACAAACCTAGGGTTTTGAAAAGAATGCAATGCATGAAATGAGGGATAAAAGGCTTACCAAATGATGAAGAATACGAAGAACCACTTGAGAAAGCCTTAAGAGAGGTTTGGAGGGAGAGGGAAGTGTTTTTGAGAGAGATCCGAGAGATTTCGAGCGAGAGAGATCGAGAGAATGAGCAGAAAAATCGCGAAGGTCCAATATATAGCGCTTCAGTAATTCTCGACAGCTGTAGGTATCGAGAGCTGTCGAGGTAGCTGTCGAGGGAAGCTATCGAAAAATGCACGTGGACAGATGCAGCTATCGAGGTCAGCTATCGAGGTAGAAGAAACAAGCAAGAGGGAACCTCGATCGATCCAGAAGCTATCGAGGAGCTATCGAGCAAACAGAAAGTTTCTCGATCGATCCAGCTGCTATCGAGGTATCTGTCGAGACTGCGATAAGAAAGAGTCTGAGGATCTCGACAGATAGCTATGTATCGAGAGGTATCGAGGAGGTGTCGAGATGCCTTTTAAAGCAGTTTTTCAAAAAAAGGAAAAACACAGACATGAATGCAATCATGCATGCAACTCAACCAAAGATACAACCAACACATTAAGCTCTCAAAAACATCTCTCAACAAGAAATATGATGCACATGTATCTCAAAACATGCACACACACACTAAACAAGTCTAACCAATTTTATTTTTCAAAAACAAGTCAAGACAGTTTAGTGAACATACATTAAAGCATGTAATCCTTGTGATGGCCAAATCACATTGTACCTGCACATGTATCAAGAATAGCAAAGAGTATTGCGTGTTGTGTGTGAAAACATCGCAAGATTGCATAAGTGTCTCAATGTTATGACGATTTGAGATATGAGAAAATCACTTTAACTCACACACAATCATAACTATTTGATGGGGACTATCACCTTTGAGGTACATCCTATAACTCCCACATCTCCTAGAAAACAAGCTTGCAACCATATTTTAAAGCATTTTGATCTTTTTGCTTTTAATTTCTTTGCATATTTTCTTTTAATAAGCATATCATACATGGGCATACAAGAGAAAGAAAAGAAATACCCAATGATGTTAAGCTTTTGACACTGCACTTTTGCTATGCCGAAGCATACAGGTGTCCTTGACATTGCACTTTTGCTATGCCGAAGCATACAGATGTCATATTATGATTGGCGAGTAACAGTGGTGAGATGATTATTTATGCCTTTCTCTTAGGATTTTCTAGTTCAACCCGTCAAAAAGAGTGATACGAGTGTTAAGAAGAAGAGATCACTAAACCTTACTCATCACAAACAAAGAGCTACAGAGCTCACTCGCATAGTTGTGCAGAAGAGTGCTCATCTAAGCTATAGATGATACAAAGTTTAGAAAACTCTGTTTCAATGGCCATTACAAAAGTTCACATGAACTAATGCACACAAACACACACTGTTTTTGTATTTTTCAAATTTTCAATTTTTATTTTTATTTATTTATTTTTTATTAGAGAAGCAAAAATAAAACACAAAACTGAAAACACACAAACAAAAACATGTAAAGCAAAACAATGCATAAAACTAGACTGACTCAAAACAGTAAAGAAACACACAAGTAATGCAACACACAAAATAAGAGAGAGAAGAAGAAGTGACTAAGATCACTTGGAACCCTTTGGCTTCCACACCTTGGAAGATCCTTTCCTTTTGGTTGACTCTTGAACCGGTGTAGGGGGAGAAGAATATGAACCGTTCAAGTTCGAAAGGAACATGAGGGCTTTTAGAATATCTCCAAGAGAAGCGAGAGATGACTGAAGCTGATTCTGGCTCCCAGATGCTATTTCGCCATTGCTCTTTTGAGTGGCAAGCCACTTGTAGCAATTTGGTCGAGTGTGACCGGCGAGACCACAATGATAACAGAGATGCGACTTCTTCTGTTTGGCCTTTTGAGAGTTATCCTTCTTATTCCTAGGGTTTCTAGATTCCCTTTTCTCAATTTTAGGGGGTGCTCCTAGGATGGATTTGCCCTTGCCTATGTTCTCACTAGCTAAATCAGTTTTAACATTATTTTCCTCAGTTCTAATGTTATTAGCCGGTGGAACAAAAACAGTAGTACTAGCAGAAGGAGTATTAGAGATAGAGAATTCATACCCCAATCCAGTACGATCTGAAGAGTATCTCTGAGCACTCAGCATCTCGTCCAGTTTAGCACTTGACGTCCTCTCCAGTTGTGCTCTGACTTGAAACAGCTCTGCTTCAAGCTTCTTGGTCCTCTCAGCCAAGAAATTGTTCTCGAACCTCAGTGCTCCAATGGTTTGATTCGCTTGATCAACCTTTGTGGACAGTTCCTCACGGTCAAGTTCCACATCACTGAGTTTCTTGGTGGCCAGCCTATAGAGCTTCTCATGCTTCTCCGAGAGCTTGTATAGCTTCTCATAGGCAGTGTGGATATCATCTTGATCATCCATGATCTCACACTTAGATTCCACCAACTCTTCTTCTTCATCCGCTTTCTCGGTAACCCCATCAGTAGGATTAACAGTGGCAGTGAAGGCATTTAAGATTCTGTCGTCTTCATCTTCGGAATCGTCCTCTGGCTCTGTGTCGCTTAAGGTAACAGCAAGTGCCTTGCTCTTCCCTATGCTCTTTAAGTACGTAGGACACTCTTGTTTCATGTGTCCAAAGCCTTGACACCCAAAGCACTTTGGTCCTGTGGGAACAGTGTACTGACCGCCATCCTTGACATCCTTCTTCATTTTCTCCGGATTCCTGAATTGTGAAGAACTGGACTGTCTACGGTCTTTGTTGAAACCCTTTCCATTGGCATTCTTCATAAACTTCTTGAATTGCCTTGTGATGTAGGATTTCATCTTGGAATCTTCATCATCTGACGAGTCATCCGTATCACTGCTTTTAGCCTTCAGTGCCAAACTCTTGCCCTTGGTTGACTTGCCCAATCTGGTCAACCCTAACTCATATGTTTGCAAGTTTCCAACCAGCTCAGTCAAAGGAATTCTGTCAATATCCTTCGACTCTTCGATCGCCGTGATCTTAGCATGGAATCTTTCTGGCAGCGATCTGAGCACCTTCCTTACAATCTTGGGTTCTGGGATGGTTTCCCCAAGATTGAAGGCTGAGTTCACTATGTCCTTGAGCTTGGCATAGAACTCATCAAACGACTCATCCTCCTCCATCTTTATTTCTTCAAAGCGTGTGGTGAGCCTTTGCAGCTTTGAATCTTTGACAGCCTTAGTGCCCTCATAGGTTGTCTGGAGGATGGTCCATGCTTCCTTAGCAGTTTCTGTTGAGGATATTTTCTTAAACTCCTCATTGGTGACTGCACTGAATAAGGCATTCAATGCTCTGCTGTTGAAGTTTGCCGCCTTGATCTTAGCATCATCCCAATTGGCCGGCGCTTCTGTAGGCTTGGTCCAGCCTATCTCCACAGCTTGCCACACTTTCTCATCTAAAGACTGCAAGAAAGCTCTCATGCGTACTTTCCAGTATGCATAGTTAGTGCCATCAAATAAAGGAGGTATAATTAGAGATTGTCCTCTATCCATGACAGCAGGGGTCAGTGGATCACACACAATAGATTAAACCCTAATCAGAGTGTGCTTGCTCTGATACCACTTGACAGGCCACAAACGCGTTGACCCCTTATGATAATTTAGATTAATTAAATTAGCCCAGTTATTAATTAATCAAATTAACATGCAAATTTACGTGGCAGCACAAACAAATCACCAAACTAAGATATGCAGCGGAAAATAAATAACACGGTGATTTGTTCACGAATGGGGAAAACCCTAAGGCAAAAACCCCACCGGGTGATTTAAGGTCACCACTCCCGAAACTCCACTATTATCACAACAAGCAGTTACAAGTAAGGAATCCCAGTACCTCACCAACCTACAGTTGAACTCTTACCCCAATACCCAATTGGACTTGTTCTGTAATGACAATTTCTCCTTTTCAATGCACGGCTCCCAGTACGTGACTAACCAATGTGATGCGCGGATCCCAGTACGCGGCTTACTCCTTTTGCACGAATCCAAGTACGTGACTCACTCACCAACTTGAGGAAGAAGAATGTTGGCTGCAAAGTTCTTCAAATCATCAGAGATGAACTAGGGCACGAACTTTGTCTCACAAATCACAATTTGCATGAATAGAGAAGAAGCAACTTGTGTCTTGTGATTTCTGCTTGTTGCTTACTTTGACGGCCCTTAAAATAATCCTTTTATATGTCTAGGGTTAGGAGAAAAGAAGTCCCAAAGACACACACACGGATTGGACTTGAAACAGACTTGGAATTCTGTTTTCTTTAATTCTCGACAGATAGAGGTGTCGAGAGGTGTCGAGCCAGCTGTCGAGGCTCGGGCAAAACAGCTTCTTTAAATCTCGATAGATGTATCTGTCGAGGTAGGTGTCGAGATTTAAAAACCAGCATTTCCTTGCTTGTATCTTGGACAGACTTTGACGGCTTCAACACTTAATCTTGAACCACTGTTTCTTGAAGTGTTTAACCCATCCTAGTTCTACCCAATTACAAGTAAAGTGCGTTTTGTCTAAGGATAAGCCAACTACATAAAATAATGACATATGTTCACAAGCTTGAACAACTACATATGTCCTAACATTCTTCTTTTTATATTCAATGGAAGAGGGAGGATGGTTTCACCATCCATCCTACCTCCATTATTCAAGGATGAGAATTTGACATTGTTTTCCTGTCTTTTGAGTTATAATTTGTCCCCATGATTGAACTTTGTATAGTTTCCACTTTTCACTGTGTTTTTCCCATTCTAAAATCATTAATTTATGTCAATACTTATATTATAAATCAACAATTTCTTAACAAAACTAAACCAACGCAGTTCTGATCCTTACCAGTAGATACAAACCTAGAAACAAATCAGAAACAAATCAAACAAAACTCATAGACAAATCAGAAACAAATCAAACGAAACCCCAAAAAATCATAAACAAATCAAACAAAATCATCACAAAAATCATAATCAAATCAAATGAAACCCACAGAGGCATAAATAAACCTAGACAATCCTATCAATATTTTATGATTCAGTTTTACAATTGATGGAAGAGGCAGTATCCATGGCATGCAAACAGATCACTAGGGTTTTTCCCTAACTTCAACAAATATAGAGGAAAAGGGTTTAGAATCAAAATCCCTAAATGAATGCTATAAGAAATTTAGACACTCTAGATTGTAAAGACATAGGATGCCAAAAAATAAATTCATTGATTTACTTAAGAACATTAGCAATGAAAGTTGGAGACAAGAGATGTCGAGATGCGAAAGAAGAACCTGCTTCAAATCAGACCAGATGAGATGCAAGAGAAGAAGAAGCAGAACTAGACCGCACGTTTTTTTTTTTTTTTTTTTTGCCCTTTTTCAGTTTTATATGTTAACCTGGTTGGCCGGTAACTGATACCATATTAAAATTATATAAATGGCTAAAATTAAAACAAGTAAATCTAACGGCTAAAACTTATGTGGGTACTGTACCCCCTAAAAAGAAGAGAGGTATGGGAGAATGACCCGTGTGTGTGTGTGTGTGTGTGTGTGTATATATATATATAAATATTTTTTTTTTTAAATTCTAGCGGGTTCTTTTATTAGTAAATAAACAAATTAATGAGATGCAATCCAAAAGAAGTAGAGCATGGACAAAATAAGGAGCTCTTCTATCCAGGTCATAAACTCCACACTTTGCTAAGCAAGTGAAAATGGCCAAATACCACCATTTTGTAAAATTTGTAGCAAAAAAACACTGTTTTAGAACTTATTAGTCAACTATCACTTTTCTAGTACATGAGTTTTACAAACTCAAGTTCTAAATGGTACTCGAGTTTATGAAACCCGAGTTCCTAGAAGTTCTGTCACCATGGCACTGCTGACTTGGAATTTGTGCAATTGAAAAAAATAATGTAGTACTCGAGCTTGGTATACTCGAGTTCCATGAAACACCATACTCGATACTAGGCTCGAGTTCTTTGTAAATAAAATGTTTATGTTTATTTTTTTCCTACGGTACTTGAGCTCACCAAGCTTGAGTTCCTTGTAATATGGAACTCGAGTTTGGTAAACTTGAGTTCCTTATAACTTTTTTTTTTTTTTGGGATAATCGACAAATAAACATAACATAAAAATAAGTAGTTTTTGTTTATGCTTTTATTTATTTAAATAGAAGCATTGTAAAATATAGAGATTTTAATTTCAAAATATGAATTTTTAGGCCACTCATACCCCTTGTTCATTCATTTTTAACACACTCATCAATTTCTTACTTCTCTGAAGCGTTATGATCAAATTGGTTAAAATATTAGGGTTACAATGAGAAATTAGAACAACATGTCAAAGAAAAATTTCACTCCATTTTTAGCCATGGGCACACCGAAAGAAGTATAAGCTACATAAATTGTTCACTGTTTTCTCATAAAACACTTAATAAAACGTGTTTTCTAAATTTAAAAGCCAAATCTGAATGTTTTTTCATGTTTGAATTTCACAATAATCGAATCTATTTTTCTACATTGATAAAATCTGTTTCTACATTAATAAAATTTGATCTTTGCATATCATGTTTACTGTATATTCAAATCTGCTTACTGCATTCATAAAATCTATTTTCTGCATTAATTAAAACTGTTCATTGTTTTCTCATAAAAATTGTTTACTGTTTTCTGCATAAACTATTTCTAGCATTTAGCATAAAATTATTTTTGTACAGCATCATTTAAAAAATTATTCACTCTCTTTTCTGCATAAATTATTCTCTGTTCACTACATAAATTGTTCACTGTTTTCTCATAAAACACTTAGTGAAATCATGTTTTCTAAATTTAAAAGCTAAATCTGAATGCTATTTCATGTTTGAATTTCATAATAATTGAATTTATTTTCTGCATTGATAAAATCTATTTCTACATTAGTAAAATATGCTCTCTGCACGTCATGTTTACTGTATATTCAAATCTGCTTATTACATTCATAAAATCTGTTTTCTGCATTAATTAAAACTGTTTATTGTTTTTTCATAAAAATTTATCGTTGTTTTTAGTATAAAATATTTCTAGCATTCTGCATAAAATTATTTTATGTTCAGCATTATTTAAAAAATTGTTCACTCTCTTTTCCGTATAAATTATTCTTTGTTCACTGTTTTCTCATAAAGCACCTAGTGAAATTGTGTTTTCTAAATTTAAAAGCCAAATCTGAATGCTTTTTCATATTTGAAGTTCACAATAATTGAATCTATTTTTCAACATTGACAAAATCTATTTCTACATTAATAAAATCTGCTCTCTGCACATCATGTTCATTGTATATTCAAATCTGCTTACTGTATTCATAAAATTTGTTTTCTGCATTAATTAAAACTGTTCATTGTTTTCTCATAAAAATTGTTCACTACTTTCTGCATAAACTATTTCTAGCATTCTACATAAAATTATTTTCAGTTCAGCATTATTTAAAAAATTACTTACTCTCTTTTCTGTATAAATTATTCTCTATTCACAGCATAAATTGTTCATTGTTTTCTCATAAAACACCTATTGAATTTCATTTACCTGTTCACGCGTGAGGTGTTCTTGTCGTGTGCTTAACCCGATGAAGGGAAATCCAAGTTTAGTAATGAATACTCGCAATGGTGGATAGCTCACCCCCAAAATTGATGCATAAACTTTTCAGGGATGCTCTGCATCCTTGAAATCGATGTATTTCAAAGGGTTGCATATCTGTGTATTCACGTGAGTGTGGATGGGTACTTTTGGTCAGGGCTCAACAGTCTCGAGTTGTTGAGCAACACATGTAGAACTGTTTATTATCTTTGGTAATTTTCAAGAATGCTAGTAAAAATGCTCTTCCCATAATCTGAGACTACTGGTTAGAAGTAATAGCACATGGGTACTTCTGGTCAGGGCTCAACAGTACTAAGCTGTTTATTATCTTTGGTCATTTTCAAGGATGCTAGTCAAAACACTCTTCCCATAATCCGTGACTACTGGTTAGAAGTAATAGCACATGGTAAAGCCATCTTGAACCCTGAAATTGAGCTGTCAAACAATCACATCTCATAAATATGTACATTAAAAGCATCACTTTGCTCTCTGAACCATCACTCTTACAAATTAAGCAGCCCCACAGCTTGAAACCCTGAAATATATCTTGTAATCGTAGCCAATTACTGTTACAGTACAAATTTTGAATACATATTTACTCTACTATTCGATCTAACATCGTGGTCATATACGTTTGATTACGGGAGCTAAATTAAAGACTCGCCAGTCTGAAGTGAAGCCTAACTGGAACTGAGTTTTAAATCTGTTATAACTTTGTTATTGGTGGCTTGAGCTCCTTGTTATATATGTTTAATATACTTTTATGATCTCTTTTTATTTTTTTGGTATAGCCATTGCGAACCATCACTTTTATGATCTCTTTTCACATGAATAAAGATAATATAACTTGGCTAGAGATGGCAATTTATATCCGACCCGCAGGTACTTGGGCCGGCCCGATCCTAATGGGTCAGATTTTACCTGGCCCGATAAATTATAAGGTCGGGTATAAGTTAAAAAAAAAAAAAAACAGAAGCGGGATTGGGTTTTTGCAAAAATCCAGCCCAACCCAGAACCGACCCGTTTATATATAAGTTAAAAATACTAAAATACCTCCCATATATATAAGTTAAAAAAAAAAAAAAAAAAAAACCTAATCCCATACCCATTTCACACTCAGCCGCCTCCCTATGTCTTTCTCCTCTCCCACTCTTCACTAGGTCACTCCCTCTCACTCACCCCCAATCTCTGATCTGTCACCGCCGGCCTGATTAGCCTGAAGCCCTTCACCGCCAGCCATCACTTGCACCTCCAGCCGCCTCGCTTCCTCCGTGTTTCTCCACCGGACCACCTTGTTTTCTATCTTTTTTTTTTTTTTCTTTTTTTTTCCTAGGTCCATTTCGTCTTTTTTTTTTTTTTTTTTTTTTTCTGGGTTCATTTTGTCTCTATTATGTGAGTTGTTTGTGTATGTGATTTTGAAAGGGAAAATCATAAATCTGAAATTTTTGTGTTTGTGTTTGTGTTTGTGATTTTGAATGGGAAAATTATAAATTTGAGATTTTTGTGTTTGTGTTTGTGTTAGGATTTGTATTTGTTTTTCTGTTTGTGTTTGTATCCTGATGGGTCTTTTTATTTTTCAATTTCATTCTTTTATTTTCTCTACCAATCAAAGAGTTAAAAAAAAAAAAATATATCAAGGCTTGAATCAAGGCGTGTTTGTGTTTGTTTCCTGATGGGTCTTTTTATTTTTCAATTTCTTTCTTTTATTTTCTTTGCCGATCAAAGAGTAAAAAAAAAAAAAATCAAGGCTTGAATCTGGGTGTGTTTGTATTTGTTTCTTGATGGGTCTTTTTATTTTTCAATTTCTTTCTTTTATTTTCTCTGCCGATCAAAACGGTGCATTGCAAAGGGTTGCATATCTGTATATTCACACGGCGAGGCCTTGCTTTAGGAGCCATATGGTTTTTCTGTGAAAGAGTGGTTGGTCTATGTGGTTTGGATAAGTCTATATGTATTGAATCTATTAAATTTTGCTACAAGTAATGTACAATAAATCTAATTTGGGTGATAAGTGTTATGTGTGTAACATTTCAAATTACACAAATAGAATATTGGAAACATCAACAAATCTAACTAGAGGCTTTTCACTTCCTAAGGTGTTTCTTACATTACAAAGCAGAGGACATTGTCCAACCAAAGCACAAGAATCATATGTAGCAACAAAGAATAGCAGGGAAAAAATGAGCAAGTGATTTCATATAAACTTAGCCAAAACTAATGAACAGTTAATCTTTAGATTTGCAAAATTTGAATGTACATAATCATCAGTTATCAGACATTAACAATAACATTCTGTATTGCACAGAACGTGCAGACATTAACAACAATGTCTAATGTTCGCCTTTGCATTTGATTGTTCTCTTGTTCAAAACGAGCAAGTATGTTGACAAGTTCATCTCTAGGTAACTTGGCTGAGTGTGCCTTAGCACTCGCAACTCATGCCATCGACAATATACCTCTAACTCACACCTTTTCTTGTATAGGGTTGACCATGGTGGTTCTGCTATGGTGAACTCTATTGCGGTGGTATCTGTACTTAGTTTTGTAGGTTTGCCAACCATGATGTGTCCGACGCTTCCAAGACTCTCGTACGTGTATATTGGCTTATTAACAAAATCTCTCTTCTTTCCAACCCATTTCCCTCCATAGTAGTCTGGGTATGTTTGTACTTGTTGATCTGCTGAAACTTGTGATAATCCATTTGTTGAAGTAGATCCAAACTTGTTTCACATTGTACAATTTGATGTTAAGGCATTGTGACGCATAGCTCAATCAATCTACGAAGTTGGTAGGGGTAGAAATAAGATCATTATTGTGGTGCATTTATAACCTCATTTAATGTTCCAAGCATTATAATATCAGTTATTAGGGCTTGTCATATCAATACAAGCTAGAAAAACACTATATGAATGAGATTTTAAATGGTCCCAATGTCACAATGAGATTTGAAGATGTGGGCGGTAGTTGCAGTGTTCTTGAACAGAGAATCAGATTTAATTGACACAGTGCTATGTCCCTGGCACTAGGATATGATTATTAATATATTTAAGTATTCACGTGAACGTGGATGATATGACTAGACAGTGTGTGAAACAGTGCTGAACTGTTAAGCAGCACGTGTGAAACAGTGGCGTCTGTTGGCGTAGTGGTTTGTATGACTACAGTTGGTGCTATAGCAGCGGCCTGGTGACGTGTTTTCAAAAAACTATTCATCCCACAGTTGGTGCTACATCATGTTTACTGTATATTCAAATTTGCTTACTGCATTCATAAAATCTATTTTCTGCATTAATTAAAACTGTTCACTATTTTCTCATAAAATTTGTTAACTGTTTTCTGCATAAACTATTTTTAGCATTCTGCATAAAATTATTTTTTGTTTAGCATTATTTAAAAAATTGTTCAGTGTTTTTTCTACATAAATTATTCACTATTCACTTCATGTTTACATACAACCTTAGGCCTATATGATTCGTCTCAAAAAGGCATAATAACTACTTCTGTCTGTATAGTAGGATTATTAGTTACTCTTTGGATTTATTTGAGGCATTTACCATTTGGTGGTTTATACGAATCATTCATTTTTCTTTCATGGAGTTTGTCCATTATTCATATGGTTATATATTTAAAAAAACACAAAAACCATTTAAGTGCAATAACCGCACCAATGCTAAAAACAGTTTATGCACACAATAGTGAACAATTTTTATGAGAAAACAGTGAATAGTTTTAATTAATGCAAAAAACAGATTTTATTAATGTAGAATTAGATTTTATCAATGCCGAAAAATAGATTCGATTATTGTGAAATTTAAATATGAAAAAGCATTCAGATTTGGCTTTTAAATTTAGAAAACACGATTTCACTAGGTATTTTGTGAGAAAACAGTGAACAATTTATGCAGTGAACAAAGAATAATTTATGCAAAAAAGAGAGTGAACAATTTTTAAATAATGCTGAACAGAGAATAATTTTATGCAGAATGCTAGAAATAGTTTATGCAGAAAACAGTGAACAATTTTTATGAGAAAATAATGAACAATTTTAATTAATGCAGAAAACAGATTTTATAAAAGCAGTAAGCAGATTTGAATATACAGTAAACATGATGTGCAAAGAGCAAATTTTATTAATGTAAAAACAGATTTTATTAATGCAGAAAAATATATTCGATTGTTGTGAAATTCAAACATGAAAAACCATTTAGATTTGGCTTTCAAATTTAGAAAACATAATTTCACTAGGTGTTTTATGAGAAAACAATGAACAATTTATGTAGCTTAAACTTCTTTCGGTGTGCTCATGGCTAAAAATGGAGTGAGATTTTTCTTTTACATGTTCTAATTTCTCATTGTAACCCCCAATATTTTAACCAATTTGACTATAACGCATCCAAAAAGTAAGAAATTGATGAGTGTGTTAAAAATGAATGAACAAGGGGTATGAGTGGCCTAAAAATTCAAATTTTGAAATTAAAATCTCTATATTTTACAATGTTTCTATTTAAATAAATACAAACATAAAAAAAAGATACTTATTTTTATGTTTATGTTTATTTGTCAATTAGACCAAAAAAAAAAAAAAAAAAAAGCAGTTATAAGGAACTCAAATTTACCAAACTCGAGTTCCATATTACAAGGAGCTCAAGCTTGCTGAGCTCGAGTATTGTAGAAAAAAAAACAAACATAAACATTTTATTTTCAAAGAACTCGAGCTTGGTATGCTCGAGTATTGTGTTGCATGGAACTCGAGTTTACCAAGCTCGAGTACCACATTATTTTTTTTAATTGCAAAAATTCCAGGTCAGCAGTGCCACGATGGCAGAACTTCTAGGAACTCAAGTTTCATAAACTTGAGTACCAGTTAGAACTCGAGTTTGTAAAACTAGAGTACTAGAAAATACAAACTCGAGTACTAGAAAAGTGATAGTTCACTAATAAGTTCCGAAATAGTGCTTTTTTGCTACAAATTTTGCAAAATGGAGGTATTTGGCCATTTTCACCATGCTAGGCATGTCTAATGTCTTGGTAGCGTGTGAGCAACTTTGTTTGCTTCTCTTCTTATAATAGATAGTTCCAGTACTCATCTGTGACACATTCCTCAGCAAGGATGAGTCCATATCATCGCTTACTAAGCAAAGTAATAAAAAAATTAAGCATGTAGCATGTTCATCCTTGCATGTTAAGCAAGAGAATTTTAGCCATGCTTGGGTATAGTTTGAAAATGCTGGGGTGGACTGGAGATTCATGTTGTATTGTTAGCGAGGGATGCATATCTTCTCGCTTTGTTTTCAAATAAAGTATTATTGACGGGAGGGGAACAGAATATTTTTCAGAGGCTAGTTTTTTTAATTATTACACGCCTAATTACAAATATAAAGTTTCTGAAAAAAAAAAAATAAATAAATAAAAAAAGGAGACACTATCAAATGTGAGTTTCAGGTGGATCTCTCTGGTGCCAAATCAAGCAGCATTCAGAAGAACTGGTGAGGATATACATGGGAGACTGCTCTGATATTGCCTGAGATGTTCACAGATCTAAGTAGTAGACACCATCAAAGGTGAGTTTCAGGTAGATCTCTCTGATGCCACATCAAATAGCATTCAGAAGAACTGGTGAGGATAAATGGGTGGCTGCTCTGATAGTGCCTGAGATGTTCACATATATACAAGTAGTTAGAACTTATAGAAGATACTGGTAAGACATAGCATTGTGAAGGCATCTTGATGTGGGTTTTCTCTAGCGAGAGAGATTTACCTGATGAATTAGAACAGTGGAAGGTGTCATTCCAGGTACTGTATTAACCTCTATGATCAAAACCTGCAAAAGGTGGACGTTGATGGAGTAAATAAAAAGTTCAGTTGTGTACAAAAATCAATCAGGTGTTGCATTATTGACTCATGATTATAGGAAGGCAGATTTTCTTCTGGAAATGCGCATGAAGACCCAAGAATTCAATGATTCATACTAAAATCTTGCCCGTGTTTGTAATATAGCAAAGGGCAAAGGGGAAAGCTTGTCCTGTGGCACTATGAAATCAACATACCTCTCCGCTGTCTACACTATCAATCCGTTAAAATCCTTTCGGTTGCAATGTGTTTGCAATCAGTTCAATAAATTCTTTACATCTTTCCAAGGCTTCCTCACCGATTCAAGAAGAAATAAAAAAGAACAATAATGTAGTTCCATACAAATATAAAGAATAATGGAAGAAAGTAAATAAGTAGGGAATGACACAGTATGAATTATTAGAACCAATACAATTTGACAGAACTCTGCTCCCAGTCTGAAACACAAGCTAGTTAAGGGTTCCTAACCCTGCATTGATCATTCATTGTAACAAAAAATGCAGAAAAAGAAAATATAAAATTTAATACATGAAACAAAGAAAGGATAAAGCCACATCAAGCACAATCAAAATCATAGCTATTTGGAGTATTTGGACTCAGCTTAGGAAGAAGCTTTATGTTCATTTATTTAGCAAATGAGAAGAAATCAAGTCCAAGTTTAGGCTTAACTACTAGCCAAGCTCAAATATAATAATGTGTTTATAAACAAGCTTGTGAGTAGAGGCTAGATTTTAATAAATATAATATTATTTGTTTATATGTATACAAGTGTAAAAATATACTTATATAGACTAAAGATTAGATTGTGTAAGTTTGTATAGAAGTTCACATAAGATATAAAGTTATTATTTGTGATTTATTGATAATATAAATAGTACATTTTGTAGTAACAATTATATATAATTTTAATAATACAAGAGTGATGAATCTAATTTTTATAAGTTCACAAATGAAAATCATTCTATCTAACTAACTCAATAGAATAATTTAAACTATAATTTAATTATTAGTTTTATCATAAATTTGTGTAAGTGTAAAAAATTTTGGTCGTTGTATGTACTATGTATAGGAAAAGAATAAATCAAGTAACTAGTTGTAAATAAACTAGAGTGTGTTTGACAAGGAAATGAATCAAATCTAAATATGCAATCCAGTTTGGGGACACGCTCAAGCTTGGCTCATGTTAGAAATAAATTAAATGAACAATATTTTATTATAGCTTAGCTCATTTACAGTCCTACAATTTACTCTATATAGAGACCATACATCAACAAAACAGACTCATTAGCGCCATAGAAAGTGCATCCCCTTCAAAAATCTATATGATATATAATAGTGCTAAACTCAACGAACAGACTGGTTGAAAGAATCCTTAGGAAAAGGATTTTGTTTCCACCGAGCTAAAACAATATAATATGTCGATGTCTCTAGTAAACCAAAGCCATTAGTTAATAGCTGTTTTGCTTCAATCTCTTTTATACAAATCATAAATTGAAGATTTAGTTACGATTAGAAATACTCCCTTCTCTATTTACTTCCGCTCTCTATTTCTCTCTTCCCACTATCACTCTTAAATTCACTCTGTGTCTCAAATGCTTACCTCAACAAGCTCCCCATTTTTTATCTCAATCCTCTTTCAAATAATTACATTAAAAACTCAACCTCCACCTACACCATTACTAATCACAACTCTTTCAATCACAAACACACAAACCACCCCCCCCCCCCCAAAAAAAAAAACTTGAGGGCAAAACCAATTCTCACTAGAGAATATGAAAACATATATAGAGAATTAGGGCCCGTTTGGTTTCCCCATCACTCAATTTTCTTATCTCAGTTTTCAAAACTCATATCTCAAACTCAAAACCCACAAATCATAACTCACCATCACTCAAAAACTTCAAAATTTTTGTTTTTTAACAAAACCAAGTCATATATCTCAACTTTTAAGTCCACCTTTTGTCAAAATGGTGGAGTCCACCAATCAGTTTTTTTCAACTGACTTCTTCCCTTACCCACGTGACTTACATGAGGAACATAAAATCCACACCCAAACCCAGTTTCATCACCACCACCAACAACAAACCCAGATTCCACTACCATCAACACCACCAACAGCCATACAAAAAATCCAAAAGAATGCACAAGAAACCCACAACCAAATCCCACATCACTGAAGAAGAAGAAGAAGAAGAAGAAGAAGAAGAAGAAGAACGCAAAGCAAAAAAAAAAAAAAAAAACGAAGCTAAAAAATGGAGCTTTGACCCAAAACAATGAAACGATGGCCTTTGCTGCTTCGGCCGTTGCTGCTGCTGCGACGGCGAACGCGAAGTACAAGTTGATGTCACCGGTTAAGCTTCCGATCTCGAGGTCCATGTGAATAGCAAACCCAAACCACAAACATATCAAACCCAAACTTCCGATCTGGGCTGAGCATGAACCGATCTGGTGGTTGCTGAGCTTAAACCGATCCGATGGTTCTGATCTTCAATTTTGCTTGAACCAATCTTCAATTTTCCAATCTGGTCTGAGCTTGAACCGATTTGGTGGTTGCTCGTGACGGTGATGACTGGTGTGGTGGTGGTGGCTTGTGGAGGTCCAATGAAGGGTTAGTGAAAAGAGAGAGCTCTAGGTAAAAGGAAAAAAAGAATGAAGAAGGAGAAGTGACAGAGAACGGGTGGAGAGAGAAAAAGAAAATAGTGGGAGAAGAAAGAGAGAGGATAAAGTAAGAGAGAGGTAACAAAATCAACACATGGACCCCACCGAGGTCAAAAATTTACACAACTGCCACTGAGTTATGTATCTCAGAAACTGAAAACACCAATTTGGTGTTTTCAGTTTTCATCACTCTCACTCAAAATTTTTGAGTTTGAGTGATGAAAACAAGATTAGGAATTCAAGCCAAAAAAAAAAAAGAATTATGTGGGTCTCACGATTTTTGATAACTCAGTTATGAGTTTTGGATCATATCACTCAAAACACTTCTAAACCAAACAGGCCCTTAGAGGCCCTAAGCCATGACCAAAGCACGTATCTTGGCAATATATTTACCCCCACTAGAGCTCCAGCAATGGCAATGCACACATTGTCTTTGAGGATTATGTGGTGTGCCAGTGACGTGGCACGGAGAGAGGAGGTGGTGGTGGTTTTGGAGGGAGCACATGCGGGCATGGGGCATGGGAGTGTGTTGCATTGTGTTTTTTTTTCATAATAAAATAAAAATACACGAAACTTGATATCTTGAAAGTAAAGTCTTATGTAAAAAAAAATTATAATTTTTAAAATTTTTTATTTATATTTTTTTATTTGCAATTTTGATACATTGATCCCTATTATTTTAGAGTTACATTCCTTAGTTTTAGGAATACTATTACCGAATTAAATCGGTTAGTTTTAGGAATAATTTGAAATATACTAGTCATAATTTTTCCTCTTACTACACAGCCTGTTTAAGTTTCAATCTCAAGTAAATTAGTATATAAGTCTAATCACTTAGCACATACGTATGGTGCACTTCTACATCTACAATAGCTACAATGTGTTACCAAAAAATATTGAAAGAAAAATAATTGATTGCAAAATAATATTATTTACTTAAGTTCATTATGTTAACAAAATAATCAAGTGAAGCCTACGTAACACAAAAGGGAGATACCTTTTGGGATGCCAATGGTAGAAATAGGCAGGATACAATGAAGTACTTAGATCAAAGATGCTGCATGATAAATTAATAAATTTAATGATCTATATTAGTGTCTGTTTGGCATTATCTTATAAGCTCAATTTTTAGTTTTTAGCTTTTTTTAGTTTCTATGTACAAATTTTTAAAACCTTACTTTTTTTTTCACATTTTCTTAGTTTTTCAAAAAATTTCAAGATACTACTTTAGCATACTTTTAGTAAAAAAAATTCAACAAAAACTAGATAAGCTTTCAGATAAGTATTCCTAAAACTTTCTAAAATCATGAAACTTTCTAAATCCTAATCCATAATATTATTCCTAAAACTAATGAATGTAATCTAAAATAATAGGGATCGATGCATCAAATTTGCTAATAGAAATTAATAAAAATAAATAAATAAAGAAAATTTACATAGTATTTTTTTTTAGGAAAAAAATTTACACAGTGCTTGACTTCCAAACATTGAGTACATTGTATTTTTATGGATCTGATTAATGTATACTTCAAAGTATACATTAATCATCCATTTTATGAAAGTTTTTATAAAAAAATTGAGAAATTTGTTAAAAAAATTTAATTACATTTTTATTTTTCATAAAAAGTTTTCTATAATAAATTACTAACCATACCAACATTTGATGTTGGGTGCATTGCCCCACATGAGTCCAGCCCACACTTTGTCTTGCCTCATTAAATGACTTTGTTGAAAAAATTGCCAAGAAGTCAGCAAAGTTAATTGAGCTTGGTAGAGAAGCTTTTCGATAAGAAGAATTGAATTCATCTTTTTCCTCTATAATTATGTCCAAAAGTCAAGCAACATTTATGAAGGGATGAGTGTTGCCTTGTGCGTGTCTTACAAGCTAGAGAAGAAAGAAAAAGATGAAGATATATAAATAAGGCCATTCGGCCATTTGGTGCACTTGAGAGAGAGTCCCGGAGAAAGTGAGGACTAGTGCGGTCTTAAATTACCGCATGAGTGAGAGCAAGTGAAGGAGAAGAGAAAAATACTGGGTGTAAGAGAAAATTGTGAAAGATATATAGTGAGGAAGAGAGTGAAAAGAAAATGAGAGTTTTTCTTTGATACAGTTGCATCATTAAATATTGTAATTTCTATTTAATATAATAAAATTATTCGGAGCTTGTCAATAGTTTTTTTCTTCAAAGAGAAATGGTTTTTACGTAGATCATTGTGTTCTTGTGTAGTTGTGCTTTTACTGTACTTGTTGAAATTTATTCATATTTATATATAAAATTTCCCAACATCTAAGTCATTCTATTTTATGATTTCATCTCCTATAATAATCTGTAGGTACCAATTTTCAATTAAAGCTTTATATCATTAAATGTGTGTTTCAATTAGTTCAACTGGTAAAGTATCTGATAGTTGAATAAGAGATATGGGGTTTTAATATCCACTTACATTAAAAACTGATTAGTTTCTTGGTTTAATGATAAAGAATTATCATTAGAAATGAACACTATAAGTAAAACTCTCTCTTTATTAAAAAAAAAAAAAAAAAAAACTCTACAATGAAAGCTTTACTTCGTATAGCAACTCCAAATGAGTACTAAATCTAAGATAGCAACAAAGTTACAAGGAAGGGGGAAGAAGATTAAGTAGTATTTAGTAGAGAAAAGCATAAGTATTATTTAAACTAACAAAATGCTCAAATAGAAGGATAGATAATTCATCATTCATGATAGAAATGCTACCGATTTCATAGTTTGCAAAAGGGGGTACCAGATGCAGCGGCTCCACAAACCACTCTCCATTCCAATGGAGGCCAAGTAACAGGCTTTGTAAGTTAAAGTCGGATCTTCCATTTACTCTGCAATATACAAATCACAATGTCAACTCTACTTAGAAGAGTGGGATTGTAACGATCATTCTAGCTACTTCATTCTCCATTTTTTGAAGGAATTAATTCTTAGGAAAAGCATTTTGTTTCCACCTAGATAAACAACACACTGTTGATATCTCTAGAAAACCAAAGCCATTGTTTAATAGCTATTTTGATTCAATCTCTTTTATACAAATTATAAATCGAAGATTTATTTACAATTAGGCATACTCCTTTAACTAGCTCTCTATTTCTCTCTTCCCACTATCACTCTTAAAATCACTATGTTTCTCAAATGCTCACCTCAACAAGCTCCCCATTTTTTCTGTCTATCCTCTTTCAAATAATCTATATGTTTCTATATGTCTAAAAGTTAAAGTGTAGCATTTATTGTTATTACATTTCTGTTAAGCCACTTCATCATTGCCACATTATTATTGCTTTTCATATTTATTTTTTACCTTTAATTTTTTTTTGACAATATTAAATATATAAATACATTGGCTTTACAAATCTATCTTAGACAGTTTTAACTTTACATATTCACCTGTTTTAATTTTGATGTTATAACTAAGTATTGCCTATACATATTCCTCTTAGACAGTTTTAACTTTACATATAATTTTGTCCATTTATCTTCCTTTGTTTTGACTTTTTTTATTTTCATCCTCTTACTATAAATTTGTCACTCTCTCCCATTTTATGCATTTTTTTTCCCACACAAAAAGGTTATTTCTTGCCCTCTCTCTCTTTTCTTTACTTTTTTTTTTCATTTTTTGTTGGATTTTTTTTACGAGGTTTGTACTCCCATTGTCTTATTATTGACTAATTTATATGTGTTACTTGATGCAAGTAATTTTTTTTATCAATTTATTTACAACACAAAATAGTTTTAATGTTGTTGACCAAATTTAGGGAAAAATCATATTATAATATGTCCATATTTTGTGATATCTTTTTCCTCAAAATTCGGATTAAGCTGAAATTTTGATAGCTGAAGTGAACTTTGATTCTCTACAACTTTGCCAGAAATAGCCTAATTTGAATTTTGAGTTCTACTAAGCCAAAAGTTCCTTGGAATTTGAATCTAAAATTTGTTACCTCATTAGCACGTTTTTGAAGTGTTTTCCAATTCTAAAACTGTTTTGAAATGAATTTTAGAGTTATTTTCATGATAAACCTCATACCAAAGTGATAGTTAGGATTTTTAAAATAATTATTTTTAATATAATTATCCTAGAAGCGTAATTATCTATGACCTTTAAATATTATTAGCTTAATTGTTTGGTGAAACTACAATATTGGTTCCTTAAGTTTACCCTGTATGTGCAGTTAGTCCCTCAAGTTTGAAGCGTGCACAATTAATCCCTCAAGTATTAAAAATGAGCAATATAAGTCATTTTACTAATTGCCATTAATAGTGTTACTTATATGGCTAATGGAACAATGACATGGCATTTTGTTTTAATAATATGGCATATTTTTAAAAATTACAACTAAAATTACACGTGAGAAACATTATTTACCAAATTAAAAAACTATTTCTACCAATTGTAAACACCCAGCCACTGCTTAAAAAAAAAAAAAAAAAACTCAGTAATCAATAATCATATTGTTCTAGTTTAATTATTTGATTGTTGATTATTGAGTTTGTGTTTTTAATTTTGAAATTTAATTACAACCATAATTGTACTATATGTCGTTTAATAGCAGTTAGTCAAAGGACTTATATTACTCATTTTAAAAATTTGAGGAACTAATTGCGCACACTTCAAACTTGAGGGACCAGTTGTACACACTAGATAAACTTGAGGGACCAATATTGTAGTTTCACCTAATTATTTTAATCCCAAGCAACAAATCTCACTTGAAGAAAAATACTTAACCAATCACAAAAATTCATTTAATTAATTTTAATCATTAACTAATCAAAATTAATTTCAATTAATCACACGTGATCGGCTTCACCCCATACAATGCATGCAAACCGTAAAAACTTGATCATATGATATCTTCCAATCCAACGGTTCGATTTAGGAATCGAGCATAACATCGCGACTATTAAAATCTCAAGATCATATTTATGATACGCAACGAATGAATTAATGCTTGTAACGCAACTCTAATTTTTTGGGTATATGAAATGGTCATTTTAACTATCTTTCAAAATTAAATTATGGCTGCAAAATTGAGTATCTACAGGAAGTTTCATTGATAAAGTGCAATGGATTAGAAGGTGTTTTTTAATGATGCATAGCTGCTGCTCCTGCACAATGCTAGATAGGTTTTTTCTGATCTACATAAAGCAGTACAATAACAGTTATTTATACTTGAAAGAGCCTTTTAGACTTCTATATACATATAATTGACTTAAGAACACTAACACTTTATCACCGCGGAATACTAACAGCCACCATCTAAAAATTTCTTTATTAAAATTACGAATTAATTTCTAACATTATGAACATACATATTCCCAAACCCAAGTCTTTCCATATTCCACCCAAAAACACAAAAACAACGGAAAAGAGAAAGATAAGATATAGAAATATCATCCCAAATATCAAATAGGCCCCCTCTCCATTTGGGTGCATACTCAGTAATCCTCTGCTCATTTCTCGATGCAAATGAAATTTTTTTTTCTCTAACTACTTCATTGTCAGTTGGCTGGACCAACTAGTGCCATTAGTAAGAGGCCAAATCTGTGCTTCTTCATCAACTCCAGAGACATACTCCTTTCTAAGGGGGCTTAAAATGTAACAAACAGCTGCTACTACTGAGGCAGCAGTTGCAACAGACAGACAGATAACGACACCCACAGCAGGTCGATTGGATCTTTTGTATCCCAAGCCAAGGCTGCTTAAGGCATACTGAGCAAAGAAACTAACATGAAGTAACACAACTACCACCATCATATGGGCCCATTCATTTGGCTTGTAAGTGCCATTCTTGCAGTATATAATTCTGAGTGCAGAGATGTCCTTAGGCTTCCATCTGCACAGAAGCACAAGGTGGTGGAACAACTCTGGGTGTTGATACAGACACATGAGAGTAAAAAGAGCATTGAGAATTTGATTATTGACCTCAGACCCGGTGTCTCTCTGTGACTCCTTTGGCAGGGCACCATTTAACATACCTGTCATAACGAGAAATAGGATTGTTCCTGAAACAGCAACACTGATTGTCCATAAAAAAACAACCATGTTTAAAGGGTTCTTGATCCATTCTTTACGGATTATTATCAGGGACTCCCAATTAATTTTCTTAGGTAGAACCCCACTGAAACGTTTTTGGAAACCTTGACTACTGGAAGAAGGTACAGATTGTGGAATTTCATCATTTTCCTCTGCAATATGCTGAACTTTAGCTGATGGGGAAGCCAAATTACTGGGAATAATTGATAACCTGCCCGTATTTACTCTTCTAGGATTTTCATCACTTAGCGGTCCCTTTCGGGATGTTGAAATTTGAAGAGCACCATTTCCATTGGCCGTATGAGCATATGGGGTCGAACTTGAGGCCAAGCCTTCTTGAACTTCCATTAAGTCTTCCCCATTACTAGTTGGAATCATTTTACAGATAAATTTGAGTTTTACGATTCTCTTGGATTTCAAAAGTTCTAAACCAAAAAGCCTACAAGCCACTGGGACGGTCTACACTGATTCCAATCCTAAATGATCCCAGAATGCTAAACCCCACTACTCCGATTTAGAAAACAGACAATGACATGTCAGATTGTCAACTTTTACCTAGAGTTGAAATTCCAGAATGCAAGCCTCATATCACTGTTTGTGAGTTTAATGTAGGTCCTGTGAAAAGAAGCTTATAAGATGGTAGTGTTTATCTTCTTCTTCTGTTTCTTTTTTCTTTTTTTATCAACAATATTATTATTATTACAGGTCACATGTCCAATATATTTTACTTTAGGAGATACCTCCCTTGAAACACCCTAGTTATAGGGAAAATACACGCATCAGAGGCATGCTATACCCCCTCTTAGTTACCATGTGTATATTCAATAAATAAAAAACAATCAATTTATTTTATATAGTATTTAGTTTTTATTTACACTACTATTTAAGGAATTTCTCCTGTTTGGTCTGGATATTTTTTTTTTTGTTCCACAATATCTCTACACTCTTATGTTTAAGTAGAAACAAAACTAAAGGATAGTGTAGGTGCCCGAGGACCAAGGATGAAGTTTAAGAGTCACAGTGTAGGGTGACAATGCCACAGGCCATGGGCTCGAAGAGGGGGTTGCTCGGGGAGGTGAAGAGATAAGTCAAAAATACTCTAAGGCGTACCAAGTGGGAATCAAAGATCATGGGGGGAGTTTTTAGTTTAGGGTAGCTTGTAGCCTCCGCATTGAATGTTCTGCATCTAACCTCCTGACCGCATTAAATAGTGGGCAACAATTTTATTAGTTGCATTAATAAGAAAATGACTTGAACAGTGCCAATCACAGCTAAGCAAACTCCTTTCACCACCTTCTTCAAATGGAAAAAGAGACAAGTGTCATAAGTTGAGGTTGATTAGGAAGGGATGGATGGACAAGATGTGAAGTAGGGGAGAGTATATAAGGAAAAGAAGGTTTTCAAAGAAAGGGGGTGGGACAAAAAAAAGAGATGATTGTAAAAAGATCAGAAAAGAGAAGAACTTGAATAGTACATGATGTGGTATGATAAAATACAACTCCAATTGTCCATGGAGATCGTCCAGAACGGGTCAAGACGAGGTAAACTGTCTCAGTATGCTCAAGACGAGGTAAACTGTCTCAGCGTGCTCAAGACGAGGTAAACTGTCTCAGCGTGCTCAAGACGAGGTAAACATCTCAGCATGCTCAAGACGAGGTAAACTGTCTCGACGTACTCAAGACGAGGTAAGCTGTCTTGGCGTGCTCAAGACGGGGTAAGCCGCCTCGAAGGCCTTAGGACGAGAAGTTATGGACGACACGTGAACACTTAGAAATTTATGAAAGTCTGAAACATCTCCTCATTGTACGAGTAACCTCCAGTGACCGTTACGCATAAAAATGGTAACTCCTAAACGGTTGAGAAAGTTATATTCGAAAAAGCGAACCTCCTCAAATCAAGGGGAGGTTACAAATCTGATAACCGCTCTTAAGACATTATATAAACGTTGGTTCAGACCAAGAAAAGGTACGAAAAATCATTCCTAAAAAATTGGAGCTTAAAAATATTTGAGAGGAAAAACTGACTTTACCATCGGAGGGTTATTGGCCGGCAACCCCGGTCACCTTTGATCACTTCTCTTTCTTTTTCAGGCTACCAAGGCAATCGTTGGCCCTATCGAACCCGAAGCATCCAGCCTACTGATTTTCTTCGCTTCATCAGTACATTTCTCTGTATAAATTTGGCCTCCTTGGGCAAGCTTATATTAATAAACTGATCTACACATTTTATAAAAGAAAGCCTTCCTCCCTTATTTTCATCCTCGAGCTAAACCCTCTCTTGTTATTTGATTCTCTCTCTAACAAATTTATTGATTTAGGCCTAAGTTGAACCTTGCTAGCTCACTATTTTAAGTGGACTTAGGCTGATAGAATTTTTGATCCTTACAATTGGAGCCGTCTATGGGAACAGCAAGGTGTTGTGGATTCAGCTTGAGTATCTATGGCTAACATAGGCCAGGATAGGGAGGAATCAGTTGGCTCACAAAGGGAAAACCAATTCGTTAACTTGGAGCGAAGGAGGGATAGGCCACATACTCCAAGTTTTATGGTGGAGTCTTATCATACTGAGCGGAGTCACTCAGAAACTAGGAGCCATATCTCACATGATCAGGAGACATGGAGGTTGCAGTAGGAGGTTGATTGCTTGCGTGTGATAACGCCTTAAAATGTATACTTGTTATATATTTATGTAAGCGTTATCTCCTTATTATTATGCTTAATTTGTATAATTAAGTCATAAATCGCATTAGTCCCTATTATTTATCTTTACATAATTTTTTGAATAAGATGCGATTCATTGTGTGTAATTTTTCACTTTCAGGAAATCATGTGAGAAAGATGAGTTTACAGGAATTTGTGAGAGAATGGAGGCCAAACTAGAATTAAGTGGAGCTAAAGGACCATGCTTAAGTGTCAAAAGAGGTGCAGCTGGAGTGCTTGGATTGTCTACCATGATTGGAAGCTTCAAATAAGGAAAAAAATCAAAGAGGTAGAATTTGAAAAGGAAAAATCTAATCTGAGCACCGATCGGTATTCTAGGCTTATCTCTCTCCTCAAAAATCCAATTGGCACAAGACTAGATGGGTTGGAACTGTGACTTAAATATCTACAACTTTTCAGTTTTAAGTTTTTCAAAATTCTTAATTTTTGAAGGCCAAAATTAACTCACAATTTACTACTATAAACCTAGATGGAAATTAAAATAGTAAAAGTTTTATTTTCTTTGGGACACTTAGACATTAGGGTTTTGAAGGGAGGCTATGGAGAACGAATTTTGGCAGAGAAAACTTTGTATTTTCCTTTCTCTAATGGCAACTTAAATTCTTTGCTAGGGCTAGGGTATATGTTTCTTCTATACAGTATGAATATTCAATGTGATTCTTTCTAAGATTTTATCAACAACATATTTTGTTGTTCAATTAGATTTCTTTTGATGTATCAGTTCGTCCATGGTTTCAATAAGTTCAATCATGTTTTTCTTATTGTTTAGATGAATTTCTAATAGTTTCAAATAGAAATTAGGTTTTAAAGTGAATGGGTTTTTTCTAAAAACTTTTCTAACCGCATTATTAATCGAGTTTATCATGCATTCTTGAATTGTCTCAGTTCAACAGAATCATAAGTTTTTAATTGTATAAGAACAATCAATTGAGAAATATATATTTTCTTAGATCACAAAGAATCTCATCTCGATATAGGGAAACACCCTGATGCCCTAGTATTTACATTATTGATTTTAATCGAATTTTATTATTATTCTTGTTAACAATCACCAAGCAAAAATACTTTCTTCTTCACCCAAATTTTTATTTAATTATATTTTCTTTGAATTTACCCTGCTCCTAATGGTTCGATGACGATACTCTGAGAATTATATTGCTATGATCTCCTACACTTGGGTGTGAGTAAGCAGCGTGCCAGGCTGAAACGTAGGGAGCGAGATAAGAGAAGTCCATCCTCCCCACCAAGCGATGGGTCTGGGGGAAGCAGGGATCGTTCTTATCGTCGTGGATCTAAAACTTCATCTAGTGAGTCCTTTTCAGCCTCTTCACACTAGAGTAAGTGGGAGAGGGGGGGTCATAAGCGTGAGAAAAGACCTTCTCACCATGGCATTAGGAACGATGCAATGAGTAAGGCCTTATAGCAGATTTCTAAATCACCATTCGTTAAGAGGATCAACAAGGTCAAACTTCCTCATCGGTTTTCTCAGTTGATGTTTGCCGTTTATAATGGAAGAACTGATCCTATAGAGCACGTCAGTCACTTTGATCAGAAGATGGCGGTCCATGCCAATAATAAGGCCCTTATGTGTAAGGTGTTCTCCTCTAGTCTCGGGCCCATGGCCATGCATTGGTTAGATGCTTTGGAGTCCAAGTTAGTGAGGTCTTTCAAGGAGCTAACGAGGGCATATGGTGCTAGATTCATAATATGCAATAGAGTCCCTAAGCCCTTGGACTTTTTGCTGCCTACGGCAATGAGGGAAGGAGAGACCCTCAAGACCTACTCAAATAGGTATTGGGAGACATATGATGAAATTGATGGAGACTTTGAGGATGTGATCATGAGGGCTTTTGAGGTTGGCCTCCCTCCCAAGCACAAGTTGAGGAAATCATTGACGATGAAGTCCGCCTTGAACATGCGCCAACTTATGGGACGGATAGATGAGTACAAGAAGGTGGAGGAGGACTAAATATAAGGAAAGGGTAAGGCTAAAATGTCCTCAGATAGGAGGGATTCTCGGGGATGGGGATATCAAGGTAATCGCCCCCGAAGGGAGTTTCCTAATCATCCATCATTTGAGAGAGCTCAGTTGGTCAACTCCTTGTTTAAGGAGCCTGTGTACCAAATACTAGAGGAAATTAAGGGTAAAGCTTGTTTTAAGTAGCCTAATAAGATGGGCAGGGACTCATCCAAAAGAAATCAAAGCCTCTATCACCATTACCATAAGGACAGAGGACATACCACCGAGGATTGCAGAACCCTACAAGACCACCTAAGCCAGTTGGTGAAGGCAGGGAAGCTCAACCGGTTTTTGCATCAGCCTGTAGAGCAGTTCAGTTATTTAGGGGCTGAGTTTAACCGAGGTAGCACTCCTCGGCCAGTGTTGGGTACTATCAATTTGATCTTTGCCAAGCCTGAAATGTGGGCCTGGGTATTCGAGTTATGTCTGTGGGTGAAGGTTGCGATCTGAAGTACAGTGCTTAATCTTCTTAGAGGGCCAGAGGGATGGTCACCCCTACCTTAGGTTTCTCTAAGGAAGATAAGGAGGGACCTTTCCAACCATATGATGACGCACTGGTGGTCACTATTAGGATTGGGGGTTATGACGTAAGGAGGGTTTTGGTTGATCAGAGAAGTGGTGTAGAAATAATGTACCCCGATTTGTACCGGGGGCTAAATTTGAAGCCTAAGGACTTGCAGAGGTATGATTCACCGTTGGTAGGTTTTGATGGCAGGATGATGGTCCCTCAAGAAATGATAAGGTTACCAGTACAAGCTAGGGATGAGGAGGTGCAGGTTAATTTCATTGTGGTAAAGACTTTTTCCCCTTACATAGCTATCCTAGCCTGACCCTGGCTTCACGCTATGGGTGCTATGTCCTCAACCTTGCATCTTAAGGTTAAGTATTCTACTCATGGGAGAGTGGGAGAATTAGTGGGTAGCCAGGCCACGGCTAGGCAGTGCTTAGTATCAGCAATGATGAGGCAGTCCTTGAATCCTGCTATGGTGGTTAAAGATCTAGTCTCCTAGCAACTAAGACCTCGTTTGGGAGGAGGAAATGGAATGGAAAGGAATGAAAAGAATAATTTTAGAATATTCTTTCTTTCCCTTGTTTATGAGTTTATTGGAAGGAATGGAAAGCTCATTCCCTTATTTGGGAGTTTAAGTGGGAGGGAATGAAATGGGTGGGAGGGAATGAAATGGGTAGGAGGGAACACTCATTCCTCTCTATTCTCTTAAAACCTCAAATTTTCATTCCCCCTGAAATTGGGAGGAATGAAAGGAAATGAAATTAGATTTAATGATTTTTTTACTAAAACTCTCAAAATACCCCTATATATTCAACCCTTTATTTTAAAATAGGAATCTAATAGTGATATTATCATAAAATGATTTTATTCCATTCCCTCCATTTTGCTCCAAAATAAGATTACTTACATTCCATTTATTTTTATTCTTTTGCATTCCTTTATTTTAAAATATCCAATTAAGGTTACTTAATTCCATTCTTTTCCATTTCTTTCCCTTACTTAAATACATTCTATTCATTTCCATTCCCTTATGATCATTCTATTACATTCCTTTATGAACTCCCAAATAGAGCCTAAGGGGCCCCTCAGGGGGGCAACAGATAGGGACATCTACAGAGTTGTTTGAGGATCTAAAGAGAGTGATCATAGGGCAAGATCAAGAACAATATTTCCATGTGGGATCCTAGTTGCCATCCTTGGAAAAAGCTTAGTTGGTGAAGTTTCTAGAGGCCAACATTGATGTATTCACTTGGAGTACTTATTATGTCCCAAGGGTTAACCCTGGATGTCATCAGCTGAACGTTAATCCCAAGGCTGTGTTGCGCAAATAGCCTTCTTGGTGCTCATCCAAGGATTATTAAGAGGCAATAAGGGTGGAAGTGAACAAGTTGAAGTAGGCTAGAGCTATTAAGGAGATCTTCTATCCTGAATGGTTGGTCAACATTGTGGTGGTTAAGAAGAAGAATAGGAAGTAGCGAGTCTGCATGGACTTCATTGATTTGAATAAAGTTTTTCTGAAAGACCCTTTCCCCATCCCTAGGATTGACCAGTTGGTAGATGCCACGGTAGGACATCCCCGCCCTTATCATTACTTGATCAGGAGAAAATGGCTTTTTGTGCTACTAATGGGAACTATCATTATCAGGTGATGCCTTTTGGCCTCAAGGATGCGGGATCCACGTATCAGGGAATGGTGACGCGAATGTTTGAATTACAGCTAGGAGGAAACGTGGAGGCATACATTGATGACATGATGGTGAAGAGCAGGAAGATCGGAGAGCATTTGGCTGACTTAGGGGAGATGTTCTCGGTCCTAAGGAAGCATAGACTACACTTGAATGCCTCTAAGTGTTCTTTTGGGGTCAGCTCGGGCAAGTTTTTAGGCTACATGATTACCCACCATGGGATTGAGGTCAACCCCAAGCAGATTAAGGCTATTAACAATTTACATCCCCCTCTAAATCCTAAGGAGGTGCAGAGGTTGACTGGGATGGTAGCTACGTTGAATAGATTTATCTCTAGGTAGGCAGATAGGTTTCGTCCCTTTTTCCAGTTTCTTCACAAGTGGAAGGATTTTCAGTAGACGGAGGGGTGTATAATGGCTTTTGAGGATCTTAAGTAATACTTGTCAAGTTGTCCAATACTTTCCAGGCCTGAGAGGGAGGAAGTGTTGTTCGCTTACCTAGCTGTCACGGACTATGCTGCTAGTCTTGTCTTGGTCAGAAGCGAGGATGGGGTCCAAAGGCCTATCTATTATATCTGTAAGTCATTACAGGAAGCTGAGACATGCTATTTACCTTTAGAGAAGGCAGTTTTGGCCATAGTGCATGCCACGAGGAAGTTTCTCCATTATTTTCAAGCTCACACTGTGGTAGTGCTCATCCAGCTTCCTTTGCAAGCTTTTTTAAGGAAATAGGACTATAGGCAGAATTGCTAAGTGGGGAACCGTGCTTGGAGCCTACGATGTCAAATACATGCCTCAGATTGCCATAAAGAGGCTAATTCTGGCAGACTTTGTGGCAGAGTTTACTGAAGGTACAATAGTGAAAGGAAGAAAAATGATTGGGGATGATGGTCGCTTCAGCCATCATCATCCTCCCTTGGGAGGTTTATGCGAATGGGGCATCTAGCTAAAAGGGAGCAGGGATTAGGATTGTGTTAATCACTCTTGAGAAGCTAGTAATGGAGAAATCGTTGCGGTTGGGTTTCTTGGCTACTAACAACGAGGCCGAGTACGAGGCTCTGTTGGCAGGAGTAGCAATGGTCAAGCAGTTAGGAGGAGATATGGTGGAATTGTATTCTGATTCTAGGTTGGTGGTAGGTCAAGTTAATGGAGAGTTTGAGGCTCGAGATAAGAGAATGTAGAGGTATCTTGCTAGGGTACAGTGTGTTCGGGCTCAATTTAAGAGCTTCGCATTAAAGCAAATCCCTAGGGGGCAAAACTCTCATGCAGATTCTTTAGCCATGCTGGCCACTTTTCTAGGGTTAGGTCTTCCTTGGGTTATGATTGTCGAGGAGATGAATAGCTCAAGTCTTACAAGGGTATCCTTGGATGGGGTTTATAGCCTCTATATGGGGACGAGCTAGATGGACCCCATAGTATCCTTTTTGAAGCAGGGAGTGTTGCTCGAGGACAAGTGTGAAGTAGAGAAGGTGCGTAGAAGTGCCCCTCGCTACTGGCTATCTAGAGACTAGAAGCTGTACAAGCGCTCTCACTCAAGGCCATATTTATTATGCGTGCACCCTGAGGCAGTGAAGCCTTTGTTGGGAGAAGGTATATGTGGAAGTCACACAGGGGGTAGATCTTTGGCTCATAGGGCCCTCACCCAAGGATATTGGTGGCCTAGCATGCAAAGAGCCTCCCAGGACTATGCAAAGAAGTGTGACCAATGTCAGAGGTATACCTTAAACATAATGTCAGAGGTATGCCCCAAACATTCATCAGCAAGGGGGAGTCCTGAATCCCATACCCAGCCCTTGGCCGTTCGCTTAGTAGGGCTTAGACATAGTGAGACCATCTCCTCGGGCTATAGGAAACCGAAGATAGCTACTCTTTGGCACAGACAATTTCACCAAGTGAGTGGAAGCTAAGTCACTAGCTAACATCAGGGACGTGGATGCTAAAAGGTTCATCTAAAAGAATATTGTCTCAAGGTTTGGAATCCCTCACACACTGATCTTAGATAATGGTCTTCAATTTGACAAGAAAGCCCTCCGAAGATTTGTGGAGAGTTAGGTATAAGGAACAGATATTCTACGCTTGCCTATCCTTAGTGGGTGGATGAATTGCCCCATATGTTGTGGACCTATCGCACCACACCCCAAAGATTAATGGGAAGGACTCCTTTTTTCAATGGCTTATGGGGCAGAGGCAGTAATTCCTCTTAAGTTTGGGTTCCTAACTTTGAGAACAGATTAGTTTAATGTTGAGGAGAATAGTTGCTTACTCCAGATAGCTTGGATGTGGCCAAAGAATGAAGAGAGATGGCAATGGTAAAAATGGCATATTACCAACAGAAACTTAAGCAAGGTTATGATAAGGGGATTAAGTCAAGGACTCTAGCATTGGGGAATCTAGTCTTGAGGAAAGTGATAGGAATAGCAAAGAACCCTACATGGGGAAAATTGAGTCATAACTGGGAAGGGCCATATAGGATCACTTCCATTGCAGGCATTGGGGCTTATTACTTAGAAGATCTAGATGAAAATGTAGTTCCTCGCCCTTGGAATGTAAACAATCTGTGACATTATTATTATTAATGTTATGAATTCTTTTACCACTTATATCTTTCTCAGTTGCATTTCATTGTGGATGTTTGGATGCAACAATCAATCTATGGAATATTCTAAGTGATAAAATACAACTCCAATTTGTCCATGGAGATCGTCCAGGACAGGCGACGTGCTTAAGACGAGGTAAGCTGTCTCGGCGTGCTCAAGACGAGGTAAGCTGTCTCGGCGTGCTCAAGACGAGGTAAGCTGTCTCGGCGTGCCCAAGACGAGGTAAGCTGTCTCGGCGTGCCCAAGACGAGGTAAGCTGTCCCGGCATGCCCAAGACGAGGTAAGCTGTCCCGGCGTGCTCAAGACGAGGTAAGCTGTCCCGGCGTGCTCAAGACGAGGTAAGCTGTCTCGGCGTGCCCAAGACGAGGTAAGCTGTCGCGGCGTGCCCAAGACGAGGTAAGCTGTCCCGGCGTGCCCAAGACGAGGTAAGCTGTCCCGGCGTGCCCAAGACGAGGTAAGCTGTCCCGGCGTGCCCAAGACGAGGTAAGCTATCCCGGCGTGCCCAAGACGAGGTAAGCTGTCCCGGCGTGCCCAAGACGAGGTAAGCTGTCTTGAAGGTCTCAAGACGTGAAATTATGAACGACACGTGAACACTTGCAAAATTTATAAAAGTCTAAAATGTCTCCGCATTGTACGAGTAACCTCCAAGTGACCGTTGCGCGCAAAAAGGATAACTCCTAAACAGTTGGAAGTTACATTCAAATACAAACCTCCTCAATTCTAGGGGAGGTTACAAATCCAATAACCGCTCTTAAGACACTATATAAACACTGGTTCAGACAAGGAAAAGGTACGTGAAATCATTCCTGAAAAATTGGAACTTGAAAATATCTGAGAGAAAAACTGACTTTGTCATCGGAGGGTTATTGGCCGGCAACCCCGGTCACCTTTGATCACTTCTCTTTCTTTTTCAGGATGCCGAGGCATTCGCTAGCCCTATCGAACCCGAAGCATCCAGCCTACTGATTTTCTTCGCATCATCAGTTGGCGCCGTCTGTGGGAAATGGCTTGAAGAAAACAAATTTCGGTTTTGTTTCGTTCTTTTGATCATTCTTTGTTCCTAGACAAAAGGCTGAATGGTTCGGACAAGATCAAGGGCTACCAGCCCAGGCCACCAGGGAAGTAGGGATGCTTCCAGTAATCCCTACCGCGATCGCCAGTCAGCGCCTGCCGCACAGCCGTCGTCCCTTCAACAAATGCAGTCTATGGCCGCTGCTATGGCGGAACTGACCCGTCAAAATCAAGAGTTGAATCGGGAGATCAACATGAGGAGGCAGCACCATGAAGGACATGTAGAAGGACGACCACAGGGTCAGAAAGGTAGAGGAGAAAATGCTGAGTCCGAGGACCAGACAAGGGGTACTACTTCAAGGAGGGTGCCACATTTGGAGAAAGAGATGGATCAGATGAGAAAGGCCATGGAAGAAATGAAGGAGAATATGAGGCGGACGAACCCCGTGGAGGACTTAGTTCACCGTACGGATTCTCCATTCACGGCTTCCATCAACAGTCATCCCCTACCCCCTAAATTCAAGATGCCTTCCTTAGATTCATACGATGGAAACCGCGATCCGTGTGACCATATTGCTACCTTCAAGACAACCATGCATCTTCAGGGAGTTCCAGATGAGATTATGTGCAGAGCATTCCCTACCACGCTGAAGGGGCCAGCGAGGGTGTGGTTTAGCAAAATACCCCCGAACTCTGTTGGATCATTCGAAGAATTGAGTAAAATGTTCGTTAATAACTTCATTGGAGGACAGCGCCACAAGCGTTCTTCTTCTAGTTTATTAACGATTGAGCAAGGGGAAAATGAGAGTTTGAGATCCTTCATTACCCGTTTCAACAGGGAGGCCTTGACAGTGGATGAGATGGACGATAAGTTGCTGTTGGCTGCTTTCCATAATGGGGTTAATTCTGACTTGTTCATTCACAAATTGTATGAGCAGGAACCTCAGACCATGGCTGAACTCGTCCATTCAGCCCAAAATTTCATGAACGCCGAGGACGCAATAATAGCCAAGAAGAGGAAAAGGTCAGAACGTTCGGAGGCTGGTCACCAACGACATTCAGATCAAGCTCCTCGTCCTAAGAAGGCCCAGGTAGGTGATAAAAGGGATAGGGAAGGTAAAAAGGCAAGTACATCCTCAAGGAGTCAACAGTACACCCCCTTGAATATCCCGCTAGAGCAAGTCCTTATGCAAATCAAGGACGAACCATCCTTAAAGTGGCCGGAGAAAATGAAGGGAGACCCTAACAAGCGCAACAAGAACAAGTATTGTCGTTTTCACAGGGACCATGGGCACGACACGGACGAGTGTTTTGATCTAAAGCAGCAGGTAGAGAATCTCATCAGGCAGGGAAAGTTGAGGAATTTCCTTGGACGAGACCACAAAGACGAGAAGCTGAAAGCCAAGGTGGAAGAGTCCTCACGACCCCCGCTAGGAGAAATAAGAGTTATTGTAGGAGGAACCTCAACAGTGCACTCATGTAAATCAAGGAAGACATACCTGAAGGTGGTGCAAAACGTCCAGCTGTCAGGACGATCTCCAAGGACGATGGAAGCTGACGAGCAAGCAATCACGTTCACGGACGAGGATGCTGGAAGAATTCACCAACCCCATGACGATGCAATTGTCATTACCTTACTTATTGCCGACTATACGACCAGAAGGGTGTTGGTAGATAATGGAAGCTCGGCGGACATTCTTTATTACCCTGCGTTCCAACAAATGAGGCTAGGACGAGATCAGCTTCGCCCAGTGAGTTCGCCCCTGGTAGGATTCGGAGGAATGAAAGTGCAACCAGTGGGCAGTGTCACACTGCCCGTAGTGATTGGAACGTATCCGCAGCAGATAACCAGAGAGGTAAACTTCCTCGTGGTCGATTGTTCATCGTCGTATAACGCTATTATTGGAAGGCCCACTTTGAATAGTTGGAAGGCGGTAACCTCCACCTACCATTTGTCCATCAAGTTCCCAACTGAGCATGGTGTAGGTCAAGTGCAAGGAGATCAACTGGCTGCTAGGGAATGTTACCTGGCCATGTTGGCTATGGACGAGAATTTACAGACGATGGTCATAGACGATGGAAGAACTACAGCGGAGCCTGTGGAGGTGTTAGAAGATATTCCCTTAGACGATAGTAAGGCTGGTAAGTTTACTAGAATAGGGGCGAGCATGGAAGAAGAAGCGAAGAATGCGTTGGTCCAGTTTTTGAAAAGAAGCATTGACGTCTTCGCATGGAACCATGAAGACATGCCTGGCATTGATCCAAGTGTCATTACCCATCGTCTGAATGTAAGCCCCTCGTCCAAACCCATACGTCAGAAGAAGAGGGTATTTGCTCCTGAGCGAGACAACGCCATCAAAGAAGAAGTACAGAAGTTGCTTGCGGCGGAGTTCATTAGGGAAGTGTACTACCCGGACTGGTTGGCGAATGTAGTCATGGTAAAGAAGGCCAATGGTAAGTGGCGAATGTGTGTAGACTTTACTGACTTAAACAAAGCTTGCCCGAAGGACAGTTATCCGCTCCCACGCATCGATCAGCTGGTAGACTCGACGGCTGGTCACAGGTTGCTAAGCTTCATGGACGCCTTTTCAGGCTACAACCAAATCAAGATGGACGAGGCAGACCAAGAGAAGACTTCATTTGTCACCAGCCAAGGCTTGTTTTGCTACAAGGTAATGCCTTTCGGTCTGAAGAACGCAGGGGCAACTTACCAAAGGCTGGTGAACCAAATGTTTCGTCCTCAAATTGGCAGAAACGTGGAAGTCTATGTTGATGATATGCTGGTAAAGAGTTTGGACGAGGGAAAGCACTTAGACGACCTTCAAGAGACCTTCGACACACTGCGACGGTACAACATGAAACTTAATCCAAGTAAGTGTGCCTTTGGGGTTTCATCGGGGAAGTTCTTGGGTTTCATGGTTTCACATAGAGGTATTGAAGCCAATCCAGATAAGATCCAAGCGATACTCAGCATGGAACCACCGAAAAACATTAGAGAAGTACAGTCCCTGACTGGACGAGTTGCCGCCCTCAACAGATTTTTGTCGAAAGCTACCGACAAGTGTTTACCGTTCTTTAAAGTCCTCAGGAAGGCGTTCGAATGGACGGACGAGTGTCAAAGGGCTTTCCAAGATTTGAAGACTTACCTCACCAAGGCACCATTGCTGAGCCCATCCGTACCTGGCAAAGAGCTCTATTTGTATTTGGCGGTATCCCCGCATGCCATAAGTTCCGCGCTGGTCAGAGAAGAAAAACGAGTGCAGAAACCAGTATACTATACTAGTCGAGCACTTAGAGGAGCGGAGGGACGGTATCCGATGATGGAAAAGTTAGCATTTGCCTTGGTTACGGCTTCAAGGAAGCTGAGACACTACTTCCAAGCTCACATTATTATTGTCTTGACCGATCACCCCCTAAAGAAGGCGATGAGCAAGTTGGAAGCTGCAGGACGGCTAGTCCAATGGGCGGTGGAACTTAGTGAATTTGATGTCAAGTATCAACCAAGAAATGCAGTCAAGGCGCAGGCGTTGGCGGACTTCATCGCGGAGTTTACTCCAAGCCAAGACGAGCTGGTCAAGGACGAGCGAACAAGAAGGTGGGTTATCAGCGTGGATGGATCATCTACGATGTATGCAGGAGGGATTGGGGTCATACTCCAGTCCCCAGAGGGTGATAAGTTAGAGTATGCAGCCCGCCTACAGTACCAAACAACCAACAATGAAGCTGAATATGAAGCACTTCTCAAAGGGCTGGAATTGGCTAAGTCCTTGGGAGCGGAGTCAGTAATAGTCAGAGGTGATTCTCAGCTAGTAATCAGCCAGGTGAATGGAATGTGTGATGCCAAGGAAGAACGAATGAAGAAATACCTCAGCAAAGTGAGAAGGATCGTACAAAAGTTTTCAGAAGTGAGTTTTATTCAACTCCCGAGGGAAGAAAACATGGAAGCAGATGCGCTGGCGCGAGCAGCGTCGGCGGGTGGAGTCATGGACGAGTATGGCAAAGTCCAATACATGCCGAGCATAGACCTCCCGGAAATACAGCAAATTGGAGGAGAAGAAAATTGGATGAGTCCAATTATACTCTATCTACAAGATGGGAAGCTTCCAGAAGACAAGAACGAAGCTAGGAAACTTAGGGTTAGGGCTGCAAAGTACGTCCTTATAAATGAAGTACTTTACAAGCGAGGCTTATCTCAACCCTACTGAGAGGTGCCTGGCTCCAGATGAAGCAAATTATGTTTTGAGGGAGGTACATGAAGGAGCATGTGGAAATCACTCGGGGGCAAGGTCCCTCGTCCATAAGGTCATTCGTGCCGGCTACTATTGGCCCACAGTTCAGGCAGATGCCAAGGCTTATGTCAAGGTGTGCGACCAATGCCAACGCTACAGCAATGTCCCTAGGCAACCGTCGGAGTATCAGACCCCGATGATGGCCCCGTGGCCCTTTGCACAATGGGGACTGGATATCCTAGGTCCTTTCCCTCCGGGTACCAGACAAATGAAGTTTTTGGTCGTAGGGATTGACTATTTTACTAAGTGGGTGGAGGCTGAACCTCTTGCAAAAATTACACAACAAAACGTTAAAAATTTTGTTTGGAAGAATATTTTGTGTAGGTTCGGAGTACCGAGGGTGCTAGTATCGGACAATGGATGGCAGTTTGACAACGCACCATTTAGGGACTTCTGTGAGTATTTTGGAATCAGAAATCATTACTCCTCACCCTCCCACCCACAGGCAAACAGACAAGCAGAGGTAGCAAACCGATCCTTGCTGAAAATCATCAAGACTCGGCTAGAGGGGGCAAAGGGGATATGGCCAAATGAGTTACCAGGCGTTCTTTGGGCCTACAGAACTACTGTGAGAACCCCGACAGGAGAAACCCCCTTCAAGTTAGCCTATGGAAGTGAAGCGGTCATACCAGCGGAAGTTCATATGGCTAACCATCGAGTGATGAAGTATCAAGAGAAGGAAAATGAAGAACTACTTCGTCTTGACCTTGACCTTATTGATGAGGTAAGGATGGATGCGGAGCAGAGGACAGCAAGGTACAAGAACCTTATGGCCAGACAGCATGATGCCATGGTAAAACCCAGGCGCTTCAGCATAGGGGACCTCGTTCTTAAGAGAGTATCCTTGGCGACTAGGAACCCAGCTCATGGAAAATTGGGACCCAATTGGGAAGGACCATACAGGGTAGTAAACTGCAAAAGGCAAGGGTCGTATTACTTAGAAGCTTTGGACGGACGAAAGCTGGAACACCCTTGGAACGTGGAGCACCTGAGAAGGTACTATCAATGAGCTTGGACGAGGTTAATCAAAGATGAAGTTTCTATCATGGACGACCCTACTACTATGTTTAATATCTACTAGTGTTCCTACTACTGCTATGGTGTGTACTAAGAATAAAGGTGCATTAGTTCTTAAACATTTGCACCGTCTACAGACAAGTTTGTTAAAGACAAGGTTGTGTATTTTAAGTACTTTCATAATGCACTAGCTTCCAAGCAGGTGCTATGTTTGTGAACAATGCTTATATAATATGGTTTGGATTTTAAGTGTATTTTATGCGTAAAATCTAAGTTCCATTGTCAAACCCACGAAGGGGGCTAAAATCTAAAGACGAATGAAAAATCCTTGGACGCAGGGATGAAACGTTCACAGACTTTCCTCAAAACGAGGATAAAGTGCAAAAGCTAAAGAAACAAAAAATTGATACAAGTCCATGGACGAGCATCTGACTCAAACAGATACTCTAGGACGACTCAAATGCTAGCAAACGTCAAAGGCCAAAGAAAGGCTTACAGACGAGGCAAATAAGCCAAAACCTATGGACGAGGAAAATAAGCCAAAACCTATGGACGAGGCAATAGGTCAGACCTATGAACGAAAGGTGATCACCAACTCGTCTATGGGAGAACCAAATGATAGAACAATATCCATAAGCAAAATATATGGACGACCCTTTAATACTTAGGATTATACAAGTTTCTATCACAACAAAAACAAAGTACGTCCATACACAAATAAGTAATGAATAAAAATAAACATTCATTAAATTAAGATAAAAGGGTAGACGTCCATCGTCCAAAAAACCCTTACAAATAAAGCCTTAAAGGCAATTGTTAATACACTCGTCTATAACACTCTAGACGAGGCTATTGTACTCAAATACATTTTAATAAATAAAAAAAAAAAAAAAAAAAAAAGAAGAAGAAGAATTACATCAGAAACAACAAAAATCTTAGACGGCTGGGGGGTCGGCGTTTGGCTCGTCTTGAGGTGGCAAGGTGGTGGCATCATCGTCCACGTTGACGTCTTCTGAGCTAGTCTGGACGAGAGAACTTGTAGACGCCCCTCCAAGGTTAAGCTTGATTGAGCTGAAGTTCACTTCAGGGAATTTGTCCATTGCGTCCATCCTGAAGTCCTCAAAGCCAGCTGCATAGTTGGCGTCCATTGAATCAGTAAATTCTTTGGACGCCTTGAACTCCGCAACGGCGTCTCCTTTGGCTTTCTCCAGAAGGACGTCCAACTCTTCATTCCTCTTTTCAAGAAAGATCAGACGAGCGTCCTTCTCCAGGAATTCAGCCTCCAGCTTAGCGACACGCTTCTTCAAGTTCTCTGCCTCGTCCTTGGACTTAGCGGCCACCTCTGCCCACCTCTTGGTCTCGTCCCTCCCTTTCTAGACAGTTTTCTCCAGCAGCACTCTCGTCTTGTCCAGCTCAGTTGCCTGCCTAGACGCTGCAACAAACTTGGACATTGCCTGCATTGTACAAAACTTCATTAGAATGGTTGTATAAACTGATTACAAGACGAGACATATATAAGAGTTACATACCTTAAAAAGGTCATGAACGCCGGAGCGCTCAAATTCCTTCAACGACATGTTGTAGCATGCCGTTATGTCCTCGTCCGTCACAGCCTTCTCAAATTTCTCCCAAGCCAAGTTCTCGTCCTCAAGAAGATTATGAGGAACTTGGATGGAAGTTTGAGTTGAGGATGGGACTATGGACGGGATGGGCGGAGAGAGCTCTGGTTCAACGTCCAAAATTTGGACAGAAGGGCTAGGAGGGACGAGAGGGCCACGTTCCTTGGCTTGGACGTCTTGAGACTTGGACGACTTGAGCCTCGCCTTTTTCTCCTTGCGCCTACTTGGGAGATTTCCCAAGTCCACGCCAAGAGAAAGGCTCTTCCTCTTCTCGCCAGAAGCTGGACGAGGGTTGGATTTCGCCCCAGGCCTAGTCTCCTCGTCCAAAGCCTCCTTGCCTTTGTTCTGTTTCATTGTAGCCATTCCTGCAAATAAAGACGTCAGTGTACAAAAAAAAAAAAAAAAAAAAAAAAAAAAAAAAAAAAGAAGAAGGACGAGAGTAAGGACGACTTACGTCTTCTTATAGTAACCTCGTGGGCAATCGCTTCGTCCGAAGGATCAGGACCTAGGCCCCAAGTAGCAAGACGCCTTAGGGTCACCAAAAAGTGGAACGTCCTGTCACTGTAGAGACGAGCTTTTTGGACTCGTTCCAATTGGAGCGTATCCAAATGAGGTCGTCTAACACCTTCAAAAACAAAACAAACAAAAACACGTTAGACGACCATTTATCAAAGACGAATGAAATAAATATAAAAGAAGTGCATACCTTCAGGACGAAGGTTCCCTATCTCTCCTGTGTAAGGAGGAAATGAATCTTGGGCAATGTCACTAGGACGACCAGCCCAGCAACCAGAGACGAAGAAAAACTCCGTCTTCCAGTTTCTGTCTGACGTGACTAGTGACTTAATCAGCCTACAATCTGCCCCTCTGGCTGTAAATTGATAAAAGCCAAGGGACTGGTTAATTTCTGAGGGTTTATAACAATAGAGGAACTCGTCCACGGAAAGAGGATGGTTCCCCTCAAAAACCTCCCTCCACAAAACTTGCATGGCTACTATTAGACGCCAAGCATTGGGGTTAAGTTGGCATATGGCTATACCTAACCTAGAAAGCAACTCCCTAGCGAAGGCATTTAGAGGCAACCTCAAACCCCCTAGGAGGTAAGCCTCATAAATACCAACGCCAAAACGGGGTTGACAACACCACTCCCCACGGACGGGTAGCCTAGGGTTTAAGCTATCAGGGATTTGGTACCTAACCTTGAGAAGATCTAATTTCCACTCCTCTGTCTTAGAACCAACCCCTATAGCACAAGTATAAACAACCTCCTCCTCCTCGTCTTGAGTAGAAGACGAGGGAGCACTTGTGCCAGCCATGGAACCAGACTTAACCCTCGTCCTATGTTGTTCCCTAAACACCTCGGGAGGAACCCCTGGGACACCAGACGTGCACTCGTCTGTAGTGTTCCCATCGCTACTACTGTTGCTACTCCTAGAACTATCGCTAGAGCCACTAAAGCTACTAGGGTCCTGATACTCGTCTATAGCTTTGGCAATGCTATCGCTAGACGAGGAAAGGACTACCTCAGACATTTTTAAGAAAGAAGCTTAAAATATAAGGACGAGGATTGAAGAGAATACCTGGAACTAGACGAGGGGAGACTAACTGACGCAGGAAACTTCTAGACGAGGCGCTAAGACGAGGTAGGTCGAAGAAGAAAATTCGAGAAAATGAGGAGGGCAGTGGAGGAATTCAACTATTTATAGGCATTGACCCCAGTACACGAAGCGACGCGACCAGCCAAAAAGCGACAAATGGCACGTCCCTCGAAAAACGAGCTGACATGATTGGTCTCCAGTTAAATCATGACAAGTGGCACCTACGACAGCTGGCATAAGGACACCTGTCCAAATAACGACGTTAGTGAATGTGAATCCTAGACGACCCATGGACAAGGGGGCAACTGATGTGGCATGATAAAATACAACTCCAATTTGTCCATGGAGATCGTCCAGGACAGGCGACGTGCTCAAGACGAGGTAAGCTGTCTCGGCGTGCTCAAGACGAGGTAAGCTGTCTCGGCGTGCTCAAGACGAGGTAAGCTGTCTCGGCGTGCCCAAGACGAGGTAAGCTGTCTCGGCGTGCCCAAGACGAGGTAAGCTGTCTCGGCGTGCCCAAGACGAGGTAAGCTGTCTCGGCGTGCCCAAGACGAGGTAAGCTGTCTCGGCGTGCCCAAGACGAGGTAAGCTGTCCCGGTGTGCCCAAGACGAGGTAAGCTGTCCCGGCGTGCCCAAGACGAGGTAAGCTGTCCCGGCGTGCCCAAGACGAGGTAAGCTGTCCCGGCGTGCTCAAGACGAGGTAAGCTGTCTCGGCGTGCCCAAGACGAGGTAAGCTGTCTCGGCGTGCCCAAGACGAGGTAAGCTGTCTCGGCGTGCCCAAGACGAGGTAAGCTGTCTCGGCGTGCCCAAGACGAGGTAAGCTGTCTTGAAGGTCTCAAGACGAGAAATTATGAACGACACGTGAACACTTGCAAAATTTATAAAAGTCTAAAATGTCTCCGCATTATACGAGTAACCTCCAAGTGACCGTTGCGCGCAAAAAGGATAACTCCTAAACAGTTGGAAGTTACATTCAAATACAAACCTCCTCAATTCTAGGGGAGGTTACAAATCCAATAACCGCTCTTAAGACACTATATAAACACTGGTTCAGACAAGGAAAAGGTACGTGAAATCATTCCTGAAAAATTGGAACTTGAAAATATCTGAGAGAAAAACTGACTTTGTCATCGGAGGGTTATTGGCCGGCAACCCCGGTCACTTTTGATCACTTCTCTTTCTTTTTCAGGCTGCCGAGGCATTCGCTAGCCCTATCGAACCCGAAGCATCCAGCCTACTGATTTTCTTCGCATCATCACTAAGTATTAAACAGAACATAGGCCTTGTCTAACTCCTCGGGTCATAAGCCTAAGGTAAATTAATATTGCATGAAATATTCTAAGTGTTAAACAGAACCTAAGCCTTATCTGACTTCTCAGGTCACAAGCCTAGGGTATATTAACATTGCATGAAATATTCTAAGTATTAAATAGAACCTAGGCCTTGTCTGACTAACATTGTTTGAAAAAATCTAAGTGGTAAGCAAAACCTAGACCTTGTCTGACTCTTCGGGTCATAAGCCTAGGGTAAATTAACATTGCATGAAATATTCTAAGTTTTAAACAGAACCTAGGTTGTCTGACTCCTCGGGTCACAAGCTTAGGGTAAATTAACATTGTATCAAATATTCTAAATGTTAAACAGAACCTAGGCCTTGTCTGACTCCTCAAGTCACAAGCCTAGGGTAAATTAACATTATTTGAAAAACTCTAAGTGTTAAGCAAAACCTAGACCTTGCTTGGTTCCTTGGTTCCTTGAGTGTTTCCTAAGGTTTCAGGATCCACACTAATGGATCTGCTATGAGTTACCAAGTCCAATTTGCAACCATTGTTAGTTGGAATTTCTCCTAAGTCCCATGAGTCATTCTATTAATTTTGTTACAACTCACTCCAGCTTAGAGATATTTGGTGAATAAACTACAAGTTAATGTGATGAAGTTGATATAAAAGAGGTACAAGAGTGCAAGACATAAGCTGAAAAATATAAATCACGCAATTAAAGGTGTATGAGATAAGGCATAAATTCTACTTTATTAATGTTTGAAACTTTGAGTACAAAAAAAGAATAAGAAAAAAATGGGGCCTATTACATTGGAGCCTAATTACAAAATGACTATCTGTCTCTTGGCCCAAGGTGGAGTTATGCTGACATTTCTTTCCTTTTTCCCTTCTTCTCCAAGTCTTTATCTTTCTTCTTCTTTTTCTGTTGGACTGCCTCTGTTGTTTCCTCCTTCTCTATATCCACCACTTGGGTCTCTTGGGGTTGCTCTTGCTCCTAGTTTTGGAAAGGAATAGCAAAAGGAGCAGAGGAAGGGGAAACGGAGCTAGGATCAGCTTGAGGCTGAAGAGGAGTAGGCGCCAAGCGTAAGGCTGGGGGATAGTACACCTTCTCAGGAGCCCTAAGCTCTGATTCAGTGCCAACCTCAACAGCACTCAGGGCTTGGCCCCACACTTCTAGACAGAACGCCCGAGTGACATTCCTGAGTTGGGCAGTAAGGCTTTCAACGGCCGTAGTCATGCCCGTGTCATAGGCCGCTTGCTCGGTTTAAGATATCTCTACCTCTATAGCCTTCAGTTGTTTCTTTTTCTACTCTAGCTCCACCATGGTCAGAGCCATTTTATTTTCAACCTTTCTCTAGGCCTCCAATGCTTCAACAGCTTGCTTTTCAAAACTTTTAAAGGCCAACTCAGCATTCTTCTAAGCCTTTTCCACCTCGAACAGCTAGGCAAGAGTTTCGTTCAACTTCTTGTCCGCCTCTGCGTAGGCTTTTTCAGCAACCTCTAGCTTATTTTTGACCTTTCTAGCCAAGTCCAAAAAGTGGTCTACCCATTCTTCAGCCATAAAGGCAGCTTGGATAGACTACAAAAAGAAACAAAATAAGTGTCAGTTAAGGTTTATATAATTTAATATGACAGGCTAAGGAAAGTAATTAAATACCTTCGCTAAGTCCTGCTTCAAGGACAGGAAGACCTCATGCTTCTTGGAAGGACCTTAGCTCCGTCATGTCTTCTGGCAGGCATAAGGCCTTCTCCAAACACTCAGCCATCAGGCTTGAGCTTCCCTTTTTGGGGGGTCCCTCAGATTGGCATCATCAAGTACTGGGTTGCCAAAGCTAAAGGTAAAAAGAGGCCTCCAGATAGAAGGCTTCTTATGCTGGTCTCCCCCAAGGTCTTTGGTAGTCCTTGTGAAGGAGGACTTCTTTTGTTGACCCCTCCCTGTCTAAGCTTTTTTGGAGAGGGGTTGGTGGGAAGATTCAGTAACCTCCCCCTCCTCGACACCCTCTGTGCCTTTGCCTCCTTGGGCTCTTTTTCTTTTCCTATCCTCAGCTTCAACGGATGAGGTGCGCATTGTGACAGGAGTAGGTGGTCGGCACACCACCGCCACGGCTGGGATGTTACCCCCAATATGGGCATTAAGCAGGGCTATAAGATCAGGCATTTTCTGTTCATATCCTATGCCTTCTGGGATGTTTGTGGCCTCTTGATTGACACTGACTTGTGTGGGTTGTAGGCATCTACGTGAAGTGCTGGGAGTGTTTAACGGGTCTTCTTGTCGATAGAATATCTCGAAGTCCTTGTCTTTGACTTCCTAGGGTCCAGGCTCGGGTATGGACTCCTTGGCCTCGTCGTCCAATGGGATGAGGGCTCTTGTGAGTAGAGGAGCTTGGCAGCTAGTGGTGCTAGTAATTGGGCAACCTGAGTTCTAGCGGGAGGAGGTTCGATTAGCAGAAAGCTTGGGACGGCAATGTTTATTAGAGCCAACCGAGGGTCCCTGGCTTTAATAACATTCTTCGGGCTCTGGAAACACTTAGTGGAAGGTTTGTATCCTAAGATGATGTGGGCAGCCCGGAGTTGACCGTCCTTGTGCTGAAAAATCTCAGACCTAAGGATCCGATTTAGGTCTGTGAAGTTAACCAAGTGCTTAATAGGAGCAGTGTGCTATTCGTCTGCCGAGGAAAATAGTAAGAGTCATGAGTAAAAAAACAAGCGTCGAGAAAAAGAAAGTTTGCATGCTAATGAACTCAAGTAATATCCTAAGTGCATCTATGGTCCTCGAGAACTCTACCTGGTCCCCCTTCTTGGGTAGGACAATGTAGTCCATCGTGCTAGTCTCTCGAGACGATGAGGAATTCCTCGTCCATACCCTTGCTTGAGTCAGGTAGGCAGTTGATGTAATACTTCATTTTTTTCCCATTTTTGGCAGTTGTATACCCAATTTACATCATGCCAGGTGAGGTTGGTCTCCATTTTCCTATTTAGCATATCTACGCACCCAAGGACCCTAAATACATTTAGGGAGCATTGTGTAGGGGTCAACCTATAGTCTATTAGGTAGTCCTTAGAAACCCTTCCCATAGGAAGTTCTATCTCGACTTCAATGAAGGCGATCATAGGAATGACCCTAGATTCAGGAGGTCTGTTCAAGACCAACCATTCACTGTATTCACAGTGTCGGATTTCAATGTTGTTGGGAATCCTATATTGTGCCTTAAAGACAGCCATAGCCTCAGAAGTGTCCACTAACTTATTGTATCTACCCATGGATTTTGATAGTATGAAAAAGTATACTTGCACGAAAAAGAAACGTGAAGATGAACACACCTACAAGTAAAGGGAAGAATTTTCCTCAGGAGCTTGCTTCAATTTAGATTGCCAGAATGCGTAAATAAGCTCCAGCCAGCCCCAGGTCCTCCTTTTATAGAAGTAAAAATTAGGCGGTAAATTTCCCACTCATAAATAAGGGAAGATAGGACCGTATGATCCTGATCAAGTCATAGAACGTGAGGAGACAAACAGCCGCCTGATGCCATAAATGTGGGATCGTGGATTCCTAAGCGTTAGGATTGTGCTAGGAGTAGGTGAAAGGATGTTACCACATGGAAATGCGCATGACATGTTTATAGTTAGCTCGTGTAACTAAAACTTTGCTTTTACCCCAGGGTTAATAGCAAAATTTTTAGGGGGCTATTGTGGGTGCTCAAGGACTGATGATGAAGTTTAAAAGTCGTAATGTAGGGTGACAATGCCACAGGCCAAGGGCTTGAAGAGGAGGGTTGCTCGGGGAGGTGAAGAGATAAGTCAAAGTACTCTGAGGCATACCAAGTGGGAATAAAAGATCATGGGGGAAGTTTCTAGTTTGGGGTAGCCTGTAGCCTTCGCATTAAATGCTCTGCATCTAAGCTCCTAGCCACATTAAATGGTAGGCAATAGCTTTATCAATTGCATTAATAAGGAAGTGACCTGAATAGTGCCAATCACAGCTAAGTAGACTCCTTCCACCACCTTCTTCAAATGGAAGAAGAGACAAGTGCCATGAGGGGAGGCTGGTTAGGAAGAGAGGGATGGCTAAGATGTGCAGCAAGGGAGAGTATATAAGGAAAAGAAGGTTTTCAAAGAAAGGGGTGGGACAAAAAAGAGAGATGATTGTAAAAAGATCGGAAAAGAGAAGAGCTTGAATAGTACATTTCTTTGTGTAATTTTGGCCTCCTTGAGCAAGCTTATATTAATGTACTAATCTACATATTTTATAAAAGAAAGTCTTCCTCGCTTATTCTCATCCTCGGGCTAAGCCCTCTCTTGTTGTTTGATTCCCTCTCTAACAAATTTATTGATTTGGGCCTAAGTTAAACCTTGCTACCTCACTATTTTAAGTGGGCTTAGGCTGACGGAATTTTGATCCTTACAGATAGTATAGATAATATTTAAGGGGTTTCCCCTGTTTGGACTAGATTTTTTTTTTTTTTTCAAAATACCCTACACCCTTAAGTTTAATTAGAGACAAAACAAAGGATAGTCTGGTAAAAATACATATCTAACTTGCACTAAAACATTACTTACAAAATAGAAACACTCTCCCACTAATCCACCTCTTCAAAGCAACTATACATTTATTGTTTTAAAAAAAATAGAAAAATAATTTAAAACAACCCACATTTCTGATTTTTTTTTCCTATAAAGAGACCTACATTTCTAATACTCTATAATTATTTTAAAAAAACACCCCATGTTTATCCTAAAAAAAACTAAATATCAATATAAAACAATAAAAAAAAAACTAAATAGTTATAAATAAAAAAAAACTAAACTAAATAGATATGTACACTTTTTTTGTTTTCGTTTAGATAAGTAGATACATCTTTAACTCCCACTAAAACGTTGCCAGGAAAACATGACCACTTTCTTGATGGTTTTCAAATTGTTTTATCTATTTATAAAAAAAAATTAAAATTAAAACAAGCACACGTTTCTTTGTAAAAACACATCTGCCATACTAATTAAAAAAATAAAAACACATCGACTGTTATTGCCAAAAAAAAAAAAAAAAAACAGAAATACACCCACCATTTAGTCACACACGCAACTCCAAACTTCTACCCAACAAATTTAAATCTCCCCATTATCATTAAGCAGTTATTTAAGGGACTTCCCCTGTTTGAACTAGGTTTTTTTTTTTTTTTTTTTTTTTTAAAATACCCCTACACCCTTAAGTTTAAGTAGAGACAAAATTAAAAGATAGTCTGGTAAAGATGCATGTCTAATTTGTACTAAAACATTGCCTACAAAATAGGAACACTCTCCCACTGATCCACTTCTTCAAATCAACTATACATTTATTGTTTTTTTAAAATAGAAAAATAATTTAAAACAACCCATGTTTCTAATTTTTTTTTCCTATAAAAAAAAAAAAAAACTACATTTCTAACACTTTATTATTATTTTAAAAAAAACACCCCACTTTTATCAAAAAACAAAACTAAATATCAATATAAAACAAAAAAAAAACTAAATATTTATTTAAAAAAACTAAACTAAATACATGTATACACTTTTTTTTGTTTAGATAAGTAGATACATCTTTAATTACCACTAAAACGTTGCCTGCAAAACATGACCACTCTCCTGATGGTTTTCAAATTGCTTTATCAATTTACAAAAAAAATTAAAATTAAAATTAAAACAAAAACATGTTTCTTTGTAAAAACACATCTGTCATACTGATTAAAAAAAATAAAAACACATCTACCGTTATTGCCAAAAAAAAAAAAAAACTGAAGTACACCCACGATTTAGTCACACACACAACTCCAAACTTCTACTCAACATATTTAAATCTCCCCATTATCATTAAGCAGTTACTAGCCTCTAAGCACACTCACGCACATGCTCAGAGGCTCTTCTATTTTTTGGATAAATTTTAAATTTTTTGCATCCATTATAATTTGAGATTACTATATTTTCCAATCACAAAAAATTCCTAGGGGTGTGATGCATATTATGCATTTGTGGGTAAAATAAGTTTTTCGTCACACCCCTAGGTTTTTTTGTGATTGAAAAATGTAGTAATTCCAAATTATAATGGATGCAAATTATTAAAATTTACTTATAAAATAGAAGAGCCTCTGAGCACACTGTGAGCGCGTGTTTAAAGGCTAGTATATATTACCCCCCCAAGGGATGTTTTTTTAGTGTACAATAGTGGAATCAGGATTCAGGAATGATCTATTTCTTTACCCTTGTAGGTTGTGCCTCTTTATTTTATATTATTTCAGCTAATTAACCATACCCACTAACATATATCTTTCATTTTTTAGTGGGTTAGTTATTTTTTTTAACATGTCTCACACTTACTGGATTTTGATACCGCTGACATAGTATCATTTGATACTAAATACATTCTACTCGCATACACATAATAGTGGTGTGAATCAATTGATGAGTCCTCTTAATGTAGTCAACTAGTCATATGTTATGATGGTCATGTGATTTTTTTACCCATAAGAATTTATAGAACTTAGCTAGCTCTCTGCATTTTTTTGTCATACCGTTTTCAAGTCTCGTATCACTGTTTGCGAGTCTCATGTAGGTCCTATGAAAAGAAGCCTATAAGATGCTAGTGTTTATCTTTCTTTCTTTCTTTTTTATCAATAGTAATATCTATTTACGGGTCTCATGTTCAATATATTTTACTTTAGGGGATATATCCTTGAAACCCCCTAGTTACAGGGAAAATACACCATGCATCGGATGCATGTTTCCTCCCTCTCACATGAAAGTGGACCCCACACGTGTGTGGTCCACCTCTATGTGAGAGGGACGAGACATGGATCAGATGCATGGTATACCACCTCCTAGTTGCACCATGTATATTCAGTAAAAAAAAAGCAATCAATTTATTTTATATAGTTTTTAGCTTTTGTATATATACTAGTCGCAAACCCGCTCAATGCGCGGAAAAAATTGATAGGATTATTTTTTATTGGATAAGTATTGAATTAATATATTAGATTGTATATTTTTAAAAGTCAATATATGTTATTTGAAATTATATTTTAAATTAGAAGTTATTTTTTGTAGTATAACAACTAACAAATTAAATATATTTTGTAGTTGGGTATTATATATAGTGAGATATGTACGAAAAAACAATGCAATAACTATTAGACCAAGTTGTAACCAGGTATACTTTGTTTATTACTATACAAATGTATGCGATTCAATACTTATAAGTATAATTTTCTCCAAAACATAAGTCCACGTCTCTTTCTTCCTCACAGTTGAAACTAAGTGAATAACTATATAAAGATAACTATCTAATAGATTATATTCAATAAATCATATATCATAAAGTGGAAATATAAAATAAAATAAAATATAATGCAAAAAAAAAAACTTTATTTCATCATATGAACGTATGAACAATTCCCGCGACATATAACTCTCTAAATTCATAAACCACATGATTACTTAAATTTTATAGTAAAATAAGACCAATCTATCCATCATGACATTGCAGTATAGTATAGATATAATTATACAAAAATCATGTTTTGTTGATCTTGTTTCATAAACCAAAAGTATAATCTATACATCTATTCATCTAATAAAATCTTTAAAGAGTAACACTTGAGAATTTTTAATTTGAACAACCGATTATATATATATATATATATATATATATATAGAGAGAGAGAGAGAGAGAGAGAGAGAGAGAGAGAGAGAGAGAGAGAGAGAGAGAGAGAGAGAGAGAGAGATGGTGGTTGAGGGGGGGGGGGATAGTGGGGTTTGAACCATAAACAGGGGACACCATAAAGAATGTGTTAGGCTATCATTTGAACCCCCAAAGATTAATCTAAGAGGCTAGACGTAAGGATAATAGGAATTCCATAAATGAATTTATAAAGTTCCTTAAGTATCTACACATAAAAACATTAATAGCGTAATGATGCTCTAGAATAAATTATATTTTGTCTTATTCTTTTTTTGGCTTTTTCCTTAAAATTTGATCAACTAAACAAAGTAAAAGCTTACTAAGAAAGCTTAAATTAGCTAAAAATTTAATGGTGGAGATGCCTATTATTTGAAATAGAATGACCAAAATAAAAATAACAAATGAATTTGAGAAAGACACATAAGATTTCTAAAGAAAATTTAGCAAACACATGGGATGCAACAATAGCAAAATTACTACACTGAATACTTTTTGATATTTTGACACTACAAATAAGCACAAAAAATGGTAGGCCAAATAAAATTGCATTAACAATAACAAAAGTCTATATCATTGAAAATTTTGGAAAGGAAAACAACAAAATCACTTCAATAAATGCAAGAATACTAAAAAGAAAGGAAAACAAGAAGAAAAAAAAAAGATCATTTTTTATTGTGATTTCTGTTCACCTCAATGGTCTTCCTATTGTCGTCTTAAATTTCAAAGTTTTTGACAAAAACAATTGATGTCTTCTCAAAATGGTGAAAACTAAAGCTTGATTGAAAAATATGGAGGACAACTATTATTGTGCTAAATTTTTTGTTGTAGATGATGGGTGATTGTATCTAGAATGTGCATTGGTATATATAACATTGTAAAACTTAAATAAATAATCAATGATGAGTGAGAGAGAGATAAGGTTATGAAAAACTAAAATTTTGGAAGAGGAAACACTACAGCAGTAGATAAACGAAGAGACACTTAATGCATCTATGGGCTAGAGATTTGGGCATTAAAGTTTGATTTGGATAATTGAAATTTTAATTCTATTCTCTAAAAAGATAATAAATTATTCAATTTTAACAATTACTTGAAATTAGAAAAAAGAAAACAAAAAGTTGAAATCAATTTGGGTAGCTGAAAAGTAATATATTTGTTTCTAGTGAATAGTAATGTTTGTCCATAATTTGTATATAATTATTTTGTATAAAAAATTTAAAAAATCATAAAGGGAAAATGATTTAAAAAGAAAAAGAAAAAGAGTATGATGTAGCTGATGAGGTGACTCAACAAGAACATAGCAATATTTAATGTTATGTCTCAGCTTTTAAATTTAATAAAAAAAAAATATATATATATATATATATAGAAGATTACTTTTAGTAAATAAAATAAAAAAATAAAAACTAAATAAGCCGTTTGCAAAAGAATATCTAAATATAGAAGTCACAAGGGTTTAATGTACGAAAGAAGAATAATTGATACTCCTCCAAAGGATGTTTTTTAATGTACAATAGTGGAATCAGGATTCAAGAATGATCTATTTCCTTACCCTTATAGATTGTAAGCTCTTTATTTCATTTTATTTTAGCTAATTAGCTATACCCAGTAACACATCTATCATTTATTAGTGGGTTGGTTATTTTTGGCTGACATGTCTCACATACAAATAATAGTGTCGTGAATTAGTTGATGAGTCCTCTTAATGTAGTCAACCGGTCATAGGTTATGATGGCCATGTGATTTTTTTACCCATAAGAGTTTATAGAAGTTAGCTAGCTCTTTGCCTTTTTTTGTCTTTCTGTTTGGAAATCTCATATAATTGTTTGCAAGTCTCGTGTAGGTCCTATGAAAAGAAGCTTATAAGATGCTAGTGTTTATCTTTTTCTTTTCTTTTTGGGTAAATTACATATTTGGTCCTAAACTTTTACGTTAAATCTCAATTTGGTTCCTAACATTTCAAATGTGTCAATTTGGTCACTAACATTTTAGTATTGTATCAAAATAGTCTCAATTGTTAAGTGATGGATGAAAAATACTGATGTGGCTAATAGCAAAAATAAGATATTATTTTTATGCCACATAGACTACCATGCAGACTAGACTAAAGTAGAAATTCTATCTTGTATAAAAAAAAAATAAAATAAAAACTTAAACTAAAATCAAAATAAAATAAAAAAATTCCCAATTTGCATCTCTAAAACAATTACCCTAAGAATTCACGAAGAAATCATCAATTTATCACCCATGTAGCACCTCATGAAGGAATCATCACTTCAAAGTCCAAATTCCAAAATCCAAAGTATGTAAACATTAACATTACACCATTACCACCACAACCAAAATATATAAAATCCAAAAACATAAGTAGGAAACAAAATATGGATTTGTCCTAGCTGGTCTTCTTTTTCTTCTTCTTCCTCTTCTTCTTCCTCCTCCACTGCCTTCATCCCACCACACTCAACTCCACCCTTACAAACAACAAACCCTTAACAGACAACACCAACAACAACCTTCTTTATTGTTCCTCTTCTCTCAAACAACAAACCCTAGTAGACAACACCAACAACAACAAAATATTATATTATTTTTGTTATTAGCCACGTCAACTTCATCCATTTCTTAACAGTAGAGATTATTTCGACACAATATTAAGGGATTAAATTGATACATTTGAAAGGTTAGGAACCAAATTGAGATTAAATATAAAGGTTCAAGAACAAATATGTAGTTTATCATTTCTTTTTTTATCAACACTAATATTACTATTTACGGATCCTATGTTCAAAATATTTTACTTTAGGGGATACATTCTCTGAAACCCCTAATTATAGAGAAAATATACCATGTATTGTATGCATGTTTCCTCTCTCTCACAAGAAGGTGAACCCCACACGTGAGAGGAAGGAATCCAATGCATAATATACCACCTCCTAGTAAAAAAAACAATCAATTTATTTTATTTAGTTTTTAGCTTTTATATATTTTTTTCCATTAAAAAAATAATAAAAACCCAGATGAGTGTGCAAGAGAAGATCTAAATATAGAAGTCACAAGAGTTTAACGTATAAAAGTGGAATAATTGACACTCCTACCAAAGGATGTTTTTTAATGTACAATAGTGGAATTAAGATTTAGGAATGATCTATTTCCTTACCGGCCCTTATAGGTTGTAACCTCTTTATTTTATTTTATTTTATTTTATTTTATTTCAGCTAATTAACTATCCGTTTTTGTTAGTTGAAAAATGAGAATGTCCAACTGAGGAAGGTACTCCTGTGATTGCAAACCAATATTGTTGGATAACTAATTGGTCTCAAAACCCAACAGACCAAATGACGGCCGCAGCCCATTTCTCGGCATCGAGGGAGAATGGTGACTCGTTTGAGAGTAAAATAAACAGAATTTTTTTTCTTTCTCTATTGTTTTTCTAAATATATAAATGAAGATAGTGGCGGATTGAAGAATGTTTTTTAGCATGAAGAAATTTGAAAACAAATAAAAGGTTAATGGCTTCTGAAAGGTTGTGTGTGAGAGAGGCTGGTGTTCCAGCCAAACAGTAGATAAAAGCTTGTAGGTAGTAAGAATACTAACTGTTGGTAGTTTTCAGTTACATGGACAACATATAACTGAGACCAAATTAAAGAGATACCCCCAAAAGAAATTGAGCATGGGCAAAAGGAGCTTCTTCCATCCAGGTCATAAACTCCTCAACGTGCTGGGCATGTCTAATGTCTTGCCAGCATGCGAGCAACTTTGTTTGCTTCTCCTCTTACAATAGATAGTTCCAGTATTCAAACTCTGACACATTCCTCAGCAAGGATGAGGCCATATCATCGCTTTCTAAGAAAAAAAAAAAAATTTATGTCCATCTTTGCATGTTAAGCAAGAGAATTTTAGCCATGCTTGTGTATAGTTTGAAAATGCTCGAGTGGAGATTCATGTTGTATTGTTAGCAAGGGAAGTATATCTTCTCACTTTGATTTCAAATAAAGTATTTATTCTCCGTGGAGGGGGAACTGAATATTTTACAGAGGTTAGTTTTCTTATTTATTACACGCTCAATTACAAAGATAAAGTTTCTGAAGAAAATAAAGGATACACTATCAAAGGTGAGTTTCAGGTGGATCTCTCTGATGCCAAATCAAATAGCATTCGGAAGAACTGGAGAGGATACCCAGGTGGATGCTCTGATAGTGCCTGAGATGTTCAGAGATCTAAGTAGTAGAAACTATATATCAAAGGAGAGTTTCAGGTGGATCTCTCTGATGCCAAATCAAGTAGCATTCGGAAGAACTGGTGAGGATACATGGGTGGCTGCTCTGATAGTGCCTGAGATGTTCACAGAACTAAGTAGTTAGAAATTATAATAGAAGATACTGGTAAGACACAGCATTGTGGAGGTACGTTGAGGTGGATATTTCTCCAGAGAGAGAGAGAGAGATTTACCTGATGAATTAGAACAGTGGAAGGTGTCATTCCAGGCACTGTATTAACCTCTATGATCAAAACCTGCAAAAGGTGGATGTTGTTCGAGTAATTAAAAAGTTCAGTTGTGTACAAAAATCAATCAGGCGTTGCATTATTTACTCATGATCATAGGAAGGCACAATTTCTTTTGGAAATGCAAATGGAGCCCCAAGAATTCAATGATTCATACTAAAATCTCAACATACCTCTCCGCTGTCTACATTAACAAATGCATCAATCCGTGAAAATCCTTCCAGTTGCAACGTGTTTGCAATCAGTTCAATATATTCTTTACATCTTTCCAAGGCTTCCTCACTGATTCAAGAAAAAAATTAAAGAACAATAATGTAGTTCCAAATAAGTACAAAGAGTAATGGAAGAGAGTAAATAAGTAGGGTATGACACAGTATGAATTATTAGAACCAAAACAATTTGACAACTCTGCTACCAGTGTGAAACATAAACTAGTTAAGGGTTCCTAACCCTGCATTGATCATTCCTTGTAACAAAAAATGCAAAAAAAATCAAATATAAAATTTAATACATAAAACAAAGAAAGGATAAAGACACATCAAACACAATCATAATCATAGGGCAAGTGTTCACAGCGCAGTAAGGCTTTAAATGAACCAAGCTATTTGGACTCAACTCTGGAAAAAGCTTTATGTTCATTTATTTAGCAAATGAGACAGAATCAAGTCCAAGTTTAGACTCAACTATTATCCAAGCTCAAACATAATAATATATTCATATACAAGCTTGTGAGAATAAGCCTCAATTTTAATAAATATAATATTATATGTTCATACGTATACATGTGTAAAAATATACTTATATAGCCTTAAGAATAGATTGTGTAAGTTTGTATAGAAGTTCATAAGATATCAAAATATTACTTGTGATTTATTGATAACATAAATAAAAAATTCTATAATAACAATTATATATAATTTTAATAATACAAGAGCGGTGAATCTAATTTTTGTAAGTTCACAAATGAAAATCATTCTATCTAATTAACTCAATAGTATAATTTCAACTATAACTTAATTATTAATTTTAAGCATAAATTTGTGAAGTGTAAAAACTTTTAGTCATTGTGTGTACTACTATGTATAGGAGAATAATAAATCGAGTAACTAGTTGTTAATAAACTCGAGTTTGTTTGAAAAGGAAATGAACCAAATCTAAATATGCAATCCAGTTTGGAGATGCGCTCAAGCTCCAGCTCATGTTAGATAAAAATGAACAATATTTTAATACGGCTTAGCTCATTTATGGTTCTACAATCCACCCTGTATAGAGACCATACATCAATAAAACAGACATATTAGAACCATAGAAAGTACATTCCCTTCAAAAAATTATACAATATCTAAAAGTGCTAAACTCAACCAACAAGCTGGTGCCATTATTGACCTGAACAAATGAATGCCTTATGGATAGGATTCTTAACAAACCTGATAATTGATAACGGGGGTGGAGTCAGATTGATGCCAGTCCCACCTGTCAAGAGAGTAATATCTTCGTAAGGCACAAAAGAGCTATTCATAGAAACAAAAAATAAAATATTCACTATAGATTAATAAAACATTGTCCATATCCACTATCCTTCTCTTAATCTGGCTTAGGGCACTGCCACTGAATTTCCAATTGGAGCAGTATTAATTACACAGAGATAGGGACACTTCATCCATTGTGTAATTTGGTCAAATCCCTTAAATAGGATTAATCTTAACATTTATATGCTTCAAACACACACTTAATGGATCTTGAACCCATGACCTCACCCTCTACTTTGTCCTTACAAAGGGAAGAGGTGTCTTTTGAGTTAGAGCTCATTACCTCAAACCTTTGCTCAAAAGCGATATAGCATGAAGGCAGCACTGCCATAAATTGATTATAAAATACATGGAAGCAATTCAGTTGAAGAAAACAGGAGCAGTGATGTGCTTCTGGGTTTTAATCTGTGCAATAATGAATAACTACAGGCAAAGATATACCTTGGAATTTCTCCTCAAGTGATAAGATATCACCAGTCTCCTTGACAGTAATACTAGGGCTCAATGAGTGCATTGATCCACGTTTTCCAATGACACCAACTGTTATTTCCACCCATCTACTACGTCCTTTCCACATAAGGTGGTGTCCATTTTCATTCATGGATTTGGATGAAACAATTATCTCATCAGTCTCAATAAAAGGCTCAAAGATTAATTGATCTGGAGGAGGGTTTGGCATCTCAATCATTCCATGTGCCTGTATATTAATAAAAACGAAAGGCATAGTGTACAAAAATTCAGATGATGATAGTGGAATTTCATTTGCTGCATGTACAAAGCTCAATGATGATTTATGTAAACTTACAATAACTTTATATGTCAATTGAATTTGAAGAGTTGCAAACACATTTCAGTTAGAAATGTAACTAAAACCCATCACTTAAATGGAGAGGAATAACAAACAAGAAACTCTATAATTTTAATAATCTTAAATGACATAGTGATGACATGAATGACTTTTAAGATAGCTAGGGTGTCAAAGAATAAAAGATAAGAGACTTTTATATTGCACAGAACCCATTCACTTCTAGGACAGGAACCTGTCACTTAAGTCATCTTACATGCTCTAGGAACATGCTTCCTTCCGCTTTTCCATTTCCTTGGAAAGGATTCGCAAGCAATTTTTTTTTTTTAATTAATGCGATAGTACAATAAGGGAGAGGGGATTTGAACCCTAGCTCTCCCAATAAAGGAGAGCAGAATATGCTACTGAGCTACAAGGCTCCTGGCATAGGGCCTTAGGTAAGCAAGAGTGCAAAATTGTTGGTCAAACAAAATGTATAGGGCCTTAGGTAACCATATGGTTACATACCATAATTTAAGACAGATATTTGAAACAGTTTCTACCTGTATGAAAATCCATGAAGAAAAAAGGCCATGTGGGAAAAAAAATCACAAGAATCAGTATATATACCTTTGACAAACTATTAGAAGGAATCCTTAGAAGGCAGTCATCCAATGCTTTCACGTACACTTCAAGGTCCTTGGCACAGCTGCATGAGCAAAAAATTTAGCAACATATGGTTGAAAATTTATGCCAATATTGCATAGGTATTTAAGATGCCAACATTCCTATCATCAGTACCACATTAACAGTGCAATAGACAAGGGGCATAAACCTACCATAATCTTGCAACCCCAGTTGAGCATCCGTCTCTTGCTGGCTTAATGCATAATGTTTCACACTGAAGCTTTGACGTCAAATCATGCCATATGCCTAGAATGGGCATCTTAATTAGATCCTCTTTTCTCCACACATCTTTGTTTATAGTAAGAACTCCCAAGGTTGCAAGCTGTACAAATTGAGAGATTTAATGTGTGCTTATGGAGGAAAACATAAAAGCCATGCTGAGGAATGATAATAATATCAGCACAAAAAAGATTAGTTGTTATACATGGTTAAGAGCAAGAGACGTTGCAACTTTGTCCATACAAGTCTTTGAAGAAATCACTCCAGGGCCTTCAATAGGAAAGAGAAAAAGGGAAACAGAAAAGAAAATGAGAAATTGATACCAGTAGAATTTGTATAAAGCAACAGTTGATTAAAAAAAGAAAAAGAAAAGACCTGTATAAGGAACCCTTTCAGCTTCCAACAAAGATTGAAGTGTACCATCTTCACCAATGCCTCCATGCACTACAAATAATAATAGATAAACCTCATAAAGGCTGAATTTTTACATCTTATACCAGAACGCATGCAATGATAGCTAGTAGGTGAGACGTGCAATGATAGCTAGTAGGTGAGACATATATGTTTCCCATATAATTATCTCTAGAAAAGTAGAAGTAAGAAAAATCTTGCAAGGGTTCATCAATAAATTTCTATTAATGAAAAGATGATGCATGAGGTAGAGTCCACATGGGGACCAAATTCAGAATAATATAAATGCTGATTTAAGAGAGAAAAAATATCCAATATCAAATCCATACATCAAAAAATTAGAGGTAAAAATTTTCAATCACTAGAAAATACATGACTGAAAAGCAAAACCTGCAATAAATACAGTTGCCTGAACTTCCTTGGCTAACTTGATCCATTGCTCCAAGGAAAATCTCCTAGGTGGTTCATCAGCAATATCAAACCCTGTAAACCAACTGTGCTTTGTCAAACCTTCCATGAGATTGTCTAGCACTTTTTTACGTAACTGAGATGTCATCGCAGCCCGAGCTGGCTCAATTGCCTCCATGCACGCAGCAATCACTTCCTCTGTTGTGTGTCTTAGCACAAGAGAATAACTGTAGACATATAAACAGATTTAAAGCTTTGAATTGTGTATAAAAACAGTATAAAAAAGCAAGAGACTACATGCTTTAAAAAATTACAAAAGCTTGGTGATGCAAGAGTCATCAGTATCTATGCTCTATCAATATTATACATTTATAACACTACTTGCTTTAACTGAAAATTATATACATTAATATTCCTCCAAAAGACTGCATAACTTTAATAGAATGCTTTCGTAGGTTTTATCAAATCTTTGTAGAAGATATTGCAAAAATCATTTTGGGAGAAGCAGGTAAACCATGCAGAGGAACATGCTATTATAATTGAAGGCAACTTAGGTATACAATACCTTTTTTTTTTTTTTTTTTTTTGTAGGAATACAATAATTTATAAACACATTATTTGCAATCAAATAAAATGCAATGAAATATACTGCAACTTATGGACTGCTATATGTGATCTACACTGACTGTTTTCCTTTCTTCTGGAGAGAGAGAGAGAGAGAGAGGAACAAAATAACAACACTTACGGTAAAGACCAAACTGTTCTGGAGCTCACATCAGATTCCTTATTGTTTGAATCCACACCAGAGACAAATTCACTTGTGGGGGCAAGCAAACATGGAGTTACTTCAAGCTGTAGCCACCAAAATTGCCAACTCAGATAATACATCACATCTGGAAAGCACTTTGACTAGAAATGACAACTTTTAAATACAATATAGAACTCTAGAAGCAAATTTTCTTCGTCATTAACAAATAACCAAAAATAATTTCAAGGGAATTTATAGACTAGCCTGCGGAAATTTCTCTCATGCAGAATCATAAAATAATGAAATATTCCTCTCTTACAAACACTGAACCATCTTTGAGATTTTGTGCCTATACCAGATGTATAGATTCAAATTGAAGTGAATGTAAAAAAATTTGAATGAGAACAAAAAATTATACAAAAGTCAAATCAATGCTTACTGATCGAATTATAAGGTTACAAGAAACATCATATTTATCAATCCCAAGCTTTGATTTGGTGGGATGATTCTGGTGTGGGTCCTGCATTGGAGTTGAATTCAAGTTGTTTGCTGAATTCACTGTTCACAACACTGTAGCAACAATGTTCACACTGTTGAAATTTAGAATTTTAATATTTTGTGGGACTAATTACTAGGGGTTTTATGGTCTTTTACTTATGTTTCATTCCATAACAACGTTATGCTTAAATTAATTTATTTCAAGGGTCAAGATTAAGTGAGGGTATTTTAAGAAGCTTAAATAAGCTTTGTATGGGGATTTTAGTATCATTGTTTTAATATAAATTTTGACTGCTAATTTTTAGTTCCTCTCAAATCCTTCAAAGGGAGATGCTTTCTTTCACTAGAATTGATTTCTAGGGACCTGCTATTGTGATGCTTATCTTATTTTCCAGCAAGTACAACCAAAGTTGTGAGCCCTCAATTTCCCAATCATTCCATCGACTCCCAAATCCTTTTACAAACCCTAACACTAACTTCCTAAACCTTAAATCAAACCTTGACATCTTACATACTTACTGATTTATCATCTATTAAGGGTTTAAAAAAAACATTTAAATAGGACAATCTCTCAAGTAATTCATGCTTCAGCAATAGCACCATCAAACCATAAGTAAATTGGAATACTTCACATACCAAAATCTCCCCAAATCTGAATACTTACATCATCAAAAGCTTGCAAATTGAGCCAGACATTTGTTCCACTCATAAGAGATACTTGCCGCTCTGATGTGTCCCCTCCAAAAATGACAAAAACTTTGCGGGTGCTTTCATTGATGGAAAATGCTTTGCTATTCTGGGCAGATTTTGATCTTCTAGGCAAATGAATTGATCCACTACTGAATGATGCAAGATTGGGAAACCGCAAGCAAGCACGGTAAATAATGGTCCGAAGAATGTTGGAATGAGAAAATCCAACCTGGACATTGGAGGTGGTATTTTCAAGTTATGTAGCAGCATACAAAAGAGTGCTAACATACTGATTGAAAGGATAGAAAATGCACAAATTTAAATGATTAGCATGACATGCTCTGGCATATGCATCTTTAGATTTAAATGATGGGGTAACAACAAAAGCCCCTTTCACAAGGGCATCCACATAGAGGCATAAAACTTCATATTGCCATAGCAACATTGCAAAAGATGCATCATAATGCACAAGTTAGCTTCTAAATTTAGATTAACAAAAGGTAAAAACATTAGGATGTTGTTCTGACCATGCATCAAAACATTTTATGACCTTGAACTGAAATCATTTAGAAGCTTCCTATCTCATTACTTCATATAAGTAGATTCAGGACTACCTTTGAAGATTGCTGAAACAAAAAGCTGGTCTGTTCCATTCCACTGATCTGATATGTACAACGAAGATCAATATGAACACCTAACAAGAATCAATACTGATAACAAAACCAGCAAGGAAATCAGAGACTTGACTTACCAGGTTAATATCAGTAAATATAATGTTACCCAATTCAGTCCTTCCAAATTTGCTCTCAGAAGATGACGACATATGAACAGAATTAGGCAGAAACCATCCATCAATTCGAGCAAAATCACGTAGACCAAGCCTTTGGAATAACAAAGACGCACCTTCACGAATAGTTTCAATTACATCTATGGGAAATCGAGGTGGAGTGTGATAAGCTACCTGTGTAGTACAAGATAAATGAGGGCACAAAAGGACAGAAAGTATTACCTCAATACACACTGTAACGTAAGAAATAATCATTGGCATAAATCCTTCAAATATGCGCAGATGCGTCTGCGCATTATGTATACATGTATTTACAAGAATTAAACAAGATGTGGTACTTCTGTACACCTGTACCTGCTGTGTTGGAAGATACTTTCTTCGGTAATTAAAAATTGCATCCTTTTCTGTTATATCAACACTGCCATGGAATTGAAGCTCGACCTGGTCATTTAAACACAGCTTTAAATTCATAGAATTCATTTGGAAATGATTAAAAATAACCTAATAAAAAGTAATAATAGTTTCCGCTGTGAGTTCACTTATTCCATGAATTATTTTTATGTGCATAGGCAGTGCAATTTATATAAAAATCAATGTCCAAAACCTCCAATTCTCAACCAACACGTGTTAACCCTTCAGAAATTTAACTGGAGAATGAAATGAAGCCAAGCTCCTTTTAATATACTAATATAAAAGATCACTTAACCTTGATGTATTACAATCACTATAAATATAGGAAAGGGACTGTTCTTCTAAATTTTCTTAGAGATAAAATCAAGCATATATATATACTTTAATTTTAGAATGCAGACCTCTAAGGGATAGCATTAGTGTGTTCAGTGAACAATTTATGGCTAAGTAGTACATACAAGTGAGTTTTGGCATCAAGGGGAGATACAAACTAGTGACTCCCACTCCATGAAGTGTAGTTGCCAGCTATTAGTACATCTAATTACTGGTACTATAGTGTTTAACTAGATTCAATTTTTCTATTAATCATGAAAAAAGGATTCATTAAGCCCTCCCCCTTATAGTAAGTATTTGGAATAAGCCTTTGCAATATACATAATATTTGGTACTTGTATGCTTATTAAAATCATAAAATGATAAGCAACTTTTTTTTTAATCAGTAAATTACATGTACACTTGATAGGCCTTGAACCTGAGACCTCACCTTCCACCATGCTTTTACAAGGAGAGGTGCCATTTGAGCTGGATCTCATTGGCTTAAATGATAAGGAAAATTAATCTGAGGAAAATAGACATTGAAAGAGCTCATACCTCAGTTGGCAATAGCACAACAGGATGGCAATCCAAACCAGACCCCACATCCAGGACAATGGCTGTAAACTCACTCCCTCCTTCAAGAAATATTTCAATAAGGACTTTGTCATCAATTCCCTATCAAAGATTGCAAAGAAAAAAATATTTAAAAGATAAAATGTATTGTGAGGAGGGTTTTAAAGCCCAAAAGTTTGAAGCCACATTTTGAAAAAAAAAAAAAAAAAAAAATGACTTCGTAATTGAAAACTTTCAATTCATTTCTATGCAGATGCTTCAATTGACATGTTTTCCCTTGAATTTTCAAAAAAGAAAATGTCATTTCCATGTCAATTTTAGCACATTTTCAATTAAATTGGAAAACCTTTGATCAAGCCTCACAGTCAAATCTCAAGAAAACCAGCATACCTCTGAAATAATTTCAACAGCCTTTGTTAAAGAATCAAGCACACCGTATGCAACCTTAACACCAATGCTTGATCCAGCTCTTGCTGGTTTTACCTGAAAATGGAACAGGAAAGAACTTTGATATTTAAACATGTCACAAGCTTCTAAAGACAACATGAAAGTATGAGCTTTACCACAACTTTCCCTGAGTCAGGGTCCAGCTGATTTCTAGAAAACCACTTTGATAGTTCAGATTTACTCCCTTCATTTCCCTAATTGTCATTCCAAAAGTAAGAAAAACAAAAGAGTTTTCAAATTCAACTGACTATAAAACAAGAACCAACTGAATGCTTCAAATCTCAAAAGAACAATTAAAAGTAACTAGCAATAAGGAGCTTTTACCACCCAATAGTTATACGGGCTGCAACAATTCCAAAATCCAAAATGGAAAAAAAATTTAATAACTTTTTCCTATTGAAAAATATTGTCCTACTTCTTGGGAGCTTACAATTTTAAGAGAAGCTCTTGTTTAATGTATTAGAGGTTGTAGCCTTGGTGTGATGGCAAGTGCCTTCCACCTAAAGTGACAAGTCACGGGTTTGGGTTCAGGAATTAGCTTCCCCAAAAAATAAAATGAAAAAAAAAAGGGGGGAAGGGGGTAAAGCTGCCTACCGTCACCTCTCATAGACCCCATAAATTTGAAAGCTTCGTGCATTGGGTATAAGTATGACCTTTTTTATTTATTTTATGTTAAATATATTCCATATAATTCTATTTATCATCCAAAAGCTACTCTTAATTGCGGCTATAGGGAGTAAGATACCGTTAACCGTGCTAAACATAAATTATCAAAAAAAATACACATGAATGCATATTATATTGTGATTAATTATCAACAGATATAACTCAGTGAATAAATACCTGCACTAAAAAATTAGGCACTGTTATGAAACCCTGTTTGCAGAGCTCCAAGGAGGCATCATACTGCCAATTATTCAATGAGACAAATGGTTAGTTTTTTTCTTCCCTTAATAAAGAAATAGACAATTCTGACATAAGTAACATTGAAGGGTATACTAAAGAGATACGAAGATATTTTTATACAAAGTGAATGATTATTTCACTAGACTTTATGCATCTGAGGCTCCATCTGCAATTAGGAAAGTGGATCTACACTGACAGTTAAGGTTACATACTGTAACTAATGTAAATTCCTACATTACACTTGCATCCTTATACAGTTTGCAAACATGAGAATAAAAATTATACAGTTTGCAAACATGAGAATACATTTTACACAGGACATTTTCCTTCACCCAAATTAACAATGAAGCTACCTTATAACTTGTTTCTATCACATGCAGCTTGCAAGTGTAATCTTGGGGTCCAATGTCACAATAAACCTGTCTAATGCTAATGCTGGCCAAATGACATCATCATGCTTTGAGATGGTGTATAATATATAGAGATTCCAGATGAAGTCTTCCAATTAAGTGTCCAACATGTCATGTTAGAATTGGCTCCCTCAATGAAGATAGATTCTTTAAGGTCCTCCAAATATGGAGTATTAAGAACGCATGAACCAATTCTGGAACCTTATACATGGACTAAATTATTTTTAACAAGATCAAAAAGCTTATTTTACCTTGTCAAATGCTTGACGACACTCATTTGATCCTGTGCCAACAAATGGAATATTGTATTCTTCTAAGAGCTCCTGAAAATTCCATCATATGTAGAAATATTACTTACATCGAGAAAAAAATACTACTGATATCTGTGTGCTTGTGTTTTGAGATGCAAAGGGCCATAATATGCAACACCTGAATGCCACCATCTTCACCATATCTGCCATGTATAACTGGGAACACTATGTCAACTGATGTAGTAAGATGTTCTGCAAATTCAGACAGAGACTGGAAACCTTGGGCAAGGCTGCAAAACCAAGGCAATTAGCCATCTTAACATATTCAATTACATAAACCATAATTTGAAAGGCAATCTTACCTTTCAAGTTTAAAATCAAAATCGGCGGGAGTGTTTGAGTATACCTGTAAATGCGATATAGAACAATTTTGCATAAGCATGGTAAATTTGTTTTCATCTCATATGCATATTCGAGGCGATAAAATACATATCAGCAAGTTGAGTTGCAACCAAAATAAGAAATTCAGATGAACAAAATACTTCTGCAAACTCCTTAAAGCTCAAAAGATAAAATACACCGAGTGGAATATTCATCGATTACTAACATAACATGATAACAAATAACCTAAAGGTCCCCTTGCTTATATCTCCTTCACATGTTCCATTTTTCCAAAAACTCAACAGGTTTATGACTTTAGCCTATCTCTCTCACAGTGATTAAGAGTTTCTATGTTTAATCATACAAACTTTTTGCAATAATCAATATTTGAATTCAATTTATTCTAACTTAGTGAACAATTTATAGCCCAATAGCAACTATAATTCTAAACGAACATGAACATCGCACAAACCTGGGCTGAGGATATTGCGTACGCATTGAGATTGTAATCAAGGTAATAGCAGCTAACATGAAAATCCTCTCCCTGATGCAAAATGAAAACAAGCGCATCCAATCAAACATTAAAGAAAGCCAATATAATTAGCACTGTATGCTGCAAAAAAAGTCAACAAGAAGACTAACACTCCGTTTGGCTTCCAAAACCAACAGAAATGGGCGGGAAAAAAATAACGATTCTGAATTTTTCACTTTCTCGGCCTAGCTAATTAAGTAGTTGCTAGTTTAAATAGAAACGTGAATAAACGTTAAGTTCCTTTTCCCTCACTTTCTCAGCTAATTTTCTCGGGAACCAAACGGAATATCAACAAAATATACAAAGAAACAGAACCTGTATATGATTGAGAAACGATTTCGCAGAGTTAAGCTAGATTCAAAATCCAACGGAAATGAGCGGGAAAATTAACTATTCAGAAAATTTCGCTTAATCGGCCTATTTAAGCAGTTGTTAGTTTCCTTTCCTCTTTCTTGGCTAATTTCTTGGGAAACAAAAGGAATATAACCAAATATATGACTAAGCCCCACCCACCCCCCCCAAAAAAAAAAAAAAGAACCTGAATATTATCGAGAACCGATCTCGCAGAGTTAAGCGAAATTCCACGCTCCGCCGAGGGACCACCGCAAACAATACCGATTCTAAGAACTCTACGTTTCTCCACCGCTTGCTCTTCCTTCTCCTCGATCCGGTCATCCACAACCTCCGGGGCGGCGCGTGGAACTCCAACGCTCCGCGAACAGCTTCTAATTCTGTAGTTGTTGCTCAATCGCACGAAATTCAGAGGAGCAGCAAAGAGAGCGTTCGGTGAAGAAGCTGAAACAACGGCGTCGTCTTTGTGGTGGTTCTTACGGAGCAAGGCGAGGTTGGAAGCGTAAGCGATCGACGAAGCCATTGGAGAAAGAAATAGCGAGAGACACTGAGAGTGAGTGAGTGAGTGATTGGTTAGAGAAATAATGGAGAACGTAAATATATAGTGGAGTGAGTGAGAGTAAGTGGTGATGGAGTTTGCTGATTGTCTTTCATGTTTTTAAAAAACTGTTTCAGACGGCAGAGTAGTTGCCAATTTCTGGTTGGTGAAAAACTGAAAGTGTTTCTTTCTAATTGGCCTTTGGCGTTTGTCTTTTCTCCATGGATGTAATTGAAATGATTTTTTTAAAAACAAATACTACTATTTATACTACTCGTAGTGGATAATTATGTGCTTTTTTTTTTCTTTTCTTTTTTTTTTCTTTTTTTCCGTCTTTACGTACTCCCCAGGCTCAAAGCATGAACGGCTCTAAGCAAAGGCAGGTTATATTCATAAACTATTTTAAAATATTGTTAGAAACTGTTGATAGAGTCAAGTTTTTATTGGTTTTTATTTAGATCTATCTTTAATACTATTTTTTTTATTTACCAATAACTACTCACTACATTAATACTTTATAAAAAATTTTGTAAGAAATTTATACCTTTAGCATTATTCGTGTTTCAATGGAAAGCCTCCGATTATATTTGGCGCATTTTGTGGAAAGGAAAAAGAGGAATATTGAGTTGTTTCAATTGATGTCTTGGCAAATTTGGTGCAATTTACAACTCATTATGCCCATATGTAGTGATTTCTCGTTCGTTTTTTGGTTAAAAATTGCACCCTTTTAAGTTTATTTGAAATTCATAGAGTTTTCTAATTTTAATTATTGAGTTTATTTGAAATTCATATTAGTTTTCTAATTTTACTTATTGAGTTCTTAAAGTTTTAGATTTATTTTATTTGAGTTTAGATATTTTATCCAATTTCATTAATAATATTGCCCTTAAAAATATTTTTCTCACAAAAAAAAAATTAAAATTTTTATAGATTTTTTATGAGGGAAAATTTTCTTTTAAGAAAATCTTTTTTCATTAGTTAGTTGCACACTTAAACCACAATTTTTTAACTGAATTTGATAAAAAGTCAAAAACATGAATTAAATAAATTTTAAACTTAGAGAACTTAATTAAACAAAAATAAATCTAGAGAACTAAAATAGATTTCAATCAAACTTAGAGGGTGCAATTTACATTTTCACCCCTCTTTTTATAGTTATAATGAAGAAAGAGAAGATTTGAACCTTAAATATCGTTGTTGGAAACACCAAAAGGTGCTAGTTGAGATGTAAGACTCTTGGCTATATCTAGTGCATTCTTAAAAGTTGTAACTAATATCGTCAATATGTAATGCTTCTATTCAACAACATTCACGGCCTAGTAAGGAGAGGATGGACTGCGATAGGCAGCGAAAAGATCCACGACTAGAACGTTGAGAACATTAATGCTGCCATGTCACACTCAAGCATTGTCTAAATAGAAAAAGGGAACATAGCCTGATCAAATTTGAATACAATCGCCATGCAAAGCCTACACCAATACGAATACAGGTGTGGCATGATAAAAAATGAATGGACTATGATTATGGCTGACAACAATGCTATTGATATATACAAGCCAATGGCAATATGTTCCATAGGAGTAAGACATTGATGCAAAATCAATTTAGGTCAGATCCTCCTCCTCTAGTTCTTTGGACTTCAGAGATTCCTTCACTCTCAACAGAAGGGTAGTCTTCCAAGGATCCTACAGAACAGAATATCAAAGTCAGAGACAATTCAGACTACTAACATTCACAAATGTAGCATTCCATATAGAAATCCTACGCACCTAATCAAGGTTCAGTAACTAAAGGTCTAATGTGAGTTCATCTAAACAACAGGATATCATCTTACATGAAAACAATAACCTAAAAGCAGAAAATAATCAACACCTGCAACCACATATTAACATCGAAGAGAATTTCCCCCAAGAAGTTTAATAAGGTCATAAAAGAAAGAACTTAAAGCAACTCTACTAAATGCAGGGTGCAGAGGATTTCTAAAACACTATTGAATCCAGATAAAAGAAAAGCCAAGGAATTCAGATTTTGAAGGCAGAAGGGATGTACCAGCGGGGTCATGCTATCAAATTCCCTGACAACATTAGTGAACTTAACAATATCTTCCTCATCAACTGTGGTAGCCACATCCTGACATGTGAACAGCACTTTGGTTCATCAAACACTATGGTATTAAAAAGAAACTATGATCTGCAATTATGAACCAAATACAACATCTCAAGGTAATAATTGTTTATATTAACAATTGTAGGGACGAAACATTTGACTTGCATAAAAAGCCACCACTTACAGCTAAAAATTTGTATTCCCGAGTTCTGGAGAACGTTGGATCCAAGTCCTGCACAATTGATGGAATACTTCTAAAGATATAAATAATAAGGTCATAAGCTAACACAGTGGGAGAAAGGAAAATTAAACAGAGAAACAAAAGATAAACCTGATATCGATCCAATGCATTGGTAATTGCAACAATATCACCTCTACAAAGTTGGCAGAGGCCAGCATTGAGAAGATGTCCTCTTACTCCATACTTCAGTAAGTTATTGTTGATTGACTGTCGTGCTATCTCTTCATATATCACAATTGCCTTCTGATATCTGTAGAAACAAAGAAGACTTTAGTCTATTTCCCAATTATATGATTCATATAATGGTCCATTATTAGAAAAGCTCCATTCAATCTGCTTTGGAATGCAATGCCAAGTAATTCATCACTAAATAAAAAGTGCAATGCATTGAGATGAGATCTTTCCAACCAAAAGGAAAAGCAAAGACTTCCTAGTTCCTACAGCCGGAATGCATCTATATATTATGATGAAAAACCATCACTTTTATTACAAATATCCATAACATTAGCATAGGCCACTCACTGTTCAAGTTGAGCAGAAAATTCTGCAACTTTCTGCTTGCACTGGTTTGCAGAAGTTGTAGCTTCTGCATGTTCAAACAATTCAGCAGCCCGTTCAAAATATACAATAGCCTTCTCAATGTTGTGTTCAGGCTCATATAAATCACCAATTTCCTGAAGTAGACATGGTATAAAATCTCATCAGAACCAAAACCATACTATGGATGCATGTTCACGCAGCAATACACATTAACAGCAATAAAGATGAAGAGGCATAGGAAAATATGAACAAGATGAAAGATTGAATCAGAGTTAGGAGAAGCTACTAAAGAATTCAAGGGATAGTATATTTAAACATTAAATCAAGTAAACGACATTATTGCAAATTGTACCTTGCAATGTTTCGCAGCCATGTTGTGTCTACCAATATCCAAGAAAATATTCACTGCTTGGTCTAAACATGATATAGCATCTGCAGAACACCCAATAACACAAAAATTTAGGCTGATTTTCAAAACAGTCATTATGGACCTAAAGAGTGAGTTGTCTTATGTTAATATGTACAATGCAACTTATTACATTAAAGTTAGAGTTTCCCTGAAACTTGAACAAAACTGCATCTGGCAAAAGTGCTAAAGGCCTAAAGCACAACCAAAAAGCTCACACGTCTGAATCAGCTTAATTAATATTTTTGACATATCCATCAATATCTAAAATCGTTACAGATATGAGTAAGGTCAGGTTTGATAATCCCACCACCTTTCAACACAAGTAAAATCTAGGATGCATGGACACAGGTACGAGCACGATACGGCGACACGGGCAAATAGAACACCGTTAAGACACAGGTACGACACAAATACGGCACCCCAAATGAAGTGTTCATGCTTCCTAGTTTAAAAGGAAGTTAGCTAGAGAACCAATAGAAAACCTATGGAGCATGTTGTTTACTTCATTACACCTTTGAATTATCACAACCAAGAATCGCATTTGATTTCATACAAGGGGAACAAAAGCTAGTTTAGTTAATACTATAAACCCTCCAAACTCTCTCAAGTTTTACAACAAAAGGAAATATATCGCGCAAAAAAAAAAACCATCCTACAAGTGGGATCAATAAATCTAGTGACACAAAATATTTCCACAATTGGTAATATGGCACGTAACAAAAATGGTGTCAGTAGTAGGCCTATGCGAAAGTAATGTTACGTACTCTGATCAAAACTTGGCAACCATGTATGTAAATCCTAACGAAATGTTGGGCATATCTAACGAAACAATCAGCCGCAGATACTTCAACTAGTGTTCATCCAAATATAAATAATCAAATTATCATGAAAAAGAACACAAAATGCACCTTTGTTGGATGTTTTCTTGTAGCAACTTGCAGCGTTTGCGTAAGCAGTGGCGGCTTCATGCTTGCTATCGGCCTACAAAATAGAATATAGATACCAACAAATCACTAGGAAAATAATCATTCCATTTGAAATTGATCCATTTCATAGCTGTCATTAAATATTACAAATCTATGACTTTACCTTCAAATGACAATTGGCCAATTTAATGAAAACTGATCCGGCTCTATCCCCTGGAAGAGACAAAACATTAGTATTAATTATTAAATATACTATTGACATTCCAAATTTACATCTATCATTAACAGTAAAATCTAATTCCATTTTTGACTTCACTAAACACTAAAAAAATTAAATCATTCCATCATAGAGGATTTAATCCTAAATAAATAGTTAATATAAGTGAGAGAGAGAGAGAGAGAGAGAGAGAGAGAGAGAGCGGTACAAGATTTGGCGAGCTTGAAGGAATTGGCGGATTTTTCGTACAACTCAGCAGCGTCTTCGTATTTGGAACCGAATAAACCCCAGCCTTTGATCTTCTTCTCCGCTTTTTTCTCGAATTCTTCTCCTTTGGCTATTTGATCCGACATCGTTTCGTAAAACCTTCACAGACTTGACTTTCCCTTCCGGTCAGTTCAGTTGTAGAGAAAAGCAAAAATGAATTTGTAGACTTAAGAGGTATAAAATGGAGTAAGAGAGAGAGAGAGAGACGAAAGTTAAAAGCGCGTGATTGCTTTTGACGGTTTTGGTGAATTTTCTTTTCTTTTCTTTTCCGCTAAGTTTCTATTTTAATCCTCAAAATTTTTATTGGGTAAATTCCGGTCACTTATCTTAATCAAAAGATATTATCGATGTCTTTGATTTAATGATAATGTGCCATTATTATAAGTTAATCTCATAAATTGGAATTTTATAAATAAACTTTTTGAGATAAAGGTTCCATAAGATCAGTTGGTTTCATCAACCTGTTGATTAATGAAAATTATGAAATTATTTCAACTTTTTATGAAATAATACTCATTAAATGATTAAATCTATTTAATAGGTGTTTTCATTGCAATGGGTAGCTTTGTTTCATTTATATCTCAAAATCATGAATAACAATGGGTTAGGTTTAGTGGAGTTTTCAACCCAACCCAACTTTGATAGTGAGAATTTGAAAATTTTAAAAGGGTTTTAGAAAAGTTTGGATTTAGAATTTTAAACTTATTAAGTCCATCACAAAGAGAAGTGGTGATCTCATTAGGTTTTACACCTTAGGTAACTAAACTAGTCAAATTATGCACTTTATAGGTCAATTTTAGGCTAAACCGACTTGTTCGACCCAATGCATGGTTATATAAACGGGTTTAGGGTTTGCAAATAAACCAATGGAATCAAATTTTAAAAAATTAATAGGGTAATATGTAAGATAATTAGAGGGTTTGGTTATTTTTGGGGGCACAATTCATCTCTCTGCAACTACTCTAAAAATAGGCTCACAAGTGTAAGTTTGAATTTCATAAAAGATATAAGTAGGGTTTGAGTTGCGAGAGTGTGTGTCTCCCTTATAACCAATTGGTTTAGAGGCAAAGTGGCAAAGCTTATAGTCTGACAATTTATAAATACTTTTCCCGTCCCAAATGTGACCCACTACATCAATTCATTGCCATTGTTACTAAAAATTTATCTTCTATCAACACTCAATAAAGCTAGAAAGAAATTAAGCAATTTAAATAATTTATATTATTCCTAACTTAAGTTTTTCATCACATGATGATTATTTTTAATTATCAAATTAAGATACTAATTGGTTTTAGTGTTAGTGAGATTACAACCAGATTATTTGTGTCTATTTATTTAGTATCACAGATTCCTATCTAAAGTTGGACCGGCCCAATGTTAAGTCACCTCTGTTGTTTGAAATCCTACTATAGTAAAGGCAAAATTGGATCCAAAGCTTTCTCTGTAATGATAAGAATTTGCTCGTGCTGTAACCCAAAAACTGTCCAAAGGTCAACTAAAACCACAAAAATCTCAGCCTAAATCTTACTAAGCTTAGCCCAAAATTTTAAGCTTAAAGGAGCATGTACCAACCTGGGTGAGTCCAATTACTAGGTCCAAACCTAGCAAGCTATCACTTTTTAATGCTGCGTCCGGTGATGTTGTTAAAATAGTTATGGTCCACCAGCAGAGGCAATTAATTCAAATTTATGGTCAGAAGACTCAGAACTTTTGGACTTATAGACTTGAGCTCAGCCCAGCTTTACTCGTCCCAAGAAGTGGGCACGGAGATAGGCATAGCCCACCGTGCTGGATGTACTGTTTAGTTTAGATTTTTATTTTTATTTTTATTTATTTATTTTTTTTCAAATGTTGGACCTCTTGCGACAAGGATTAATTTCGGTTAAAATAGATCTACTTAATAATTTATTATTTTAAATTTTTTAATTAAATTTTTTTTTTTAAATGATGACATTGTATACATTTATAGTGAAAAATTCGAGATAATTCGTAGGGTAATGGCAAACCCAATTGAGGATTTATTGATGGCAAATTTAGCCACTCATACTAATTGTGCAATCAAAGCATGCAATTGGCTATGCTCTTAAAGGACTATCAACTTTTTTTTTCTTCTCTTTATTTGTTTAGAGAGGGTGAGAAATTGGAGAGGAGGTATTGTCACGTTGATGTATAAGACCATTATCTTGTAACAACATATAAGATCCAAAGATATGTGATCACATCTTATATCTTATGAGAAAGTGACCTTATAAAGTTATTCTGTAAGATATTGTTCTCGGGGGGAGAGTAGGGATGGTATTAATAGACCTTTGAAATTGAACATAGGACAAAATTAAGTTTCTACCATTAATCTCAAAGTCAAATTTGAACCCAAAATCGAAATGATGATCATAATCATGAATTTGATCTTAGAGTCACAGTCCAAAATTCAAACATATTTTGGGTAAAGCTGGACCACTAATGACTCATATGCGTCACTCTTTTTTTTTTTTTTTTTTTTTTTTTTTTTTTTTTTTAAGGTGAAAGCACCTAATCGAATGGTAATGCACTTGCTTTGTTGATTATAGAAATGCGAATCTCACACATTGCGACCAATCAACATCCTAGTTTGAAATGTTAGTTCAAAAAGACAAATATCCTACTACAGCTAGGTTGTTTGTTATATAAACATGCTAACTTCTATTCTATGAGCCGTGGGCCTATATAGTCACAGATAAAATTTGGTTTCCCATAACGATTCAATTATTTGAAACCTTAGAAGGACCACTTGCAAACTTTTGATGGGCAAGCACTTTCTGGTGGGGGCTCTTTGTGTTTCACATTTCACTCCAAGTCACAATTGGCTTTGTTTTATTTATTTATTTTATTTATAATTCGTATGGTTAAGAAAACAATAATTTAAACACTAGACATTTTAATTGAAAAAATCAAAAAGTGCTAACCAATTGGGTTACATGTTTGGAAATTTTTTTGTATAACTTGCTTTATTGGAAGAATATCAAAAACACCCTCCCCTCTCAAAAAAGAAAAAGAAAAAAAAATTACTACCATGTAAACATAATTTTTTCTATCATATAGCTAATTTTTATTACTCCCGTGAACCCCATTTTGTTACACCCTTCTAAGTTGTAATTCCTAAAAAGTGTGAGACACTCATATGTGGTGTTTGGTACGGGGTAATGTTTTGAGATTTCTAAGAATGTTTAAAGATTCCCATGTTTGGTTGCAAATCAAGCCAAGGAATTAGATGCTAGGAGGGGAATGTGGATTCCCCTCTTAGTAGGAATGTAGATTCCCTTTAAAATAGGTGGGAATCCAGATTCCCAGGCTTAAAGAAAATTGTATTTTTTATAAATTGACAATTTTAATCCTTTTTCATTATCATTTAAGCAATCAAGATAAAATATAAAAAAATTATTATGGATTAAACTATTTTAAAATTATTAAAAAGAATAAAAATATTTGAGAATTTAAATAGTTATTTTTGTATTAAACCTATTATTTTGAAATGATAGACTATAATTTTAATAAATTTTTCATAATTAATAGTTTATATTTGGTTTTTCATTATTTATTTAAAGGAAGTTTTTTTTTTTTTTTTTTTTAATAATTTGGTAGTTCACATTCAAATCTAAGGATAGAATAGGAAAAATAAATAATTAATTTAAGATTCATGGGAATAAACCAAACAATATCATCTCACATTCCTAGGAATCTTAAGATATTCCTAATGAAACCAAACATAGGAATATCTACATTCTTAGGAATGTGATTCATAGGAATCACATTTTTAGGAATCTGAATGCCAAGAGTAATGTGGATTCTCCCGTACCAAACGCCACAATAATGTTTTTCCTCTCTGCTCTCTCATTTTCTTTTAATCAGTGTTATGTATTATGAATGATAGACTTATGACTTTACATATCACTTAAGGTTCCTTATCTGGTGAACCCCATTGGTCACAGCCTTCTAACCCTTATAAAGTGTGAGAGTTGTGATTGTTTTGATGGAGCTATAGTGATATACAGTTGCAATTGTTTTCTTTTCCCCTTATTAGGTCTAGTCTCTCTCTCTCTCTCTCTCTCTCTCTCTCTCTCTCTCTCTCTCTCTCTCTCTCTCTCTCCCCCTCATTTTCTTTCTGAGTGTAATGTCTCAGGCATAAGACACATGTACAACAAAGCCAAATTGTATTAATTTTTCACAATACAACAAAGCCTAGTGTAGACTCCATGATCTCCTATATCAAAAAAATTGACCCATACTCTTTGATTAAATTTACGTATCGTCTACGAAATAACTAATAAGTTGAAAGCCACAAAATTTTATAAACTTTTTTTCTTTTCTTTGTGTTCTATGGGGAACTCAAGTGTGATGAGGCGGTGAAGTTATACAAAGAGAGTGACATTTTATTGTATCTATAGACTTGTTGCGAAGCATCACTCAAATTTGAAAGGGAAGAGACTCGATGTCTGTTTGAATATTGCTTATTGCTGAAAACTGAAAACACTGTAGCAAAATAATTTTTAAATGTGTGAATAGTACCGTGAGATCTAGTTTTAAAGTCTTTTTTTTTTTTTAAAGTAGTTTGCGGGTCCTATGAACAGTGCACAAGATCTACAAAAAAAATGTACATTTGAGAAGCAAAACACGCTTCTCAAATGGAAATTCAATTAATGCAAAATTATCAAAAGGTGTGATTGAATGCTTATAGTAAAGGTTGTCTGGAGCTAGATGTTTATCACTTTATCCATCCCCAAAGCGCGACAAATGTTGTCAACTATTAAAACAACTCCAATATTAACTAGGGCACAAATTCATGTAAAATACAATTGATGGTCATAATCGGTGAGGTCATGAATTACATAATTCAGACTAGCTTGAAGAACTAGAACCCATGAGAACAAGACAAGACCAAGAAAAATCTTTCCAGCTTTTCTCTGCTTGATTAGACAAAATTAATAATTATGCTTGTCAATGTTGTCATTTGCCTGAATGATATATGTACTTTACCCCAACTTTAATGCTTCACATTCACTTAATCTCACTGTACCTAATCAACAGTACTAGAGATATGGAGTAAAGATCTTGGGAATTATCCATTATATATGCTAGCATGACGGTGGCATGACAATGGTGTTCATTATTAGGGAAAATTACTTTTTAAATCGTATAGTTTGAAAGTGTATCAAATCAAACTCTATAATTTCAACCAAAAAAAAAAAAAAAAATCTAATCTTAACCCAGTTAAGTGGAACAAATTAGGAGCTTTATTGAGTTGGATTGTGGGTCTAATTTGTTCTCTTAAATTAGGAGCTTTAAAATATAATTTTTCCAAATACTTATAATAAATTGCCTAGGGACTCAATAAAGCTATAGACACATCTTATAGTGAATTGTGTCTCAATTACTTTTGTTGATTTCTCTAACAAAAGGTATAGCTAGCCTGGATTTTATATTTTAAAAAATAATATTCAACTTAAAAGCTAGCTAGAGACTTCACTTTCATGACCCGACTTTGTGGATGTATTTTGATAATGGGATTACTTTTCAGATAGTATGTACTCCACACTCCATCCAAGTTTCTTATCATGAATCTTGAAAATCAGTAGCATTCTTTCAATAAAAAGTTCAAATTTTCCTTCTTTACTTGTTGTAAGAGAAAAAAAATATTATTATTTAGTTATAAAATCGATGATTTTTTTTTTTTTTCTTAACTAAATTGCAGAAAAAGAGAAATAGAAAAGATTCACTATCCATAATCTCAAATCTACCCTTAAGAAGAAAAACAAATCTAAATTGTTAACTCTTGGACTGTGTTCATAAAAATAAATTTAAAAAATCCAAAAGAAAAGAAAGCAAAACTCTTGGACTGTTATGGTCACCAGTTCAATGTTCATTTGACACATAACTATGCACACACCATCATTTGATAGTATAGGTCTCACAATTGTTTAATCCATTTAATTAAGCTCAATATTAATTTGATTATTATTAGTTGCCTCCAAAGTTGTGCTTGTAAGTGAGATGTCCATTACACTAAAGAGTCTCTAATGGCACCTTTACCTACTTTCATGTTTGTCTCCTCATTTTTTTCTTGAAAAAACACCTTACTAGCCATTAACTTACTATGAACCCTTTTCACTTCTTGCTTTATAAAATAAAATTCCTTTTAGAATGTGATGTCAAGTATGGATTACAAAATTGACTCCTTCGATATACACAGTTGTAATTTCAAAAAAGGTCGACATTCCAAAATGTATCTTTCTTCTTATAGCTTAGCATGCTATAATGTTATTTTTATTTTGTTTAAAATTGTCTTCTTCTACTCACATCGTTATCAGAGCTTCAGTGGAGTGGAATGCCAAGTCAATGGGCCGCATCCAAAATATATACTATTAAGCATATGATAACAAGACCATCCAGCCATAAAGCTAATAACATGGTTGGACCAAAAAAATAATGATAATGTTGTTATAAAATACATTATACAATTGCAATCCTACCCAATAAGATATGGGGTTTTGCAGTAATATTAATGTTGATGACCCTATGTTCACTTTTGCTAGCTGTGCATGCCACATGTCACACTTCATTTGGCTCAGAATTGCAATTTATATCTGAGGTTAAGGCTGTCCACTTGGCAATAGCCAAAATTTGTTTGTTGTTTTTTCTCATCCATTATTTTGATTTGACAGTAAAAAAAAAAAATTTAAAATCTTAAAATGAATGCTATAAAAATAAAAAATAAAAACACTTAGCATGTCCAATAAGTATGATTGTCATCATAATATAACTCATGAATAGTTTTTAGAGTTATTGTGAGACTTGTGTGTAAGACAAGAAATATATATTGGAGAACAAACTTGTGCTGAAATTTATAAATGTGATAAACATAAATCACGACAAATATTGGGGGACCTTGGAATCGAATGCACATAAATGTGTTTTCTACTCGTATCTAGCTAATTACTTCTACCTCTTTCTCTGGACCATACATTGCTAGCTCTAGATTAGGTATTAGGTTTTGTTGTTCTCTTATAGGCTCCTAAAGATTTCCGAAATCCTTTTAGAAGAACATGGATGTCCACTCATCACGATTCACGAGAATCTCTCTCTCCCTCAGAAACTCAGACACATACAAGCACAGAAACAAAGGTAGATCTCGTGTTGTTTGTAGGCAGAGATAGAAACATTTCCATCTCTCTCGAACTCTATGCCCCATTGTTCTCGCTAATGTTAAACTTACACATACATAAATTGAGGAAGGAATTTTTTCACCACAGCTTAAAAATAAGCAATCTATACATCAGACAATAATAAGTCTTAAGACACTATAAAAATTGCAGAGTTACATTTAAAAGAGACAATATTGATGGGTCATTACCTTGTAAGAGATGTATGAAATATTTATATTTTGTATCATTCCTATTATTGTTTTAGGTACCATACCTATTATTGTTTTAAGTATGGTCTTACCAAGACATACGAGAGTGAAACCCCATAGCTTAATGTACGTTTTTAGACCCCTTACACACAAACAGATTAACATAATTATTTAGTCAAGTGATTAATTTAGGTAAATTATACAGCTCTAGGTTAACATATATTAATCATATTATTGTAAAATACAAAAAAAAATAAAGAACACAATAATATGATGACCTAAGAAAACCAAACCGGTAAAAAACTTGGGGAGGATTTAATCTAGCTATCCTCAAGATAAAACTGGATCCACTATAGTTTACAGACTTAGACCACTAACATACTATTGCTACTTCGAGAATGAAATTTACTACTACTACTACGACCACGACCACGTGACAGCTCCAAGTCCACGGATTACTTCTTTCTTGGATTCCTAGCAAGCACAAACACTCCTGCTTGTATATGTTTAAACTCTTGAATCTGCAACTAAATTGATCATCAAACTCTTGACATCAATCTAGATCTTGATAACCCTAAGTGTATGTGAAGGCAAACACCTCTAAATCTTACAAGAGATTCACACACAGAGCATAAAGAGCCATAGCACCAACAACAAAATGTGGCTAGGGTATTCCCTTTTATACCTAGGGCAAAACATAAAACCCTACACGTCAAACAGGGCTTGGGCTGAGTTGGAATATTCTGCAGAAAAAAAATCTGCACGACTTTCAATCGGCCTAGTCTAATTCTCGATCGATCGAGCCAGACAGATTTACACAGTAAATCCTGCAGCAACTCGATTCCAACTTTACATAAAAGACACATACTTTGAGCACGTCTAAAAAGACTAAACCGTTTTGATCATGATTTACCAACATTACAAATTAGAGTTTTAATACATTTAACTTAAAGTCTTAGAATCCAACAAACTCTCCTTGGTAATCCGTGACAAAACACAAATATAACAATGTGCTCAAAATTTACATAAAAACAGCCCATTACAAAAACATAGCCCAACATAACAAATTCAACCTAATTACTATCCATCAGTTGCAAGTGTAGACAGCAGCACAACTGAATCAACTTGTATATTCTTGTAACACTTAACAAACATATCAATGCATGTGTGGAAAATACGAGTAACACACAAATATAACTTCTTGATTTCACATAACACAAAATAAAGTCATATATCATGAATAACCTCATAAATATATACCAATAAACAATGTGAAACAAGAAACATAAAAACAAAGTATCTCCCCCTATCATGGATAACCCAAACACAATACATCATGAGCCAAAAATATAAATACAGAATGAAACACCTAAATACAATCTAAAAAAAAAAAACTCCATAACTCCAAAACATCAAAATCTCCCTTTAATATCAAAAACTCTCATCTCATCTCTAAAACATTTGTACTCTCCCTTTTTGTGACAAATTGCCAAAAGGCACTCACTCATCATCAAAAAGAGGTGGCAGTTGAATACTCTCCAAATCCACTCGCAAAGCGCGAAGCTCATCAAGCATGTCTACCAAAAGTTGACCATGAGTTGTCTAAACAGTCATGACAGTCTCCAACATATGATGAATATCAAAATCATCCGAAGTAGAAGACGGAGGAACATCAGTAGCAGTAGCAACAGGATCGACAGAAGCCTTCGCAGAAGTATCACCTGTAGAGGAGGAAGGAGGAGGAGGAGGAGGAGGAGGAGGAGGAGCGACACTAGAAGACTTAACCTTAGAACGTTTAGAGCTTGCTTTCATTTGAGCAACCCTCTGCCTAAGAAATGTGGCAGCTATAGAAGCGATAATATGAACAAGCTTAGACATGAAAAACTGCTCTAAACCAAGATGTAAAAGAATCCGGTGAATAAACACGGGAAAGAAAAGAGCATGAGCAGTAGAATTACTCATATAAATCTCGTTCAAAGAACTAACAAACAGATGAGGAAAACTAATAGGAGCATCAGTAACAAAGGCATAAAGAAACACACATCGCTCAATAGGGATGGTGTGTAGATGAGAGATAGGCCACAAAGAATGACAAGCAATCCTAAAGAAAAGATAGTAAACCTCAGGGAGTTCAGCAATAGTGATCTGAGAATCAGAACTCTACTGGATAGAAGACCCAGTGATGTAAGACATGATATCATTTGGGGAAGAGACTCATCATAAGGGTAAATAGGATGCTGGACCACAGGTACCCTAAGAGCATCAGCCACTATCAAAAGAGTAATGGTGTACTCTTTACCTCGTATCCAATTCTTAACTAAAGTGTTGGAATCATAGACGTGGATAGAGAGGTTCAAGTAGAACTCTCTAATCAGAGTAGCCAGAGGTGGATGAGAAATATCCATCAATGGCAACCAGCCCCTACGCTTAAAGTTACGTCTAATCTCACCATCTAGCTCGTCTAACAAAACTTTCCTCTCAGCCCAAATATTCCTCTTAAGGTTAAGCATCTCATAGGTCTTTTGGTGTTTCGCACTCAAGAATCTCTCACTCTCAAAGGATGGAACAAAAGAGGAGGGTTTCCTGTTAGCTCTAGTCTTCCTAGTCATGGTGCTAAGGTAAAGACAAGACACGCGGAAAAGAACCAAAAAAAGGAACAAAAGAGAAAATCCAAGGGCAAACTGCAAGTTAGCATAATAAAAAATATAGAAATAACAATTCTATATGATGCATGAACAATATCAACACATGATGCATGCTCTAAAGCAGTGTGAATAAGTTCAATTTAACTTTAAAATCGTAAAATTGGCTTGAGCATGGAGTTTATATCAAAAACCCAAAAATTTGAAAAACCACTTGTATAATTTTCAAGAAATTGACCAATTGATCATTAAACAAGATAAATAACACAATATAACGATCATATAAATCAATCCAACAAGCCAATTTCATCAAATTAAACCTAATTGAACAAAATCCCCAATTTGGGGAGTTTCAAGCCCTAGAATTTTCAATATTTCACAAACCACCAAATTGATCAAATTAATTCATTAGAATCATGTTTATAACATCCCACAACAAAAACCCAATGATCAATTTTAAAAGAAAATGCTTGATTTGACAAAAAAACCAAAATTTCTTAGTTTGAAATTTCCAAAACCATGCATGATTTAATGCATGAAAAGTGAAAATACATGACAAAGGAAGGGTAATATGGTCTTACCGGCCTTGGGAGAGAAAAACCTTGCAAAAAGATCGGAGGAAAATGACAAAAATCTTGATTGGAAGCCTTGACCGATTAAATAGAGAGAAAAAAAATTTAAAAAGTTTGAAAAGTTTTTAAACACGTAAGAAACAAAAGTTTTTATAAAAACTCTCTATACAACTTTTGATTGATTGAAAATTAGATTCGATCCATCGAAAATACTTCGATTGATCCAGCACCAATCGAGCACCAATCGAAACAGACAGAGGCTGACCAAAATTTTAATCACAATTTCGATCAGTCGAGAAACAAATTCAATCGATCGAAATTCTGAAAAAAAACAAATTTTTGAAAATCAAAACAAGTGAAAAGACATGACAAAGGAAGGGTAATATGGTCTTACCAGCCTTGGGAGAGAAAAACCTTGCAAAAAGATTGGAGGAAAATGACAAAAATCTTGATTGAAAGCCTTGACCGATTAAATAGAGAGAAAAAAAATTTTAAAAGTTTGAAAAGTTTTTGAACACGTAAGAAACAAAAGTTTTTATAAAAACTCTCTATACAACTTTTGATTGATTGAAAATTAGATTCGATCGATTGAAAATTAGATTCGATCCATCGAAAATACTTCGATTGATCCAGCACCAATCGAGCACCAATCGAAACAGACAGAGGCTGACCAAAATTTTAATCACAATTTCGATCGGTTGAGAAACAAATTCAATCGATCGAAATTCTGGAAAAACAAATTTTTGAAAATCAAAACAATTTTATGCGGAAACTCCTCAAAGCATTAAATTTTATAAATAAAATATATGAGTATGAGATGAAATGCTCTTCAAAAACACTTGTTCTGAATCCAATTTTCCCAAAATTTAGAGTTTCCATCAAATATCCTTAAAATCCCAAACAGCAAACATGTTTTGCATAAAACTCAACGAATTTTCAAACTTGGTTGGCCAAACCAAGATCACACACAATAACATGTACAAAGTTTAGCAAAGAAAAACTTGTGTAGTATGTGCAACTAGCAAAAACTTGAGATACACGTAAGGTGATATGTGTATAGTAATTAAGTACAATTTCTACAAAATTCATCACATAAATTCGAAAGAAACTATCACCTAAAGAGTTACATCATATAACTTTCATATCTCCTAGAATAAAAACTTGCAATCATGTAAGTTTCTTGATTTGCCTCATAATATACACACCAATTTTATTTGATCTATTAACTTATTAAAATAGCCAGGATAATGTACACACCAATTTTAATTGATTGAAATTATTATAGTTCAATAATGTACATACCAATTTCATCATTTAAACCGAGGCTACACCTTATGTTCTTTTTGTGCATGTGCTACACTTTCTCGAGCATAAAATCTTACGATATGCACTAAGGTTTACATAATTGGTTAGTAAACAGTGGTGAGATGGTTATTTATGCCTTTCTCATTAAGATCTAGTCTGACAATTAAAGACATGTGACTTCAAGATCAAGATCATGTGATCAAAAACTATAAACATCTTCCCACACAACATACACTACAAAGCTCAAACTAGTAAAGTGCAATAAAATAAGCTCATTTAAGCTAAACAAGGTACATAAACATGTTATGTAAAGATAATATGGCCAACCTTGATTTCAAGTCCAAGAAAAAAAATTGCAAAACACATTTTGCTTCCTTTTTCCTTTATTTATTTATTTATTTATTGAAAAAAACAAAAACATCCTGAGTGAAATGCATGAATGTTATGCAATGCAAGTCCTAGAAAGACAAAGAAAACAAAAAAAAAAAAAAACCAAACATTCTATATAATGTAACATCAACATACTAACGTGAGGATCATTTGTTAATTTTGCATTTGCAGCCATTGGTGTTCTAGCATGTGCAGGCTTGTCAAGTCCAAATCTCTTGACTACATTTCTTGCGTATTTTTCTTGGTTGATGTAAATTCCAGAATTCGTTTGCTTCACCTGCAATCCTAAGAAATAAGTTAATTCACCGAGCATACTTATTTCGAACATTGCCTTCATTTCATCTGCAAAAGATTGAGCAAGAGAATCATTAGTTACACCAAAAACAATATCATCAACATAAATTTAAGCTACTACAAAGTAATCCTTATCCTTTCATATGAAGAGAGTAGTATCTACAAATCCTCTTTTGAAGCCATACTCAGTGAGATATGCAGTTAACCTATCATACCAAGCCCTTGGAGCTTGTTTCAAATCATAGAGGGTTCTCTTCAACTTGTAGACATTATCTGGTCTTTGAGGATCAACAAAACTCTTTGGTTGTTAAATATACTCCTCTTCTTGCAACATACCATTCAAGAAAACACTCTTAACATCCATTTGATACAACTTGAAATTCAAAAGACTTGCTATGGCCAAAAGTATCCTAATGGATTCCAATCTAGCTATTGGTGCAAAGGTCTCATCAAAATCAATCTTTTCCACTTGTGTGTACCCTTAAGCAACAAGCCTTGATTTATTTCTAATAACAATTCCATGTTCATCAGACTTGTTCTTAAATATCCACTTAGTTCCAATCACATTGACTCCTTTTAGTCTAAGAACTAATTCCCACACATCATTCCAAACAAATTGATGAAGTTCTTCATGCATAGAATTAACCCAATCAACATCTTGAAAAGCTTCATCCACCTTTTTTAGTTCAAATTAGGATAGATAGCATGAATGGGTGATTACATTCAAAGCTTTGGATTTCAATCTCATGTTATCATTCGGACTACCTAATATGTTTGTGATAGGATGATTTAACTTTACTCTTAAAGAAGGACCTTTGACCAGAGATGTGAAAGTACCTTTTTGTTATGATGAAGGACTAGGCTCACTTTGTCTTAGTTGAGTTTCATGAACTGATGTAGATGGTTCTAAACTTAATGGTACTGAAACAGCATCATTCAACACTAATAACTCTTCATCACTATGCTTCCCAATATAATCATCAAGAATAGGTTCATCAACATCCATGGTCTTTTCTTAAACCGGGGAACTTTTTTTTGACTGAGTTTCAGAACTCAATTCATCATTGATCACCACATTTGAAGACTCCAAGGTTGTTTTAGTTCTTAGGTTGTACACTCTGTAAGCTTTACTAGTAGAGGAGTATTCCAGAAAATATCCTTTGTCATTCTTTGCATCAAACTTTTTTAGATTCTCTCTATCACGTAGAATGTAACAATCACTGCCAAATATCTGGAAATATTTGATAGCAGGCTTCTTTCCTCTCCAGAGTTCATAAGGATTTTACTTGGAATCAAGTCTAAAATACACCCGGTTAAGTGTATGACAAGCAATATTAACTGCTTCTCCCCATAAAGATTTGGGCAACTTCTTGTTGTGTAGCATAACACGTGCCATCTCTTGAACAACCCTATTCTTTCATTCTACTATTCTATTTTATTATGGAGTCTTGGGTGAAGAGAACTCTTGATGTGCGCCTTGATCATTGCAAAAGGAAGTCAGCTTTGTGTTTTCAAATTCTCTTCCATGATCACTTCTGATTCTTGCTATCACAATACCTTTCTTAACTTATAATTTCTTGCACAAATGTATTATCTTTTCAGAAGCCTCAGTTTTATCTTTCAAAAGTAAAACCCAAGTATATCTAGTAAAATCATCCACAACAACTAGAATATACTTCTTTCCACCTAAACTCTGAACTCTGGCAAGACCCATGAGATCAATGTGCAACAACCCAAGAGGTTTGGAAGTTTGAACTTCAGTTACAGACGGATGCTTGAACTTCACTTGTTTACCCATCTGACATGGTCCACAGACCATAGATACACTTTTCTATTTTCTCAAACTTGGCCGGGCAAACCAATAACTGCATCACATTTGGAAATCTTCTTTAATTGCTTGTGACTTGCATGTCCCAACCGTTGATGCCATAAGTCAACTTGATTGATCTTTGCACTAAAACACTTGTTGCTTATACTTGGTGTTATATCATAGCAATTGTTAGCTGTCCTCACACCAATACACATACAGTCACCTTCTCCATCAAGTATCTCACATTCAAACTTGGTGAAAAGAACATTTAGTCTATTGTCACAAATTTGACTGATGTTGAGTAAGTTAGCTTTCAACCCATCAACATACCAGACATCTTCAAACACTGGCAAGCTAGGAATGTCCACAGTACCAATGCCTCTGATCACAGATTTGCTTCCATCTCCAAACGTGACTGTCACAATCTTTCCTTCAAAGAGTGTCTTGAATAAAGCTTTATTTCCTGTCATGTGCCTGGAACAACCACTATCCAAATACCACAAACAAGAATCACATGCCTTTAAGGCTGTTAAAGCAATATAACACAAATAATTCTCATCACATGTAATTATACCAAGATGTTCAAGGAAAGATTTAACAAAGGCAACAAGAGACAAAAACAACAAGTAGACAAGATGACATATTAGCAAGAAGATTTTTCAAGAATTCATGACAACAGGGGGTCAAGGATCAGCTTAAAGATCAAAATATCTACAACAAAAGAGCTACCTGCTCTGATACTACTTGTACATTTTTAGACCCCTTACACACAAACTGATTAACCTAGTTATCTAGCCAAGTGACTAACTTAGGTTAATTATCCAGTTCTAGATTAATACATATCAATCATATTATTATAAAGTGCAAAAAATAAAGAACACAACAATATGATGACTTAGAAAAACCAAACCGGTAAAAAACCTAAGAAGGATTTACCCTAACTATCCTCAAGGTAAAACTGAATCCACTATAAAAGAATTAAAATTTACACAATAGCGACTTAGACCACTAACATCCTATTACTACCTCGAGTAGGAAACTTACTATTACGATTACGTGACAACTCCGAGTCCACAGACTATTTCTTTCTTGGATTCCTAGCAAGCACAAGCACTCCTGCTTGTATATCTTTAAACTCTTGAATCTGCAACTAAATTAATCACCAAGCTTTTGACATCAATTTAGATCTTGATAACTCTAAGTATGTGTGAAAGCAAACACCTCTAAATCTTATAATAGATTCACACACACAGCATAAAAAGTCACAACAACAACAAAAAAACGTAGCTAGGGTTTTCTATTTTATACCTAGGGCAAAACATAAAACCCTACACGTCAAACCAGGCTTGGGCTGAGTTGGAAAATTCTGCAGAAAAACAATCTGCACGACTTACGATCGGTCGAGTCTAATTCTCGATCAATCGAGCCAGGCAGATTTACACAATAAATCCTACAGCAACTTGATTCCAACTTTACATAAAAGACTCATACTTTGAGCACGTTTAAAAAGACTAAACTATTTTGATTATGGTTTACCAACATTACAAATTAGAATTCTAATACATTTAACCTAAAGTCTTAGAACCCAACACTTAATTTTTTTTTAAATCCATAATTTTTAAAAATATATATTCTAAAAGAAAGGATGCTAGGGGAAGCAGTCATATTGGGGAAATATTTAGAATAAAATGGGCACATAGGAGTTGTATATCTTAATACTTGACAAGGTCTTTGGAGCTAGATATTTAAGCCCACATATTTTTCACATTTTCATTTTTTTGACACTCTAAATTCACTTTTTTTTTATAAAATGCATATGGCCATGGGTATTTAAATTTTAGTATGTGAGAATGTTATCTTGATTAATGTGGTTTAAAATATAATGTCAATAGAGAGAATAAATTGTCTTAATTTTCTTGATAGCATGTAATCTTAAAAAAAAAAAATAAAAAAAAAAAATCATGAAACAAGTATATAGCTCAACAAAACAATCAAAATATAAAGTTATTGGGATAATACAATAATACTCCAAGGTTGATCAAATATAAAGTTGTTGTGTTAACCAAATTCAATCTTTACAACTTTTACTGCAGGTATCATCTCTATCATACAGATGTTACTGTTACCATGGCAACAAGATTTGTCAAGAAATACTAAAAGAGGCAACGGTACTGTATCATTAACTTTAGATCTTTCAATATTGCTTTTTTGGTAACTAGGGAGTTCATTAAAACTAAGATGAAATTACAACTGTCTTTCACAATACAAGCCAAAATCATTAAAGCATCAACTATAGGGGCTCCTTTAAGATGCCAAAATCTTGTAGTTGATTGGTGTCATGTCTTGCCAAAATTTCTACACACGCACCAATTTGACGGAGATGGCTAAAACCCTACCTTCTTTTGTTTTTGATAAACACCCCTACTTTCTTTTGTTGAGTTTCATACACTTGATCACCAATCAGTACATTGAATATTATGCTTTGGAATTATTAGGTGTTTTGAGAGTATATAAATTTTAACTATTCATTGTTGCCAAAATAATAAACACATACTATTAGTGCATTTACTATGGAGGCGTTACATACAAAATTGTTCTTAAGTCAACTTTGTCCCTTTAACAACCCTAAAGAAGTTGTTTCAATAACTATCCTAAAACATTTTAGATACTGTTAAAACTTTCTTTGTGTGCGTGTTGGGGGAGGATAGAGGAAGAAGGGCGATGCATGACTACTTATATTTCCTTTCTCCTAACACATTTTTTTTTTTCTCCACGTACACTCCCACATTGATTTGTCACATTCTTCTATTCAATTAAAGTGCAATTGTTTGCCTAAAAAAATTATTATAGGTTGAGTTTGAATTTAAGGATTTTAAAAAACATATGTTAGTCTATGATGATGTAAATTTTAGAGAGATTTTACTCAAAGAAAAACATGTGTAATAGTCATCTCAAATCCGCGCACACACACACACACACACACACACACACACACACACATATATATATATATATATATATATATATCTCTCTCTCTCTCTAAAAGCTGAAGCATAGCATTTATTATTACTACGCTTTTGTTGAGCCACATCATCTTCCATATCATTATCTTATTTTTTTTTAATTTTTCTATAATTGTTTTTAACATTTACTTTTTTTTTAATATTTACACTTTCTCCCTTCCTTACCTTTTCATCTCCTCACTACCCTCTACTTTAATATCACTCTGCATTTTTCCCTTCATCTTCCCTTATTTTATCTCTTGTTATTCACACTATTTTACTATAAATTTGTCATTCTCTCTTCCATTCGTTGCATATTTTTCCCTCACAAAAAAGAGGTTATTTCTCTCTCTCTCTCTCTCTCTCTCAATTTTTCGGTTGATTTTTTTTATTTTTCTTGCATCTCTGCTTTAGATTGATAAATTTTTGTATTCTTTAGAACTCTATTTTTAGTTGATGTGATTTAATTTTGTATTTGAAGTTATGTTGTTTTTTTGTTCTCCTGATTATTTATGTAGTCTAATCAATTATTTTTTAAAAATTAAAAATTACCCTTTAAATCCAGGTTGAACAGTATTCAAAATTGTAAGAGTTTTTGTTTTGTCTCTCCAGTAGGACTGCCATTCTTTTACCAAAGTAGACGAGGATTACAATATATGATGTTGTCTTAAACATTATTGCAGGTACCCTTTTATCAAATTTAATTGTTTTCCTCTCTCCTTTTAAGTTATACTATTAAAATATGAACATTGATTGTTTTAGTGACATGTAATGCATATTGTGATATTGATATGGGTGTTTTTTATGAGCCTCCAAGAAATGGCCCTACGCTATGGGAATAGGCAGATGCCCAAGCTAGCAATGCACTTTCTTAATTTATCATTTGAATTTTCATTCTTCATAGTTTAAACATTTAGGTCATATGGTGATTTGCTCATCATGTGTTTGATGTTTTGTTTATAGACAAATACCATAACTCAGGCTTTATAATACTTTTGTGCAAGATTGACTCCATTAATTGATGGGCATGATTTTTGGTTCTTTAGATTGTATGCTTTTTCCAATGTGGATGTGACTCCATTTTTGTAAGTATTTGTCTCTCTAATTAAAACTTCCTATGTTTGGTCTTTGGTACATCTAATTCAAACAATCAAAAAGAAATTTTAAAATTATAATTTTAGGTAATCAAAATTTTACTTTTATTTTTGGGTTGTGATCATTTATCAAATGTAATACCCATATTTTTGGGTTGTACTTCTAAAATTTTATAGACCATAGTTTAAAATCATCTGAAATTTAATAAAGCAAAAAAAATATTGCCTAAAATTTTCTATAATAATCTTTCAAGTATCATATAGATAATATTATTTTCATTAAACTTGTGCAAAATGTTTCTCTATTAATTTCTACATTTTAATTTTGTAATGGCTGAAAGCAGATTTGCGTTCCTTTGGTTTTTTTTTTTGGGAAAAAAGTGTTCCTTTGTTTTAGTTTGTTATTACAAGCTATTGTTTCTACTTTATGTTTTTTAAATAACAAGACTTCATATGAGTTTCATAATAATAATAATAATAATAATAATAATAATTCTAGGGATAAAGGGCTCAGAAAAGGATATTAGATCGTGGGCCGTGTTCGAGGACAGGTGGACATTAATGAGGACGTACAAATTAGTAAGTTATGGAAGATGTCTAGTCATAAAGGATTTGGAGTGTAATCCGAGGAAAAATAACTCCTCGGCCAAGCAAAGTAGGGGTCAAAGATCCGAATTTTCATCAAGAACAACACAACAGATGATCATACTGGTAAGGATAAGAATCAGAAGGGAATAAGAAAAAGGAAAGTTAGAAAATATCTAGGAGAAAGCTGTTACCACTGTATTGAATGCTTTGCAGCTAACTCTCTGTCCGCATTAATATGAAGGTGAAACATGAACAGAGACATGCAGCCTTACAGCTGCCCATAAAGACTTCAGGAAAGTGCTGATGGGAGAGGGATCAATACCAGCAATTTGATCTATATGTAGAGGGCTAAGATGAAGAAGGGAATATAAAGGAGAGAAACCCCATTACGGGGGGATCAAAGAATCTAGAGAGAAAAATCACTGCATATTTAAGAACTGTAATTGTGTTTAAATCTAAGAGAAATATATAAGAACTACTATCCTCTAACTTTGCTGAGGAGGATTTTCTTTGCATTAAATTGTTTATTCATGCTTACAAATATTATTTAGCCTACTATGATTATTGTCCAATACCTTGAAGTTCAGTTTCTAGCCCACTCTCTACAAATTCATTGTTTTGGGCTCTTTGGGCTTAAGTCCTTTTCACTTTTGGACTTTCCAAGCAAAACGTGCCCTTAAATAATAATAATAATAATAATAATAATAATAATAATAATAATAATAATAATAATTTGTGTGTTGTATTTATTTCGTTTGATAAGGAAGCTAAAAAATTACTTCAAACAATAGCAAGAGAACTTTCAAACAAATGTGCAATTGTAAGACCATACAATTAGCATGTATGATCTTTCTTCTACTTTGGCAAGAATATGCTAAATTATATTCAATATTTTGTCAAATAAATGCCAATTTCAACCTATTGAATGAAAATAGAAAAGCTCATTAGAAAAACATTTGTGTTTCAACTAAAGCTTAACGACTATAACTGGAAGGAGGGATGAGAATTAAGATATAGGAATTCATATTGTGTCAAAAAAATCAAGTAAAAGTGTTTGATCTAGTAATAATAAAATCTTTTTGAAAAATTGAAACTTATACAAGTTATACTACCTACATTCTTAACTTCTACCTATTTTGATTATCATTAAAATAAGAAATAAATAAATAAATAAAGCAGCAAAATTTGTGACCCCATGAGGTACATGAATCAAGGGTATCCAATTAAACACTAGCACTGATAAAAATAAACTGTAAAATATAGAAAAATAATGAATCACATCAATATCATCCGGCCACTATGGCTACTACTATTCCAAGAAATTTACTCATTTAAGTTGAAATAAAAACTCCATTATTTAACAGTCAAAATATAATCTCGGCTCATTTTATTCAACATTTAAATTCAAATACATCCTCCAAATCTATTATATTATATATATTTTCTCACAGAGAGAGAGAGAGAGAGAGAGAGAGAGAGAGAGAGAGAGAGAGAGAGAGAGACTATTTGACTTGGGTTTTATTAAGGAGAACATTAAACATCAGCTATAATTGTAAAATGTATTAAATACTATAAGGCTTAGGTTCTATAGTGGAGGGTATATGAAAAGCTTTTATTCACTTAATCGACAATGAAAAATTATTGCTAATAACTAGAGCAATCACTAATCCATAAAACACACACAACACTATAAAATACAATCCTAAACAATTTAAAAATTACAAAAACATCATACAACTACACAATCACAAAATGAGGATACAACATGACCACAAGGGGAAAATAAATCATTCTTCAAGCCAACATAGAAGGGGACAAAAATGCAAAATATGGACTAGCAATTGCGCTGTTATGTGAATCAAATGAAGAGGGAATACAACTACTATTTTCAATTCTAAATCAACCAGATGAAAAAAAAAAAAAAAAAAAAAAAAACAAACAAACAAACAAACAAACTGCTCTAGAACTATCTACAAATTCTTCAACATACAACTTTCGAAATAAACACATTCCGCATCCTAGAAAACCAAGCATGCATAAATATTGAAGTGGATCACTAGGATTGCGAATGTCCTTACCCTTATGGAAACAAGGAATTACATGTAACATGCAAAATATGTTCAATTGACTTGAAGTCAATTGAGTATGGTAAAATTATCTAACTAAATAAGAACTGGCAAGAAATTATCCTCATTTTGTTCCAAATAGTAATCTTTAATAAAAAATATATAGTTCCATGAGCAAAAACTTTCATCAGCATGAATCCTACTACATATTGGTAATACATATATAACATAGCTTGAAGCAAAATAATATAACAAGTATTAATACGAACCATTATAAAAAAAAATTATCACGTGCAACACGCAGAGCCGCAACTAATATTAATAAAATTCAATGTTTCATATATATATATATATATATATATATATAACTCTATCATTTCTTACTTTCTTCAAGTCACTTAAATTGAAAACTGAAATTCAAATGCTTATCATTAAATTCCTTTATTTAAACAAACCAATCAATAATTTTTGAATTTATTACTCTTCTCCTCATAAGACCTAATTGGTACAAGGTAATCAAATGAATTTTTTTTTTTCTTTCAATAATATTTTCTTTTGATTATTAATTTCTTATACCTGGCCATCCCCTATATATCCTGACCAATAATCATAGAAAATTATACAATCTCTAATTATCTTACAATAAGTGCATATAAAGTTGTTTTTTAAAATCAATGTGTTATGTTTTAGATTAATAAATTTAATGATATTGTAATAAGTATCGAGTCTGCATAGTATTGCCAAATATCCAAAATTAAAGGTACAAGATGTAGCTCAAAGAAGACTTTCAATCAAGATTTCAACTGCCTTTCGATTGCTTCTCAATCAATTGTGATAGGCTACAAATGCGTAGACCCCTTGTGATGAATTAAATTTATTAATTAGCCAAGTTATTAATTAATCAAGTTAACATGCAAATTTACGTGGCAACACAAACAAATCACCAATAAACTAAAGTATGTAGCGGAAATAAAATTGACACGATGATTTTTTTACGAATGGGGAAAACATAACGGCAAAAACCCCACCGAGTGATTTAAGATCACCACTCCCGAAACTCTACTATTATCACAACAAGCGGTTACAAGTAAAGGAATCCTAGTACCTTACCAACCTACAGTTGAACCCTTACCCCAATACCCAATTGGACTTGTTCTGTAGTGACAGTTTCTCCTTTTGATGCACGGCTCCCAGTACGTGACTAACTAATTTAATGCGCGGATCCCGGTACGTGGCTTACTCATTTGCACGAATCCTAGTACATGACTAACTCCACAGCAACCCTTTGATTGTTGTAGTTGATTTACAGCAGCTTCACATAGAAACACCAATAAGTCTTCAATATTGGTGCAAGAGACTTTGCTTGGTTATAAAACCCAAAGGCGTATAAGAAACGCAGCAAGAACTCTTTCTTCTGTAGGAGGAGGCTAGGGTTTCAAAAAGAAAACCTTATGAAGCTCTCTAGGGTTAGGTTTTTCTTTTTCCAACTCCTTTAAATAGGAGCTTAATGGGCTCTCCTATTTCAAATAGGTTTACACAAACCTTGGGCTTTCCTAATCCAATAAGAATTATACAAACTCATAAAAAATTAGCCTCTTAGAGTAAAAAAAGTTGCTGGCTATAATCTGACTCCTGTAAGCTCGATCGATCGAGACATCTGTTGAGCTTTATGAATCTCGACAAATCGAGATTCTGTCGAGGAAGTATTGAGACCTGCAGTTTGTACTTTTCTTGAGCAATTCTTGAGTAATCTTCATGTCTTCAATTTAACCACTTGTAATGATCATCTTGAACTTACTTAGATTTACCCAAAGTGCATTTTGTCAAAGGATATGCCAATTACATAAAAATATGTCCCCAACAATCTCCCTCTTTGGCAATCCGTGACAAAACCACAAGAATACATTGAATTTCTTAGAATACATTCTGCTCAAGAATAAATAAACCTAGTCTAAAAGATTTGAACCTTGGAAGTTGCTGCAAGAAGAAGGTTCGGAATCTTGACTTGGCTTTAACTTGTCTTTCCTGAAAGGCACTAAACAAAACACATCAAAGTACCATGTGGAAAACAATGACAAGTTGAATAAATAAGAAACATATGTATAAATAGAGAAAAGAAACAACACATGTGAGATAAAGAGTGAAACACATACATCATCACATATACCACTTGATAAGCATCATGTATGTAAAAATGGTTACAAAACCAAAAGATACACAATACAAAAAATATCAATATCAAAGTGTATCAAACTAACTCTCCCCCTAAGTTAGTTACAACAAAAACTTTCCTCCCTTTAACATGAAGTCCTCCCCCTATGTCTATTACTCCCCCTAAGGAAAGACATACAAAACTCAAATTTCTCCCCCTTTTTAACATGATTGACAAAGGGTATAAAAGCCAAAAGACTTGACCAGAGAAAGACAGAAAATAGATATAGAGGGAATGAGGAGAACAAAGAACCATAGACCTACAAGAGAAAGAAAAAAAAGATGCTATAGACACAAAGGGAAAACATGCAAAATAAAGAAAGATGAAATGCATGCAAGGGTATCTCGATCGATCGGGAGGTGTAGAGAAGCTATCGAGCCAACCTCTATGGATCGAGAAGGTGTAGAGGATCTATCCAGTAGACAGAAGATATCTCAATTGATCCACCTAGCTATCGAGAGGTGTCGAGATTGCGATAAGATGCAACTGAAGATCTCGACAGATAAGTCAGGTAATGAGAGGTGTCGAGAAGGTGTCGAGATGGCTTAAAAGCAGCTTTTCAAGAAGAGAAAAACACAGATGTGAATGCAATCAAGCATGCAACACAACCAAATATCCAAACAACATATTAACCTCTCAAAAACATCTCTCAACAAGAAAAATGTTATGCATTTTGATCCAAAACACACATACACACACACACACTAAACAAGTCTAACCAATTTTTATTTTAAAAACAAGTTAAGACAATTTAGTGAGCATACATTAACGCATGTAAACCTTGTGATGGCCAAATCACATTGTACCTGCACATTTATCAAAAGTAGCAAAGAATATTGCGTGTTGTGTGTGAAAAATATCGCAAGATTGCATAAGTGTCTCAAGGTTATGACGATTTGAGATATGAGAAAATCTCTTTAACTCACACACAATCATAACCGTTTGATGGAGTCTATCACCTTTGAGGTACATCCTATAACTCCCACATCTCCTAGAAAATACGCTTGCAATCATATTTTAAAGCATTTTGTTCTTTTTGCTTTTTATTTCTTTGCATATTTTCTTTTATTAAGCAAACCATGCATGGGCATATAATAGAGAAAATAAATATCCAATTATGTTAAGTTTTTTGACATTGCACTTTTGCTATGCCGAAGCATAAAGATGTCATTTCATGATTAGCGAGTAACAGTGGTGAGATGGTTATTTATGCCTTTCTCTTAAGATTTTCTAGTCCTACTTGTCAAAAAGAGTGATACGAGTGTTAAGTACAAGAGATCACTTAATCTTACTCATCATAAACAAAGAGCCACAAAGCTTACTTGATCAATTGTTCATAAGGATGCTCATCTAAGTTACAAGATATACAAAATTTAGAAAACTTTGTTTCAATAGATATTTTAAGGTTCACAAGAACCAATGTACGCATACACACACTGTTTTTGTATTTTTTAATTTTTCCCTTTTTTTATTTTGAAAACAAAACAAAAAATAAAAACTAAACAACCAAACAAAGACAAGCAAACAACATGAAAATATGACAGAAAGATGCAAATGCATGGAAACAAGATAGAAGGATGCAGATACATGATAGCATGATTTCAAAAGCAGATAAGAAATCAAGCAAATAAAGTCCTACTTTAGATAGAAAGAACTAAAGTAGAGGACAAACAGAAAAGACAATTAATTCTTAGGCTCCTTTTTCACCCACACAGCACGAGTCTTTGACCGTGAAGATGAAAAGGCACATGTCCTAGTATGACTACTAAAGGACATAGAAGAATTAAAATTTTCCTAAAAATGAGTTAAAAAGTTCAATGTTTTTAATAACTCTCCAAATAAAGGTGTAGGTCATTGAGAGGAAACCTGTGACTGTTTAGACAATTGCTTATGAGGATGCAACTTAAAGCAATTAGGACAAATGTGTCCAGAAACACCACAATAGTGACAAACATGAGCAGTTTTAGAGCTACTCAGCTTCCTAGAAGGAGGTCTAACATTAGAGGTTGACAGAGTCCTCAACTTAGGACAATTTGGCCTAATATAACCAACAATGTGACAATAATGACAAGTGGGGACAAATTCAGAATTTTTATTCAACCTAGGAGGAGTTTTAGACATAGGTTTAAAAACTTCAACGTTAACATCAGATTATTTACCTTTGTCTATCCTAGCAATAGGAACTTAATGGGCTCTCCTATTCAATCTAGGGTTAGGTTTTTCTTTTTCCACCTCCTTTAAATAGGAACTTAATGGGCTCTCCAATTCCATATAGGTTTACACAAACCTTGGGCTTTCCTAGTCCAATAAGAATTATACAAACCCATAAAAATTACCTTTTTAGAGTAAAAACGTTGTTGGCTATAATCTAATTCTCGTAAACTTGATCGATTGAGACATCTGTCGAGCTTTAATGAATCTCGACAGATCGAGATTCTGTCGAGATGGTATCGAGACCTGCAATTTGCACTTTTCTTGAGCAGTTCTTGAGTAATCTTCATGTCTTCAATTTAGTCACTTGTAATGATCATCTTGAACCTACTTAGATTTACCCAAATGCAAGTAAAGTACGTTTTGTCAAAAGATATGCCAATTACATAAAAATATGTCCCCAACAAATTGAAATAGGATATTTTTTTGACGTCGGTTGCCTAAGTTTTCATGTCCGACATGCACAATATGTTAAAAAACACTTTATTAACAAGTCTTCACAAGGTTTGAGAGGTCACAGTCGTGCAATTTATAGAGAGAATCTAAACCTTGAGTTCAATCAACCCTTGAGTTCAAGAAGTGAATTTTCACAATAGTGTTGCTGCCTAGGTGATCAAGATTTTAAGTCATAGAACTAATCAATCTAGTGTATTTCAACAGTATTTAAATCTTCAAGGAGGTTCGTTTGAGTCAATTAGATGTTCTAGTTATATACTTGGACAAGTTGTTCATGAAGGGGTACATGTACAAAGAGTTTAGAAGTTCTAAAGGTATTGTGGGTCACATTAGTAAGTTTAACTACTTGGTAGTGTTTAGGGTCAAAAGTTTGGACTAGATTGTAACTTCTCTTCCTATAGTGAATTATCTTAATCAGTGGTGGCTCCAGGAATTTTTCTTAAGGTGTTCCCATAAGTTCTCAGAAATGTTTTCCAGGAATTTTTCCCAGGGTAGCAAAAGAATAAAAAATAAACTATAAGTTCATTTGAATTATTAATTATTATTGTTCAGTTATTTTATTAATTTGTTTGTCTTTTATAAACTATAATTTGTTATATTTTTTTTTCATTAATTATAAAATTATTAATTGTTGTTTAGCCTAACCGTAATTTAATTTGTTTGTCTTTTATAATGTATTGATTAATTAAATTATTAATTATTATTTATTAGTTGCTTTCCCCAATTAATTATTAATTAATTAAATTATTGTTTATTAATTGCACTAACACACATCTCACGTACATTTACTTTCCCCAATTCAAATATCCCATGTGCCCATCCACCCCCACCCCCACCCCACTCAATAGACAAGCCTCATGCCTAATGCCCCCAATCAAAAGAACCAGCTGTCAATCAAAAAATTTCATAATCACAAATTACAATACACATTACACTAAAAAAACAATTAATATCTCACCAACATCAACACACACCAACACCAACAGATAAGATAAAACCAAATTCAAAAAGTCAAAAAACAGGCAATCACATTCACAATGATTTCAGCCAATCACAGTTCAAAAAATCAGATAAAGATAATCTTAAAGAATAAAGAGAGAGAGACTCTCATCCATTTCATTTCAATGGTTTCAGAGAGAGAGAGACAGAGAGGGAGTGAGAGATAGAGAGAGTCAGAAAGAAAAAGATGAAATACCTCATTGTTTCTCTGAATCACTTTCACAATGCCCCCATAGCTATTTCATACAAGCTCCTCAAACCCTAAACTCCAACACCAGAGACCCAAAAGATGCCTCCAAAGCTCAATCCCTCACAAGTGGTGGACGTGTACGTTCAAGTCATCGGAGGTGAGGTCGAAGCGGCGAGTTCACTCGCTCCGAAGATTGGTCCACTAGGTCTCTCCCCAAAGAAGATCGGAGAAGACATAGCCAGGGAAACCGCCAAGGACTGGAAGGGCCTTCGCGTAACGGTCAAGCTAACGATTGAGAACCGTCAGGCCAAGGTGTCCATGGGGTCCTCTGCCACTGCGCTGGTCATCAAGGCGTTGAAGGAGCTAGAGTGCAATCAGAAGAAGACGAAGAACATCAAGCACAACGGTAACATCTCCCTTGACGAAGTCGCTAGGGTGATGAAGCCTAGGTCTATGGTGAAAGAGAAGGATCTTAGTGGGACTGTGAAGGAGATTCTGGGAGCTTAGGGTTTGCTTTAGCTTTAGTGATTTCTGATTTAGTGAATTGAGGTATTGGGGTTTGGGTTTTTTTTTTATTTTTTTTTATTTTTTTTTTTTTTTTTGAGAATCTGTGGGTTTGCAACTTTGTAATCTCTTGGGCTTGTCGTGGGCTTGATGTTGGCCTTGTCGTTTTCTATTTTTTTTTTTTTTTGGAGAATCCGTGGGATTGCCGCTTGCTCTATTACAATTTTTTTTTTCTTCAGATTTTAGTTCAAATTTGTTTTTTGGGCTTTTTTTTTTTTTTTTTTTTTCTTGAAAGTAGAAAATATATATATATATATATATTTAATTTAAGGGTGTTCCTAATTTTGATTGAGGGTGTTCCTATTTTTTTTGTAATTTAGTAAACATTAATTAATCCTTTGCAAAATTAATAAAGGGATCTATACAAAAAAAATTTCACAATGACCTCATACCTTGGAGTTTTCCTTTTTTCTTTTTTTTTTTTTCAAAAAACAAAATTTGTGACTGAAAGGATAAGAATTGAAAAGATTCTTTTACTCCCTCCTTATTTTAAGACAAGAGAAGCATCTATGACCTCCACAAAGGGAAGTGGAGTAGGAAAGAGACATAGGGGAAGTGGGTCTAGTAAAAACGACAATCAATACAATCATGAAGTTCTTAAAACCTTACGCATCACTCTCTTGAACAACAATATATGAAGGTGAAGAAAGAATCAAAAGCTACAAGAAAATGCATGAGCCACAAAACCTTGGACACCTAGCTCCTAGCTTGTGCTTTGTATGCCCCACTGCTCTCCTAGGGACCTCGCTGCAAATATATATATATATATATACATACATATATATATATATATATATATATATATTTGAAGCATCCAATCCAAGTAAACTTTAACACTTGTTAGGAATTCGTTGAAAGAATGGCATTTTCCCACTGATTAGATGTTGAGGGAAAGTCTAAGTTACACTTGGGGTGGTTTAAAATGCTTGTGGACGTAAAGTAGTAAAATAAATTCAACTTTTTTTAGTTGGTCTCATCAATGCTTTTATGACTGAAGATTGTGAATGATTTCATTTTACGTTATTCCAATTTTATAAACTCATATCAAATTAAAAATTCGAGGCTCATAATCATAGAAATTAAGCATAACAATATGATAAAGTGCCTTGTGACTTCTCCAGTGAAAGAGAACTTGGGTCCAATACAAGGAAACACACACACACCAACAACTTGATCTATCTCTTACTAAAGTTCCAAAGTTTAATAACATAGTTGGTAGCGTAAGATTTTGAGGAACACAACCAACACATATGCTAAATCTGAATAAACTACGAACAACACATGCACGTGCATACACATGCAGAGCACATGGCCTACATAGGTTTTCATTTTCATGCTCTTATTATTCAAGACAACTCTTGATGGGATATGTTACTCTTAATCTTATCTTTAAAAAAAAAAAAATGAGATATGAGATTTTTTCTAATGTTAATATTTATATACAATGAACGTCTATTCATCATGAATCATGTTTAAAACGGTATACTTTACTTTAAATCAAAGTAATATGCAAATTTAACAAAAGTAAAACGTACTGAGACTCTCAATTAAAAATGAGTATAACATGTTATTAACCGAAACACATTTAACTTGTTTTAATTTAAGAAATTGAAAAAAAAAAAAAAATGAAAGCTAAATTCTTAGTAGGCAGAACTTCATCTTAAAGGGATTAACTTCTTCCACCTCTTCATCTTTGTCTTCTTCTATTCAGCATATTCGTTTAGGGAAAAAAAATAAAAATAAAATTGTCGTAAAATTTCAGACAACAACATTTATGATTAAGACACATTAACATGCATGTTCTGTACGAGCAGCCATTCATGAATAATAAGGACAGTTGGGAAATTAGAACCAGTTTTTTTTTTTTTTTTTTTTGACAATCTTGTGCCACAGGCGACAGGTTCATAGTTGTAGGATTCATAACCTGTCAATTCGTCAGTGGTTATGTACTTATGTTACAAATCCCGATATATGGAAAAATATAGTTTATATTATATATTCCCTTTGGTTTTTCCTTTTTCACTTTCACTGATAATGATAAAAAGATCCAACGGACAATATGGAACTCTCTTGAGAATCATATGCTACATCAGTTTGTACTACCTTGTACAGTTGCACTAGCTTGAAGTTTGCATAAACCTGGACCATATAATACCGCAATAATATGAACAGGGCTAACACATACTAGGCTGTTGAATAAGAGGCATATATCAAGATGCCCGTGATATATACACGTACAAAGTACAATCACTATATATATATATATATATATGGTAAACAAGTGCTTCAAATTATATTAGAAATTAGAGTGGAGGCAAAGCCTCTAAAAATACATGTCAATAGAGTCATAATACAAAAGCATAGACATGTCCCCTAGGGGATCATCATAAATCCTAAAATGTTGTTCTTGAGCAGCTCCCTTCTTCGCCAAAAAGTTTGCATACTGGTTTGCCTCTCTAAAGCAGTGTCTGAATTTAACTCTAGGCAGCTGCTCCATGAGGTATTTAAAGTTCAAAATGAGCATAGAGTGAGCAGTGTTAATACTGGTACTTCCCACCGCCCAATCAACCACAACTTTAGAATCAATCTCAATCTCCAAAGCCTACAACCCCATTGAACAACAGATCCGCAATCCATCTCTTAATGCCCATAACTTTGCATCCACACTTGAAGATATACCTATAGCTCGAGAGAAGCCTTTAACCTAGCCACCCTCTTGGTTTTGGATTAGTCCTTCTCTCCCGACCTTCCCTGGGTTCCCAACAGATGATCCATCTGTATTCAACTTATGCCAATTCAACTCAGGCTTACTCCATCTCACACTAACTGGCACCTTTGCTGCACGCTGCCCAGTCCGCCCAACACAAAAGAAAAAGTTTGTGGCTAAATTATGAGTCTCTCTAACCAATCTGGAGTCGGGTTCATCATGTTTAACAATTCTTTTGTTCCTATGGGTCCATAAGCTTCAAACACCAAAAGCAAATTGGACTTCCCATGGAATTTGCCCATCTGCTAGTTCCTTAAAGTCCTTTAGATTACTCTTCAACCAGCCACATAACCCAGAGCTAAAGAAGTCCTCATCACAAAGGGTGTTGTTCAAGTTGGCCCAATTTTTCTTTTTTACAAAAAGGCAATCTCTCAATACATGGAGTATTAATTCACTACCCAGCCCACAGTGTTCACAAACCCCATTTTCAACAATACCCCTAGCAACTAGCAGCTCTTTGACTGGGAGGCTGTGGAGATAACATTTCCATATGAAGCATTGGATTTTTGGCAAGGTATCCACCTTCCATATCCATTTCCCTTCAAAATGTTCTGCTTCTCCCCTACCCCCATTTAGCAATTCTGTAGGCACTCTTGCCATCAAAGTTTCCTGAGGGTGAATAAGCCCAGCTGATATAGTTAAGAGTGGATGGAGACATTGGTATTGGTATAGCTCCAATTGTCCTCCCCACAATACTTGGTAAATCAAAGGAGATTCGTTGCAAATCCCACATTCCATCTAAGATCATATCTTTCACCTGCAGTTGATTCTCATCTCTGTTGAGGTCCTATGATCATATTCCTGAGAGGCCCTTTCGATAGCCATTTATCATTCCAGAATTTTAAGTTGCTGTTTCCTCCTACTATCCATTTCAATCCTTTATTAAACACATCCTGCCCTTTTTCAATGGTAGACTAGGTATGAGAGCAAAGCCGTTTGGGGTTTGTGTATTTACTCCTTAACACCGTGGCCTAGTTTTGGTTTCTTTCCACATGCATACGCTAGTTAAGCTTAGCAAGTAGAGCAAAGTTTTTTGGTCTTGCCGCAGTCATTCCTAGGCCTCCTTCTTTTTTTGGCTTAGTGATTTTTTCCTTGATAGGCCACAAACGCGTTAACCCCTTGTGATGAATTAAGTTGATTAATTAGTCAAGTTATTAATTGATCAAATTATCATGCAAATTGCGTGGTAGCACAAACAAATCACCAATGAACTAAAGTATGCAGCGGAAAATAAATTGACACGGTGATTTGTTTACGAATGAGGAAAACCTACACGGAAAAAACTCCACCGGGTGATTTTAAGGTCACCACTCCCGAAACTCCACTATTATCACAACCAGCGGTTACAAGTAAAGGAATCCCAAGTACCTTACCAACCTACAGTTGAACCCTTACCCCAATACCTAATTAGACTTGTTCTATAGTAATAGTTTCTCCTTTTGATGCACGACTCTCGAGTACGTGACTAACCAATTACGCGGATCCCAGTACACGACTTCAATCACCAACTAGAGAAAGTTGTTGGCTGCAAAGTTTTTCAATTCATCTACACGATGAAGATCAAGAAGATGATTAGTTACAAAACCCTACGGTGCACATTACACAGCAACTTCTTTACAAAAGAGATGAACTAGGGCAAAAACTTTGTCTTAGATCACAAATTACTTGAACAAAGGTTTCTCAATACTTGTGCAACTTGTATATTCTTTGACGGCCCTTAAAATAATCATTTTATATGTCTAGGGTTAGAAGAAAAAAAGTCCTAAAGACACATATACAGATTGCAATCAAAAACAGAACTCAGAATCTGTTTTTCTTAAATCTCAACAGCTAGAGGTGTCGAGGTGCTGTTGAGCAGCTGTCGAGTTTCGGGGCTGGAACAGCTTCTTTAAAGCTCAATAGATGCAGTTGTTGAGCCAGGTGTCGAGCTTTAAAATCTGGCACTTCTCAACTTGAATCTTAGACAACTTGCATGACTTTAACACTTGATCTTGAAACCTTGTTTTTTGAAGTATTAAAATCATCCTAGAGCTACCCAAATACAAGCTAAGTGCGTTTTGTCAAAGGATAAGCCAATTACATAAAAGAATGACATATGTTCAAAACAACTTGAGACACATATGTTCTAACAATCTCCCCATTTGGCAATCCATAACAAAACCACAACAAACAAATGAATATATGAGAGAAGTCATAAATCACTCAACTCATATTCACTTGTTGAATACAATAAAATCTATCCTAATACAAACTCTTGAAAAACTTTGCAAGAAGAGACTTTGCATCCCATAAGCAGGTATTGAGGATAGCACAGCTTGAGTAAGAACTACTCTTCTTGCAAAGGATAAGGAGTGGGCCTTTCAACCTGCCAATTTGCCTTGGACTCTCTCCAAAACAAAATCAAAGTCTCTATTCGAAGTGCCCGGGTGCTTCAATGGAAACCCTAAGTATTTCCCAAGGTTTGGGGTAGAATGCAGTCCCAAGCAGGTGCACAGGTTTTCTCTATCACTACTATTCACATTTGGAGAGAAATACACAAGAGACTTACTACTACTCACCCACTGCCTCGATAGTTCACAGAATGAATCTAAAGCATCCTTTATATTCTGGCAATTTTTCATATCCACTTTCCTAAATAGAACTAAGTCATCAACAAAGAAAAGGTGGGAGAAGGCCAGACCCCCCCTTGAAACTCTAACTGGATCCCAAAGTTTAGAATCACATTTGTCCTTAATCATATATACAAGCACGTCCATGCACATGATGAAAATGTATAGGGACAAGGGATCTCCTTGTCTAATTCCCCTAGATGGCTGAAATTCCTCCAAAGCTCCATAATTCAGTAACACTGCTATACTTGAAGAAGAGACATAACTCATTATCACATCCACAAGATACTTAGGGATATTAAATAATGTAAGAGTGTCACGTATAAAGCTCCACTCCAATCTATAAGCCTTTTCAAGGACAATTTTTAGAGACATGAAACCTGTTCTACCCTTTTTACCACTCATAGTGTGGATATTCTCTTGAGCTATGATCATGTTGTCAAGCATTTTCCTCCCTAGAACAAAGGCAGATTGCATTGGAGAAATAATTCCAAAAATGAGAGGTCTGATCCTCATAACAATTATTTTGGTAATAATCTTGTAAACTGTGTTTCATAGGCTAATGGGTCTATAGTTACTTAGCTTCTCAGCACCTGGGATCTTGGGGATGAGAGTGATGAGAGTCTTATTTAAGTTTTCTGGAACCTTACCAGATGCAAAAACTTCCTTAACTGTGCATTTGACAGAATCACCCACCAAGAGCCAAAAAAGTTGGAAGAACATTGCATGGAGTCCATTAGGACCTAGTGCCTTGAAGGGTTTCATAGTCTACCACGTATTTTTTATTTCTTAATCCTCAATGGGACAATAGATGCTCACTGCCTCCTCATCTGAGATTTTTAAAGGCCAGTTAGAGATGCTCCAAGGTTTTCTAAATCCCATCTCCATGTTGGAAGTGAAAAGAGACATGAACCCCTCCCTCACATGCGCAACAAGATCACCTGGGTTTTTAAGCCAAACCCCATTAGAATCAACAAGAGCATTAATTTGATTTATTTTTCTCTTGGAAATTGTGGATGTGTGATAAAAAGTGGTGTTCTTGTCCCCTTAAACCACCACTCAATACGTTATTTCATCACCCAACACTCTTTCTCTATTCTCTGTAATTCTGCATAATCTCTTTGCAAAAGTTTTTCCAAGTCAATCAGAACCTGCGATGGGTTAGTGCCATTGGCCACTTGAATGCCCCTGAACCTTGCTTCTATATTCCTTTTACGAGCAAAAATATTCCCAAACACCTCCTTGCTCCACACCTTTGCTAAGTTAGTGAAGGAGGTTATTGCATTATTAAGACTCTCTGTATTACTCCAAGCCCCTCTAACCACATCAGAAAAATCCGAGTGGGAAAACCATATAGGTTGAAACCGAAAAGGCCGAGGGAGATTTAAGGCTATGCTTTTTTCCAGCTCAATTAAGATTGGGCAGTGGTTGGAGTTAACGTACACTAAGTGTTTAACAATAGCTTTTGGATACAGTAGTCTCCAAGTTGCATTACAGAAGCTTTTATCAAGTCTTTCCTGTATAAGGTCTGTGATGTATCTTAAGTTTGACCAGGTATATTTCACACCACTAAACCCCATGTCAATCATACCACTAGCATCAAGGCATTCCTGAAACTTCAAGGCTTTCCTAATGTTCATAGGTCTACCCCCAAACTTTTCAGAAACCCATCAAGACTTTATTGAAATCACCCATCATAATCCATGGGAGGTTATGATTGGCAGCAACCTCCATAAGATTATTCCATAGGATAGACCTTTCATGGAACCTAGGACTAGCATATATAGTAGTTAAAGCTAGGATAAGTTAGATGAACTGGCCTTAACTGTGGCATGAATTTCTTGCTCAGTCGAGGCAATGTGACTAACTTCAACTGCAATTGAGTTCCAGAGCACCCAAAGGCCTCCTACAAAGCCAATAGTATCTGTGTGGATAGTACCGTTAAATGACAACTTGTCTGTGATTTCTTTAGCAAAGTCACCCCCAATTCTAGTTTCCGTGACGATGAGAATATCCAAAGCATTTTCCTTAACCATATCCATAATAGTTTGTCTAAAGTTTGGGCTTAAGGCCCCTCAACAATTCCATACCATTAAATTCATCATTAAACAAATAATGGGTAGAGGCCAAACAAAATCACTAGGGCATATGCCCTCTTGGGTCCAAATTGCTACCCTGATTGCTTTTAGAGAAGGCTTGGACACCCTCTCTCTAGGCGTTAAAATCATGGAGTGCTCTAAGACTTCCATCTCTTTCTCGCAAGACCTGATCAGAAGGCTGCTCTTTCTTGTGGGGTAGAAAACTTGGACTGATTTCCTGGTTTGACAATTCCCTGGCCACTTTAACCCCACTAGAAGGTCCACCATCACCCTCTTTTCCATTACTTCGACCATTGGGACCAATGCGCATAAGCTTAACAGCGGATAAGGATCGGCCATTGTTTTCCAGATGGGGGAATTTCTCTCTGTTGACGTGGGCCTGTCTGAGAGAAAGATCCACCATGGGTTTGGCCAAGCTTGCCATGTTGGGTCTAACAAGGGAAGGGAGCCATGCTACTGGCTGAAGGGGGTTAGGGGGAATATGACTTTCCATGCTTGCATTAGGTCCAAATCGAACTAGCCCATTATCTCCATTGGGCTTGCTCAGATCATGTTCACCATGGAGTTTAAGAGTCGAATGATTTTTCCTTTTAGATTTATGGCCCACGACTTCTGATCCTCCATCTCTACGAAATCCTAGATGATTATGGCTCGATGGTTCTCCAACCACGAAACCACCACTAGCTTGCCCCTTATCACAAGCGTTAATATTTTGGAAGGATTGTGTAGGTAGGTACTCACTTTTCTTTTTTGTTTTGCTATGTATTACTGCAAATAGTAGGCCTGCTAAGGGAGAGGGCTTCACTCCATGTGCCTTTCGGCTTTTCTTTCCCTATGGCATGTGGGCAAGCCTAATTTCAGCATTGGCTGCCACGCTTGGCACATTTGTCCTATCCTCATTAATGTTCAAGTCTCCATTTCTTAGAGTGTTTTCCAACTTAGCCACGACACTAGAGCCTTGGAGTTTGACCATTTCATCTATTTGCTCAAGATCTGTTGGTTATGGACAGGAACTCGTCCCACCCAAACGAGAAGCCAACTGAGGACCCTCAGTCTCAAACATATTCAATTGGCTTTTAGCACTAGTCCCATCCGTTGGACCTTTTCCATCATGTCTTTTGGGCTTAAGCCCATTTTTCTTTTTGTGGGTCACAATTGTTCAAGGCCCATATGGGTCTTCCTCTGGCAAGCTCAGTCGTTGCACCTCATTTTCTTTCGTCAAAGTTTGGTTAGGGATGGATATTAGAGCTTGAACTGTGTACTTACAGTCTAGCTTCCTATGACCTACTCTTCCACAAGAGAAAAACAAGGAGCTTTCTCCTTCATACACCACTTGCTGTATTTCACCTCCAATGATGACCGACCTAATAAGCGGTTTCCCAAGGTCTACTTGCACACAAATCCTTGCATACCTTCCTCTAGCTTCCCTCGCTGTATTAGAGTCCACCCTTAACACCGGTCTAATGGCTCTTCCAATGTCTGTGAGAGCTTCCTTATCATAGTACTCAATAGGTAGTTCAGGGAGTCTTACCCATAGAGCAACAGTTGACACATTTGCCGATGAAGGCCTGAAGTTTGGCTTTCATACTCTCATTGTAAGGAAGTGCTCACCAATGAACCAGGGTCCACCAGCCACATAGTCCTCTCTAGCTTCGAACTTGATCAGAAAGTAATCCTTTTCAAGTTCCACACCGTCCATCTTGCCATGGGGTTTCCATAAGCTCATGATTCTAGCATGGAAAAAATGGTAACCTTCAGACCTTCCAAAGACTTTAATAATTAGAGCATTTGCCCACTGCCTTCTTATCCTTACCTTGGTGGACCTAGACATCTTAACTGCAACTAGACCATCAACCAGATTATCTATCTCATTGTCAGAGTTTGCATGTTCTTCTAAGTCAGCTTGAAATCCAAAGGCCTTTGCATAAGCCCCAAGGATGAACCTTGTGAGCTTATCCTTGAAGGAGACTTGCATACTATTTCCTGCACGGTTATCACTACTAGCATTAACCCTTCTCGTACTTTTTTCTAACTTCGCTGCCTCCTCACCAGACCTTTCAGCACTTTCAAACTCACACTTCATTCCTGCTTCAAAGTTATGTCTTCACAGTATGCAATGCAACTACCAATCACTATATTTTCTACCACTAGTGAATGGACAAATTATTATAAAAAAAATTTACAAAAATTAAATCAAAATTATTTACATTTGGTTCTAATTAGTTTAATTGGTAAAATTTTTTATTATTAAATAAAAATTTTGAGTTTTATTCTTGAAAAAAAAGTTACAATTATCTATATGTTTGATTGTGAATAGTAAAGAAAAAGTTATGAATTTATGTGAAATTAACAAAGAATTACTTATAATTTGTTACATAAGATAACTGTGACAAATATCATAACTTAATTTGTGGTATTAAAATTTCACAGTTATTATTGATTTTCATAGCTACCAAAACTTAGATGGTAGAATCACAACCTCTCTCATGTTCAATCTCACCTGAACTCATCATAATAAAAATTGGAGAGATCAGTGTAAAAATTTCTATCAAATATTTGATATTCTAGACTTTTTTATTTATTGTCTACAATTAACATATGGATTTTGCTAATGTGTGCAAAACTAAAAAAGCTGTCAATATTTTTTTAATTTTCGAGAAAATGTTTCTAAAAATAGATGGTTTAATATGTGCTCTTAGAACACACATTAACTGAATCCTTTTGCCATACTGTCCATGGCACTAATTAAGATGCCAAACTCAACAAATTTGGCAGTTATTGCAATAAATGGAGCCTATAATTTAGATCTTAAATTTAATACCTACTTTGTTTTATGCATCAACAGTGAGGAGTGATGACAATGACAAATTTTCCTCTTTGGTAAGTAATAGTAATTTTTTTTGTAATATTAAAGTATGAACTAGAGCCCTTGGGTTCTAGAAAAGGTTCCAATAGTGCATGCTAAAAAAGTTTCTTCAACGGATATTGAGAGGTCAGGGATTCATGGATCTGAATTGATATTGTATATATCTAGTTGGATCGTGTACTTAATTGTACTTTATGATTATGCCGGGTATTATTAGTTCTAGACTCTACTATCTAGACTCATAGCAAAAAAAGAAATAGTGCTCTATAAAGTATAGACTTCCTCTAAGATCAAATATATATAGGCTTCATCTTTACATGGTAAATTATTTAGAATATTATACTCTCTTTTTTTTTTTCTGATATTAGGATATTATACTTTAGTTTCAATAGAATGCGTGACTAAGATACCATATAGTGAAGCAAATGATGATGGTTTTAAAATACTATTTTTCCCCTCTTGCATTAATGACATCACTTTTTATTTTATAATAATATATAATTTCAACAATTATATATATTTTTTGCTTTTTAAGAAAATTATATAAAAGACCCAACATCTATACCACATTTTAAATTAAGTTATATATTTTAATTTTGTTAACTAAAGTTCCAAACTTATAAAACCGTTTCAATTTTAATTGCCCGTCTATTTCTATTATTCAAGTTATTAATATATGGAGCAAAGCAAAAAGGGAAACCGTTGATAAAACTTTGTGTTTGACCTGCGAAACTGGGTTCAGTTTTCTTGCAATCACTTTTTCACTAAGTTAAGCTTTCTGTCTCTAACCGCAACTTTCTCTCCCAGCCCTCTTTGTTCACTTGGTTCCAAATTGATTATGCGCAAGCCCAAGGTTAAACACAAGATTTAATGAATAGTTTATGGCTTTTTACATTTTATCTACTTTGTTTCCACACAGAATAATTGAAATGAATAACAAAGATAGACAAAGACTTCACATTGAAATGATTTAATAAAATTTAAAACTTTAATTGATATACAGTTAAAAAAAAAAAAAAAAAAACTTGACCTAATCTACAAGATGGTATAAACTTAAGGCTTTTTTAATTTACATAATATTCCCATTAAAATTTGAAATGTTTTCCATCACTAAACTTTTATCTTAATGAACAACAGACTTGCATTAGTGAAGTGCTCAGGTGGTACCACTACCAACATAAAAGAGACAATTTTTCATTTTCCTAATTTAAAAACACACATGGTAGGGTACCCCCTTATATATTTGTTTGCATAGTGATGGGGGGTGTGTGGATTTTAGAAGGTCCGATTGCTTGTGACAAGTTGTCTTGAGTTGCAAACTAATGGGGTCCACACCCAACTCAGCCCTTCACTTCTAGCACCATACCCACCCTTCAAAACACAACTCATTTTGCCTCTTTTGTTATAAATGAGTGGGATAAGAGCACAGAAATTTGCAGATGGGTGTCTCAAACTCACCATTTTTGAGGCCCTTCTCTCAAAGCTTAGTTCTTGTCTGAGAAAATTAGCTATAGCTCATAGTTTTGTGTCACGAGGAAAGGTGTTGTTGAGCAAGATGGAGAAGCAGGGCACGTGCATTACTAACTCATGCTCACACGCACACTTGTATGTATGTACACGCTATAACATATACATGATGTAGACCTATATATGTTGCTGGAGTTATTACAGTGGGTTTTAATGGTAGCTCCAGTGAGTTAGTTCTTCATGTGCCCCTCTTCCCCATCATGACCACTACACCTTATGTTAATTTGTTGGAGTCTGAGAGCCCAGAAATCATCTTTGAGGAATTGCTGAGCTGATTCAAATTAGAGGAGCTCTAAGTTCAGGTGAGTTTTCATGATCATCATAGCTCACTACCATGTTGAAAATTCGATCATCATCATATATATATTCTTTTGTTCTAGTAATAATTTGTTAAAGCTGTATTCATATAAGTTTTTCAATTTTTTGGTAAAGCATTTCAAGAATATGGTGAAGATTATATAATAGTATATAGAAAATATCTTAAATATGAATGTGTGCTTCTTCAAGGTCAATAGTGGATAACCATTGACTGAAGAATAAGATTAGTGTCATCATTAAAGAATTTGATCTAGGAATATTGACCATCTAGCTAGCAGTAAAGTTTGATTTTGATAATAATATCTCCCCCCCCCCCCCCCCCCCCAACCCCTCTCTCTCTCTCTCTCTCTCTCTCTCTCGTGGTTTATCTAAGATAGAACGAAATTGATTAAATAAACACAATAAATAGGCGCACCAAAAAAAAAAAAAAAAACTGTTTTCTGTCACTCGGTATTTGTTTACTACGTTTCCTGATAATTATGCATTTTTTGAATTTTATTTTTAGCTTATTCATTTCCTGTTGCATACATAGCAAATGGAAATATGACGTGCATATATGTTGTACATACGGTTTCTTTATACGGTTTCTCTCTCTCTCTCTCTCTCTCTGAGTCTGTGCCCTTTTCCTTTTGTTGTTTCCTTTATAAATTCACACAACAATTCGAAGAAAACACTAGGTCTAATCTACAAGAACCATGCACTGCCATTTCTCTTCTAATAGATTCTCAATATTGGCCGCACAATGGCTTTCAAAGGAGTGAAAACTCGTGAAATCTCACCAAATATCAGTTTTACATGGAACGCTGACAGTATTTATGTCATCGTATTATTGACAGCAAAGTAGCCCAAGTGAGGAAAAAGGAGGTAAAGCCTAAAGACAGTTATTTTATTGAACAAAAAAGTAACATTAAAAGAATTTCCTTTTGCTTGAAGCACCCCAATCAATTTGGAGAAGCCTTTCTCCAACTGAAAATTTGTAAAATCATCCACTTCTATTAAATTACATACTCATTAAATCATTTAAACAAGATACATAATTTATTAAATAAGTAATATAACTAAAATTTCTTGATATTTTAACAACAAGCTGAGTTGTTAAACTGCCATAGGTTAAATTGAAAGAGATTATATCAGGTCTTACCACAACTCAAAATAAGAGTGTTGTGAAAGTATTGTGAGATTTTATTCTGTCTATAAACTTACATCAATGGTTATTTGAATTGCATATATTGGGTTTGAAATCATGTTCCACCAAACCAATTTGGAGGGGAACTTTGCCCTTACTTTAATATATATAGGTTGGAATCATTACAACAGTGGTATCAAATTGTTATCCAGCTACGATCAGGATGATTGATAAAAAAATCAGTAATTTTGCCTGGAGATCCAACAGATTATGGAAGGTAAAAGTTACTTTCTTCCTCATTGTTTTTCATCTTTTTTTTGGCTTCTGTTTTAGTTGGCCTGCATTGTTTTTGTCACCTTTTTTTTTTTATGGAGTCATATAATCTGCTGCTATAAGATGTATATCTAGCAAACTAATGCATGTTTTTTTCCCAGAGAAAAGTGATTGATGAGTATCATGAATAGGCAATTTGGTACCACCACCCAGGAGACACTGAAAGATTGCCACCATACGTCTCTATTCTATCCTTTTCGCTAGTACTTCTCATCCACGTTCGAGTGACAGTGATCAATCTATTTGTACACCACACCTGCCTGCTTTCTGATCCATCTGTAATTTCTTATTTATCCACTCATGATGTTTTTGATTTTGATATTGGTTGAAGCAGCTTTCAGCTAAGATTGCTTATGTTTGCAATATGATCTCTTATGCTACTTTATGTTGTTTTCCTTTGTTACTTCTTCCTTTTATTCCCCACCATACAGGAGATAGATGACATTCACCATTAAAATTTTGTGGAGAGAATCTATTTTCAGTTAATTTTTTTTTTCTTGTGTCTAATAAATATTTATGATCATGATGTCGTAAATGACATGACAATAGATACTGTTAGAAGGTTGTGGTGAATGCATGTGAGGATTTATAAGTTATGTCTGGAATTTTATGAATGTAAGGATTAGAAAATAAATGTAGCGGAAGTTTTTGGGCGGTATACAATATATTACCCATTCATCTGTCAAATTCTAAGGAAGAGTTGAAGAGAAATACAAAACTTTATAGAGTTTTAACTCTTCCCTCTCCACTCTTTCTCCCTTTGGTTAATTTTGTGAGTGTGAGGCTCTCTATAGAATAGATTTATTTGAAGTTGAGAGATCATTGTCCATTTACTATATGGCTTATGTACAAAACATCTCTAACATTGAGTGGTTCCATCTGCAATTTCTCACAAGAAGCTTATATATTCTCATCATACATGTAAAATATAATACAGTCGTTTGAATTTAGTAAAACCCAATAGAAAGCTTAACTCTTTTGAATTTAATAAAACCCAATAAAAAGCATAAGGTTTAAAGAAACTTATAAACTTCATTTACATTTAGCCACAGCTAGAAGCTAAAATTTTATTTTCCCCCTTCCTAATCCCGTCCTCTTTTCCTTAAGATTTTAATTCCAAAATAGTCGTGGTCAAATATGTTTAAAACTTGGATCATGTTAACGAATACTCCAAGAGCAAGTTTAAGATTAAATATTCAATTATGAGCTGTAATTTCAAAGAATATATATATATATATATATATTTAAACCATTATTAATACATCTTAACTACTGTCATTACATCTTAACCACTGTCATTAGGTTAACGAAACGTTTACACTTTTGAAGCATGCAGTAACTTGCAGACTAGGGTTGAAAAACATTGATAATACCTTGTTGTTAAAAGGCTGAAAACGTTTGCATTGTATTCATCAAGGAAGAAAAGGTGTGCATTGGATCTTTTTATCCTCTGCCAAAGTGCTGTCCAAAGGCAGCTTGCTTTTTTCTCAATATTGCTGTCTTTGCCGTAAACTGCACTTGTTTTCTGTGCAATTCACCATGTAGGCTTTTAATCTAGAAATTGTGGCATGCACGCCTATCCCAATCCCCAAGCAAACACTTTACAATTGAAATATGGCAATGTATAAACCATCTTTTTATTTTTCTACCAGAAAGTACATATATTATGTAATGAATGTTACTTATATGTAACACTTTTTTTTACACGTAAAATAGTTTCTCAATGATTAATTAATTTTTTTAAAAAAGTATGAGTGTATGACAACTGTGCTCTTAGGATGCTCACCATCAATTATTTCATTGGAAAAGTGATATTTTGATTATTTTCCTTTTTCGGGAAATAATATTCTCCGACACAGTTTGAAAAAGTGAGCAAATCATTAAAGGCACTTATACTTTTGTGATTGTCATTAACCGAGAATCTTAAATTGGATAACATGAAAATAGTACTCCAAAAGATTGAAAATTCGCATTGTGATTATATCAAAGGGAGAATTGGATGCAAATTATGTCTACTTCTAAGGACTTTGCCATTACATTAATTAATAAAGTAAAAGAAAAAGAAAAGCAGTTTACCACAGAAATGTCAGTCTTGTATTACACGCTGTTAGCAATTAGGATTGGTAAGCATTCCTCTTTTGCTGGGGGACTGAAATAACAAAGAAACAAGAAGAAGACAGAGACATGAAACAAGCCACATAAAAGAAAACAAGTAATTCCGTCCCAGGCAAAAAACCCAAAAGCTGTATAAGAAGTTTGGTAGTACTCACGTGGGTCCTAATGGAACAAGAAACTCAAGAATCACATTGTCACCATAATACAATTGATACACAAAACAGCCTTGTGATTCAATCACCTTCAAGAATTATAAGCATTGGTCTGGATTAACAAACTATATGGGTTTAGATTCCGCCTTATATGCAACCTGGATAACAATTCCAGCTTACCTTATCATGTAAAAAATCTGCAGCAAACTGACTCCAACATATGATTGGACAATCAGAGAAAATTAGAGGGTATTTGGAATTTTGGATTCTTCAATGTGATGACAAATACTCTAGAAACACAACAACCGTCTCACCAGTGCTTAGCAGAATCTCAAACTAGACATCTATAGAGAGGTAAAGTCTTTTTACAAATAAAATATTAGAGTTCACAAACAATAAATACCCAAAACATAAAGCAAATAGACATCTATATAGGTAAAGTCTTTATCGAAACGTTTTAATGAAAGATCAAAAAGCAAATAATTTGAAGTCTAAAGAGACAATCAACACATATCATATAGCTTATAAGAACTGAAAAGTTCCATTTATCTTAATTCAAAGAGGACATGGATGATAAGAACAGAAAGTGAAGACAGGCTACAGTTATATGAAAGGGAGGAAAGTGATTTTATTAATATATTTAACATGAAACTTGTTCTCAAATCACCTATGACCTAATACAAGGAGATCCCACAGTAAAGATGAACGGCAGCCTAATTAGTTTGAACCACATTTTTGTCTGCCTGCAGTTACCTTAGTCAGCTGGACTCAAATCATTTGTGCCACTCACACAGGGAGAGAAATTATTGGGCAGATCTTGCAAAATAAGGCTGCCATATAGCTCACTAAATTTGTTAGAAGACACCTTGAGGCTGATACATGGGGTGTGACTTACCCCAGACATTTTTGCACTGATGTTTAATTAGTGCTATATTATGGTTCCTTTACGCCACCAAATTAAGGTTACTGTTCCAGCAACCTAAATTGATGAGTTTTTGGTAGCTTCACCTTTCACCAATTCAAGGCTAATGTTCCAGTAATCTAACTGGGTGAGTTAACAACCAGCCAAAACAGTCTCTGAAAAGCTAAGTTTAGATCCTAAGCTAAGGAGCAAGGCTTCCCAGGCCATAGCCCCGGGAGCAACATTCTTTACAATTATTTTCTGCATTAATTCCATTGCTTTACAAACCAATACTTTTTGACACAAACCAACTATTACCTCATCAAATGTCTCACATCAAGGACAGAAAAACTTCTCAAACGTTTCAGACAAAATATACTTCACCAACCAAACCTTTCAGCATAATCCTATATGTCAAAAAGTTGAATTCAACACCCTTGTCTATCATGTCCCTAACAAGCTCCCTTATCCCACTCAACTCCCCAACCTTACACCACACATCCGATATTGTAATACAAGTAATCACATTGGGCTTGCACCCTAACCACTCCATTGACCCAATCATCTTATTCCTAGCTTCCACACAATTCTTGATGATGCCGAAAGTCGTCAGTAGGCTACAAAGTCCTTATGTGTCTGAAATAACACCTGCACACACCAAAAAGAAAAAGACCTCAAGAGAGTACCGGTGTGATACCGGCCTAATACCCTCTGAAGGTTAAGTCAGACAGATTGTCACAACTCTAGAATGTCAGAATTGGGATGAATTATACATACCTATTTTCTGTAGGTTATGGCATTTTTATAGTGGTGGGGAATAGACTTTTGTTCATTGGAGAAGACGAATATTTCCTTGTAGAGAAGATCTTCATAAATGCATGTGATTTAAGAGACCCTTTCCATGTAAAGGTTCCATTGACTAAGGTTATGCGTGGTTCACAAGTTATTATTATTCGAGACATGCTTGGAAACCATGTAAGCCATGTCATTGCCATGTGTATTTGGTTCCGTCGACCTCAGTGTCCGTCCAGGGGGCTATCCGTCCTTTTCAGGCAACCTGTTCTCCTTGAATCATCCCATACACTGGAGGTGACCCGTCCCAATACATTATCCGTCCACTGTTCATGGGTTTTGTCGTCTCATGTCTTTATCCGTTGTCCTATTGATGCTACCTATAGTAGGTCTTTGCAAATTCTGATCGTCTACACTAAATATACAATCTTTAGTTGCCCCCTTAATCCATGGATCCATCGCCTATTTTACACGAATCCATGGAGTGACAATTTGCCTCTATTCTTGAGAAGCGTGTGCTGATTGACAGGCTAGCCTAGGGTCATTAATGCTGTAGGGACACGTAGAAAGCTTTTAGCGGTTGTTTGTCTAAACCGAAGCGTCCTTTTGTCTTTCGCACCGTTCCCTTATATATGTTGCTTGTTCCTTTCATTTTTGCCTTTTGGAAAGATTTTTACTAATCAGAGTGCTTTCATCCACTCTTGGCTGACCGCCGCCTTGTTGATCTTGTACTACAGTTCTTTTCAGCCTTCCGTCATCCTTCTCATACTGTCAAGTTATGAGTATTCTTTCCCTTATCTCAAGTTTTTCTCTTTCTTTATTGCGTTCGCTTGTTCGTTGTTAATGTAGACCTAGAGTCTTAGGATTTTTTGTTCGTCATTTGTAGGTGTTAGATGTCTAGTGAGGCGTCAAGTGGTCAATCGTTTGTCCGCAATGGAGCGGGCTACAATAAGGTGTTTCTGTTAGGTCAAGCAGATCCCGGCACCTCCAGTGAGGAAAAGGAACCTTCAGCTAACTCTCTTCCCAATATGGAGGATGAGGTGCTGGATGAGGACAAGTCAAAGTCTGACTCAAATGATGACCTAGACGGTGTAGACCTTCTCGTCCAATCTGTCATAAGTCTTGATGGGTTCAGGGAATTCATCATACTTCCCTTGTGGATGGTAAATGACTTTGTCTCTACCATCAAACCATTGCACTTCAACACACTTAGGGAGGAGTACTAGATACCCGACAACATATTTATTCGTCTACCCTTTAAGTCAGAGAAGTGCTATTATAGGGGTCTTGAAGCTGTCGGGGTATACGAGTAGATGCTAAAAGCTGGGGTTTGCTTCCCGTTAAGTGCTCTTCACCGTTGTCTTCTTTAATACCTAGGATTGGCCGTCTCCTAGATCTCTTCGAACTTCTGGAAGGTTTTCAAGGTGTAGAAGTCTTGCACGGGGTAATGTCCAATGGGGCGCGACAGCTGACAGTGGAAGAATTTTTCCATTGTTACCATCCTTTTGAGATTTCCCAATCTAGGGGAATGTATAGTTTTCTTCCACAGATTTCGGTGCTTAAGCTAGTGTGCAATATCCCGGACTCTAACAGGAACTGGAAGGGTCGTTACTTTTTCCTCTGTGGGGATAATTGGATGTGTTGTGCAAATGATCATGAGTACATGCCTGTTAACACGACATGGGGTACAATGCCCCGTTTGGTATGTGTCCATCCTTATTAGGTTTAATCCTTTTATATTTGTTAAGTTGTCCTAACTATTTTCTTTGCAGCTCGCGACCGTCTACAGGTTACCACCGAGCAATTCAGTTTCTTGGAAAACATCTTTAGGACTACTAAGTTGTCGGAGATAACTTGGATAAAGCTCGTTACCTTGGATACTCTCCATTGGTACTGTAACGGTCCATAACCTACCACTATTGCCCGTCAATACGACACACGAATTCACAGACATAAGTCTGTTGCCCATTGTGTGTTTGTATTTTCAATTACCATCCTTACCCGTCCACTTTTTGTAGAAATGGAAGAAGTTAGGAGAAGGGCATACATCAAGCAACAGGCTGTTGCTAAGAAAAAGCTAGAGGGGAATCTTCCCCCCAAGATGAGCTCGACTCACCTATCTACAAAAAGGCAATCGTTCGAGAAAATTAACCGCCAAGGCAAAAAGCAAAAGGTGGTGAAGGGATTGGCTATTGGTCAAGCTTTCGGCAGTTTTAAGCTGCCCCCAAAGCTTGGCTTGGAGAAAGGCAAGGGTCTGATGGTCAATCCAGACCCTGTCAAGGAGAAACCTCTCGTCTTTCTCCAAGAGGATTCCAAGTATGCCTTTTAGCAAATCACCTCCATCATCAAGGATGAAAACTACGAGGACCTGGGCAATCATGCTACTGAAGCAATGGGGGAGACGACAATGTTCAACCTTACACAGGTTTGTATCTGTCACTACATATTCCGTCATATTTTTATCATTTCGTACTTACCCTTTGTTGTTGGTGTAGGGGGTCTTGATGGCGAAGGTATTGATGGAGCGTTGCCTTTCTCACGAGAAGACACTGGAGTGTGTCCATGCAAAGGCAAATGCAACGGAGGAAGAGCTGACAAAGATGAGGGCCTAGAGGCTCCATCATGAAGAGAAGCTAAAGCTATCTGAGCAGCTCCGTGGTGAATTGGAGAAACATGTAGAGCTATTGAAAGAAACCTTGGAGGACAAAGAGGATAATCTCTGTTAGGCAAAAGTTGATGCTATTCAAGAGTACTGGGACTCTAACACCCTTTTAAGTGAACTAGGCCCTTCTTTGGCTGACGGCTTTGATGACTGCCTCCATTAGGTCAAGGCTTCTTTTCTAAACTTGAACCTTTCACACATCACCATTGACCCTGAGGACCATACCCCAGCTCACCCTATTGTCACCAAGGGAACAGACAAGCTCTTTGGTGAAGACCACAATGATGGCGAGGCTTAAAAGGCTGATACGAAAAGGTCCATTGAGGGTGATGCTCGTTAACCTTCAGCGCAGGAGCCTAATGACAAGGAAGAAAACCATGTAGCCCCAGAATAGTTGTACATTCTTTTTATTCTTGTTTAAGTTTGAAAATGTACAGGAAAACAATATGTTTGATTTGTTTTAACTGTTGCCTTTGGTTGGCTTTTTGTGTAAACATTTGTTGTATTTTGATTATATGTTCTTTCTAATGCATACTCGTCCATTTCTCATATGAATTGTTTTTTATAATTTGAACGAGTTCTACCCTTTTGATAATGGTTCGTCCATTTTATGGACTAAATGTCCTTTATAGGATGATTCATTCAGTTAACAGACTTTTCAAATTTTATCCTTCGTAGGATGAACCGTCCAGTTTATGGACTATGTAAAGGAATTGCATCCTTCATGGGATGATCCGTCCAAATTGTGGACTTTGTAAATAGATTTCATCCCTCGTTGGATGATTCGTCCAATTTATGGACTTGTAAATTTCATTTCTCGTGGGATGATCCATCCAGTTAATGGACTTGTAAATAAATTTCATCCCTCATGGGATGATCCATTTGGTTTATGGACTTGTAAATGAATTTTATCCTTCATGGGATAATCCGCCTAGTTTGTGGACAGTGAATGAATTCATCCTTCTTAGGATGATTCGTCCAATTTATGGACTTTGTAAACAAATTTCATCTCTAATGGGATGATCCATCCAGTTTATGGACTTGTAAATGAATTTCATCCTTCATGGGATAATCCGTCCAGTTTGTGGACGATGAATGAATCTCATCCTTCTTAGGATGATCTGTCCAATTTATGAACTTTGTAAATAAATTTCATCCCTCATGGGATGATCCGTCCAGTTTATGGACTTGTAAATGAATTTCAGCAGAAGACATTCAATATGTTCTAAATAAACTCATCTTATTATGATGGATAATCAAGTAGAATATTGTTCATCAAAACAAAAAAATTGTCCTTTGGGCTCTAAAATTACCATAGAGAATAATAAAAACTTAAAACTATCTATTAAAAAAATAAACTGCAAATGAGGAGTGCCGGTATTGTGTGCCTCTATCTACTGGTAGTATCTCTTCAGGTGTTCCGTGTTCCATGGATATTGTGGCTTTTTTCCGTCCAGAGACTCGAGATAGTATGTGCCCTTCCTATTCCATGACGCGACCCTGTATGATCCTTCTCAGTTGGGTCCTAACTTCCCATGAGATTAGTCTTTGGTGGCACCCATTATCTTCCTCAAGACAAGATCTCCTTTCTTAAAGTCCTTGTGTTTAACTCGAGAGTTATAATGCCTTGCCATGAGGCTTTGATATCGTGCCAACCTTTGTTTAGCCGACACTCTGATCTCTTCTACTAAATCGAGCTGCAAGCGCATAGCCTCGTTGTTCTTCTCCATGTCATGGTTTGCTACCTTGTAATTGGTAAGACCTACCTCAGCTGGAATGACTACCTCGCTGCCATATGCAAGTTGAAACAGTGTCTCTCTTGTAGGTGTCCTGGTCGTCATCCCATATGCCCATAGTACACTAAGTAGCTCTTCCGGCCAGACACCTTCTGCCCCTTTGAGCAAAATCTTGATGATTTTCAACAAGGGCCGGTTCGTGACCTCAACCTGTCCGTTGGCCTGTGGGTGTGCAAGAGACAAATAATGGTTCTTGATCCCAAGTTGTGAGCAGAAGTTCCTGAATGTGTCGTTATCGAACAATTTCCCATTGTCTAAGACCAGGACCCAGGGTATTCCATATCTGCAAACGATGTTTCTCTATACGAAGCTACGTACATTCTTCTCCGTGATGTTGGCCAAGGCTTCAGCCTCCACCCACTTAGTGAAGTAGTCTATGTCGACTAATAGGAATTTCAACTGCCTGACTGTTGTAGGAAACGGGCCCATGATGTCAAGACTTCATTGAGTAAAGGGCCATGGGGCTGTCATTGGAGTGAGTTCTTCCTTCGGTTACCTTATGAGGTTGCTAGATCTCTGACATTAGTCACACTTCCTAACGTACACTTGAGCATCCTTCTGCATAGTAGGCCAATAGTATCTGACCCTAATCAGCTTATGGACTAAGGACCGCAACCCCGAGTGGTTCTCACATACTCCTTCATTTACTTCCCTTATGACATAGTCTGCTTCTTCGGGGACAAGGCACCTCATGTAAGGGCAGGAGAAACCTCTCTTGTATAAGACATCTTTAATCAATATGAACCACGCAACGTATACCCTCAATTTCCTTGAGGCTCCTTTATCATCGGGCAACAAACCATCCTTCAGGTAGGAGATAATCGACATTGTCCAGTTTTCCTCGATTCCTATCTCCTCTATGTTGACTACGTTTATCATAGGTGAGTTCTGAACGAAGAGGAGTACCTGGCTTAGGGAAGGCATGCTATCTGCTGATGCCGCCTTGGCAAGTCGATCGGCCTGTTCGTTCTCCTCCCTTAGGATTTGAACAAACTCTACATTCATGTTGTGCATCCTACTCTTCACCTATTCAAGGTATTTCTTCATCTGTTTTCCTCTGCATTCCTAAGAACCGGTAATCTGACTAGTAACTACCTGGGAATTGCAATGTACCATTGCATTCGTGGCTCCTGCTGCTTGTGCAAGATCTAGTCTACTATTAGAGCTTCATACTGGCCTCATTGTTTGTTATAGGAAAATTTAGTTTGATCATGCACTGAAACTCATCTCCCTCGAGGCTGAAAAGTACTACCCCGACTCCTCCTGCATGTTTAACCGCTGACCCGTCCATGTATATCACCCACTGGAGGTTCTCTTCTGCCCTCTATTCATCCGATCGGGCGAATTCAACAATGAAATCGGCAATAACCTGCCCTTTGGTGGCCGTACGTGGTCGATACTGCACATCAAACTCACTCAGCTCGATCACCCATAACGCCATTCGTCCAGCCTCCTCTGCATTGCTCATTACTCTCCGCAATGGCTTTTCCATCAAGATGACTATAGTGTGGGCCAGGAAGTACAGTGTGAGCTTGTGCGCTGTAATCACTAATACGAAGGCAAGCTTTTCCATAGGTGGGTACCTTTCTTCTGCCCCTCGTGGTGCTTGGCTTATGAAGTACACAGGCTTCTGGGCTCCATCCTTCTCCCTAACTAGAGCTGTACTGACAGCGATTGAGGAAACGGCCAAGTAGAGGAAGTGCTCTTCTCCTGGTCTGGGCAGACTTAGCAAGGGTGGGGAAGAAAGGTACACCTTTAAATCCTCGAACGCTTGTTGACACTCAGTTGTTCATTCAAAAGCCTTCTTTAATGTGTGGAAGAAGGGGAGGCACTTATCCATTGCTCTTGAAACAAACATGTTCAAAGCTGCAATCTTACCATTCAAACTCTGTACCTCCTTGATGGTTTTTGGTGGTGCCAACTCCATGATAGCTTGAACCTTATTTGGATTAACCTCGATACCCCTTTGGGTCACCATGAATTCGAGAAACTTTCCAATCGTTACTCAGAACGTACACTTGCTTGGATTCAGTTTCATGTTACAGTGCCTAAGCATTTCAAAGGTCTCCCTTAAGTCGTCGAGGTGGTCATCCTCCCATACACTTTTTATCAGCATATTGTCTATGTACACCTCAACATTCCTCCCAATTTGGTGCGCAAACATCCTGTTTATAAGCCTCTGATACGTCGCGCCTGCGTTTTTTAGGCCAAATGACATCACCTTATAACAAAAGAGTCCCTAGCTTGTGATGAAAGAGGTCTTCTCCTGATCAGTTTTGTCCAGCTTAATTTGGTTGTACCTAGAAAATATGTCCATGAAGCTTAGTAGTTGGTGTCTTGCCGTTGAATCTACCAAGATATCAATCCTTGGGAGCGGGTAGCTGTCTTTAGGGCATACTCTATTCAAATCTGTGAAATCAACGCATATCTTCCATTTTCTGTTGGTTTTCTTCACCATTACTACGTTGGCAAGCCAGTCGGGGTAGTACACTTCCAGTATGAACCTTGCTTCTTGTAACTTGCGAACTTCCTCCGCTATGGCTCTGTCCTTTTCTTGAGCAAACACCCACTTTTTTTGGTAGATGGGAGAGAAAGAAAGCGAAACGTTCAACTTATGAACAATGACGGAAGGGTTGATTCCCAGCATATCTTCATGGCTCTATGCAAAGACGTCCTGGTTCTCTCTTAGGAATAACTTCAAGGCCTGCCAAACTAATAGGCTAGTAAGAGTGCCTATTTTTGTCATCTGCTCGGGCTTGGTGTTGTCAAGATGCACCTTTTTGATTCCTTCAATTGGCTTTGCCGCCATCCGCTATTCCTCTATACACATTGCTGGCAATGGTCGTCCATTTCGAGCATAGCTACGTAGCACTTGCGTGATGCTGTCTGATCCCCCCGTACCTCCCCTACCCCATATTTGGTCAGGAACTTAACCATCAGGTGGTAGGTAGAGGTTACGGCCTTCCATGAATTGAGGGTAGGTCAGCCCAAAATAGCATTGTAAGCAGATGAGTAATCTACTACCAGGAATGTAACATCCTTGGTGATTTGCTGGGGGTAATCGCCAACCATGACAGACAAGGTGACCGCGCTTAGTGGGTATACCTTTGTACCTCCAAAGCCAACGAATGGCGCGTCAGTAGGGATCAGTTGTTCTCTCTCAATCCTTATTTGCTGAAATTCTGGGTAGTAGAGCATATCAGCGAAGCTGCCGTTATGTACCAAGGCCCTGTGAGTGTTGTAGTCACCAATTTGTATACTTATGACAAGTGCGTCGTCATGTGGGCGATGGAGGCGTTGAGCATCTTCTTCTGAGAACCCAATCACCGGGTTGTCCATGCATGCCATCCTTGGGACTAATCCTATCAGCTGGACAATCTAGACCAATCGGAGGTACATCTTGTGCACCCTCTTGGTTGAACAGGGAGCTATTGTGCCCCATACAATCATTCTTATATCCCCGACGGGTGGCTTGGGGCACTCATTTTCCCTCCAAGGGCCTTGCTCTTGCAGTTGATCCATCTTTTCTTTGCTTACAAACCTCTGCAATTTTCCCTGCCTGATCAAGGCTTCTATCTGCTACTTCAAATCGTAACACTTGGAAGTATCATGGCCATGGTCGCAATGGAAACAGCAGCATTTGTCCCTAGACCTCCTGTTGGGATCACCCTTCAGCTTGCCAAGAAACGTTAGCGATCCTTCGTCCTTTATTTGCATTAGTACCTGATCGATCGGAAAATTCAGCGGAGTGAAATTTGCAAATCTCGCCGAGGGGTTCTTGGAGTGCCTATCTTCTCACCCATCACCAGTCCTCATGACCTTCCGTCCTCTCTCCTGTCTTGCATCTTCCTGTCTTTCTCTCTTTCTAGGCTTTTCTTCTTGTGCAAGTAGTGCGTCTTCCACGTTCATGTATTTGGTAGCCTTGTAAAACACATACGACATAGTCTTTGGATCGTTCTTGTATAGAGAAAACAGAAACTTACCCTTTCATAGTCCGTTAGTGAATGCTGCAACGAGTATCTTGTCATCGGCTTTATCAATCGAAAGGGCTTCCTTGTTAAATCGGGTGATGTAAGACCTTAGCGTATTGTCCTCTTGCTGCTTGATGTTCATTAGGCATGCGATTGACCTCTTATACCTGTGTCCTCCAATAAAGCATAAGGTAAACTAGGCACTCAACTCCTTGAAAGTAAAGATGGAGTTTGGCTTCAGGCTACTAAACCATACCCTCGCAGAACCCTTCAATGTGGTGGGAAAGGCCCTGCACATAATTTCGTTCGCTACGCCCTGCAGATGCATGAGGGTCTTGAACGTTTAAAAGTGGTCTAACGGGTCCTTTGATCAGTCGTAGGCCTCTATCTACGGCATACTGAACTTCGGCGATAAAGGAAATGAAGTGACAGGTGTGGTGAAAGGCGAATTCGTCTTGTGCACCAGATCATCAAGATCATTCGATGCCCGCCCTTTGAGGGCGTTCATCATCAAGTCCATTTGTTCTCTCATAATCTGCATATCTACAACCAGGTTCAGTAGGGCGATGTCTGTGGCCGTTGGCCTGCTCATAACATTGTTGCCTTTCGGCCCCTCTTAATTCTATCTTGTGTCGTTGCGCTGAAAGCTATTCCCTTCTTGCTCCCCCTCTTGGTCCCGAGGCTCAGCATCCCTTTGGCGCAGTTGTTCCTCCAAGTCATGGTTTTGCTTGGTAAGGCACTTAACCACCTTTGCCAGTGTTTGAATCTGTTTCTCAAGAACTGCAGTACGTGGTTTGTCTCCTTGAGCATTGGTGTTGGTTGCCATCGAGCGGGTAAGCACCATGCAACCTTTTTGTCCGAGAAACAGTAGCACAACTTATCTACTCGAGTTTTCCCACAAACGGCGCCAACTGATGATACCAAAAATCGTTAGTAGGCTACAAAGTCCTTACGTGCCCGAAACAACACCTGCACACACCAAAAAGAAAAAGACCTCAAGAGGGTACCGATGTGATACCGGCCTAATACCATCCGAAGGTTAAGTTAGAGAGATTGTCACAACTCTAGAGTGCCAGAGCTGGGATGAATTATGCATACCTGTTTTTTGTAGGTTATGGCATTTTTATAGTGGTGAGGAACCGACCTTTGCTCCTTGGAGACGATGAATATTTTCTTGTAGAGAAGATCTTTACAAATGCGCGTGATTTAAAGGACCCTTTCCATGTAAGGGTTTTGTTGACTAGGGTTAAGTGCAGTTCATAAGTTATTATTATTTGAGATATGCTTTGAAACCACATAAGCCATGTCATTGCCACGTGTATTTGGTTCCGTCGACCTCAGTGTCCGTCCGAGGGGCTATCCGTCCTTTTCAGGCAACTTGTTCTCCTTGGATCATCTTGTACACTGGAGGTGACTTGTCCCAATACATTATCTGTCCACTGTTCATGGGTTTTATTGTCGCATGTCTTTATCCATCGTCCTATTGATACTACCTATAGTAGGTCTTTGCAAGTTCTGACCATTTACCCTATATATACCCTCTTCAATTCTCCTCACATAAACCATAAATATGCACATAAAAACTATAAACACCGGGAACCAAACCCAACACAAGCAATTCATCAAACACCTTATCTGCTTTCCCAAAATCCCCTTCCATAGTAACCCCTTTCAAATCCATAGAATAACAAACAATGTTAGGCTTAATCCCATCTACTTTCATTTGATTCAGAACCTCCTAAGCATCAAAACCTTTCCTTTCTTTCACTAAAACCCTTATCACATTAGAACAATATATTATCCCAGGACAAAAAAGCAAACCTTTTTCATTCTACCACAAACCCCATTGCCTCAAAACCACACAAATACTAATGTTGAAACAAAGTTTTCAAAATTAAAGAAAAAATCTTTGAATCAGAATCATACCCATCATTTATCATACAATTCAAAATCTCAACAGCATATCCTACCCTTCAATCCTTATATCCATTTTCCATTTACTGTATGGCTTATGTCCAAAACATCTCTAACATTCAATGGTTTCATATCTAGCATGAAATCTATGTAGAATGACCTAATGATAATTTTTAACTAATAAAAGTTGAGATTTTCCCAATAGGCTTATATGTCACCTCATCAAACATGTAAACACAAAATTCATTTGAATTTAGTAAAAGCCCAATAGCAAGCTTAAGTATGGTTTGCAATAGTTCAAGAAACTTATGAAGTTTCATTTACATTCAGCCACAAAGATGCCATGATTTTCCTTTTTCTCCTTCCTAATCCCCTCCACGTTTCCTTGAGAATTTAATTCCAGAATCCTTAAATATATTTTAGACTTGTAGTCATGTAACTTGCAGACTAGGTTGAAAAACATTGATAATATGTAGTTGTTAAAAGGATGAAAAGGTATCCATTGTATATTCATCAAAGAAGAAAAGTTGTGCATCGTATCTTTTTATCCTCTGCCTAAGTACTGTCAAAAAGCAGTAGCCTTTTTCCTTAGGTTGTCTTAGAGCATCTCCAACAGATGCGGTATCTCCATTTTTTCTCCAAAAAATGCTACTGTTCATGCTCCAACCGGTTCTCTATCAATAAAAATTTTCCAAATTTTTTTTGAAGTTGCTACAGTACTTCTCTTAATTTAGAGAACACTGTAGCAACTCTATTCCCTTATTTTATCTTAAAAAATTGCCAGCGGTATTAATTTACTATTCTTTCTCTCTCATCCAAACGTTTTTCCTCCTCTCTGCTCTTTGGTTTCTCTTCACTCTTCAGAATACATCAACGCCACGCCATGCCACACCACGGCCACACCATCAGCTTCTTCCTCAAAATCTTAAGAAAACCACTTCCAGCAAGCTCTACCGTCCTCTTCAAACCCAAAACCCATCGATACTTCCTTCCTCTTTCTCTTTCTCAAATCGGCATGGAGACAACCCCATCAAATCGGCGTGGTTGTTGTGGCGTGGTTTTTGTGGAGAAGTGGTTGCTGTGGCAGCGAGATCATAGTGGTCGTGGGTGGTGATGGGTTTCTAATCGGCGCTTCCTTCCTCCCTCTCTTTCTCAGATCGGAATGGAGACAACCACATCCGATCGACGTGGTTTTTGTGGAGAAGTGGTTGCTGCGGCAGCAAGATTGGTGTGGTCGTGGGTGGTGATGGGTTTCTAATCGGTTTTTGATGATGGGTTTTGGCCGTAGGTCATTTTGGTCATTTTTTTGGTTGAATTAATTTGGGTATGGGTGGTGTTTGTGTTGTTGATGGTGGAGATTGCGTGGTAGTGGCCGATGGGTTGTGGCTTGTGGTAGTTGAGTTGTGGTGATGGCTTTTTTTTTTTTTTTGGTGGTGGTGGGTTAGATGAGTGTGGGTGTGGGTGTGGGTGTGGGAGTGGTTGGATTTTGTGACTGATGTGGTGGTAATGGTGGGGGGTTGTCGTGTTGGTTATGGGGGTAGGGCGATTAATGGTAGTGGTGGTGGATGTGGGTTTGCGATGTAGTGGTAGTGGCATGGTGGTGACAGAGGCAGTGATTGTGTGAGAGTGAATAAAGAAAGATTAAAAAAGAATGAATAAATAATATTGGCGAAAATACATTATTAGTCCCTGAAGTTTATCTTATGTGCGCAATTGGTTCTTCAAGTTTCAAGTAAGCACAATTGGCACTTCAAGTTTTCAAAATGAGCAATATAAATCCTTTGGCTAACTTCCGTTAGTGGTGTTGTTTACGTGGCTAACGGAATAATGACCTTGCATTTTTTAAATGATGTGGCATTTATTTTTATTAAAAATTTCCAAAATTAAATTTACACGTAGGAAAGAAACTAGACCCATTCCAATTCAAATATTTATCCTAATTGGTACAAAAAAATCTCCATTTGCAATCTGATTTACAAACCATGAGAGAGGGGAGAGACAATTAAGGAATCCAAGGCTTAACCACGAGAGAAGGGAGAGACAATGAACAGATCCAAGGCCTAGTCGCCGGTGACGCCGCCGCCCTCCACTGGAGACGGTGGCCTCCTGCTTCACACATCTTTCTCCAACCAACAACCACTGACCCGCCTCCCTCCTCTCGCACAGCCACTGACCCACCTCCATGACTGATTCAGTGCTAGTTTCCCAAAACACGTCCTCTTCAGCTTGAGTTTTCATCCTAAGCAGCCTTGAGACTTTGAATTGAATCAAAAAACCCATATTGTATGGTGGATGATCTCATAGTTTGGACCGCTTTGAGCGTCGCGAATTGCTACCTGTCTCTATCTTTAGTATAAAGCAGTATTCGTCATTAATGATTTTTTGTCCAATGCACATTGCATCCATAAATAAGTTGGCTGTGGCAATGGCTCTTGGGTCCAAACCCGGCCAAAAAACAAAAATTTTCATAATACAAGTGTTAATTTACAAGTCAAAACAATGCAAATAAATTTATGAATTTGTGCTTCCATTGAAAATCATCAATTTAGCTCTTTCACCGCAAATGGAGATTTTTTGCAGCGGTTAGGATAAAGATTTGAATTGGAATGGGTTTAGTTTCTTTCTTATTTGTAAATTTAATTTTTTAATTTTTAATAAAAAGAAATGTTACATCCTTTAAAAAATTTCGGTCATTATTCTGTTAACCACGTAAGCAACACCACTAACGGAAGTGAACCGAAGGACTTATATTACTTATTTTGAAAACTTGAGGGACCAACTACACTCGCTTGAAACTTGAGGGACCAATTGCGCACACAGAGTAAACTTCAAGGACTAATAATGTAGTTTTGCCAATAATATTTAAATGAGATGGAGGAAATGATAGAGAATTTGTTGGAAGATGTATTTGAAAAAGTGATAGGTAAAAGTTAAATATTACTGTTGATTGTCCAAATAGTGCAAAAATATGGAGAAGCTGTTGGCGATGCCCTTACCATTTTTTTTCTGTGCAATTCACTGTGTAAGCTTTCAATCTAGAAATTCCTTTTCTTTTTCTTTTTTCTATATCAAGGGGAAAATTCCCAAATTAAAAACATGCTTACTAAAAACTAGCATAATTGAAGGAGATGGCAAATGCAAATTAAATCTTCAAGCATTCTTCCCAGTACCACAGGAATAAACTCGACATGGCAAAAATAGCAAATGAATTAAGCAAAGATGGACCTAATCACATGCGCATATAGGCATATAGCCATAACACAAAATATTACAGCAAAGCAAGTGACATGCAATATCCAAGAGGAACGAACCAACATGCCACATCATTCGAAATATCCTTCGTCAAATGCAATTTGACAATTTTGAGAGCTCCTGTGAAACTTGCTCAATTCCTTGTGAAAATGAGGCCTGTTCTTTAAGTTTATAATACTGTAAACGGTGATTTTCATTGTCTGTAGTACTCTTGCTGCCTTTAGGATTTGTCCAACAAGTTCCATCTCGATCTCCTACCCCCCCCCCCCCCCCCCCCCCCCCCCCCCCCCCCCAAAATCCTTTATAAAGACAAGTAGTAAGGTGTGACATACATTCAGGACATCGAGTGGCTCCTCCAAGAAAGGGTTAGGTTTAGCATGATTAGAGCCAAGGGCAATTGAATGTTCAATGACAATTGACAAGTGTTTGCAGCTTTGGAGCCTGACAAAGCAAGAGTCGTACTGCATGCCATGCATACCACTCAAACCAAATGCTACCACAAAACTTCAAGGAGGAAAAATAATGCAATATGGGAATATTTTCATGAATAGAACCATGGCAGAGGATCTGTGCTGTAATTATGCTCAATTCCATGGATATAACATTACAGAGTTTTCCCACAAAGTCACTCTATGCATAATCATTATTCTGATCAAAATCCTCAATTTGAACAACAGATTCAACCACGTTTGGGAGGTTTTCCAATACATCATCCCTGTTCACATAACCGCAGAAAAAAAAAAGTACTCGAGAGCTGGGGTGTTTATCTGGAATTTGTACTTAGACGAAGGCTGAACATTGCAACATAAATGTGATCTTCTCAGCGTACCTACAATTACAACGACGTTGAACTTGTTCAAATTTTTCAAGTATTTTTCATTTACATGGAGGGTCAGATCTAGAAGAACCATGCAGGCATTGAGGATGGTGGAGAGAGAGTCGCAGTTTGCAAATGTAACACAATGTAGTAGTAGAATCCTGAGATAAGGGAGAACAAAAATAGGAGGAGGATTGAGATAAATATCAGCAATAAATTTCAGAACCACGAATGGAGGTAGAAAAGTAGAGAGTACATAGCAACTCCACAGGATGATGAGAACTAAACAGGTGGAGATCAAGCTCTCATAAATCATGCATATTGGGGGCACGGAGCCATGTGTCAACATAGAAAGGAAGACAATTTTTATACCAATCAATGCACAATTTGTGCAGGGGGGATGGGGTTGGAAATGGCGTTTCGAAGAGCCATGATTCTAGCCACCACAAACTTGAATTTTTCATTCTTTTCCTCACGCCATCCTTTTACAAGTCTTATCTGGCTCAAGTGAAGAACTGGGCCGAGAGTCCAGAGATGCCTCCACCTGCTTGACAAAATGCCTGTTGCAACAGAGTCTCGGGTTGGGAGAAAGGAGAGGATGTGGGTGAGGAGACAGTCCGGTAGATTGCTAATTATGTCTTTGTCGTCATCAGTGTTAGTTTGGGCATTTTGTCGAACAGATGATAGGCAAGTCTCTCTTCTCACATTTCTCCTTTCTGAGCTCTCCGCTCTTTCAATTCTTTGACCATCTCTCCTCTCCCTCACCTCCGTTTCTATCCTCTGCCGCTTCATGCTGAGTGAGTGAAAAGGGTTTCAATTTTGGGATAAGATCAGAGAGTCGGTCGGTTTCTACTCACTGGGAATGGGTGAGAGATACACACCGGGGGGTGAGTGGCAACAAAGCATAGCATATCTCATTGTATGCTACTAAACGCCGCGTTTTCTTCTACGGGTGTCATTCGTTGATTGGCCAAAATAGCAATTTAACCTTAAAAATCTAACTATATAGTTAGTAGTTCCAGTTTGCAAACTATATATCATACTAGCATCTCGAGTGTAAGAGACTCGATTTTGGACCTATAAATCGAGTCTCAAAGACTCGATTTCCATGGTGTAATCACGTCCATTTGGAAATCGAGTCTTAGACATTCGATTTACATCAAATCAGACCATAGAAATTGAGTCTTTGAGACTCGATTTATAAGTCCAAAATCGAGTCTCTTACACTCGAGATGCTAGTATGATATATAGTTTGCAAACTGGAACTACTAACTATATAGTTAGATTTTTATGGTTAAATTGCTATTTTCTCCGTCACTGCTTATTCCTCTTTTTTAGTGGGGTCGGTTAAGGTAGTTACAATTTTTTTTTTTTTTTGATTGGAAGGGTAGTTAACATTTGAATAGGTATTAAACTGTTTCTCAAAAAAGAAAAAAAGAAAAAAAAAAGAAAGAATAGGTATTAAACATTTTTTTAATAGATGAAATAGGTTCTAAAATTCATTTAAATATTTTTCATAATTTTTTAAAAATATATAGAGTACATTTGCTTAATATTTATCACTATGAGCTTTGATGAATTACCTACGAACAAGGAGGGTAAACAATCCATTGGAAAGTTTGATTTTTGTGAAATATATGTTGAACAATGATCCAAAAAGATGTTAGGCAACAATGGTGAAATAGATTGTATATGACCTTAACCCGCTCTTTCTTAGAAAGAGTATAATCTGATTTCAAGGCTCTTTTATTTGGTTTTTAAAATCACTATTTTTGTAAATTTTAGTTAGAAAATGTGCTCTTAAAACAGCCCAAAGTTTTCATATGATAAGATTTTACATTATTCTTCAAATAAGACTCTATCCATATTACTTTCACAAGTGAAGATTTTGGTAATATGCCTTAATCCATGGTCGGCTGTTAAATAATAAATCCTTGTAGCGTGCCTTTGTGTATTCTGGAAGGTCTTCAATTATTAATCAAGATGATGATGCAATTAGTTAAAGTTCCTTTAAAAATAAAATAGTAATATGAAAGGACGGACAAATGTAGGGCTACAATAATATAAGATAGCTTAGTTTCATTGTGTATCTGAATGGAACATTTACTTGTTGGTAAAAGATTTAGTTCCTATCCAAAAAACAATAAAAATAAAAAATTACTTGTAGAGGGGAGGAAAAAAGATATTAAAATCTTTTAAAATTGAAACTATCCATGAATATCTTATAACAATACAAAACCCCTGTAGAATTGTAGTTGCTAGCATGCATTGCTACGCATCTATGGTCTATTGTCAATAATCCACATGATTATGATATTTATGTAATTTTGGTTTGAGTTGTTTATGCTTCTTTTATTCTTAGCATTCTCTTTGTAATTTTTTTTACACATTCTGTTTTGCTTTTTTCATCATTCAAATGCTCTTTGTATAATTATTTTACATAAATAGTTTTGAAGCACATGTAAATCAATATTAAATGTGTCATTATATCAATTGTATTTAATCGTGTGATATCTTCCTCCAATAAAAGTCAACTTTTTTTTTAGCTGAATCAATAAAAGTTAACTTTATCTGCATAATATGTGAATAAATCTTTTTAAAAAAATAAAAAATAACTGAATTATAAAATATAGTCAATCGGATCTTAAAGGCAAATTTAGTGGGGTCTACTCCCATTATCTATCAAATGATGGTGTCCTGACATCCAGGCACCCAACTCTTTGATTGTCCTGACTTCCAAGAAAAATGCAAAATGTGTGTTAGGTGTAATACAACAAAGGCAATTACAAGTAAACACAATTATCATTGGCACAAGAAATATAAATATCTAAAAGTTAACAATAGTTAGATCAACATGGATACCTTCATTGTTGCAAAACTGATACCTGAAACATTTGCACAAATTTTACAATCTAGTATTCTAGAAACAAGGCACAACATTACAAACTGTGAAATGAATCCAATTTAGACGCTACGTTCTTTGTGTATTGATCTCTTTCCCCCCCCCCCCCCCCCCAATTTGGTACTTTTCCTTTGCCCAATGGACTTCACACATTATAGATTAACATTTGATTCCATAAGATGTAACATTTGATTCCAATCAAACTTTAAGTAGTGTTGAAATTCCCACGAAGAGATAACACCATCTTAGAGCAACCATGATCAAGCGTATATGTTTGAAAACTTAGAACATTCAAGTCCAAGAGAAAGCACAAACAAATAACTACATACAAAAAAAGATTTCCATTCACAACCACATGCAACCTTGATTTAAAAATAAGTTGCTTTTGACTTTCCCCTCGTCTCTTCTTTCAAAGTTCCTGCGCATCAAGCAATATTGTTATTTCATCAATCAAGTACAAAAAATTTAAACAGCTGAAACAAGAACAAACCATATAGCAATCAACAGGCAGCATCACTGATGTTCGTCAGGGACCCCTGTAGAATTATAGTTGCTAGCATGCATTGCTACTGGAAGCATCTATGGTCCACAGTTCACATGATAATGATATTTATGTAATTTTGGTTTGGGATTCTGCTGTTGTCTGTTCTTCAATTACTCTTACCATTCTCTTTGTATTTTTAATTTTTTACATATTCTGTATCACTTATTTCACAGTTCAATATGCTCTTTGCATAATTATGTCACATTAATTTGGTTTTAAGATTTTTCATTTTTCCATAACATTGTTGTCATGCTTTCCAATCCGAGTGATTTTAAAGTATCAAATTTTTATAAGAGCTTACGTTTGCAAGATAAGAGGTGATTTTGTGCCACTGGTCTAGCATAATGGCTTGTTGTTTTGTAGGACCTGCTAGGTGCTATCTTCCTGATCAAAAACAAACCATTACCCCAAGGTTCTACTTATAGCAGCCGGGGCTAGGTTGGAGTTCATATAAATCATATTTGATATTACTCCATATCTGGCTCAACTTGAACTCACTGATAAAAGTACTATTAATTGGGGGAGGGCATTGGGGGGAATAAATACATTTCTGCAGGACATATTAAAAGTTAGCAGGTGTCTCAAAGGATCAATTATAATAAATGACCAGAAACAACTGATTCTGATCCTCCATATTACCAATAAAAATACAAATTTGTGTAAGTAAACCTCTTAAATGCCTAGCACAACAATACATTGTCACCAAAATGAAATTGAGACACAAAAACAACCTTGTGATTCAATCACCTTCAATAATAATAGCCATTGGTCTGTATTAACCTACTATACGGGTTTAGTTAGATTCCACCTTATATGTAGTCTGGATTACAATGCAACTTACCTAGTTGTACTAAAAATAATCTGCAGCAAGTTTGATACTGCAACAAACTGACTACAATATATGATTGGACAATCAGAGAAAACTAGAGGGTATTTAGATTCCTCCAAGTGAAGATAAAAGCACTGGAAACACATCAATGGTCACACCAGTGCTTAGAAGAATCTCAAGCTAGACATCTATAGAGGTAAAGTCTTATCACAAGACACAAAGCACATAGTTTTCTATAGAGGTAACGTTTTTATTGAAAACCTTTCAATGACACAACTAAAAGCAAATAATTGCAAGTCTAGTGAGACAATCAACACATATCATGTGGTTTATAAGAAACAAAAAGTCCCATTTGGTTAATAATCCATTTAAAGAAAGTTTTTATGGAAAAAGGAAAAAAAAAAAAACAATTAATGTTTTGACAACTTTTTTCATTTCCCATAAAAGTGGTGTCAAAACTTTCCTAAAATGGATTATTAACCAATACCCTAAGGGCACTTGTTAGCATAACCCTTATTTTAAATCAAAGAGGACAACAATGATAAGAATAGAAAATTGCAAAGACAAGCTATACATAAATAACAAAAGGAGGAAAGTTATTTTATAATCTATTTAACATGAAAATTGTTCTCAAATCACCTATGATCTAATTCCAGATACAGCCTGATCTAGAGTTAGTTTGAAGCATGATTTTCTGCTGGAAGGTACCTTCGCCAGCTGGGACTCCCATCATTTGAGCCACCCACACAGAGGTGAAGGTATTGTGCAGATCTTCTTGCAAGATAAGGCTGCTGTCTAGCTTGCTCTTTCATTGTATTTTCTGTTCCCCCTAATTTTGTTTGAAGCCACCTTGAGGCAGACGCAAAAGGTGTGTTACCACATACTCATTTGAACTGATTTATTGTTAATGCTAATATGGTTCTTTTATACACCAAAAACAAACAAATTGAACCACCAAAAAAGTAAAAGAAAAGATAAAAAAAAAAAATACATGAATAGGTGAATTCATATTGGTTTCACCACTCACCAAATTAAGGTTACTATTCCAGCAACCTAAATTGGTGAGATTATAGTAGGTTCACCATTCACCATTCACCAAATCTAGACTTCCGTTCCAACAACCTAACTGGGTGAGTTTACAGTGGGTTTCACCATTCTCCAAACCAGTCAAAATAGTCTCTGGAAAGCTAAGTTTAGATCCAGAACCAAGGAGCATGGTTTCCCAGGCCATAGCCCAAGAGTAACATTCTTGCCAATTATTTTCTGCATCAATTCCATTGCATTACAAACCAACCCTTTTTGGCCCAGCCCAAATATTACCTCATCAAATGTCTCACATTGAGGACAGTAAAACTCGTCCAAAATTTTCTCAGACAAAACACAAGCATCCATAATCTCACCTTCACCAATTAAACCTTTCAGCATAATCCTATATGTCCGAAAGTTGAACTCAAAACCCTTATTTCCCATGTCCATAACAAGCTTCCTCCTCATACTTAACCCCCCAGCCCTAGAAAATGCATCCAATAATCTACTGTAAGTAATCACATTGGGCTTGAACCCCAGCCCCTCCATCAAACCAATCACCTTAATACCAGCTTCCATGCTATTTTGCTTACACAAGCCATAGATATACACATTATAAGTGTAAACATCAGGAACCAATCCCAATACAAGCAATTCATCAAACGTGTCATCGGCCTTCCCAAAATCCTCTTCCACAATAGCCCCTTTGAACGCCATAGCATAACAAACAATGTCAGGCTTAATCCCATCCACTTTCATCTGATTCAAAACCTACAAAGCATCAAAACCCTTCCTTTCTTTCACCAAAAACCTTATCACTTCAGAATAATTTATTATCCCAGGACAAAAACCAAACTTTTTCATTGTTCGCACAAACCCCATTCCCTTAAAACCACACAAACCCTCTTTGAACCAAAATCATACATTTATACCCATCATTTATCATACAGTTAAAAATCTCAATAGCATATCCAATCCTTCTAATTTACATAGAACTTTAGCCATTATCTTAAAAAAGTTGACCCTTCAACCCTTATATTCATTTTTCATTCAAATATCTATAACATTTAATGGTTCCATAGCTTGCAAGCAATCGAAATATAATTACCTAAATTCCACTTTTTCAACTACTAATGTTGAGACTATCACAAGAAGTTTATTTACCTTCTCATTAAACGTGTAAACATCAATTTGAATTTAGTAAATCCAAATAACAAGCTTAAGTATGGGTTGCACTAGTGCAAGAAACTTCTGAGGTTTCATTTACATTGAACATGAAGCCAATTTTATTTTTGTCCTTCCTAATCCCCTCCCCTTTCCTTGAGAACTTAATTCCAGAATGACTAAATATGTTTTAGACTAGAGTAAAAATTATTGACCATACATTGTTGTTAAAAGGCAGAAAAGGTATGCATTGTTTTCAGAAAAGGTGTGCATCGTATCTTTGTATCCTCTAACAACGTGCTGTCCAAAAGCACTAGGCTTTTTCCTAGTTTTGTTATCTTGTTTGTTTTCTAAGCAATTCACCATGTAGGGTTTTAATCCAGCTATTTTTTTTTTGGGGCGCTATATCTAGGGGAAAAATCCCATATTAGAGACATGCTTACTAAGAAACTAGTATAATTGAAGGAGATGCTAATACTAATGAAATCTTCAAGCATTTTGCCTATACCATAGGAATAAACTCGACAAAGCAAAAACAGCAAATGAATTACACAAACATGGACCTAATTACATATGCATATAGCCATACCACAAAATATTAGAGCAAAGCATGTGACAAGAAATATCCAAGAGGAACAAACCAACATGCCACATGTCATGTGAAATGTCCTTCGTCAAATGCAATTTGACAATTCCGAGAGCTCCTTTGAAACTTCCTCAGTTTCGTGCGAACACTAGGCTTATTCCTTGGGTCTAGATCACTGTGACTGGTGATTTTCATTGTCTTTAGTACTCTTGCTGCCTTCAGGATTTGCATAACAAGTTCCATCTCGTTCCCAACCCCCATAAATCCCTTATAGAGACAGGTTGTAAGGTGTGATGACATACATTCAGGAACATCGAGTGGCTCCTCCAAGCAAGGGTTAAGATTATCAAGATTAGAGCCATGCAAAAATGAACGTTCAAAGACAAGTGTTTGTAGCTTTGGAGCCAGACAAAGCAAGAGCCGTACTGCTTGCCATGCATACCACTCATGCCAAATGTCACCACAAAACTTCAAGGAGGACAAATTATGAAATGTGGGATTATTTTCATGATTAGAACCATGGCAGAGGATCAGTGCGGTAACTGTGCTCAATTCCATGGATACAACATTATAGAGTTTTCCCATTAAGACCCATACTCTCTTTGCATAATCATTAATCGAATCACAATCCTTAATTCGAATGACAGATTCAACCACGTTTGGGAGGTTTTCCGACACATCATCCCCGTTCAAATAACCGTTGAAATGAAAGTACTCGAGAGCTGGGGTGTATATCTGGAATTTGTACTCCGATGAAGGCCGAACCTTCCAATGTAGATGTAATCTTTTCAGCGTAGCTACAAGGACAAGGACATTGAACTCCTCCAAATTTTCCAAATTATTATACTTCACATCAAGGGACAAATCTAGAAGGACCGGGCAGGCATTGAGGATGGCGGAGAGCGAGTCTCGGTTTGCAAATGTAACCCTTTTTAGTAGTAGAATCCTAAGACAAGGGAACACACAAGCCGAAGGAGGATTAAGACGAACATCAACCCCCAATTTCAGAACCACCAATGTTGTAGAAAAGTAGAGACTACGGGGCAACTCCAAAGGTTGAGAACGAGCAGGAGAAGTAATTAGGCAGAGATCAAGCTCTCGCAAATCACGCATATTGGCGGCACGGACCCATGCGTCGACATAGAAGGGAAGACAATTGTAATACCAATGAATGCGCAATTTGTGTAGTGGGGGGATGGGGTTGGAAATGGCGTTTCGAAGGGTCCAGATTCTAGACACTATATCCACAAACTTAAATTTTGCATTCTCTTCATAAAACAATCTTTCTACAAGTTCTTGCTGGTTCAAGTAAAGAACAGGGACAATAGTCCAGAGAGGCCTCCACCTGCTTGACAAAATGCTTGTCGAGACAGAGTCTCGGATTGGGAGAAAGGAGAGGATGTGGGTGAGGAGAGAGTCCGGTAGACTGCTAATTATGTCTTTGTAGTCATCAGCGTTAGTTTGGGAATTTTGTCGAACAGGAGATAGGCAAGTCTCAAGGCTCATATTTCTCCTTTCTGCTCTCTCTGCTCTTTCAATTCTCTGCCTCTCTCTCCTCTCCCTCGCCTCTGTTTCAATCCTCTGCCGCTTCATGGTGTCCAATTTGAGTGACACTGAGTGAAAAAGGTTTTCAATTTTGGAATGGTATCAGAGGGTAGGTGGGTTTCTACAGAAAGAGATTTCAGCATGCCAAGCTAAATGAGCGTATCGGCCCGAAGAGGAAAACGAAGAAAAAATTTTGAAAAAAGAGAGAGCATGAATGAAAATCGGTGATATGAGGTGGAGATGAGCGAAAATTAAGTGGAGTCAGTGGAGATGAGGAAAACTATGAGACTGGTGAAGAAGAAAGAGAGCTATTTTTTTGGGGGGTCATTCTACCGTACCCCACCCCCCAAAAAAAGGGGTACGGTACCCACCTATTTCTTAGCCGTTTATTTCCTTTAGTTTTGATCTTGACCGTTGATATAATTTTAGAGGTTTTTTGGTTACCGGTAAAACCGGTTTTCTATATAAACAAAAAATTAAAAACATTCTTTTCAGCCTTTCTCTTGTCTCACACTCTCACGTTTACTTCTCTCATCTTTTCCTCATTGCTGGGTTTGCCTCTCAGCCTCTCTAAACCAAAACCTCAAATCAGCCTCTCTAAACAAAACCCTCTCTAAACAAAACCCTCAAATCTGAGGCGCACCCACAAAACCCTCAGAGCCCGGCGCACCCACAACCTCAAATCGGAGGCGGTTCTTCTCATCCAATCCAACTCGGCGGCGGCGGCGCACCCACAACCTCAACTCGACTCATCTATTCCCGTACGAGTCGGCGGCGGTTCTTCTCTTCCATTCTAAATCGGCGGCGACACCCACAATATTCAGGTTCTCTGTTTCCATCTCAATCTCCAACTTTTATTGGCTATTCTTTCTTCTGGGTTCAAGTAATCACTATAAAAGTTTAGGGTTTATATTGGGGTTTTCATTATACCACGTTTGGTTGAATCTTTAGGGTTTATATTGGGGTTTTAATTTGGTTGAATCTTTATACTGGGTTGTGGTTGAATGATAATTTGCTTTGCTGGATTTGATTGTAACCACAATTTTTTTTTTTTTCCTTTTTAATAGTGGGGTAGTGTTTCTTTCTGCTGGTGTTGAGTCGAAGAATTTTGATAGGGCGTTGAAGACAATAGATTTGATATTTTTGTGAAATTCAGAAATTGGATTGTGTGTAAAAACTTTACATTCGGATTGAAGTTTTTATTAATGGAGTTTGATTTTTTTTTTTAATCCAGAATTTAAAATAATTTTTGCTTCTGAGCTCTGCTTTAGTGACCTCTCCATAGTCTCCAACAATTTTTTTGAGAATTTCTCTCCATACGTGAGTTTGGAGATTTTTTTTTTTTTTTCTAGCAAAAATTAAAATAAATTCTAAAAGATTATTAGTTTTAAATTTTATTTAATGACATTGAATATTTAATACTTTATGACAAGTGCCATAAAGTATTCAGCATGATCCATAAATTAATAGGGTAACTACAATATCTTCTCAAGTTGTTTATGATACCTTTCTAATTAAATGAATTTTCAAATTTTAGAAAATTTAAGTACCACTCCTTGAACCTAATGCTGGGATTGAGATTCTTGGATTTGATGTTTGGCATAACTAGTATATATATACCAAAATTTTGGATCACAATGGTATAATTTGGCCACCCACCAAGCATGTGTACAAAGCTGTCCTATGACTTCCCTCAATTGTCATTTACAAGCTCTACATTAACTCTATAAATATTAGTGTATATGAATCCAGATGTAGGCCCCATATGCTGTATAAGCATTCAAATTGAAAATGCTGGATTTACATGCTCAGATCACACTTTTCTTTTCATCAACAAGTTGCATGCTGAGATTAAACATTAGCTTTCTACATACAACAACCATCACAGTCTCTACTTCAATCACATACTAAACTAAATTTTGTTTTGAGTTCCAAAAATTATGGTTGGGACCTAAACTTGGGATTCCTTTTGTTAACACAATATGAACACACACATTGTCTTTATCATCCCTCCTTTGTTGTGGGTCATTACTATTGTCTCACTCAACCCTCAAGCCACCAACTCCAAACACAAGAAAAATTTTAAATATCAGCTCCATTTGTTTCAATCTAAAACAATCCTCAACTCAAATCACCAACTCCACACACGAAAAATAACTTGGAAAGAACTCAGCTCCATCAAATACAAGTGGGGTCTTGTCTATTTCTCATGTTATTTTTATATCTTAAATTAACGTAGCAAGCAAAAACAAAGCAATTTCGTTTCAAAAGCAATCAAACTAAATAACTCAATATAAAACCCCCCCAAAAAAAAAATTACCTGAGGCATTTGCAAAACATTGGGTCTATTTAGCCTTGAAGCTGCAAAAATCTGCAGCTCAAAAATAAATAAATAAATAAAACACCCTTATATTATATTATATGTATATCCTACACCACAGATACATATAAATAAACATATAGAGAACACGAGATAGAGAGATAGGATATAATGTACCTTTTTAGAAGAATTGATGAGGCAAATACCAGCGTTTTTCCTATAACCTTGGGCAGGGGAATCCATGGACGATGATTATGAAAAAAACAAAAAATCCTTTTCCTGCGAGGTACTAGTATCGACTTTTGTTTTTGAGCATCTACTAGTATTAATCAAGTCAATTAATACTAGCATTGACTTAATTATCGGTCATTGACTCATTTCTTTTCTTGTATCAGTGTATGAAAACATTGAAAGTAGAGTCTTGGAATTTCCTGTACATACTTGTTTTTGGTTTCTTTTTTGGTTGTACATATTTTTGTGGCTACTTCATTTTTCTATTTTCTAATGAAGTAGTCTACTCTAAATACAATTTTTTGTTTTTACCTATTAAAAAAAAAAAAAATTATTGGAATTCGATTGACTTGCACTTCTTCATGTGTCCATAACATTCAAAGTTTAGTCCTCACTTTTTTATTGTAATTATTAAATTATGAAAAAAGAGAGGCCATGGGTTTTTTTTTCCTTAAATAATTTGAGAAACAAAGTATTAAAAATAGAGAAAGGTAGTGTTTTGGAAGGTTGTGTTTTGAAAGTTTTAAATAGAATATTTTATTTTCTATCTTATCATTCGGCGTGTATAATGGTAATTAGCATTCTACATATTTGAAAGGTAGTGTTTTGAAAGTTTTAAATAGAGTAATTTATTTTCTTTCTTATCATTCGGTGTGTGTAACAATAATTAGCATCCTAATCTTCTGAATCTTTTGACCAAAATATTTTACTCTTTGTCCATAAAAGATAACTCAAAAATCCCACATGCAAATATGCTAATAGAGTGGTGGACTAAATGTCTCTAACTCAAAATTCGCATATGGAATATGTTAATAGTATGGTGGATTAATTGTCTAAATTAGGAGTACGAGAGTTGACACATACCCAAATTCACATATACTTAAAGATGTTAAAATTCAATCAAGAATTAGGTCAGTTGACACAACCAAAATGTTATTTTGGACATCAAGACTGACGTGCATTTAGCATTATCATGTTTACTTGCTCCATTTAAAGGCTTTCCTGATGAAATTACACGATCATTCTATTGTGTCAGTTCTACTCTGCTGGGTCACCCAGGATTTTGAACTATATGCAGCATTTGATCCACTTGCAGACAAGGTATTATTTATGCTCATGTCTCCAAGATTATTTTTGTCTGTTTTCTTAGAACAAATAATGCGAATACTTGTTGACCCTTTTTTTATCATACAAATTCAGTTCTTCTCTATGAAGAGCTTAAATATATGGCTCTCTGTGGTTGGTTAACTGTCAAGGTAGAGGAGAAATCAGGATGAAGTAATGTGTCAGATAAATTTTACCACATATAACTAGCTTTACTGTTGCCCTTAATAAGTGTCCTGCACCTCTTATGAATTTAATGTTGTAACCTTCAATGCTCTGGATAATATATTGTTTACCTGTGCCAAAGGATTTTGAAATATTCACCTTTTTTTTTTCCTTCTGGTCAGATAGATATATTGGCCTTCTTGGTCTCTGATACAGTGTAGATCAACTGTTGATTTTTATCATGCCTTTAACTAGTTTCATATGAATCTATGTTGCCCAATGCAATAACCTTGTGTTTAGTGTCATCATCCAAGATGGGTACATTGAGCGGGTGACATCTGCCTGCTGTTGAAAATATAGTCAAGCCACCTATTATTGATTATTTTCATTTATACTTCCAATTTATTGTTGGATGCATCCTGGGTCTTAATTTATTTGAAATTTGTAGGCAGTGGCGATAAAGACTTGCAACCGAGTTTGCCAATGGGTGAAAGATGTGGAAAATGAAATATTTTTGCTTGGAGCAAGCCCCTTTTCGTGGTGATACACCATTTATTCTGTAATCAGCTTGTACTATAGTTTTGTTCTTTTTTTTTTTAATTTATTTTTAAATGAAATCCCACCATAATTTTTTCTATCACTCTTTCTTTACCATGATGCTGACATGTTGATCATAGTCTACCAATTTCTTGAGTCTCCTCATCATCAATTTGTAAGAGCAGTCCTGTGTCATCTACTAATAAAAGGAAATATACACACCAATATTTATAATACTTGGTGCAATAGACAATGTCAGGTTGGACTTCCGAGTACTTGATATGAAAGTTAGGTTAGGTTATTAACATCTGTTTATGTTATACATGCAAATATGCAATGCTGCTCTCAGAAATGAAGTCCTCAATGGTGCTCACAACAAGGAGAGAGTATCAAGGGCATTCACTATGCTGTTATTACAAAATATTTTTCTTCTTCTTGTGTTTGTGGTTGACTGAGCCTACATTTTTTAATTTTGTTCTGTGTGGGAGACTTCCGGGGCAAGTAGAAAATAGATTTGAGTGTGTATTTTGGAGGAGGATGCATAAAACTGGTTTGGTGTTTACATAATCAACTAGTCTAAACATAACAAATTTCATAATATTTTTCACAACCGTTAAGGTGGCAAGTTGTAATAAGTACAACAACACTTACACTGGTTGGAAAAAACAATTGGTTGGATTTGTCTAAAATGTTATTTTGGACATCAAGACCGACGTGCATTTAGCATTACTAAAATTAAGAGCTCTTAATTTACGTTCAAGCTTCAGACCAATTGGGTCATTGGCATTTTACATTATTTCCAGCGCTGCTTGTATTGTATCTTGTTCAACCTCTTTGATTATTGATAATCTGGCCTACTTTTTTCATTCGCACATTATTAGGGACCCTATTCATCTATTTGGGCTTTTGTTGATTGAAGATATATAAATTATATGGTAAATAAGTCATTGATTGAAATATATGAAATATCAAAGTCAACAGTGAAATGTATTTAAGAATTATCAACCGTTTAGAGTGAAAAAAAGTTTGTAGGTTCTTTCAACTGTGAAATGTATTTACTTTTTAATGTATGCTATTTTACATTTTGGACTAAACTTTTTTTTTTTTTTTTTTTTACCTGTGGGCTGGCCGGCTGGAACAAAAGGGGGGCCAAGTCCTTTTTTTTTTTTTTTTTTTAAATTAACCTACTTAAAAAAGTGTAAATTACAATAACCTAGCTTGAGGTTTGGGGGTATTACCAAACACATCCAAAGATTTTAAAAAATGACCAATTTCGTCTTTAGTCACTAACACCGTTTGTGCAACGTTTATTAAACTTTTTTTCTTTTCTTTTCTTCTTCTCTCCCTACACGACAGAAAATTTCTTCTTTGTCTCTAACATCTAACAACACACCAACAAAAATCACAAAAAAAATCCCTTTCAAACTAATAGAAATCTAAGCCAAACAACACACATAAATCTCTATGTAAATTCTCAATGAAATCTTCTAAAAATTCCCAACAGAAACCCCAAAAAACCAGCAAAAATCTTAGCCAAATAACATAGAAAATCAACACAACCCCAACTATCATCAACTTCATATGAGAAAACAGAAAGAACACACCATTTCACAAGATCCGCTTCATTGTCTCCGACGAAAGACTACCCAAATCCGAAATCCAAAGGCCAGCCGTAATCCACGACGCCGCCACAAAGAGGATGAGAGAGTCTGTTGAATGCAAGCTCCAGATCAAAGCACCACCAACATCACCATGTGGGTTCCGATCTGAGAGAGAGGGACGAAACTCCGATAAACGGCGTTGATGGCATCAAACTTGCAGTGGGAGGTGTTACCTCTAAAACTATACCTCTAAAACTATAAAACGAGCAAAATACCCCGCAAAATATCAAAAATGACCAACATACCACTAATCCTATAAGATGAGCAAAATACACCCGAAGCCTCTAAAATTACCAAAATAGGGGTTTGGGGTATCTTAGTCATTTTTTAGGTTTATGAGGTATTTTGGTCATTTTTTATGTTTAGGGAGTATTTTAGTCATTTTTTATGTTTTGGGAGTATTTTAGTCATTTTTTAGTTTTAGGGGGGATTTTGGTAATTTTTTGGGTTTAGGTTGTTTTTTTATCGACTTACAGGTTTAAGGGGCTTTTTTGTCATTTTATAGTTTTCGGGGTATTTTGGTCATTTTTTAGGTTTTGAGGATATTTTGGTCATTTGAAGGTTTAGGGGTTATTTTGGTCATATTTAGGTTTCAGGGGGGTATTTTAGTTAATTTTTAGGTTTCGAAGGTGTATTGATCATTTCTTAATTTTAGGGGGTAATTTGGTCATTTTTAGGTTTAGGAGGTATTTTGGTCAATTTTTAGGCTTCGAGGTTCTTTTGGCCATTTTTTAGGTTTCAGAGGTATTTTGGTAATTTTTTAGGTTTCGGAAGTATTTTGGACATTTTTGGGGTTTAGGGGATATTTTGGTCATTTTTAGGTTTTGGGGGTATTTTGGCCTTTTTTTGAGTTTCAAGGGTATTTTTGGTAACTTTTAGGTTTCAAGGGTATTTTGGTCATTTTTATATTTCGGGGGTATTTGGTCATCTTTAGGTTTCGGAGGTACTTTGGTCATTTTTTAGGTTTTAGGGAAATTTTTGTCATTTTTGGGTTTCGTTGGTATTTTGGTCAATTTTTTTTGGGTTTTGAGGGTATTTTTGGTAATTTTAGGTTTTAAGGGTATTTTGGTCATTTTTTATGTTTTGATGGTATTCTAGTAATTTTTAGGTTTCGGAGATATTTTGGTCATTTTTTAGGTTTAGAGGGTAATTGGGTTATTTTTAGGTTTTGGGGGTATTTTGGTCAATTTTTAGGTTTCGAGGTTATTTTGGCCATTTTTTAGGTTTCGGCGGTATTTTGGACACTTTTAGGCTTTAGGGAAATTATGGTCATTTTTGGGTTTCGTTGGTATTTTGGTCAATTTCTTTTGGGTTTTGGGGGTATTTTTGGTAATTTTAGATTTCAAGGGTATTTTGGTCATTTTTTTATGTTTTGAGGGTATTTTGGTCAATTTTTAGGCTTCGAGGTTATTTTGGCCATTTTTTAGGTTTCGGAGGTATTTTGGACATTTTTTGGGTTTAGGGGATATTTTGGTCATTTTTAGGTTTTGGGGGCATTTTGGCCTTTTTTTGGGTTTCAAGGGTATTTTGGTAACTTTTAGGTTTCGGGAGTATTTTGGTCATTTTTATATTTCGGGGGTATTTTGGTCATCTTTAGGTTTTGGGGGTATTTTGGGTTTCGTTTTTTAGGTTTTAGGGAAATTTTGATCATTTTTTATGTTTCGGGGGTATTTTGGTCATTTTTGGGTTTCATGGGTATTTTGGTCATTTTTTTGGGTTTTGGGGGTATTTTGGTAATTTTAGGTTTCGGGGGTATTTTGGTTATTTTTTATGTTTTAGGGGTATTTTGGTAATTTTTAGATTTCAGGAGTATTTTGGTCATTTTTTAGGTTTCGGGGGTAATTTGGTCATTTTATAGAATTTGGGGGTATTTTGGTCATTTTTTGGGTTTCAAGGATATTTTGGTCATTTTTATGTTTCGGGGGTATTGAGGTTATTTTTATAGGTTTTGGGAGTATTTTGGTAATTTTTAGGTTTTGAGGGTATTTTGGTCATTTTTTAGGTTTTGAGAGTATTTTGGTCATTTTTTATATTCCGGGGGTATTTTGGTCATTTTTGGGTTTTAGGGCTATTTTGGTCATTTTTTTGGGTTTTGATGGTATTTTGGTAATTTTATGTTTTAGGGGGGTATTTTGGTCATTTTATTGTTTTGGGGGTATGTTGGTCATTTTTAGGTTTCGAGGGGTATTTTGGTCATTTTTTTAGGTTTCAGGGGTATTTTGGTCATTTTTTGGGTTTTTGGGGTATTTTGGTCATTTTGTAAGTTTCTTGGTTATTTTGGTAGTTTTGAGGTTTTGAGGTATTTTGGTCATTTTTAAAGATTTTAGAATACTTTGGTCATTTGCACTTTAGGGGCATTTTGGTAATTTTGATAAATGGGTAATTGGGTAGGTTGGAGTTTACCCATAATAATTGGGTTGGGTTGAGTTGGAGTTAGAAGCAATTAGTTAAATGAGTTATAATGGATAAATGGGTTTTATATACCCAACCCAATTTTGCCCACCCCAAACCCACCCATTTGACACCCCTACTCAAATGTGAGAAGAAAATAACGAAACAACCCAATGTGATAAAAGAACTGTTACATGTGATATTGAAACTACACAATGTGAGGATAAAACCGTCAAATGTGATAAAAAAAATAATAGAACTACCAAATGTAACAAAAGAACTGTCAAATGTGATGTTAGAACTGCACAATGTGAGGATGAAACCGTCAAATGTGAGAAAAAAAAGTAAGGGAACCACTAAATGTGACAAAAAAACTAACACATGTGATGCTAGAACTGCACAATGTGAGGATGAAACCGTCAAATGTGAGAAAAAAATAAGGGAACCACCAAATGTGACAAAAGAACTGACACATGTGATGTTGGAACCGCACAATGTGAGGATGAAACCATCAAATGTGAGAAAAGAAAGTAAGAGAACTACCAAATATGAGAAAAGAACTGTCACATATGATATTGGAACTGCACAATGTGAGGATAGAACTGTTAAGTGTGAGAAAAAAATAAGTGAACCATCAAATGTGAGAAAAGAACTGCCACATGTGATATTGGAACTGCACAATGTGAGGATAGAACCGTCAAATGTAAGAAAAGAAAGTAAGGGAACCACCAAATGTGAGAAAAGAACTGTCACATGTGATGTTGGAACTGCACAATGTAAGGATAGAACCGTCAAGTGTGAGAAAAAAATAAGGGAACCACCAAATGTGAGAAAAGAACTGTCACATGTAATGTTGGAACTGCACAATGTGAGGATAGAACCGTCAAGTGTGAGAAAAAAAATAAGGGAACCACCAAATGTGAGAAAAGAACTGTCACATGTGATATTGGAACTGCACAATGTGAGGATGGAACCGTCAAATGTGAGAAAAAAATAAGGAAATCACCAAATGTGAGAAAAGAACTGTCACATGTGATGTTGGAACTGCACAATGTGAGGATGGAACAGTCAAATGTGAGAAAAAAGTAAGGGAACCACCAAATGTGAGAAAAGAACTGTCACATGTGATATTAAAACTGCACAATGTAAGGACGGAACCATCAAATGTGAGAAAAAAGTAACCTCATGTAGCAGGTTACCTATTAGGTGGGTACCGTACCCCCCTTTTTTTGGGAGGGGTACGGTAGAATTACTCTTTTTTGGGAATCAAGAAAGGGCTATTGGGACTTGGGAGGAAGAAAAGCAAAAGAAAAAAAATAAAGGCGTAAATGCATTTTTAGTCCCTACATTTTGATGTTTTTTCATTTTAGTCCTTATATTTTATTTTTATCACTTTTAGTCCCTAAACCAATTAACGCGTGTTATTTTGGTCCTTTCTGTCAATCAACCGACGGAAATAGCTGACGTGGCAGCCGGAGATATTAAAATATTATTAAAAATGCCACGTCAGCAACTTTTTAAAAAAAAATAATTTTTCAATTTTAATTAAATAAAAAACAGAAATAAAATTAAATAAAATATTTTAATTAAATAAAAAATAAAAATAAAATAAAAAATCACTCATCCGTCTCTCACTCTCTCAAATTTTCTCTCTCTCTCTCTCTCTCTCTCTCTCTCTCTCTCTCTCTCTCTCTCTCTCTCTCTCTCGTGTTTGTCACTCGTGGTGGCTGTGGTGGGTTGAGATCGGGGTGGGGTGGGGGTGGTTGGGTGAGGGTGAGATCGGGGTGGGGCGGGGGTGGGTGGGTGAGATCGGTGAGATCAAGGGAGGGCCGGGTGAGATCGCTGGGTGAGATCGGGGTGGGGGTGGCTGGCGGGGTTGAGATCGGGGTGGGGGCTGGTGAGATTGATGAGATCGGGGTGGGGGTGGGGTGGGGTGGGGGTGGTTGGGTGAGGGTGAGGGTGAGATCGGGGTGGGGGCTGGTGAGATCGGGGTGGGGGTGGCTGGCGGGGTTGAGATCGGGGTGGGGGTGGGGTGGCTGGGTTAAGATCTGGGTTTGTTTTTGGGTTTGTGTTCTTTGATTTTCTGGAATTGTTTCTGGGGTTTGATTTTCTGGGTTTTTTTGTTCTTTGATTTTCTGGGATGGTGTTCTTGTGTTCATACCATTTGATTTTAGTGATTTTATTTAATTTTATTTCTGTTTTTTATTTAATTAAAATTGAAAAATTATTTTTTTTTTTAAAAAGTTGCTGACGTGGCATTTTTAATAATATTTTAATATCTCCAGCTGCCACGTCAGCTATTTCCGTCGGTTGATTGACGGAAAGGACCAAAATAACACGCGTTAATTGGTTTAGGGACTAAAAGTGGTAAACATAAAATGTAGGGACTAAAATGGAAAAACGTCAAAATGTAGGGACTAAAAGTGCATTTACGCCAAAAATAAATAAATGGAGGAAGAAGGTTGGCGCTTGGCGGTAAAGAGGAGAAAATGTGTGAAAATGAGAGTATATGGAAAATTGAAAAAGGAAGTAATAAATGTGGATTGAATCCAATCAAATGTCAATCCACATTTGATAGTGGGATACAAGAGAAGTACATTATACTGACTTGTGATATAGACGAGAATTACTTTGCCTATTCGTAGTTTAAAAAATATCATTTTATCTATTTGAAGTATATTTTGTTTGTTTTTCTGTAACTCACTTTTGTTAAAATCAAAGATAAATAGGTATTTTTGTTCGAATTTTATGTCTCTCCTTCCAAAATAAAAAATAGCACAAAATACAAGAAAAACAATATCAAAAAAGAGGGTTTTGTGAAAATTTATCCCATTCTTTCTTTCTTCTTCTTAGTCAAACTCCTTCTCAATTCTCAAAACTCTTCACCAAAGTGGATCTACCAACATGGGACGTGGGCATTTGGCAAATCGTGGTGTTGAGATCGGCGTGCGTGGGGTGGTGGAAAAGGGAGGGTTTTGTGAAATTTTATCTCACTCTTTCTATCCTTTTCTTAGTCAAACTCCCTCTCAATTTTTAGAACTCTTCACCAGAGTGGGTCTATCAGCGTGGGACATAAGTGTTTGGCAGATTGTGGTGTTGAGATCGGCATGCATGGGGTGGTGGAAAAGGGGGGGTTTTGTGAAAATTTATCTCACTCTTTATTTCCTTTTCTCAGTCAAACTTCCTCTCAAATTCTCAGAACTCTTCACTAGAGTGGGTCTATCGGCGTGGGACGTGGACGTTTGGCAGATCATGGTGTTGAGATTGGCATGCGTGGGGTGGTGGAGATGTGGCAGATCGGTGTCTCGTGGTGGCGTTGGTTTCTAGGTTTGGTACGGTGGTGGGTCGTGGTTTGGGTGTGCGATCTGTGTCGTGGTGGTTGCTAGGCTTGGTTCATGTGTTTGCTTTAAGTTTCAGTGATTGCTGAGATTTTTCTTTTTCAGAATTTTGTTTGAGTTTCAGTTGCTGGGATTGTTTTTGTTGGAGAAAGAATTTAAATAAAAACAAAAATAATTCTACACAAGATCCAACCCATCCGCAGTAAAGTTGAAAAGAAAATGAAAAGCTAAAAGAAAGAAATGGAAGTGAAAAAGAAGAAGAAAACATAACTCAAAACTCAGATCCAACCCAACGTCATGCTCCTCCTCAAAACCCAGACCCAATCCAACACCGTGCTCCTCCTTAAAACCCATACCCAAGCAACACCACCAACTTGTGCTCCTCCACAGTCATCACCCAAGCCACCATGACTCAAAGCTACCGACGATCTGAATTGAAGTGTGAAAGATGAGAGATACATGGACAGAGCTGAAAGAGAGAGAGAGAGAGAGAGAGAGAGAGAGAGAGAGAGAGAGAGAGAGAGAGAGAGAGAGAGAGAGAGAGGCAGAAAGGGCATGAGGAATAAATTAATGTATAGAGAAGAAAATAAGTTAACGGGTTAAGTAAATTTTTCCTTTTGTGTTATTTTCTTTTGATTGTGTTACAAAAATATAGTTTGTGATTTATTGGAGTTCTTGAGACAAGTTTCTAATTTCTTACAAATAGCATCTTTTGATCTTATTTTCTCTTGTTTTAGTGTCTTTTTTTTTTTTTTTTTTTTGGAGGAGAGAGATATAAAATTTGAGCAAAAATACCTATTTACCCCTGATTTTAACAAAGGTAGGTTACGGAAAACAAACGAAACATACAACAGTGACACTTTTCAAACCAGGAGTAGGCAAAGTGATTTTTGCCGAAACCACAAGTGGGTTATGTGTAATTACCTCTAAGAGAAATGATATGTCCACAATATTTTTACAACAAATTCTAAGTGGCAAGTTATTACTGGTTGTTATTGTTGGGACAAAAAAGTAATCTTAGTGTTAGGTTCAAATTTGAACTAATAACAACTAATCATTTATGATTTGTTATAAAAAATTGTAAAAATATTGTAGATGTAACATTTCTTTGGAGATAATAAAGAAAAAAGAGGAAGTTAAAAGTAAAAAGAGAAATATTAACGAATGTTTTTAGAATATTGTTTAATAATTTATTTAAAGAAAATTTTTATGAGAAAAAGAAAAACAGTAATTAATATTTTAACAATTTTTTTATTCTTTATAAAAATAGTATCAAAATTTTTCTGAAATGAATTATTAATTAATACACACTAAATAGTATGACAAAGAAAAAAAAAATAACCGAGAGAGTAACAAAACTTGAAAATAGAAAAAAAAAAAAAAAAGTTGTAAAGATAGGAGTATTTCGGAAACTGAAAAATAAAGTAATGAATGGCGATTGACATTGATTAGTTTTGATGTGATTTGGCAGGTGAGAGGGAGATAATAGAGAGATACATTTAAACTAAATTAAAAAAAAAAAAAAAAAAAAAAAAAAAAACCCCAAGGGGCTGTTTGGTATCTACTCTTAAACTTACATTTTCACATTTTAAATAATATTACAAATATTTTTACACATTTTTTCACTTTACACGTATTTTAAAAAATTACAAAAATATAATTTCAAACTACTCTACCAAACGCCCCAACGTGCAAAAATGAGCGTATCTGAAAAATTGAAAAAGGAAGTAATAAATGTGGATTGAGATTTGATTAGAATCAAAATCAATCAAATGTCAATCCACATTTGATAAAAATTTCAAATATGAGTTGGTCGTGGGGATTATAGTTTGGACGGACTAGGATCCGGTGGGTGAATACTTTACTTATTACATTGGGTGCAATTCACCTTACTATGTCTCACAAAAAGGTTTTTTTTTTTTTTTAGGCGTAAATACACTTTTAGTTTCTATATTTTGATTTTTTTTTTATTTTAATATTTACATTTTAATTTTACCTTAGTCCTTAATTCAATTAACGCGTTCCATTTTGGTCATTTTCGTCAGTCAATCGATGGAAATAGCTCAGATGGCTACCGGAGGAATTAAAATATTATAAAAAATGCCACATCAGCATCTAATTTTTTTAAAAATAATTTATCAATTTTAGCTAAATAAAAAAATAAAAAATAGAATTAAAAACAATAAGAACACAAAGAACACAAAAACAAACCCAGAACCAAACACAAACTTAAATTTAAAAACACAAAAACAAACAAAAAAGAAGAATTCAAAATCCCAAAATGGCAGAACACACAAGAGCACAGACTCAAAAAAATCATACAAACCTAAAAATCAAACACAGAAATATCATAAAAGAATATTGTAACAAAACTTGATTGTTCAACACAAACCCAGCTCAACCACAAACCCAGCTCAACCACAGAAAATTCATAAAAGAATATTGTAATAAAACTTGATTGCTCAACACAAACTCAGCTCAACCACAAACCCATAACCAAACACAAACCCAGAATATTGTAATATTATAATCGATTGCTCAACCACAAATCCAGCTCAACCATACCAACACAAACCCAGCTCAATCCCTTTGTTTTGCCTTTTAATCTCCACATCTCATTTTTGTGGATCAAGCGCCGTTCAAGATGCTCTTAGCTTGTAGATCGGAGACTTCAGAAACCCCATCTATTCATTGCGATGATGGAGATGCACCGAGCTAATAACGATGACTCCTGGTCGAGCTTCTCGAAGATATCGTAGATGAAGCTATTCATGATCCCCATAGCCTTGCTCGAAATCCCAATATCAGGGTGAACCTGTTTGAGAACCTTAAAGAGGAAGATCTTGTACGCCTTAATGTTCTTCTTGACCTTCTTTTTCTTCTTCAAATCGCTACCGCCTTCCTTTGAGATCTTCTTCTCGGCCTTCGCCGAAGCTTTTTCTGCTACCACTGGCTTCTTCTCTGCTGGCTTCTTCTCTGCCTTTGTGGGTGCCATTGATTTTTGAGAGAGAGTGAAAATTCTTGAGAGAGATTCGAAATGTGAAAAAGCTTGGAATGAAAAAAATGTGACGAAGAGGTTGGTGGGTTTAGGAGAGTTTATATAGGGAGGCAGAGTAGGTTTTTATTGGAGGATAGGGTTTGTGTTTGAGCTAGGTTTGTGGTTATGCTGGGTTTGTGTTGAGCAATAAGATCATTGATAAGATCATTGATATCAAATTCTTCCAAACCCAGAAACCCTTGAGCAATAAGATCATTGATAAGATCATTTTGGGATTTTGAATTCTTCTTTTTTGTTTGTTTTTGTGTTCTTTGTGTTTTTAAATTTGAGTTTGTGTTTGGTTATTGGTTGGTTTTGGGTTTGTTTTTGTGTTCTTTGTGTTCTTTGAAATTTGATATCAATGATCTTATCTGTGAATTTGAGCAATAAGATTATTGATATCAAATTCTGTGAATTTTAATTTTTAATTCTGTTTTTATTTTTATTATTTACTTAAAATTAATAAATTAATTTTTTAAATTTATACGCTGATGTGTCATGGGTGATGTGGCATTTTTTATAATATTTTAATTTCTCTAATAGCTACCTGAGTTATTTCTGTCGGTTGACTGACAAAAAAGACCAAAATGGAATGCGTTAATTGAATTAGAGACCAAAAGTGGTAAATTAAAATGTAGGAACTAAAATGGAAAAAATTTAAAATGTAGGAACTAAAAGTGCATTTACACCTTTTTTTTAAGTGTTACTTTTTTTACTCTATTTCAATTGTTTTCTTAACTTTTTTAATCAATGGTTGATGTTGAAAGTTGCTTTTGCAATTATCAGTCTCAAACCCCTGTAGGTATTGTACCTAAACTCAATCCAGTTTAGAACTTATTTTAAAAAAAAAAAAATACAAAATACACTACAACAATAGTTTTTTTTTTTTTTTTTTTTTTAAATGGACTACAACAATAGTTTACCTCTTTACCACCGAAGGGGCTGTCTAGGGCCCGTTTGGTCATAGAGTTCAAAAATTGTTATTTAAAAAGATGTAAAAACTATAGTTTAAAAAGTATTGTTGAAAAATGTGTTTTTAGTGTTTATAAATCAAAAAACTGTGTTTGGTACTATGGTTTAAATAACATGTTTCATTGTTCAAAAAACATAAATATGTGTTTGGCATGTGTGTTTAATTTTGTAAAAAAAAATTGACCAAAGTACGAAATAAACATTTTTTTTTTTTAAATTTAAGGAGAGAATACATCCCATTGCTCCTCTCTTTCCTTCTTCATCCCTTCTCTTCACTGAGAGTGGAAAACCACTACCATCGAACAGTCCTCATCTCCATCGAAGCCTCATAAGATCTACAACCGAGCTTCACGCTTTAAAAAAACCTCATCTCCACTATCAGCACTCCAAGCCCAGCAACTATTCGAGGTTTTGTCGCCGCCAACCCATCACTCCAAGATCTAGGTTCAAATCTCACTTTCACCTTGCTTGTCAATGGGTTTTTGTCTAAAGGCAAAACAGTTCCTTCTTCACTCACAGATTTCTCACTTTTTTTTTTTTTCCCCCTCACCAATCGGGAAAACCCATTTTTTATATTCTTTGTTTACTGTTGAAACAATATTTGATTTACAATCCAAACATACATGCTCTACATTCTCGAAATTTGGAAGGGTTTTCTCGAAATATTTTACTGTTGAAACAATATTTGATTTACAACCCATTCGACTTTTTCATTTTTCTTAACACTCTGTTTGGTTACCAAGAAAGCGTCAGAAGATTAAAATAAAAAATACATAAAAAGAAGTCTAACAAATCCAATGAACTTTAAATTAATATAAATTCTTGTGGTGTTTTCTACGGTTTCTCAACTACCAAGCTCCAATGTTGCTCGCTTGCTATTTGAAATTTGAGGGTCTTTTGAGTGTGATTTTTAAGCTAATATGAAATTCTCCATACTTGATTATTAGTTTCCATTAGTGAATTTTTACTGTTAGTTTTACTTGATTGGGTTTAGTTTAATTATTCATGAATTTAAGCTTGCTGAATTTGATGATTTTGTGGTAGGTTTGACTGAATTTTGTTGAATTTAATTTGGATATGATGGATATAATGTGGTGCTGTTGAGGCCAATTCCTCAATTATAGTGATCAAAAGAAAGGTTTTATGAGGTTTAGGAGTACTTTTGGTTTTCTCTATTCTGGCTCTGTGAATGATGGTTTTCTAATTAAAAATTTTGAAAGTTTGTATTAATCTTGCACTAAAATTTTGAAAATAGTTATAGGAAATTGCATAGCCACAAGATCTGCTTGGATATGTTACTATAGTTTTTGTTGCACGAATTGATAGCATGTTGAAATGGTTGTTTAATAGTGTTGATTACGTTTTGTAATGTATAAGTGAGTAGGTTTGTGGGTTCTTCTTGCAGATGTCGGACGCAATGCATGAGGATATTGACGATAGCTTTCGATTCCAAAATTTCAATTATTTTTGTGGCTTGAGAGTAAGTGTGAGGATTTCGGATAAGCGAAATGAGAACTAGTACAGGCTTTTCCAATGTTGCCCAAAGGACGCATGTGAGTTTTTTCAATGGTGTATTCCCTTGAAGATGCCATTGTCATATGCGGAGGATTTCCAGCAACTACAAGAAAAATTGTATGTATTGTGAGAGGAATTAAGGGTCATGCATGACAAGGTCCACTCCTTAGATCAGACAAAAAAAATGGTCAAGATTATGTTCATTGGATGGTGTTTGTTATGCACCGCGCTTACACTACTACTAACTATGACAATGGTGTAAACCAAACTGTTATGATGATGTGTTCGTTCTTGCTGTGTAGCCATATTATCTTATTATATACTACTGACTCCTCATGATCTTGATGTCCTATGTATTATTTTTGGACAATCTTGAGTCATCCATTTTGCTAGTGCTACGTATATGTATGGGGCTGACTCTTGACTCTTACAATAGTATGTTATTGGCTTAATAGTACTTTTATAATAGTTTGTTATTGGATTAACAGTTAGTAAGTTACTCCATGAATGCTCCAATTTTCATTGACCTTTTGCTTCAAGTTGAAAATTTTTTATATTCCCTTGAAATTGATGTTATCCAAAATTTGGCTATACTATAGCTTACATTATTTCGCGAGAAAATTATTAACTTCACACAAAATTGGGTAGACCTATAAATCAAGTCATAGTCACTGATTCAGTTGGAACTGCACTTTAAAGAATTTTGAGTACAACAGATTGCACAATGTAGATATGATTTATTATGGGTTTCTTCCATGCCTTGCATTCCTCTGCCACTACATCATTTTCCATGAAAAATAATACATTACTATCTTTTACCAACAATTTCTTTCCAAAAAACAGTTTCAAGTTGGTTGCCACAGTACCTATAAATAAAATAAAACCAACATGATCAACTGTGACACTATAAAATGAAAATGGTGTTCCCACTCGAAGAGAACAGTGGGTGAACTTGACCTAGGCTATTAGGGTGCAAGAAACAACTTCATTTTTGAAAGCATAAAGCTTCATCTATCAGAGATGGCTAACCAATATCTACCAAAGCTGAACTCATCCCAACACTCATCATATTCTACCAAACACAAGAATTAGTTTACCATCATATGAAACATGACGAAATGACAAAAACAAAAAGAAAAATGTTCCCAGTGATGACAACTGTTTCAAAGACCAACCAAAACACAGGGGATTTTGTTTTGAAATTAAACTAAAAAGCAAGGAAAAGAAGCCAACAATGTCAACAACAGCTACAGTTCCATGTTATCCACATTTACAATTTATTCCCAAAAAGCTCAATCACGGTTGCCTGTTCAATCTGCCCATATAGCAGCAGTTATAGCATCACGATACTCCGACATCGTTCGTTGTGCCCGAGCATTAAAAGCTTCTTCAGTGCCCCCACTGCTTACGCGTGCAACTCCCGCTGGGTTTGCGTCGCTATTACACATAAATGATCCTTCTCACACATGGAACATTTCATCCGCCCGATTTTTACATGCGCATAAAGTTGTGCAGTGCACAACAAGCTGTCACAATCAGCTGTTGTCTAGAGATGGAGAAGGAGTGCATTTCAGTTAGGATTGGGAACCTCACCTTCATCATGCCAAAGCATCATTCAATCACCATTTGTAATGAGGAATGCCTATAATTAAGCAATTCTTGTGGGGTAGTAGGCTGCTGGTTCACACCTCGAAACTCCTAGGCATGGTAGCATGCAGAATTGTGTGGGGGGGAGGAATGCACTGCCTATTGCATACCCCGAGTCAACTAGGTAGTACGATCTTGCAATAAGAGTGATAACCATTGGCAATTAATGTTACCCAATACAACTATCTTTTCTACTAAGAATAGTAAAATAATCTGCTAAACTCATCATTCGATAATCCTTAATGATCCAACTTACTAAGTCCATTGAGATAATTTAGAGCAAATTTTCAGTGTATGAAGCCACTCTATAGAAGTGATGATGCAAATACAAAATCTAAATTCATAAACTAAAAATAAAGATGAAGTTAATAAAGAGGTTAGAAACTTTAATTATTCAGCTCAAATAAGAGAACCATCTCTGGTAATCCACATTCTAAATCCAATTGAATTACTTGAAATAAGTTGAAATTAAAAAAGTGCATGACAAGTGGCTAAAGCCACTAAACTTTTTGACCAGATTGCTTACCAAAAATACTCAACAGATCTTAATTCCAAAGAGCAAATCCAAAACCAAATGCACCAAATTTTTTTTTTTTTTTTTACCTCTAGGCGGCCAAGGGAACTCATACTTGGCATGTCTAAGTGCGCCTTGCATGACTCGTGAATCATTTGCACTCCCTTCCCATCCAGAATGCACATATGTAAACCGCATGTCGAAGTTGCATGCACACATCACATTTTGGGTGATGTCACTCCGTATTTCTATAAATGCGGTGGTCCTACCGAATGGGGAAGAAGCACTAATGTGCATCTCATCAATGGCCCCCACACATTTTTGTTAAATAAACTAGTCGCAGACTCGCGCGTTGCGTGTAATAATTTTTTGGATTAAATATTATTTTACTCCCTATAATTTATAGAGTTTAAAAAAAAAAAAAGTTTAATCATATTTTTCATAATCTTGTCTATAACATTTTTTATCATTATCATATAATTATTGGTTAATGATTTGTATAAAATAGATATTAAATAAGAGGTAGAACTATTCAGTAATTTTTTTTAAGTCATAGTGTATGAAAATTATGATTTTATATATGTATATATATACATATATATATATATATATTTATATATATAAAATTTCCCTAGTTATAATTTGATTAGTTTTAAGTTAATATTTTGTATTATTATATTTAATTGTTGATTTCATTGCACTATAAAAATTTTAATGTCTTCTGTATAGCCATCTCTATTTTATTTCTTACTCCTCTTTACCACCTTTTTATTTTCCAAATAATAGTTATTAATTGACGTTTAATTTTATTTCTTTTTATCTTCCTTCATTTATTCTTTATTATTTTTTCTGTTCCCTTGCTAGTTGTAAATTTTATGGTTATCAATAAGAAATAGATATCATGGATGGCTTAAATAGTTATAGATGTCGTTATGTTAGTAGTATGTTAAAGGGTTTTTTTTTTTTTTTTTTTTTTTTTCCTTTTGAATTTTCAAGGAAATATGAAAGACATTTCTCTAATTTGGTCTCAATCAATTAAGATATCCATAATATATTAACGGAAGTAATAATGAGCCTTAAAGTTTTTTTAATGTATGAAGTGGTTAGGTTAGTGGTATGTTAAAGGTTTTATAAAAAAAAAAATTAAAATAATTCCAAGGAAATGTAAAAGGCATTTTTTGAAAAAAGAAATTGTGACTTTTTGAATTGTACAAATGTGATTGTTTTAATCACCTTGTTTATAGATTTCATTATTAAGTTATAAACATCTAAATTGAAGTAGATAAATATGTAAATACAAAAGTATATGTAAAGTTACAACTACACAAGATAAATTTGTATAGATATATTTGGTTATTATTATTCATGAATTATTATTTCATTTTTTACTTATAAATATCTAAATTAAAATTTTATTTTGGAAAAAAATCTAAATTAAAATAGATGAATGTGTAAAACATTTTTAGTAGATTGTAATATAATTTTTTTGTTCTCAATATTTTATGTAACTTTTCCCATAAGATCAATATTGTTGGCATCCTTTAAAGATGATACATAATATTTCTAAGAAGAAGAAGAAGAAGAAGAAGAAGAAGAAGAAGAAATAGAGACTATGCTAACACATAATATAAAATTATTAAGTTTGCGTGATTTAAAAATGTGGCAAAAAAAATATTAATGTATCTATGATAAAAGTTTTTATCTAAATGATATATAGTAGTTCATATTTTTTTAGACTTAATTCAAAAAGTCCATTCTCAATAGCCTTTTTAAGTCTACAAATTGCTCAATCTATGGGCCTAGTCACATTCAAAGGGTACTATCTAAATTATAAATTATATGACCCTTTATCACACAAATATATTGATTCCCCCAACATATGGTAAAGGAAGGCAAGTTTGTGTCTAGCCATTTTCTTGATTTTTGCCGCATAATTTAACAGTATAAAGGATGTGACTTGATTTAAATGTTGAATAAAATAAGATAAGAGGAAAAGAGATTAAAAATAAACTATATAGAAATAAACATTAAATTATCCAAGTCATTCTATGTAATATAATAACATTATATTATTATATACTATATGTATAATGCAGTAGGATAATATTTAATCAAAGAAAATATAAAAGATAACAGCTTAAAACACAAAAATAAATTGAATCAACCCAAAGTAGAATTCTAATTAGCATAAAAATTCATCAACCTAAAGAATTGATGCAATGAAAAAAAAAATCAAATAAAAAATGAACAAATTGAGAGAAAAATTCATTAACCTAAAGAACTGATGCAATGAAAAAAAAAAATCAAATAAAAAATGAAAAAATTGAGAGAGAGAGAGAGAAGTAACCTTTTTGTGTGAGAAAATTATGCATAGAATGAAAAGGAAAATGTCAAATTTATGGTAAGATTTTGAGAATAAGAAGGGTCAGAATAAAGGAAGACAAAAAATTAGAGAAAGAATGATATTAAGGTAGAAAGTAGTGGGGAGATGAAAAGGTAAAAGGGAGGGGGAGTTTTGGAAAATTAATAATAAAAATAATGGTTACAAGATATTTTAATTTTTAAATAATGAAGTTTTTAAGTCACCTTAAATAAGAAAATTTTTTAAAAAATATATATAATAAAAATTGGAAACAAAAAATGATGATGTAGCTGGTGACGTGGCTTAATGTGAGCGTAGCAACACTAAATGTTACGCTTCAGCGCTTCAGCTTTTAGTAATATATAGATAGATAGGTAGCTCTAATTATAATATGTTTTATAATTTTTAAGATAACTACACCATATAAATTCCTCAAATGACAAGGATTAAACACACTATGTTCATAGTTGTTTATGTCAACTTTGATATGTTAATTTGTCTACTTTATTTAATATTTTTCAATTAACCTTAAATTATAAAAACTAGAAATACTTCAAATCTCTTTCACTCTTCATATTGTTTTCTTTCTATTCTCTATTACAAATCTTTCACATTTTAATAAATCAAAGTGATAATTTATCTAAGAACTAAAAAAAGAAAAATCAAAGCATACCTCAAACCATGAATAATATTTCTCATTCCCTCGAAGTGAATGAGGAAGCTCTGTTGCATCAGCGCCGGGTCGAATGATGAGACATCCCAAAGCATGGATAGCATGCAAGGCACGCCGAAACCGCCTTTGAATGGTCTTGAGAGAATGTTGGAAGCGGTTGGCAGTTAGCCGGTAGTCAGCGTTGTGTTCGATGATAGATAGCACTATCCCAACGGCCTCCTAAACTGAAACAATACCAGTGTCCTCCTCTTATAGGTGTAGCCGCTTCAACTCATTACACAAGTGCCTAAAAATGGTATTGTCCATGCGGAATATGTTGTAACACACTTGGGGATTTCCTTCTAGTACTTCAATCACATATGACTTCCCACTAAGGATACTAGTGCACATAGGTCATTTCATGTAGTACTTTTGCACGTACTCTATACATAGTTGAACGTATGCTGTGGCAATCTAGAGCTCCACCTTACTATCGTACTCATCTGAATCGGGGTCAGATATCTTTGAATCACGATCTGAATCGGTGTCGGCCATAAATGAATTACGATTTGAGTCGGTGTTGGCCATGTTCGAATCACGGTCTGAATCAGTGTCGGCCATAATTGAATCACACCTGTAGGCAGCCAATAGGTGAACATCGGCCACTATATATATGTACATATATAAATGAGTATATATGGCTATATGAATACATACGTGAGTATATATATTTTTGCATAAGTGAGTATATATATAAGTGAGTATATATTGCTGTATGCATATATACGTCATACTATATATATATATATATATATATTTCTGCATAAGTGAGAAAATATATAATTCTGATTAAGTGAGTATATATAATTCTGCATGTATATAAAAGTGAGTCTATATGTTGCTTAAGCACTATATATATATATATATATATATAGATGTTATTGTGTGTACTATAGAAATTCCGTAAAGAACACATCAGATTTTCTAAAATATATATATGTCACCAAACAAAGCAATTCATAAAAGAGACGACAACCACAAAACATATTTCTTACATAAGTAGCATAGATGTCCAAAGCATTGAACATAATAAAGGAAGGCAGCAAGCAAACATTGTCCAAAATATTAACATAATACAGGCTTTGCCTATTCACATTAAAGCAAAATAAGAGTACTAATTAACTTCCTAGGCTATCTACACGAGGCACACCATCTACCACCCCCACCACTACTGCAGTCCACTCCCAATAAACTCAATCCAAGCCCTTCTTCTATCGACCATCATAGAAAAAAAAGCAGTTTTACTCTTGGTGTTATAAAGCTCCTGCACGACCTTGCAATATGTGACATGATCCACATCAGTGTGCTTGTTGAGCAGTGTTACAGCTTGCGTAACTGACTCAGTGTGACCCCCCACACCAGACTCTCCGGTGTCGGTGGACTTTTCCCCCCCTCAGGTTCCTCATGTCAGTAAACCCCCAAATTGCCTCAGTCATGGTTTCAAGGGAGTGCCTTTTCTTCCTTTTTTCGCTTGAATGAGACGGTTCAACTGGCCACTTTTCAACTTGCCTCCAGCTTTAGGCTTCACTCGGTGTGGGCAGCTCCTCCATGTCATCCACACTATCGGTGTTGACATTGACATGTACCCCTGTTGATAGGAAGATTGCATCCAGCTCTCTCTCTAAGTCATTGTTGGGAGCTAGTTGGGCAGATGATATTTGGAGGAAACCCATGGTTGTGTTTGAATTAAAAGGCCTGCCTAACAGCTCATAGTGTTGCAGCCCCTTTTTCTTGAACTCCTTGAATTTATGATTGATCTATTAACAACCATATATATTGGGTTAAATGACTTATTCATATAAAACCCAAAACAAATCAGATGGGTAATTATAATAACCCTATAATAACCATCCACTCTTAGATACTAAACACAAAAAAAGTAACAACATTTCATCAAAATTTAACTTTATACCAAAATCACACATATATTGTACCATAATAAACCCCTTAGATTAGATTTTATTCCATTTCTAAAAGCACCTTCATGAGAAAATGCTACAAAAAACTATTTCAGCACACTATTTATATAGCAACAATTTAATAAACCCCATATTCTTCATATGCAGGGAAAGGTAAACAAAGATCTAGCAAACTGCTTTTTAGATACGTGTATACACTTACAACATAGTGCTTGTCCATATAAACATTTTTGTTTTTTATTTTCTTTTCTCTTTTAGTTGTGAATACATTCAGTGTTTAAAAGATGGGCCATGTTATTATGAACACAAGGTAGATTTCAGCGTCATTTTAGTTACAACCATAGACCATGCATATAGCTAATTGTAATAAATTTTGTTTGGAGTATGTTAAAGGACTTACTGCAAATGCAGCAACCCATGCTTCCTCATTGGCTGTCACCATATTTGAAATGGGGTCCATCCTATTCCTGTACGTCCGATGAGTTGGGAGAATGTGCGGTATCGACTTTTCATTCTTTGATATTTTTGTGTAAGTTGTGTCTTGTTGTAATTTTTATTCATGCGTTTGTTAAACTCATCCATAACGGCTGTCCAAGTTCCAGTCTTGAACTGGCCTTGGGGCATATTCCCTTTAGCATTCTCTTCTAACAATACATCAATGATATGCTTCTCGATTGCGGAAGGCCACAACTTCCTATCCTCGGCATCAGTTGTTTTCTCTTCCATTTAAATAAATTTTGGTATACTTACATATAGTCGTCATTTGAAATTGTATGATACGAATTAAAAAACATTAACTTCCTGCTCACTAAAAGTACCAAGTAGCAGGCATATAAGAGAAACTAAGGTCTAAATTTGGAAATTTTAAGATAGATTTTCTGAATTTTAATATAAGCAAGGCCAAGGACCATAAATGATCATATATGATATGAGAACCCGATAATTTAAGTGGTTGCAAGGTTGCTAACAAAGTGGATTAACAAGAATTTGCACATTTGAAGTACATATTAAAAGTCTAGTAATTATAATGGAGTAGTACAGATAGAAATATCAACATCAATCAGTTCTCAGTAACTCATATCAACAACAATCGTTATTATTATTTCTTGGCAAGACTCATGTTATTTAATCTTATATTAAACAAAAGCTAAGATTATTCACTTCATAGTTTCAACTTACAAATAGTTAGTGTATTATTAGTGTAATAAAAGGAGAACCTCTTCTGACTAGATAAAAGGAAGTCTTTAGTTTTGTAAATATACGGCCCAATGATGTAAATTATAAGGAAAAAACTTGCTGGGAAAAAAAGAAACTGGTATTTAGAGCATCTTTAGCCATACATCTACTTAATCTTTGTTGGGATAATGGCCAGCCTTACTGTTTATTTTTTCAGGAAAAAAGAAGGGGGAGGGGGGAGGGGGGAGGTAACAAGGGTAAAAATGATCTAATTAGATTATTATACAGCAGGAGAGCCAAAGAACAATAATGAGTTGCATGTGGACATTCCTATTTGGGCATGGAAACAAGTAGTACTGAACACATTATGGAGCTTAATTGGGATTATTTCATTTTCTTTTGTTTATTTTGCTTAATAAATACATATGATATAAGTACAATTAATTTCTAAAATATTGTATTCCATCATACCTTAAAATTTTGTCAAATGAAAGGGATTATTAAGTACATCATGTTTACTTATATAGTGCATCAATTACAAATTTAGAGGTACTGTAAGAAAGATGGATTATTCGTTTGAAGCAGTGGGTAGGGGAGAATGGCCCAAGAACTTAACTTTATGCCCTTCATTCTTTTGAAAGCAAAAGATACATGTTTACAGTTTACAGTTACATTTACACCTACTGATCTCAAGGATTTAAAGGCAACAACATAGAGGCCACAAAATGAAGACAAAATGCATGACTTAGATATAAAATTAAAATAGAACAAGCAAACAAATGATTCACTACCTACGAAATTATAACAGTTTACATTCAGGCAGACCTACTAGTAAGGGAACACGGTGAGAGGAGGAAGCAGAGGAAGGCACTGATGCTCTGTATAGCACGAGAGAGGTGAAGGAGGATGAGAATGAGGCTTCCATCTGAATGAAGATGTGAGATTAAATAAGCCCTGAGCTAGATTAATGTCAACTGATCTGAGTTAGATTGGGATGTGAAAGAAAGCTGCAAAAAGAAATTAAGAAAATTACAAATATTTACCTGACCAAGCCCTTCACACTGTGTGAGTTTGGCTTTTGGTTAGCACCAAAGCTTTGTAGGTGAGGGTGGGATCTCTACGAGGATTAGGGACAGTTAGGCATGGAATTATGATTCTGGTTATTGTGATTGACTGAGGTTGGTGATGCAGTGTAAGCTGAGAGTGTGTAGAAGACGTTTTTGAATGGGTCGGTGAGGATTTATTGTACAAGATTTGAAATGAAATAAAAACAGAAACCTTAACTCAACAGAGTATTCTTTGAGAATCAAATAGAGAGAGAGGAGCACTTTCATTTCAAAGAAAAAATTTCTTTCGTATTACCTCTTTTAATTTTGGTGATGGTAAAGAAACAAAGAACTAAAAAAGACAAAAAGTGAGAGAAATTGGTGTTAGGTTGCTTTGACTTTGTGGGTGAGGATTAATGGCCCTGGGTCGGTGAAGGGAGTTATGGAGGTGGATGAGATTAATGCTGCTGAGTTGCTCTGACTATGTGGGTGAGATGAAGATCTTGGTGCCAGGTGATGGATTCGGCATGAAGAAATGATCAGAGAAGAGAGGAGACAATACTTGAAAAAAAGCTGACCAGGTGGGCCCATAATAGTGTTCAAGATAATTACCCAATTGCCACTGCACACTAGTGTTTGTTGTTTAAAAACAGGCTGGAGGTGATTTCAAAACATGGGTTTTTGAACAATATTTTCCAAACGCGTTAGAACACAAATGGTCCATCAAATGCATTTTTTGATTTTGGACACTAGTGTTCAGTGTTTAAACACTGAGCACTAGTGCTAAAATGGGTGACCAAACGCCCTCCTAGTGGTTTGGGTGTGTGATTTTTGCTATGAGGTCCCTCATTTGAGCCTAGGCGGGTACCTGGGAAAGAGTATGGGAATCCTCTTGTAGCTAGCTCCTAGCTGCCAGCTTTCTCGTGGGGCTAGAGTGAGGTCAGTGGTTACCCCAGATCACAGTCATGCTCAGGGGGTAAGTCACAATGAAAAAAAAAACAATAATACAAAAATATTTTTTTATTGTACAAACATTTTATATTTATACCTATAAAAATAAACATTATATATCTGTGTGTGTGTGTGTGCGCGCGCGCGCGCGTGTGTGTTGCATTATTTTAGACCATGGTTTGCTTAGGATTTAATATTTTTTATTTGTCTTATAAAAATTTTGATATGAAAAAATACATTTGAAAGATAGATTTCTATATTTAATTGGATCATTTAGTTAGTTTTTTTATTTATACTAATTTAACATGTTTATTTATATTTAAATAATTATAAAGTGTACTATGACGTCATCATGGTTTGACCTCACTCTAATATTAAAAACCTTGAATCTCTCTTTTACAATTCATTAAACGATTTGGGTCTGAAAACTATGGTCATTTGTTGATTGGTGATTTCTTTTCTGTGGAGTTGGTTAAGGTAGTTAACATTTGAATTTGTTTTAACTAGTTGCTAACCCGTCGCACGGGAAAGCTGTTGTGTATAAAGATATAAATTATTCTTTTTCTCTTCCTTTTTGATTGTATATTAGGATTCCAGTCTTATTGTTATCTATCCATGATATGAAATATATGAAAATTAATTTACATAATGAAAAATAGATCAATTTAGTTTAGATAAAAATAAATAAATAAATCTTTCTATTTAAATATAGATTTGCAACACATGCAATAACTCTAAAATTGAAACCTAATTATTCAATTCGAAATTCAAATTCATCATGAACTATAAAATTCGTATCTTGAATATTCAACCATATATGAACATGACTTTTAATGCATCTACAATTTGAAAGAAGTATCACTTTGTCTTACCAATGGAGATGATTCACTCCTCTAAGTCTTGTTTTTATCAACTGGCATGAACTAAACAATTTGAATATGACTCTCGGTTCCTGAAATATATATGTATTAACCATCAATGTTTTCATTATATTTTCAATAATATATATCTACACACACACACGTTGAGTTGTTAACCATTAAAATAACCAAAAATTGTTTACCAAATATTGGAGAAGCCATAATCTTGGTATTGTCACTAGAGAGTGTATTAGTGTAGACAATAGAGCTTTCATTTTTCAATAAAAAAGAGTGTAAACTCTAAACCCAAATTCGACAAACTATTTTGATAGAATCATAAAACACACTAATCAATTTATGCTGACTTAGGTTAAAAGAGTCCTATCATACTACTACTACTACTTTTTTTATCGAGTCTATTAGGATTTAGGAATTCGAGTACTATACTGAATTAGTCTCAGAATTTTTGTTTTTTTATTATTAAAATAATGTTGATGAGTAAAAATGTGGGAGCTTTAAAAAAAGTCAAAGGCTTCGGTTTTATATATATATATATATATATATATATTATTTGTTTACTAAGAAAAAATACACTGCACTTAATTTTTATCACTATGGGAATTGATGAATTGCCCCCAAACAATGAGGTTAAACAATTCATCCCAGAGAGTATAACAAAATTCCAAGGCTCTTTAATTAGGTTTCTAAAATCACAATTTTTGTAAATTGCAAATGAAAAAGGTGTTAGTGAGGCAACCTAAGGTTTTCCTATGGTAAGGTTTCACATTATCCTTCAAATAAAGCTATTTTTATGCTCCTTTCACAAGTGAAGATTTCGGTAACATGCCTAAATCTGTAGCTCTGTTTATTTCAGCAATAATGTTTTTTAGAAAATGAGTCATTTTTCAAGAAGTATTTTCCATAAAAATATCTCATTTTCCAATGTTTGGTAATAACTTTAAATGAGTTGAAAAATAACCTTCTAACTTCTCTTATTTAGCTTACTATGAGATATAGTTGTTTTCCAAAAAAATTTAATGGAAAACAATCTCTAAAAATAAGTCATGCTTTTTATGTTAACCAAAGATAGTTTTCTTTTGACTCATCTTTTTTTATGCTACTAAACACTTGAAAACATGGAAAACTATCTTTACACAAGGTTTTCCATTGAAACAAACGGAGTGAAAAGAATACTAGTTTCATCCATTTTTGAACTTTTAAATAGAGGGAAAAGAATATCATGACATGTCTTTTGCAAATAAGTTAAGTTGTTAACATTTAATTGCAACATGCCATAGTGTATACTGAAAGATCTTTAATTATTATTAAAAATGGTGATGTCATTCAGTTAAGGTTCATTTAAAACTAAAATAGTTTTGGTGTGAGAATTATATTACGAGGATGGACAAATGTAGGAAAACATTGGTATAAGCTAGCTTAGTGCCATTGTGTATCTAAATGGAACATTTAGATGTTGGTAAAAATTTTACTTGATGTAAAGGGAGATCAAAAAGATAAAAATCTTTTAAAATTGAATCTATCCATGAATTTCTTATAGCAAATGCTGGACTTTGTAGAATTGTAGTTGCTAACATGCATTGCTACAGGAAGCATCTATGGTCTACAGTCCCCACGATTATGATATTTAAGAAAATTTAGTTGTGCTTGTTTGTGCTTCTTTTATTCTTAGCATTCTTTTGTGTGTGTGTGTGTGTATATATATATATATATATATATATATTTTCTTTTACAAATTCTATTTCTTTGAATTCATGGTTCAGATGCTCTTTGCATAATTATTTTACATTACTAGTTTTGAGGCACATATAAATCACTATTAAATAGTATCGTTGTATGGCATGTATTTAATTGCGTGATATCTTAACTAAATAATACATGAACAAATCTTTTTTTTAAACAAAAAATAAAATAAAATAAGTATAAAAATTTAGTCAAGTGGATCTCAAAAGTAAATTCAATGGGTTCTACTACCCTGTATTTATCAAATGATAGTGTCATGATATCACTACCAAGCACTACAACAAAAGCAATTACAAGTAATTTAGAGGGTATTGGATTCCTCCATTTGAAGACAAATACGCGGGAAACACATCAGCCGTTACAAAAATGCTTGAAAGGATCTCTAGCTAGACATCTATAAAGTTAAAGTTTTTTCACAATCAACACAAATCATATAGTTTATAAGAACCAAAAAGTTCCATTTATCTTAATTCAAAGAGAAAATGGATGATAAGAACAGACGAAAGCGAAGACTGGCTATACATAAATCTGAAATGGAGGAAAGTGATTTTATTATATACTAAACATGAAAACTGTTCTCAAATCACATATGATCTAATACAACATAAATCCCTCAGTAAAGGAGATCAGAGAAATTGTGGTGCAGATCTTGCAAAATAAGGCTGCCATCTAGCTTGCTCTCTCTGTTGTATTTTTTGTTCCCCCTAATTTTATAAGAAGCCACGCCTTGAGGCTTGATGCGTGGGGCGTGACCGTGTGACTTACCCCAGACTTGTTTGTACCGATGTTTAATTGGTGCTATTATGCTTACATAAACCAAAAACAAAAGAATTGAACCAGCAAAAAAGTAAAAGAAAAGAGAAATAACACATAAATGGGCGAGTTCATATTGGATTCATTATTCACCAAATTAAGGTTACTGTTCCAGCAACCTAAATTGATGAGTTTGAAGTAGGTTCACCATTCACCAATTCAAGGCTACTGTTCCAGTAATCTAACTGGGTGAGTTTATAACCAGCCAAAATATTCACTGAAAAGCTAAGAGCATTATCATCAAGAGTTTCAAAAATTTTAGCATTTAACACTTAATACATCACTTTACAATACACTTAACATCAAAACTTCTATTTGTTTTACCACTTCATTAAAATATTATTTATTTATCATTTCTTATTCTTTTTGAGAGAGAGCAGAGAGTGAGATCTGAGGGAAGAGAGAGAAGGGGAATAAAAAATAATAGAAAGGAGTAGTAACTTGCTACAGCAGGGTGTTAGTAATAAAATCTTACTTTAGCAAGGTGCTAAAAAAATTTAAAATTTAGCACCATTAATGTAGGGGCCTTTTTAGTGGTTTTATTGCTAAAAATAGCTTTTAGCATTTATCCCACCTTTGATGAGAATGCTCTAAGGTTAGATCCAGAGCTAAGGAGCAAGGCTTCCCAGGTCATAGCCCAGAGCAACATTCTTTTCAATTATTTTCTGCATCAATTCCATTGCTTTACAAACCAATCCTTTTTGACACAACCCAAATATTACCTCATCAAATGTCTCACATCGAGGACAAATAAACTTCTCCAACATTTCCTCAGACAAAACACAACTTCCATAATTTCATCTTCACCAACAAACGTTTCAGCATGATCCTATATGTCCGAAAGTAAAGTTGAATTCAACACCCTTGTCTATCATGTTCCTCACAAGCTCCCTCATCCTACTCAACTCCCCAGCCTACACAAGGCATCCAGTATAGTATTACAAATAATCATATTGGGCTTGCGCCCAACTCCTCCATTGAACCAATCATCTGAATCCCAGCTTCCACACTATTCTGCTCATACAAACCATAAACATACACATTATAAGTATAAACATCAGGAGCCAAACCCAACACAAGCAATTCATCAAACACCTCATCTGCTTTCCCAAAATCCCCTTCTGCAATAACCCCTTTCAAAGCCACAGTATAACAAACAATGTCAGGCTTAATCCCATCTACTTCCATCCGATTCAAAACCTCCTACCCTTCTTCCACCAAAGCCCTTATCACATCAGATACTCCATTATCCCAGGAAAAAAACCAAAAACTTTCATTCTTTTCACAAACCCCATTACCTCAAAACCACACAAACACTACTGTTCATACAAAGTTCTCAAAATAAAAGAACAAACCTTGGAATCAAAATCATACCCATCATTTATCATACAATTCAAAATCTCAATAACATATCCTACCCTTCGATCCTTACATTCATTTTCCATTCACTGTGTGACTTATGTCCAAAATATCTTTAACATTGAATGGTTTCAGCACTAGCTTGCAATCAATGTAGAATTCCTAAATGAAACTCTTTTAACTTATAAGTTTGAGACTGTAACAAGAAGTTTATATATCTTATCTTCTCATCAAACATGTAAACACAATAGTCATTTGAATTTAGTAAAAGCCCAACAACAAGCTTAAGTATGGGTTGCACTAGTTCAAGTCCAAAAACAGCAGCCTTTTTCTTGTTTTCTGTGCAGTTTACCATGTAGGCTTTCAATCTAGAAAGTCCTTTTCTTCTTTTGCAATATCAAGGGGAAAATTCCCAAATTAAAAACAAGCTTACTAAAAACTAGCATAATGAAGGAGATGTTAAATGCAAATTAAATCTTCAAGCATTCTTCCAGGTACCATATGAATAAACTCAACATGGCAAAAACAGCAAATGAATTACGTAAACATGGACCTAATTTCATATGCAAATAGGCATATAGCCATACCACAAGATGTTATAGCAAAGCATGTGACATGCAATATCAAAGAGGAATGAACCAACATGCCACATCATGCAAAATATCCATTGTCAAATGCAATTTGACAATTCTGAGAGCTCCTGTGAAACTTGCTCAATCCCTTGTGAAACAGAGGCCTATTCTTTAACTTTGGAATACTGCAAACGGTGATTTTCATTGTCTGTAGTACTCTTGCTGCCTTCAGGATTTGTCTAACAAGTTCCATCTCAATCTCGTACCCCCCAAATCCTCTATAAAGACAAGTAGTAAGGTGTGATGACATACATTCAGGAACATCGAGTGGCTCCTCCAAGAAAGGGTTAGGTTTATTAAGATTAGAGCCAAGCAGAAATGAATGTTCAATGATAAGTTTCTGTAGCTTTGGAGCCTGACAAAGCAAGAGCTGTACTGCATGCCATGCATACCACTCAAACCAAATGCTACCACAAAACTTCAAGGAGGACAAATAATGAAATGTGGGCCTATCTTCATGATTAGAACCATGGCAGAGGATCTGTGCGGTTACTGTGCTCAATTCCATGGATATAACATTACAGAGTTTTCCCACGAAGTCCCATACTCTCTTTGCATAATCATTAATTGAATCACAATCCTCAATTTGAATGACAGATTCAACCACGTTTGGGAGGTTTTCTAACACATCATCCCCATTCAAATAACCGCTGAAATGAAAGTACTCAAGAGCTGGGGTGTTTATCTTGAATATGTACTTTGACGAAGGCTGAACATTCCAACGTAAATGTAATCTTTTCAGCGTAGCTACAAGTACAATGACATTGAACTCGTTCAAAATTTTCAAGTATTCCTCATCTACATGGAGGGTTAGATCTAGAAGAATTGGGCAGGCGTTGAGGAAGGTGGAGAGAGAATCGTGGTTGGCAAATGTAACACAATTTAGTAGTAGAATCCTGAGACAAGGGAGAACAAAAGCAGAAGGTGGATTGAGATGAACTGCAAACCTCAATTTTAGAACCACTAATGAGGTAGAAAAGTAGAGAGTACGGGGCAACTCCATGGGTTGATGAGGAGAAGTAAGTAAGTGGAGGTCAAGCTCTCGCAAATCACGCATATTGGTGGCACGGAGGCATGTGTCAACATAGAAGGGAAGACAATTGTAATACCAATGAATGCACAATTTGTGTAATGGGGGAATTGGGTTGGAAATGGCGTTTCGAAGAGTCCAGATTCTAGACACTATTTCCACAAACTTAAAATTATCATTCTTTTCATCAAAGTATCTATTTACAAGTGCTACCTGGTTCAAGTTAAGAAAAGGGACAAGAGCCCAGAGAGGCCTCCACCTGCTCGACAAAATGCTCGTCGAGACAGAGTCTCGGATTGGGAGAAAGGAGAGGATGTGGGTGAGGAGAGAGTCTGGTAGACTGCTAATTATGTCTTTGTTGTCATCAGCGTTGGTTTGAGCATTTTGTCGAACAGATGATAGGCAAGTCTCACTGCTCACATTTCTCCCTTCTGCTCTCTCCGCTCTTTCAATTCTCTGCCTCTCTCTCCTCTCTCTCGCCTCTGTTTCTATCCTCTGCCGCTTCATGCTTGAGTGAGTGAAAAAGGGTTTCAATTTTGGGATGGTATCAGAAAGTAGGTGGGTTTCTACTTTCTACTCGCAGAGAGATACCAAATTACAATGTCATATCATATGGCCATGGGGGCCAAAGACAAAGCAAAGTACAAAATCTTCTTCAACCCAGTCCAAACCGTATCATTAATTGGAGAAGCATAACACGACAGCGTTTTGATTGGTGATTCCTTTTCTTAGTGGAGTGGTTAAGGTAGTTAACATTTGAATAGGTTTTTTTTTTTTTTTTTTTTAAGCCTACTTTTGCATAGGTTTTAAACTTTTTTTTAATTATTATATTTTCATTTAATAAATAAATAAATAAAATATTTACGGTGTGCTTTATATTATCACTATGAGATTTGATGAATTGCTCGGAACAATGAGATTAAACAACTTAGAGAGAGTATAATCTGATTCAATTAGGATTCTAAAATCACAATTTTTGTAAATTGCAGATGAAGAAGGTGTTCGTTAAGCAACATAGGATTCCCTATAGTAAGATTTCACATTATCCTACAAACAAAGCTATTTTTATGCTCATTTCACAAGTGAAGATTTTGGTAACGTGCCTAAATCCATAGCCATGGGTTAATCTTTGATTAGAATACTAGTTTCATTCGTTTATGAATTTTTAAATAGAGGGAAAAGAAAGTCATGACATCTCTTTTGCAAACATGTTAAGTTGTTAACATTTAATTGCAACATGCATTAGTGTATACTAAATGGTCTTTAATTATTATTAAAAATGGTAATGCCATTCAGTTAACGTTCATTTAATACTAAAATAGTTTTGGTGTGAGAATATTATGACAAGGACGGACAAGTGTAGGGAAACAATCATATAAGATAGCTTAGTTCCATTGTGTATCTAAATGGAACATTTAGATGTTGGTAAAAATCTTAATTGATGTAAAGGGAAAAAAAAAAGATAAAAATCTTTTGAAATTGAAACTATCCATGAATTTCTTATAGCAATGCAGGACCATGTAAAATTGCAGTTGCTAGCATGCACTGCTAACGGAAGCATCTATGGTCTACCGTCCACATGATTATGATATTTATGTAAATTTAGCTTGGCTTATTTGTGCTTTTTTTATTCTTAGCATCCTCTTTGTAATTTTTTTTAAAATATCCTATTTCGTTTATTTCATAGTTCAAACGCTCTTTGCAAAATTATTTTATATTACTAGTTTTGAGGCCCATGTAAATCACTATTAAATTGTGTCATTATATAATATGTATTTATTTGCGTAATATCTTCTTCAAATAAAAGTTAACCTTATCTAAATAACACGTGAACAACTCTTTTTCAAAACAAAAAATAGAAGAAGTATAAAAATTAGTCAAGTGGATCACAAAAGCAAATTCAATGGGTTCTACTACCCTGTATTTATCAAATGATAGTGTCATGATATCACTACCAGGCAACCAACTCAATTTGATTGTCCTAAGTCTTCCAAAAAAAAAAAAAAAAAGCAAAATGTGAGTAAGGTGTATTACAACAAAAAGCAAGTACAAGTAAATTTAAGGGTATATGGATTGAGAAACGCATCAACCGTTATACCGGTGCTTAAAAGAACCTCAAGCTAGACATCTATAGAGGCAAAGTCTTTTCAAAATCAGCACATTCCATATAGTTTATAAGAACCGAAAAGTTCCATTTATCTTAATTCAAAGAGGACATGGATGAAAAGAACAGACAAAAACGAAGACAGGCTATGCATAAATATGTAACGGATGAAAGTCATTTTATTATATATTTAACAAGAAAATTGTTCTTAAATCACATATGATCTAATACAAGACACATCCCTCAGTAAACGACAGCCTGATTAGTTTGAACCACATTTTTGTCTGCATGCAATTACCTTATTCAGCTCTGGACTCCAATTATTTGTCACTCACACAGGGAGAGAAATTATTTGTGTCACTTTTCCATTGAACCAATCATCTTAATCCTAGCTTCCACACAATTCGGCTCATACAAACCATAAATATACACATTAAAAGTACTAGTCTCATCGCACGCGCTTCGCGCGTGAGATGAGACTTTTTTTTTTTAGTGGTCTTATTTTGTAAAAAAAAAATTATATTTAATTATTTTATATATATATATATATATATATGATTTTTATTTTAAAAAATCTAATTTATAAGTGAATAAATCAATTTAAAAATTAATAGGAGAGTGGTCCTATTTTTTAGGCAATATTTTAATGGGAGTTGGAATTACATTTTTACCAAATTGTCCTTTAGTTTTGTCTCTACTTAAATATAGGACAGTATGGGCATTTTTGAACTAAAAAAAGAGTTTTTACCAGATTGTCCTTTAATTTTGTCTCTACTTAAACATAGGACTGTAGGGGCATTTTTGAACTAAAAAAAATAGGAATCCAAACAGGGAAAACCTCTTAAATAGTAGTATAGATTTTGTAGAAAAAAAATTATATTTAATTATTTTATATATATATATATATGATTTTTATTTTAAAAAATCTAATTTATAAGTGAATAAATCAATTTAAAAATTAATAGGAGAGTGGTCCTATTTTTTAGGCAATATTTTAATGGGAGTTGGAATTACATTTTTACCGGATTGTCCTTTAGTTTAGTCTCTACTTAAACATAGGACAGTAGGGGCATTTTTGAACTAAAAAATGAATTTTCACCGAATTGTCCTTTAATTTTGTCTCTACTTAAACATAGGACTGTAGGGGCATTTTTGAACTAAAAAAATAAGAATCCAAACAACGAAAGCCCCTTAAATAGTAGTATAGATAAACATCAGGAACCAAACCCAAACCAAGCGATTCATCAAACACCTCATCTGCTTTCCCAAAATCAGCTTCCACAATAACCCCTTTCAAAGCCATAGTATAACAAACAATGTCAGGCTTAATCCCATCTACTTTCATCTGATTCAAAACCACCTACCCTTCTTTCACCGAAACCCTTATCACATTAGAATAATCCATTAGCCCAGGACAAAAACCAAAAATTTTCATTCTTTTCACAAACCCCATTACCTCAAAACCACACAAACACTCCTGTTCACACAAAGTTCTCAATATCAAAGAACAAATCTATAAATCAAAATCATACCTATCAAAATCAAAATCATAAAATTCAAAATTTCAATAACATATCCTACCCTTCAATCCTTACATTCATTTTCCATTCACTGTGTGGCTTATGTCCAAAATACCTTTAACATGGAATGGTTGCATAGCTAGCTTGCAATCTATGTAGAATTTCCTAAATGACACTTTTTAAACTAATAAGGATGAGACTGAAACAAGAAGCTTATATATCTTATCTTCTCATCAAACATTTAAACACATTAGTCATTTGAATTTAGTAAAGACCCAATAACAAGCTTTAAGTATGGGTTGCACTAGTTCAACAAACTTCTGAAGTTTCATTAACATTCAGCCACAAAGATGCCATGAATTTTCTTTTTCTCCTTCCTAATCCCCTCCACTTTTTCTTGAGAATTTAGTCATGTAACTTGCAGACTAGGTTGAAAGACATTGAAAACATAGTTGTTAAAAGGCTGAAAAGGAATCCATTGTATTCATCAATAAAGATCAGGTGTGCATTGTATCTTTTTATCCTCTACCAAAGTGCCGTCCAAAAGCAGCAGCCTTTTTCCTTATATTGTCTTGTAGTTGTTTTCTGTGCAATTTACCATGTAGGCCTTCAATCTAGAAATCCCTTTTCTTTTTTTTTTTTTCCTTCTGGAAAATTCCCAAATTAAAAACATGCTTACTAAAAACTAGCATAATTGAAGGAGATACCAAATGCAAATTAAATCTTCAAGCATTCTTCTTGGTACCATAGTGTTAGGGACATATTTTTATGTAATTGACATATCCTTCGACAAAATGCACTTTACTTATATTTGGGTAAATCTAAGTAGGTTCAAGATGATAATTACAAATGGTTAAATTGAAGACATGAAGATTACTCAAGAACTATTCAAGAAAGGTGCAATTTGCAGATCTCGATACCTCCTCGACAGAAGCTCGATCTGTTGAGATTTATTAAAACTCGACAGATGTCTCAATCTATCGAGCTTATGGGATTCAGACTATAGCCAGCAATGTTTTTATTCTAAAAGGCTATTTGTTTGTGGGTTTGTATAATCCTTATAGGACTAGGAAAATCCAAAGTTTGTGGATTTGTATAATCCTTATTGGACTAAGAAAGCCCAAAGTTTGTGTATACCTATTTGGAATAGTAGAGCCCATTAAGTTCCTATTTAAAAGGAGGTGCAAAAAGAAATACCTAATCCTAGAGAGCTTCATAAGGTTTTCTTTTTGAAACCCTAGCCTCCTCTTACAGAAGAAAGAGTTCTTGCTGCGTTTCTTGTACACCTTTGGGTTCTGTAACCAAGTAAAGTCTTTTGCACCAACATTGAAGATCTTATTGGTGTTTCTATGTGAAACTGCTACAAATCAACTCCAACAATCAAAGGGTTGCTGTGGAGTTAGTTACGTACTGGGATTCGTGCAAAGGAGTAAGCCGTGTACTGGGATCTGTGCATCAATTGGTTAGTCACAAACTGGGAGTTGTGCATTGAAAAGGAAAGATTGTCACTACAGAACAAGTCCAATTGGGTAATAAGGTAAGGGTTCAACTGTAAGTTAGTATAAGGTACTGGAAACTTGTAATCGCTTGTTGTGATAATAGTGAATTCTCGAGAGTGGTGACATTAAAATCACCCGGTGGGGTTTTTTGCCTTGGAGGTTTTCTTTATTCGTAAATAAATCACCATGTCAACTTTATTTTCCGCTGCATTATATTTTAGTTGGTGATTTGTTTTTACTGCCACGTACATTGCATATTAATTTGATTAATTAATAAACTTGGGTAATTAATCAAAAATTCATTATAAGGGGTCAATACATTCTTGACCTATCACATAGGAATAAACTCGATAGGGTAAAAACAGCAAATGAATTAAGAAAACACAAACCTAATTACATATGCATATAGACATATCACCATACCACAAGATATTACAGCAAATCACGTGACATACAATATCCAAGGGGAATAAACCAACATGCCATATCATATGAAATGTCCTTCATCAAATACAAATTGACAATTCTAAGAGCCCTTGTAAAACTTGCTCAATTCCTTGCGAAAATGAGGCTTGTTCTCTAAGATTGGATAACTAGAAACAATGATTTTCATTATCTTTAGTACTTTTGCTGCCTTCAAGATTTGTCTAACGAGTACCATCTCATTCTCATACCCCCTAAATCCTTTATAAACACAAGTTGTAAGGTGCGATAACATACATTCAGGAAGATCGAGTGGTTCCTCCAAGAATGGGTTATGTTTATTAAGATAGCCAAGCCAAGATGAATGTCCAATGACAAGTGTTTGTAGCTCCGGAGCCCAACAAAGCAAGAGCCATACTACATGCCATGCATACCACTCATACTAAAGGTCACTGCAAAACTTCAAGGAGGACAAATTATGATATGTGGGACTATTTTCATGATTAAAACCATGGCAGAGGATCCGTCCAGTAATTGTGGTCAATTCCATGGATATAACATTACAGATTTTTCCCATGAAATCCCATTCTCTCTTTGCATAATCATTAATTGAATCACAATCCTCAATTTGAATAACAGATTCAACCATGTTTGGGAGGTTTTCCAACACATCATCCCCGCTCAAATAACCGTTGAAATGAAAGTACTCAAGAGCTGGGGTGTTTATTTGGAATCTGTACTTCAACAAAGGTAGAACATTCCTAAGGATGGCAATTTAGATCTGATCTGCGGATACCCGGTCCTACCTGACTCTAATGGATCGGATTTTACCCGGCCCAATGAAGAATAGGGTCGGGTATGGGTTTTAAAAAAAACCAGAAGCGGGTCCAGGTTTTATAAAAAAAAATATTAGAAACCGACTCGAAACCCGGCCCGAATAATACTTGGTTGTTTGAAATTACTAAACCCCCCCCCCCTTGTATATATATATATATATATATATATAGCATTACTAAATATTAACCCTAACTTTTTCATTTTTCAGCAGCAACTCACGCTCCTCACCCTCACTACCTCACAAAAGCACACACCTCACACCTCACACAGCACACGGCCTCACACCTCACACAGCACACAGCACACGGTCTCACACAAGACAAGAGTACTTTGTTAGTCACTCTCAAGCACCGCCACGACACCTTCCAAGTTCTCTGCACCGTCGGTCTGTTCTCTGCTGTCCCGTCCCCACTTGATGCCACCACAAGCCGCCGCTGCGAGCCACCATCTAAGGCAGCTCCGTCTCTTTCTCTTGCTCAATAGCCAGTCCCAGGTTGAGCCTTTATGGCGGAACCTAAGCACTCTTCCCTCTATCTCTAGATCTAAAACCCAAGGCCAAAGATCTTAAGCTCTTTCTCTCTCTGATCTCCAACTCAGGGCCACGACTCTCTTCTCTCTCCATTTCTATTTTTATCTTCTTCTTTATATTTATTTTTTGTTTGATCCGAAAACTCCTTTGTTGGCTTAGTTAAATCTGGTTTTGAGGATTGAAAAATGGGATTTTTTATTTTATTTTATTTGGGTGTGGTTATGAAGAACTGAAAAGAAGGGATGTTAGGGATTGGTTGTTTGGCCGTGGGTTTGATGTTGAGTTTGGGGCTTGTTTCAAAAGACGGGGCCCGCGGGACCTGGCGGGGCGGGTCTGGGCCCTGTAAAAAAAAATCCTTTAAGTAATCGGGCCGGGTCACAGGTCCGGGTTGCAGGTTCGGACTCGCAGCTCGAGTTCAAATATGCAAAAACTTGGCCCGAACCCGACCCGTTGCAATTCCTAAACATTTCAACTTAAATGTAATCTTTTCAGCATACCTACATGTACAATGACATTGAAATCGTTCAAAGTTTTCAAGTATTTATCATCTATATGGAGGGTCAAATCTAGAAGAACTGGGCAGGCATTGAGGATGGTGGAGAGCGAGTGGCGGTTTGCAAATGTAACACATTTTAGTTGTAGAACCTTGAGAAAAGGAAGAACAAAAGCAGAAGGAGGATTGAGATGAATTGCAAACCCCAATTTCAGAACCACTAATGTAGTAGAAAAGTAGAGACTACGGGGCAACTCCATTGGTTGACAAGGAGAAGTACGTAGGTGGAGATCAAGCTCTTGCAAATCACACATATTGGTGGCACAAACCCATTTGTCGACATAGAAGGGAAGACACCTATAATACCAATGAATGCACAATTTGTGCGGTGGGGGGATGGGGTTGGAAATGGTGTTATATTCTTTCGAAGAGTCATGATTCTAGACATTATATCCACAAACTTAAATTTCCCATTGCTTTCATCGAACAATTCTTCTCCAAGTTCTCTCTGGTCCAAGTAAAGAACGGGGACAAGAGTCCAGAAAGGCCTCCACTTGCTCGACAAAATGCTTGTTGAGACAGAGTCTCGGATTGGGAGAAAGGAGAGGATGTGGCAGAGTAGGGAGTCCGGTAGCTAATATTAGTCCTAAGCTAATACAACAAAAAGTTAATATTAGTCCTAAGCTAATACAGAGAACCACATAAAGTTGGTCACTTCTTTTGGTTCCTAATCATGACTTATAGCCATTGCAGCTGTGACTCTAGGTCCTTGAAATTTAGGAACATCTCCCTACATGATCTTTTCATTAAGACAACAGAAGCTTTAACCATAAACGTACTTTCCACTCCAGGAATTGCTCTCACAATCTCCATGACATTATCAATTGAACTTGATAACTCTCGAGAAGTACCTGGAGACTTATTTTGCCATACTTTTATTAATTGACTAATACGATCATCTAACATTGCAACTCCTCCTATCTTCTTCTTTTTCTTTTGTGAGTGTATTGATTCACTAGTTCGCTTTTGTCCTGAACTACGTGATTGACTAGTATGTCTTTGCTGCAAACTATCAATGTCTAAACTCATGTCACATTGATTATCCTTAAATTCGGAGCTACCATCAGAATCATCAGCACCCTCCGGTGGCATTGTTGAAGGGCGTGTATTTGAAGAAAGGGTCCATGTAGTTGCTCCAGTTGCTACAACATCCCTAAACATTTTATCAAGTTGTTCTAGATTCTGTGGACCTTTCAGTCGAAATTTTGTAGCTTTGGGTAATTCCTACAAAATGTAATTGTCATTTCACTTATATTACAATAATATTAAAAAACTATCTCCAACTAACTACATAGTAATAAAATACTCAACTCACCTTTAACTTCCAATCCCACCAATCATTACTAGCTTTAATCGTTTCCTTCACTGCATCCCAATCTAAACTTGTGTCATGACTTATCAATTGTTCCCACACTCTCCAATTACCTTTTAATACATCCCACCTACTTTCTAATTGGTCCTTATCATAATTTTGACTGGTCATTTCACAAAATTTGGTCACCAAATTGCTCCAACCTTCGGTACTAAAGGCAGCACCATTTGTTCTATTCCCAGCTTCAATCTGTTCCACACAAAGGTTACAAAAAATAGTTGTCCAACTTGCTTCTCCCTATAATGCTCTAGCCTTTTTTGTCTCGGAGTTGGAAGTGGTCTTTTTACCCATCTATAGAGTTAAGTAACCATAAGAAATGCAAAAAATAGAATTCATAATATTCCAATCTAGTCAACTAGTTACAAACAAATATGATCCAATAAATCCACAAACTAAAAAAAAAAAGTTTGATGATTTGGTGTGAAACAATTGTTAGTGTTAAGAAATGAAGGTTTGAACTTTGACAGAAGAAAGAGGGAGAAACCAGGAATTTTTATGTGGAACTTACCTATCTTAAATTCTGTCTAAAACTGCCCCATGAGTTTTGAAATTTCCTTTCATGATTCACCCAAACAAGGAATTTTATTTGATACGAATTTAAATTCTGTCCTGTATCCAAATTCTGCTTACAAATCTCCTCTACCTAATTACACCATTATTAATTCTCTCATAATTATTTAATTTTTTTTTATACATTCAGTTCCACAACACAAAAAACATAGCAAAACAAGCAGCATATGTGCTAAGACCTCTATTAAATTTAAACTACAGGTTCCATCATTCCCTTAAGAGTAGGAATTGTGAAGTATTCACGGAATTCCTCTACCAAACCTATTATTCAAAGAATCAAAGGGCACCAACCTAAACAGACTCCGATTCAGCTCATCTCTCTCTGCAAAAAACCACCACTACTTTGCTTTATAATCATACACTCAAAATTCTTGTTAGTTCCTGTCAGAAAGTAGTCAACATTCTTCCAACTTTAATCAACATATTTCTCCTAGGAAGTGCTATGACCATAGTCCACAAGTAACTTATTCTAACTTCTAAGCTCCATAACAAACAAACAATACTCAAGAGAAGAGATCACATAATCAACAGACCCAAAATCCAACCCGTAACAAAAACTAAAATACCCAAAACAGAACAAGCATATTCAATAGAACAGAACATCACAATCTTGAAGAACAGAACAAGCTCGCACCAAGACAGACCCAAAATCCAACCTGTAACAAAAAAACTAAAATACCCAAAACAGAACAAGCATATTTAACATAACAACCATATTCAACAAAACAGAACAGAATAAGCTCGAAGAACAGAACAAGCTCGCACCAAGACAGACCCAAAATCCAACCCGTAACAAGAACTAAAATACCCAATACAGAACAAATTTTTCAGTACTGGAAGAACAGAACAAATTTTTTACTAATGGAAGAACAGAACAAATTTTTCAATACCCAAAACAGAACAAATAGATTATTAGCAAGAACAAATTAAAGCATGCACAGATCTGAAAAAATTTTCAACAATCAACCCCAATAAATATTTTTCAACAAATTTTTCTACAAGCATGCACAGATCCTTAAATTCTTCAACACTTTTTTCAACAAATTTCTCAGATCAGATTAGACATAAATTAATTTTTTTTTTTTTTTAAATATAGAAACATGTGCGTTGAAGAAGACGAAGAAAGAAGAAGGGGAAGAAGGAAGAAGAAGAAGAAGAAGACGAAGAGAGACTTACCATGGAGAGGCTTGTAACAGCACGGAGAGTGCAGAGCAGAGAGAAGTGAGGCTGGCGTGATGAGTCTTGAGAGAGGGCAGAGCAGAAAGATGAGAGATGAGAGGCTCTGTGAGGAAAGTGTGAGAAGTTTGAGAGAAAGAAGGATAAAGTAAGATTTTTATTAAAGGGTAAAGCAAGGGCAATTTCGTAACATGACATGTGGTCCAACAGATACATTAATGAACGCGCACTCCACATTTCTAATTTGGTCTGAAGAGACCCATAAATGTTATGTGTGTTCTGTGGAAAAATGGGAAACACAACTTTCCATCAAAGTTAGCTTTTTAAACCCACCAAACATAGGAATAGTGTTTGCTTTTTCAAAAAGCGCGTTTTGGGGCTACAAAAGCCGAAACAAACAGGCACTATGTCTTTGTAGTCATCGATATTAGTTTAGGCATTTTGTCGAACAGCTGATAGGCAAGTCTCACTTCTCACATTTCTCCTTTGTGGTCTCTTTGCTCTTTCAATTCTTTGCCTCTCTCTCCTTTCCCTCTCCTCTGTTTCTATCCTCTACCGCTTCATGCTGTCCAATTTGAGTGACATTGAGTCAAGTAGGTGGGTTTTGACTCAGAGAGAGATTGTATTTCTCAGAAGTAGCTCTCAAGGCTCAAGCAACAAAGGCAGATCTCATTACTAATCTGTAACAGAGCTACCAAACGTAGCGTTCATTTTGCTAGAGACAGCTATCACAAAACGCCATCGCATTTTTTTTTTTTTAAGTGGTGTCATTTGTTGATTGGTGATTCCCTTTTCTTAGTGGATTCGGTTAAGCCGTTAAGGTACTTAGCATTCGAATTGGGTTTATAAACTTCGTTTTAATTATTATTCGTTCATTAAAAAAAGAGTACATTGTGCTTAATTTTCATCACTATGGCCTTTGATGAATTGCCCCAAAAAATTTAAACAATCCATTGAGTAGCATGTATCAAATCTTATCTCTCTCTCTCTCTCTCTCTCTCTCTCTCTCTCTTAGAGAGAGTATAATATGATTCCAATACTATTTTATTAGGTTTCTAAAAGCACCATTTTTGTAAGTTGCCGTTGAAGAAGGTGTTCTTGAAGCAGCCCAAGGTTTTCCTATGGTAAGATTTGACATTATCCTTCCAATAGAGCTATTTTTATACTCCTTCTCAAGTGAAGATTTTGGTAACATGCCTTAATCCATAGCCAAGTGTTAATCTTTTATTAGAATACTAGTTTCATCTATTTCTGAATTTTTAAATAGAAGGAAAAGAAAGTCATGGCACCTCTTTAGCAAACATGTTAACATTTAATTACAACATGCCTTAGTGTATATTGAAAGATCTTCAAGTGATGCCTTTCACTTAAGGTTAATTTAAAATTAAAATAATTTTGGTGTGAGAATAATATGGTGAGGATGGACAAATGTAGGGCAACAATCGTATAAAATAGCTTAGTTCCATTGTGCATCTAAATAGAACATTTAGATGCTGGTAAAAATTTTACTTGGTGTAAAGGGGAAAAAATCTTTTCAAATTGAAACTATCCATGAATTTCTTATCCTGCACTATTTATGAATTTCTCATAGCAATGCAGGACCTTGTAGAATTGTAGTTGCTAGCATGCATTTCTACTGGAAGCATCTATGGTTTACAATCTACACAACTATGATATTTATGTAATTTTGGTATGATTTGTTTCTGCTTCTTTTATTCTTAATACGTTTTTTTTTTTTTTAATTTTTAATTTTACATATTATGTTTCACTTATCTCATAGTTCAAATGCTTTTTGCATAATTAGTTGACATGACTAGTTTTGAGGCATGTGTAAATCACCATTAGATAGTGCCATTGTATCATATGTATTTAATCGCGTGATAACTTCCTCCAATAAAAGTGAACTTAATCTAAATAATATGTGAACAACCTTTTTTTTTTTTTTTTTAATACAAAAAATAACTTTAGTATAAAATTTAGTTAAGTGAATCTCAAAAGCAAATTCAATGGGTTCTACTACCTGAATTTATCAAATGATAGCGTCATGATATCACTACTAGGCACACAACTCAACTTGATTGTCCGGACTCTTTCCAAAAAAAAAATGCAAAATGTGTGTAAGGTGTACTACTACAACAAAAGCAACACCAGTGCTTAAAAGAATCTCAAGCTAGACATCTATGGAAGTCAAGTCTTTTCACAATCAACACATCATATAATTTCTAAGAACTGAAAAGTTCCATTTATCTTAGTTCAAAGAGGACATGGATGCCAATCAAAAAAAAAAAAGGGTGTATGGATGATAAGAACAGTAGAAAGCCAAAACATGCTATACATAAATATGAAATGGAGGAAAGCGAACGACGGCCTGATCAATTTGAACCATATTTTTGACTGCTTACAGTTACGTTAATCAGCACTGGATTCCAATCATTTGTGACACTCGCATAGGGAGAGAAATTATTGTGCAGATCTACAAAATAAGGCTGCCATCATGCTCACTCTTTTGTTGTACATTCTGATCCAACTAATTTTGTTAGAAGCCACCTTGAGGCTGATGCATAGCCAGCATGGGGTGTGAGTGTGTGACTTACCCCAGACTCGTTTGCACCGATGTTTAATTAGTGCTATTATGGTTCCTTTACATCAAAAACAAAAGAATTGAATAACCAAATATGTAAAAGAAAAGAGAAAAAACACAGATGGGTTAGTTCATATTTGATTCACCATTCACCAATTCAAGGCTACAGTTCCAGCAATTAACTGGGTGAGTTAAACCAGCCAAAATAGTCTCTGTAAAGTTCAATATAGATCCAAAGCTATGGAGCAAGGATTCCAGGTCATAGTCCTAGGAGGAACATTCTTGCCAATTATTTTTCTGCATGCATTACAAACCAATCCTTTTTGGCACAACCCAAAGATTACCTCATAAAATATCTCACATCGAGGACAGTTCAAATTGTAAACATTTACTCAGACAAAACACAAGCTTCCATAATTTCACCTTCACCAATTAAACCTTTCAGCAGAATCCAAAACATCTGAAAGTTGAACTCAACACCCTTATTTCCCTGTCCCTAACAAGCTCCCTATCCTAGATCCTAGTAAACTTCCCAGCCTTAGAAAATGCATCCAATATTATATTGTAAATAACCACATTGTATAACAGACAATGTCAAACCCAACACAAGCAGTTGTCATATTGGGTTTGCACTTTGCACCCCAACTCCTCGATTGAACCAATCATCTTAATAGCAGCTTCCACGCTATTTTGCTTACACAAGCCGTAAACACACACAGTATATGTACAAACATCAGGAACCAAACCGAACACAAGCAATTCATCAAACACCCCATCTGCTTTCCCAAAATCCCCTTTCAAAACCATAGTATAACAAACAGTGTCGGGCTTAATCAAATAACTTCCATCTGATTCAAAACCACCAGAGCATCAAAACCCTTCCTTTATTTTAGCAAAAACCTTATAACGTTAGAATAATCCATTATCCCAGAACAAAAACCAAACTTTTTCATTCTTTCCACAAAAGTTTTCTAAAAAAAACACACCCTCTTGTTCATGTGAAGTTCTCAATATCAAAGAACAAATCTTTGAATAAAAAAAACCCAATATTTATCATACAGTTCAAAATCTCAATTGCAAATCCAACCCTCCTAATTATACATAGAGCTTTAGTCATTATCTTATAAGTTGACCCTTCAACCATTATATTCATTAGCCATTCAGTGTATGGCTTACGTCCAGAATATCTCTACCATTGAATGGTTCCATAGCTAGCATGCAAGCAATATAGAATTGCCTAAATGACACATTTTAACTAATAAGGTTGATACTGTCCCAAGAAGCTTATATGTTGTCTCATCAAACATGTAAACACAATAGTCCTTTAAATTTAGTAAAAACCCAATAACAAGCTTAAGTATGGGCTGCACTAGTGCAAGAAACTTCTGAAGTTTCTTTTACATTCAGCCTCAAAGAAGCCATGATTTCCCTTTTTCTCCTTCCTGATCGCCTCCCCCTTTTCCTTGAGAATTTAATTCCAGAATGACTAAATATATTTGAGACTTATAGACATGTAACTTGCAGACTAGGTTGAAATAATTGATAATACGTTGTTGTTAAAAGGCTAAAAAGGTGTGCATTGTGTTCATCAAAGAATAAAAGTTGTGCATTGTATCTTTTTATCCTCTTCCAAAGTGCTATCCAAAAGAAGCAGGCTTTTTCAATGTTGTTGTCTTGCCATTGTTTTCTATGCAGTTCACCATGTAGGATTTTAATCCAGAAATTGTTTTTTTTTTTTGGTTGGTTTCTATATCAAGGGGAAAAATCCCAAATAAAAAATATGCTTACTAAAAACTAGAATAATTGGAGAGAGCAAATACAAATTATATCTTCAAGCATTTTGCCCTGCAGCATAGGAATAACCTCAACATAGGAAAAACAGCAAATGAAGTACACAAACATGGACCTAATTACATATGCATATAGCCATACCAAAAGATATTAAAGCAAATCATGTGACATGCAATATCCAAGAGGAACGAACCAAAATGCCAGATCATGTGAAATGTCCATCGTCAAATGCAATTTGACAATTCTGAGAGCTCCTTTGAAACTTCCTCAATTCCTTGCGAATATAAAGCTTTCTCCTTGAGCCTAGATAACTGAGTAAGGTGACTTTCATTATCTTTAATACTCTTGCTGCCTCTAGGATTTTTCTAATAAGTTCCATGTCTTTTGTAGTCCCTCTTAATCCTTTATAATGACACGTTGTAAGGTGTGATGACAAACATTCAGGAACATTGAGTGGCTCTTCCAAGCAAGGGTTAGGTTTATAAATATTAAAGCCAAGCAAAATTGAATGTTCAAAGGTAAGTATTTGAAGCTTTGGAGCCTGACAAAGCAAGAGGTGTACCACATGCCACGCATACCAGTCAAACCAAATGTCACCACAAAACTTCAAGGAGGACAAATTATGAAATGTGGGAATATCTTCATGATTAGAACCATGGAAGAGGATCAGTGCGGAAATTATGCTCAATTCCATGGATATAACATTATAGAGTTTCCCCGTGAAGTCCCATACTCTCTTTGCATAATCATCACTCTTCTCACAATCCTCAATTTGAATGACACATTCAACCACATTTGGGAGTTTTTCCAACACATCATCCCTGTTCAAATAACCTCTGAAATGAAAGTACTCGAGAGCTGGGGTGTTTATCTGGAATATGTACTTCGATGAAGGCTGAACATTCCAATGTAAATGTAATCTTTTCAGTGTAGCTACAAGTACAATGACATTGAACTCGTCTAAATTATTCAAATATTTATCAACCACATGGAGCGACAAATCTAGAAGGACCGGGCAGGCATTGAGGATGGTGGAGAGAGAGTCGCGGTTTGCAAATGTAACACATTTTAGTAGTAGAATCCTGAGGCAAGGGAACACACAAGCAGAAGGAGGATTGAAACGAATATCAGCCCCCAATTTCAGAACCACCAATTTTGTAGAAAAGTAGAGACTACGGGGCAACTCCAAAGGTTGACGAGGATGATAATTACATAAATGGAGATCAAGCTCTTGCAAATCACGCAGATTGGCGGCACGGACCAATGTGTCAACATAGAGGGGAAGACAATAGTGATACCAATGAATGAACAGTTTGTGCAGTGGAGGTGTGGGATTGGAGATGGCGATTCGAAGAGTCCAGATTCTTAGCACTATATCCACAAACTTAAATTTTTTATTCCTTTCATCAGAGTATGGCTCTGTAAGTTGTTTCTGGTCCAAGTGAAGAATAGGGACGAGAGTCCAGAGAGGCCTCCACCTACTTGACAAAATGCTTGTCGCGACAGAGTCTCGGATTGGGAGAAAGGAGAGGATGTGGCAGAGGAGGGAGTCTGGTAGATTGCTGATTATGTCTTCGCCATCATCAGTGTTAGTGTGGGCATTTTGTCGAAGAGATGATAGGCGGCGGCAACTCGTACTTGTCACATCTATCAGCCATGCCTGATCTCTCATTTTTGCTCTCTCTGCTCTTTCAATCCTCTGCCTCTCTCTCCTCTCCCTCTCCTCTGTTTCTATCATCTGCCGCTTCATGCTGTCCAATTTGAGTGAGTGAAATGGGTTTCAATTTTTCGGATGAGATCAGAGAGTCGGTGGGTTTCTACTCACTTTAGTTCAAACATAAATATTAACGTTGGCAAGGTACACCCTTTTCCTAAAAACCCAACTTTAGCCACTCTATTCTAAAGACAAAAACGCACAATAGCTGAACACATCTTACCGTTGCTGGTGATCAAACTACATGTCGGACTCACCACGGCGACCACGCCTCACGATTCGACGGAATCATCTAGATGTCGCCGCCTCGTGCCTTGCGGCCGGACGCCGTTATTGCCGCCTAACACCTCGCCGGACGTGCCAGTGGCATCTCTAGAGAAACAAGAGATGGATAGAACCCTCTTGCATGTCCTCAGTCCTCACCCCAAGCGAAGGCCGGTAAGAGAAGACAAAAGTTGGATGAAGTGAAATGTGTGGATGAGAAATAAGAGAAGTTAAAATATATATATATATATATATATATAAAGAAAAAAAAAAAGAAAAGAAAGAAGAATTGGTTTGTGTGGACCGACAATTATTTTTAAATTTTAATAAAAAAATTATTATCCCTTATCATTATCTAAATTATCAAAAATTCTCATAACCTAATTAGATAGCTTATATTCCTTAAAAAAAGAAAAGAAAAAAAAGATTAAAATTGTAATTCAATCAAATTCAAAAACAAAAAACTATTAGATATATTTCCTATAACTTTCCCCTCAACTCTTAGAAGGATACAAATTCCTTATTTATCTCTAAAAAATAAAAATAAAACCTCTAATTCTGTGACACACAACTTCCCATCCCCAGTATAAACTAAACTACAAACAAAAACTCTTCCCGATTCTTCTCAATGGATGAAAGTGGTATACAAGAAAACTTCCCATTACAAACAAATAATCTTATTTTTTGATTTAGGTGAGGGTTGAATCTAAATCTCTTATTCAACCATCAAAGACACTTATAACGTCTGCTTCTGATAGTTGTACTTTTTATCATCAAACTATAATACCAATGCGTAGACAAAAATTGAACCCCATATCTTTTATTCAACTGTCAAGGACTTTATCGGTCCAGCTAATTAGAACCCATGAAGGCAATTTTACTTGGCTGTGATAAGGACAAAAGGATTTTATATATTCATAATGCATGAACAATAAGATAAGAATGTTGACTATTATATTAAGAGCCATAAAGGTTTTTTTTAATATTCCGAAAATTTTACATGTTAGCAAAGTTTATTATGAAGTGATAAAAGGAAAGCTATAATTTATTATATCAATGCACTTGATGGTATGAAATTACTTCAAATACACAGCATGCAAGAAATATAATCAATATAACGAAGACTCCGAAATAATAAGCTAGCTTTCAATAATTTCATTTTAACTTGCTTTGATTAGTTCTTATCAACAAATTTAGGTGCCAAAAAATTAATCCTCTATTTTAATTTGATATGTGATTTTTATATGGCACCTGGTGCTAGATTAGACATGATATATTCATATTTGATGTTACCCTCTATCTTGCTCAACAAAAACGCACTGATATAAGTCCTATAAATTGGAGGTAGGCATTAAGGAGAGATATACATTTCGGCAGGACAAATTAAAAATTAGCAGGTGTCTCAAAGGATCATTTATAATAAACTAGCCTCTGATTAAATGAACTGAATCATCTGATTCTGATCCTCCATATTACTGATGAAAATCCAATTTATGTTCAGTAAAGCTCCTATATGCCTAAAGAAATCACATTGTCACCAAAATAAAATCGATTCACAAAACAGCCTTGTGATTCAATCACCTTCAAGAATAATAGGCATTGGTCTGGATTAGCATACATATGGGTTTAGATTCCACCTATTATGCAGCCTGGATTACAATGCAGCTTACCTAGTCATATAAAAAATCTGCAGCAAGTTTGTTTTTGCAACAATCCGACTCCAACATATGATTGGACAATCAGAGAAAATTTGAGGGCATTTGGATTCCTCCCTGTGAAGACAAATGCACTTGAAACACATCGACCATCACACCAGTGCTTAGAGTTAGAGGAATCTCAAGCTATACTTTTCACAAGTAAAATATTAGACTTCAAAAAGTAAATACCCAAAACAGAAACCAACCAGACATCTATAGAGGTAAAGTTTTTAATGAATACCTTTTCATGATAGAAATAACAGCAAATAATTAAGTCTAGAGAGACAATCAATGTGTATCATATAGATTATAAGAACCAAATAGTTCCATTAATTCAATGAGGACGTCGATGATAAAAACAGATGTTATTCTATTATCCACTTAACAAGAAAATTGTTCTCAAATCACCTATGATCTGATACAAGATACAGACCTCAGTAGAGGGGAAGAGCAGCCTAATCTATGTTAGTTTGAACCAATTTTTTTCTGCTTGCAGGTACCTTAGTAAGCTGGATTCCCATCATTTGTGCTACTCACACAATGAGAGAAACTATTGTGCATATCATCTTGCAAAATAAGGCTGCCTTCTGGCTCGCTCTTTTGTTGCAATTTCTGTTCCCCTAATTTTGTTAGAAGCCACCTTGAGGCTGATGCGTGGGGTGCGACTAACCCCAGACTCCTTTGTACTGAAGTTTTACTAATGCTATTATGGTACCTTTACAACCAAAAACAATAGAACCACCAAAAAAGTGAAGCAAACAAGAAAAAACACGTAAAGGGATCACTTCATATTGGGTTTTCCAATCGCCAAATTAAGGTTACTGTTCCTGCAACCTAAATTGGTTAGTTTATAGTAGGTTCACCATTCACCAATTCAAGGTTGCCATTCTTAACTGGGTGAGTTTACAGTAGGTTCACCATTCACCAAACCAGCCAAAATAGTCTCTGAAAAGCAAAGTTTAGATCCAGAGCTAAGAAGCAGGGCTTCCCAGGCCATAGCCCCAGGAGCAATATTCTTGCCAATTATTTTCTGCATTAATTCCATTGCTTTACAAACCAATCCTTTTTGGCACAATCCAAATATTACCTCATCAAATGTCTCACACTGAGGACAGAAAAATTTGTCCAAAATTTTCTCAGACAAAACACAAGCTTCCATAATTTCACCTTCACCAATTAAACCTTTCAGCATAATCCTGTAAGTCCGAATATTGAACTCAACACCCTTGTCTCCCATGTCCCTCACAAGCTCCCTCATCCTACTCAACTCCCCAGCCTCACATAATGCATCCAATATCGTATTATAAGTAATCACATTGGGCTTGCACCCCAATTCCTCCATTGAACCAATCATCTTAATCCCAGCTTCCACACTATTCTGCTTACACAAACCATATATATGCACATTGTAAGTATAAACATCAGGAATCAAACCCAACACAAGCAATTCATCAAACAGCTCATCTGCTTTACCAAAATCCCCTTCCACAATAACCCCCTTCAAAACCATAGTGTAACAAACAATGTCAGGTTTAATCCCATTTATTCTCATCTGATTCAAAACCTCGATAGCATCAAAACCCTTCCTTTCCTTCACCAAAAGCTTTATTACATTAGAATAATCCATTATCCCAGGACAAAAACCAAACTTTTTCATTCTTTCCACAAACCCCATTACCTCAAAACCACTCAAACCCTCTTGTTCACACAAAGTTCTCAATATCAAAGAACAAATCTTTGAATCAAAATCATACCCATCATTTATCATACAGTCCAAAACCTCAATAGCATATCCAACCCTCCTAGTTCTACATAGAGCTTTAGTCAATATCTTAAACGTTGACCCTTCAATCCTTATATTCATTTTCTGATGAGTATTTAACAAAACCTGAGGAACCCATTTAAGCCCATCGCTTTTTTTACAAAGCACTGAGAGCAAAGTATTGAGTGAGTACACTGTAGGTACACAACTAAACTTGGGTATTTCATAAAACAAAGAAACAGCCTCTTCGAGTTTATTGGCATTGCCGTAAATTTTGATGAGGTTAATGAAAACATATTCGGGTGTTTGGAATTTTGGGACACGTCTGAGGTGGTGGAGCACGTGTGGAATGTGGTGGAGTTGAGAGCTTTCGGCAAAGGTTTTGATGAGGTAGTTATAGGCAGTTGGGGTTGGGTCACAGTTGTAGGTGTTGAAGGTGTGTATGAGAGTTGAGAGGAGGTGAGGTTGTTTGTTTGAGTTTTGTTCTCGTTGTTGTAGAGGGAGTTCTGTTTTTATTGTTGTTGTTGTGGTTTGTTTTAGTGTTTGCATGGCTTGGTTTTGATTGAAGATTTGGTGCCATTTGGTTTTGTAAGGTGAGTGTGGCCATTTTCTGTGTTTTCTGAGGAAGTTGTTGGTGGAGGATTTGAGAGAGGAGAGTCTGACCATTTTGAGAGTTGGGATTAAAATGGGGTAAGAAGAAATTGTGAAATAGAGGTATGAGTCGAGAGAAGAGACTCAGAGAGACATTGAAGACCCAATTCTTAGTTTTACAACCCATGTTCGAAACAAATAGCAACGAGTGAAACGTGGCAATTGAGTCTAAGACTGGTGATGCTACGACACCGTTTAGGATAGGAAGGGAAAAAGCGATGAAAAGAACTATAGGCAAGAGCTTTGTTTTGAATGACACTAATCATGAAGAAATGTTAATTGAAGAATGCAGTTCATTCCTTAGTTGCATCACTCAAAAAAATAAAAAATTTATTTATTTAATTATTTTTTTGAGAATTGGGACAATTTAAGCTAAATATCACAGGAAGAAACTTTTGTAATAGACCACTGCCATGGGTCTTAGGAACTCATTTTTTTACATAGTTCCCTCAGTATTATTGCACTGTGACATGTTCACATTGTTGTTCAAGCACTGCCCTCGTTAGATCTAGGCCTTTCGAGCATCATTTTGAGTCATCAACTAGATCCACATTGCCATTTGAGCACCATACCCATTAGATCCACTTTGCCATTTGAGCACTATACTCATTAGATCCAATTGTTTCAAACATAGTTTCAAGTCATCAACCACACCATCACTCAAAAGATTTGAACTTAAAACCTAGATTTCTCATTCTATTTAGGTTACTCTAGATGGATCAAATTACATTTGTTAGGTCCAACTCAATCCTGTGCCAGTTTTCTCAAGGGGTGTAACTTTTTTTTTTTTTTTTTTTTTTTGAGAAAGAAGGGATGTAACTTTTGGTTGTATGTCACTAACAATCTCAAAAGGCCTGGCTAAGTCAAATGAAGCCTTCTAGACACACCTCATTGAATGGGATAACAATCACCATAAAATCATTACTTGATTGGTGCAACATTTGTATTCCTTTTATCTTAACATTGTTTAGTTGTTTTGATGCTGACACTGAAAGACAAATTGGACTGTTCAACATTCATAACGAACAAACCACTAATTATACATAATTCATAATTCATAACTGTCAATTTATTGATAAATCTAAAACTCCGAATGATTCACCAATTTTTTCACATCTTCCATTATGTTTTTGTTGTGTGATAAGTCCAATTGAGTGTGTTTTCTAAGAGTAAGAGTGATGTTTATTTCACATACACTATGGTACATAAAGTACACACGCACGATTTTGCACTAAACTTGTCACTTCACATGTTCTGTGTGCACTAGTTATTACTTATTACCCTTTTAAAATGCATGTGAGTGAGATGCAAAAAAGTCTATACAAAATTGTGTTTCCCTAATTACAGAATTACAATTTATTTTACCCAACCTTTTGTCAAGATCAAGATGTGGTTTGGGGAGCTATATAGTTTTCGACCACGTCAAAAAAAGATCCTTAGACCACGACGTCCAAGATTGAACAAGATCCTTTCAATCCATTTACAGGTTGAGACTTGAAAGCGAGAGAATGACTAATAGTCTAATACAAGATGACTCAAGCTTGCCTAGATTAGACATTGTTCCTTTTATCTTAGAGGAATAAACTTTCCACCTATTATACTTAGTGAAGAGGATTAAAAACGTAGATGACGGATCCGTTTGAGTAGACATGACGCCATTAGATTGGCAGGCTGATAGAAGACGGATCTAAGGTGCATGGGTAAAGGATGGACAGATCCAGGGCCACATGACCTCCATTTGATTTAATTGATCTCCAATGACTCCTAAATGGAAATAACTTGCGTCTTACGATTAAACTCTAACTCATAGAATCCTAATGCGGGAAGAATCCTAGCTGAGAAAGATTCCATAATATGCGCCCATTAATGAAGATCTTCCCTATAAGAAAGCACCTTGATGCGCAAGAAACAGAGGACGACTTTACTATAAAAACCCATGAACCCTTAAAATACAAGGTACGCATAATTCCTCCCAGCTCTAGCACTCTAGAGTTGTAAAAAGTTCTAACTTGACCTTCGAAGGGTTTTTGGCCGGCACCATACTGGTGCTCTCTGTTAAGATTTTTTTTTTTTTTTTTTTTTTTTTTGGCATTGTGCAGGAGTTGTTTCGAGCACGTGAGAACCCTGTGACTAACTGGTGGATTTTCGTCATCATCACTTAGTCAAGTCAAAACGTCTAGGTTCTTATCTTGGTTCATGTTAGGGCATATGAATGCAAACATTTGTCTTCTATTCTTATTTGTAAATTGTAACCACACAATTGACCAATTATCCATGACTAATTCACAATTTTTCCACGCTTCTTTCTTGTTAAAGTCCTAAATTAACGGAAGTAATGTCACTTTCACGTGAATTATAAAAGGAGTGTTGCTAGAGTTATAAGCCTTATGAATTAATGTGTTAACAATCACAAAAGTGAAATTCAAACATTATTTATTTTTTTATTTAAGTGACATCAATTATATTATTGTCACTTAAAAAAAAAGATTGGTCATAAATTTTTAGCAAGATTGAGAATAATTTTAACATTTTTTTTATAATACGAGTTTAATGAAAATTTTGTGTGACAAAATATTGAATTATTCATGCTTATGCAACTGGAAAACTAATCAATTCCAAGAAGTTTGAAAATTGAACCCGTCTCCCATGTGGGGTGGAAAAAAAAAAATCTATCATCATACTTGACATTTGATCACTTGAAAAATTCCTAGGGGCATACTACAATGTGAACATATTCTTAGTCGTGAATTTTGTACACAAAGGGATGGGACCCCATTACATATAAATAAGAAACTTCAATATTTCTTGGCACAAACTTACCAACAACTAGATAGAACATAAAATTATAGAACACCTGGAATGAATCCTGATGGGGTGTGATAAAATACAACTCCTAATTTGTCCATGGAGATCGTCCAGGATGAGCAAGGTGCTTAAGACGAGGTAAGCTGCCCTGACGTGCTCTAGACGAGGTAAGTTGCCTTGACGTGCTCTAGACGAGGTAAGCTGTCTTTATTTGCTCAAGACGAGGTAAGCTGCCTTGACGTGCTCTAGATGAGGTAAGCTGCCTTGATGTGTTCAAGACGAGGTAAGCTGCCTTGTAGGCCTCAGGATGAGGAATTATGGACGACAGGTGGGCACTTGGAAAATTTACGAATGTGTAAAACGTCTCTGTATCATACGCATAACCCCCAGTGACCATTGTGCACAAAAAGGGTAACTCCTAAGCAGTTGAGGAAGTTATATTCGAACACAAACCTCCTCATTTCAAGGGGAGGTTACAAATCCAATAACCGCTCTTAAGACACTATATAAACGCTAGTTCAGACCAAGAAAAGGTACGTGAAATCATTTTTAAAAAATTGGAACTTGGAAATAATTGAGAGAAAAACTGACTTTGTCATCGGAGGGTTATTGGCCGGCAACCCCGGTCACCTTTGATCACTTCTCTTTCTTTTTCAGGCAATCAAGGCAACCGTGAGCCCTCTCTAATCCGAAGCATCCAGCCTACTGATTTTCTTCGCATCATTAGTTGGCGCCGTCTGTGGGAATTTCACTTAGAAAATAATTTTTGTTTTCTTTTCGTTCTTTCGATCATTCTTTGTTCCTTGACAAAAGGCTGAATGGTTTGGACAAGATCAAGGGCTACCAGCCCAGGCCACTAGGAGAATAGGGATGCTTCTAGTAATCCCTACCGTGATCGCCAGTCAGCGCCTGCTGCGCAGTCGCCGTCCCTTCAACAAATGTAGTCCATGGCTGCTGCTATGGCGGAATTGACCCGCCAAAATCAGGAGTTGAACCGGGAGATCAACATAAGGAGGCAACACCGTGAAGGGCATGCAGAAGGACGACCCCAGGGTCAGGAAGGTAGAGGAGAAAATGTTGAGTCCGAGGATCAGACAAGGGGTACGACTTCAAGAAGGGTGCCACATTTGGAGAAAGAAATGGATCAGATGAGAAAATCCATGGAAGAAATGAAGGAGAATATGAGGCGAGCAGACCCTGTGGAAGACTTGGTACACCGAACGGACTCCCCATTCACGGCTTCCATCAACATTCATCCCCTACCCCCTAAATTCAAAATGCCTTCCTTGGATTCATACGATGGAAATCGCGATCCGTGTGACCACATTGCTACCTTTAAGACAACCATGCACCTTCAGGGAGTTCCAGATGAGATTATGTGCAGAGCATTTCCTACCACACTTAAGGGACCAGCGAAGGTGTGGTTCAGCAAGATACCTCTAAATTCTGTCGGGTTGTTCGAGGAGTTGAGTAAGATGTTTGTTAATAACTTCATCGGAGGACAACGCCACAAGCGTTCCTCTTCCAGTTTGCTAACCATCGAGCAAGGGGATAATGAGAGTTTACGGTCCTTCATCACCCGTTTCAACAAGAAGGCCTTGACGGTGGATGAAATGGATGATAAGTTGTTGTTGGCCGCTTTCCATAATGGGGTCTATTCTGACTTGTTCATTCATAAATTGTACGAGTAGGAACCACAAACTATGGCTGAACTCGTCCATTCAGCCCAGAATTTCATGAACACCGAGGACGCAATAATAGCTAAGAAGAGGAAAAGGTCAGAACGCTCGGAAGCTGGTCACCAACGACATTCAGATCAAGCTCATCGTCCTAAGAAGGTCCAGGTAGGAGAAAAAAGGGATAGGGATGGTAAAAAGGCAAGTTCATCCTCAATAAGTCAGCAGTACACTCCCCTGAATACCCCGCTAGAGGAGGTCCTTATGCAAATCAAGGATGATCTGTCCTTGAAGTGGCCGGAGAAAATGAAGGGAGACCCTAACAAGCGCAACAGGAACAAGTATTGTCGCTTTCACAGGGATCATGGGCACGACATAGACGAGTGTTTTGATTTAAAGCAGCAAGTAGAGAACCTCATCAAGCAGGGGAAATTGAGGAATTTCCTTGGACGAGACCACAAGGACGAGAAGTTAAAAGCCAAGGTGGAAGAGTCCTCACGACCCCTGCTAGGAGAAATAAGAGTTATTGTAGGAGGAACCTCAGCAGCACAGTCATCTAAATCGAGGAAGACATACCTGAAGGTGGTGCAAAACGTCTAGCTGTCGGGACGATCTCCAAGGACGAGGGAAGCTGACGAGCAAGCAATCACGTTCACGGACGAGGATGCTGGAAGAATTCACCAACCCCATGACGACACGATTGTCATTACCTTACTTATTGCCGACTATATGACCAGAAGGGTGTTGGTAGACAATGGCAGCTCGGCAAACATTCTGTATTACCCTGCTTTCCAACAAATGAGGCTAGGACGAGATCAGCTTCGTCTAGTGAGTTCGCCCTTGGTAGGATTTGGGGGAATGAAAGTACAACCGGTGGGCACCGTCACACTGCTCGTAGTGATTGGAGCATACCCGCAGCAGATAGCCAGAGAAGTAAACTTCCTCGTAGTTGATTATGCATCATTATATAACGCTATTATCGGAATGCCTACTTTGAATAGCTGGAAGGCGGTAACCTCTACCTACCATTTATCCGTCAAGTTCCCAACTGAACATGGCGTGGGTCAGGTGCAAGGAGATCAGTTAGCTGCTAGAGAATGCTACCTAGCTATGTTGGCTATGGATGAGCATTTACAGACGATGAGCATAGACGAGGAAAGAATCACAGCGGAGCCTATTGAGGTGTTAGAAGATGTCCCCTTAGACGATAGTAGAACTAAGAAGTTTACAAGAATAAGGGTGAGCATGGAAGAAGAGGCAAAGAATGTACTGATCCAGTTTTTGAAGAAAAGCCTTGATGTCTTCGCATGGAGTCATGAAGACATGCCTAGCATTGATCCGAGTGTTATTACTTATCGTCTGAAAGTATGTCCCTCCTCTAAACCCGTGCATCAGAAGAAGAAGATATTTGCTCTTGAGCGAGACAACGCCATCAAAGAAGAAATACAGAAGTTGATTACGGCGGAGTTCATTAGGGAAGTTTACTACCCGGACTGGTTGGCGAATGTGGTCATGGTGAAGAAGGCTAATGGCAAGTGGCGAATGTGTGTGGACTTCACCGACTTAAACAAGGCTTGCTCAAAGGACAGTTATCCGCTGCCGCGCATTGACCAGCTGGTAGACTCAACGGCTGGTCACAAGTTGCTAAGCTTCATGGACGCCTTCTCAGGCTACAACCAAATAAGGATGGACAAGGCAGACCAAGAGAAGACTTCGTTCATCACCAGCCAAGGGTTGTTTTGCTACAAGGTAATGCCTTTTGGTTTAAAGAATATGGGGGCGACTTACTAGAGGCTGGTGAACCGAATGTTTCGTCCACAAATTGGAAGAAATGTAGAGGTCTACGTTGATGATATGCTGGTAAAAATTTTGGACGAGGGAAAACATCTGGATGACCTTCAAAAGACCTATGACACACTTCAACGATACAAAATGAAACTTAATCCAAGTAAGTGTGCCTTCGGAGTTTCATCAGGGAAGTTCTTGGGGTTCATGGTTTCACATAGAGGCATTGAGGCGAATCCAGATAAGATCCAAGCAATACTTAACATGGAACCACCGAAAAACATCAAAGAAGTCCAGTCCCTTACAGGACGAGTTGCCGCCCTCAACAAGTTTGTTTCGAAAGCTACTGACAAGTGTTTACCATTCTTTAAAGTCCTCAGGAAGGCGTTTGAATGGACGGACGAGTGTCAAAGGGCCTTCCAAGATTTGAAGACTTACCTCACAAAGGCACCGTTGCTAAGTCCATCCGTACTTGGCGAAGAGCTGTATTTGTATTTAACGGTATCCCCACATGCCATAAGTTCAGTGCTGGTAAGGGAAGAAGAACGAGTGCAGAAACCGGTATACTATACCAGCCGGGCATTTAGAGGAGCGGAGGGACGGTATCCAATGATGGAGAAGTTAGCCTTTGCCTTGGTCATGGCTTCAAGGAAGCTGAGACACTACTTTCAAGCTCATGTCATCATTGTCTTAACGGATCATCCCTTGAAGAAAGTAATGAGCAAATTGGAAGCTGCAGGACGGCTAGTCCAATGGGCAGTGGAACTCAGTGAATTTGATGTCAGGTACCAGCCAAGGAATGCAGTCAAGGCCCAGGCGTTGGCGGACTTCATTGCGGAGTTTACTCCAAGTCAAGACGAGCTGGTCAAGGACGAGCGAACAAGAAGGTGGGTTATCAATGTAGATGGATCATCTACGATGTACGCAGGAGGGATTGGAGTCATACTTAAGTCCCCAGAGGGTGATAAGTTGGAGTATGCAGCCCGTCTACAGTATCAAACTACCAACAATGAGGCTGAATATGAAGCACTACTCAAAGGGTTGGAATTGGCTAAGCCCTTAGAAGCAGAGTCAGTAATAGTCAAAGGAGATTCTCAGCTAGTCATCAACTAGGTGAATGGAATGTGTGATGCTAAGGAAGATCGAATGAAGAGATACCTCAGCAAAGCGAGAAGACTTGTGCAAAAGTTTTCAGAAGCAAGTTTTGTTCAACTCCCGAGGGAGGAAAACATGGAAGCAGATGTGTTGGCGAAAGCGGCATCAGCAGGTGGAGTTATGGACGAGTATGGCAAAGTCCAATACATGCCGAGCATAGACCTCCCTGAAATACAGCAAATTGGAGGAGAAGAAAATTGGATGAGTCTAATTGTAATCTATCTAAAGGATGGGAAGCTTCTAGAAGACAAGACCGAAGCTAGGAAACTAAGGGTTAGGACTACAAAGTACGTCCTTATAAATGAAGTGCTTTACAAGCGAGGCTTGTCTTAACCCTACCTAAGGTGCCTAGCTTCGGACGAAGCTAATTATGTTTTGAGGGAGGTTCATGAAGGAGCATGTAGGAATCAATCAGGGGAAAGATCACTCGTCCATAAGATCATTCGTGCCGGCTACTACTGGCCCACGGTTCAGGCAGACGCTAAGGCTTATGTCAAGGTATGCGACCAATGTCAGCGCTACAGCAACGTCCCTAGACAGCCGTCAGAGTACCAGACCCCGATGATGGCCCCGTGGCCCTTTGCGCAATGGGGACTGGATATCCTAGGCCCTTTTCCCCCAAGAACCAGACAAATGAAGTTTTTGGTAGTAGGGATTGACTATCTTACAAAGTGGGTGGAGGCTGAACCCCTTGCAAAAATTACATAGCAAAACGTTAAGAATTTTGTTTGGAAGAATATTCTGTGTAGGTTTGGAGTACCAAGGGTGCTGGTATCGGACAATAGACGACAGTTTGACAACGCACCATTTAGGGACTTTTGTGAGCATTTTGGAATAAAAAATCACTACTCCTCACCCCCCCACCCGCAAGCAAACGAACAAGCAGATGTAGCAAATCGATCTTTGTTGAAAATCATCAAAACTCGGCTCAAGGGGGCAAAGGAAATATGGCCAGACGAGTTACCAGGCGTTCTTTGGGCTTACAGGACGACAGTGAGAACCCCGACAGGAGAAACCCCCTTTAAGTTTGCCTATGGGAGCGAAGCGGTCATACCGGCAGAAGTTCATATGGCTAACCATTGAGTGATGAAGTATCAAGAGAAGGAAAATGAAGAACTACTTCGTCTTGACCTCGATCTTATTGATGAGGTAAGGATGGATGCGGAGCAAAGAACAGCAAGGTACAAGAATCTTATGGCCAGGCAGCATGATGCCATGGTGAAACCTAGGCGCTTCAGCGTAGGGGACCTCATTCTCAAAAGAGTATCCTTGGCAACTAGGAACCCAGCTCATGGAAAATTGGGACCCAATTGGGAAGGACCATATAGGATAGTCAACTGCAAGAGGCAGGGGTCATATTACTTGGAACCTCTGGACGGACGAAAGCTGGAGCATCCTTGGAATGTGGAGCACCTGAGAAGGTACTATCAGTAATGGGCTTGGACGAGGTTAATCAAGGACGAAATTACAATTATGGACGACTCTACTACTATGTTTAATATCTACTTTTGTGTTCTTACTATTGCTATGGTGTGTACTAAGAATAAAGGTGCAATAGTTCTTAAACTTTTGCACCGTCTACGGAAAAGTTTGTGAAGGACGAGGTTATGTAATTTAAGTATTCTCCTAAGTACTTTCATAAGGCCCTAGCTTCTAAGCAGGTGCCATGTTTGTGAACAAAGCTTATATAATGATATAGTTTGGATTTTCAATGTATTTTATACATAAAGTCTAACTCCCATGGTAAAATTCACGAGGGGGGCAAAATCTTAAGATGAATGAAAAATCCTTGGATGCAGGGATGTAACGTTCACAAGCTTTCCTCAAAACGAGGATAAAGTGTAAAGTAAACTAAGGCACAAAAAATTATAAGTCCACGGACGAGCATCTGACCATGACACAGGTGCTCAAGGACGAGTCAAACGCTAGAAGACGTCCTTGACACGTCCTTGACACGTCCTTGGCAAAAGGCCAATGAAAAAGCTTACGGATGAGGTGAAAGCCAAGTATATGGACGAGGCAAATAGGACGAAGGAAATGTCAAGGCTGTCATTAATTCGTCTATAGAAAAATAAATGGATGAACCAATAACATCGTCCATAAGCAAAATATAAGGATGACCCTTTAATACTTAAGAAATATGCAAATTTCAATCACAACAATCACAGAGGGTAAGCGCGTCCATACAAGAACAAATAATGAATAAAAATAGACATTCATTAAAATAAAGAAAAAGGGTAGACGACCATCGTCCAAAAACCCTTAAATTAAGCCTTAAGGCAAATGTTGATAAACTCGTCTATAACACTCTAGACGAGACAATTGTACTCCAATACATTTCAATAAAAAAAAAAAAAAAGAAGCAAATCAAATTACATAAAAAACAAAGGCATCTCAAATGGGTGGAGTATTGGCATTGGACTCGTCTTGAGGCGGCAAAGTGGTAGCGTCGTCTTCCACGTTAATATCTTCAGAGCTGGTCTGGACGAGGGAGCTTGTGGATGCCCCACCAAGGTTGAGCTTGATGGAACTGAAGTCCATATCGGGGAATTTTTCAACGGCGTCCATCCTAAAATCTTCCTAGCCAGCTGCATAGTTGGCGTCCATTGAATCAGTGAATTCTTTGGACGCCTTGAACTCTGCGACGGCGTCTCCTTTAGCTTTCTCCAGAAGGGCTTCTAGCTCATCATTCCTCTTATTAAGGAAGGAAAGATGATCGTCCTTCTCATGGACTTCAGTTTCAAGCTCAACGACGCAGATTTGCAAGTTATCCGCTTCGTCCTTGGCATTAGCTGCTACCTTTGGCCACCTCTTCGACTCGTCCCTTCCTTTTTGGACCGTTCTCTCCAACAGCACCCTTGTCTTGTCTAGTTCAGTTGCCTGCCTAGACGCGGCGATGAACTTGGACATTGCTTGCATAAATCAAAGCTTTATAATTATAATGCATACATAAGCCAAATAGTAAGACGAGACAAACATATAAAACCTACATACCTTGAAAAGATCGTGAACGCCAGAACGCTCAAAGTCCTTCTACGACATGTTGTAGCACGCCGTCACATCCTCGTCTGTTACAACCTTCTCAAACTTCTCCCAAGCCAAGTCCTCGTTCTCGAGAAGATTGTGAGGAACTTGGTAAGAAGGTTGAGACGAGGTTAGGACTTCAACTCTGGACGGGGCAGGTGGAGGAAGTTCAGGCTCAACATCCAAGATTTGAACAGGATGGCTGGGAGGGACGAGAAGAGAGCCAAGTTCCTTAGCTTAGACGTCTTGAGGCTTAGACGACTTGTGCTTGGCCTTCTTATCCTTGCGCCTACTTGGGAGGTTTCCCAGGTCTACGCCTAAAGAAAGACTCTTCCTCTTATCACTAGAAGCTGGACGAGGATGGGACTTAGTTCTAGGCCCAGTTCCCTCGTCCACCGCATCCTTGCCTTTGTTCTGCTTCATCGTCGCCATCCCTACAAGTAAAGACGTTAGTATTAAAAAAAAAAAAAAAAAAAAAGAAAAAGAAAAAGAAGAGAAGACAAGAGGGAGAAAACTTACGTCTTCTGACAGTAACCTCGTGTGCAATCGTCTCATCTGAAGGGTCAGGACCTAAACCCCAAGTGGCGAGACGCCGTAAGGTAATAAAAAAATGAAAGGTCCTATCGCTGTAAAGACGAGTTTTTTGGACTCGTTCCAAATGGAACCTATCCAAATGGGGTCATCTAACACCTTCAAAAACGAAATAAAACAAAACCACGTTAGACGACCATAATCAAGGACGAGTGCAACAAATACAATGACAAGTGCATACCTTCAGGACGAAGGTTCCCTATCTCTCTTGTATAGGGAGGGAATGGATCCTTGACGTGACTAAAGACTTAATCAATCTACAATCTTTACCCTTGGTTGTAAATTGATAAAAACCAAGGGATTGATTAATTTCAGAGGGTTTATAACAGTAGAGGAACTCGTCCACGGTAAGAGGACGGTTCCCCTCAAAAACCTACCTCCATAAAATTTGCATGGCTACTATCAACCTCCATGCATTGGGGTAAATAGACATATACCTAAACCTAATCTAGAAAGCAACTCCCTAGTGAAGGCATTGAGAGGCAACCTCAAACCCCTAAGGAGGTAAGCCTCGTAGATGCCAACACCAAAACGGGGTTGACAACACCACTCGTCACGGACAGGTAGCCTAGGGTTCAAACTATCTGGGATCTGGTACCTAGTCTTGAAAAGGTCTAACTTCTTCTCGTCCATCTTAGATCCAACCCCTACAGCACAAGTATAAACTACCTCCTCCTCCTCGTCTTGAGTAGAGGACGAGGGAGCACTTGTACCAGCCCTAGAACCAGATTTGACCCTCGTCCTATGCTATTCCCTAAACACCTCTAAAGGAACCCCAGGGACACTAGACGTATACTCGTCTGTGGTGTTCCCGTCACTACTACTATTACTACTTCTAGAACTACTATCACTAGAGCCACTAAAGCTACTTGGATCTTGATACTCGTTTATGGCTTTGACATTGCTATCGCTAGACGAGGAAAGGACAACAAACATTTTTAAGGAAGAAACTTAAAACCTAAGGACGAAGATTCAAGAAAATACCTGGAACTAGACGAGAGGACTATTGACGCAGGAGACTTCTAGACGAGGCGCTAAGACGAGGGAGGTCGAGGAAGAAAATTTGAGAAAATGAGGAGGGTAGCGGAGGAATTCTACTATTTATAGGCATTGACCCCAGTACACGAAGCGACGCGACCAGCCAAAAAGCGACAAATGGCATGTCTCTCGAAAAACGAACTGACATGATTGGTCTCCAGTTAGATAATGACAAGTGGCCCTTACAACAGCTGACATAAGGACATCTGTCCAAAGAACGGCGTTAATGGATGTGAATCCTAGACGACCCATAGACAAGGGGGCAACTGATGGGGTGTGATAAAATACAACTCCTAATTTGTCCAAGGAGATCGTCCAGGACAAGCAAGGTGCTTAAGAAGAGGTAAGTTGCCTTGACGTGCTCTAGACGAGGTAAGCTGCCTTGACGTGCTTTAGACGAGGTAAGCTGTCTTTACTTGCTCAAGACAAGGTAAGCTGCCTTGACATGCTCTAGATGAGGTAAGCTGCCTTGATGTGTTCAAGACAAGGTAAGCTGCCTTGTAAGCCTCAGGACGAGGAATTATGGACGACAGGTGGGCACTTGGAAAATTTACGAATGTGTAAAACGTCTTCGTATCATACACATAACCCCCAGTGACCGTTGCACACAAAAAGGGTAACTCCTAAGCAGTTGAGGAAGTTATATTCGAACACAAACCTCCTCATTTCAAGGGGAGGTTACAAATCCAATAACCGCTCTTAAAACACTATATAAACGCTGGTTCAGACCAAGAAAAGGTACGTGAAATCATTCCTAAAAAATTGGAACTTGGAAATAATTGAGAGAAAAACTGACTTTGTCATTAGAGGGTTATTGGCCGGCAACCCCGGTCACCTTTGATCACTTCTCTTTCTTTTTCAGGCAATCAAGGCAACTGTGAGCCCTCTCTAATCCGAAGCATCCAGCCTACTGATTTTTTTTGCATCATCAAATCCTGTATGGGGTGTGGCCACAGGCCTGTTGAACTTCGGGCCATGGGCCATGACCTGACGCACTCAGACCGTTGGGCCTTTGACCTAGATCTGAACACATCTTTGGGCCCAATTAAAGCTCAAATACCATGACAGACCCGTCTCCCTTTAAACGTGTCAGAATCACGTTCATGCCGATCACGCTACTCTGTAAACGGGAGGAGCGCATGCCGAGAACACCTCACATTCTCAGTTGCCCGGTATTGCCATGGGGAATATTGCTGCCAGGCGGGCTTTTGGAGCTGGGAGTCAGTTCCAATGCCACTACCACTTTCCCACCAAAAACCCACCTAAAGATGATAGAATTGGACCCTCATTTGCACTAGTAAGGGAGAGTAATCATAGCACCTCCACTTATCTAAGGCTATAAATAGGAGAATGAAGAGAGAAATGGGGGTTGGAAATTCTAGAGAGAGAGAGAACTTGTAAGAAGGAATGACCAGACTAAGAAAGGAGATTGACATTGTGAGAAAAGGGTTTGGAGAAATAGGAGAATATTTAAGTCATCGAGCACAAGACCACCCATAATAGGAAATTCAAAACCCACAATACAAATAGATTGTGAGCTTAAGTAAAGGTTGAGCCCAACAACCATATTTTGGGTACACACAATTGGCGCCGTTTGTGGGAATCTCCTACGAAGCTGTGGTTCTGTCAGGACATGCATTGGAAAATGTCTAGGGGTCAATTAGGGAGTTATGCTAAAAGTGGCTCTAGGAGGTTCTCTCAAGGCTCTACCTAGCAAGAAAGAAGGTAGAAGAGATGTGAAGATAGGTAGTATGAGGAGGAAGGGTAGTCTAGCCTTGGAGAAAGGTCATTTCAAACATACCAGACAATGTCCAGTGCTTCTGGGCGTAATCGTTTCAACGAAAGGGATGAAGAACTTGACCGAAAGGATGAAGAACTTGAACGTTTACATAGGTTGGTGAGGGATTTGGAGATGGAAGAGAGAGGTAAGTGTCAGAGAAGGGGCTATAAGGAATGAAGAAAAGGGTCGGCAAGTGTGGGAGGTCGCTATGGAGCAGGATCTCACCAATCCGGTTCTCATCGACACAGTGATCGCTTGCGGGAATATGTAGACCGGGACTCAATTTCCCCAGAGGAGCGACGACCCCAAAACGCTGCCATGGACGCTATGAGCCGCGCATTGCACCAAGCTGCCCAATCACTATTTTCAAGGAACATTGAAGGGGCCCCTATGCTGAGCAGAATTACACGGCCGTCGTTCAATTCTTACGATGGAAAGATGGACCCGATAGTACATGTAAGCCATTATATTCAAATGATGTATTTGCACTCTCATAACGATGCACTGATGTGTAAGGTATTTTATTTGAGTCTTGGTCTCACTGCTTTAAGGTGGTTTAATGGACTGAGGAAAAGATCGATCCACAACTTTTTCGAGTTGATTCAGGAGTTTGGTGTCTAGCTCATGACCTGCAGTCGAGTTTCGCAACCTGTGGATGCTCTGCTATTAATGAAAATGGGGGCTGGTGAAACCCTCCGGAGCTACGCTAATCGATCTAGGAGATGTACAATGAAATTGGCGGAGGTAATGAAAAGATCGTGGCAAGTACTTTTCGGATGGGATTGCTCGAGGATTTTGAGTTACGAGACTCGTTGACAAAGAGGCCCCTTGAGGATATGAGGTAGTTAATGAGGCGCATTGAAGAGTATAAACTGTTAGAGTATGACCGATTGCAGAGCAAAGGTAAGGCCTTGATCATTAATACGCCTCGGCCGAGTGTTTTTCAAGTAAGACCCCTGAAAGATTTGAGGATTCAGGGGTTGGGTGCATAAATCGGGGAAGTGAGTGTGACATTCAAGGAGCCGTTGATCGGATAAAAATTGAGCAATATTTTTAGTGGCCAAACAAGATGGGAGGAGACTTGTCCAAGAGAAATTAGAACTTGTATTGTACTTACCATAAAGATAAGGGGCATACCACTGAACAGTCCAGGGTGTTAAAAGATCATTTAGAGCAGTTGGTGAAGGCAGGATACTTGAAAGAATTCGTGTTGGACCCTAAGAATCAAGAAGCCGGGCAGGGTGCCCGACCTCGAGGGAATCATCTCCCACCCTGACTGGGAGTGATAGAAGTCATCCACGCAGCCCCAAGAGGCACTCAGGTTTTCGGCAGAAGGGGGGTATTGACTGTGGTACCGACAGAAAGTTGCACGGGTGATCAACCTACTGAGAAGAAGTTGAGGTATACTCGGGAGCCCATCGCCTTTAATGACGATAACCTGGAGGGTAGGATTCAACCACACGATGATGCTTTTGATGGTTACAGTCCAGATGAATGGTTTCATAGTAAAGAGGGTAATGATAGATCAGGGGAGTGGTGCCAAGGTGATGTATCTAGACCTATATAGGGGGCTTGGCTCGAAGAAGGAAGATCTGTCTAAGTACGATACACCACTGATGGGGTTTGATGGCCAGATGGTGATTCAGAAAGGCAAATCTCGCTTCCCGTGAATATGGAAGGTAAGGAAGTGATGGTAACATTCATAGTTGTCGCTTCGTTTTCTCCTTACAAGACAATCCTAGGGAGGTCGTGGATTCATACAATGGGGGCAATACCGTCCACCCTGCATGTGAAGGTCAAATTCCGCATAGAGCAAGGTATTACCATAGTGAAGGGTAACTAGCAAGTGGCCAGGTAATGCTTGGTAGCCGTAGTTGGCTAGGGAACAAAACAAAAAGAGTCAATCGAAGAGGCTCCCTTATAGCAATTACAGGAATCCTAAATGGAAGCGAAGGCTAGCTGTGCCGAGGACTTGGTACGAGTAAGGATATTGCTAGATGATGATAGGATTATTCTGATAAGAGTAAGTATGGAGAACAAAGAGAGGGTAGAGAAGCTGCTGTCCCTTATGCAAAATGTGTATGTGTTCGCTTGGAGCCTATATGAGGTGCCGGGGTGGATCTTGAATTCATAGTTCACAAACTTAACGTGGACCCTTTACACCCCCCTAAGAAAAAGAAGCTAAGGAGATCAGCTAAGTAGCATGTCGAAACTGTTAGGCAAGAGGTTAAGAGACTTAAGGAAGCCAGTGTAATAAAGGAGATATTTTTGCCAGAATGGTTTGTGAATACTGTGGTGGTAAAAAAGAAAAATGACAAGTGGAGGGTTTGTGTTGACTTCACCGACCTGAACTGAGTATGTTTGAAGGATCCGTTTCCTATGCCGAAGATTGATTAGCTGCTAGATGCCACTTATGGGCACTTGAGGATGAGCTTTCTAGACGCTTTTCAGGGTTATCATCAGATCACCTTGGCTGCCAAGGATCAGGAGAAGATGACATTTATTTCACCTGACGCTAACTACTATTATACCTACATATCAATAGATGGTGACGAGAATGTCCAGAGATAAGATTGGGCGCACAATCGAGGTCTACATTGATGATATGGTGGTAAAGAGCAAACGGGAGATGCAGTATATTGGTGACCTCAAAGAGGTGTTTGAAATGCTTCGACGACATAAGTTACACCTCAATGCTGAGAAGTGTGCTTTTAGAGTTGGGGCTGGCAAGTTCTTAGGGTACTTAATCACAAACCGATGAATAGAAGTCAACCCTAATCAAATTGAAGCAGTAAAATGCCTCAAACCACTGAGCAATCTAAAGGAAGTTCAAGTACTAAGTGGAATGTAACTACCCTTAACTGGTTTATTTCCAAGTCTACCGATTGGTGTAGTCCATTTTACCAACTTCTAAAAAATGGAAGGGATTCTAATAGAATGAAGAGTGTGAAAGGGCTTTCCAGGGTTTGAAGGAGTATTTGATGCAGGCCCCTCTGTTGACATCCCTAAAGCCTGGAGAGGACTTAAACATGTACCTCTTGGTATCCGAACATGCAGTAAGTGCCATATTGTTGAAAGACCAGGGTGTACAATAGCCTATATACTATATCAGCAAAACCTTGGCGTTAGTTTATGCCAAAAGCAAGCTACCCCACTACTTTCAGGCTCATATTGTTTATGTATTGACCGAGTATCCTCTACAGTCATCATTAAAGAGATCTGATTTCATAGGAAGAATAGCTAAGTGGGAAATTCAGCTAGGCTCTTTTGATATTAGGTACAGGCCTAGAAGCTCGGTGAAGGGTCAAGTCCTCACTGATTTCATTGCAGAGTTTTCCCTGAGGGTAGGGAAGGAGATGGTTTGCCCTGTTGAGGTAATCATGTGGCAGGTATTTGTGGACGGTGCGTCTAGCGCATTAGGACTCGGGGCTGGGATCGTAGTCATCACCCTAGAAGGAATAAAATTGGAGCATTCCTTTAGGTTGGGCTTTAAGGCCTCTAATAATGAAACTGAGTATGAGGCCCAGCTAGTCAGATTGAGAGTTGTTTTAGATCTTGGTGCTAAAGAAGTAGAGGTCTACTCGGACTCTCGGCTGGTGGTCAATCAAGTACAAAGAAGCTTTGAGGCTAAGGATCCCCAGATGATGGTGTACTTACGGTTGGTGAAACAAACTATGGATCGCCGACACGCCGATTCTTTGGCCATATTGACGTCGTCCTCAACCGAGGAAATTCCTCAGTTTATAAAGGTGGAGTTAGTAGCAGAACCAAGTATCAATGCAAGAGTAAGTGTTTCGCTTATGACAACAGTTGAGCCATGTTGGATGGACCTGATCATCGAATTTTTAGCTGAGGATCAAGTGCCTGTTGATGAGAAGGAAGTAGAAAAAGTACACCAGACAGCTGCTCCATATTGGCTATTAGCTGATTGCAAGCTGTATTGAAGATCTTTTGATGGGCTTTACCTACAGTGTTTGCACCCTAGCAAGATTGAAGAATTCCTAGTCGAGCTACATGGGGGAGTGTGCGGTAGTCACGTAGGGGGACGTTCATTAGCGTACCAAGCAATGACTTAGGGATTTTGGTGGCCGCAAATGCAAGTGGATGCTACCGAGTATGCACGAAAGTGTGAGCAGTGTCAGAGGCACGCCCCGATGATCGACCAATTGGTAAGGAGCTTAAATCCTGTTAGTAGCACTTGGCCCTTTGCCCAATGGGGGTTAGATATCGTTAGTCCAGTCTCGGCATCACAAACCAGTATTCTACCCCAGCATATCCACAGAGCAACGACCAGGCCGAGGCTACAAACAAGGCCTTTATGAACGGGTTGAAGAGAAGGCTAAAAGGTGCTAAGGGCAGGTGGGCAGAGGAGTTGCCTAATGTACTGTGGGCATACCGAACAACCTCGATAAGGTTCATAGGGGAAACCCCGTTCTCTTTAACATATGGAACGAAGGCAATCATACCAATAGAAATAAACGTGTGTAGTGCCCGGGTTTCAGGCTTCAACCCAGTCGAGAATTTGGAGTTGATGTTGAAACAGTTGAACTTGTTGGAGGAGCGCCGGGAATTGGCAACTATATGGTTGGTAGAATATTAGCAAAAACTTGCCTGGAGATACAACAGGGATATGAGGAAAAGGGAGTTTTGAGCGAGAGATCTGGTACTTCAAAACGTAGTAGGGATTACATAGGATATTAATACGGGGAAGTTAGCATTGACCTGGGAGGGGCCTTATAGAGTCACCGCCATTATGGGTGCAAGGAAGTATTATTTGGAAGACTTTGGCGAAAGACCACTTCCTTGACCATGGAATGCTCACAATTTGAAAAAATTCTACCACTGATTATCAGTAAGTAGGGGTACGGATTGAATGTAATGTTATATGTGCATATTATTAAGTAATACGAAAGTGATGATTGTCCATGTAGGTGAATTTGTACTTATAAGTTTGTTATTAACCTATTATCCCCGGTCAATGAACGTGAGAACTGAAACCTGTCCCTGGTTCGATCTTCATCACTGAGCAGGTGGAAACCTAATCTTAAATTTTATCTAAGGACAAAAACTTGTTCCCGGTTCGATCTTTATCACTGGACAGGTGGAAACCGAATCTCAAATTTTATCTAAGGACAGAAACCTATTCCCGGTATGATCCTAATCACTGAGCAGGTGGAAACCTTAACTTAAAAAATTTCTTTAAGGACAAAAGCATGCGCCTAGTTCGACCATAATCACCAAGCAGGTGGAAACCTTATATTAAGTCATTCTGACAAACCTGCTTCTCAGTTCGATCCTTGTCACCGAGCAGGTGGAAACTGTAAATCCAAACATTCATGGGCAGAAATGCACTCCCGACTGGTCGTTAACCGCTAACCAGGGAATAGTGTTTTCAACATGAATAAAATCAAGTGTCAGGGAGACTCAAACCTAACAACCCTTCCTAAATGTAGAGACCCACCTTGGACACAGTTTTTGTCACCAACATGGTCCGTCCCTTTCAAATGAAAGGGTACGCTTTTATTATCAAACTGGGGTAAACTCCGATGTGTATACCTGGCCATCATAAATGAGAAAGTAAGGTATGATAAGCAAGTTGACAACCATAATCATTTATAAATTTAGTAATTATTTACAAACATGAATATATAATAAAAAAGAAAAAGAAAAGAGAAAAGCGTTCAGTTGCCATCTTAAGACTACTAATCAAAATAATTCAAAGGTTAAACCATTGTTTTGTCACCACAACTCAGCGACCTAGGCATATCGCACACATAAAAAGTAAGAGAAATGAACAAGAAAAATAAAATAAAGGGTTTAATGCAAGCAAAGCATCAATAATCATACTGTAGGATTGGTAGGCAGAAGTTGGGCAGCAGGTTGTTCTGGCACGTCCTCGGCTGGTTGGGCTACTGGGGGTGTCTGGGCTTGGATGTCCTTGGCGGCAGCATGAATGTTGCTAGTGACTTCTAGATCGACTAACTCCATATGAGAGTCAATCGCCTGCACCAACTCCCTCATGCTAGAGGTATCTTCTTCTTCCGCGGCATTGATTTGACTCTGAACGGGGGGAGGAGGGGCTGGGTAGAGAATTTGCTTAGGATTACTCAGTGGGGAATCCTCAGCACCCCCATTACTTGTAGGGTTGCCAGCCACCCACCCCTCCCTAAACCTATGATGCGGGCCTTGGTAGACAATGGGCTTCACAGAGTTTTCAGCCTCCATGAAGCCTACATTATACCACTTGTCCTCGCAGGCTTCAAGGGTTGTTTTCAAGTAAGCGATCTCGTCAGCTTGGGCCAAGTTTAGGCTGTCTGCCTTCGCCAATTTGAGCTCCGTTCCCCCTAACTTAACCTCCATTTCTTTCAATATGCTCTTTCCCACCAACCAGGATTTTTCAGTAGTTTGCGCCTTCTTCTCGAAGACCTCAGCAGCTTTGCCCCTTTCCTTCGCCATGGTGACAACAACGTCTTTTAGCGCCCTTTCCCATCTGCTATCCTCGACAGCCTCCTTTAACCTCTAGTCAATGACATAGGTTAGCTGCTCAGCCTGATGACGCAACAATAATAAGATGGTAAGCGAAGGCAAAGGAGATGCACATGCATTGCTACAAATGAAAAAGGATGAGATAGTAAGTTACTGCTATGGTATGCCACTACAACCGCCTAGCTAGCGACTCATTGGCTCTGTTTGAGAAGAACTGAACGTCCTCAGGCAATAGGAGACCGTATGCCAAACTCTGGGCGATCCGTCCCTCTTCGCTTTGTGCCCATGTCCTCGCACTGGCAGACATCGGTAGAGGCTTATCACCCAGTCTAAAGACGGTCTGCCAACCCACCTCGGACTGAAAAGAGGACGTCATATTAGTCCTGACCAGGACGGTTGGTCAAGAAGGAGGAGGAACCTGATCCCTACCTTGAGGGTGTTGAGGTTGAGCCACAGGGCGGATGTTGGGCAAAAATCGGTCAATGGTCATCACTCTCTTCTTCACCATCCTTTCGCCTTGACCGGCCTCTATGCCCGAAGAATTAATCGACTTGGCTATTTTTGGCTCGGCTACTTGGGTGGGGGCTTTGGGCTCTCCAATGGGCATGTGGGTTTTACGACTTTGAGATACAATGTCAGCCAAGGCGTCCCTTATCGGTACAAGATCGTCCGCTGTAGTGTACCGGGGGCCAAGGTCCCTTGCTTCGCCTATCGTGAGAAGGGGGGGGAGCAATTTGGCGTGCTTTACGTCTGTGTAAGATAACAAGGGGCTGTCCACTAACAAAGTCTGGCTGAAGTTTTACCAAGTAGTGTACACTAGATCAACGTCGAGAATCAGGTGAGACACTCAGAGCTATCCGTCCGTGTCCACAAATATCTCTGATCTGAGCATAAAATTAAGGTCTCTTACGTGCACAACTCTTAGGTCAGGTTTGAACCTCTTGTTTTCTGCGCCAAAGGAACACAGAAACCGATTAATAAATGTACAAGTAAAATAAGCAAAGAAGAAAGATCCAAAGCAGATAAAAGTGCTCGGTACCGACCAACATCTCGTGGTGATAGTGGGCAGGAGAGCTCATCGGCAAACCAATTGTCGCTCACCCATACGAATTTTCCCGCTGAATATTTGTTAGAGTTGAGAAGGCATGATATGAGTCGTATCCATGCATCCTTGGTTTTAAATAGTAATCAGACCTAATGTTACTGCATAAACTATACATAAAGTTTATGTCATGATGGTTTAGTTGTAGCCCATATAGTTAGTTCAACGTACTCACACAACTAACAATTTAGAAAAAATTGGGTGGAGGGGGGAGGGAGTTGGTCGGGGCACAAGTTGTAAAACCTAAGGATGCCAAGTATGAGGGGGTCAATAGGAAACCTAATCCCACCCTGCAAAATGGCCATTAAAGGGAAAAATGCTACGTTTAGGTTAGAACGTCGTTGGAGAGCAATATCGCCCCCGTGATAGTAAGCGATACTTACGTCTACAGGGATGCCATAGGCTGCCCTAAAGCTAGCCAAGGCCGCCTCAGACTCAAGAAGGTGAGAGTACCCCATGTTTAAACTCTAGAACGAAGAAAAACTGAAAGAAGAGGAGAAAGTAAAGAAGACTTTCTTTGGGCTCTAGGAAATGATGATTTGGAGTTGTGTTTAAGCACAAGATGAGTATGCTCGGCAGAGAGGAAATTGAAGGAGAGGATGCAAAAAGTGATGAGAAATTTGAGGGTACTATTTATAGGATCAGGGCATTTAATGAATGAAGAGGCGGGAAAGTCTCTCTAGCGTCTTTTCATAACCCTCCACACGTGCGGTTACTGATCACGAACCGTCGGGTTATGGAAACGACGAGACTTGACATCCTGATAGGGCACCCTTTTGAGAAAGTGTTTATGACTATCTCGTTTGTTTAAACAACCAGTGGTTGAGGGTCCTCGAGAGGTCACTAGTGCCCATCGAGTTGTCCTTGGTTCATTCCCAGTAGCCAAGCATGAACCAAGGGGGAGCTATTGTACATGGTGCGGGCCTAGGTCTGTTGAACTTCGGGCCATAGCCCATGACCCGACGCATGGACTCAGGCCTTTGGGCCTTTGACCACGATCCGAACACATCTTTGAGCCCAATTAAAGCCTAAGTACCATGACAGGCCTATCTCCCTTTAAACGTGTTAGAAACACGTTCATGTCGATCACGCTACTTCGTAAACGGGAGAAGCACATGCCGAGAACGCCTTGCATTCTCGGTTGCCCGGTACAACCTTGGGGAATATCGTTGCCGAGCTGGCTTTTGGAGGTGGGAGTCAGTTCCAAAGCCATTACCACTTTTCCACCAGAAATCCACCTAAAGATGATAGATATGGACCCTCATTTGCACTAGTAAGGGGAAGTAATCATGGCATCTCCACTTATTTATGGCTATAAATAGGAGAATGAAGAGAGAAATGAGGGTTGGACATTTTAGAGAGAGAGAACTAGTAAGAAGGAACGGCCAGACTAAGAAAGGAGAGTGACATTGTGAGAAAAGGGTTTAGAGAAATAGGATAATATTTGGGTCATCGATCACTGGACCACCCATAATACGAAATCTAAAGCCCACAATACAAATAGATTGTGTGCCCAAGTAGAGGTTGAGCCCAACAACCATATTTTGGGTACGCACAAATTCCATCATGGCACAACCGAGTGCACCACAAGCTTATCCCCTTTGGGTGATTAGCCCTTACTATTGTGCTGCTTACACTGTGGATCTTGGAATTGTCAGGAAAGTTTTGACCATAAGTGATAGCAGCTTTGTTGTCACAGATACTAATGGCAACATTATTTTCAAAGTACAAGTAGACCTGTTAACACTTGTTCATCAACGTCAAATCATAGTGGATGCTGCTCGAAATCCTATTGTTACTATTCAAGATAAGGTAAACTGCGAACCTCTAATTAGTGATTTGTTCTTAGATCAAGAAAAAAATATTATTGATTTGTTAGCAGTGAGAAGAAAGCTAGCTAAGTGCCCGCTTCCTTTCCTTGAAACGTATATTTCATGGTTTAAGTTTCATTTTTTATACAAAAAATCTTGGGATAACTTTTTTTTTTTTTTTTTTTTTCACAATTGCTGACATGGTCAGTTGCATATAAAAAATTAGGGGTGTTTAGACCCGACCGTGTCTCGTCGGACAGACCAACCCACCCAATCTCCACTTGAGTTCAGCCTGAACCGACGCTCCCATCGGTCGGTTTCGGGTTTCCGTGCTCAAGGCCCAACGCTGCTGGGTTGAGTGGTGGGTTTTCTTCTCCAAAACCCAAGCCACCCGACCTGACGAAGGTAATATACAAATCTGGCGAAATCATGCTCAAATTTGAGGAGATCCAGCGAGTTGTCAACCATATTGATTGAGATTTAGCTAGATCTGGCCATTCCCAGAAGATTTTAGCGATTTTTGGTGCAGATTTCGGCGATTTTGATGCAGATCTTGTGAGTTTTTACATTTTCCGGCAATAATCTGCAAATTTCGACGATGATTTGCAGATTTTGGCGATGATTTGCAGCTCCGGTGATGATTTTACAGCTTCGAAGATGACCCGATCTCCACCCAAACAAACCCAATCTCCACCCAAACAAACTCAATCTCCACCCGAACCCAAAACTGACCCAACCGATTGACGTCGGTGGTCGATTTTGGGTCACTTTTCTGTCCACCCATCGCCGGCAGGTCGGGTTCGAGCTAGGTCAAAAATCGACCAAGCCCGATCCGTGGACACCCCTATAAAAAATGCAGAACCCAGTTAACATTAATGTTGTGCTATTGGCAAATCTTATAATTTTTAAATTTTTAAATTTTGAGATCTAATTCGTTATGTGCACATATTGTCACATCATTTAAAATTTAATTTATATAACAATAAATACATCTTTATATTTATACTATGAAATAAATTTATTTCAAATAGAGAATATCATTCCCTCTAATAGGAATAGACAAACATGATTACTTAATCTCATTAAAAAAAAACATATTTAATTAACTATCATATATTTATATCTATACTATTATTTAAGGGGCTTCCCTTGTTTGGATTCCTCATTTTTTAGTTAAAAAATGTCCTTACACTTCTATGTTTAAGTAGAGATAAAATTAAAGGACAATTTGGTAAAAATGCAACTCTAACTCTCACTAAAACATTGCCTAAAAAATAGGACCACTTTCTTGTTAATTTTCAAATTACTTTATCCACTTATAAATTAGATTTTCAAAATAAAAATTATATATATAAAATAAAAAACCACCGTTTTTCCTACAAAATAGGACCACTAACAAAAAAAAAAAAAAAAAAAAAAAGCCTCATATGACAAAGTATATAATGAATTAACGATGTTGAAAGAGCATTTTGGTGGTGTAAAAGTTTTGGAGAATGATGATTACAAACAAAACACATATGACAAAGTATCTTTTGTTGAATGTTAACTGCTTTTTTCCTCAATGTAGGTATTAACTGCACATAAGAGCACTTGCAGCAGTGGAGCTAAATAGCTATATAGCTATTTTAGCTCCAGCAAAACACAAAAAATACCCTTGCAGTAGTGGAGGTATAGCTAAAATTTGTAGCTTAATTGCTACAGTGCTCATGTATCTATACATGAGTACTATAGCTCAAAGCTAAAAGAAAAAAATAATTTTCTATTCAGCTTCCAATTAAAATAATTGAAGCTGATTACTTGTTTTCAATTCTTTTATTCATGCCTCTCTCTCTCTTTCTCTCTCTCTCTCTCTCTCTCTCTCTGTGTCTCTCAGTCACTCTCATCTCTTCTCCCTGAAGCTCTCAACTCTCTCAAAACTCTCTCAAGCTCACTCTCTCAAGCTCATCGCCGCTGGCCCACCATCGAACCACCACACGAGAAAGAGGAGCTTAGCCACCCACAACCTCACCACCACACACACCCAACAATCACAAAAAAAAAAAAAAAAAACAAAAAAATTAGCAACCTCTCCAACACCATACACACACCACCACCACCTCCAACACATAAAAACCCACAAATCCACCACAACTAAACCCATAAATGCACCATGAACCACCACCAACAACAGTCAAAGCAACCCCAAAACCCATTAAACCCACACCACCATCAACACAACCAAAACTAAAACCAACACCATTAACCCACTACCACCAATGACCAAACCCATCTCAAAAATTGAAAAAAAAAAAGAAAAAGAAAACCCACCGATGAGCAAACCCACCACCACCACTGATCTACATGGACCTAGACCCATTCCACGGACCTAAACGCATGAACCCAAAGCTCAGCCACTGTCGAATTTATGGAATCAAGTAGAAAAAGAAAAAGAAAAAAAAAGAGTAGAAAATGAGAGCTGGAGAAAGAAAGCGTGAGGGAGAGTCAGGAGAAAGGGGAAAGTAAAGAAAAAAAAAAGGAGAAGATGGAAGTATACGTGTGTGGTGGACAAAATGCAAGAGAAAAAGAAGAAGAAGAAGAAGAAGAGGGAAATGTATGAATGAAAGAAAGGCAAAGAAGAAGAAATTTAAAAATACTACCATAATATTTTCACAATAAATTTTAAGTAAGTAGCTAATATTGGTGAGTAAAAATATAATTTCAGTGGTAGGTTTAAATTAGAACTAATAACAACTTTCCATATAAGATTTTGTTATGATTCTTGTGAAAGTATTGCAAAAAATATTGTGGCTGTAACACTTTTTGTTAAAAAATATAATTGTTGAGAATGAATAGAGGAAGAAAAAATAAAGATTATTGTGGCGGCGGTGGCGGTAGCGGTAGTGGCGGTAGTAGCGATTGCGATGGCGGTAAAAGAGTGAGCGGCGGTGGTGGTGGCAACAGTAGCGGTTGCGGGTGGTTATGATTGTTGTTTATTATAGTGGATATATTATTTTATTGTAGTGAATATATTATTTTATTGTAGTAGATATATTATTTTATTGTAATGTTTATATTATTTTATTGTATTGAAAGCTAAAATAGATTTGCTGCGGTAGCATGTCTTGTAAAGTGAGTAGGTAAAATAGAAAAAGTAACTTTTTGTGGAGCTAAAATGCTAAATTTTTAGCTCTACTGTTGTGGATACTCTAACAGATGGCAAGCTTTTAGAGGAGAAAGCACAGATTCTAAAAATTTTCTTTACAGCGCTAAGACTCATTCCATGCTTTATCTTAAGACTAAATTAGATGAGTACTTAGCACATAACACAACAGAGAAGGTTTGTGATTTCAAGGTTGAAGGAAGTTGGCTCGATCGGTCTTGTGTCGTTTATGCTGGGGGCTCTTCCATAGTTACTGCCAAAGTAAGATATTCACTGCACAATTATACATGCACAAAATCTCTCTTAATTGATAAAAAACACATCATAACAACTAGCATCTGAAAACGTGCTTACGCGCATGTTACGCGAGTGTTCAAAGGATTTTTTTTTTTTTTTAAATTTCTTTTGTAAAGGTTAATAATTTATATTCATTAAAATTTGGAATACTATATTTTTTAATCATAAAAAATTCCTAGGGGTGTGATGGGTAATATGTGTTTGTTTTACAGTACATTTTTTTTTTTTTTTTTTTTATTGAAGAGTTTTTAAACATTTAGTTATCTACAAATTTGTAAAAAGAAATAGCCAGGTAGGCTTTTTTGGATAGAACGTGGGATAGTGTTTTTTTTTTTTTTTTTTTTTCAAATTAAAAACATGGGTAGATAACTTTTTTTTAACATGGTAGATAACTTATTTTGTGATAGGCTACAAATGCGTTGACCCCTTGTGATTAATTAAATTGATTAATTAGCCAAGTTATTAATTAATTAAGTTAACATGCAAATTCACGTGGCAGCACAAACAAATCACCAAAACTAAATTATGCAGCGGAAAATAAAAGACATGGTGATTTATTTACGAATGGGGAAAACCTGACGGCAAAAACCCCACCGGGTGATTTAAGGTCACCACTCCCAAAACTCCACTATTATCACAACAAGCGATTACAAGTAAGGAATCCGAGTACCTTACCAACCTACAGTTGAACCCTTACCCCAATACCCAATTGGACTTGTTCTGTAGTAACAGTTTCTCCTTTTAATGCACGGCTCCGAGTACGTGACTAACCAATTACGCGGATCCTAGTATGCGACTTTAATTCACCAACTAGAGAGAGAGTTGTTGGCTGCAAAGTTCTTCAAATCATCCACATGATGGAGATCAAGAAGATGCTTGGTTACAAAACCCTACGGTGCACATTACACAGCAACTTCTTCACAAGAGATGAATTAGGGCATGAACTTTGTCTTTGATCACAAATTGCATGAACAAGAATTTACTCAATGCTTGTGCAACTTGCATCACTTTGACGGCCCTTAAAATAATCATTTTATATGTTTAGGGTTAGGAGAAAAGAAGTTCCAAAGACACATTCACGGATTGGAATTAAAAAAAAAAACTAAAAATCTGTTTTCTTTAAATCTCGACAGATAGAGGTGTCGAGGATCTGTCGAGAAACTGTCGAGCCTCGGGGCTGAAACAGCTTCTAAAGCTCGATAGATGCATGTGTCGAGACCAGGTGTCGAGCTTTAATAACTTGCACTTTCCAGCTTATTTCTTGGACAAACCTGAGGACTTCAACACTTAGTCTTGAAACACTATTTCTTGAAGCGTTAAACACATCTTAAATCTACCCAATTACAAGTAAAGTGCGTTTTGTCAAAGGATAAGCCAATTACATGAAATAGTGACATATGTCAAGAACTTGAACTACATATGTCCTAACAATCTCCCCCTTTGGCAATCTGTAACAAAATCACAACAAACAAATGAAGATATGAGAGAAGTCATAAAACACTTTAACTCACATTCACTTGTTGAATACAATAAAATCTATCCTAACACAAACTCTTGAAAAACTTTGCAAGAAGAGAGTTTATGGCAAGTAGACTTTAACAACCTGTATTTCTGAAACACTTTTAAACAAAACACATCAAGGCATCTTTGTGTGAAGCAGAAATAATAGATTGCATACAAGTAAAAGAAACATGTGTATAAAGACAGAAAAGAAACAATACATGGAGAGGTAGATGAAAGAAACATACATCAACATATATATCAAGAAATAAGTACAATGTATGTCAAAACCTGATCAATGTATCTCTAAAAGATAGAAAAGAAAACCAATACATGTGATCCTCACTACATCCCTCATATCAACACTCCTCCTATCAAAAATGTCCTATACTAGCTTTCCCCCTAAGTATGACTACTCTTACATACCAAAACTACTTCTCCTTTTTGTCACGAGTGACAAAGGGTAGAGTTTCAAGTAGACATCTCATCAAAAGAGCTCGCATCTCCATCATCATCATCAGAAGCTTCATTGTCATCACCGTCATCATCAGCCTCAGTCTCAGAAGAACCATGAGGTGGCGGAGGAGAAGCCTCAAGAGCAAAGCCGCCCAAGGTCGCCTGTCGCCTGGCGATGCGACCAACACGAACGTTCGCCTGATACAACTCCGTGGAGAGTGTATCGGGGTGAGCATCCATGCGCTGAAGCTGCGCCATGATGTCTCCAAGAGAGACGTCACTCGAGGAAGAAGAAGAAGCAGAAGTCGCTCGAGCAGATCTGGATGTAGTTGGACGGGAGGGAGAAGTAGCAGGATCCGACTGTCTCGATTTGAATTGTGCCTCACTACGTTTTACGGTAGCGGCGTCTATGGCAGACATGACATGAAACGGATCGGACGAAGGAAAGGGGATGGAAAAACGACAGAGTATCCTCGTGATAGCGAAAGGGAAAATGAGCTTATCACGGGTGGCCGTATCTTTATAGACGTCTATAATAGAGAAGATAAAGTGTCAAGGGAAGTCTATAGTGAGATGCTCTAGAAGAGACAACAAAAACCCAGCACAAGGCTCTGTGATAAAGTTGTAGTGAGAAAGTGGGTGCAAAACAAAAGTCATCACCATGTTAAGGAAATGAGGACCTTTAGCAAAAGGCCGACATGGTGTGTACTGATGATCTCCTTAAGAGGAAGGGCGCTCACAGAATGTAGAGATCATCTTGTCTTTGGACACAGTCCATATATGCTCATATCCGGGGTAATCAGGATGATCCACCCTCGGGACATGAAGAACCTCAGAGAGTAACTCTGAAGTAACAGCAAAGCGCGTACCTCGAACACTAGAATAGAAGAGAGGTACTGAAGAATCAATCTTGTGGATGTTGGAGTAAAACTCCTGTATCAACACGAGAGGACAAGTGACTGGGACGTCACACAGTGACTCCCATGCCCAACTGTGAATGACATCGGGTAAGTCAATGTCGGCAAAATCTGCCAGGACAACGTGGCATTCCGAATGAACACCTCGTTTACAGAAGTTCTCTGAGAAGTCCTTTTGGGCTTTCTCATCATGGAACTGGACAGACAAAGGAGTAGAATCAGAAAAAGAAGATCCCTTAGAACGCGAAGGGTTCTGGGATGGAGTGGATTTACGCTTAGGTGCCATAGACATTACTAACACAAACATAGAGAGAGGGAGAAGAAGAAGAGAAACACACAGAAAAGTCCCAAACAGTTCAATATAGGAAGAGAAATATTGAAAAGATAGAACGTATGCATGGGAAATGCATGAACATGTGACATGCAATATAAAATCATCATGGGTTCAGCCCAATCCAAACCTAACAGCACACAACAAGTTTGCACACATCTAAATGCATGAAAATACAATTAGAATGCTAATGTGATGCAATGCATGTAGTTTTAAAGATCAAATCTATAAAACCAACCCAAAAATTTCATGAAACTCTCAACAATTTTGAAAAAACCCAAAAATTTTCAAAAACCTCAAAACCTAGGTTTTTAAAACATGAAATGCATGAAGAATGAAAGGATAGAAGCTTACCAAGTGAGGAAGATCGAGAAAAACACTTGAAGAATCCTTAGGAAAAGGTTTGGAGAGAGTGAGAGAGGTTTTGGGAGAGAAAACTCAAAGTATCGAAAGAGAGAGATCGAGCGAAATGAGAGAAATTCACGACAGAAACATATATAGCCCTTCAGTAATTCTCGACAAATGCAGGTATCAAGAGGTGTCGAGACAGTTATCAGGATGGGTGTCAAGAAAATGCACTTCGACAGATCCAACTATCGAGAACATGTGTCGAGAAAGAAGAATCAATCATTAAAGAATCTCGATCGATCCAGAAGCTGTTGAGACTCTATCGAGCAGACAGAAAGTTTCTTGATCGATCCACCAAGTGTCGAGAATGTGTCGAGACTACAACTAGAAACAGATTAAGAAGATCGACAGACAGCTAGGTGTCGAGAAGGTGTCGAGGAGGTGTCGAGCTGCCTTAAAAACAGTTTTTCAAGAGGGGAAAAACACAGACATGAATGCAATCACGCATGCAACTCAACTAAAGATCCAAACAACACATTATGCTCTCAAAATCATCTCTCAACAAAAAGTTAATGCACATGGATCCCAAAACACGCACACACACACTAAACAGGTCTAACCAATTTTATATTTCAAAAATGAGTTAAGACAGTTTAGTGAGCATATATTAACGTATGTAAACCTTGTGATGGCCAAATCATATTGTACCTGCACATGTATCAAGAATAGCAAAGAATATTGCGTGTTGTGTGTGAAAACATCGCAAGATTGCATAAGTGTCTCAAGGTTATGACAATTTGAGATATGAGAAAATCACTTTAACTCACACACAATCATAACTGTTTGATGGAGACTATCACCTTCAAGGTACATCTTATAACTCCCACATCTCCTAGAAAATACGCTTGCAACTATATTTCAAAGCATTTTATTCTTTTTGCTTTTATTTCTTTGCATATTTTCTTTTATTAAGCATATCATGCATGGGCATACAAGAGAGAGAAAAGAAATACCCAAATATGTTAAACTTTTGACATTGCACTTTCGCTATGCCGAAGCATATGGATGTCATTGATATTGCACTTTTGCTATGTTGAAGCATACAGATGTCATATCATGATTGGCAAGTAACAGTCGTGAGATGGTTATTTATGCCTTTCTCTTAAGATTTTCTAGTCCTACCCGTCAAGAAGAGTGATACGAGTGTTAAGTAGAAAAGATCACTTAACCTTACTCATCACAAACAAAGAGCTACAAAGCTCACTTGCTTAGTTGTGCATAATAGTGCTCATCTAAGGTACAGGTGATACAAACTTTAGAAAACTCTATTTCAATGACCATTTTAAGGTTCACAAGAACCAATGTACATAAACACGCACTGTTTTTGTATTTTTTTCTCAAATTTTCAATTTTTATTTTTATTTTTATCAGAAACGCAAAAATAAAATACAAAACTGAAAACACACAAACAAAAACAAGTTTAAAGAAAGCAAAAGCAATGCATAAAACTAGACTGACTCAAAACAGTAAAGCAACACACAAGTAATGCAAAACAGTAAAACAGGGAGAGAGAGAAGAAGAAGTGAACAAAATCACTTAAAGCTCTTTTCCTTCCACACCTTGGAAGAACCTTTTCTATTTGCCAACCCTTGAATCGGTGATGAGGGCGAAGAGTTTAAACCGTTCAAGTTTGAAAGGAACATGAGGGCTTTGAGAATGTCTTCAAGAGGAGAAAGAGAGGTCTGAAGCTGATTCTGGTTCCCAGATGCTATCATGCCATTGCTTTGTTAAGTGGCTAGCCACTTGTAGTAATTTGGTCGAGTATGACCGGCAACACCACAATGATAATAGAGATGCTGCTTCTTCTGTTTAGGCTTTTGAGAGATAGCCTTCTTAGTCCTAGGGTTTATAGTTTCCCTTTTCTCAACTTTAGGCGGTGCTCCTAGGATAGACTTGCCCTTGTCTATGTTCTCACTAGCTAATTTAGTTTTAAAATTTTTATCCTCAATTTTAATGTTATTAGCAGGAGGAACGAAAACAGTAGTACTAGCAGAAGGAGTATTAGAGAGAGAGAATTCATACCCCAATCCAGTACGATCCGAAGAAGATTTATGAACACTTAGCATCTCGTCCAGCTTTGCACTTGATGTCCTCTCCAATTGTGCTCTAACTTGAAACAACTCCGCTTCAAGCTTCTTGGTCTTCTCAGCCAAGAAATTGTTCTCAAACCTCAGTACCCCAATGGTCTGATTTGCTTCATCAACCTTAGTGGAAAGCTCCTCACGGTCAAGTTTCACATCACTGAGCTTCTTGGTGGCCAGCCTATAAAGTTCTCATGCTTCTCAGAAAGCTTACACAGTTTCTTATAGGCAATATGGATATCATCTTGATCATCCATAGTTTCAAACTTGGCATCCACCAATTCCTTTTCTTCATCCACGTCTTCAGTAACCCCATCAGTAGGATTAACAGTGGCAGTGAAGGCATTCAAGATTCCTTCATCTTCATTTTCGGAATCATCCTCGGGCTCCATGTCGCTTAAGGTAACAGCAAGTGCCTTGCTCTTCCCAATGCTCTTAAGGTACGTTGGACACTCTTGTTTCATGTGTTCGAAGCCTTGACACCCAAAGCATTTCGGTCCAGCGGGAACAGTGTACTGATCGCCATCCTTGACATCCTTCTTTCCTTTATCTGAGTTCTTGAATTGAGAGGAACTGGATTGCTTACGGTCTTTGTTGAAGCCTTTTCCATTTGCATTCTTCATGAATTTCTTGAATTGCATGGTAATATAGGACTTCATTTTAGAATCTTCATCATTTGAAGAATCATCTGTATCACTGCTCTTGGCTTTTAGTGCCATGCTCTTGCCCTTGCTTGACTTGCCTATCCTAGTAAGCCCTAACTCGTAGGTTTGCAAGTTTCCAACCAGCTCAGTCAAAGGAATTCTGTCAATATCCTTTGATTCCTCTATCACCGTGATCTTAGCATGGAATCTCTCGAGCAAAGATCTGAGCACTTTCCTTACTATCTTGGGTTCAGGAATGGTTTTCCCAAGATTGAAAGCTGAGTTCACACTGTCTTTGAGATTTGCATAGAGCTCATCAAATGACTCATCCTCCTCCATCTTAATTTCTTCAAAGGTTGTGGTGAGCCTCTGTAGCTTTGAATCCTTGACAGCTTAGTTCCCTCATAGGTTGTCTTGAGAATGGTCCATGCTTCCTTAGCAGTTTCTGTAGAGGAGATTTTTTTGAACTCCTCATTGGTGACCGCACTGAATAGGGCATTCAATACTCTGCTGTTGAAATATGCCACCTTGATCTTGGCATCATCCCAATTGGCCGGCACTTCTGTAGGTTTGGTCCAGCCTATCTCCACAGCTTGCCACACCTTCTCATTTAATGACTGCAAGAAAGTTCTCATGCGTACTTTCCAGTATGCATAGTTAGTACCATCAAACAATGGAGGTATAATAAGAGATTGACCTCTATCCATGACAACAGGGGTCAATGGATCACACACAAGGATTAAACCCTAATTAGAGTGTGCCTGCTCTGATACCACTTGATAGGTCACAAACGCGTTGACCCCTTGTGATTAATTAAATTGATTAATTAGCTAAGTTATTAATTAATCAAGTTAACATGCAAATTCACCTGGCAGCACAAACAAATCACCAAAACTAAATTATGCAGCGGAAAATAAAAGATACGGTGATTTGTTTACGAATAGGGAAAACCTGACGGCAAAAATCCCACCGGGTGATTTAAGGTCACCACAATCGAAACTCCACTATTATCACAACAAGCGATTACAAGTAAGGAATTCGAGTACCTTACCAACCTACAGTTGAACCCTTACCCCAATACCCAATTGGACTTGTTCTGTAGTGACAATTTCTCCTTTTAATGCACGGCTCCGAGTACGTGACTAACCAATTGCGCGGATCCTAGTATGCGACTTCAATTCACCAACTAGAGAGAGAGTTGTTGGCTGTAAAGTTCTTCAAATCATCCACACGATGGAGATTAAGAAGATGCTTGGTTACAAAACCCTATGGTGCACATTACACAGCAATTTCTTCACAAGAGATGAACTAGGGCATGAACTTTGTCTTTGATCACAAATTGCATGAACAAGAATTTACTCAATGCTTGTGCAACTTGCACCACTTTGACGGCTCTTAAAATAATCATTTTATATGTCTAGGGTTAGGAGAAAAGAAGTCCCAAAGACACATTCACGGATTGGAATTAAAACAGAACTGAAAATCTGTTTTCTTTAAATCTCGACAGATAGAGGTGTCGAGGATCTGTCGAGAAACTGTCGAGCCTTGGGGCTGAAACAGCTTCTAAAGCTCGATAGATGCATGTGTCGAGACCAGGTGTCGAGCTTTAGTAACTTGCATTTTCCAGCTTGTTTCTTGGACAGACTTGAGGACTTCAATACTTAGTCTTGAAACACCGTTTCTTGAAGCGTTAAACACATCCTAAATCTACCCAATTACAAGTAAAGTACGTTTTGTCAAAGGATAAGCCAATTACATGAAATAGTGACATATGTCAAGAACTTGAACTACATATGTCCTAACAATTTGATAGAACATGGTTTTTTTTTATTAGGTTTCTTGTTTTTAATTTTTAAAAAGAAGTTAAAAGCAGTTTAAATTGTAATTAAACTTGTATATATTTATTTAGTTTTTATTTTTTGGACAAATTGAGGATGTTTTTTAAAAAATGATATAAAGATAAACGTGAGAATGATTTTTTTAAAAGAAAAAAAAAATAACAACAACAACAAACGTATAGTTGTTTTGAAGAAGTGGGTTAGTAGAAGAGTAATCCTATTTTGTAGGAAATGTTTTAGGTGAGAGTTAGAGATATATTTTTGTAGTGTTATCCTCAAGTTTTGGTTCTACTTAAAGGTAAGCTGTATGGGATTTTGGAACAAAAAAAATCCGGCCCAAACAAGGGAAGCCCTTTAAATATTACTAGCCTCACGCGCGTGCTCAGAGGCTCTTCTATTTTTGAGTAAAGATTAATACTTTGTATTTATTATAATTTGGAATTTCTACTTTTTCCAATCACCAAAAAAAAAAAAAAAAAAAAAAATCTAAGGGTGTGATGAATACGTGGGGTGAGTTTTGTAGATTGGAGGAGTTTTAAAACTAACAAAAGAGTGATCTTATTTTGTAGGAAGTTAGTGAGTAAATTTAGGAATTTAAATCAACACTAGCCTCATCACACACGCTTTGCGCGTGCGACCTATTTTGTAGAAAAAAACTATGTTTTTTTATTTTATCTTCTCTATATATCTATATCTCTATATATTAAGAGGATTCAAAAAGTTAGTTATTGTGTTTTCAACTTACAAAAATACCCATAATTTAATTAACTTATTCTTATTCTTAAAAAATAAAAATAAGGTTAAAATTGTAAATCAACAAAAATTAATAACAAAAAGTGAAAAAATAAAAATTGTCTACAATCCCCACTTTCTCCTAAAAAAACCCATCCCACCTTCTAAAAAAAACTACCCTACAATTTTCTATTAAAAAACACCTATCCCAAGTTCGGTAAAAAAATAAAACTACCCCACCTTCTTAAAAAAAAAAAAAAAACCTACCCACGGACAATAATCAAAGTATATTGATTAAAAGAGGAAGAAATTGGTTACAACAACTTGCATGGAAAAGATCTTCATATGAAACTTAGTATGGCTCTGAAGATCTTTTCCATGCAAGTTGCTGTAACCAGTTTCTTCCTCTTTTGATCAGTATACTTTGATTATTGTCCTGATTAGTATGCTCTGTAATTTACAGTTGCCACTATAAGTGGATCCTCTGTATTTATCACATCAGAACACTGGATTTGATAATCAAGTAGAACACTAAAGAGTTGCTCTTATCATTTTCAAAGAACCCAGTTTTCCTGAGTTATCTTGTGGACGTGTAAGCCTAGGTGTGGCGTTTGTGTCCTGTCAGATCTTAGGTAAACAGTTCTTTCCCTCAAGAAATACTTATGGCTAGTTCATCTGAAGCAGTTCTTGATACCACAATACCTATTATTGACCCTCCTCTTCGTAAATCCACTGCAAATAAACTAAACTACCTGTATGAAATTTCTCATGTACCTGAAGATAGTAAAATCCCTATTACTGATTTCCCTATTGTAAATCCCTATACTGTGTTTGATAAACCTCAAAACTCCTTCAAAAAATCCATAAAAAAGTTCTTAGGTCCTTCTCATCCTTCTACTGTTAAAGAATATGTCCAAGCCTCTAAGTTTGACCAGTACAATATTCCAGCCACTGAAAATGAAAACTTTATCACTTTAGCCCTTCCAAGAGAATTTGTCATTCCATGGCAAAAACAAGGATACACACATCTCCATTTTGGTGCAGTCAGATTAGCACTAACTTTCCATGGCAGAAAAGGACTCCTTGTAGCCTCTAGAATTTCACTTCTTGATTCTAGGTTCTTGGAGTACCATAATGCAGTCATTGGTACAGTCCAGACTACCTTAAATGCAGGAACAGTTTTTGTCACCCTTTTCCCCAATTTTAATATGTCTCTTAAAGACCCCCACCTTTGTGATGCTCTAAAAGTACAAGTTCAAATTATAGGAGCCTCCCAGGTGCAAGATACTTTTGCAGCCACACTCCACTATCAGTTAGCCTATAGACTCCAAAATCATGCTTTTGATGTAGCAGTTCCGGAGATGGCTCAATCCAATGAAGCCTTACTCATACAAGTTGATCTAGGTGTGACACCTATGTGTACATTTGTTCCAAGGCAGTTAGACAGAAACCAAATGACCTCTCTCTTTCCAGAATCATGGATTACAAAATATGAGATGCTTCACCAAGCAGTCAAGCCAGTACAGTCCAACAATCCTTTCTTTGTCAAAAAAGAAAATGGTGATGTTGAAGTCAGATTCCTCACCAATACACAAGAAAAGAAGGAAGTCACAGTCTTTCCTACCCAGATTGCTATGATCCACCCTATATCATATGAGGGCCTAGATGGTCTTCAAATCAAAGCATTCAGAGAAGACGGACAGCCTTGCTATGAAGGTAAATCATCCTCTGGTCATATATGGTGGGATGTTTGTGATTGTGATGAATGCCGAGAAGAAGAAGCTTTTGAAAAAAGCAATTCAAGAAGAAAGAAAAAGTCCTCCCAGCAGATTCTTAAAGAAAGATATGAAGCAGGAGACCCAGAAGTTGACCTCCTTGGAGAACCTTCGGGAAAGTTTGATTATTATGTTCTCTACCCCCGAACCAAGAAACAAAATCTATCCTCTCCCTCTCCATGCAAATAATATCCAAGTCAAAACCATAAACCTCCTTTGACCCCTCCTTTGATCCCATACTACCAGAAAGTCCTCCCCCAAATACCAAAATGTCAGCCCAAACCATTCACTCAAACTCATGTTCAGAAACCCCTACCTTGCTACATGTTTGACCATGCCTCACCTTCATACTCACAAAATTTTCCTCCCCTTGAAAATTTTGACCATCCCCAAGCAAACACCAAACATGTGTGGAAAATCAAAAATCCTGTTGGAAACAACCCAAATGGAACCAAGAAGTAGGTTTCCTCAGATAAGGCAACTTTAAACTGGCAAGCAGAAAATGCTGTGGCACAAAACCAGGTCCTTTCAAAGATTCTTGATAATCAACAAAAAATGGCAGAAGCAGTTGCTAATACCTTCTCGTCCTCAAACTCTCTTATTGAAGATTTGAAGAAGAAAATACAGTTGGTTGAACAAGAATTGGCAACCATCGCCTCTACAGTAAAAGATTTCTCTGTCTCATTTCCACTCATTGGATAGAAAGAAAAAGAAAGAAAACAGTTGTTGGCACAACTTCAGTCAATGGAAAATCCAAGAAAAGAAGTGATTCAAGCCCTTCCAATGCAAGTATACATGCCTTACCAACCTCGCCAATCATTGTATAAAGACTTGTCCATACCTCCAGTCTCACCCTTCTCCCCAGTTTCCCCTTACCAAAACCTCCAACCATTAACCATGACACACCCTGACCATAACCCTTTTAGATCAAGCGGAATCTTTCCAAGTATACCATATTCTCCACCACTCCAACTACAACCCCAAACCAAACCACAAAATCCTCCCCCTCTCATGAAAAAAAGACAAAGAACCATTATACCAATCTCCAGATCCAATTGTTGGTGCTTCCTCACGACCTCCAGATATGAACATGTTGTCTACAAACCCTAACCCTCCAAACCCAATATCATCATTCCTCAAATCCCTTACACTTCAAGACCCACAAACTCCTTTTGTGCTCCCAGTCATTGCTGACACAGATCTAGACTTGTCTGATCTCGGACTAGATGAAGTATTTATGACAGATCCAAAGGTAGAAGAAGATGATGATGTCCTTCACCATAACCCACCTCCACCTCCACCAATATTTCCTCCACCACCCATAATTCCTGACTTCCAAGCAAGATTAACCTACTCATCCACCACAGATTCAAAACATCTGTTCACCATTGACAATATCCCTCCTTCAAAATGGCATGATAAAATTTTTAACATGTATTCATGGTGCACAGCTGAACTCCAAGCTCCAAATAACACTGTTGCACAAATAATTGCCAAATTTGTTGCAAGACACACAGGAAGATTAAGACAATGGTGGCTCAACCTTGGAGAATACAGGCAAAGACAAGCAGCCCAGTGTCCCACTTTCGAAGATTTTTTCACGATCATTCATAGTGAATTTCTTGGCTCTGTGGCTCATTATACAGAAGTTGCACGAGAAGAATACTTGCTGATGAAATGTTGCTCTTTTGAAAGAAAAGATTTGGAGAAACACTTTGACAGAATGTCCAGTAGATACTACTCCTTCAATGGTATGGATGATGTTAATTCAAAGCACACCTTTTTGAACTCTTTTCCAGAACCGTTGAGAGATGAAACTCTTCAAATGATGAACCTACAAAAAATAACTCTACAGCAAGCCTCTTTAGGAGAAATTTACCAGCATGTGCTCATTGCTCTTGAAAAGCTCTGCAATCAAAGAAAGTTTCTCTCAGAAATTGACAAAGTCCATAGCAAGCTCAAAGATAATTGCAAAAGAAAAGATTTACAGATAAAATACTATGACAAAAGTTGTAATTGTTCCACAAAGAAAAGAGATCATTTTAAGAAGTATCCCTGGAAGAAAAGGTACTATGCAAGTCAGAACAAGAGATCCTTCAGAAAAAAGAAATGGAAATTTCTCCGTAGGAAGCAGTTCAAAGGAAAAACTTCACAAAGGTCTGTTTTGTATGCAGAAAACCAAGCCATTTTGCAAAAAATTGTCCAAAGAAAGAAAAAGCAATCAAGTTACTTGAACAAGCCCAGATTCATGCAGATGATACCCCTTTCTCAGATGTAGAATCACTCTTTTTATTAGATGATGACTACTCTCCCCAGGCCCTAGTGGTCATGGCTTATTCTACCTCAGAAGACGATTCAAGTTCAGAAGATTCAGACCCAGAAATCCAAACCATCTACACATCTCAGCCTCTCATAGCCCCCTTAACCAGCCCTACACCCATAGCCCAAGTGCATATCCTCCTTGACACTTACTCCAGACCCATTCCAGCAATAGCCTTGTTTGATACAGGTGCAGCAGCTACAATTCTCCACCCCAAAATACTACCTGACCAATATTGGCTACCCCATAACCAAATGTTCAAAGCAGCCAATGGAGAAACATTTATGATCACCTTGAAAAGCAAGCCTATCCTCATTAGAATCTTTCCAACCCTTACCATTAGACACCAAGTCCTTGGCTCTCCTCTCACAGGCAGAGACCTCTTTATAGGATTTGACCTTCTCCACCAAATACCTAGTCTCAGATGGTCAGCAAAAGGACTTTTGCACAAACAACATCTTCTCACCTGGACTCAAGTACCCCATTTGTTCACAATAGACCCATTTGACTCTATCAGGCTCCAGATTATAAAAGATTGTTGTGCAACCACCCATTCTGAATTCCTCCTTAAAAATCCAAACCCTTTGTGGAAAAATCCATCTTTCTTCATAACCTTACCTTTCAAAAAGAATGAAGATGTCAATCCCACAAAAGCCAATCACAGAGGAATGAACCCAGAACACCTGAACTTAGCCAAGCAAGAATTATCCACTCTTCTTTTAGAAGGCCTCATTGAACCCACAACCTCTCCATAGGCATGTGAAGCTTTCTATGTTAATAAGCATGCTGAGCAAGTTCGTGGAAAACTCAGATTGGTAATCAACTACCAAGATCTTAACCATTTCCTTGCTGATGATAAGTTCCCTTTGCCAAACAAAAGTGCTCTTTTCCAGTATCTCTCACATGCTAAGATATTTTCAAAGTTTGATCTCAAAGCAGGATTTTGGCAATTAGGAATCCACCCAGAAGAAAGGTACAAGACAGCTTTTTGCATTCCAGATCACCATTATCAATGGACTGTTATGCCCTTTGGTCTTAAAAATGCTCCATCCCAATTCCAGAAAGCAATGGTAACTCTTTTCCAGCCACTGTTGACAAATGCCTTGATCTATGTTGATGACATCCTCCTATTCTCAAAAGATGCAGAATCCCAGTGTCTCTCACATGCTAAGATATTTTCAAAAGATGCCTTGATCTATATTGTGCTTCAGAGTTTTTTATTACTAGTTGAGTTCTCACATGATATGCAATGCAACTAGTTATTAGTTTCCTTCAATATTTTAATAATTTTCTCCTAGAGCCTTGTAGCTTAATTAATTAGTACATTCTGGTGTTTCCAACATAAAAATCTAGGGTTCAAATCTGTTAGGACATATGTAGTTCAAGTCTGTGAACATATGTCACTATTTTATGTAATTGGCTTATCCTTAGACAAAACGCACTTTACTTGTAATTGGGTAGATTTAGGATGAGTTTAACACTTCAGTTCAAGGTTAAGTGTTGAAGCCGTCAAAGTCTGTCCAAGAAACAAGCTGGGAAGTGCAAGATTTTAAAGCTCGACACATACCTCGATAGATACATCTATCGAGCTTTAAAGAAGCTGTTTTGCCCGAGCCTCGACAGCTATCTCGACACCTCTCGACACCTCTATCTGTCGAGAATTAAAGAAAACAGATTTCCAGGTCTGTTTCAAGTCTAATTCGTGAGTGTGTCTTTGGGACTTCTTTTCTCCTAACCCTAGACATATAAAATGATTATTTTAAGGGCCGTCAAAAGAAGAGATCACAGAAAACAAGTTGCACATTCTTTGAGAACTCGTTGTTCATGCAATTTGTGATCTGACAGACAAAGTTCGTGCCCTAGTTCATCCTTGATGATTTGAAGAACTTTGCAGCCAACTATCTCTCTCTCCATAGTTGGTAATTGGAGTCGCGTACTGGGATCCACGCATCTGGTTAGTCACGTACTTGGGAGCCGTGCATTAAAAGGAGAAACTGTCACTACAGAACAAGTCCAATTGGGTATTGGGGTAAGAGTTCAATTGTAGGTTGGTGAGGTACTTGGGATTCCTTACTTGTAACTGCTTGTTGTGATAATAGTGGAGTTTCGGGAGTGGTGACCTTAAATCACCCGGTGGGGTTTTTGCCGTAAGGGTTTTCCCCATTCGTGAACAAATCACTGTGTTATTTACTTTCCGCTGCTTAACTTAGTTTCGGTGATTTGTTTGTGCTGCCACGTGATATTGCATGATTAATTTGATTAATTAAAAACTAGGCTAATTAATTAATCTAAATTATCACAAGGGGTCAACGCGTTTGTGGCCTGTCAAGTGGTATCAGAGCAAGCACACTCTGATTAGGGTTAATCTATTGTGTGTGATCCATTGACCCCTGCTGTCATGGATAGAGGACAATCTCTAATCATTCCTCCTTTATTTGATGGCACTAACTATGCATACTGGAAAGTACGCATGAGAGCTTTCTTGCAGTCTTTAGATGAGAAGGTGTGGCAAGCTGTGGAGATAGGCTGGACCAAGCCTACAGAAGCGCCAGCCGACTGGGATGATGCTAAGATCAAGGCGGCAAACTTTAACAGCAGAGCATTGAATGCCCTATTCAGTGCAGTCACCAATGAGGAGTTCAAGAAAATTTCCTCAACTGAAACTGCTAAGGAAGCATGGACCATCCTCCAGACAACCTATGAGGGCACCAAGGCTGTCAAAGATTCAAAGCTGCAGAGGCTCACCACACGCTTTGAAGAAATCAAGATGGAGGAGGATGAGTCGTTTGATGAGTTCTATGCCAAGCTCAAGGATATAGTGAACTCAGCCCTCAATCTTGGGGAGACCATCCTTGAACCCAAGATAGTAAGGAAGGTGCTTAGATCGCTGCCCGAAAGATTCCATGCTAAGATCACGGTGATCGAAGAGTCAAAGGATATTGACAGAATTCCTTTAACTGAGCTGGTTGGAAACTTGCAAACCTATGAGTTAGGGCTAACTAGGTTAGGCAAGTCAAGCAAGGGCAAGAGTTTGGCACTAAAGGCCAAGAGCAGTGATACGGATGACTCGTCAGATGATGAAGATTCCAACATGAAGTCCTACATCACAAGGCAATTCAAGAAGTTTATGAAGAATGCCAACGGAAAGGGCTTCAACAAAGACCGTAGACAATCCGGTTCTTCACAATTCAAGAATTCAGATAAAGGGAAGAAGGATGTCAAGGATGGCGGTCAGTACACTGTTCCTGCTAGGCCAAAATGTTTTGGGTGTCAAGGCTTCGGACACATGAAACAAGAGTGTCCTACGTACCTCAAGAGCATAGGGAAGAGCATGGCACTTGCTGTTACCTTAAGCGACACAGAGCCCGAGGACGATTCCGAGGATGAAGACGACGGAATCTTGAATGCCTTCACTGCCACTGTTAATCCTACTGATGGGGTTAGTGAAAAAGTGGATGAAGAAGAAGAATTGGTGGATTCCAAGTGTGAAATTATGGATGATCAAGATGATATCCATACCGCCTATGAGAAGCTATACAAGCTTTCTGAGAAGCATGAGAAACTATATAGGCTGGCCACCAAGAAGCTCAGTGATGTGGAACTCAACCGTGAGGAGCTATCCACAAAGGTCGATGAAGCGAATCAAACCATTGGAGCACTGAGGTTCGAAAACAATTTCTTGGTTGAGAGGACCAAGAAGCTTGAAGCGGAGCTGTTTCAAGTCAGAGCACAACTGGAGAGGACGTCAAGTGCTAAACTGGACGAGATGCTGAGTGCTCAGAGATATTCTTCAGATCGTACTGGATTGGGGTATGAATTCTCTATCTCTAATACTCCTTCTGCTAGTACTACAGTTTTTGTTCCACCTGCTAATAACATTAAAACTGAGGAGAATAATGTTAAAACTGATTTAGCTAGTGTGAACGTAGACAAGGGCAAGTCCATCCTAGGAGCACCCCCTAAAATTGAGAAAAGGGAAGCTAGAAACCCTAGGAATAAGAAGGCTAACTCTCAAAAGGCCAAACAGAAGAAGCCGCATCTCTGTTATCATTGTGGTGTTGCCGGTCACACTCGACCAAATTGCTACAAGTGGCTTGCCACTCAACAGAGCAATGGCACAATAGCATCTGGGAGCCAGAATCAGCTTCAGTCTTCTCTCGCTCCTCTTGGAGACATTCTAAAAGCCCTCATGTTCCTTTCGAACTTGAACGGTTCATATTCTTCACCCTCTTCACCGGTTCAAGAATCGACCAAAAGGAAAGGATCTTCCAAAGTGTGGAAGGCAAAGGGATCTAAGTGATTTCAGTCACTTCTTCTTCTCTCTCCTGTTTTTGTGTGTTGCATCACTTGTGTGTTTCTTTACTGTTTTGAGTCAGTCTAGTTTTATGCATTGTTTGGCATTACATGTTTTTGTTTATGTGTTTTCAGTTTTGTGTTTTATTTTTGCTTTTCTAAAAAAAAAAATAAATAAATAAAAAATTGAAAAATTGAAAAATACAAAAACAGTGTGTGTTTGTGTGCATTAGTTCGTGTGAACTTTTAAAATGGCCATTGAAACAGAGTTTTCTAAACTTTGTATTATCTATAGCTTAGATGAGCACTCTTTTGCACAACTAAGCGAGTGAGCTCTGTAGCTCTTTGTTTGTGATGAGTAAGGTTAAGTGATCTCTTCTTCTTAACACTCGTATCACTCTTTTTGACGGGTTGAACTAGAAAATCCTAAGAGAAAGGCATAAATAACCATCTCACCACTGTTACTCGCCAATCATAATATGACATCTGTATGCTTTGGCATAGCAAAAGTGCAATGTCAATGACATCTGTATGCTTTGGCATAGCAAAAGTGCAATGTCAAGGACACCTGTATGCTTCGACATAGCAAAAGTGCAGTGTCAAAAGCTTAACATAATTGGGTATTTCTTTTCTTTCTCTTGTATACCCATGCATGATATGCTTGTTAAAAAGAAAATATGCAAAGAAATAAAAAGCAAAAAGATTAAAAATGCTTTAAAATATGGTTGCAAGCGTGTTTTCTAGGAGATGTGAGAGTTATAGGATGTACCTCGAAGGTGATAGTCCCCATCAAACGGTTATGATTGTGTGTGAGTTAAAGTGATTTTCTCATATCTTAAATTGTCATAACATTGAGACACATATGCAATCTTGCGATGTTTTCACACACGACACGCAATACTCTTTGCTATTCTTGATACATGTGCAGGTACAATGTGATTTGGCCATCACAAAGTTTACATGCTTTAATGTATGCTCACTAAACTGTCTGGACTTGTTTTTGAAATATAAAATTGGTTAGACTTGTTTAGTGTGTGTGTGCGTGTTTTGAGATACATGTGCATCAAAATTTTTGTTGAGAGATGAGTTTGAGAGCTTAATGTGTTGGTTGTATCTTTGGTTGAGTTGCATGCATGATTGCATTCATGTCTGTGTTTTTCTTCTTTTGAAAAACTGCTTTTAAAGGCATCTCGACACCTTCTCGATACCTCTCGATACATAGGCTATCTGTCGAGCTCCTTAGACCTTTTCTTATCGCAGTCTCGACAGATACCTCGACACCTGCTGGATCGATTGAGAAACTTTCTGTTTGCTCGACAGCTTCTTGATAGCTGCTGGATCGATCGAGGTTCCTTCTTGTTTATTCTTCTTCCTCGATAGCTGATCTCGATAGCTACACCTGTCCATGTGTAATTTTCAACACATACCCTCGATAGCAGGCTCGACACCTCCCGATAGCAGCATCTGTCGAGATTTAATGAGAAGCTATATATAGAGCAGTCACGAATTTCCTTCTCATTTGCTGGATCTCTCTCGCTCGAAACTCACTATTCTCTCTCAAAATCTTTTCTTTTTCCCTCCAAACCTTCTCCCAAGGCTTTCTCAAGAGTTTCTTTGCGATCTTCATCTCTTGGTAAGCACTTTATCCCTCTTTTTCATGCATTTCATTGTTTTAAAACCCTAGGTTTTGTGTTTTTGAAAATTTTTGGGAGTTTTCAAAATTGTTGGGGTTTTCATGAAATTTTTGGGTTGTTTTTCTAGTTTTGATCTTCAAAATCACATGCATTGCATCACATTAGCATTCTAATTGTATTTTCATGCATTTAGATGTGTGCAACCCTATTGTGTGCTGTTAGGTTTGGATTGGGCTGAGCCCATGATGTTTTTATGTTGCATGTCACATGTTCATGCATTCTCATGCATACGTTCTTTTCATTTCAATATTATTCTGCCAATATTGAACTGTTTGGGACTTTTCTGTGTGTTTTCTTTCTCTCCCCCTCTCTATGGTTACGTTAGCTGTGTCTATGGCACCTAAGCGTAAGTCCATTCCGTCCCAGAACCCTCTGTGTTCTAAGGGACAGTCTTCTTCTAACTCTACCCCTCTTTCTCTCCGGTTCCGTGATGAGAAAGCCCGTAAGGACTTCTCGGAGAACTTTTCTAAACGCGGTGTTCATTCGGAACGCCACGTAGTCCTGGCAGACTTTGCCAACACTGACCTTCCCGATGTCATTCACACTCGGGGATGGGAGTCACTGTGTGACGTCCCAGTCACCTGTCCTCTCGTGTTGATTCAGGAGTTTTACTCCAACATCCACGGGATAGATTCTTCAGTACCTTCTTTCTATTCTAGCGTCCGAGGTACGCGCTTCTGTGTCACCCCAGAGCTGGTCTCTGAGGTCTTTCATGTCCCTAGGGTGGATCATCCCGATTACCCTAGTTGTGAGTGTCTCTGGACTGTGTCCAAAGACGAGATGATCTCGGCGTTCTGTGAGCGTCCGTCCTCTTGGGGAGATCACATGTACACAACATGTCGACCTTTTGCTAAAGGTCCTCGTTTCCTTAACATGGTGATGACTTTTGTTTTACACCCACTCTCTCACTATAACTCTATCACAGAGCCTAGCACTCGATTTTTGTTGTCCCTCTTAGAGGATCTTTCTATAGACTTTCCTTCACACTTCATCTTTTCTATTATCGATGTCTATAGAGATACAACCACCCGTGATAAGCTCATTTTCCCTTCCGCTATCACGAGGATTCTGAGTCGTTTTTCCATCCCTTTCCCCTCGTCCGATCCGTACCATGTCATGTCCGCCATAGACGCCGCTACCGTAAAACGTAGCAAGGCACAGTTTAGATCGCGACAGACTGACGGTGCCACTCCTTCCACCCGTCCGGCCACCTCCAGATCCGCTCGAGCATCTGCTTCTACTTCTTCGAGCGACGTCAGCTTGGGAGACATCATGGCGCAGCTACAGCGCATGGATGCTCGCCTAGATACACTCTCCACGGAGTTGTATCAGGTGAACGTCCGTGTTGGTCGCATCGCCAGGCGACAGGCGACCATGGGCGGCTTTGCTGCAGAGGCTTCTCCTTCGCCACCTCATGTGTCGACTGAGACCGAGGCTGATGATGGCGATGATGATGATGCTTCTGATGATGATAATGATGGAGATGCTAGCTCTTCGGATGAGATGTCTACTTGACACTCTACCCTTTGTCACTCGTGACAAAAAGGGGGAGTAGTATGAGAGTAGTCAGAGTAGTCATACTTAGGGGGAGTGTTAGCATAGGATATAGGACATTTTTGTTAGGGGGAGTGTGCATTGAGGGATGTAGTGACGTGATCATATATATTTTTTTTCTTTTCTCATCTGTATACATTGATCATGTATTGACATACATTGTAGTTATTCTCTTCTTATATATGATGATGTATGTTTTTCTTTCACCTACCTTTCATATGTTGTTTCTTTTCTATCTTTATACACATGTTTCTTTACTTGTATGCAATCTATTATTTCTGTTTCACACAAAGATGCCTTGATGTGTTTTGTTTATAAGTGTTTCAGAAATACAGGTTGTCAAAGTCTTCTTGCCATAAACTCTCTTCTTGCAAAGTTTTTCAAGAGTTTGTGTTAGGATAGATTTTACTGTATGTAACAAGTGAATATGAGTTGAGTGATTTATGACTTCTCTCATATCTTCATTTGTATGTTGTGGTTTTGTCACGAATTGCCAAAGGGGGAGATTGTTAGGACATATGTAGTTCAAGTCTGTGAACATATGTCACTATTTTATGTAATTGGCTTATCCTTAGACAAAACGCACTTTACTTGTAATTGGGTAGATTTAGGATGAGTTTAACACTTCAGTTCAAGGTTAAGTGTTGAAGCCGTCAAAGTCTGTCCAAGAAACAAGCTGGGAAGTGGAAGATTTTAAAGCTCGACACATACCTCGACAGATACATCTATCGAGCTTTAAAGAAGCTGTTTTGCCCGAGCCTCGACAGCTATCTCGACACCTCTCGACACCTCTATCTGTCGAGAATTAAAGAAAACAGATTTCCAGGTCTGTTTCAAGTCTAATCCGTGAGTGTGTCTTTGGGACTTCTTTTCTCCTAACCCTAGACATATAAAAGGATTATTTTAAGGCCCGTCAAAAGAAGAGATCACAGAAAACAAGTTGCACATTCTTTGAGAACTCGTTGTTCATGCAATTTGTGATCTGACAGACAAAGTTCGTGCCCTAGTTCATCCTTGGATTTGAAGAACTTTGCAGCCAACTCTCTCTCTCTCCATAGTTGGTAATTGAAATCGCGTACTGGGATCCGCGCATCTGGTTAGTCACGTACTTGGGAGCAGTGCATTAAAAGGAGAAACTGTCACTACAGAACAAGTCCAATTGGGTATTGGGGTAAGAGTTCAACTGTAGGTTGGTGAGGTACTTGGGATTCCTTACTTGTAACTGCTTGTTGTGATAATAGTGGAGTTTCGGGAGTGGTGACCTTAAATCACCCGATGGGGTTTTTGCCGTAAGGGTTTTCCCCATTCGTGAACAAATCACCGTGTTATTTACTTTCCGCTGCTTAACTTAGTTTCAGTGATTTGTTTGTGCTGCCACGTGATATTGCATGATTAATTTGATTAATTAAAAACTAGGCTAATTAATTAATCTAAATTATCACAAGGGGTCAACGCGTTTGTGGCCTGTTAAAATCCCTCTACCACCAACTATCAATGTATGAAACAAATTATTTTAATAACTTTCCTTATAAAAAATTGTAATATTTAGTGTTCTATTTTATAAATAAAATAGAAATACAATAAGAGTAGTGTAGTGATTTGATCATACTATAAGTGTTTACAAATTTGAAAATTGCATGAAATAGTGAATGATATAGATACACATGTTTCATGCTGATAGGCTAAGAATATATTGACCCCTTTGGTAATATTAATCAATTAATTAGCTAAGTTAATTAATTAGATTCAATTACAAGCAATAAGTGTAGTAGCACAAACAAATCACCAACTAAAGTAAATGCAGCAGAAAAATAAGTTTAACATAGGTGATTTGTTTACAAATACAGAAAACCACTGAAGCAAAACCCCACCGGGTGAATTTAAGGCGACCATTCTCGAGAATCCACTATTATCAAAACAAGCGGTTACAAGTAAAAGAATCCCAGTACCTTATACCAAAATACAGTTGAACCCTTATCCCAATACACAATTGGACTTGTAATGTAGTAACAATCTCTCCTTTCAATGCACGGCTCCAAGTACGTGACTAACTAATTGATGCACGGATCCCAGTATGCGACTTATTCCTTTGCACGAATCCAAGTACGTGATTAACATACCAACTTGAGAAAGATGTTGGCTACGAAATTTTTCAATTCATCCAAATGATGAAGATCGAGAAACTTCTTGGTTACAAAGCCCTTGGCATAAAGACACAGTTGCTTCTTCAAAAAATATGATGAACTACGTCAACTTTTGTCTTCGGTCACACAATGCATGAAGAAACCCTACACAAATACACTTGGATATACGTGAAAACAGATCTAGAAATCTAACTTTTGTAATTTTTGATAGATATTGTTTCTGTCGAGTTGCTGTTGAGCAAACACATTAAACCTCAATTGATATTATCTCTCGAGCTATTTGTCGAGATTTTAATGAACAACACTTTCTTCACTTGTTTTTTGGACAGTTTTGCATGGCTTTAATATTAGACTTGAACTCTTATTTCATGAAGTATTAAACCTATCCTAAATCTACATAAATATAAGTAAAGTGCATTTTGTCAAAGGATTAGCCAATCTTACATAACATATGTTCTAACAATCTCCCTTTTGGCAATCTGTGATAAAACCACAACAAACAAATGAAGTATGAGAGAAGTCATAAATCACTAAACTCATAATTACTTGTTGAATACAATAAAATCTAATCCTAACACAAAATCTTGAAAAACTTTGCAAGAAGAGAGTTCATGGCATGATAGATTTTAGTAACTTGTCTCTGTGAAACACTTTAAACAAAACTCATCAAGGCATCATAGTGTGAAACATAAATAAAAGATTGCATACATAAAGAAACATGTGTATAAAGAAAGAAAAGAAAACCCATGGAATGATAGATTTTGACAACCCGTCTTTCTGAAACACTTTAAACAAAACTCATCAAGGCATTTTAGTGTGAAATAGAAATAAAAGATTGCATACATAAAGAAACATATGTATAAAGAGAGAAAAGAAATAGCACATGGAGAGACAGGTGAAAAAGGAACATACATCATATATATATATATATATATATATATCAAATAAGAGTACAATGTATGTAATTGAAAGGTCACAAGACCGATGTACAAGAGGATAATGTAACTAGATAAAGAAAAGAAAAGTACATATAAATCCTTACTACATCTCTCATAAAAGTAAGCACTTCCCCTAACAAAAAGAGTCTAATGCGAACTCTCCTCCTAAATATGTGACCACTCTCATCCCAAAACTACCTCCCCTTTTTGTCATGAGTGACAAAGGGTAAGTAATCATTGAAAGGTCGTCTCATCATCACTGAAAGAGCTAGCATCCTCTTCCTCATCATCATTACTAGTACCATCATTAGCATCCTCATCCTTAGAAGCCTCTGGAGAAGGAGAAGCACCAAAGCCACCCATTTAAGCCTGTCGAGTGATATCGCCAACGCGAGTGTTTGCCTGATACACTCAGTAGTGAGAGTATCAAGGCGGGCATCCATGCGCTCAAGTTGCGCTATGATGGCCTCAAGCGTCACACCACCCATAGAAGAAGAAGGAGCGGAGGCGGATGGAACAGAAGGGTCTAGAGGAGTTGTCATCTCGGTTCGTGGCCACTTCGGTTGAAGTTGGGCCTCACTTTGTCGAACAAACGCTGCACTAATGGCTCCTATGAGAGGATAGAAGGGAGAGTCAAGAAGAAGGATAGAAAAATTGTGAAGAATTTGTGTGATAGTTAAAGGAAAAATGAGTTTATCACGGGTTATCATATCACTATAGACATCGATAAGAGAAAGAATGAAGTGAGAAGGAAAATCTATAGAGCGGTCCTTAAGGAAGGATAGCAAAAATCGAGCACGAGGCTCTTTAATGAAGTTATAGTGAGACAGTAGATAAGGAACAAATGTCATCACCATGTTGAGGAATCTCGGACCCTTTGCAAAGTCTGAGCATGGGATGTTTTGACGACCACCCCATATGGAAGGTCTTCCACAAAAGTGAGAAGAGAGCTCGTCATTGGACACAGTCCTCAGATGTTGATGAGTGGGGTAGTCAGGATGCGCTACTCATGGAATGTGTAGTATCTCGAATAAAAGATCTGGAGTGACTACGATACATGTACCTTTAATATGCATAGCAAACTAGGGAATAAAGGTATCAATACCATGCATATTGGAGTAAAACTCTTGTATGATCACTATAGGACAACTCAAAGGTATCTCATAGAGAGATTCCCATTCCTGACTGTGAATGATAGTGTGTAGAGCAGTATCAAAAAAATCTAATAGAACCACGTGGCACTTAGGATGAATCCCATGTTTAGAAAAGTTTTCCAAGAAGTCCTTATGGGTCTTCTCATCACGAAACCAAATGTGAGAGGGAGTAGGATCAGAAGAAGAGGTCTCGGGACGAAGAGGTCTCGGAACGAATAGGGTTCCCAGATGGAATGGATTTGCACTTAGGAGCCATGCGTAGTCTATTCAAGAGACACACAAAGAGAGAGGGAGAATAGAAAAACACCATCATAACAGAGTACCAAAAGAAGAAAAGAGAGGGTACGTATGCATGAAATGTGCATGAGCATGTGACGTGCTAAAAAAATAATTGCATCATGGGTTCAACCCAATTCAAACCTATTAGCACGCAATTTTCAACATATAAACACACATCTAAATGCATGAAACATTATGAAAATGCAAATGGAATGCAATGCATGATCATATAACATCATATAAGCAAAACCCAACCCAAAAATTTCACAAAATACTCATCAATTTTTAAAAATCCCAAAATTTTCAAGAAAACCCAAAACCTAGGTCTAAATGCATGAAATGCATGGTAAAAGAAGGATTAGAAGAGCATACTAGAGGGAAAATAGAAGGTCTAGGCTGAAATCCAAGAGAGGAAGGTGAAAGGGTTAAGGGAAAAGTGTTTGGGAGAGAAATGAAAGCTCATTTGTTGAGGAGAAATGAGAAAGAATGAATTTGATTTTGCACTGAAGCTATTTAAAGAAATAGATGTTGAGATTTATTGAGCACTAAATCTTGACAGATAGAATCTGTAGAGGTGCTGTCGACGACAAAAAAGCCTCGATGGATTGAAAAGCTATCAAGAAGCTATCGGCTAGACATAAACTTTCCCGGTAGATCAAGAAGCTATTGAAACAAATTCCAGATAGCTCGATGGATCAAATATGCGATAAGATCTATTGAGAAAAGAAGTCCAAGAGGCTCGATGGATAGGAAGTTGTCGAGGATCTGTTGAGAAGCTGTTGAGCTTGATAAAAAACAGTTTTTCAAAGAGAGGAAAAATACATAGAGATGAATGCAAACAAGCAAGCTACTCAACCAAAGATCCAATCAACATGTTAAGCTTTTAGAGATATCTCTCAACAAAAAAATCAAAGCATTCATAGATCCAAAAACACACACACACACACACACACACACACACACAACAAGTCTAACCAATTTTATATTTCAAAAACAAGTTAAGATAGTTTAGTAAGCATACATTAACACATGTATCCCTTGTGATGACCAAATCACATTGTACCTACACATGTATCAAAAGTAGCAAAAAATTTGCGTGTTGTGTGTGAAAACATCGCAAGATTTCACAAGTTTCTCATGTTATGATAATTTGAAATATGAGAAAATCAATTTAACTCACACACAATCATAACTGCTTAATGAGGATTATCACCTTCGAGGTACATCCTATAACTCCCACATCTCTTAGAAACACGCTTGTAACCATATTTAAAAGCATTTTGATTCTTTTTGCTTTTGATTTTTCTTTGCATATATATATATATATATATATATATATATATTTTTTTTTTTTTTGTTTTCTTTTGAGCATATCATGTATGGGCATATGTAGAGAGAAAAGAAATGCACAATTATGTTAAGCCAAAAATATCACAATTTTACTATGCCGAGGCATATAGATGTTATTACATGATTGACGAGATTTAGTGGTGAGATGGTTATTTATGTCTTTCTCTTAAGATTTTTTAGTCATTCTTATCAAAACTAGTGATATGAGTGTTAAATATAAGAGATTACTTAATCATACTCATCACAAACACGAGTTATAAAGCTCACTTGTTTAGTTATACATTAAAATGTTCATCTAAGCTACAAAAGATACAAAGTTTAAAAACTTTGTTTCAATGGCCATCCAAGGTACACAAGTACCAATGTACATAAAACACACATTGTTTTTGTATTTTTTTATTTTTTTTTATTTTATGAAAAAAAAAAAAAAGCAAAACTGAAAACAAACAAAAAAAAACATGTTAAACAAAGCATAGCATAAAACTAGATTGACTCAAAAAAAAAAAAAAAAAAACAAGAAGGCAAAACACACAAGTACTACATAAACAAAAAGAGGAAGAGAAAGAAAAAGTGACTAAATCACTTTGAGCCTTTTTCCTTCCACACATTGGAAGAACATTTTCTTAATGCGAACCCTTGAACCGGAGGTGAGGAGGAAGAATTGAAACCGTTCAAGTTCGAAAGGAGAATGAGGGCCTTTAGAAGATCTCCGAGAGGGTCCAAAAAGGATGGAAACTGATTCTGGTTTTTAGATGAGATCATACTGTTGCTTTGTTGAGTGGCTAACCACTTGTAACAATTTCGATGAGTATGCCTTGAAGCTCCACAATGATGACAGAGATGTGGCTTTTTCGGTTGAGACTTTTTGTTGTTAACCTTCTTAGTCTTAGGGTTTCTAGTCTCTTTTTTCTCTATCTTAGGGAGTGCTCCTATAATAGATTTTCTCTTGTCTAAGTTCTCACTAGGTATTTTAGATTTAAGTTCATTGTTCTCAGAATTAACATTATTAGCAGGTGAGACAAAAACAGTTCTACTAGAAGAAGCAATATTAGGAGAAGAGAAATCATACCCTAAATCGGTTTTATCCGAAGCAGATTTGTAGGAACTCAGCATCTCGTCGAGCTTCACACTGGAAGTCCTCTCTAATTGAGCTCTAACTTAGAACAACTCCTTTTCAAGGTTTTTTTTTTTTTTTTTTTTTTTTTTTTTTTTTTTCCAGCAAGGAAGTTCTTCTCAAACCACAAAGCTCCAATGATTTGATTTGCTTCATCAACCTTAGTGGAGAGCTCTTTTCGATCAAGTTCCACTTCACTTAGCTTCTTGGTGGTCAGCCTGTACAATTTCTCATGCTTTTCAGAGATCTTGTACAACTTTGCATAGGCTGTATGGATGTCATCCTGCTCATCCATCTTCTCAAATTTAGATTCCACAAAGTCCTTTTCTTCATCCACCTGTTCAACAATCCTCTTAGTAGGATTTACTGTGGTAGTGAAGGAATTCAAGATTCCCTTGTCATCATTGTCTTCTGACTCATCATTAGGCTCGGTGTCATTCAAGGTAGCAGTAAGGGCATTGCTTTTCCCAATGGTCTTGAGATAAGTTGGACATTCTTGTTTCATATGTCCAAAACCTTGACATCCGAAGCACTTTAATTCGGATGGAACAGTGTACTGACCACCATCCTTAGCATCCTTCTTTCCTCTATCTTGATTCTTGAATTGAGAGGAACTAGATTGCCTACGGTCCTTATCAAAGCTTTCACATTGGCATTCTTCATGAACTTCTTGAATTATCTTGTGATGTAGGACTTCATCATGGAATCTTTATCATCAGAGGACTCATCTATATCACTACTTTTGGCCTTCAATGCTATGTTCTTGTTCTTGCTCGATCTCCCAATCCTAGTCAAGCCCAATTCATAGGTTTGAAAATTGCCAACCAGCACTGTCAAAAGAATTTTGTCAATGTCCTTTGATTCCTCAAGAGCGGTGATTTTGCATGAAATCTCTCAGGTAGAGATCTAAGCACCTTTCTTACAACCTTAGGTTTGAAAATAGTTTCTCGAAGATTAAAGGCAGAGTTAACTATGTCCTTCAACTGGGCATAAAACTCATCAAACGACTCATCCTCCTCCATCTTAATTTCTTCAAAGCTCATAGTAAGCCTTTGAAGTTTTGAATCGTTAATAGCCTTAGTCCCTTCATAGGTTGTATAAAGGATGGTCCATGCTTCCTTAGCAGTTTCAGTAGAGGATATCTTCTTGAATTCCTCATTGGTGACCACACTAAGTAAGGCATTCAATGCTCTGCTGTTGAAGTTCGCTGCTTTGATCTTGGCATCATCCCAATCAGCCGGCGTTTCCTTTGGCTTAGTCCAGCCAATCTCCAAAGATTGCCACACTTTCTCATCTAAAGACTGCAAGAAAGCTCTTATGCATACTTTCTAGTATGCATAGTTATTGCCATCAAATAAAAGAGGTATAATAAGAGATTGTCCTCTATCCATAACAAACAGGGGTCAATAGATCACACAGCAAAGATTAACCTTAATCACAGTGTGCCCGCTCTGATACCACTTGATAGGCCAAGAATGTGTTGACCCCTTTGGTAATATTAATCAATTAATTAGCTGAGTTAATTAATTAGATTCAATTACACGTAATAAGAATGGTAGTACAAATAAATCACCAACTAAAGTACATGCAGTGAAAAAATAAATTTGACACAGGTGATTTGTTTATGAATGGGAAAAATCATCGAGGCAAAACCCCACAGAGTGAATTTAAGGTTACCACTCCCGAGAATCCACTATTATCAAAATAAGTGGTTACAAGTAAAGGAATTCCAGTACTTTATACCAACGTACAGTTGAACCATTACCCCAATACACAATTGGACTTGTAATGTAGACAATCTTTCCTTTCAATGCGTGACTCCAAGTATGTGACTAACCAATTGATGCACAGATCCCAGTACACAACTTACTCCTTTGCACAAATCCAAGTATGTGACTAACACACCAACTTGAGAAAGATGTTGGTTGCAAAGTTCTTCAGTTCATCAAAATGATGAAGATCAAGAAGCTCCATGGTTACAAAACCCTTGGTGCAAAGATGAAGTAGCTTCTTCAAAGAATATGATGAATTAGGTCAACTTTTGTCTCCGATCACACAATGCACGAAGGGATGCTCTGATTCCTTGTGTGACGACCTTTAAAATAATCCTTATATATGATTAGGATTGTGAGGAAAGAACCAACATAAATACACTTGGATATACGTGAAACAGATTTGGGAATCGGACTTTCGTAGTTCTTGATAGATATGATTTCTATCGAGCTGCTGTCGAGCAAACGCATTAAACCTTGATAGATATTATCTATCGAGCTATCTATAATGAACAACAATTTCTTCACTTGTTTCTTGGACAGTTTGGCATGGCTTTATTACTAGACTTGAACTCTTCTTCCTTGAAGTATTAAACCCATCCTAGATCTACCCAATTACAAGTAAAGTGCGTTTTCTCAAAGGATTAGCCAATCTTACATAACATATGTTCTAACAAGTTCCACATATGTCCTAATACATGCCTACTTAAGAATACATATATTGTTTTGATAAAAGAAAAATACAAATATCTTTCAATTATTTTTTTATATTCTTGATTATGTATTATTAAAATTTTTCCCCTTTTGTTGGACTTTATTTTAATTTTTGTAAAAACAACTAACTTTTTGCAAGAATATCATATTTCAAATCAATAGTTTCTCATATAAATTTTAGAAAAATAACATCAAAATTTCATTATACTTAAATAATTAATGCAAAACTTAAAATAATTAATTGAACAAAATAAATGTATTTATCCTATTAGTGATTGTGTACATCAAAAACAACCAACAACGGCTTTGTAAGGTTGATATGAGATCTACACAACCAATTTTTAAAGAAATGGAAATAATCTAAAATGGGAAGTCTAAGCAATAGATTGATGACAAGAAATGACTGAATCAAAAATATATATGCTTGGGAATGTTGTTCCTAAGATACATAAAATCAATTTAAAGACAAGAAAAACTTAGATCTATTTTTTAGATTTCTACTTTGATTTCTCTTTCTTGTTCTTGCTTAAAATTTTTCTCTCTAATTTTTAGAACCCCCCTTCCTTCTCCTTTTATAGACCTTTTTCTTTTCTCCTCTCTCTTCAGTTGGCTTGTTCTTAGCGTTGGATTTGGGGGAAACTTGTCCTATCATCCCCCTAACTTGCCACGTTTTGATCATGAAAAAGGACTTTTAGGGAGTTTCTTTTGTATAGGTCAGTCATTCAGCATTTAATGCGGTAGAGATTAGGTGGGAAACCTCATTAATGCAAAGGTGACTCTTCCATTTATCCTTATTTGTTCTCTGTGCTCCCTGAGATGTATTGGAGGAGAAGTGGCATCTCGGATTAGGAAGGGATGAAGTTGTCACGGTTCCTTTATTACTTATTAGAAGAGAAGAATCTGCCCATTACCTCGGTAACAAACCTCTGGAAAGGAAGTTTGCTCGATCTTCCATGGTAATGGACCTGGGCTTTTTGGTCCTTGTCTTGAGCTCACATTCATCCCCCCCACAGTAATCTTTTTAATTACATAAAATAAATATTACAATGTTGGTTTACACACACACACACACACACACACACACACACACATATTAGTTGGGTAAATTATCATTTTGGTCCCTAACATTTGTCCTATGTGTTAAAGTGGTTAGTGACATTTCAAATGTATCAATTTAGTTCCTAACCGTTTGATATTGTGTCAAAATAATCTCTATTGTTAAGTGAAGTATGGAAAAACTGATGTGGCTAACAATGATATTAGAATAATATATTTTTGTTGATTGGATGACACATGGAATACCACCTAATTTTATTTATAAAATAAATAAACAATCATAATTTATAGGTCACATACTTTGCTGCAAGCAATGCTACTAACACAATTTGGCAAGGTCAAACTGAATAACTGGTTCTCATTTAGGCTCACCATTGATATTACTTTTTTATCTACCATTAACAATTTGCCACATCAATAGGTGTGAAAATGTTTTGGTGATAGACTTTCTCACTTCTCCATTGAATGCTCCTCTTTAATAAAGTCTATAGACACAAAAAATTCATAAACCTTGTAAAATAATTCTACCATAATATGCAACACATTTGCCTACAAAATTTATTGACAAACTTTATGTAGTCCATAGTAGACTCACCATCTATAATGATGTATGACAAAATATAGAGGGTTAATTCTTATATTTTGTTAAATTTAAAAAAAAAAAAATTAGGACAAAGTTTAGCTATAAAATTGGTTGTAGCCTAAGGCTACAACCTTTTTTAATAAAATAAACATTACTACATATTTAGAAAATCTAACCGTTGAATTGCAAGTTCTTTACGCTTTTAATACATATGTCAAATTTTGTGTCAATCGGATATTATTTACCATATGATCTAGAAGCTTATATTTTTATGCATAATTTTAAAATACAAAAACTTGCAATTTAAACAATTTATTGATGACATAGTTACTGATATTTAATTTTCTAGAATTTTGTAAGCATGGAGAATATAAGAAGAAGATTTCATCCAATTGTGGATTTATCAAAATTCACCTTCAATAAAAAGATATTGAATAAGGCTGTAGTCTTAGGGTATAACCAATTTTGTAGCTAAACTTTGTAGAAAAAATTATATAATTTTAAGATTTAAGATTTTATTTCTTTGATTGTAGTTGTTTTAAGGGCTTTGTTTCTAGTCAAATTAGAGTCCTATTTGGTATTGTATTAATAAGGATATGTTAGGAATATTTTGATTTCTAAAATGAGCATTTTGGAGTCTTTTAAATAGCCTTGCAATTAGTATCTTTTTTTCTTTCTCCTCACGTAGGAGCTTTCTCTCTCACCTAGGGTGAGCCTTCCTTTCCACAGCAACTAGCAGTGAAAAATGACAACTATGGACTTTGAATTCATTGAGAAACTACAACAGATAAAGCTTACGGAGGAAGAGGGTGAAATACTATAGGTTCGGGCAACACGGCGAGAGCAAACCTTGGAAGAATGTTCACTTAGCTTACTAGGGTGATTCCTCACTTCTTGGCCCTACATCCAGCGAGCATCTAAGGCTCTTTTTAAGGTTTGCATGGAAGCTTGGTAATGACTTATGGATCATTGATGTTGGTGATAGACTCTTCCAATTCAGATTCACATTGGAAAGCCAACTGACATAGGTCCTAAATAATGGCATGTGGAGCTTTGATAAATGATGATGCAGTAATTGTCAGCCAAAATGATTGTTTAGAAGTGGAGTTGACCAAGATCATCCAAAAACCTGCAAGAATGTAAGACAAAAGGACACCGGTGTGGTGCCGGCCACAGAACCTTCGATAGTAAATTCAGATAATTGAGAGAGAAGGAAATGCGAAGTGTCAAAGTATCATAGATTCTGTGTTGGAGTTTTTCGTACCTTATCTAGTTTGAGGTTCTGGTATATATATACCTGTTTTCTTCTCCTAGCCATTGGAGGTGTATTAATGGTGGCCTTCAATGTGTTATCTGTAACGCTTGTGCGAGGTGTTAATGGTGAGGTTTCAGATGCTTCGCTGTTGATTATGAATGAATGGTCCTTTCTTCGTTAGGTGGAAGTATTCATGGACAAGGACTGGGGCTACCCTTGTCCATAGCCTATTTTTCTAGATGAGGATATTGTTTGAGCCTATCAGCTACCCCCTATTCTGAGGTTGTCCAATTTTGGGATGATCATGGCAATATACAAAGTTTTTTTTTAAGTGATTATGGTGGTTAGGGTTCCACCTCCCACAATAAATTCTTTGTGGCGGAGTGGCATGCATCGTGGCCACGTGTCACCTCCAGACTGGCGAAGAGGTTTCGTTTCCGATGAGACCTTTCAGCTTTCCCGGGTTTTTCGAGGTAAACCTTTTTAACTCTTGCCTTTTCCCCCTTCATTTATTCATTTTTCATTTGTGCTAAGTTTTATATCATCACAGCTTCTCCCTTGCCCTTTTTGTGTTTTTGCTCTCTGACTTCACAACTTCTTCCTTCTTTTAGGTACGCCACTTTTTACTTACTTTTTCCTTTTAGATTTTTTATTTCTTCCCTTTTTCTGTGTTCCTTTTTTCCTTTTAGAGTTTTGGCCTTTCCCTTGATGGTTGATCATTATGAAATTAGGCGCATTTCCCCTTCCGTCGCCTTCTTTTTTGCTCACCTGGGCACGTTTTTAGGTTCCTCCAGTGATCTTTGTTCATGGGTTGGGGATTTTGTTCAAGACGATAGTAGTTTAGGTCTGGCGATGGGTGACTTATACCCATTTTTGCGCCAATCCTTGGATTGGTTTGGGTCTGTACGAGAGGCTTTAAGGAGGGAGGTCATGGGTTTTGAGGTTAAATCTAGTGAATTAGAGACAGACCTATCATCTAGTGCTGACACGACTGGGGCCGAGACTGACACTGCCACCTCCGTACCTTCCTCTTTACCTTCGTCTTCCCATCTTTTCGCTCCTGCACCACCCCGAGTGTTTCATGCCCTCAAGGAAGAGTGCTCCTAGAAGAGAGATACCTTTAGGAGGTTTAGGGATAGGTTCCAGTTCCTTGATAAGACTCGAGTCTGTCTTCCTAAAAAGGGCAAGAAGTCTTATGCTTTTACCTATGGTGAGGTTTGTTTCTATGAGGCTGCGTTCTTGTGTGGCCTTAGATTTCTCGTCCATCCATTTATAATGGAGCTTTTACATCATCTGAACATAGCTTCGGGACAGCTTATGCCAAATTCGTGGAGAATCATCATAAGCTGTATGGTGATTTGGATGACCATAGTTGATGGGGATATGATCACGTTAAATAAGTTTGTTCATCTTTACTGTCTGAAAGAATCTAAAGAGTTTGGATATTGTGAGCTCATGCCTTGGGATAGGAAATCTAGTCTCATCATCAACCTCCTTTCGTCCTTCCATTATTGGAAGTCTAGATATTTCTTCGTGTCAAGAGATGGTTGGGAGATCCTTTCTGACGACTTTTGAGGGGATGTCCCTAGGCTACTGCGTTAGTGAGAGACCTTTCAGCTTGGTGTGTTTACCTCCCATGAGATGTTTTTCTTTCAGTTTATTAGGTGTATTGGTCATCCAATCTAACCTTGTGTGATCTTCTGTTTTGTAGTGAAAGAGTACCCTGAGCTTGAGAGCAGGTTCGAGGAGCGTGTTCAAAAGGCTATTAAGTACGCTAGTACTATCGACGATTTCGTCGAGCTAGTTGATCCACGAACTTTGGCTCGTCACTGTTTAGGACTAGAGCTTTCTCCCTACGTCCTCCATGCTATTGATCAAGAAGAGAAGAAGAGTAAGTTACCTTGAGGCGAAAAAATGGATTGCCTTCTCTTCCTTTTGTCCTCTTTTTTTGAATTTTACTTCGTTTTTTTTTTTTTAAATTTTTTTTACAAAGATGATGACTAAGTATAACCAGGAGTTGTATGTTAAAATCAAATCAATGATGATTAGCTCCTCTCTAGCATCGATCAGCGGAGGGTGAAGGTTGTTGAGGGGCAAAAAGAAAAAGAGGTGGCAAAGAAAGTTTCGTCCACCCCTGCCTTAGACGAAGGAAGGGCTGCTTCCCTGGACCTTTCTCTTGAGGAGGTTATTCCTTGTGCAAAGAAGTGCAAGACTGAAGACAAAGGGAAAGGGAAGATGGGGGTCAGCGTCTAGGTGGATGCTGGGAAGGCAGATGCTAGGACGGCCTTGGCTCGGGCAAATGAGGTTGTGACCCCCGATAAGTTGAAGGAAATTTCTAGCATACCTTCTCACGAGATGGTTAGTCACCATGTGCATAAGCTCATCTAGGTAACTTTCTTCCATTTCCCCTTTTCTTTCATCTTTAAGTATCAATTATCTCTGCTAGTCTTTATTGTTTGATGCTGATTGCTAGGTGTTGGGGGAGGTGATGCACATTACCTCCCAATATTTGGTGAATGAGGAGAAGGCAGTGGTGGCCACTTTCAGGATGGAGGCACTGGTGGCTGAAACTTCTAATTTAAGAAAAGACATGATAGTAGCGATGGACATTAACAATACGTCCAAGGAAAAGATCAAGACTTTATTTGAGCAACTGAGAGCGGAGAAATTGCTAGTGAAACAGAAGGATGAGCAACTCGTGGCTGTCGACTAGAAGATGAAAAGTGCCGTTGCCAAAGCTGTCTATGCCTTTCAACGTACGGACGAGTACAATGCCATCCTATTTGGTTGGTACTTCAATGGCTTTAGGCTGCTGAGAAGGTGTTTGGTGAAGCATGGGCCACAGACAGACCTGGGGGATCTAGACTTCAAGGCCATTGATAAGGAAATTGAGGCGAATGAGGCGGTGTAGGCAACCCAGGCTGCTGCAACTACTGGCAAAGATCGTCCAGAGGCTGAGTAGGATGGAAATGATCCTCCTGCTGAATGATCTTGTTTCCTTTTTTTTTTTTTTTTGGTGCCTTGCATGTTTTGGGGCTAATGAATAGTTTATTTTGGGTGCCCTGCATGTCTTGGGGCTATTTGAATAGTTTGCAATCTTTTCATATATTCATGAGTATACTTTCTTTGTGCTCATGTGTTTTGTGAATGATTTGTATCTTTTGTTTTGCTATGATTTACTTTGTTAGGGCCTGCTCTTTGTCCACCTCAGGACTTTTTTTTTTTTTTTTTTTGCTGGGGCATGTTCTTCGTCCATCTTAGGACTTAGAAAAAATTTTACTATTTTACTTCTCCGTTTTACCGCCTTGGCCTTAGTTTCGAGTCATACCTTCTCTAAGGAATCATATTGCCATTCGATGGTGTGGACGACGTACATCCTTTTTTGGAATCTTGTCGTTTTTCCTTTGTGGACGATGTACATCCTTTTAAGGAATCTTATCGTCTTTTTTGTGGATGATGTACATCATTTTAAGGAATCTTATCGTCTTTTTTTGTGGACGATGTATGTCCTTTTAAGCAATCTTATCGTCTTTTCTTTGTGGATGATGTACTTCCTTTTAAGGAATCTTATCATCTTTTTTTGTGGACCATATACATCCTTTTAAGGAATCTCATCGTCTTTTCTTTGTGGATGATGTACATCCTTTTAAGGAATCTTATCGTCTTTTTTGTGGACGATGTACATCTTTTTAAGGAATCTTATCATCTTTTTTGGTTAAAATGATTTACGTCCTTTTTGAGGAATCTTATCATTTTAACTTGGTTGGGAAATTTTTACTCTTATTGGTGATTTAATTTAGGCACAAGGAAAAAAGTTAGAAAGAATGTGTTAAACACTGGATAATGAGTTTATTGATCTTCTTAAAAGAAAAAGACATTAGGCATCACTGATTGCTTACAAATGGGCTATAGTTCCTACCTGTAATACATTTTCAGATGTTCAACGTTCCATGGGCGAGACAACTTATTCCCATCTAGATCTTCTAGGTGATAGCTTCCACGTCGAGAGTAGTGGACGACTTTATATGGTCCTTCCCATGTTGGCCTTAATTTGCCTTGCACTGGATCCTTCGTCGCAAGTGTCACTTTGCGTAAGACGAGGTCCCTGATGCTGAACCTCTTGAGCTTTACCCTCTGGTTATAGTACTCCGTTATCTTCTACTGGTACTTGGCCATTATTTGAGAGGCTTGGTCTCTGACTTCGTCCAAATAATCCAGATTCAGCTTTAATTGGTCGTCATTGCTGTGTTTGTTGAACAAATCCTTCTTGAGGCTGGTGAGCCCTATCTTGACGGGGATGACTGCCTCTGTGCCTTACGTCAGGTTGAACAGTGTTTCTCTTGTTGGTGTTCTTGCTGTGGTTCTGTAAGCCCATATGATGCTTGGTAATTCCTCAGGCCACGCTCCTTTTGTCCCCACTAATCAAGTTTTGATGATTATCTGCAATGTCCAATTTGTTACTTCGGTCTGCCCATTGGCTTGAGGATGCCCCGGGGATGAATATTTGTTCTTATGGGCTAGGCTTGAACAAGACGACCTGAATCCTTGACTATCAAACTAACGACCATTATACGAGATGATTGTCTGTGGGATCCCAAATCTGCACACAATATTTTTCCATACAAGATTTAGTACCTTTGCTTCTGTAATCATGGCTAGTGTTTCTGCTTCCACCTATTTCGTAACGAGTAAGAAATTTACTTGCTTTTTTCCTTGTGGCAAAGGCCTCATGATGTCGATCCCCCACCGTGCAAATGGCTAGGGGAAGTGATAAATGTCATCTTCTCTCTTGGGACTCGTTGGACGTTCCCATACCTTTGGCAGCTGTCACATTTCTTTACAAAATTCACTACGTCTTGTTGCATTGTCGGCCAGAAATATCCTGCCTTCATGATCTTTCTTACGAGGGAATTTGCTCCCATGTGGTCACCGCAAATGCCCCCGTGAACCTCTTCCAAAACATATCTTGCTTCTTCTTTTTCAACACACCTCAAGTAAGGCTGTGAGAAGCCTCTTTTGTAAAGCTCGTCATTTAGCATCGCAAACCGGGCAGCCCGTTTCTTGATCTTTTTGGCTTCGTCAAGATTCAATGGTAATCGTCCATCCTTAAGATAGGATAGGATGGGGCTCATCCATCCTGCGTGGGTGTGCACTGGAAAGGTCTGAAATTCTTCGATGCTGGGAGAGTTCTATTCTTCTAATCTCCAATCTACCTCCTTTGCCTGATTATCTGTTGACACACTCCTAGCCACTTCGTCACCTTTCGCAATCTAATTTCGTTAGACTTGAGCAAAATCTACCCGATCAAACTTGCTTACCAATTGGTTCATTAACTTGAGGTATTTCTACATTCTTGTCTCATTTGCTTTGAAATCTCCCTTGACTTGCCCTATGACGAGCTATGAATCACTTCTTAGCAAGGTGTTTTTAGCTCCAAGTGCTTGGGCTATCCTCAATCCAATCAGTATGGCTTTGTACTCTGCTTCATTGTTGGTTACGGGTAATTTAAGTTGAACTCCATACTTCAAAGTGTCCCCTTTAGGGGAAGTGATGACGATGCTTGCCCCACCTCTCTTCTGCGTGGACAACTTGTTTGTATGGATCGTCCAGAGTTCTTCTAGGTTATCTTCGTGTTTGGGGGAGGTGAATTCTGCTATGAAGTCTGTCAGCGCTTGGGCTTTTATGGTCGTTCGGGGTTGATATTCCATGTCGAACTAACTAAGCTCAATGAACCATTGTACCATTCGTCCTGCGGGGCTAGGTTTATTCATTGTTTTCTTAATGGGTTGGTCCGTTATTACTATGATCGGGTTAGCTTGAAAATATGGATGAAGCTTTTTGGAGGCCACTATCAGGACGAAGGTGATTTTCTCTATTAGCGGGTATTGAGCTTTAGCTCCTTGGAAGGCCTGGCTGATGTAATACACTGGACACTGTATCTTATTTTCTTCCTTGATCAAGGCTGTGCTCACCACAGTTGTGGACATAACTAAGTACAAGTGGGGGGTTGCTCAGGTAGAGCTTTAGCTCTTGGAATGCTACCTCACACTCATTTGTCCAGATGAAAGCCTTCATTAAGGTCTTGAAGAAAGGAAGGCATTTTTTTGTCGCTTTGGAGACGAACTTGTTAAGGGCTGCCGCCCTTCCCAAGAGGGATTGCACTTTAATCATCTTCAGGGAGGACATCTCGAGGATGGCTTTTACCTTTTTTGGATTTGCTTCTATTCCTCTTTAAGATACCCTGAATCCAAGGAATTTTCCAGAGGAGACCCCAAAGGCGCATTTGGTTGGGTTCAACTTCATACTATATTGCCTGAGCACGTTGAACGTCTCCTTAAGATTGTCTAGATGATCTTCTTCTTCCTTGCTTTTGATGAGCATGTCGTCTATATAGATTTCTACATTCCTCCCAATCTGCTTGCTGAACATTTGGTTTACCAGTCTTTGGTATGTGGCTCTTGCATTCTTCAAACCAAACAGCATGATCTTGTACAATAGAGTCCCAGGCTAGTGATAAATGAGGTTTTCTCTTGATCCTCCTCTGCCATTTGTATCTGGTTGTATTCAGAGAAAGCATCCATAAAGGTAAAGAGCTTGTGCCTGGCTATTGAATCCATAAGCTGGTTAATCCTGGGTAGAGGGAAGCTGTCCTTAGGACAAGCATTGTTCAAGTCCATGAAATCAACGCATATTCTCCATTTCCCGTTTGCTTTCTTGACCATGATGACGTTAGCCAACCACTCTAGATAATAGACTTCTTAGATGAAATTAGCAGTGAGCAATTTGTTTACCTCGTCCATGACTACTTTGTTCCATTCAGGACCAAAAACTATTCTTCTTTGTTGGATGCGTTTCTTCTTAGGGTCCATATTCAGGTGGTACTAAATGATATTCGTAGGTATGCTAGGCATGTCTTCATGGCTCTAGGAAAATATGTCCAGGTTGTCCTTCAGAAAGCTAATGATTTCTTTCTTCGTCTGGAGGTTTAGGCTCATCCTTACTTGGGTCGTCTTTGTGGGATCCCTTTTGACCAACTCAACCGTCTCCAATTACTCTACAATTTCTGGCATCTTTTCTTCTATTATCCACATGTGGTTTTCTTTGGACGCCAAGACTACCTGGTAGCATTCTCGTTCCAGCACCTGGTCTCTCCTTATCTCTCCAATTCCTAATTCTATTGGAAACTTCACCTTCAGGCAGTATGTGGAAGTGGTTACTTTCCAACGATTGAGAATAGGCCTTCTTATGATCACGCTGTAGGACGACTGTGAATCCACTACCAAGAAGTTCTGTTGATTGGCTACTTGGAAGGGGTATGTACTAGCTGTGACTATTAACGTCACTATTCCCCGTGGGTACACTTTGTCTCCACTAAAGCTGACGAGGGGGGATTCAAATGGACGAAGTCTTTTTGGATCTACTTTTAATTGCTGGAAGGTAGAGAAATAAATTATATCGTCCGAGCTCCCACTGTCTACCAAAACTCTCCTAGTATTAAATCCCTTGATCATGAGCGTGATAACCAATGGGTTGTCGTGAGACTATTTGACTCCTTTAGCATCTTCCTTCGAGAATAGAATATCCTGGTCCATTCGCCTTTGCTTTAGAGGTGGCATCCTTTGGACGCTGTTCACTTGCCTCTGGTATAACTTCTCGAGAGATTTGAACAATCCCCTTATGGACGGCCCCCATGTGATTGTCTTTATCTCTCCTATAGCGCTTTGTGGATGACCGGGTATATGGTCTTCATCATTTTGAAGAGCTTCGTGTTGACTTTTGTTATCGTCCCTAGATTTGCTAGAATCTCCCTTTTTACGAATTTTTGCAACTTTCCTTTTTCGTATGAGTTATTCTATCTGTTCCTTTAGGTCTCTACAGTCTTCTGTGTAATGTCCGTGATCCTAATGAAAATGGTAGTATTTTCTCTTATCACCTACGTTGGGTGATAAGTGTAATGGCCTAGGCCATTTGAGGTAGCGCTTGTATTTAATCTGTGCCAGAATTTGGTCGACAGGCATAATTAAAGGAGTAAATTTTACCGTTTGAGGGTTTTTGTCCTCTCTCTGCCTGTTCCCTTCAGCGTTTGGACGATCTGTCCGTTCCCTTTTTCGTCCCCTTCAACTATCCTCCTTCTTTTTTCTCTTATCCTTTGGCTTCTTGATCCCTTCTATTGCCACTAGGCCGCTCTCAGCATTCATGTAATTCTGCAGTTTTAAGGGCATTTCTGTCATCGTCTTAGGGGGATTCTTCGCGAGGGAGACCATGAACTCCCTGGACTTCAATCCAGCTTTGAAGGTTGTTAGCTATACTTGGTCATCCGCTTCGTCCACCTTTAAGGTTTCTTGAGTGAAACATGTTATATACGACCTCAGGGTCTCTTTTTTCCCTTGCTTGATGGTAAGCAAATGGTTTGTCGGCCTCTTCGAGCACTGCGTGTCGATGAGGTGACAAGGGAAAGAATTGCCTAGTTGCTCAAAGTTGTCGATGGACGACATTGGTAGCTTGATAAACCACTCTCTAGCTGCTCCTTTGAGAATGGTGGGGAAGGAGCGACATAGTATCTAGTTAGGGGGCTGTTGGAGACCCAAAGTCATCTTGAAGGTGTTAAGGTGATCCAATGGATCCTTCAATCCGTCAAAGGGCTCCAATTGAGGTAGACAAAATTTTGAAGGTATTGAGCATTCTAGGACTGCCTTAATGAAGGGTGAATCTATCTTCTCGACCATTTGGTCTAAGCCCCGATCAGTTTTTTCTTTGATCGCGTTCCTCAGCTCATCCATCTCTTTTCTTATTTCTCAGAGAAGATTCGAGCTCACTCGTATGGGCGTAGCTGGTTGTCTGTGATCGTCCCTTTTCTGGTTGTCCCCATTGTTGTCTCGGTTAGCCTCAGAGTGGTTGTCCTCTTGCTATAACTGTAGCCTCATTTCCTAGTTTTGTCTAGTAAGCTCCTTCATGTTGGCTGTGAGTGCCTGGATTTGCAAGGCTAATGTTGCAGGATCTTAAGGAATGATAGCCTCCGTCTGGACTTTGTGAGTTGAATGGAACTATACTTCTAGAACTAAATATGAAAAATATGTTGTACCTATAGATGACGCCAAATTGATGATGCAGTAATCGTCAGCCAAAATGATTGTCCAAAAGAGGAGTTAACCAAGATCGTCCAGATACCTGTAAGAATGTAAGACAAAAGGACACCAGTATGGTGCCAGACACAGAACCTCCGATGTTAAAGTCAGATAATTGAGAGAAAAGGAAATGCAAAGTGTTAAAGTATTAGAGATTTTGTGCTAGAGTTTTTCGTTCCTTCTCCAGTTTGAGGTTCTGGTATATATATACCTATTTTCTTCTCTTAGCCGTTGGTGGTGTATTGATGGTGGAGGTGTATTGATGGTGGCCTACAATGTGTTATCTTTAATGCCTATGCAAGGTATTAATGGTGAGGTTTCAGTCCTTCCAATGGAAAAGGGACTCATTATTGTCTGTGTAACACTTCACCATTGATTACAAATGAATGGTCCTTTCTTCGTCAGGTGGAAGTATTCATGGACGAGGACTGGGGCTACCCTTGTCCATAACCTATTTTTCTGGATGAGGATATTGTTTGAGCCTATCAATAACCACCTACTGGTGCTTTGTAGGTGGGAGAGGGGGATGACAACAAGTTCGGTTACCTTCTCCAATATACCTATCTGGATTCAAGTGTGGGGGATACCCTTTGATTTAATCAATGAAGAAGTAGGTTGGGATATTAGACAAGGATTAGTACAAGTGTTGGAGGTTGATAAAAAAACCTTCTCTTTCGACCAAGCTAACTTCATCCGAGTACGAGTAGCAATACCCATTGATAAACCCATCTGACGTAAAGGATGCGTAGCAAATCTAGAAGGTGATCAGGTACGGATTGGATTCAAGTATGAACGATTGGTTGGGCTCTGCTTCTAGTGTGGTATCTTTGGACATGAAGCAAAAGAATGCCAGAAACCAAAAGACCTAGAGTAGACAGCCACACCTTATGGGGAATAGTTGAAAGTAGGGTATAGGAGGAAGGATGAGGGCGAAAACAGAAAGCCACATAGCCCACCCAGAAAAGCAGCGACGCCAAAAACATCGTTGGCAAACAATCTCAGGCCAAATGTTTCTCCTCTATGTAACGATGTAACGCCAGTCAACGGTGTGGGAGTAAATCACGGCATTAATGACGACATTAATGAGGCGGTTACAGAAACAGCGGAGAATCAGGGAAATAAAATAATGGGAATAAAGAAAGCTAATCCCATGGAGCTGTTATCTCCTCAAAAAGAAAATCCGAGCATTGAATGTATGAATGTGATTGATCTTATAGGTATGGAAGTTACGTATTATGAGTTGTACAATCCCATTAATCAAGCCACAAACTTATATAGTGCTCAAGTTGACTACGTGGGAACTAGTCAGAATCCACAAAACATTTTGTCTATCATACTAAGCAAACAAGCACGTGAGGAAGCACATGGCTTTTTTAAAACACAAGAGCCAAGCCATATTGGTAATAAAGCTACATGGAAGAAAATTTTACGTAAACATACCTCTCCCAAGCCTACCAACTCGCAAAGCCCTACCAAGAATGGCTTAAAAAGAGTACAGCCTGAGAAGGATGGGAAAATCGAGAAGTTGGAGAGAAAGAAGAGCAAAACCATGGATGGAGGTCAGACAAAAATTCTTTAAATGGCGAGGGCTGAGGTTTAGCTCGGCCGAGCCTAATGATTATTCCTAAATTGGAACTGTCGAGGGCTATGGAAGCAACATGTAGTCGATGGTCTCTCTCAATTGGTGGGAGAAAAATCTCCCAATGTTTTGTTTCATATGGAGACAAAGCAATCTATAAATGAGATGCGGTGGATTCAGGTAAGGCTCCCATATCGCTGTATGTTAGCCATACCAAGTATTCAAAGAAGTGGCAGGCTTGCTCTGTTGTGGATGGAGGAGATAGATCTACAAATCCAAACCTTCACACTAAAGCATACTGATGCCCCCATCCTTAGTGACCCCAATACCCCACGAGATCGATTGCCTTCTACGATCAGCTGGAAGAGCAAAGAAAGCACTTGTCATGGCAATTGTTACGGCACCTTCACTCTTGACATTCAGTTCCTTGGTTATGTGTTGACGACTTCAACGAAATTTTGACATCTGAAGAGAAACAAGTGGGACTACCAAAATCCTTGAATCTCATGTAGGCATTTCAGCCTTCCTTACTTCACTATGGGTTGGTGGACTTAGGGTTCCAAGGTAATATTTTTACATGGAACAATGGAAGACATGGGGAGGAGTTTGTGCAAGAACGGCTTGATCGAGCGTGCGCCACTGATGGGTGGAGAGAAATCTTCCCATATTATTGAGTTACTAACATCCAAGCCTCATACTCGGATCATGTCCATCCTCATCATTACACAAAACACAAATCAGCATGGCAGATGTAAAAAACTCCCATGCAGGTTTGAGGAAAAGTGGGCTTCCCACCCGAACTGTGAGAACATTGTACAAGCAGCTTGGTTGATCGTGGTGGGACATGGTAGTCCAATGTCAGTGTTGTTTGAAAAGATTGAAAAGTGCAGGTTTGCTTTGGTAGATTGGAGCTGTAAAACCTTTGGCAGATAAAAAACAATACTACAGGAAAAACAACATAGGTTGGAGGAGTTGTGCTCTCTAAATAGTCCCGGGGTCTTGAATGAAATAAAAAAAACAAAGGCAGACATCAACAACATATTACATTAGGAGGAAATTTTTTGGCAGCAGCGGTCTCGCTCTTTATGGTTACCTGTAGGAGACAAAAAAAAAAAGAAAAAAAATCCACCAACGGAGCAGCCAACGCCGATGCAAAAATCACATCACAGGGGTGTTTGACAACAAGGGGGTGTGGGGCACCACTGAATAGAGTATTGCCAATATAGCCAAATCCTACTTTCAGCAATTATTCACCTCAGCCAACCCGGCCAATGCTGATGCAGTGCTAGACTCAGTGGACAAATTAGTCACTCCCACCATGAATGCCACACTACTCCAAAGGTACACATCGGAAGAGGTCAAACTTGCATTATTTCAAATGCATCAATCTAAAGCTCCAGGACCTGATGGTATGTCCCATTTTTTCTTTTAGAAATTCTGGCACATAGTAGGGCTTGATGTTACAGCAGCTATTTTATCAGTCTTGAATTCTGGTCACATGCTAAAAAAAATGAATTACACTATATTGTTCTGATCCCAAAAGAAGAATGATGCAAAGCACATGGCTGACTATATACCGATTATCTCCAAAGTTATTGCTAATCACCTAAAACTTATTTTGCCTAATGTCATTTATGATGTTCAGAGTGCGTTTGTTCCAAATCACTTAATTACTGATAACACTTCTGTAGTATATGAGTTGCTCCACAAAATACGAAATAAGAGAAAAGGAATGGTGGGAAAAATGGCAGTCAAACTTGATATCAGCAAGGCCTATGATTAGGTGGAGTGGCCCTTTTTTGTAAAAAATAATGATGAAACTAGGTTTCGATCCAAGATGGGTTCACTTGGCTATGGAGACAGTTACTACGGCTTCCTATTTGGTACTAATCGATGGGGAACCAAATGTCTTCATCAATCCTTCAAGGGGTATAAGGTAAAGGGACCCCCTATCCCCATACCTATTCCTTTGTGTGCAGAAGACTTATCTGCCCTATTGAGAATAGTTGAGGAAAAAAGGGTGCTAATGGGGATCCAATCTAGCCAATAAAGGGTGAGCATCTCTCATCTCCTATTTGCGGATGACAACCTCTTGTTTTGCCAAGCAACAGTGGGTGAATGCCGAAGATTGTTACATCTCTTGGGATAGTATGAAGATGCATTTAGACAAGCAATCAATAGGCAAAAAACCTCATTATTCTTCAGCAAGAACACGAGACCTAAAATTAGACAAGCAATACAACAGCTGCTAGGCGCAAGGGTAATGATGGATTGTGATAGATACTTTAGCCTGCCAATTGCTAGTGGTAAGTCGAAGGTTAACACCTTTAAAGACTTGCAGGAAAAGATTACCAATAGAGTGATGGGGTGGAAGGAAAAATTTATCATGAAGGCGAGGCATGAGATTCTTATCAAAACAGTGACATAAGCGGTCCCTACATACTCAATGAGCATCTTTAAGCTGCTGAAATCCATATGTGATAATATAAACTCCTTACTTGCCAAATATTGGTTGGGACAAAATCATGATGAACGGAAGATCCATTGGATTAATTGGAAGAAATTATGTACAACAAAGAAGGTGGGAGGAATGATTTTCATGATCTCTACGGATTCAACTTAGCAATGCTTGCAAAGCAAGTGTGGCGGTTAGCACAGGATAATCGGTCTCTGTTCTACAGGGTGTACAATGCATGCTACTTCCCACACTGCTCTTTTATAGAGGCTGAGCTAGGCAACAACCCATCCTTTGTTTGGTGTAGTCTCCTGGCAACAAGGGAAATCATCAAAGAAGGAGCACGACAGAAGGTTGGAAATGGTAGGAAAATTGGAATCTTCACCCACAGATGGCTATCCCACTTTCCAGTGCCTTTGAATGAACCCTCGCTAAACATGCAGGTTTGTGACCTAGTAGACCAAAACAAGACAATAGGACCGGGGAAAAATATACTCTACTTTTTCTCATCATTTATCATGGTCTAAAACCTCAATAGCACATTTAACCCTCCTAATTCTACATAGAGCTTTAGTCAATATCTTAAAAGTTGTCCCCTCAACCCTTATATTCATTTTCTGATGAGTATGTAACAAAACCTGAGGAACCCATTTAAGCCCATCACTTTGTTTACAAAGCACTGAGAGCAAAGTATTGAGTGAGTACAATGTAGGTACACAACTAAACTTAGGTATTTCATAAAACAAAGAAACAACCTCTTTAAGTTTATTGGCATTGCTATAAATTTTGATGAGGTTAATGAACACATATTCGGGTGTTTGAAATTTTGGGACACGTTTGAGGTGGTGGAGCACGTGTGAAATGTGGTGGAGTTGAGAGGTTTCGGCAAAGATTTTGATGAGGTAGTTATAGGCAATTGGGGTTAGGTCACAATTATAGGTGTTGAAGGTGAGTATGAGAGTTGAGAGAAGGTGGGGTTGCTTGTTTGAGTTTTGTTGTTGTTGTGGGGGTTTTGTTTTTATTGTTGTTGTTGTTGTTGTTGTGGCTTGTTTTAGTGTTTGCATGGCTTGGTTTTTGATGGGACTGGCGCCTTTAGCTCCCAATGACAATGTTACCATTACCAACGAGGTCATCCCCTAGGACGAGCCTACCAAATATCCACATCAGTAACGAAGATATCCAAGCCATTCAATACAAGTAATAATATCTCGGGCAGTTACAATGACAGCTGGATGGACCGTTGGACACCCATTGAATTTCATGTTATTGGGTACCAGGTGTTACCAAAAGAGGCATTAAAACCACAATAACTACTACAACGACTAGGAGCCGTGAGATATATAAGAACCTCACAAGCATCAATATGGGTTAAGAAAAAGATACCCAAAAATACTTATTGTTATTCTAGAATATTGCTTTACTTTAAAAAAGGTTTCCTTACACTGACTTTGGCATCGGAGACGTTGTGGCAGGCACCACACCAGTGACCACTTTGTGGGAGTAGTTTTATCATCTTCATAACCACAACTAATGAGAGTTTGGCTTCATCTGGGCACATCCATCGTTATTAGAAAACTAATACTTCATTAGTTTGGTGCCGTCTGTGGGAAAACGACATTTTTGTACTCATATTCGAAAACATAGTTCCTACCAACTTCAATATTCAGATGGAGTCCAACTAGGATTTAGCAGCCTTAGCTCAGCAAGTCCAAGCTCTTGCAGCCATCGTTGAAGAGCTTACCAGGCAGAATTAGGAAATGAGGCTACAGCTTCTACAGGAGGAGAACCGGTCCAAAGCCGGCGAGGAGGATGAGGAAGATAGCCATGGAAGAAGTGACTGCCGAAGGCCCACTACTCTAGACGAATAGAACTCTAATCTCCTTCTAGAGATGATGAAGGAGATGGACGAACAAAGGAATGCCATAAAAGAGAAAATAGACCAGAGTCTGGATAGAATGGTCAGGGCAACAGACTCTTTCTTCACTATAGCAGTCTTGGGACGCCCAGTACCATCAAAATTTTGGTTGCCTCAGCTTGAGCCATTTGACGGGCTTAAGGACCCCCAGGACCACATCAACACCTTCAAGCAACATTAGGCCTCCAACAGCCTCCTGACAAAATACTGTGTCGTTCCTTCCCTACTACTCTTAAGGGAGCTACAAGGGAGTGGTTCACAAAGTTGCCCACTTCGTCCATCAACAGTTTTGAGCAGTTGAGCAACGCCTTTCTGTCCCACTTCGTCGGAGGACAACGTCCTAAGAGGCCAATGGACCATCTACTCACTATCAAACAAGGGGAGAAAGAAACTTTGTGGTTATATGTGAAATGCTTTACTCGAGAAACCCTAGAGGTAGATACGCTGACGACAAAGTACAGTTGACGACCTTTAAGGCAGGGCTGAAGTCTACAGAATTCGTGGTTTCTCTTGCAAATAATCCACCTAAGACAATGGCAGAAATGCTCTTGAAGGCACAAAAGTATATGAATGTTGAAGATGTATTAGCAGTCATAAAGAACAAAGAAGAGCCAGGGAAAGAGGGAAGGAGAGAAGACGATCATAGGGGATAAAAAAGGGAACGTCTAGGTCGTCGAAATAATGGCAGAGATAAACGAAAGGACAAAAAAACTCCTCAAATGGTAAAATTCACCCCTCTAATTATGCCTGTTGACAAAATTTTGACGCAGGTTAAGGATGAGCATTACCTCAAGTGGCTAAGACCATTACATTCATCCTTTAATGTCTGAGACAAGAAGAAGTACTGCCAGTTTCATAAGGATCATGGTCACTTCACAAAAGACTGCCGAGATCTGAAAGAGCAGATAGAGGAGTTGATACGGAAAGGAAAACTACAAAAGTATGTGAAGAAAGGGGAATCTAGCGGATTCAGGGATGGTAACAACAACCACCGCGAACCCTCACCTAGAGACGAAGATAACACATCTCAACCTCCACAGAACATGATTGGAGAAATAAAGACGATCGTAGGGGGACCATTCACAGGAGGCTCGTTCAGATCCTTCAAGAAAGTATATCAGTGGCAGGTGAACAACGTCCACATGATACCTCCATTCAAGCAAAGATGGACGGATCAAGACATGTCCTTCAATGAGGAAGATGCAAGGGGAGTGAAGCAGCCTCATAACGATCCCTTGGTTATAATGCTCACAATAGAAGGATTCAACACCAAAAGGATCCTTGTAGACAATGGTAGCTCTGCAGACATCATTTACCTTCTTGATTTTGAGTAGCTGAGGCTAGATCCAGGAAGGCTGTGTCCATTTGACTCCCCTATCATCAGTTTTAATGGAGACAGAGTATATCCCAAAGGCGTAGTGACATTAACAGTGACAGTAGGGACCTATTCAAGGCAGCTGACCATTCAATTGGACTTTTTGGTGGTAAACTGCCTCTCATCTTACAATGTGATCATTGGGAGGCCTACACTTAACCGGTGGAAGGTAGCCACGTCCACCTATTGCCTAAAGGTAAAATTCCCAACTGAGAACGATGTTGGCAAGGTGAAAGGAAATCAGATTTTAGCCAGAGAATGCTACTAGGCTGTGTTAGCTGTAAAGGAGAAACACACATAGACAATCGAGGAGAAGGAAGAAGATAAAGTGGAAACCTTAGAAACAGTGAAACTGGTTGAAAGAGAAGTAGCTAGGACGACAAGAATAGGGACGACCCTAAGTCCCAAGATGAGGACAAAGCTCGTCTAATTCCTCAGAGAAAACCTGGACGTCTTCTCATGGAGTCACGAGCACATGCTCGGTATATCCCCGAGAGTCATTTAGCATAAGCTAAACGTGGATCTTAAGAAAAATCCTGTCCAGCAAAGAAGATGAGTCTTTGCTCGCAAAAGAAACAAGGCAATCACAGACGAGGTTAACAAACTGATGTTAGCAGGCTTTATCCAGGAGGTTTACTATCCTGATTAGCTTGCCAATGCCGTACTGGTGAAGAAAGCAAATGGGAAATGGAGAATGTGCGTGGATTTCACGGACCTAAACAAAGCTTGCCTGAATGACAGTTTCCCACTGCTAAGGATAGACCAGTTGGTGGAGTCTACAACCGGGCATAAGTTACTGACGTTCATGGATGCTTTCTCAAGGTACAACCAGATAAAAATGACCAAAGAAGATCAAGAAAAAATTGCTTTCATCACAAGTCAAGAGCTGTATTGTTATAAGGTGATGCCCTTTGGGCCGAAGAATGCAGGAGCAACCTATCAGAGGTTAGTGAACAAGATGTTCAATAAGCAGATTGGTAGGAACATGGAGGTGTATGTGGATGACATGCTGGTCAAAAGTAAGGAAGAACTGGCACATCTGGACGACTTGGAAGAGACGTTTTCCACCCTCAGAGAATACCAAAAGCGACGGACAAATGCTTACCCTTCTTTAAGACGTTGAAGTAGGCTTTTGCTTGAATTGACGAGTGCAAGGCAGCGTTTCAGGAACTCAAACATTACTTGAGCAATCCACCCCTCTTGAGTCCATCCAAGGAAGGCGAAAACTTATATTTGTATCTGGCAGTATCAGCCATAGCCGTAAGTGCGGCCCTGATTCGAGAAGAGGGCAAGATGTAGCTCCCGATTTACTATGTCAGTCAAGCTTTCCAAGGTGTAGAGGCCAAGTACCCAAGGATCGAGAAGATTGGGTTCGCATTAATAGTAGCCTCACACAAATTACGACCGTACTTTCAAGTGAACCCTATCCTGGTAATGATGGACCAACCCATCAAGAAGTCCATGAACAGGCCTGAAGTAGCAGGGAGAATGGTTTAGTGGGTAGTCGAGCTCAGTCAGTTTAACATTAGGTACCAGCCCAGGACAGCCATTAAGGCACAAGCTCTAGCAGACTTCGTTGCCGAGTTCACCTTCCCAGATGAGGACAAACTCACTGAAGAGGCAGAACAATGGACAATACATACCAATGGTTCGTTAGCCCAAAAGAGGGGGGGAGGGGCAAAGTAGGGGTCATCATAAGCAACCCTGATGGAGAAGTGCTCAAATACGGAGTTCAACTAAAATTTTTGTCCACCAATAACGAGGCCGAATATGAAGGGACACTGAGGGGAATGAGGCTTGGAAAATTACTCGGAGCTAAGAACCTATTAGTCTAGAATGATTTAAAACTGGTGATTGGGTAGATCAAAGAAGACTATGAAGCAAAGGAGGAAAGTGTTGGGACATATGTGGTTCAAGTGGTTTCAAACATATGTCATTATTTTATGTAATTGGCTTATCCTTTGACAAAACGCACTTTACTTATAATTGGGTAGATTTAGGATGTGTTTAACACTTCAAGAAACTGTATTTCAAGATCAAGTGTTGAAGTCATCAAGTCTGTCTAAGAAACAAGCTGGAAAGTGCAAGTTACTAAAGCTCAACACCTAGTCTCGACACATGCATCTATTGAGCTTTAGAAGCTGTTTTAGTCTCGAGACTCGACAGCTTCTCAACAGATCCTCAACACCTCTATCTGTTGAGATTTATGGAAAACAGATTCTAAGTTCTGTTTTGATTCCAATTCGTGAATGTGTCTTTGGGCCTTCTTTTCTCCTAACCTTAGACATATAAAAGGATTGTTTTAAGGGCCGTCAAAGTGACGCAAGTGGCACAAGCATTGAGCAATTGTTGTTCATGCAATTTGTATCCTAAGACAAAGTTCATGCCTTAGTTCATCTCTTGTGAAGAAGTTGTTATGTAATGTACATCGTAGGGTTTTGTAACCGAGCATCTTCTTGATCTTCATCGTGTGGATGAATTGAAAAACTTTGCAGCCAACATCTCTCTCTCTAGTTGGTGAATTGAAGTCGTGTACTGGGATTCGCGCAATTGGTTAGTGACGTACTTGGGAGCCGCACATCAAAAGGAGAAATTGTCACTACAGAACAAGTCTAATTAGGTATTGGGGTAAGGGTTCAATTGTAGGTTGGTAAGGTACTTGGGATTCCTTGCTTATAACCACTTGTTGTGATAATAGTGGAGTTTCGAGAGTGGTGACCTTAAATCACCCGGTGGGGTTTTTGCCGTCAGGTTTTCCCTATTCGTAAACAAATCACCGTGTCATTTATTTTCCGCTGCATACTTTAGTTATTGGTGATTTGTTTGTACTGCCACGTGAATTTGCATGTTAACTTGATTAATTAATAACTCGGCTAATTAATCAATTTAATTAATCACAAGGGGTCAACAAATTTATGGCCTATCAGAAAGAATGGAGAAATACCTCAGGTTGACGAAGCATTTGATTCAAGAATTTGATAAAGTTGAGTTTGTACAAATCCCCAGAAGCCAGAACACCATAGCAGATGAAGTCGCAAAGATGGCATCGGAAGAAGGAGCGGCGAATACGGACTTGATACTGGAAATCTAGAAACACCCCAGCATTGAGAAGATCCCTACATTTGCAATCCAGAGCATAGGTAGTTGGATGACACCAATCATATCGTTTCTCCAGGATGGGCAGCTCCCTCAAGACATCGAGGAGGCCAGGATGGTCAGGAAAAGAGCAGTCAAGTTCACAATCCTAAATGACGCACTATACAAGAAAGGTTTCTCCATGCCTTACCTTAAGTTCGTGGATGAAAAAGAAGCCAAATACATTCTAAAGAGATCCACGAAGGAATTTGTGGAGATCATGCAGGCCCCAGATCACTAGTAAGTAAAGTTTTTAGAACAAGTTATTTTTGGCCTACAATGCAGGTAGATGCAAGGGAGCTCGTCACGAAGTGCAACAAATGCCAAATATTTGGGAACATTCAACACCTTCCAGCAGAGAGATTGACGACAATATCCTCTCCCTAGCCCTTTGTACAATGGGGAATTGACATCATCGGCCTGTTGCCTCAAGGTAAGGGACAAGTAAAATTCTTACTTGTCGCCATTGACTACTTCACGAAGTGGGTTGAAGCAAACGCATTGGCAACCATCACCAAAGCCAAAATCCAGAACTTCGTATGGAAGAGCATAATTTGTAGCTTTGGGATTCCACGAATGATCATATCAGATAATGGGCGGTAGTTCGACAGCCAAAGCTTCAAGGACTTCTGTTCGGGCACAGGGATCAGGGACCAGTTCTCGTCCCAAGACATCCATAGGTAAATGGACAAACAGAAGTGACAAATCGAACATTACTCAAGATAATAAAGATCAAATTGGATGACGCAAAGGGCGCATGGCTGGAAGAATTACCTAACGTCTTGTGGGCCTACAAGACCATGACAAGAACCCTAACAGGAGAAACCCCATTCAAACTCACCTATGGCACCGAAGCAGTAATCCCGATTGAAGTAAGAATAACCAGCACCAAGCAAGCAATGTTCCATGAGGAAAGTAATGACGATCAGTTACGAATCATTCTGAACTGCCTAGATGAAGTGAGAGGAACAACCTTCGATAAGATGACGAAGTACCAGTAGAAGATGGCCGAGTACTACAACAAGAGGGTAAAACTCGGACAACTTGACACAGGAGACCTCTTCCTACGTAGAGTCGCTCTAGCAAACCAAACAGTCTGCTCAAGGAAAGCTTGACCCCACATGGGAAGGACCCTACCGAGGCATCCATTACTTCAAACAAGGCAGCTATCACTTGGAGACTCTAGATGGATAGAGACTCCCGAGACCATGTAACAGACGATTCTATTCAGTCCAAAATGCAATAAACACTATTCAGCCAAATGTTTTAATGAGTGCAGGTTTTGTAATGTGGAAGCTGCCCAAAAGTGGCTAAAGTGACAAGATTCTGCCTAGACGGATGTGAGTTACTCATGAAGCCAAAAAATTGACAAGATCCCAAAAAGGGTGTATGTCACAACAAAGCCCATGAATGGCTAAGTAACACAATTCCACCTAAACGAATGTAAGTTACTCACGAAGCCAAAAAATTGACAAGATCCCAAAAAGGGTGTATGTCACAACAAAGCCCATGAATGGCTAAGTAACAAAATTCTGTCTAGACGGATGTAGGTTACTCACAAAGCCAAAAAATTGACAAGATCCCAAAAAGGGTGTATGTCACAACAAAGCCCATGAATGGCTAAGTAACAAGATTTTGCCCAGACATATGTAAGTTACTCATGAATTCAAAAAATTGACAAGATCCCAAAAAGGGTGTATGTCACAATAAAACCCAAAAATGGCTAAGTAATAAAATTCTGCCTAGACGGATGTAAGTTACTCATGACACCATGGGATTGACAAGATCCCTAAAGGGATGTTAGTCACAACAAAGCATGGAAATGGCCAAGATCCCATCCGGGCAGATGTAAGTTATTGACGAAGTCAATAGGTGATAAAACACTGACGCAGGAAAAGAAAGAAGCAAAGGGCACAACAAGAAAACTTGGTAGAGCACAAAAGCAATCATGGACAAGAATACGTGCGAGAAAGTATGCAATCATAAATGAAACTAAGAGCCCAAAAACAAAGGGTCAATACCATTGTTTTAACATTAAAATTAAAAGCCCATAAATGCTGGGCTAAAAGCATTATTTTTAGACTATAAATATTGTTTTGGAAATATAACTAAAAGCCCAAAATACACCGGGCAGCCAAAAAAAAAAAAAAAAGAACTTAAAGCAGGGTCAAACGTTAGCTGCAGTATCTTCATCGTCTAAAGGGGGCATAGGAGTGTCCCTGGGAACATCTTCAGAAGCTATAGACTGAGTACCACGTCTACCGCCATCTCTAGGTCAACCGCTTCCATATCAAGGTTCTCGAAGTCTACTCCAGTAGGATGCTTGAGCATATACCGACGAAGAAGCTCGAAACTCTTGAAGTACCAACTAAAGAACACAAAATTGTACTCCTTATTTTGCTGGAAGCCCTCGACGGCCTTAGTAGCAATAACCTTCAGCTTCTCCCGAGCGACAGAGAGTTGTTCGTCCTTCTCCAGTGTGAGCTGTCTTTCTGTCTTGAGGTCTTCTCCCAAATACTTAACCTTCTCTTTGACGGAGTTGGCCTCGTCCATAGAGGTAATTAAATCTTTCTTCAACTTAGAATTCTCTGCCTCCAGAGATTCCATCCTAGACATTGACGAAGTAACGCTCGTGTCTTGAGCGAGGTACTCGGAAGTAATGTAAAGCCTCTCCCCAAGCACCTGAAAATTAAAGTCTATGTCAAAAAAAAAAAAAAAAAACAAACAAACAAAAAAAAACTGACACAAAAAGATGAAAAAGGCAAAGTAACATAAATACAATACCTAAACAAGCTTATGGAGGTGACGACCCACAACCTTTAGCCGATATCCCCGAAAACACCTTCATATCATCAGTAGAAAAAATGTCTTGCACTTGAGCCTGAGCCATCCTACCATTGTCCCAAATGCTACAAGACCCGGAGTCCACTTTCTCCTTTAGCTTATCCCCGGTTTTCTGCCTTTTACTCCGTTGGGAAGGAATCTCCTCAACTGAAATGTCTGGGGAAGTCGTCCTTGTCGATTCGACAGCGGGAGTAGACAGCGTGGTTGCAATGACGGGAGTCCCCTTTTCCATCACCCGCACACCCTTGGTTCCAAGCTTGGACAGTGGCTCATTCTTCTTAGCCCTTATCTAGGCATACATTCCCTGTTTAAATTTAATAGTCATTCCTGCAAAAGGAAAACACTAAAAAAAAAAAAAGAGGAAGGGAAGAAAAAGAGAGCAACAAAATCGACATGGACGAGCCTAACACTTACTTTTCTTTTCTTCAATTTTCAAGTTCTGCAAAACATACGCAGATGGCTCAGGGCCAAGACAATAAAAGGCAAGAGTCCGAGGATCCACTAGGTCGTCAAAATCCTCGATTGTCTTCGCGTACTAGATCGACTTCTCAACCCGTTCCTTGTACTTGCTTTTAAGCTTAGGTCGTCTTTTAACTGCACAAAATGATGAGAATAAGAGTTAAGTGACGACAAGCAAACAAAAAGTTGAAAAGTTGGGAAGAATAATGACGCACCTAAAATCGGGGTACTCCACAGACGGAGTAGCCTTGGGAGATCACCCCAAACTTCATTAGAGGGAGTCTCCCAATCATCCCCGGACACGAAAAAGAACTGAGACTTCCAATATCTGAATGACGAGGGTAAATTCCGGACGATCCTAGTCCTTTTCTCCCACGGTACCAATTTATAATACCCATGCTCCTTAGACGCTTTTAGACGATATAGGTAAACAAGCTCGTCCACCATAATCATGTCCCCGTCTGTAGCAGTCAACCATATCCTCATATAGCTGACCACAATCCTCCACGAATTGGGCATAAGTTGCCCGGGAGCAATACAAAAATAGCCCAACAATTCCATAATAAAGGGATGGATGGGGAACCTAAGCCCACAAAGAAAGGTAGCCTCATAAAAGCATACCTCCCCATGAAAGAAATGGCAAGCCCAATCCTCTTCCCCAGGCAGACGAACCCTAACCCTAGCCGAGATTTGAAACCTATCCTTGAACCTAGAAAGGGTATCGCCATCCAAATTACACACGCCCTTGAGAGCATGGAAAGCCCTAACCTCCTGAGGGGCAGAAACGACGGTATCTCCTTCTACAAGTCTATCACTAGACGATAACCCAGTCTCCAATTTGCTCGACCTTACCTCCGACATCACTCCCTTTTCTTTGACCGAACCCTTAAACCAACTAATTACTTGACGTAGCAATGGTAGCAGATCACCCAATGCCACACTCAACCCTCTACCCTCTAATACAAACCTCTTAAGATGAGGGAAAACTCTTAAAGACCCCCTTGAACGGGCAAAAAGAAAAAAGACAGAAGGACAGAGGGCCCTAACCTCAGAATTGCTAAGCATAGAACCAAGAAAAGAAAATGTAGAAATCCTAAAAAGACCAGAAAACACAAAAAATCCAAAGAAAAATTAGAAATTGCTACGAAATTACCCGCTTAAAGAAAGGAAAACAACCAGAGGAAGGCCATACCTCAAAAAATGATGAAGAGAGAGAGCAAGAGCGCAGAAAGTTCACGGAAACAATGGCAGCACAAGGTCAGCGATGGCAACTCAGAAGCGAAAGAGAGAGTGAGAAGGTAAAGAAGAAAAAGAGAAGTTTAAAATGCTAAATACAAAAACTAAAAATCAGTGGGAAAATCAAGAGTCACAATGGCAACATTAAACTGCTCCGTTCGAAACATGCCACGTGGCTACGATACACAAAACGCCACCACTATGCCTTAAATGCGGAACAAAACCCCAAAAGCCATAGGAAACTTTTAGACTTCCGATGGTCATCTTGACGCGCCGCGACAACCACAGAACTCGAGGGGGCAACTGATGGGATTGACGCCTTCAACTCCCAATGACGATGTTACCATTACCAACGAGATCTTCCCCTAGGACGAGCCGACTAAATATCCACATCAGTGACGAAGATATCCAAGCCATTCAATATAGGCAATAATATCTCGGGCAGTTAAAATGATAGCTGGATGGACTATTGGGCGCCAATTGAATTCCACATTATTGGGTACCAGGTGTTACCAAAAGAGGCATTAAAACCATAATAACTGCTACAATGGCTAGGGGCCGTGAGAACATCTATAAGGACCTTGCAAGCATCAACATAGGTTACGAAAAAGATACCTAAAAATACTTATTGTTATTCTAGAATATTGCTTTACTTTAAAAAAAGGTTTCCTTACATTGATTTTGGCAACGGAGACGTTGTGGCAGGCACCACACCAGTGACCACTCTGTGGGAGCAGTTTTATCATCTTCATAACCACAACTAACGAGAATTCGACTTCATCTAGATGTATCCACCGTGACTGGCAAACTAATACTTCATCAATTTTGATTGAAGATTTGGTGCCATTTGGTTTTGTAAGGTGAGTGTGTCCATTTTCTGTGTTTTCTGAGGAAGTTTTGGTGGAGGATTTTAAGAGAAGAGAGTCTGACCATTTTAAGAGTTGGGATTAAAATGGGTAAAGAAATTGTGAAGCAGAAGTATGAGTTTGGGGAATGGAATTACGAGGTCATAGCTCTCTTTGAGACTCAGAGAGAGATGAAAGAGTGATGAAAAAAGTAACTATAGGCAACGATAGAAGCATGGAAATTGAGTCTAAGACATGGGCTGCTATGACTTCGTTTAGCGTAGGAAGTTAAAAAGTGATGAAAAGAAGTAACTATTGGCAAGAGTTTTTTTTTAAAGGAAATTAATTGGGAGGTTCAAAAGTATTTCTCTCTCTCCTCTTACGCTCTGTTTGCTTCGATTGAAAATATTGTGTAAAGATAGTTTTCTGTATTTTCACATGTTTGATAGTATTGGAATAAATGAGTCAAAGGAAAACTTTATTTAGTCAACATAAAAAAAAATGGCTTATTTTAAGAAATTGTTTTCCACTATTTTTTTTGGAAAACAACTCTATCTAATAGCAAGCTAAATAAGGGAAGTTATAAGGTTATTTTTTAACTCTTTTAAGGTTGCTATCAAATATAGAAAAATAAGATAATTTTATGGAAAATATATTTTAGAAAATGACTCATTATCTAGAAAACATCTTTACTCAAAAAACTATTGGCAGCAACTGAAGCGTGGCAATTGAGTCTAAGACGGGGTGCTACGACACCTTTTAGGGTCTGTTCGGTTGGAGGAGTGGAAAAGTGGGAAGATAGAAAATTGTTGGAAGATAGAAAAGTGGGAGGATGGAAAATATTTAGTTTTCCCTCTTGTGTGTCCGGTTGGAGGAGTGAAAAAGTGAGATGGTGGAAAAGTGGTAGTGTATAAATTGACTATTATACCCTTGTTAATAATAACGTTAAAATGAAAAAAAAAAAAAAAAAAAAGGTTCAACGTTGAAATGAAAAAAAAAAAAACGTTCAGGTTATACCTGAACGTTGAAATGAAAAAAAAAACAAACAAAAAAAAAAACAAAAACTTTCAGGTTATACCTGAACGTTGAAATGACAAAAAAAAAAAAAAAACGTTCAAGTCACTGAACGTTGAAAAAAAAAAAAAAAACACCTTCAGGTGGGATGGGGGCATTTTAGTAAATGCTCCCATCCCATAGTTTTCTCCCCTTCATTTTCCTCCCAAATTGGGAGGAAAATTTTTGTGGGCCCGGGAGGAAAATTTTCCTCCCGGTTTTCCATCCTCCCTTCATTTTCTCTCCAAACGAACAGTGGAAAATGTCTGTTTTCCTTCCTTAGTTTTCCATCCTCCCTATTTTCTCTCCAAACGGACGCACCCTTAGTATAGAAAGGGAAAAAGTGATGAGAAGAAGTAACTATTGGCAAGAGTTGTTTTGAAGGAAATTTATTGATTAGTCTGGGACCAATACTTCCTCCTCTTATTCACATTTTCATTTGAGCACTATTCTCTATAGATCCAAGCCTTTCAAAGAACGTTTTAAGCTATCGATCGCATCACTCAAAAGATTTGAACTTGATCTATTTGAAACTGAAAGAATCACCGTTAAAGACGTCTACACTCAAGGGTAGATCAAAGCCTTTACCACACACCTACATTGTCCCTATATATTACTGGCAAACATGTGTCACTCCCATAAGTTGCTATGCCAACCCTTTGTTCACATTATCACGTAGTGACTGTTTGGATTACGCGTTTCAGCTCTACAGTGCCGTCTAAAGGAAACGCGCAACTTCCAGCTGAAACGTGCAAATGAATTCCTAGACGCACCATTTCATTAAAAACAGTACTGTGCATGTACTGTTTATGGATAGAATCACTAGAGGAAATGCGTTGCACTAGAGGAAACAGTACTGTGTGTTTTGGGTCACTTAAATAAACCTGGGATATTTTCTTCTTCCCTCATTTGACCCAAAGAAGCAATCTCTGCATCAAAATGATGCGCAACACAATGGCTATTTCTGCATCAGGTGTCTTCTTTCTCTCAACTACTGTGGCAGAGATGTCTTCAATGCGCTTCATCAATGCCCCATCCTCTTCCTCTTCAATGAATTGCACCTACCCACCCAACAATAATCCATCAAATGTTGCACTCTTTTTTTTTCTTTTTCTTTTTTATTGGCAGAAACTATGCTTACGATGGGTGTGTATGTAAGACAATGGTTACTAATTAATTGACATCCAGTGTATGCTTTCTTGTTCCTTTTTCAGCTCAACAACTGATCTATTTTTGGTTTTTTGATGTTCTAATTTATTCAATTCACATATCATTTCCCCACTTCTGTAATGAAATTTCCAAATTACTAGTTTAGAGCTTAATTGATTGTTAATTGGTTTGCTTTACTTTAGACCATGAAGACCATGAATTAACTATTGGTATAATCTTATTTATAAGAGGACTAAATTCTTTTTCAATGAACTTACTAGATATGAGAGGCACTCTAAGCTGGCTAACTGGAAATTTTCCTTCTTTGAATTGGAGCATGTCAGGAATCTATTGCTACAAAAACTCACTCTTGGAACTAGGAAGCATTGGCTTATAAACCAAAAAGACTTTTGAAATCTTCTAAGGCCTTTTTCACCACTAATATATTGGCAAATTTGTGGGAACACCAATAGCTAACAAGCAGCGAAGTATAGAGTGCGATTCAGCAAAATAGCATGCTTTCATTATATCAATTTTCAAGGCACACGTAGGTTACCTCTATTCTAATGATAGTTCTTCACTATTTCCTGCATTAGAAGCACTTTTTTCTGTTATATATCCTCCTACATAATGGCAGATTGATGTTTGCCAATCACGTCATTGAAAGAAGGTTTCAATCTATTGGCTGAGATGGTAGTAATGCACCCATAATGGTAGTAAATCACCAGATATTTTCTTCTCCTTTTTAATGGGAAAATTTTTTGAAGAAACCACGAATTCTTGATGTGCAGCACAAAAATTGAAATCATAATGATCATAGAGCTAAGTCCGAATCTTAAGCAAAAAACAAAAAAAAAAAAACAAAAAAAAAAAAAAAAAAAAAACCCAGCAGATCCACATCGCTGTTTATAGCTTTGATCATCACGCGTTTCAAACAACAATAAAAAAGTATTGAAATCCAATTTTCAAAATAGAATGAAACAAAGAAAAAACACACACAAATCACAGTAATGAGAATATTGTGAAAGTACTATGTACCTGTGATTTTTAGAACACGCAAGATCCACAATTCACAAACTCAAAAACCCATTTACCTAAAAATTAAACAAATGGGTCAGCCAGTGAAATTGGAAAAGGTATGAAATGGGTTTATGGGAAGAGAGGTGTTAGGCTAGAAGAGGAGTGAAATTGGAAGAGGGTGAAATGGAGCTCAATTGGAAGAGAGGTGTCATGGGTGGGAGAGGAGTGAAATTGGGGAAGAGGATGAAATGGGTTTGTGGAAGGAAGAGTATAAGCCAGCGTCGGACTAGGGTTGTCTTCTTTGTGGATTTCTCATCTCAGCTCTTCGCCGGCATTGGAGCGATGTAGGTCTTCCACCTTGAGTTCTCTAGTGGGCATGGAACTCTCTAAAGGCAAAGGTGTTAGCTAGGGCATGATGAGGAGTGAATAGAAGAAAAAAAGGAAAAAAAAAGAAAAAATATTAAAACGCAGCCCTTATATACTTTCAACTGAGCTACAGTACTCATATCAAAAAATAATAATCTGCGTTTTTAACTTATTTGCTATAGTGTTTTCAGTTTCTAGTTTTCAGCGACATAAACGGTATCCATATGGACCCATACTCTTCCATTGTCATGTCAGCATGTCACGTCATCAAATTATGCCACCCATGATCACTTTTATCGGCAATAACATCTGACTAGGCTTGACCATTGATTGTTGTCTTTTTTTTTACCAAGTGTCTCCTACTCAATTTTTGAGCTTATCTCATATCTTTGGTCTGTTTATACGAGCCTTGTGGTTGAATATTACAAAAAATTGAGTTTATTTGTGATATGGGTACTATTCAAACTTATTTGGGAAAATGAGGAGAAAAGCGAAATTCGGCAATGGTGTTGCCAAAATTCTGAGAAAAAGTAAGAGAGAGAAGAGAGAAATGATGTGATGGATGTGGGAGAGAGAAAAAGGAATTTCGGCAGTGATATTGCCAAAAATAAAAAAAAATAAAAAATAAAATAAAAAAGTTGAATTTCGGCAATTGAATTGCCTAAATTGAAGGATTAAAAAAATTAAAAAAAAAATTGAACTGTGGTAAGAGTAATGCTATGGCCACAAACTATTTCACCATATTTTTACAAACTATTGTTATGACCAATTTTTTATTGGTTCTCATCAAGGCCCACTAATAATATCATTTTTTTTATTTACTAATAATCACTTATCAGATTAGCAGTTTATGAAAAATTTTGTAAGAAAATGTGTATCTCTAGCATTTTGCTAAAAGTGGAGGATTAAAAAAAAAAAAAAAAAAAAAAAAAACTCAATTGCGGCAATTGAATTGCTGAAATTGGAGTAAAAAAAAAAAAAGCTACGGCAGCACTTTTGGATGCATAAAATAAAATATCTATGCTACCCAATAAACTTATAAAAAAAATTATATCTAATAAAAAAGTAATGAACCACAGTCTAGCTTCTTTTTATTTATTTATTTTTTTTACTCCCCCAATTTTGGCAATTCAATTGCCACAACTAAGTTTTTTTTTTTTTTTTTTTTTTAATCCTCCACTTTTGGCAAAATGCTAGAAATATAAATTTTTTTACAAAATTTTTCATAAACTACTGATGTGATGAATAATTATTGGTAAATAAAAAAGTGATGTTATTAGTGGGTCTTGATGAGAACCAATAAAAAATTGGCCATAACAATAGTTTGTAAAAATATGGTAAAATAGTTTGTGGTCGTAGCATTACTCATACTACAGTTCAGTTTTCTTTTTTTCTTTTTTTAATCCTTCAATTTTGGCAATTCAATTGTGGAAATTCAGTTTTTTTATTTATTTTTTATTTTTTTATTTTTGGCAATATCATTGCCAAAATTCCATTTTCTTTCTCTCACATCTGTCACACCATTTCTCTCTTCTCTCTCCTACTTTTTCTCATAATTTTGGCAGCACCATTGCCAAAATTCGCTTCTCTCCTCATTTTTCCAAATAAGTTTGAATAGTGCCCATATCACAAATAAACTCAAATTCTTGTAATATTCAGCCAAAAGACTCTTGTTTATGCACTTGACAATTCTAAATAGTCAAAACCAAGATTTCTCATTGTATTTAGGTTACTCTAGATGGATCAAATTACATGTTAGGTCCAACTCTATTTTGTGCCAGTTTTATCAAGGGGTATAACTTTTAGTTGAATGTCACTAGCCATCTCAAAAGACCCAGCTAAGTCAAATTAAGCCTTCTAGTCACACCTCATTGATTGAAATAACAATCGCCCATTAAATCATTACTTGATTGGCACAATCTTTGTATTCCTTTTATCTTAACATTGTTTAGTAGTTTTGATGCTGAAAGGGAAGTCGAGGACATGCTTTTCCCTTGCTAATTATCCGTTGATGCCTCCAAGAAACACTCGTTTATGATTGATTTGTATCATCATCTCAAGTAGGACAGAGGGTAGTTCAGCTACAAATAAGGATGGCAAAATTGGACACGACTCTTGTACCTGACATAACACGACACGAAATTAGCAGATTATGAATTCAGGCTTAATAGGTTTGTATCATATTTGGGTTGACACAAATGACCCGTTTAATAAATGAGTTGGGTTAGTGTTCAACACATGGAACTTGTTTGACCTGTTTAATTAAATGACATTTTACTAATATACTCATCAAACCCTAGGTATACAAACTTATTAGTTGTTATGGTTTATTTTTATTAACATATTGTGATTGATTATTTGAGATATTTAGATATGCTTTGGTTTTGAATAATTATTTGTGATGCAATTTCTCGTTAGTTCTGAATTTTATATTAAAAATATTTATTTGTTTGTTTTTTCTTAAATAATTTTTTTTTTCATTTTGATAAAATTTGATAAATAGGTTGACACGACTGACCCGTTTAATAAATGGGTCGTGTTAGGGTTGAGGAATCTTGACCTGTTTAATAAACATGTCGGGTTAGTGTTGATCTATATAGTCGGATACTTAAGAGTTGACACAACACGAACTCGACACGCAAACACGAGTTGCCACCCCTAGCTACAAATGATTAATTGTACAAGGCCTTCTAGTACAATTATTTTCTATGATTTAATCATGAAGAATTATCACATAAAAAAATAATAATAACGGGGAATTATCACCTTTCCATATTATTATAACTGAATAATAATAATAATAATAATAATAATAATAATAATAATAATAATAATAATAATAATAATAATAATAATAATAATAATAATTGTAGGGTCAATGGGCCCTGGAGTTTATATCTATGCATGTATTGGGCCAATGGCCCAATTTAAGGACACTAGAAAGTCTGAAAATGGGAAAATATCTCCTCAAGGGCCCGGGTTGGAAAGTAAAAGAATAAAGTCTGACTAAGGTCGTCCAAAAAGGAGGTCTGAGGTGGAATATTTCCTCGGTAGAGTAAAGCTAAGGCTGAGAGGGATGGTCTGTCTACCAGAAGCAACATTCTAGGAGGTCTTGTAGATAAGGATGTACATAGTAAGAGTATAGGACAAGGAAAGATTGTGAAATATATAAGGAAAAAGTTGTTGTCGTCGCATTGAATGCTCTACAGCTAACTCTCTGGCTGCATTAATGAGGAGATGATGCCTGAATATCAGAGTTCAGCCTTACAACTACCTCCAAGGACTTCAGGGAGAGGCTGATGAGACAAGTATCCAAACTAATAATCTGATCCATTGTGGAGGATGTAGAAAGGAAGAAAGATGATATAAAAGGAGAAGGAGACATTCAGGTAGGGGGATCAAGAAGAAAGAAAGAAAACACTGTAGACTGGATACTTTTATAATCTTCATTTAAGAAGAAAGAAATATAAGAACTAGATCCTCGACTTGAGTCCGATGACAGTTTTTTATCATATAAACTTGTCCAGCAACTTTTTTTTATGATCTTGAACCATTACAGTTGTTAACAAAGCTCATAAGCAACTAGATTTAGAACTCACTCTCTACAAATTTATTGTATTGGGCTCTTTGGGCATATACCCTTTCTACTATTGGGCTTAGGTGCAAATTGTGACCTTACAATTGGCCCTATCTATAGGAATCTTGTTGTTTTAATGAGCTTAACGTTTAACTATGGTAGGTTTAGGTCCTCACCAAGCCGAGTCTATGGGGTCACAACATTAGGAGTGTTCCCTTAATCTTGAGTGAGGTAGAGACAGAGAGGGGAGTGTGCATACTGCCCATGCTAGCAGGAGTCAATCATTGAGTGGGAGTCGTGCCTCACATGCAGAGCATGCTAGAGCCATGCAGCTAGAGATTGATCACTTAAAGAGGAAGCTATGTCATGAGCAACGAAAACGAACCCCCTGCACTTCTGACCCCTCTTTTGGCGATGATGGAGATAACAATTATAGGCCAAGATCAAGGACTCCCCCTAGTGAGTCATATTTGTGTGAAGGGGACAGTTTGCGTCATCGCAGAAAGAAAATTTTGTCCTACAAAGGCCTAGGGAATGATGCTACGAATAGGGCATTGAATCAAATTGCTAAATCACCTTTCACGCACAGTATTGAAGAGGGCAAGCTGCCTTAGTGGTTCACTCAACCAACATTCACCATGTACAATGGACGAACATACCCTATGGAGCATGTGAGTCATTTCAATCAAAAGATGGTCGTACACTCCAAGAATGAAGCTTTGATGTGTAGGATGTTCCCATCTAGTTTGGGACCTATGGCAATGAGATGGTTTAATGGCCTAAGGGCGAGTTCTATTAATTTTTTTAAGGGACTCACCCAGGCATTTGGATCCCGTTTTATTATGTGTAGTAGGGTTCCTCGGCCCTTGGACTCCTTGTTGTCTATTACTATGAGAGAAGGAGAAACTTTGAAAATATATTCAGACAGATACTAGGAGATGTTCAATGAAATAGATGGAGATTTTGATGATGTGGCAATAAGAACTTTCAAGGTCAGCCTGCCTGCCGAGCGTGGTCTGAGGAAATCATTAACAGGAAAGCCGGTTAATAGTGTACGCTATCTTATGGATCGCATTGACAAGTATAAGTGGGTCGAGGAAGATCAACAATTAGGAAAAGGCAAGGTGAAGGTGGTCCATCAGGATAGGGGGGACTTTAGGTCGGATCGGTTCAACAATAATCGTCCTTGGCGAGATTTTTCTAGGCAGTCTGGGGTTGCTATGGCACCACAAGCAATTAACTTGTTGTTTCGAGAACCAGTGCATCAAATCCTAGAGAAAATCAAGAATGAACCTTTTTTCCAGTGGCCAAACAAGATGTGAGGGGATCCTATGAGGCATAACCAAAGCCTTCATTGTCAATATCATTAGGAGTGAGGGCACACTACAGAGGATTGTAGAACTTTGTGGGGTCACTTGGGGCAGTTGGTATGAGGAGGTAAGCTAAAGCAATTCATATACCATCCCGTTGGATAGGGAGGCCATGCAGGGTCATAATCATAGAGGGATACTTCTTTGAAACCACCTCTGGGCACAATAAATGTTGTTCTCGCCACACCGGGAAGGGTTGGTTCTCACTATTCTAGGATAATTTCCGTGACCCAACCTCTTGTAGGGGAATACTACCTAGAAACCAAAAGGAGTAGAACGGAGAGCTGACCAGCGTTGAGTTTCTCTGATGATGACAAGGCTGATACTCTACAACCACACGATGATGCATTAGTGGTTTCCCTCAGGATAGGAGGGTACAACGTGAAATGAGTGATGGTTCATCAAGGTAGTGAGAAATTATGTACCCAGATCTTTATAAGGGTTTGGGGCTGAAACTGGGGGATTTAACCAGTTATGATTCACCTTAAATAGGGTTTGATGGGAAAATTGTTATACTAATGGGTCAAATCAAGCTACTAGTGCAGATTGGGGTGGAGATAGTAGATGTCAACTTCATAGTGGTGGATGCTTTCTCCCCCTACACAGCCATCATCGCGAGACCCTGGCTTCATGCTATGGAGTTGTCTCTTCTACCCTGCATTTGAAAATAAAATATCCATCTAGTGGTTGGGTGGAAGAGCTGAGGGGCAACTAGCCTATGGCCAAGTAGTGCATGGTGGCCGTTGTTAGAAATCAAACCGAGGCAGAGTCTTCGACATCAACTAAGCAAAGTTTGTAGCAATCAAAAGGGCCAGCATCAGTTGGCATTACAGTAGAGGAGACAGAGTGTGAGGAATTAGAAAGAATTGTAATAGATAATGATAAGGAGAAGTATTTTCAGGTCGGATCTTAACTGCCCCCTCAGGAAAAGGAAGAGTTTATGGTGTTCTTGAAAGAAAATATTGATGTGTTTGCATGGAATTCTTATGAGGCTCTTGGGGTGGATCTAAGCTTCATTTGCCATCATTTGAACGCCAATCCAGCTGTGGTACCAAGGAAACAACCACCTCGGCGTTCATCCAAAGGGCATTTCGAGGTTGTTGAAGAAGAGTGATCAAACTTAAGCAGGCTGGAGCTATCAAGAAAGTTTTCTATCCTGAGTGGTTGGCTAATACAGTGGTGGTGAAATAGAAGAATGGGAAGTGGAGAGTGTTAGGTTCTAAGACCTTTAGGTTTAAATGTATTAGAACACTAATTTGTAATGTTGACAAACCATGATCAAAATGTGTTAGTCTTATATAGATTGCTCAAAGTATATGTGTCTTATGTAAAGTTGGAATTGAGTGCACTGCAGAATTTACTGTACAATTCTGCCTGGCTTGATTGATCAAGAATTAGACTCGACCGATTGAAAGTCGTGCAAATTGTTTTTTTTGCAGAATTTTCCAACTTAGCCCAAGCCCGTTTTGTGTGTAGATTTTTATGTTTTGTCCTAGGCATAAAAGGGAAAACCCTAGCATGTTTTTAGAGAGCTGCTGATTCTCTTTATATTATGTGTGTGAATCTCTTGTGAGATTTAGAGGTATTTTCCTTCACATACACTTAGTGTTATCAAGATCTAGATTGATGTCAAGAGCTTAGTGATCGATTCAATTACAGATATACAGGTAGGAGTGCTTGTGATTGTTGGAAATCCAAGAAAGAAGTAGTTCGTGGACTCGGAGTTGTCACGTGGTCATGGTAGTAAGTTTCTTACTCGAGGTAGCAATAGGATGTTAGTGGTCTAAGTCGCTATTGTGTAAATTTCAATTCTTTCATAGTGGATTCAGTTTTACCTTAAGAATAGCTAGATTAAATTCTCCCTTGGTTTTTTACCGGTTTGGTTTTCTTAGGTCATCATATCATTGTGTTCTTTATATTTCTGCTGCTTTGCATGATATGATATATTTGTGTTAACCTAGATCTGCTTAATTTACCTAAGTTAATCACTTGGCTAAATAACTAGGTTAATCTGGTTGTATTTAAGGGATCTAAAAACGTACAAAGAATATGTGTGGACTTCACAGATTTGAACAAGACTTGTCCCAAAGATCCTTTCCCAATGCCTCGTATAGATTAGTTGGTGGATGCCACTGTGGCGCATCCTCGAATGAGTTTTTTGGATGTTTTTCAAGGTTATCACCAAATACCTTTGGCTTTGGATGATTGGGAAAAAATAGCCATTGTCACTCCAACATGGAATTATCATTACAAGGTAATGCCCTTTGGCTTGAAGAACGCAAGGACTACTTATCAAAAGATGATGACTAGGATGTTCGAGCAACAACTGGGAAAAACTATTGAGGTTTATGTGGATGATATGGTAGTGAAAAGTACAGTGGCGTCTGCGAATGTGGAAGACCTAAATGACACCTTTAGACACTGAGAAAGTACAAACTGCGCCTTAATACTTCTAAATGGTCCTTTGGTGTGGGATTAGGTAAATTTCTAGGTTATATGGTCACTCATCATAGAGTTGAAGTTAACCTTGTGCAGGTTAGAGCAATTAACAGTTTGCAGCCACCTCAAAATCCCAAAGAAGTTTAGAGGTTGACAGGGATGAATGCTGCCCTAAACCGGTTTATTTCTCAATCTGCAGATAGATGTAGGCCTCTCTTCCAGTTGTTCAATAAGTGAAAGGGATTTGAATGGACCGAGTGTGCTTTAGCCTTCTAGCAGCTTAAGGAATATCTTTCATGACCACCTATTATGTCTCGCCTGAGGTGGATGAAGTTCTATTCGCTTACATTGCTATGGCTCATCATACCATTAGTCTGGTGCTGATACGGATTGATAGTCGTGTACAGATGCCAGTTTATTATGCAAGCAAGTCCCTATATGAGGTCGAGGTGCATTATTTACCGTTGGAGAAAGCTATTCTAGCAATGGTGCATGCTATGCGTAAACTTCCCCATTACTTCCATTCCCATACAGTTGTAGTTTTGATTCAACTTCCTCTTAGGTTAGTACTTTGAAGTGCTCACTATACTGGAAGGATTGCCAAATGGGGTATCATCTTGGGAGCTTTTGACATCAAGTATATGCATCGTACCTCTGTAAAGGGCCAAGTATTTGCCGATTTGGTGGCTGAATTCACTGAGCCCTCTTTAGAAGAAAATGCTGAGATGTTGGGCATGGATGAAAAATTAGTTGGCACAATCTCCTTAAAGGAACCTTTGCTATAGAAAGTGTACATGGATGGCGCTGCAAGTCAAAGAGGATCAGGAGTGGGGGTGGTTGTGATCTCTCCAGAGAGAATCGTTATTGAGAAATCTTTGAGGTTGAACTTCTCAGCCACGAATAATGAAGCCGAGTATGAGGCTTTCTTAGTAGGAATGACCATAGTTCAAAGGATGGGAGGGTGGAAATTTTCTTAGATTCGAGGCTGGTTATAGGCCAAGTCACAGAGGAACTAGAGGCTAGGGATCCGAGGATGCAGGAGTATCTAAACCAGGTTAGACATTTACAATTAAAGTTTGAGTCTTTCATCTTAGTGCAAGTCCCTAGAAGCAGAAATGCCCATGCAGACTCTCTTGCCACATTAGCAACATCCTCGGCACAAAGTTTACCTCGGGTTATCCTGGTGGAAGATTTGTGTAGACCTAATGAAGTGAATGGGAATGCCGTTCGTGTTCATCAAATTCAAGTAGGGTCTTGTTGGATGGACTCCATTGTGCTGTTTCTTAAAGAAGATGTCTTACCTGAAGAAAGGTCTGAAGCTAACAAAGTACGAAGAAAGGCTCCTCGATTTTGATTATCCGAGGACAATAAGTCGTACAAACACTCTTTTTCTGGATCATACCTGTTGTGTATATACCCTAAGGCAACTGAGTTACTATTGGAAGAATTACATGAGAGAATTTGTGGAAGCCATACTAGGGGTAGATCTTTGTCTCACAAGGCACTAACCCAAGGGTATTAGTGGCCAAATATGCAGAGAGAAGCACAAGAGTATGTGAAGAAGTGTGATCAGTGTCAGAGGTTTGCTCCAAACATTCATCAACCAAAGGGCGTCCCCAATCCTCTATCCAGCCTTTGGCCTTTTGCTCAATGGGGCTTGGTTATTGTGGGACCTTTCTCCAAAACAGTAAGGAAAAGGAGATGGCTACTGGTTGGCACAAATTACTTCACTAAGTGGGTTGAAGCTGAGCCATTATCAAATATCAAGGAATTAGATGCAAAAAAGTTCGTCTAGAGAAATATTGCCATCAGATTTGGAATTCCTCGTATCCTTATCTCAGACAATGGCCTTTAGTTTGATAACAAGGCTTTTAAGAGGTATTGCTATGATTTGGGCATTATAAATAGATATTCCACCCCAGCTTATCTACAGGAGAATGAACAGGCCGAGGCTGTCAATAAGGTAATAGTGAATGGGCTCAAGAAGAGGCTAGATGAGGCAAAGGGAAAATGGGTAGAAAAGTTACCACACGTTTTATGAACGTGTCATACTACTCCTTAGAGGTCCACTAGAGAAACCCCTTTTTCTATGACTTATGGAGCCGAAGTTGTAATCCCTCTCAAGACAGAGTTCCCAACACTGAGGATGAGCTCTTTCACCCCCAATAACAATGATGGCTTGTTAGAAAAGAGTCTAGATTTGATTGAAGAACGAAGGCAAAATGCAATGGTTCAGTTAGCATACTATCAACACAAGCTCAAACAGGAGTACGGTTAAAATGTGAAGTTGAGACCACTTGCACCTGGAGACTTGGTATTAAAAAAAGTGTTAGGTACTACAAAAAATATGGCATGGGGAAAATTAGGGCTCAACTGGGAAGGACCATATCGTATTACCTCGGTAGCAGGGATAGGGGCATATCATCTGGAGGACTTAGATGAAAAAGTTGTACCACGCCTATGGAATATAAATAACCTACGAATGTATTATTATTAATAAAAATCCTTCTTATCACATGTCGTCTATAATATTTCGTACTTTTTCTAAGTATCAAACAGAACCTTAGCTATGCTTGGCTCCTTGTATCACATACCTTGGGTAAATTAATATTTCACAACATTTTTCTAAGTGCTAAACAGAACCTTAGTTATGTGTGGTTCCTCGGACTATCTATTTTGAGTAAATTAACACTATAAGTTATTTTTCTAAGTATCAAACAGAACCTTGACTATGCTTGACTCCTCAGACCTCATACCTTAGGTAAATTGATACTTTACAACATTTTTCTAAGTGTTAAATAGAACCTTAGTTATGTCTGGTTCCTCTGGCCATCTACTTTCAGTAAATTAACACTGTAAGTTTTTTTTCTAAGTATAAAACAGAATCTTGGCTATACCTGACTCCTTGGACCACATACCTTGGGTAAATTGATATTTCACAATATTCTCCTAAATGTTAAGCAGAACTCTTTGGTTCCTTGGACCATCCATTTTGGGTCAACTGACACCTAAGGTTGATCTTGGGGACTCCCAAAATAGTGATTTTAATAGATGGGAGTTCATGAGCATCACTTAAAGCATTTGTAAGTAAATCATACCTATCTGTTGTTTGGTCAATACCTGATTATTACCTCAAGATCATTAGGTTTATAGTGAAAGATATGAATCATTATTCTGTTATGATGTATGGATCTTGTAATTACAAAGGTGTTTTGCCAATTTGGTTGATTTACTAGCTTTTGATTCTATTGATTAGAAGAGAATTATCACCCATGCAAGTAACAAAGTTAAGCATATATCATTGTTTTATTAATTAAGTACTAAACAAAGTAGAAATTATACAAGTAAATGATACAAACAACATACACGTAAAGAAAAAGTTTGTCATTTTCATTAATTTAAAGCCTTTTGAAGAGGCAGTTTACTTACAGAACATCCAATTACATCAAATAAAAACAATACTAAGGCTAAAAGAAAGAATAAACAAGGACCAATCATTGATTTGTTTTTATCTCAAGATTGCCCTCGGAAGTCTTTGAAGGCTGTTTAGGAGCCGTGGTGTCAGAAGTAAGCCCTTTGCCCTTCGGGTCTTCCTTGGTGATGATAGGAAAGGTTGCTAGGACAATTTCCATTGACTGAGTAGCTCCCTTCTCCTTGGCAGGCTCCTTAAGGGCAGTGGAAGGCTGAGCAGCATTATGGACCACCTCTTTAGTTTTTCAATTGGTTGCCCGGTGGCCTTAGGCTGCTTAACCTCCTCGAACCGATGTCCAGGGGAAGGAAGGGCTTCAACTGAGCCTTCCTTTCCAGCATTTGCTCCTTAGGAGGCAGCATCATCCTTGGGGACAGATGGAGCAAAAGCTTGGATGGCTGGGGGATAGAAAACGTTTTTTGTCCTCCAAAGGGCAGAAGAGACATCAACCCCAGCCTGGGTAAGTGTCTCATTCTACACTTGGAGGCAGTAATGCCTACATACCTCTGATACTTACAACCTGAGGTTTTCCTCGTCTTAGACACCTCAACCTCATATCCATCTTGCTCAGCTCGATCCCTCTTTGGCTTTTTCAGCTTCCTCCTTGGCTTTTTTGGCTTCCTCCTTTGCCTTTTTAGACTCACTCAGACTCTTCTAGAGGTCCTCTATTAGCTTCTTTGTCGCAGCATAATCCTCGTTGGCCTGGTGAAGCTGTAGCCGTTAGGTCTTGGCCTGCCTTTCAGCTACATTTAGAGCTGCCTTGACGCTCTTTTCATCGCTTTCTACCTTGTTTAGCTTGGCAGTGACCTCTTATAGCTTCTTCTCTGCCAACTCAAAGGTCTTCTGGGCATTGATGCGCCTGGCCTCTTCATCCTTCATTGCTCCATGTGAGCTGATAATTATCTCCTTAGCCTTATAAGCAGATTAGACGGCCTATTCACAACAATAGAAAGGAACAAAGAGGCATAGTCAAATTAGAAAAACTAAGTATAAAAAAATGAGAATATTTGGAGAAAAGTTGGATGGGAATCTTACCATGGCGAGCTCCTTCTTTAGTGTCATGAAGACATCTTACTTCCACATCTGCCTCAACTTGACCGTATCCTTAGGCAGCAAAAGAGCTTGCTCTGATGCGTCAGCTACACAGGCAGCTGTTCTTGGGTCAGAACCTCTAATGGAGGCGTTGGCAGTGACCTCATGATTGTCTAGCATCATTGTTGGGGCCCAAATTGGGGTGGACATAAGGGCCTAAACCTCAGTCCTCTTCTCTAAGCTCGTCTGTGTTGTCCAAGCCTCTTTGACTCCCTTTTAAGGCTCCATGTCATTGGGAAGGTGGCTCTTCCCCCCCTCAACCACTTCTTCACCCTTAGACTGATCCCTCTTTCTCTTATAATCAGCTTGAACAACGCGTTGGGGTTGAATGGGTGGAAGAGAAAGGAGTTTAGGTTGAGAAGACATCTCTAGCTCTTTATCCTTAGGAGAGGGGAGTTTAGTCTGAGCAGTCTTCCTGGGCTCTTAACTCCCCACCTAGGATTCTATTATATCTTTGAGGCTTTTTCTAGTCTTGTGTTGGATTACCATTGTGCTCGGACTGGTAGTTTCTTCTTGCGGATGGTTTGCTAGTTTCTGAAGATGAAATGCCAAGGTCACTAGCTAGGCTTCCTAGGGAAGTAGGTTGGTTGAAAATCTCAAATTCGTCTTCGAAATCAGAGACTTCAACAATTTCTTCCTCTTCCTTGATGATGGGTTGGGAAGAGGTCGCTTCACCAGTTATGCGTTGAGATGGAAAAGGTATTGTGGGAATACCTTCAGGTATGGGTTGTGTGGCGAGAGTAACTTGGGGAATAGGGGCATCCTTAGGAAGGAGGAACCCTCGATAGCAACACTTATCCAGTGTAGGCATGAGTCTTTTGCTCTAATCACACACTTTGGCGCCTAGAAGGATTTAGAGATGGAAGTGTAGTCGAGGATCAAATGTGCTACTCGGAGCTGATTATTAGTGTGTACGAATACTTAAGACTTTAGTGTCTCATTTAATTTCACCTGGTTGACAAGGCCGAAGTTGGGGATAGCAGCACGTCTGTTTGCAAAACCATTTAGAAAGGCAAAAACTTCCTCAATAAAAAAGATTAATTAAGTAAATCACAGGAAATTTTCTTTATAGATACAAATTAAAGAAGAAGAAGAGGGGTAATTATAAATAGTTGACCTAAGCCTAGAGTGTCACCTGGTTGCCCCTTTCTTGTCCAACAGGGGAGGCCAACGTGCCATTCCCCAGATACAATCAAAAAATCTTTTTTCAGACCCTTGTTGGAGTCAGGGAAGCATTGGATGAGTCTAACCTCAAGATCCCTAGATTTTAGGTAGTGTCCTTGCCTCGTTAGATGGTGGAGATTGTAAATCCAATTAATGTCGTGATGGGTGAGTCCCAAACCCATCTTTCCATTGAGTGCATCTACATAACCTAAAATTCTAAAAATATTTGGGGCGTACTAGGTAGGAGCTACTCTATGGGCCCTGAGATAATCCCTAGTAACCGTCCTCATCGAGATTTTAATCCCTCCCTCTATAAAAGCAATCATCTGGACAAATACCTCTCCTTCTCGCCTTTTCTCGTGTCATTCTCCTTCCTTATAGTACCTAATGGATACCCTTGATGGAATCCTATGCAAAGTTTTAAACTGTTCTATTTTTTCCTTGGAATCTACTAAAGAGGCGAATCTACCCATTTTTAAGAGAGGGTTGAAGGTTTTGAAAAATAAATAAAGGGAAGAGAGAGCCAAGGAGAAAGAGACACAGAAGAGAGAAAAGTATATGAAAAGAGAATGAGTGAAGAGGTTTATGAAGACTTACGCTAAGAAGAAAACCTCTTCGGACTAATTCTTGGTAACTATGAGGGCATGTGTAGACTGTGAAATTTTGCAGGTTCGTTGTATGAGTGTTGAAATGGGAAAGATGATTTGATTAGATGATATTTATATCAAAAAAGGTTTACAAGCAAGAAAATTCCTGCTTGTGTTCCTGCATAATCCTCAACTGTTGGATTTGCATCACATCATAGAACGTGGATGACATAAAGCCGTAGAAATTTAATGAGGGAGCGTCTCGTATGCCGAAGCGTCAAGAATGTGCAATGGGCAGTTCAAGGGACACCTTCACTGTCAAGGATGATGTGTTACGAATACAAAATAACAGTGACAAATGTCGAGATCCTCTTTTCCTCCTGAGGTGGCAGAAATGAGAATCTTGAGGGGCTATTGTAGGGTCAATGGGCCTCAAAGTATATATCTATGTATGTATTAGGCCAATGGCCCAATCTAAGGACATAGGAAGTTTGAAAATGGGAAAATATCTCCTCAAGGGTCCGGGTTGAAAAGTAAAAGGATAAAGTCTGACTAAGATCGTCCAAGAAGGCAGTCTGAGGTGGAATATTTCCCCGGTAAAGTAAAACCGAGGCTGAGAGGGATGGTCTGTCTACTAAAAGCAATCTTCTAGGAGGTCCTGTAGATAAGGATGTACATGGTAAGAGTATAGGACAAGGAAAGGCCGTGAAATATCTAAGGAAAAAGCTGCTGTCACCGCATTGAATGCTCTGCAGCTAACTCTCTGGGCACATTAATGAGAGGATGATGCCTGAGCATCAAGGTTCAACCTTATAGCTACCTCCAAAGACTTCAAGGAGGGGCTGATGGGACAAGTATCCAAAACTAAAAACTAATCCATACATGGAGGATGTAGAGGGGAAGAAAGATGATATAAAAGGAGGAAGAGACATTCAGGAAGGGGGGTTGAAGAGAAAAAAAAAGAAGAAAACACTGAAGACCGGATATTTTTGTAATCTTCCTTTAAGAAGAAAGAAATATAAGAACTAGATCCTCGGCTTGAGTCCGAGGACAGTTTTTTATCATATAAATTTGTCTATTAATATTGTTTTGTGATCTTGAACCATTACAGTTATTAAAGAAGCCTATAAGCAACTTGATTTAGAACTCACTCTCTACAAATTTATTGTATTGGGCTCTTTGGGCCTATACCCCTTCTACTATTGGGCTTAGGTGCAAATTGTAACTTCACAATAGGTATTTTAAATAATTAATACAAAATTGATTTGCATAAAATTAGAAACCAATTGGTAGTCTTTATGTTTGCATTATACGTTGTTATGCAGTAAATTGAAATTTTGAATGATGTATCTGGTTGATAAATACTTGGGAATTTTTTATCAACATAAAAGCAGTAATATGAATATAAAAGCTTTATGGGTCTATTACAAATGGTTCTTCATAGACTTTTATAAATTTTGAACTTGGAACATTTAGAGATACACTCACTTATATGAGTTTATATTGGGTTCTTTCTCATTTTTTTCTTCATTATATATGTTTTATTTTTCACGTGTTAGATGTTTATTGATACAGAACAAAAATACACTCATTCTAGCTAAATGAAACTCTTAAATCTAAACGAAGTTCCTCGAATCCACAATAAAGAGTTCTAGAATCCTCTTGAAATAAAGAACAGCTCAATTTTATTGAAAGAAAATTGAATAGGCTTTAATGCTTTGTCAATGGGATCTAAGACTTTTAGGGTTATGGCCTATGGGCTCACCTTCATATTTAACTTCAATTAAACCCTTCACAATATTTCTAACAATCTCCAACTCTCTTTTTTTTTTTTTTTTTTTTGTCTTTCTCCCCAATTAACTCCATATTTTTTCATATGAAAGTAACAATCAATTAACTCCAACTCTCTTTTTTTTTTTCTTTTTTTTTTTTTTTTTTTTTTTTTTTTTTTCAACTTCTACTGCTTTTATATGAAAGGTTTCTCCGTTGCTTGAGAGCTCAGTCTATACTCTCTTGCACTGTAGAATTGATTGTTACTTTCTTTTGAAGGTATTGCTAGGTTCCTTGGAATTCCAAGTGGATTCCTCGGCTTGTGGGGTGTTTTTCAGGGGTGTGGGAAATAGTATTCTATGGAGGATCTTGCACAATCCTGGACTCGCCTTCCCTCTCTGAGAGAGAAGGGCCAGGATGCTGCCTTACGCCGGAGGAGGGTATTAAAACTTTCTGCATTGCAGCAAATTTTCTTACTAAAAGATCTCTAAATACTGAAGCAATTGCTAGAACTTTTACACCTTTATGGAGGGCAAGAAGGGGTTTCAAAATTCAAAATATCGGTGATTACAAGATTTTGTTTTCTTTTGAAGAAAAGGAGGATGTAGATCGAATCATGGGTAGTGAGCCTTGGAGTTTTGATAAGCACTTGGTTGTTTTGCAGCGCTATGACAACGATAGACCACTCGAGGATATTAAGTATGATCAGACTACCTTTTGGGTGCAAGTCCATGGCCTTCCAATGAGGTATATGACCGTTGAGGCAGCGAAAAAAATTTGCGGAGTAGTTGGTAAGTGATCAAACAGTCTGATCCAAAGGTGTACGACGGTGGTAACTTCATTCGCGTAAAGGTCATAGTTGATATCACAATGCCATTATGCAGAGGTAGACTTATCTCTTTGAAAGACGATAAGCAAGTGTGGGTCTCTTTCAAGTATGAACGTTTGCCAAACTTATGTTATTGGTGTGGTCGACTCACTCACGATGATAGGGACTGTGAGATTTGGATTGATAGTGAAGGGACTCTAAAAACTGATCAAAAGGAGTTTGGTTCCAGTCTACATGCTGCCCCCTTCATGGTCTCCAAAAAGAATACTATTGTGGTGCCAGGTTATTATTCCACGAGGAAGATGAACAAGAAGGTCGGAGATGCATCGAAACCGATGGAGGAAGAGCACCCAATCCAGTCCGACGAGAATTCTGAATCGGAACAGGCACCAATCGGTGCTGACCGTTACATGCAGGGAGTAGTCAAGCACTCAATGGGTAACGGCCATAATGGCATTATTTCCAACGTTCAAGAATGCCTGGAGAAAGAACCAAATGGTGGTGAACGTTACTTGCATGAAGCTGTCAATCTTTCAATAAGAAACGGCAAGCATGGAATTAATCCCATTGATCATGCAAGCATGGCATCTTCGGTGCATTTAATTTCCAACTTAATTGGGAAGTCTAGCCGTGCAAATGGGAATGAATCAGATTTAAAGAAGGTGAATAAAGAGAGCCAATCAAATGGTGATGAACGTTACTTGCATAAAGTTGTCAATCATTCAATAAGAAACGGCAAACATGGAATTAATCCCATTGATCATGCTAGCATGGCATCTTCGGTGCATTTAATTTCCAACTTAAATGGGAAGTCCAGCTGTGCAAATGGGAATGAATCAGACTTAAAGAAGGTGAATAAAGTGAACCAAAAGTCAGAAGTGCTAGGAATGAGTCCAGATACATTTGGGGTCTCTAAGGCACGTGATACTCCAAGTGAAACAAGTCCAGGTCAGTTAAATGAAGTCCCTCCTTCTCACGTGCCTGATGGGACTTCCAACAATGCTGTGCAAGGACGTGTTCTTCCATCATGGACGCGCAGAAGCAGGCCACCAACAATGACTGGAATTCCACTAATGCAATTTACCACAAGAAGAAAAAGACAACCCCATAGCTCACATGATTTCTCAGAATTGCCTTCCAAGAGATTTCAGGCTTCTCAGAATGATGATGGAGTTTTATTCAGATTGGCGGAGGCTGATGATCAGCCCCGCCAGGCGCCATGAGTTGCTTAGCATGGAACTATCGTGGGCTCGGGAACCTACATACAGGAAGAGAGCTTGTGGAAATCACACGGGCAAAAGATCCCTCTGTAGTGTTTTTGGCCGAGACACTTACAAATGACGCAAGGCTAGAAGTTGTACAAAGAAGTATTGAGCATGATCATCGTTGGGTAGTTCCAAGGGAGGGTAGAGGTGGTGGTTTGGCTTTATTTTGGAAGTCTTCAATTAACTTGACAGTTGTTGGGTCTTCAAAGAACTATATTCATGCAGTCATCAATAAAGATTCAGATGATGAATGGCGTTTGACAGGTTTTTATGGTGAACCAGAGACAGCTAGAAGAACTGAAGCATGGGACCAACTTAGGCACCTCAATTCTCAATCCAACACTCCGTGATTGTGCATTAGGGATTTTAATGAGATCATTATGCAAGATGAGAAGGTGGGCGGTGGTATTAGGCCTCACAATCAAATGCAACTTTTTAGAGAAGTCGTTGATGAATTTGGGTTTATGGATTTGGGATATGTGGGTCCTAAATTCACATGGGCTAGACACTTTGAGAATGGAAGCTCTATTTGGGAGAGACTAGATAGAGGATTAGCCACAAATAGTTGGTTCCTAAAATTCTCAGGCACGAAGGTTCATCACTTAAGGTGTGATTCATCAGATCATGTCCCCCTACACATCATTTTTTCGGGTTTGGAACCACGCAATAAACAGAAGTTGTTTCGGTTTGAGGAGATGTGGCTTTCAAATCCGGGTTGTAATGAAATTGTTGAATCAGTGTGGTATAGTTCTAGTGTCACGGAGTCTAGGGTGGGAATTTTACAAAGGGTGGAGAAGTGTGGTAGGGACTTGAGTTGGTGGGATAGAAATGTATTTGGGAATGTGCGTAGGGGAGTTGGAAAAATTGAGGAAATTACTCCTAGAGGCTGAAGGTGAGGCTGTGCTAAGTGGAAACAATGCTCGGGTTAGGCAATTGAAGGATATTGAAGTATAGAGGGATAGGGAGGCAACTATGTGGGATCAGAGGTCGAGATTACTTTGGGCAAGACAAGGGGATAAAAATACAAAATATTTTCATAGTTGTGCCATGAAGAGATATAGGAAAAACTTGATCGAGAGAGCTAGAGATGAAGCTGGTATTTGGAGAGTACACCCGAAGGAGATAGCGTCAGTTTTTGTAAGGTACTTCAACACTCTTTTTTCTTCATCGGGACTTAATGAGTCTTCAAGGGTATTGGAGTGTATACCAACTGTGATTACGAAAGAGATGAACTCCTCATTAAGCTGTGTTTTTGAAGCAAGTGAAGTTAAGCTAGCTTTGCAACAAATGGCTCCTCTAAAAGCTCCTGGACCAGATGGAATGCCCCCACTTTTCTACCAACACTTTGGGGGGACGGTAAACCATGATGTTACCTCCTCCATTTTGATGTGGTTAAATTCAGGTACTCTACCTACTCCCCTAAACCATACTTTTATTACACTGATCCCAAAAATTAATTCACCTGAGTATGTTCACCAATACCGCCCCATAAGCCTTTGCAACGTGTGGTATAAAATTTTTTCCAAAGTTTTAGCCAACCGTTTGAAGAAAATACTACCTCTCATCATTACTGAACACCAATTTGCTTTTACTAAGGACAGATTAATTTCTGATAAGATTATGGTGGCTTTTAAGACTTTACATTGCCTACAAAAATTTAATTCTGGTAGCCATGGCTATATGGCCATAAAACTAGATATGAGTAAGGCCTATGACCGGGTAGAATGATCTATTCTTGAAGGAGTCATGAGGAAGATGGGTTTTAATGAAGGATGGATTAATCTTATTATGGAATGTGTGAAAACAGTTACCTACTCAGTTTTGCTAAATGGAGAACCTAGTGGTTTAATTCATCCAACAAGGGGCATAAGGCAAGGAGATCCATTATCTCCATTTCTGTTTTTACTTTGCACTGAAGGACTAAATGGTATAATCAAAAAAGCGGAGAGGGATGGAGATATTCATGGGTTCTCCATATGCAGGAGGGGCCCAAAACTAACACATTTGCTTTTTGCAGATGATTGTCTTCTCTTTTGCAGGGCTACCATGGATGAGTGTGAGAAGGTATTGGACATTCTGAATGATTATGAGGAGGCCTCGAGACAAAAAATAAACAAAAATAAAACAGCTCTTTTCTTTAGCAAAGCAATAGATGCTGCAATGAAGAATAATATTAAAGAAGCTTGGGGAGTTCCAGAAATTATGCAATACAAGAAATACTTAGGCCTACCTTCATTTGTTGGAAGAGGAAAGAAAGCAAGCTTCAACTATATCAAAGAGAGGGTGTGGAGGAAAATCCAAGGCTGGGAAGGAAAGTTACTATCACAAGCAGGTAGGGAAGTGTTGATAAAATCAGTCATCCAAGCCATTCCAACATACACAATGGGATGTTTCAAAATTCCATTGAGCCTTTGCAATGAGATTGAAGATATGATAAAGAAGTTTTGGTGGGGACAACGAGGTAACCGAAGGAAAATCCATTGGGTGAAATGGAATGAGTTGACAAAATCTAAAGCAGTGGGTGGTATGGGTTTTAGGGATCTTGCTTTGTTCAATGACTTACTTTTAGCAAAGCAAGCTTGACGACTCTTGCATGACCACAACACTCTCTTCTACAAGGTTTTTAAGGCACGTTTTTTTCCAAACACAATGATCATGGAGGCTAAGGATTCAAGAATGGGTTCTTATGCATGGAGGAGTATACTCATTGGGAGAGATGTTATTCAAAGGGGAGCGAGGTGGAGGGTCGGCAACGGGAAAAAAATTAGAATTTGGCAGGACCACTGGCTACCAAGGAAACATCCTCCTATTCTTCCCGTATGCCCAATAGCAGATTATGAAGAAGCTACTGTTGATATCCTTATTGACCAATACACTAGACAATGGAATGTAGAGATGGTGGATGGGCTATTTAATAAGGAAGAGGCAGAACTAATTAAGGAAATCCCTCTAAGCCGAGCTGCTGCAGAAGATGCTTTGTTTTGGCCATACTCAAGCAATGGAATGTACAGCTGTAAGTCAGGATATAAATATTTAAAAATGGAGGAAGAGATGTTGGACAGATCTGATGCATCGGTGACTAATGGAGATACACAAGTCTGGAAGCATATCTGGTCCATGAGTGTACCGCAGAAGGTGAAAACAATGCTGTGGAGGGCTTGCCGAGAAGCCATGCCAACAAAATGTGCTCTGTTTCAGCGTAAAATAACAGAGGATGATTTATGCGTGAGATGTCGAGCTGCCACAGACGATTCCCTACATGCGTTATGGTCGTGCTCTGAGCTGGACGTGGTGTGGGCAGAACCGGAGTTGTGGAGTTTCCGTGGGAATGTGCAGTTCATAAGTTTTAAGGAACTCTTATCTTGGATAATCAAACATTCTCAGTAGCTGGAATTATTTGCAATTACGGTGTGGTCCATATGGAATCAGTGAAACCGTGCTCGACTTAATCAACCAGCAGATGCCATTCATTTGATTGCTCATCTCTCCAAAACTTGGTTAGCTGAAATCCAACCAAGTCTGGTCAGTCAAGTTTCAATGCCGAATCATACTCAACCAATGAGATGTAGGTGGAAGCCTCCCCCATCGGATTATTTTAAAATTAATTTCAATGGGGCAACTTTCGCAAAGGAGAAGAAATCTGGGTTGGGTGTAGTCATTAAAGATAGCAGAGGTCAAGTAATTGCTTCGTGTTCGAAGGTGGTGCACTAGTTGCTAGGCTATTTTGATATCGAAGCCTTGGCTGCGGCGTGGGCTCTAAATTTTGCATCAGAAGTAGGTGTGAAGAGGGTTGTGCTAGAGGGAGACTCCATGGAAGTTATTTCAGGTTTAAGGGAGGTTGAGAAGGTGTTGTCGCCATACGGACTACTATTGGAGGATGCAAGGTTTTTTTCTCAACAATTTGATGAGCTGCTTTACTCTCATACAAAGAGGGAAGGCAACAATTTAGCGCATAGTCTGGCTAGATATGCAATAGGCATACCAAATTTTTCAGTGTGGATGGAGGATGTTCCATCACAGCTTTTTTCTGTATTCCAAGCCGATTTGTTGGGGTTTTCTTAATAAAATTAAGTGATGTGTTTTCCCCCTCAAAAAAAAAAAAAAAAGAACTCCATATTTTTTCTCGAGTTCTTTCACAAACTTACTCTCTAAAAATATCATATTTGATAGACGATCTTTCTTCAAATTTCCTATCTTCCAGTTCCAGCCCTTCAATCTTTGTCAAAACTTTATCTTGTTAAACTTCTTTAACAAAAACTGTATTTTCGATAATTGAAAAATTTTCGGCATCAATTACATCCAAGTTTTGATCTTTCTTCTCACTACAATCTCCTTCAAATAAATTATTTTTCCTATGAATATAACTTGTATAATATAATATATTATCATAATCGCAGGGAAAGAAAACAAATTAATTAACCATTAATCTTTTCGTTCTTGGCCATAAGGAAATTCTAGGTACCTTTTCACAATCCAAAATATTGTATTCACTCCACCAATTTGTTGCATTGCTCACAAGCTTGCTTGATAGAACTTTCACCTTGAAATCTTTAGAATTCTTTGCAAAAGAAAAATAATCTTCAAGATCCAATATATGCAATCTTCTTTGTATAATACGCATCAAAGTAAGGGATATCATTAAAATTGAGAATGTGTTAGTTAATAGGTTCATTATAAACATAGTTGGGGGTGGGGGGATTTGAATCCCAGATTTTTATGTTGGAAACACTAGGAGGTACTAACTAATTGAGTTACAAGGCTCTAGGTAAAAATTATTGAAATATTGAAAGAAACTAATAACAAGTATACTAAAAAAAAATAAGATGTACAATATACTTAAAAGAAGAAGGAGAAGACGACGGCAAAAATATCAAGCCAAACTTCATTTATTACTATACATCATACAAACTTATTGCTTCCAACCATCTCAATTTCATTGTACAACAGTGGTGTGGGGTAAATTTGATAGTTATAATGGAAAATGACATATTTGAATCCTGAATATCTTTGTTAAAATTACATACTAGTTAAATTACACAACTACTATTGCTTAGGGTAGTTAATTTCATCTAGAATCACAATAAGGGCAACTATGAATGCATAATCGATGTTAGGATAAACTGTCACCCTGAAGTTATCCTTTCCAATCAAAATGCTTTGAGCCGTGTGCTTCTTATGCATCTGCAATTCCCAAATTACCAATTGAATTAGTTTAAGCTTCTTCCCAATATTTGTGTATTGAAATTGCGGAATGACAATATTATTAAAAATTCAATTTAGGGTGCACAAATTCATTTCTTTAAGAGGGGGAAAATGCATATGCCTCAACATATTAGAAATACCTTACTGTGAGAAAAGCTCAAAAACCACATTTAAGTACATCAATCCAAAATTCACAAAGTAATAAAACTCAAATTCATCTATAAATTCCATTGATAGAAAAAAAAAATGTTTCCTCAATTTATTTATTCAAATGATTTAAACTATAAATTGAAGAGGAATGGGCTTCAAAAATAAAAATTTGAAGAGTAATGAAAAGAACACAACTTTTTCCACTAACACTATTTTTATGATTGAAACGACGTTACTTTCACTTGCACTTATCAATAACAATCATTTTTTTTTTCACTAATCACAATAGATAATGTAAAAAATTATGTCTAATATAATGACTCTAGAATTAATGAAAATTGAAATCCAAATTTATCTTTGAATACATCTATCCAAACCTACAGGGTAATTGGTTAATCATATATTATGAGGTGGTTTTTACCATCTAAGAGAGATTTTGTGCATGTGTAATTGTGCAGTGAATATCTTACTTTGGCAATGACTGTGGAGGAGTCACCAGCATAAATGACACAAGACCGTTCGAGCCAACTCCCTTCAACCTTGAAATCACAAACCTTCTCTGTTGTGTTATGTGCTAAGTACACATCTAATTTAGTCTTGAGATAGAGCACAGAATGTGTCTTAGCGCTGAAGAGCAAATCTTTAGAATCTGTGCTTTCTCCCCTAAAAGCTTGCCACCTGCTATGTGCACTCATTACCTGCATTAAGGAAAAAAAGAAGCTCATTTAATGTTTCAGATCAAGTAGTATAAATATAAAGATGTATTTAGTGTCACGTAAATTAAAATTTAAATAACATGACAACATATGGACCCACCAGATTAGATATCAATAAAATAAAAAATAAAAGTTTTGCCCAGAACCAACATTAATGTCGACTGGGTTTTGCATCAACACTACTTTTATTACATAACATACCACGTCAACATCGGTGAAAAAATTTGTAAAAATTGTTGTTCCTAGACTATTTACATTAAAAAAAAAAGAACAAGAAAAATACGTGCTAAGGCAGGGAAACGGGCACTTAGCTAGCTTTCTTCTCACTGCTAACAAATCAATAAATTTATTTTTTCTTGATCTAAGAACAAATCACTAATGAGAGGTTGGTAATTACCTTATCTCGAATAGTAACAATAGGATTTCCAGCAGCATCAACTATGATCCGACGTTGATGAACGAGGGTTAAGAGGACTCCTTTTACTTTGAATATAATGTTGCCATTAGTATCGGTGACAACAAAGTTGCCATCACTTATGGTCCAAACTTTCCTGACAATTCCAAGATCCACAGGGTAAGGGGCACAATAGTGAGGGCTAATCACCCAAAGGGGATTAGCTTGTGGTGCACTCGGTTCTGCCATAATGACGGGATTCAAGCTGTTCTATGTTCTATACTTCTATCTTGTTGGTAATTTTGTCCTAAGAAGTTTTGAAGTTTCTTATTTATATGCAATGGGCCTATCCCTTTGTGTATGAAATTCAAGACTAAGAAAATGTTCACATTGCAGTATGCCCCAGAAATTTTCAATTGACAAGTATGATTTTTTTTTTCCATCCCCACATGGGCTGCGGGTTCAAATTTCAAACTCGCAATCTTTGGCAGACTAGAACTTTTCAACTTAGTTGCAAAAGTGAAAACTCAAAAGCTCTGACTTTAGCTACGCTGTGGCCCTTTGTGCAGCAGCGTTGCCTGAGGGCCTTTTCAACTTAAGGATTTTTTTTTTTTTTTTTTCATTCCATCAAATTAAAACACTAATTGGTTTTTTTTTTTTTTGATATAGACTAGAATTGAATTTTAAATTTTTTATTTAACCATTAGATACTTTATCAATTAAGTTAACTAAAACCCACAATTAATTAGTTTTCTAGTAGCATAAGCATAAATAAATTAAATAATTCAATAAGTTTTGTCACACAAAATTTTCAATAAATGTGTTTTAAAGAAAATGCTAAAATGATTATCATACTAAAAATTTATGACCAAGCGTTATAATAATAATAATGCTTTAAAAAAGAAAAGAAAAAGAGAAGTGACAATAATATAATCGATGTTTCTTAAATAACAGAATAAATAGTGTTTGAATTTTGCTTTTGTGATTGTTAACACATCAATTTATTAGTTTATAAGGTTTATGAGTGTTGCAACACTCTTTTCATAATTCACATGAAAGCGATTTTACTCCCGTTAATTTAGGACTTTAACAAGAAAGAAATGAGGAAAAAAGAGAATTACTCATGATAATAGGTCAATTGTATGGTTACATTTTACAAATAAGAATGGAAGACAAATGTTTGCATTCATATGTCCTAATATGGACCAAGATAAGAACCAACACGTTTTGACGTGACTATAATCTGTGGAAAGTAAATGGGTATGAAATTAAATTCCCAATCGCGTAGTCAAAACAATGTCTAATCTGGCAAGTTTGAGTCATCTTATATTAGTCATTCTCTCGCTTTCAAGTTTCATCCTGTAAATGGATTGAAAGAGGGTCTTTCTTTTTTTGACGTGGTCGAAAACTATACCCCGTAATCACATCTTGACCTTGACAACAGATTGGGTAAAATAAATTGTAATTCTATGATTAGGGATACACAATTTTTTATAAATAACTAGTGCACACATGAAGTCATGAGTTCGTGCGAAATTATATGAGTACTTTATGTGCAATAGTGTGTGAAATAATATCACTCATAGAAAACACACTCAATTGGACTTATCACAACACAAAAACATAAAGGAAGATGTGGAAAAAAAAATCCGGTGAATCATTTGGTGTTTTGGAAACTTTCTCAATAAATTGACAATTATAAATTATGTATTATTCGTGGCTTATCCGTTATGGATATTGAACAAGTCCATAGTCTTTAACATTACGGTTCCAACATTTTTTTTAAGTCTCCTTTGACCTATCAATTAATTTTCTTTGCCCAGTGTTCCAAACGCGTAGGCAACATAATAATCTTAGAACTAGGAATTTCTTTACGTCCGGTGCACTTTCTATTCATTTATTATAAATCATACCTATTTAATCATAATACTTTATCTAATACCACTGCACACTCTTGGTGTGATAGTTACTATACAAGTACTTGTGGAGTGTGAGGGAGGGCGTAAGGATTGGGGTTCAAGTTTTCAGAAGGGAGTTTCATACACATATACACTTATGGTATGTTTGGTATGCTATAATAGCTCTTGTAATGAACTAGTTATTCATGTATAATAGCAATTCGGTTATTTAGTTGCATCTTTATTACATAAATTAGTTATTACATTGGAATAACGATTCTTTAAATTGAAGAATAGTTTTTCTTCTTTTAAATGGATGTAATTGCTATTCCTTAGTACATATAATAGGTTTTAAAATTAATATATTTCCAAAAATATAAAGTTTTCTTGTACGTCATCATTTACAAGCTTTACGTATGTAACAACCAAACTTATGAATAGTAATATAGTTATTCCATTACAATGTTTTTTATTCCTAGTAATAAATATTACTATTCCTAATGTAATATACATTTAGTGTACCAAATGTACCCTTAGATTAAGCTAGAGTAGAATTTCTATCTTTTCTATATATATATATATATATATATATAATAGTTTATCTATTAATATATGACTAATGCTACATTTAAAATGTTTTTACAACATTTTCATAATAAATCCTACATCACTTCTTTATTTGCTAGTAACAACTTATCACCTAAAATTTATTGTAAACAACATTACTCATATATGTATATGTAACTTAAGCAATAACCTTTGTTAACAAAAACAAAATTAGATATGTACGACACTCAAAACAATTGTAATGTAAACTTTTCCATTATTATTATTAGAGCAAGGATTTGCTGCTAACTAAATTACAGCAACTCCTGCAAAATGCACACTTGTTAAGTGGCCATTTGGTAAAAAATTTACTCATGACAAAAAGTTTTCATTTAAATATAAGTCTGAACAGGCCTCTATTTAAGACATTGACATGTGTGCATTTTTGTAGGAGTTACTGCAACTTAGTTTGCAACAAATCTTTTTCATTCTTCTTCTTCTTCTTCTTCTTCTTCTTCTTCTTCTTCTTCTTATTATTATTATTATTATTATTATTATTATTATTATTATTGTAAGGTCACAATTTGCACTTAAGCCCAATAATAGAAAGAATATAGGTCCAAAGAGCCCAATATAATAAATTTGTAGAGAGTGGGTTTTAAATCTAGTTGCTTATGGACTTCGTTAACAACTGTAATAGTTCAAGATCACAAAACAATATTAATGGACAAATTTATATGATAAAAAAATGTCCTCAAACTCAAGCTGAGGATCTAGTTCTTATTTTTCTTTCTTCTTAAAGGAAGATTACAAAAATATCTAGTCTACAGTGTTTTTTTTCTTTCTCCCCGATCCCCCTTCCTAAATGTCTCCTCCTCTTTTTATATCATCTTTCTTCCTCTCTACATACCCCACGTATGGATTAGATTACTGGTTTGGATACTTGTCCCATCAGCCCCTCCCTAAAGTCTTTGGAGATAGTTGTAAGACTGAATCCTAATTCTCAAGCATCATCTTCTCATTAATGCGGCCAGAGAGTTAGCTGCAGAGCATTCAATGCGATGATAGCAACTTTTTCCGTAGATATTTCATGGCATTTCCTTGTCCTGTACTCTTACCATGTACATCCTTATCTATAGAACCTCCTAGAAGGTTGCTTCTGGTAGACAAACCATCCCTCTCAACCTCGGCTTTACTCTACCGAGGAAATATTCCACCTTGGACCACGTTTTTGGATGACCTTAGTCAGACTTTATCCTTTTACTTTCCTACTTGGACCCTTGAGGAGATATTTTCCCGTTTTTGGACTTCCTAATGTCCTCGGATTGGGCCATTGGCCCAATACATACATAGATATATACCCTGGGGTTCATTGACCCTACACCTATTAATCATGTTTCTGTAAGACAATATTTAAATTTTATATTTCTCTGGTGAGGTAATCGACAATATTTACATAGGTCAAATCTATATATATAATAATAGGTAAAACTGAGAGAAAATCCAATTAGATTTCAAATTGGAATTAAATTAGAGTCTAATTTTACGCCATGTGTCCCATCTAATCTAAGTTTTTAAATTTTTGTACTAAGTGAGTTAATTCAATATAAAAAACGAAGAGTCCAATATAAGTAAACCATAAAAAATATAATTTTTGAATGATTTTATATTTATGAGCATTTTTTGTATAACTAAAAACAATTCAAGTTTATAAGTCACACACACACACACACACACATAGATATATATTAATAGCCAAAGTTAAGAGAAAATCTAATTAAATTCTAAACTGGAGTTTAATTTTGCGCCACGTGTGTCATCTAATTTTTAAATTTGTGGATCAAATGAATTATTAGATGCAAAAATTAAAGAGTATAAATTCAATTAGATTCTAAATTGAATTTTAATTAGAGTTCAATTTTGCACGTGTTCTATCTAATTTTTTAATTTTTATAGCAAGTAAATTATTGAACGCAAAAACAGAAGAGCTTAGATCTAATTAGATTATAAATTATATATATATATATAAAATTGTGATTGTTTTTAAATGCATCTGTGCATATGCACGAGGTTACATACTAGTACGTATTAATTATTAATCATGTTTCCGTAATTGACAATATTTACTTTATATTTCTCTGGTGAGGTCAAACTTATAATCTGTTGGGAAATTTAGACCCTGATTGATAGAATTAACAAGTTTTAAACCAAAATTGTTAATTAGATTTATTATGCATAAAACTCGTTAAAATAAACAAACATTAATATCATGTCAAAACTAAGTGCAGTGGAAAAATAAATAAGACAAGATATGATGACTTAGGAAAACCAATGAAACCAACCAATTTCACAGTAAAAAACATGAGGGGAAACCTTCCCGAAAAGCAATTCACTATAGTAAAGAGAAATTTCAGATCTAGTATAAAACTTTTGTCCCTAGACTCTACAATCTCCGTAGATGAACTCACAGCAGAAACCTTCTACCTCTTTAGAACCTCTGAACTCTTCAATATATAAACGCCACCCTTTGATGCACGGATCCCAGTACATAACTCACTCCTTTGCATGAATCTCAGTACGTGACTCACTCACCAACTTGAGGAAGAAGAATGTTGGCTGCAAAGTTCTTCACTTCATCAACAATGAAGATAAAGAAGCACTTGATTACAAAAACCCTAAGGCGCAAAGACACAGTAGCTTCTTTTAGAGAGAATAAGGCTTCAGTCACCTTTTGCATATGTTCTCCTTGTATTCTCTCGTGTGACGGCCTCTAAAATAAGCCTTATATATGCTTAGGGTTGTGAGAAAAGAAACCCTACATAAATACAAAAGCCTGGCCCAAAAATCAGATCTGAAAATTCTAATTTTTGTAACCTTGATAGATACCTCGATTGATCTACCAACTGTCGAGCTTTATTCATTAAATCTCAATAGATAGCTATCTGTCGAGCAGCTATCCGCAGGTGTCCAGCAGGCATCTACAGGTGTCCAGCAGGCATCCGCAGGTGTCTAGCTTTAGTAAACACTTTTTCTTCACTTGTTTTTTGGTCCAATCTGCATGGCTTTTATACTAGACTTGAACAATATGTTCTTTGAAGTATTAAACAAATCTTAGATCTACCCAAATACAAGTAAAGTGCGTTTTGTCAAAGGATTATTCAACTACATAAAATATGTCCTTAACATAATCAATTCTTTTTTTCTTTTCTTTTTTTTTCTTTTTTTTGAGAAAAATTTATAATCAATTCCTCAGGGACAGAGGGAGACTTGGACTAGGAGGGCCATGGCCCTCCTAATTTTTTTTTTAATTAATATATACATAGTCACCAATTTTAGCAATTTTGTTATATAAAATCACACTTTGCCCCCCTTAATATTATCATTGATTCTTTTAGGAGTACTTCTATAGCCACAAAATTTTCTATAACATTTTTACAAACTGTTGTGGTAGTAAACTTTTATTGGTTTGCATTTGGGCCCATTACTTACATCACATTTTTACTTACTAATAATCACTCACCACATTAATAATTTGTAAAAAAAAGTTTGTAATTCTAGCAGTTTCCTGCTTTTAAAGGCCAGATCTAAAATCTAAAGCAAAATAAACAAGCCCAAAAAAATTATTCAATAACAAAAATTACCAATAGCAAAACTAAAAACAATTAAGCTCAATCATCCAATTTTACTTAAAACAAACAACCTGGCCCTTTTAAACAAATTTAACAAAATAATTTTGTCCATACTTGGAAGCACACATAAAAAACACAAACAAAAAAAAAAAAAAACCTTATTAGTTGTTAAGCAACTAAGCTGGAAGCTAGAGCCACCAAACACAATTAATAGCAAAACTGCCCCCCTAATTTTAAATTCTGGCTCTGTCCCTGCAATTCCTAATTGTATATCCATATCCTTTGTTGCAACCGAAAACTATGCCCACACATGTGTATTGGCTAGTATTTCATAAACACAATTACGAAAGGAATTAGGTCAGGGCACAATCATAACTTTTTTTTAGGGGAAGAACAATCAATACTTAATAATATTCATAAATCCTTATGCAGATTGGAAATCTTGCAAATCACTCTTGAAAATGATGCAACAACGTACGTAGCATGAAGAGACTTTAATATCATGTATAAGAAATCTTAAACAGTAGAAGAATTAAAACTTACCTTTCGAAATTTTTGTTCAAGTGTGATTTGTAGAGAAAAGCCCCTTGTAGCAAATTAATTTATTAGAAGGAATCTTTTAGTCCATAGCCTCTATTTTAGAAAATCCTTTGATGGAGAATGTATTATTATTGTTGTTGTTATTTTGAAGAACAAAGGATTTCTTAAAAGCTAGACTAGTGCACCACATTAAGTCTATCAATGGAAATAATCTAATATAATATATAATTTTTAAAATTTTGATTTCCCAAATCATACCTGAATCCCCAAGAATCCAATTGGCTGTCCCAAAAAAAAGAAAATTGTAATTACAACATACCCACATATAGTTTGCCTCAAATTTAACTTACCAATTTGTGGTTTCACTTTTGACACTTTACCCACCTTGGTTTATTATGTTAATGCTCCGTTACCCATCTCTCAATCTGCCGTTACTTTAACACATTTGATCCCAAAATCAAAGAACAAATCAGATCAAACACTCATCTCCCTCACTCTCTCATGCTTGCTCATCCATTCTAAACCAAGAATCGACTGGGTTTTGAAGGTGCAAGGACACCGAGGAAGGAGGCCCATGGATTCTGGAAGAAGGAGACCCACAGATTCATGTTTGGGAACATTTTGGGTCTTGAATCTGTTCGTGTTTGTAATTACTTGGTGAGCTACTTTAGATTTTCTAAGCATGAAATTTTGATTTTTCTTTTACTTTCTTCTGCTCTTTTCCACTTATTCTAGGTAGATTTAATTAGGCCTGTCCACAGGTCGATCCGGGTCGAGTTTGTGCCCAACCCGAAACCGACTAGACCACGTTGGATCTCCAACATTCAAACCCGTTGTCGACCGTAAGATGAGTCAATTTTAGGTGACTCGAATATTGGGTTTAGATTGGTAGGTGGTCGGTCGGTAGCAGAGAAGACGAAAAATGCCGAAATCAGGCCAGAACTGGCTGAAATCTGCTAGATCTGGTCGAAACATGGCTGGATCGAGCAAGATTTCAGCTTGTACTCTCCAAATCTTGAAGAGATCTTGATGAGATCTCAAAGAGATCTTGCCTTATCTCAACAGATCTGTTGAGAAATGATCGGAAATCCTCATACTTGAGAAAATCGGTGAGTGTTTCTGATATATAGGAGGTTGAATTAGTTGGAATGGGATTTTAAAGAGTAGACTCGTCAACCGACCAGTCAGTCTCAGTTTCTAGAGGTTAAGACCCACTGCCAACCTTCACCAGTGTTGAGTTGGCCGATTTTGGGTACAGATCCACTGGTTTGCCTTGGGTTGGTCGAGTACGGATTCCAGTGGACAGCATAGATTTAATGTTTGAAACCTATGGTTTTATTTATTTATTTGAAATTGGGTTTTTGCAAAGTAAAAGTGGCCGTGTTTTAATTTTGACATGTTCTTTTACTTTCTAGTTTTTGCAAAGTGGCCATTGAACCAGAAATTCGACCATTAAATTAGCTATGACTCTAGGAGTTTTGTAGATTGGCCAAGTTATCTAGCTTTATTAAAATTAGTAGGTGGGAATGGGATTGCCTTGTTGCCAAGTTTGAGTGGCTGGTTATTGTCAAGGATAAGTGTTTTTTTTTTTTAATAATGTAGCATATTTTATTTGTATTACTAAGTTTTCAAAGTAGTAGGCAGAATTCTAGAAGTAGCAAGCAACTGGCAAAACTTGCAGGGAGGATTTTAACCAAGGGTCTGGCATAATGGACATTAAATTAGCCTAGTTATTTAAGTGGTGTGTGATATTTTGATCCTATTTCCACTTTGTTGATGGTTAGAAAGTCATTTTGAATTATTTTTCACCTTTTGAGTTGAGGAAATTGAGCATTGGCCTCTTGAGTCATCCTGATTAGTCTGCTACATCCTTTAGCAAAAGTCAGGTGGGAACTTTAAATTTGAAATATAGGATAAGCTACCTATGTATCATCCATGTAGTAGATTTAATTTCTATCAAAGCACCACCTATTTTAGACTATTATTATTGTCACTTTGATTTTTTTTACACATCTGAAGGAGGTACGGTTAAGTTTAGTGCCCTTAAATCCTATTATATGATGCTATGTATGACTTAATATTGTATTAATAAAGTTGTTTTATTATAATAAAAAATAATAGTAACATAAATATTGGACATTATCATATAGTCTATGAGATGCATAGCATGTGATTTATGTGATTTAGTCACAGAAGATATAAGTCACAAGTTCTTTGTAAACTCAGAATTTTAGTTCGTAATCGGTGATGAAATTTGGCATTTTATCTGCGAAGACTATAGCATATCAATTAAGATGATTTGTCTTGATCATGAAAGTGGAGACTTCTAGTTGGTATGTTGATATGTTTTAAGAGTTAAGACATATTGAACTGGACCGCTGTAAAATTTATTATTCTCCTAACGATTGTCAAATGAATGATAAATCTCATGACTTATATTTACATAAACTCTTAATCCCGAGAGTATAATGGATCAGAACATGAAATGTAGGTTACTTTGATATATCAGGAGTGAGATCTAAAGTTACGGTCAATACCTCAATATGTTGGACAACTACATTTAGTGTTGATGGAACATATATTTTCAAGATGGAATTCACAGTCTCTTAACGGAGATACAAAATATTCCCTTGAGATAAGTTTAATGGGTTTGTTTTTCAGAATGTTAGGTCTAACTACCTTAGTAAACAGTTACTAAAGTATATATTTATGAAATTGGATTTCATAAATAGATGATGAATAACTTAAAGGATTAAATCGAGTACTTAAGGATTAAGATGTAGTAATCTTCAAAGTGGCATTCTACATTTATGACTTTGTTTTACTACGAACATTTTATGAAGGGGTTACATGTATAATAAAGTCTTGGGATATAATTTATAAATAAGGCCTAGAGTGCAACTATATTTATATAGTGGTATTAAATATTGTTAATGGTAACTTTGGACTTATCAAGAGTTGACAGAAAAGCCCAAGGTCCATTGTCTTATTGGTCCCACTCCAAGCCACATAAAAAAGCCCAATTGGAAAGGGCCAAAAGGCTAGCCTAATTAGATAATCAATTATAAGGTGAGAAACATACAAAATTTTAATATATATAAAAAAGAAAAACATCATTGTGAAATGATGTGTATGTGACAGTGAGACACTCTGTCATTCTTTCTTGGAAACTGATTAAGAGACCACACTTCTTAGGCGTAAAGTGGAATTGGAGTGAAGATTAAAAGTGTTCATGAGTACTTCTGATTTTGGTTTTGATTTTCACCACACCAAGGTACGCTCTCTTGTTCTTGAATTCTGAAATTTGCATAGTACATGTTAACAATTGCGAATGAAGTAGATCCGTTAATTTTTTGCCGCATATGTTTTATATGTGATACAAAATGTATTTTTCCAAAAATTGGTATCAGAGCGGTCTTCAAATTTCAAATCTGTATAACATGTTTTGTGAGTATTGGAATTAGAGATAATAGTTTCATGATGTTAGAAGATTATATATGTATTTAATTTTCTACATGGTTGTTGAAACTATGGTTGGATAAAAACTAATATTGATGTTATGATGTTGTTTAGATTTGAATTTAAGTATATTAAATTGATCTTCAAGGCTATAGCATCAATGAAATTCAGTTTTGATATCAAATTGCATCTATTATATTCATATGGTGGTTGTTTGTTCATGAAAAACCATTAAAAACTATTCAAATCTTTCCTTTAAAAATTGAAAACACGGGTTTTTTGCCGGTAAGCTTTACTCGCGAAATAGTCACGAGACAGTTGCGAAAGTTTCTGTCTAATTTTTGTGTCTTCATTTTTTGCCTTCATTCATTTTCGCGGGAAGAGCTTAGTCACGAGATACCCGCGAAAGTGCCACTGAAGGGAATTTTAAACTTTTTCCAATTGTTTTCAAATGTATAAAATGCAAAGCAGCGTGTGATTAGATTACACATGTTTACTAATTAAAAACCTTTAAATTAAAACATCTAGTGGGAGAGAGATACAAGGGTTAGATCTCACAGCCTTTATTGTCGGTTTATAGTAGTGTGATTAAACACCTGGCCTTGGCATATATACCTTGCTCCCTTTGGATGGTGTTTAATTCATGGAACTACAGATTAAACTTCTTAATGATGGATGATATGTGTTTTTACATTAAGAACGACCACGCTACCGTGCAGTTACTTAATGACTCACATAAAATTCAGTCAATGGTGTAAACTAGACTAAGTTTAATGTTAACCTCCCTTTGGAACTATGTCATTATTACTTAGAGGTTAAAGGAAATACAGCATGTTATTAGTGTTTGATAAGAGTTATTATGATAACTCTAATAATGAGAATAGTTCTCAATCAATCATAGTGTTTATAATTTACTTGCTTCCAAGGAATTTTGAATATGGGATTGGGATGTCGTTGCATATATTATATTATGGTTTTATTAAGATTCCATATTATATATTTGTATGTTAAATTGATAATGTCTAGTTTACTTATTATATTCATATTTATTGTTTTCAGATTTGATTATGGCATCATTTAACCCACTTGTTACTATTTTTAATCAAAATAAACTGACTAGATCCAACTATTTTGACTGGAAAAGAAATTTGGACATTGTTCTTATAGCTGAAGAGCACAAATATGTGCTTACTCAACCATGTCCTAGCTTTCCTTCTTAAATGCTCCTCTTGTGGAAAAACAGGGATATGATCGTTCGTAGAAATCTAATGAGATGGTTAAGTGCTACATCCTAGCATCTATCTCAAATGTTCTATAGCATCAAATCCATTTTACAAGGCAAGAAAACATAAAGCAAATTTATAATACCAAAATGGTTGAAGGTAGTTCAGTGAGGGAGTATTATCTTACAATGATCTCTAATCTAAATACATTAGAGGTTTTAAGTGCTGATATTGATGGAGAATCCCAAGTGGATATAATACTCCAGTCACTACTAGAATCATTCAAAGAATTCAGACTCAAATCTTATTTTAATTGAGTCCTATTGTATTAGTGAGGGAGCATTGTCTTACAATGATCTCTAATCTAAATATATTGGAGGTTTTAGGTGCTGATATTGATGGAGAATCTCAAGTGGATATGATACTCCAATCACTACCAGAATCATTCAAGGAATTCATATTCAAATCTTATTATAATTGAGTCTTATTGTATGATGCTATGTATGACTTAATATTGTATTAATAAATTTTTTTTATTATAATCTAAAATAATGGTAACATAAATATTAGAAATTATCATATAATCCATGAGATGCATAGTATGTGATTTAGTCACAAAAGATATAAGTCACAATTTATTTGTAAACTCAAAATTTTAGTTCATAGTTAGTGATGAAATTGGGCATTTCATCTGCGAAAACTATAATATATTAACTAAGATGATTTGTCTTGATCATGGAAGTGGAGACTTCTAGTTGGTATGTTGATATATTTTAAAAGTTAAAATATATTGAACTGGACCGCTATAAGATTTATTATTCCCCTAACGACTATCAAATGAATGATAAATCTCACGACTTATATTTACATGAACTCTTGATCTTGAGAGAATAATAGACCTGATCATGAAATGTAGGTTGCTATGATATATCAGGAGTGAGATCTAAAGTTACGGTCAATACCTCAATATGTCGGGCAACCACATTTAGTATTGATGAAATATATATTTTTAAGATGGAATTCACAGTCTCTTAACGGAAATACAAAATATTCGCTTGAGATAAGTTTAATGGGTTTGTTATTTAGAATGTTAGGCCTAACTATTTTAGTAAATAGTTACTAAAGTATATATTTATGAAATTGGATTTCATAAATATATAATGAATAACTTAAATGATTAAACCGAGTACTCAAGGATTAAAATGTAGTAATCTTGAAAGTGGCAGTCTACATTTATGACTTTGTTTTATTACAAATATTTTATGAAGGGGTTGCATGCATAATAAAGTCTTAGGTTATAATTTATAAATAAGGCCTAGAGTGCAGCTATATTTATATAGTGGTATTAAATTTAGTTAATGATAACTTTGGACTTGTCAACAGTTGACAGAAAAGCCCAAGGCCTATTGGAGCTAGTGTCTTATTGGTCCTATTTGGTCCCACTCCAAGCCACATACAAAAACCCAATTGGAAAGGTCCAAAAGGCTAGCCCAATTAAATAATCAGTTATAAGGAGAGAAACATACAGAATTTTAATATATGAAAAAAATAGACATCGTTGTGAAATGATGTGTATGTGAGAGTGAGACACTCTATCATTCTCCCTTGGAAATTGATTGAGAGACTACACTTCTTGGGCGTAAAGTGGAATTGGAGTGAAGATTAAAAGTGTTCCTAAGCACTTCTGATTTTGGTTTTGATTTTCACCACACCAAGGTACGCTCTCTTATTCTTGAATTCTGAAATTTGCATAGTACATGTTAACAATTGCGAATGAAGTAAATTCGTTAATTTTCCGCTGCGTATGTTTTGTATGCGATACAAACATTATTTTTCTAACAGGTACCCATTGGCATTCACCATCTAAAAAGCCTCAAAACTCTAGGTTTTCCAGATATGTCGAGGGAATTTTTCATTGAGATAGGTAGCCCTCACGATTTACCTGCATTGTCATTGGCATTCACCATCTAACTATGTCATAGTTTGTAAGCTTGCACTTCCCCTTCATCATATCATAGACCATTTTCATTGTTGCATTGTCTAGACGAAATCATTTTTTATTATTATTTATATTGCTATTGTGATAATTTTTAGGCTTAAACCATCAATATCAAAAGAAGGTTTTTTAGGTACCAATCAGACAAGATACTTGCTCATTAGTCAATCAACCAAGACATCGGAGCATAATTCTCCTCTACATAGCTGCTTTTGTCATTGTAAATTGTAATGTTGTAACCATGTGCCATTTAAGTGCATCATGTTTATGAACCTCTTGAATAGATGATAAGCAAAAGAGTCATGTTTAGCAACAATTTTCTAGTTTAGTTGTATTTGTTGTCTTTGTAGCGGGTAGTGGTTTCAACTTTTAAGTGTAACATGTATTTAGTTGTAAGCTCACATTTAATGGGTTTGATACAGTTTGAAGTTCTTTGTCAATGACATTTGCCTTTAATTTTGTGAGTAGAGTAAACTATTTTTTTTTTTACTTTTTATTTTGCCATAAGCACTGTTCATAATGATAAAAACGTAGACTCGAGAAGGAGTCAATAATTATAAAAGATTGTGAATGCAGTTACTAAATCCAAAAGGCCTTAATAAATTATGACTTGATTTTGGACACCATATATAACAATTGGAAAATGAGCAAAGGTGAAGATGATATTCGCAGTCAACGTTGGCAAAATTAGTGTTGCCAATATTTCTTCTCTCAACATTGTTTGTCCTGGAAGTTGTAGTTACATTTCAGAGCAAGTGCTTATATTAGCTTCTCTAGTTCTTTTGTCTCTGCAAAGTGACACCACATCCCAATCAAAGGGCCTTTTTAAGATTAGCAGTCACGTAGAGAGCCTTGGGCTTAACTAAGCAAATTAATTTTATACTCCAGTTAGACTTACAGTACAGTTAATTAAACCCATTTGAAAAGTTGACACTTCTGAACAATTATTAACATCTAGTGCTTAAATAACAATTTCTCATGATGATAAAGCTCATTGATGCAGAACAAATTCTTTATTTCAAACCATCTACGTACCACTAGCATGACAGCATTTAGCAATGAAATTCCAACTTTACAAACAAAAGTTCCCATTGCATCAACAAGCTCAGATAAACGAAAGTGGGAGTGAAACATAATCTTCAGAAGTACTAGTTCTTTTCGCAACAACATCGCAAAGCTCGAAAATTTGTAAATTGGAAGACCATCAACCCTCTCATCATAATTGGAAATTTCAAACACATTGGGAATGATATACAGACCGCTTGCACAAGGGGAGACCTCCTTCAACATCACATGACAATGAGTACAATCAGCCCTTTGCCTATTCTTCATAAAGCTCACCATATAGCACTTTATAGAGGCATGTAAAGTGAATAATAGCTAGCACTGAAAAGTAACAACAACAGCTACACAAGCAATAAGGCATTTTTCCAATCAGATGTTGCATTTTCCAATCAGATGCTCCATCAATGAGGCATTTTTCCTGATACGCCAAAAACGTATTGATCCCTTGTGATGGATTAATTGATTAATTAGCCAAGTTTAATTAATCAATCAATTTAACATGCAAACGTGTGGTAGCACAAACAAATCACCAATAAACTAAATGTAGCGGAAATTAAATTTGACATAGTGATTTGTTTACGAATGGGAAAAACCTCCAAGGCAAAAACCTCACCAGGTGATTTTAAGGTCACCACTCTCGAGAATCCACTATTATCTAAACAAGCGTTTACAAGTAAAAGAATCCTAGTACTTTATACCAACCTACAGTTGAACCTTTACCCCAATATCCAATTGGACATATTCTGTAGTGACAATCTCTCCTTGTAATGCAAGGCTCCCAGTACGTGACTAACCAATTACGCGGATCCCAGTACGTGACTTCAATCACCAACTTGAGGAAGATGTTGGCTGCAAAGTTCTTCTTCTCTTCAACAAATGAAGATCGTGAAGTTGCTTGGTCACAAAACTCTACAGTGTACAAACACAGCAACTTCTTCAAGAACTAGTGCAAAAATTAGGCTTCTGGTCACGCTTGTGGAATTATGCTATTGTGCAATTGTGTTCTCAGCTGTGTAATTAGATACGGCCCTTAAAATAATCCTTATATATGTTTAGGGTTGTGAGAAAAGAAAGCCTAAACACATAATCACAGATTGGAGTCAAAACATATCTGAAATTCTGTTTTTCATAAACCTCAACAGATGCCTATCTGTCAAGCTGCTGTCAAGCCACGGGTTTCAACAACTCTATAGGTCTCGATAGATGCTAGCTGTCAAGCTTTAATGAATAGCACTTTCTTAACTTGAATCTTGGACAGACTTGAATGGCTTCAATACTTGGACTTGAACTATTTTTCCTTGAAATATTAAGCACATCCTAGATCTACCCAATTACAAGTAAATGTGCTTTGTCAAAGGATTAGCCAATTACATAAAATGTTGACATATGTATCTAACAACCAATCAAATATGTCCTAACAATCTCTCCTTTTGGCAATCCGTGACAAAACCACAACAAATAAATGAACATATAAGAGAGGTCATAAATCATCAACTCATACTCACTTGTTAAGTACAATAAAATCTATCCTAACACAAACTCTTGAAAAACTTTGCAAGAAGAGAGTTCATGGCAAGTAGACTTTAACAACCTGTGTTTCTAAAACACTTAAACAAAACTCATCAAGGCATCTTTGTGTAAAGCAAAAATAAAATATTGCATACAATTAAAGAAACATATGTATAAAGAGAAAAAAGAAACAACACATGTAGAGATAGGTGAAGAAAACATACATCATCGCATATATATCAAAGATAAGCACAATGTATGTAAAGATGGTCATGAGACCTAACGTACAAGAACAATGTATCTAAGAAAGAAAGAAGATACATCAAAATCCTCACTACATCCCTCAATATCAACACTCCCCCTAACAAAAATCTCCTATATACTAACCCTCCTCCTAAGCATGACTACTCTCATAACCAAAACTATTCCCCCTTTTTGTCACAAGTGACAATGGGTAAAAGTGTCAAGTAGACATCTTGTTAGAGCGAGAAGAGCTAGCATCTCCATCCTCATCATCATTGTCGTCGTCGGAACCATCATCGTCGGATGCCTTGGATTCCTCGGGAGGAGGAGAGGGAGACTCCACAAAGCCACCAAGGCGAGCCTGTCTTCTAGCAATACGACCAACATGGGTGTTCACCTAATACAACTCAGTAGAAAGCGTATCAAGGCGAGCATCCATGCGTTGAAATTGCACCATGATCACATCCAAAGTTATACCTCCCGCTGAAGTAGAGGAAGTAGAGATAGATGGAGCTAAAGGAGTGGGAGGAACTGCTGAACCGGACCACCTCGATTGAAACTGCACCTCGCTCCATTTAACGGTAGCATAGTCAATGGCACACATATCAGAGAAGTGGTCAAACGAGGGAAGAGGAACAGAAAAATGGCATAGAATCTGCGGATAATTGAAGGAAATATGAGCTTATCATGGGTCGTCGTATCCTTATACACATCTATGATAGAAAGAATGAAATGTGAAGGAAAATCTATAGTGAGATCCTCAAGAACGGAAAGCAAAAATTGAGCATGGGGCTTTGTGATAGAGTTATAATGAGAGAGATGGCGTAAAACAAACGTCATCACCATGTTCATGAATCTAGGACCTTTAGCAAAGGTCGAACATGGTGTAAACTGATGATCACCCCAATCAGCTAGTCGCTCATAGAAAGCAGAAATCATCTTGTCTTTAGACACAGTCTTCAGACACTCACAACTGGGGTAGTCAGGATGCGCAACCCTTAGGACACAGAGCACATCGGATACTAACCCCAGTGTGACCACTATGCGCGTACCTCGAATGCGAGTATGAAAGAGAGGTACTGAAGTATCAATTCCATGCATGTTGGAGTAGAACTCCTAGATTGGCATGGAAGGACATGTGACTGGGACGTCACACAGTGACTCCCATTCCCGATTGTGAAAAACAGTGGGAAGGTCAGTGTCAGCAAAATCCGACAAAATAAATCAGCATTCCGAATGAACATCTCGTTTAGAGAAGTTCTTCGAGAAGTCCTTTCAGGCATCCTCATCATGAAATCGAACAGAAGAGGGGGTAGGATCAGAAGACGAAGAGGCCCTAGAACGAAGAGAGTTCTAGGACGGAGCATACTTACATGTCGGTGCCATTAACACACTAACGTAAACTAGAGACTAAGGGGGAAGAAAGAAACACTCAAAATAGTCCCAAACAGTTCAAATATACAGAAATATATTGACGTATGCATGAAAATGCATGAACATGTGACGTGCAACAGTAATATTATCATAGGCTTAACCTAATCCAAACCTACTAGCACACAAATAGTTTAACATATAAAATACACATCTAAATGCATGAAAATATAGTTATAATGCACATGAGATGCAATGCATGAAGTTTTTAAGATCAAATCTACAAAACCCATCCCAAAAATCTCACAAAAACTCAACAATTTTGAAAAACCCCAAAAATTTTCAAAAACTCAAAACCTAGATATGAATGCATGAAAAGATTATGAAGAATGAGAGGAAGAGAGATCATACCAAGTGATTTGAAGCAAGAAAAGGTCAAAAATCATATGGCTTTGAAGGTTTTGAGAGAGAAGCGAGTGTTTGGGAGGTGAACAGGCGTAGACAGATCGAGAGAGATCGAGAAAAGTGTGGATCAGATTGCGCTGAAACCTATATATAGGTGTTCAGTAATTCTCAACAGATAGAGGTGTTGAGAGAGGTGTTGAGAGGTGCCCACAACATAAGCTTGATGGGTCAAAGAGGTATTAAGGAGCTATCGAAGGGACAAGAGATTTCTCGATCGATCCACCTAGCTGTCGAGAGGTATTGAGATTGCGATAAAATCAACTGAAGAGCTCAATAGATAAGCCAGGTATTGAAAGGTGTGAAGGAGCTGTCGAGATTGCTTAAAAACAATTTTTCAAGAAGAGAAAAACGCAGATATGAATGCAATCAAGCATAAAACTCAACCAAGGATCCAAGCAACATTTTAAGTTCTCAAAATTATCTCTCAACAACAATTTTTTGCACATTGATCCCAAAAAAACACATAAACACACTAAACAAGTCTAACCAATTTTATATTTCAAAAACAAGTCAAGATAGTTTAGTGAGCATGCATTAACACATGTAAATCTTGTAGTGGCCAAATCACATTATACCTACACATGTATCAAGAGTAGCACAGAATATTGCGTGTTGTATGTGAAAACATTGCAAGATTGCATAAGTGTCTCTATGTTATGATGATTCGAGATATGAGAAAATCACTTTAACTCACACACAATCATAACTATTTAATAGGGACTATCACCTTTGAAGTACATCCCATAACTCCCACATCTCCTAAAATATACGCTTGTAATCATGTTTTAAATCATTTTGTTCTTTTTGCTTTTATTTTCTTTGCATATATATATATATATATATTTATTATTAAGCATACTATGCATAGGTATATAAAAGAGAGAAAAGAAATACCCAATTATGTTAAGCTTTTTGACATTGCACTTTTGCTATGCCGAAACATATAGATATCATTGACATTGCATTTTTGCTACGCCGAAGCATACAGATGTCATGTCATGATTGGCGAGTAACAGTGATGATATGGTTATTTATGCCTTTCTTTTAGGATTTTCTAGTCCTTCCAGTAAAAAAGAGTGATACAAGTGTTAAGTACAAGAAATCACTTAACCTTACTCATCACAAACAAAGAGCCATAAAGCTCACTTGCTTAGTTGTGCATAAAGATGTTCATCTAAGTTACAAGAGATACAAAGTTTAGAAAACTTTGTTTCAATGGCCATCTAAGGTACACAAGTGCTAAGGTACACAAGTGCCAATGTACACATACACACACTGTTTTTGTATTTTTCTAAATTTAAAATTTTTTTTATTTCAAAAAAAAAATAAAACTGAAAACTAACAAACAAAAACATGTAAAACAAAACAAAGTAATGCATAAAACTATATTGAATCAAAACAGTAAAGCAAAACACACAAGAAATGCAAAACCAAAAACAAGAAGGGGAAAAGAGAGAGAAAGTGACTAAATTACTTGGAACCCTTTTCCTTCCACACCTTAGAAAAACCTTTCCTTTTCGCAAGCCCTTGAACTAGTGGTGAGGGAGAAGAATTGAAACCGTTCAAGTTTGAAAGGAATGTGAGGGCTTTGAGAAGATCTCTAAGAGGAGCAAAGGAGGATGGAAACTGATTCTGGTTTCCTAACGCCACCATGCTGTTGCTATTTTAAGTGGCTAACCACTTATAGCAATTTGGTCGAGTATGACCAGCTGCTTCACAGTGATGATAGAGATGCTGCTTTTTCTATTTAGGCTTTTAAGAGTTAGCCTTCTTAGCCCTAGGGTTTTTAACTTCTTTCTTATCCTTCTTAGGAGTTATTCCTAAGATAGATTTACCCTTGTCTATGTTCTCACTAGCTAATATAGTTTTGACATTACTGTTCTCAATTTTAACATTATTATTAGGAGGAACAAAAACAGTAGTACTAGAAGAAGTAAAATTAGAAGAAAAGAGGTCATACCCTAAATCGATTCGATCGGTAGCAGATTTCTGAAGATTGATCATTTCATCGAGCTTAGCACTTGAAGTCCTTTCCAGATGAGCTCCGACTTGGAATAGTTCAGCCTCAAGCTTCTTGATCTTCTCAGCCAAGAAGTTATTCTCAAACCTCAGTGCTCCAATAGTTTGATTAGCTTCATCAATCTTTGTGGAAAGCTCTTCACACTCAAGTTCCACATCACTAAGCTTCTTGGTGGTCAACCTATACAACTTTTCATGCTTTTTTCAGACCTTGTATAACTTTGCATAGGCTGTGTAGATGTCATCTTGTTCATCCATCTTCTCAAACTTGGACTCCACCAATTCCTCTTCTTCATCCACATCTTCAACAATCCCATTAGTAGGATTGATTGTGACAGTAAAGGCATTCAATATTCCATCATTCTCATTATCGGAATCATCTTTAGGCTCGATGTTGCTCAATGTAGTAGCAAGTGCCTTGCTTTTCCCAATAGTCTTGAGATATGTAGGTCACTCCTATTTCAAGTGTCTGAAGCCTTAGCACCCAAAGCACTTAGGTCCTATAGGAATAGTGTACTGACCGCCATCCCTAGCATCCTTCTTTCTATTGTCTTGGCCCTTGAACTGAAAAGAACTGGATTGCCTACGGTCCTTGTCAAAGCCCTTCCCATTGGCATTCTTCATGAACTTGTTGAATTGTCTGGTGATATAGGACTTCATCTCAAAATCTTCATCGTCTAAAGACTCTTCCATCTCACTGCTCTTAGCCTTTAGTGCCATGCTCTTGCTCTTGCTAGACTTCCCGATTCTAGACAAACCATTCTAGACAAACCCAACTCATAGGTCTATAGATTTCCAACCAGCTCTATTAAAGGAATTTTATCAATATCCTTTGATTCCTCAATCGCAGTGAACTTGGCATGGAATTTTTTGGGTAGAGATCTAAGCACCTTTTTCACAATCTTGAGTTCTGGTATGGTTTCCCCAAGATTAAAAGCAGAGTTCACTATGTCCTTGAGCTTGGCATAAAACTCATCAAACGACTCATCCTCCTCTATCTTAATTTCTTCGAAGCTTGTAGTGAGCCTCTATAGTTTCGAATCTTTGACAACCTTTGTTCCTTCATAGGTTGTCTGGAGGATGCTCCATGCTTCCTTTGCAGTTTCAGTGGAAGATATCTTTGTGAATTCCTCATTAGTGACTGTACTAAATAAGGCATTCAATGTCTTGCTGTTAAAGTTTGTCACCTTGATCTTAGCATCATCCCAATCGACCAACGCTTCCTTTGGCTTGGTCCAACCAATCTCTACAGCTTGCCACGCCTTCTTATCTAGAGACTGCAAAAATGCTCTCATGAGTACCTTCTAGTATGCATAGTTAGTATCATCAAATAAAAGAGGTATAATCAAAGATTGTCCTCTATCCATGACAAACAAGGGTTAATGGATTACACACAAAGATTAACCCTAATCAGAGTGTGCCTGTTCTGATACCACTTGATAGGCCAAAAAAATATTGAACCCTTGTGATGGATTAACTAATTAATTAATTAGCAAAGTTTAATTAATCAACCAATTTAACGTGCAAACGCATGATAGCACAAACAAATCACCAATAAACTAAATGCAGCGAAAATTAAATTTGACAAGGTGATTTGTTTATGAATAGAGAAAACCTCCAAGACAAAAACCCCACCAAGTGATTCTAAGGTCACCACTCCCTAGAATCCACTATTATCAAAACAAGTATTTACAAGTAAAGGAATCCCAGTACCTTATACCAACAGGCAGTTGAACCCTTACCCTAATACCCAATTAAACTTGTTCTGTAGTGACAATCTCTCCTTGTAATGCACGGTTCTCAGTACGTGACTAACCAATTGCGTGGATCCTAGTACGTGACTTCAATCACCAACTTGAAGAAGATATTGGTTGCAAAGTTCTTCTTTTCTTCAACAGATGAAGATCATGAAGTTGATTGGTCACAAAACCCTACGGTGTACAAACACAGCAACTTCTTCAAGAACTAGGGCAAAAACTAGGTTTCCGGTCACACTTGTGGAATTATGCTCTTGTGCAATTATGCTCTCAGCTGTGTAACCAGATACGGCCCTTAAAATAATCCTTATATATGTTTAGGGTTGTGAGAAAAGAAAGCCCAAACACATAATCACAGATTGGAGTCAAAACAGATCTGAAATTCTGTTTTTCATAAACCTCGACAAATGCCTATCTGTCGAGCTACTGTCGAGCCACGGGCTTCAACAACTCTATAAGTCTCGATAGATGCTAGCTGTCGAGCTTTAATGATCAACACTTTCTCAGCTTGAATCTTGGACAGACTTGCATGACTTCAATACTTGGACTTGAACTCTTGTTCCTTGAAGTATTAAGCACATCTTAGATCTACCCAATTACAAGTAATGTACGTTTTGTCAAAGGATTAGCCAATTACATAAAATGTCAACATATGTTTCTAACAACCAATCAGATATGTCCTAACATTTTCCCAAGCAACAAAGCCATCACGAATTAACTTTCTAGACTAGTCTTTGGATAATTGCAGCTAGCAGGAAAATATTTCCATTATGCCAGACCCTTTGTTAAAAAAGCATTAATTCCTCCCTGCAAATTCTGCCTGCTGCTTGCTGCTTCTAGAACTCTACCTGCTGCTTTGAAAAATCTGCTGCATAATAACTTAGTAATACAAATAAAATCTGCTACATTGAAAACAAATCTGCTGCTTTGACAGCAAAACTTAGTAATACAGAAAATTTCTGCTTGCTGCTTGTTATAAAAAGCATTAAATAAAAATCCTCCCTGCAATACAAATTTCTGCTGCAAATAAAATCTGCTGTTTTGAAAAAAATTCTGCTGCACTAAAAATTTTCTACATTAAATAAAACTCAGTAATACAAATAAAATCTGCTACATTGAAAAAATTCTGCTTCATCAAATAAAAATTTTGATGCATTGACTAAACATATATAATGTTATCATCTACCAAAAGTAAAGACAAACAGTTTGGTGGGAACCATAACAAAAACAAAAAATATATATTTGATGATCTGCTTCATTTATTCCTTTTTGTGCCCTTGTTGGCCTTCTTGCCCTTTCCACCAAGTGGTTGAAACTTTGGTGGGCTTGATACACCAAACTTTCAGCCATTGAACCCCATAATAGCACCACCACCACTTCTTTGACCAGCTACACTAGTAGTGCTCCGAGAGGCACTTGTTGGCTACATAATGAAATGCAGCAATTAGCAAAATGGTCCAACAATATCAAGTAAGAGAAAAAATGAAAAAAAATAGAAATAAGTAGAGGTTGATAAGCTGCAATACTTGGGATGATGATGGTAAGGAATCCCATGTCTCTCTAGGTGTATGGAAGCTTGGTTGTGAGAAGGAAGAGAACCAATTGGCCCTAGATGTAGCTGGAGGTTAAGTACTTGGTGCAAGCCTAATGGTTGGTGCAGGTTGAGATGAATGTTGACCAAAAGGTTGGTATGCAGGCTAAGATCTAGTACTTGGTGTAGACTGAGATGCAGTTTAAGGTGTTGCCCCAGAAGCAGTTTGCTTGGTTCTTGTAGATTTACTACCTTGTTCCTATTAAATCCCAAATCTTATAGCTGTATGTTCTTTTTATTAAGTCAACCGCATGTCTCTCATGACCATTATCAACTTCTTACATGAACCTACCAGATGGAGTAGCACAGAAAGGTATAGATTCCTGTTTTAACTTCTATAATTTTTCTTGAATACTCGGACACACCTTTCTAGTGTATTTCTCTGTACGTTTCATCTTTTTGTAGAGTTTGGTCATTCCTAACTCTGATCCACTCCAGCATTGTGAAATGGGCTTATCCCTAGCTTCTAAGATCATGGAATTGAAAGACTCACTCAAGTTATTAGCTAAACAATCACTCAAAGCTTTACTACTAAAATGAGACTTAGACCATTGTGCAAGGTTGATGGTAGCAAGATACTCTTAAGCCTTGACATCTAGATCCTTCAGTTACCGCATTCTCATCTCAAACTCCCTAACTGTTGTGGCTCCATCACATCTCCATAGTGCATCTTTCAACTCTAACCCTTTATGGTCCACTTTAAAATTATTATAGATGTGCTTTACACAGTACCTATGCTCACAAGTTGGGAACAACATCTCAATCATAGGTATAAGGCCCTATTTCAGATACAACACAAATTTAATCAATATGTTAGTTAAACATGTTCAAATGAACTCATGCATGTATTAGTAATTAAATCTTAAAATTTTAGTTCATACGTTCTGTTTATCCGTGATAAAGAAAAAATTAAGTTACTCTAGATTCCTAATGTTATCTGAAAATTGCTGCAAAAACCAAACCCATGAATCTTTGTTCTCTTGCTCAACAACAGCACGTGCAACTAGGAAAATTTTATCATTTCCATCTCTAGCTGTGGCAGAAAGTATTTGCCCCCCAAATCTCCCTCTCAGATGGTACCCATCTAATCTAATGATTGGTCTACAGCCTCCCAAAAAACCAACTTTTTGTGCATTATATCTAATATACTTTCTCTTAAATTTGGGCTACGCATTTTCATCCTCCATTTCGATTTACAAAATAACCCTACTTCTTACATCATTCGATCTTATCATCTCTGCATAATCTCTAAGCTTCCCATATTGTAGTTGTTCATCCCCAGTAATCAAATCAGTAGCTTTCCTTTTTGCCCTATACACTTGACTGATACTTATGTCAACTTTAATTTTTTGCCTCACGTGATGTTTAACACCAGCTACTATCCAAGTGGGATTCTTGCCAAAATCCTGCACAAACTTCTTTGCAACATAACCTGCAGTCACTTGGCTATGGTGGAAGGTTCTAGCGCAGGTGCACCCTGGATGGAATGTTTTTATTTGGAATGACAATTCCCCAGATATTTGAGATGTATAACACTTCCATCCACATTCATTTAAGCAATAAACTGATATCTTCTTCTTCTCATTCAGTTTGAACTTGATATCTACCTGCTTTTTATAAAATATTCCCTCAAGGCCTCCCTAAAAACTTTAGAGTTAGGAAACTGCATTCCCTTCTTTAACACTGGTTTTTTCATGTCAATTTGGGCATTAAACAATAGTTCTTTGGCAACAGCTAGTGCTAGCTCATCATCACCAGACCCTACCAGACTTTCCATATCATCTTCAATAGGTGGTTCAATCCACTCACACTCTTCCAAACACCCATTGTCTCTGACATTAGACCTAATTACTAATTCCATGTCTTTGTTAGTTGTTGTAGGCCTTTGTGGGGTTGCATTGACATTATTAGCTGCAGTAGGCCTATGTGGGGTTGCTGCATTGTCACTAACTCCATCATGTGTAGATGGCCCAACATCCATATTTCCATATACATCATCATCAAAATTTGGCCCCTCAAACCCTTCCTCCAACTAATCAAAATATGAACATTCCTGTACATCATTTGACTCATCTACTACATCATCACCTCCTTCAGCATCCACATTACCTTCTTCATGCACATCATCACCATTTTGGCCCACTACTCCCTCATTAACTTCTGCATTCTGCTTAAGTTCCACAACTACAAGTGGCTCCTCAACACCCTCAACATATAGTGCTATCCTATTTGTTGACCCTGCATCATGAATCTCACACATATAAACTACATCCTTATCTTCAATTATAAGTCTTAACCCTTCCTCCAAATTACCTCCAGGAATAAGGTAATGAAATCTACTTGTACTAGGTGCCCCCAACTCACCACACATATCTTGTATTTCAAAGTAACTCAGTTTATCAAGGTCAACCTCATCAATAATAAAGATACAGCCACCTAAATGTACTAAGTCTGGGTTCCACACAAAGCTGCCACCATGATGAATCTCAAAAATGAAATTCAAGTAAGCCATCTGCGTATAAAATACAACACAATAAAGTATTGATCTATCAAATTTGAAACAATAAAGTATCATCTAAAGTCTAAAGTCTAAAGTCTAAAGTCAATCAACTTTAAAACAATTTAAAACAATAAAGTATCATCTAAAATCTATCAAATTTAAAACAATAAAGTACCATCTAAAGTCTAAAGTCTATCAAATTTAAAACAATAAAGTATCATCCACAGTATCATCCAAAGCTGAAAAAAAAAATAATAAAAAACCACAAAGTCAAACGTAACCCAAACTTAACAGTGGCATTGCTATTTTTTAATTGAGAAAGATGAAATATATTACATCTGCATATAAATTATTCTCAAACCAAATAAAATCTTGTGGTCCACAAAAACAGACAATATTATTAAATAGTTTTTGTTCTATTTGTGGGGGACAAACACATGGAAAGGGACCATAGATACACACATTCCAGTAGCCCCACATTGATGAATACAAAAAAAAAAAAAAAAAAAAAAAAAAAAAAAAAAAAAGCATATCAAACAAAAGACCATTATACCTCAATCCAAAAGCTTACAAATAGCATAAAAACTTTGCATACAGTCCTAGACTTTTCCCTTGCTAAGGCCTCAACATGATACAAGTAGCGTCAGCCATACTAGTATTTACCCACCATGATGCCTAGAGGATACAAACAAATTTGAAACCTCATAAAACAATAAAATTCAGTTAATGCTCCAACCATCTAAGTCCAATTTTATATTCTCAGTGGAGAATCTATACAAAGCAATACAATTTCATATAGATATATCAAATCCATAATACTTCAAACAAAACACCACTTTGCAGAAACACAATTTCAAAAAAAAAAAAAAATTAAAACCCTAGGTTTCAAAAATTAAATCTACCTAGAATTAGGGGAAAAGAGCAGATGAAAGTAAAAAAAAAAAAAAAAAAGAAACTTCAAGCTCAGAAGTTAGGAACTCACCCAATAGAGAGAAACACGATTAGATCAAGATCCAATTTTTTTAACAAAAAATCACGGATTGGTAACAATCAAAACCCTGAAACAATAGTTCAGTAAATCCATGGTTTCCTTGCTAGAAATCGCCTAGAGGATCCCAAGCATAAATGGGTCTAAGAACTCAGGTGGGTAGCATCGTCAATGGGTGAGAGAGAGAGAGAGAGAGAGAGAGAGAGAGTGTGTGTGTGTGTGTGTGTGTTGCTAGGAGAGAGGAGTGTTTGATCTGATTTGTTCTTTGATTTTGGGATCAAACGTGTCAGAGAAACGACAAATTGAAAAGTGGGTAACAGAGCATTAACAGAATAAACCACTGGTGGATAAAGTGTCAAAAATGAAACCACAAGTAGATAAGTTAAATTTGAGGCAAACCACAGGTCAGTAAGTTATTATTACCCAAAAAAAAAAGAGTATTGGTCCCCCCACCGCACGTCAATAAATTTTTTTTTTTTGGGTAGGGGTTAAATTTTATCACATTTAAGATAATTAAATAGGGGGTTCTAATTAGCTCAACTAGTAAAGTTTTTAACGGTTGAATAAAATATCTGGAGTTCATTTTCTGCCTACACGAAAAACTTATTGGTGTCTTGGTCTGAGCTATCATCAGGAGCGGACATCATAGATTGAAACTCTCTCAATATCTAAATTTATTGAAATTTGATAAAGATTTAACCAAAAAATTAAGAACCTTTGGTCACATTCCACCTTCATTTCTTATATAAATGCTATGCTAAATGAAATTATGGATTAACCTACAAAAATGAGAGGTAGCCTTATTTTTTGGAGAAGGATTATAGGTAACCAACATTTTAATTGTTGTAGACGTTCTTTAAAAAAAATAAAGAATAATACATGTTTTTTTTTCCTTGTATGTTTTTGTATTGAATATAAAACTTGAAAGTTGCAACTTATTTAAATATCTATGCATCGCAATCAAAATGGAATTATAAATTTAATGTTCATTTGCTTGTTTATGCTTTATTATTTTCTATTTATACTTTGGTTGAAGTAGTACCAATTTATTTAGTTATATTTGGTTATGCCAAGGGTCTTGTAAATGAATTGGCACATTGAGTTACATGATTTGTAGTATATTGTAATTATCTCTAAAAAAGAAAAATATTATATTTGATTATTTTTATTTTGTATTTTCTTAATAAAGATGTGAAAATTCACTTGAAATTTTCTTTTACTACATAGTTTTTTACGACACATGTGACCACTGTAATTCAAATGCAGAGAGTGAATTCCTTGCACTTTGGGAATGCTCGGCACTCACATCAGTTTGGAACTCAATCCCAGAGCTACGGCTTCACCATGATCAGAACGTACATACGATTTCAGAGCTTATCAAACTTACTCATGATGAAGGAAAAAACGTTAACTTGCTATCCATGATCCTTTGGACAGTTTAGCATCGCCAGAACAAACTCAGAACCACAAGTGAAGAATACCCAATCAGCCAAGTCTCCACGAATGCAAAACAAGCACTCACCAAGTATCACCAAGCAAACCAGGTCATAACGCTCCAATCTTCAGGTTGCAATTGCCCTCGGGTTAAATGGAGTCCACCCCCTGCAGAAAACTTCAAGGTGAACTTTGACGAAGCCACATTCAAAGAGATACACAAGGCTGGTCTTGGCGTTGTGATCCGGAATTCCCTAGGACAACCGATTGCTTCCTTATCTGAATTGGTGAACCTGCCATACTCATCCGATATTGTTGAAGCAATGGCTGCGGCTAGAGCCATTTATTTTGCTCAAGAAATTGGCTTAAATTCCTTTATCATTGAAGGCGATTCAGAAGCAGTGATTAAGTGCCTTAGGAGTGACGACGTCTCTTTTTCTCCTTTTGGTCATATACTTGCAGCAGCCAAAGTGATTACAGAGACCAGCTGTAGTATTTCCTTCTCCCATGTTTGTAGACTTGGTAACTCTGTTGCTCATAACCTAACTAAACATGCAAGACATGTTAGAGGTTTTTTGGTGTGGATGGAGGATGTTCCTCCACACCTCCAAGCTATACTTTCAGCCGATAATGACTAGTTTTTCTTAATAAAACTTTCCAAAGCTCCTTCTCAAAAAAAAATAATTAAAATATTTATGATATTACCGGTTTGACCATCAGCCAGCCCAGAGAACCAAGAACCATTTGTTTTTCCGATTCTCTATCCAGTCAGGTTTTAAAAATTAAAAATCATGCCTCAAACTGAAATTCTTGCTATGAAATAACAGTCAAATGCTAGAGGAATTTCTTTTGTTGACCTTCATTTCATTAAGAGAAGAGTATAAGCAAAAAGTATCAAAAAATTCATTTGACAATAGATGCTTTTTTCTTAGTTTTATTTTCACATTGGATTTCCGAATTAGATTATTTTACTTTCACCCAAATCACAGAGTTCCACAAGCAAGATTCAATAGCACAAGCTAAATTCTGGTGTTATAAAAGCAAACGTCAATATTGCACATAGATACCAATCTAGTTTTTTTTTTACAAGATAAAATTTTACTATAGTCTAATCTATGTGTATATATGTGTGTGAAGCTTGTTTTTGAAGACTTGAACTCCGACCCTTCCCCTGCCCCCCTCTCACACTCTATAAGCACTTAACACTAATACTTATGGAATGGCCATTGCGTCAAGGGTGGAGGTAACGGCCATTGATCAAGTTCTTTTATTTTACAGCATTAATAATTTAATATTCATACATTAGGATGTCTACGTAAGGAAGTGAAGAGATAAGGCTAGAATTAATTTAGAAGGTTGTGATAGTGATATGGAAGAAAAGGCTCACGATGAAGAGTTTCATAAACTTGGAATTTGGATTTTTTTTTTTTTTTTATAAATAATGGTATTTAGACTTCTTCAAGTATCTGATTATTCTTTTGGGCATATGCAGTCTCTCCGTCCCACACACACAAAATTATTACATGGGGGAATCTCATGGTCCAATGGCCCCAAGACGTTGGCATGTATTATTGAGTTTGTAACTTTGCTGTTCCTTTTTTTTTTAAGGAAAATTTTAAAAAAATTAATGAAAGTTTAGTTATATTTATTGCGCTCTTATGTATAGCAGTCACAAAAAATCATACACCAAAATAAAACTGGAGTCAAAAACTTCCTTCCCCATGGGAAAGATCAGAATATTACTGGAACGGAATTGACAATTTTTGAATTTTACATATGACTCTTCAAACATTTGTATTAATTGTAATTAATCACACAAGTGATCAATTATTTCGACTATCACAACATTGTTTTTATAATTAAATAAAATATTAAGTTATGATTTAAATGATATCATATATGTTTAGATGAAGTCATTGTTGAGAAAACAAACCATGTTAATTTTTTTTTTTTTTAATCTTTTTAAATTTAAAAGAAGAAAGGTATTACTGAGCTTATTGGAAATTATTTATGCAACTATAAAACTAATCAATATCAAGGAATTCCTTTGAACCCAGCTATTGTCACACCCATATGGCGACCAAAAAAAAAAAATAGCATCTTACTTTAACAATAAGCCTTAAGATTTCTTGGGATATAAATATATATATATATATATATATATATATATATCTGAACCCATTGCATATAAATAGGAAGCTTTAAGACTTATTGGAATAGATTTGACCAACAACTAGATAGAACATAGAACATGCACCATGAATTCCATCATGGCAATACTGAGTAGACCACAAGCTAATCCCATTTGGATTATTAGCCCGTACTATTGTGCTCCTTACCCTGTCGATCTTGGAATTGTCAAGAAAATTTTTACCATTGGTGATGGCAACTTTATTGTCACCGATTGTAATGGCAACATTATTTTCAAAGTAAAAGGAGTCGTCTCCCTTGTTCATAAACGTCGGATCATTGTTGATGCTACCGGAAATCCTATTGCTACTATACGGGATAAGGTAAATTTTTAACTCAGGCATCCACATTGATTTCGATGGAGCAAAAAATTTTAGCATTCAATATCTCAAAAAGTTACTTTTATCTATTTTAATACTCAATTTTACAACACACCCTACATCAATTCTCTTTTTATTTTTCTTTTTTCCATCAGCCAAACACTATTCATATTTTTATTAATTTCTTTCTCACTTCCTCTCTCTTCCTCTCTACCACAAAATCCCAACAAAATGCATACAATTTTTTTTAATCCCTTCTTGCTACGGTAAACAATGAGTCTTGGCAGTTCATTGTAGCTAGTTGCCAAAAAAAAAAAGCTTTGGCATCATTGATGTTGGGCATTTTTTAGAGTTTGAGGTGTTAAAAATAGCTTTGTAGCTTTTTAACCCCTCTATTGCTGATGCTCTAATTAGTGATTTGTTAGCAGTGAGAAGAAAGCTATAGCTAAAGGCACGTCTCCCTGCCTTAATACATATATTTCATGGTTAAAATTAATTTTATTCTTTATACAATAAGTCTAGGGATAACAAATTTTACAATTTCTTTAACAACTATTGACATAATATGGCGTGTCATAATAGTGGTATCAATGAGAAACCTAGTTAAAAGTGGTGTCAATGTGCATACCTTAGCACGTCATTTAAAGTTTGAACTTACAAAACATTAAATGCACTTTTTATACTTATACTACTTATTAGCTATTACTTAATCTGAAACATGAAATTAATTTATTCTAGACGGAGAATATCATTTCTCTAAGGGCATCAATATTCATTTTTCTAATTCTATCCTATTTTATCATCCCAAAAATCTACTTTATCAATTATACCATACCATTTTACAATACCCCAACATCAAAACTTTTATTTTTCTATTCTACTCATTAAAATAATATATCTTCACAATAAAATATATTTTGCCCTTTTTTTGTTTTTTTCCCAATTTTATTCTCACACACACCTTCTGAATCTCCTTTACTTTACTTTTCACCTTGTTCTCTTCTAGACTTCTCCTCGATCATCCATATCAACCCAACTCCTCCACACAACTCCTCCATCATCCATATCAACCCAAATCAGCGACACTAGGAAAAAAAAAAAAAAAAAAAAGCCATCACGCCGATCACAATGCCATAGCCACCATAACGCCGATCACATATACCAGCAAACCCAAAAAAAAAAAAAAAATCCATTAACACCCACGCCGATCACAACGCCACAACCACCACAGCTCCACCGATCTCACCATGCACCGATCTTCGCCACGCCAATCTTGCCACCCACCGATCACCACCGTTGTCAACACCCACGCCGATCTCGTCAAAACTCACGCCGATCTCCACCGTTCTCAGTCACACCACCCACCTCCACTGAGCAAAATCCAGCCAAATTAAAATCAAAATCCAAAATCAAAATCCATCATCAAACCTGGGAAACCCATCTACAAATCCCCCAAACGCCAACCCAAATCCTACCAAACGCCACCCCAGCACCATCCAAATCCGACCTAAACCCCGAAAACCCATGAACAAACTCACGACCTCCACGCCTCCACCAAAGAAGCTGATCAAGCCTCCATGCCGTTGCCTTCATGTCATTGAAGAAGAGAGAGCAGGAAGAAGAGAGAGTAGAAAGAAAGAGAGAAAGATAGAAAGAAAGAAAGAAAAAAGAGAGAGCAAGAAATTATGTTCTGCAGAGAGAGAAGACCATGGACCAAATAAAAAATAGTTTTTTTTTTTTTTTTTACCATTAAGCTACAATGCGATTCTACATTTATAATCGCACTGTAGCTCAATGGCTTTTTTTTTTTTTTACAATTGTCGTATTTTACAACTTTTAATGGAGATGTCTTTTGGGCCTCAATTGTAAAAAAATTTGGGATTTGGGATTTGGCATGCATTTGGGATTTCCCCCATTCAATGCTGATGCTCTAACCATCATATATTCTTATACTAGGTAAAATGTTTTTTTTTTTTTTTTTTTTTTTTTTTGATACCAATAGAAAAGCAACGGATTACAAAAGAGTTAGGTGAAACCAGCTGCGGTGGCTAGGGGTTTTGGTTGCTAGGCTAGCTAACCTACACATTGACCTTAAAATGATCCTTGGAACAAAAGAAGCTATACACACAAAATCTTCTTGTTGTAGGGCCCCAATATCAACAACCATAGTTTTATCCGGCCATCCATTTGGAAATTTCAAATTACAAGCCTAAACCATTCCTTTGCTACTGGATAGAAACAAAATCCAGCAACAACCAAGATTTTTGGCTATCAAAGCAGCCTCCAGTAGAGCTTCCTGAGTTGCTCCAACTGCTGTTGCTGCTGCACTACCTGCACCACCCTAGAAAATGGTCAAGCCTTGAAGGTTGATGGCTTCATATGTTAGGGCTGTTCTCCCACTTCTTCTAGTTTTAGCTCCTGAGATTTTGATGATCACCTCCCATTGCCCTCCTATGCTATGGCTATCTGAATTGATTTGTGTGGAACTTCTGTCCTAGTTCCTTATCATGCTGGAAGCTTCCTTATACCTACAAGACAAGCTCTGAGCAATGAGAATAACTTCCAAAGCTTTAGGATTTATGCCTTTATGGGTAACAAGATTCCTGTGGTTCCATATGGTCCAAAGAAAGGTAAAGACAATTTGCAGGTAGTCCATCATATCTTACTCCGATTTTTTATGCCTAATCAGTAAATTGCTAATCCATTGTTGGACAAGAGAGTCTCCCAATTCAGTGGTGTGTATTGCTAGTGTGGAACTATGCCAGCATGCTCTTGCAAATGAACAGCAAAGGAACAATTGGGAAGAGGATTCATCCTCTTCCATGCACATTGGGCAAGTACTAGTTGTTGCTATTAGTTAAAACTTGAAAGTAACATCTGTACAGAAGAGAAGTTTCTTATGTTATAAGTTACACGCGTGGCAGAAAAACCTAGTATATTCCAAAGTTGAATGGTTTTTATATTTTTATCAAGCCTTATTAATGGGTGTTTTAAAGCATTTGTTAATGGATCATTTAAAAAAATTTAATATAGCTTTTGTAAGAAATATAAGAAGTTGTCAAAAAAGTTAGTTACGTTTTTTCTTTTCCTATAAAAAATTTTTTAAATAGTTGCTAAATTAATGTTCTTAAGCCATCCGTTAACTTTTTCCTACTTTTATTTACGAATAAATTAAGAATTTTTTTCATTCCATTGTTGAGCCCCTTTGCAAGCCAAAAGGTCCACGCACTTAATTGTTTGCTTCACTTCACGGAAAATGTATGTCTCTACCTTCCATGGAGGCATTAAAAGGAACCTGCAATTCCAAAATCAAGTGAGACAAATAATGGGAAAAGGGGTGTGAGAGAATTTCCAACTACTAGATGGCTAACAAAGAGTCATTTTCCAAATAAATGTTGCGACAAACCAATCGCCATAAAAGCTGAGGGGTTTCCATTGTATAAAACACTCCCTAGTCAGCCTTGGAGATTTGGGGGGATCAAATTAAGGGAGGAAAACCAATGGCATGATCAATCAGTGGTGAGCGTAGTTTCGGTAGCGTAAATTGTTCATTACAAAAAAATTAATGTGTTTTTGGAAAGCCAAAGGGAACATAATGCAAAGAGAAAGAATATTGTCCATAGGACATTGGTGTTCAGTATGCAATTTGGTGATTGCATTTGTTTTACATAACTCTTGAATTGTACTAACAAAAAAAAAACCTGAGTTTAGTGCATTTCGATAAAAGTTTCCCACATGGTCCTCGACGAATTTGATTAACACACATTTCAAAACCAAAGAATATTAGAATGCAAAAATTCTTAAAATATACAAATTCTCTGAACCGTGATAAAACAAGATTAAAGAAAAAGAAGAAGAATTGACAACTATTTTAAAGTAGTCAAATCAAATAGAAATGCAAAAGGCATACAATGAAGCTCAATTTCCCTTGCATTGGGAGGGTTGAATGAAGGTTGTGCTGGGCCCGTAATATCACCATCCTGATGCCATTTCTCATTATATATTATTCAACAAAACACTAGTTATAGAGACAGTATCTAACGTCAAATTGCCTGGACTAATTTTGCTTCTCCTGACATGAATATTGAAGCTATCACAAAGGCTCAATAGTCAATACTCGTTTTTTTTTTTTTTGAGGGGTCAATAGTCAATACTTATTGGAAACATAAATCTGGGAACAAACACTGACAAATATGTATTTAGGTGACCATATCATTAGTAATTCATATTGAAGAAACCAATAACAATCAAGGCAAAGATATGTCCACGCTACAAAATTGTGCCAAATATAAAAATCGAACAAGAAACACTACTTCTTCAGATGGTATCACGCCACTGTTAGATGCATACAAAATTTAGTGCAAACCTTGATACCTCTTCCTAACAAAGCATTTTAATGAGCTCGAGCCACTTTCTAGCAACTCAAAACACATACATGCATTGGGTTAGATTGGGTTTACGATACTGTTCAACCCAGCCTATGCAATTCAGATGAGGTTGGATTGTCGGATTGGGGGCCTTGGGGATAAATCCTAAGTACACTTAATGTCTATGTATGAATTAATAAAATAAATGACTATCAAGCAAATAGCAATATAATGGGAAACAAAAAATTTCAGCAAGCATCAATAGAAAACACATCTACAAAAGAATACCAAATATTACGCGGAAAACCTTTTGATGAAGAGGGAAAAACAATAGGACAGCTCCAAAAAATATCCACTATAAAATAAATTACGACTATTCAAAAATATCCACTATAAAATAAATTACGACTATCAAGTTTATGTCAAACTTTAGTCTACAATAAATTAAATCTACAATAAATTAAATATACTACAAATAAATAAAGAAGTAGATACAAATTCACCACAAAACTAATAGCAAAGATTTTTCTTTTAAACACTACAACTTTTCATAGTTGTATTACTCAAAAATTCTTAAGAGAACTTCACCAAATTTATCTCCTTTGTGTCAAAAGTTATGCAAAATGTTGTGGCATCAAATGTCCTTAACTTTGCTTCAGCTCCTTTTCAGTTTTAGCGTGTAACACGCTTAAGGCAACAGCTCATTACGAGATGGCTGACTTGTGAGACTTTGGGAGACAAGCTCATTAATGAACAAGTGCTGCAAGTCTATCAAGTGTGGGCTGGAACCCACCAACGGTGCCACCGACCCAACAGGCCTTGGGGTTGATTGTTAAGCCTAATTAAAAATTGGGTTTTCATTAAACAATTTAAATTTATTTTTCAATAAATGATTACAATTTACACAAGTTTGTTTAATATTCCAATTTTATCTAATCTAGGTCACAAAATATTAAAATAAATCGAACAGTATAAACAAAATTTTTAAATACAAAATATATCAAATTAACAAATTCAAAATACATATATTTTGTAATCTATTAGATTGGGTTGGGTTAGTCATATGTCTAGCCCAAACCCAATCTAACCCAAAAAAAAAAAAAAAAAAAAAAAAAACAAAACAAAACAAAACCAACCCATTAACCTAAAAAAGGAACTTTAAGCATAGGATTGGGTTGGAACTTGGAAGGATAAGAATTTATGGTGCTGACGAGTCGAGTGCATGCCCAATATGCAAAGATATCTCTTATATTTATCCCACCAAAAAAAAAAAAAATCTCTTAATTTACCAAAAATAAAAATAATGACACGTGCACAGTGAACATATGACATAGTAGCATGACAGAGCACATATGACATACTCATGCCAAAATGGCGAAATACCATTTTGCCCAAAATTTTCAACAAAACGTCCATATTTTGAAACTATTTAGCGATATATCTTTATTTTGAAACTCGATTTTTTAAAAATCGAGTTTCAATAAAAAGCTTAATTTAACCAAAATCGAATTCCATGTAAGTTTTGCAAGTTTTTTGCCTATAAGTCGATTTTCAAAAAATCAAATTTTTTTATTGAAATTTATTTTTTAAAAATTCAAGTTTAAAATAAGATATATTTTTAAATATTTTCAAAATAAGAACATTTTACTACTTGTTTTTACGGAAAGTGTATTTTGTCGTTTTAACCAACATACTCACGTGTCCAAAATATCAACAAGTAATGATTTTGAATTTGACACAAGGAGAGGTACCAACCACCTCTGCAATATAATGATTATCTCTTTTTCATTTTTTGGTTTTTGGCAATTATTCACCAACAATAATTTAGTGATACACGGCTTTTCGCTTGTCGAGTTCCTTTTTAATCTTCTTGAGCCGAGCATAGGTGTGGACCATCTTTCCTGTGCCTTATCAGTACGATCCACAATTAACGGTCCCTCACACTCAATTATAAAACAAGCCTCACACCATAATCAAGACCCAAAAGCAAGAATAGTGCGAGTCTTCACTTTTTAACTTATTCCTCTTCAATTCAATCCCAGTTCTCTCTTTGATCAATCATTCATGGCTCATCAGCCTATTCCAGCTCCAACTCCAGCTGGTACACAATTCACTAGCCCCGTTCCGATCATCGGCCCTCAGTACTGTGCATCTTACCCTGTTGATCTTGCTATTGTCAAAAAGGTCTTGACCATTACCGATGGCAACTTTGTTGTCACAGACATCAATGGTAACGTCATTTTTAAAGTCAAAGGTACCTTACTAACCCTTCATGACCGTCGTACTCTTCTTGATGCTGCTGGAAATCCCATTGTCACTCTTCGGGAGAAGGTTTGATTATTGTTTTTTGTTTTTATCGTAATAAGTCTAGTAATACAACTGTTGACTTGTTTTGTATTGATCGGCGGATAATAAAAGTGGTGTTAACGATGGATTCAATTGAAAATAATGTTTCTCCAATCATAACGGGTTATATTAACAGAAGTTGTGAAAAGTATTGTATGCTGACAGTATTAAGTGATCCTTAAATTCATGGTTCTATGTTTTGATTTTATTATATCCTTTGTGTTCTTGGCTATTTGCAAATGATCATGTTATTGAGTTTTACAGCCTATGCAATTGCAAATGCTTAATTATACCAAAATATTTTGTTTCTGTTTATGCAGATAATGAGTGCACATGATAGATGGCAAATTTTTAGGGGTGAAAGCGTGGAACCAAAAGACCTAATTTTTAGCGTTAAGAGATCTTCAATGATCCAATTTAGGACCAAGTTACATGTGTTCTTGGCAAATAACACAAAAGAGGATGTTTGTGACTATAGGATCGAAGGGAGCTGGAGTGAACGATCTTGCATCATTTATGCCGGAGAATCTAACACAGTAATTGCCCAGGTGAGATTCGTTTAACATTTTTCATAAGGTGATATAGCCTGTTGTGAATAGTGCATAATAAAAGTGGTTCAGTGATGATATGAGAGTGATCATACTCCAATCATAATAATTGTGAAAAAAAGTAAAAAAATATTTTGTTCCTAGCATTACTCCCCCCTTTTTTTTTTTTTTTGTTCTTTCTTCTTTTTGTAATTTTTTTTAAGATACAGTAGGATTTAAAGACACATTACATGGTCTATGATAACTATTATTTACCATCACTCAAGATGCTGAATGTAGGCAAATTTAGACCCCCTTTGTTTTTTGTTCATGACCACAATAAATTTAGCAATTAACCTAATCGAAACTCACATTTGCAATTCTTATGAATGTGATATGACATGTGAATAGTGATAACATATTGTAGAAGTAATTGACTTTCTAGTCTAAATAAATTAGTGTTTGAGTACATCCAAAATATCAAGACGTTTGCACCTTTTTGGTTCTAGTGAAATTAATTATTTACATGCTTCATTTGGCAGGCTTAAATGCTAGACTAATTCAACTTGTTAATGTGAAAAATGCAGATGCATAAGAAGCAAAACATACAAAGTGTTTTGCTCGGAAAAGACAACTTCTCGATAACAGTTTACCCTAAGATCGATTATGCATTCATAGTTGCGCTTATTGTGATTCTTGATGACATTAACGACGAGGACAATGCCGATTGAGATGATTCTTGATGACAATAATGTGTGCCACTTTGTTATTTTCACCACGAGTGAACTTCCCCTTTTTACTTAAATAATGGGCTTTGTAGTTTGTAGCTTGTAGCTATATTTGAATATGTAATCTTTGTATTGCATTGTATAATGGTCTGGGCCACTAGGTCTCTTGTAATTTCATATTGTCCTTGTATTGTATGATTGAAGGAAATGAGTTGGGTGTGCTTGCTTATGGTAGTTTGTGTGAACATTGAATAATAAAGCCACTATAGTGTTGAGTCTAATCGTTAAAGCCACTTTAAGCAAATTCTGAAGTAGCATCGTGAGTAAGGTAGTCAATACCGTATACCTACACCGACTAGTATGTATCGTACCAGTATGTATATCGATATCAAAATATCATCGTTTCATACCGATTTAAATACTGGCCGTACCGACCATGTACCAGCCAATTTTAGGCAATATCGGCCGGTATAGAAAAAAGTTTTTTTTTTTTTTTAAGTTTTGAAATTTTAGAATTTTTGTTAGGGCAGAATGATAACTTATTTGCATTAACTTATTAGTATTATTTGTTTTTTAGTTTGCAATGGTAACTTTTAAGCTTTCTATTTTTTATATTGTGTTTTTTTTTTCTTTTAATTGATATTAAGTCTAAAATCATGAATAATTTTTTCTGAATTGAAGAAATGTTTTATGATAAACTTTTATATTTATTATAATATACACACACACACACATACATATATATACATATATATATTTATAAATATAAAAAATAACAGTAAACTTGAAACGGTACATTTGTATTGACTGGTACCGAAATATATCGTTCCACTGGTCAAACCAGTACAGCCTTTGGCACAAGATTGACTCCCTTGATCGTGAGAGATGGCTTTTGAATCGTTCAACCCACACATTTTATCCAGATTGTATTATTGTTAGTCTGTTACCACTTTGTTGTTCTGTTACTTCACCTTCTTTTCTTTAACTTTTTCTTTTACAATAAATCTAAGAACAAACCTAATTTTACAATCAATTTTACGTGTTAAAGGTGTTAAGTTATAATTAATATAAAGTACAAAACTTAGGTACAGTATTTATGTGTTATTTCTTAAGTTCCCTTCTTAAGATTCATCCTTATGGCTTTTTTCTCATTGGATAAAAGTATATTTTTAGTTAAGTAAAGCAACATGACTGAATCTTAAGAGCGAAATCTAAGGAACGACACCTATGTACTATACTTAAATTTTGCCCTATAATAAAAGCAATATCACTAATAAACCTAGGTAAAAGTGATATTAGTATGTTACTCTAATCACAATTTGACATCTTAACATATTGCGAAAATGAGTGTATCCATAGATTTATTTCTCTTAAGGGGATACCTTATCATTTTGTTAATAAAAATTTTGGTATTATTTAAAACTCTATAAAGAATCATACCTCACAAAAAAATTTGGAAATTTAAATATTTTTTGAATACAGTGCGATGATCACCTTTTTATTTTTAAAAAAAGAAAAAAAAAATTGCTACACTAACTTTTTTTAACTTTATTATTACTTAGAATTATGGGATTAGTTTTTTTTTTCTTTGTGGTCTTTTCTTAGGTGAGGGTTAGGTATGATTGGATAAGTTTTTCTCTCGCTCACTAACACTTTTTAAAACCTCACTTGTTGGAGGTAAAATTGTATTTTGCCAGTTTTAAACTAATAAACAAATCAGTTTAGAAAGAAAAAAAATTAAAAAAATAATAATAAAAATAAAAAAAACTAATTCAAACGCGCACTGAACAAATTGATAATAGTTTTTTCTCAAAAACATGAATTAGTTCTTCTCAACAAGTTTTCCGTACTTAACAACTGTACAGCCAATTTCCTTTTTCTAAAAATATTGTGTCTTTGCACTGTGACCACAAATAATTACCTGACCTCAAACAAATATTTCTAAAGTGCTCTTTTATTAGACCATTCTCTTCAAAAGAATGATAGCAATTTGAAAGAGAGAAGAGGGTTTGATTTTGGAACAAGAGGGCTACCTATCATAGATTAAGGCTTAATTTTGTGCTCCCCCTCGTCATGGCTCAACCCAATGGTGCACAATTTGATAACCCTCTCCCAATCATGGCTCAACCAAATGGTGCACAATATGCTAACCCCCCAATCATGTCTCAACCAATTCCAAATGGTGCACAATATCCCCCAATCATGGCTCAACCAAATGGTGCACAATATGCTAACCCCCCAATCATGGCTCAACCAAATGATGCACAATTTGTTAACCCCACAGTCATGGCTCAAACTCAACCAAATGCTACACAATTTGCTTACGCCCCAATGCCTCAACCTCAACCAAGTGGAACACAATTTGTTCAACCCCAAGCAGTCATTGGTCCTCAGTATTGTGCACCTTATCCTGTAGATCTTTCAGTTGTTAGAAAGGTCCTGACCATAACCGATGGTAACTTTGCTGTCACAGACATTGGCGGCAATGTCATATTCAAAGTTAAAGGAGTATTGTTTAGCATCAAAACACGCCGTCTCATACTTGATGCTGCTGGAACCCCCATTATGACTCTTAAACCTAAGGTTTAATATTTTTAACACACACACACACGTATGTATGCTAGCTTAATGAAATTGTATATGCTAAAACTAATTTGTTTTGAATTTTGTGCAGCTACTTACGGCACATGATAGATGGCTTGCATTTAGGGGTGATAGCCTGAACGCCAGGGATCTAATCTTTACCGCTAAGCGATCTTCATTCCTCCAATTCAAGGTCAAATTACATGTGTTTTTGGCAAATAATACACAAGAGGATGTTTGTGACTACAAAGTTGAAGGCAGTTGGAATGAAAAATCTTGTACCGTTTATCATGGACAATCTTCCAATATTGTTGCTCAAGTAAGAACCTATTTCTCATTAATTGTTCCTAATGAAACATGCAATCAGTATAAATCACTTCTTTAATGAATTTAGGCAGCAATGCTAGTGATACAAAAATTTTTCTAGGTGCCAAATTTGTATTGAAAGTATAATACTTTCATATTAGTCCATCACTAACATCATTTTTATTATGTACTAATAAAAGAATAAAGCATGTTAGTAGTAGTAAAAAAATGTGTAACTTGATCAGTTGATGAATTTAATTAAAACTAAGGTATCATAGGAAAAGTGATGTTTGTTTAGAAGGCTACAATTGAGGGCATCATAGACTAATTCAATTGATGATTTTGGCAAATGCAGATGCACAAGAAGCAAACCGTTCAGAGTTTTGTGATGGGAAAGGACAACTTTTCAGTGACAATTTATCCTAACATCGATTACGCATTCATAGTCGCACTTATTGTCATTCTAGACGAGATTAACCAGGAGAGCAAAGAAGAGTGAGATGATGAAATTCAGTTATATGCCTAAATAAAGAGTTTAAACTCTTCAAGCTTGCTGTACGCTACGGAGTGGGGAAAATACTCAAAATAGTGATGTACAAGAGAAACATAACCACTGAATTTTTTTTAGAGCCATAAATATGTTCGTGTTCTTGGCTTGTTGCCTTTGAATTTCTTTTTTTTTTTTTTTTTTTTTTTTTTTTTTTTTATTAACTTGTTAAAGGAACTGCGATCATGTTAGAACGCATATTGGATATGCACCTTTTTTGTTTTTTTTTTTGGTCCTTCTGGTTTTATTAATTTCTCATAATTTCTCTTAAGACCTTCATGGCTTTCATATTTGGTTTAATAACTGAAAACCAAAAAGTTTTAATTCTTCCAACTGAATTTTGGGCTTCACATTTTAAAGACATTTTGATTTTTTGAATCAACTTCATGTGGCTTATCCTTGTTATAATGGACCATTATATATATGATGCATCTCAAAATGTTTGAGCAATGTTTTCATTGACAGACAGCACATTGAGGATCTTGAATTTAGTGATTTAGTCTCTAAAGATTTGATTTCAGTGCCAAAATGTCATCATCAACCAATTCAAGACCTAACTAGATGTATTGCTTCTAGGCATGATTTTAAGATCACAAGTTGGTTTGAAACATCTTGCAAAACATTGAGAAAAAGAGAGAGAGAGAGGATAAAAGCTAATTTCTTTTCCCGATATAAAGTTTTCCTATGTATTATTTCTAATATTTTATTTTAAAAATATAAACCAAGCAGTCTTGCATTTTGTAATAAATCAAGGTTCTATAAAGTATAAACAACTAAAAAAGCGTGCATAGACCATATTTAAGAGTTGCTTTCGCCTCTTTTAGCTCACTTCATTCACAAAGAACTACCAAGAGATATGACATGCTATACTTGATTGTTCCAAAAACTTAAACATTTTTAATATATATATATATATATATATATACATATATATTACTATTATTCTAAAAATCTTATTTCTCCCTCTCTCTCTCTCTCTCTCAATAAACCAAAATGAAAATGGTATTGGTATTGGTATGGTAGTGTTGTGTCCTGAAAAGCAAATACAGTGAATTCTGTAGATTGTGGTATATACTAGAAGCCCATGATGATTTTGGGCTGGGACAAGGCCATAGCATCAAAAAAATAAGAGCCAATTCTAATCATAAATGGTTGCTGCTTTTGGAGTAATGGGGAGTGATTGTGTTTCCATGGAACATATTCCATCACAGTACATGCTCAATCATGATTGATAGAAAGAACTGTTGACTAGTATATGCTTTCATAACTTTTTGAACGTTCCTAAGGATCATTGAAAGTGTCAAACCTTATAAAGATGCTATGGCAAAGTGATGATGACATCCATCAAACGAGGGTTTTCTTCCCCTTCAGATCACAAGAATTGTCTGGAAATTTTTTCTAAAACCTGATGGTGATGCCAAAGAAACAAACTTTTATAAAAAAAAAAATTTCTGTTCTTGCTTTGGAAACATTGTAAGAGGAAAAATTAATATATTATTTGCTCAAACTTGAAATTGAAATTCAATCTTGGCCATTCTTTTCCATCACTTTGGACTGGTTTGTATTCTGTGGTCAGATTTGGCATGATGGGGTACCCCTCTTGCAACCATACTATGCCTTTTTTTTCCTGCTTCAGATTGACCATTTTTTGTGGTTCACGACCTGGCATTACCATCCATCACCAACACCAACTTGTGAGCAGCGGTCAAATCAAATGGCAATATCCTCATGACTCATGAGTCATGAAGTTTATGCATTCACAATTCAGTGTTATATCACTATAACACTCTCCCGCTAGCACACTGAAACTTTTTTTTTTTTTGTTTAAGAGGGTAAGGCTGAGTTTAAACCTAGAATATCTACTCCTAATAATAGTTCTTTATTATCAAACTATGATACCAATAGGTTTTTTGTGTATGCGAAAATTAAACTCCAAATTTTTTATTCAACCATAAAAAATTTTACCAATTAAACTAATTGAAACTCACATAAACTTGAAAGCTCATGCAAGGCCCAACAATTTACCGTGACTATCATGTCCAAATTGAGCTGAGAGCATAATGAACAATATTTTCAAAGGTCAAAGAAAAAAAAAACTTAGTGGGTATAAATTATTCATCAAGAAATTAATTTAAAAAATAATTAAAAATAATAAAGTTGACAGGGAAATCATATTTATTAATCATTTCCAATTGTATTGTTTTAGTCAAAGGTTTACAGTTCCAACCAATAATGCCGGTTCCATCTCTGTCTATTTTTCAATGGTGGAAAGTTTATAGAAAAGACATAATGTCTATCCTACCCTTTTAATAACAATTATCATTATAATTAATTAATATTATTTTCATTATTGGATAAGAAACAAAGATTTGATAAACTTGCCCGAGGATTCATGACATCATAAGACCTACAAAGCGTGCTTTTTTTTCCCTCAATTTTTTTTTTAATTTCCCTAATTTTAATGAAAAAGAAAAACATATTGTACATTAAACTAGCTAATAAAATAATGAAGTGCTTGAGAATCAAGTAGGAGATAAACAATTTCCATTTAATATATGTTTTTATTTTAAAAAAATAAATTAACGGCGTTAAACAATAATATAGATACTTAGCCTCATGAAAAAAACAAAGAATATTTTAGATGAACCTTAACAAGGAAAGGTCAAAGCAAAAACAGTAACAAAAATTCAGACTCTTCCATGCCTTGCTTTGGGTTTTGCTCTAAATTCTACGCCAAAATTGGCATTATCCAAACATTAATCGCAAAGTCTTTTGGACCAAACCAGTACAAAAATGACACAAAGAAAACGAGAGAGACACAGCCGGCCCCGATAGAGACTTGCAATAATCTCTTTTTGTCCACCCCAGTGCATTATTTCCCACTATGACTTTTATGATTTTATCACCACCACATAACGGCTAAAAGCCCCTCTCTAATCCCTATTAATCTAATCTAATCTAATCTCTCTCACAAAAATTATAATTTATTATTACTAGCCTCATATATGTCTCATCACGCATACTTGCTCTTTAAAAAAATATAACTATCTTTAGCAAAAAATAATAATAATAAGAACTATTCTAAAACAAATCATAACAATTTGAACCTACAAAAATTTTGAAAACTTTGGTACATATAATTTTAGATATTGTTAAAATTTTATAAAAATAATTAGCAAAAAAGAAGAAGAAAAAGATACTTGTAGGGCCAATGAGTCCCAGATATGTATTGGGTCGGCCCAAATGCTCTCGCTCGATTGAAAGCCCAACCTAACAGCATGAATGGTCCGAGGACATGAGAAGTCCTGCCTGTGAAGTAACGTGACATAAGAAAGATGACATGCATGAGCAGAACATCCCGAGGTATGATGTCTGAGGATGGCAATGTCCTCGGCCATATTCTGCTGAGGACGAGAAGAGTGATCTGGCAGTTCAATGACACAAAGGCTAAGAAAACAAGGATAGGAGATAAAAAGGAGTGACAGAAAAATATCAAGGATAAAGTTGTTACCACCGCATTGAAAGCTCTATACCTACCTCTCTGGCCGCATTAATGAGGGAGTAACGCCTAAGTATTGGAGTTCAGTCTTAGACCTACCGCCAAAAACTTTGGTAGAGTACGTAGGGTGATGGGACAAGTATCTAAAAAGAGCATCTGACTTACACGTGGAGGAAGGGAGGAGAAAGAGGCAGGCCTATAAAAGGCGAAGGAAGAAGAAAGAGTGGGGGGAATAGCGAGAAAGAAAAACACACACACACACACAAGAGAGAAATTGTAAGGAAAACACCAAAGATTGTCCTCGGCATCAATATATAAGAGAGTTTTCATCCACGTACAAAGATTATGCATGTGTTCTATGATCTAATTTAGCTTTTATGTTATCCAACGTCCCTAGACCTAGATTCAAAATTCACTCTCTATAAATTCATCGTTTTGGGCTCTTTGAGCTGGTCCGAAAGTACAACCTAGGTCCAGCACAATTTGTGTCCTTACAGATACAATTATGAATAAAGTGAGTTCTAGAATTAGATATATTTAAGAGATTTTTTTCAATTAGGTAAATTGTCCATTAGTGTGGCCAATCGAGTATTTTGAAGTTTTTCACACTATACCAAAGTAATCGATGCCAATAAATTTGACTAACCATGTTGTTGTTGGTGTGGATATTGGATTGATTACATGTTGGGGAGTATTGTATTAACCAGTGTGGTCAATTAGGTTAGTTTGAACTTTGAAATGAACCAATTTAATTAGAGATAAATGTAACCTCAAATATGCCTAACAGTCTATCATCTAATGATCTGATCTGCCTCCTTGTAATTTTCCTTTTTTTGTAATAAAAAAACGAATAATTGTGATGAAACAAACGAAAGTCATAATCACTAATAAGAATAATTAGCATAGATATTTTTGTTCCAAGACATACTAATCAATAACAATAGAGAAAAATAGTTTAACTTTGAGAAAGTGAAAAGTTATCACTATTAGTGGCCAAGTTAATCCACAAAAAGAGAGAAACTTTTAAGTGATTGAAAACCTTATAAATGTGGCAGTAATAAGTAATAACCGCGAAGAATAGAAGAATTAAAAGAGTTATGGTGGGCGAGAGATAGAATGTTTGGAGAGTGGAAAAAAAAAAAAAAAAAAAAAAAAAAAGAAGAAATCTTTAATTTATTAATTGGGTCATGTTCTTAGTTAACATTTCTCTTATTAATTTTATCCTCACAAAACAAAGTCATTCTAAATTCAAATGAAATGCTTTCTTCCCATAATATTGTGAAAATGTTGTAAATATAACATTTCTTTGTATAAATACGTTGGCAAATCTAGTTTTAGTCTATATTTAAAAGAAGGGTTCAGCCATTTAGGTTTTTTTTTTTTTTTTTTTTTTTTTTTTTTTTTTTTTTTGAGGGGTAGTTAGTTTCTTATTGAGATAGAATGATGTGGTAGTGAGTTTTAATCTCCACGAAAATTTTAGTTAGCGGATGATGTGGCACATTCTCATTAAAACAAAATTAGATGTTCAGTTAAAAAAACTAATCGAGATAAGGCAGTCCCTTAAAAGATGAGTATTACATCCACAATATTTTTACAGCAAATCTTAAGTGTCAATTTTATATTTGGTTCTCATTTGAATTCACCACTTATATTACTTATTACCTATCACTAATAATTTGCCACATAAATTTTGTCATTAAATTATTGTAGAAATATTGTCTCCCTATCATTTCTCAATTTAAAATCTTAAACTGACTGTTGGTTTTTCTACATTTTCCTTTGACCAATGAATGAATGAAGCCTACTTTGTTGTCCCAAAGCTTTAGCGATAAATTTAGATCAATTTAATTAGTTTGAGATGATAGTACCTTAAATTTCTCGATAAGATTCAATTATGTGGTTTTTATTGAAGTGTTGATTTTTGAAAAATTTATCTAACTTTTTACTAGATAAAGGCTAAATAAAATAAGTTGGTTGATTTTTTGCTGTAATAAAAAAAAAAAAAAAGAGTAGACTGGGCTCGCAATAAGCAAAAGGTACTTCACATTTTAAGCAAATCATAGATTGGGACCCACAAACAGTTAATTGGACTTGATTTTTTGACCATAAACATTTAAAAAAATAATGTGACCTGTAATCAGCTTAGGCTTATGCAGCAGGAGGCTACCAAAAGCAAAGAAAAAAAAAATGCTTCCTTTTATGGGACTCACATGAGACAATAAATAGTAGGCGAAAAAATTAAACTAGTTTATAATTAAGACCTAAAACAGACACCCGACTAATACAAACCAAAATTGTTTATTTTATTGACAATAATTAATTGCACATATATTGCAATCATGTGATTTTTATACAGCATAACAGTTAAATTCAAACTTATGATTTATTTAAAAAAAAAAAAAAAAACTTTACTAGCGCCTCATTCACAACAAAACAAATAGACCTTATATAAAATTTGTCTCTCTTTATTTTTTTAATATAAAAAGTGATGTTACAGCTTTTGATTAGACTATTATACTCTTTCATTGTTTTTATTTTGATTAAAAATTATAAAACATTCTGTAAGGTCACAAAGTAGCCTTGGGCCCAAATGGGTGACTGGACCGGCCCAAGTGGCCCTTACAATAGAATTTGTAGAGAATGGATTCCAAGCCTAGACCTCCTGACGCTATGGAGGGATGCTACGTAAGGTCCAAGTACACTACAGGGAGTTGACGGGCTGGTGAAGTGGTCTGATTACCTCCTCAGATCCACGCCGAGGAGCAACTGGGCAAGTTAACGTCCTGTTCTCCAAGGGAGAAGGAGAGGGCGTGCCTTCTTCTTCCTTTCTTTCTGCCAAGAAAAAGAGTCCGGATCCCCTTCTCTAGTGTTTCCCCCATTTCCTCTTATACTCCCTGTCTCTGGTTCCCACCTGTCTTTTCCCTGAAAACGCTCCCCCATGCCCCCAGGGCCATCCCCCGTCCTTTCAGAGGTCATTTCCCCATTAATGCGGCCAGGTGGGTAGGTGGAAGGCATTTAATGAAGTGGCAGGAACGGTATGCAATGCACATCTCCCTTGTCTCCCACTTCGGCATCACGTTTGGGGGGGAAAGATGGCTCACTGAGCCTCAGGGGCCCTTACCAGGGCGTTTTGCCACCAGGTTCTCTCCCCATCATACGTTCGAGGAGACTCTCCCCTCGGCTCATCTCCGACAGGCTGGCATTCTGGTCGGCTGCCCTTGGAACCCAGTGTTAGGTGACCCTGCTCCCGACACACGACCCCTTTAGTGGGACTCGCGTCCTTGGACTAGGCCTCAAGCCCATATGGTGTTTTGACGCTTTTACCCCCCACACATTCCATTTCATTATATATTTTTTTTAATTATAAAGCTTCTTTTTATGGAACTCACATAAGACTCAATAGAGGGAAAAAATGAGTTTATAATCAAGATCTAAACGCATACCAACTAATGCAATACAAAAATTGTTATATTTCATTGACAATAGTTAATTGTACATATGTTGCAATAATTTGATTTTTATACAAAATAGCAATTATATTCAAACATATTATTTATTTATCAATATATTCACAACAACACTAATGGACTTTATATATTTTTTTTAAATATAAAAAAAAGATGTCTCAATTGTTTATTAGACAAATATGCTCTTTCAATTTTTTTTTTAATTACTAAAAGATCATAATTTTTTTTTCCATTTCAATGATTAATTATACTTGTTAGACAATAAAATATCAAAAATGTTTTTTTTTTTAATTTTAAAAAAGCCAAATATACTTTCCCCCAATTCTCACCGCTCTCCCCAAACTTAAATAAAATAAAATAAAAAACTAACAACATCATAATCACTTTTGATACCAACTACTCTCTACTCTTTATACACACCACAAAGGAGAACAAAGTTTCTCTACACACCACGAAGGAGAACAAATTTTCTTTCCAAACTAGTTTGGAGAGAAACTCTATAAACTCATCATATATATTTATATTGAGTGTAAATTTTGAAAATCTAACAATTAGATTGCATATTCTTATTACATCCTTAGTACTTACAAAATTTCAAAAAAATCAAATATTAATTGATATGTCATAAAATAAATGTTATAATTTCAAGTTTTTGTAATCTAAAGTTGTATATAAAAAATAAACTAATTGATTAAATAATAAATAATGTCTGATTTGAACGAAATTTAATATGCATGTTAAAAACATATGGAACATGAAATTCAATGGTTGGATTTTCATAATTCACATTCAAAAGAGAAATATATGAAAAATTTGAAAAATTTCTCTCTAAATTAATTTGGAAAGAAATTTTATTCCAGAACCATAAAGGCATAAATAAAACTCTACTTTTTTTTCCTTAAGCCACGTGGCACGTAGTTATCAAAATTGATGACCAGCAAGTGGGTACTGTTAACTATGTTTTTATGAGAAACTTAGGTAGACTCATCGTGTAGCCCGTAACTTATCCATCGTCCCATTAAAATAGTATCATTTGTTTAAAATGGATGAGTTAATTTAACAAATTTTATTTTTATCATAATCCGACTTAGTAATTTATCAAGTAAAAAAAGTAATTCGACACAGTAATGTTAAACAAGTACAAATATTTTAGAAGAATAGTGGACAAGGGATACAATCTGCAGCAAGGTGCTGTTTAAGTCATAAGTGTCCAAAGGTGTGACTACACAATTATAAAAAAACTAAAACTAAAAAACTGTGACACACTGACACAGAATAAAATTTTTCTCTTTCTCAAAGCTATAGAATATAGAACAATAAAAAGTCTCTTTTTAAAAAAAATTTATTAAAAGAAAAAAAAAAAAAAACAGAATTCGCGGGATAGACAGACAAAAAAATTTCACCGAAAAAAATATATAAATATTAAATCAAAAATTTAGCGACGAGAGCAAAGAATAGAAAGGAGGAACAAAATTCCCAAAATTATGAAGCTCCATGAAGATAATAGTGAAACCTAAAAAGGGCTTTTGAATTTTCAATTTTCTCACGAAACAAACAAGGAAGAAAAGAAGCTTAAAGCTTAAAGCTTTTTTCTGTGTGCGCGTGTGTTTTAGAGAGAGAGAGAGAGATGGCGTCGTCTTCGTCATCGGCAACAGTGGCAGTGGAAAAAGCGACGAGCGATCTTCTGATGAGTCCTGATTGGACTATGAACATCGATATATGCGATTCCGTCAACTCACATCAATGGTAATTTCTCTCTCTGTTTCTTTTGTGTTTGGGAGGGTTGACTTTGACGGTTGATGGAGTCTAGGGTTTCTGTTTGATCGAAAGTTTGGTTCTTTGGATGTATCTTTGTGTTTGTACATGCAATTTTCTCATATTCCTTTTTTTTTTTTTTTTTTAATGTTTTTATGTTTTTTTTTTGAAAGATTTTTTACTTAATTACTTTTTGTTAATATGATATTGATATAGTCTTGTTTAGAATTTAGTTTGGATTACTTGCCACAATTTATGATTTTGATTTTTTTTTTTTGGGGTTAAATTTATGTGTGTGATAGAAATTGCAGAGCCAAGAAAAGTGAAAGGTTTTAATTTTATGATTGGTTTTTGGGTTTTCAATTAGTCACTTGTATTAATCAGAGAAAGGGATTATGGTAGGTGAGAATATTTTGTGGTATAAATAGGTTTTTTTTTTTTTTTTTTTTTTCTTCTTTTTAAGGTATAGTTAGTTGAAGGGTCATGATAAAGTTGCAAACTTCACTGAGAAATTCCTGCACAAGATTAATTGGGTATATGAAGGAAAAAAAGTTTTTTGTTTTGGAAAAATTGTGTTCGTAGTTAAATTTCTTTGAAATAAGCGGATCGTGTAAAGTTTGTGGGGGTTAATTTCAGGGTGTTTTTATTTGGAAAAGTAAAGTAAAAGTTATGCTGGTATATTGAAATGATGGGTATGTGTTTAATTTCACAGGCAAGCAAAAGATGTTGTGAAAGCTGTGAAGAAAAGATTGCAGAATAGGAACGCCCAAGTTCAGCTACTCTCTTTGACGGTATTTTTTTTTTTTTTTTGGAACTTTTATCTTTTACTTTTGATTCATCTGAAAGTGTTATCTGAGTCAACTGTAAATTTCAACTACTATTTTTTTTGGGAGGGTGGGGGTAGGCAGAGAATCTATTAATGGGATTAATTGTGTAACTCTACAACTTTTGTAGCTCTTGGAGACGATGGTGAAGAACTGTGGTGATTATGTCCATTTTCAAATTGCTGAGAAGAAAATACTAGAGGAGATGATCAAAATTGTCAGGAAGAAGGTGAGTCTAATACATGTTAACAGAATGGATGGCCTGTGGATTTCATGCAATCAGTTACTTGCTGCAACTGGTTTGAAGAGTTCAAATTGTGCTAGGAGGAAAACATTTGAAAGGAACCTAGATATGGTGTTATGGATATTTGTGTGTGTGCATGTTAGAGCACTTATAGTGGGAAACTGATGGGATCAGATAAGTAATAGCCAACCATGATAGGTAAGTAACTTCCGTTGCGTGTGAAACGGTTTAACTATGGACTCTGGTGGATAGGATATTCTTAAGTTATATGACTTGTTGAAATTTATTTTTATTTTTGGAAAAATTGCATTTGCAGTTTTTCCTGAGTGCAAAATATGTGTTAAATAGGTTTTTTGGGTTATTAGTTGGTCCTTTCTGCTTAACAATTCGAGCCAAATTATAAGTTATCAAAGTGAGTGGTTCAATGCACTTGATTTGGAACTCGTACACTGTGTCTGTGGGGGTTAATTTGACGCAATCGTTGTTATCTAGAACATTTGGACATTATATTTACATACTTACAGTATGTTAATATAAGGGTGGTAACTCTAAAGTCTGGGCCATCTGAACTAGGAGGCTGAGGTCATTTGATTAGTGCAATCACTGTCTAGTGATCATGTGGCTCGAGGGGAAAGAACTTTCCATTTGGCGAATGTTTTTGATTGCCCGCAAAACATTAATGTTCATTGAAACCTTAGGTAAACTCAATTGTACTAAACGTACATGTGAAATTTGTGTTTGGTGAGATGCATCTGTCATGACATGGTATAATCTGATTATATGCTTCTACCTGTGCTTTAAAAGAAGATTTTTCTTTTTTATCTTTGTAATGTGTTTGTAGGATATGTTGAGGTTCCTTTATTTTTTATTCAGGAATTTTAGTCGTTAAAAGTTTTCTGTTGGTAATGTGATAATTTGTGTCAGACACTGACTAGTCTGTTGAGGATTCGTATCCAACCTCTAAATTTCAGGATTAAGGCTTGGCTGTTATGGGTTTTTTTGCTCCTTTTGATGGTTCTTTCTGTTATACCGATTTTGCCTCAGTGTAGAAGACACGTCGATGGATCCTTCTTGTTGCTGGTGTTGATGCTATTGTCATCATCATTATCGGGTTTTTTTTTTTTTTGGGTGATAAGAACTCATGTGGATGGATTTTGCAGGCAGATATGCAGGTGAGGGACAAAATCTTGGGTTTGCTGGACTCTTGGCAAGAAGCCTTTGGGGGGCCAGGAGGAAAATATCCTCAGTACTACTACACATATGAGGAACTAAGGGTAAGCCCATAGTTACCTAGACTCAACTATTTTGCTTAATGATCCTTTCCTGCATGGCTGGATTTGTCTTTAGATTTGACTTATTTTCAAGCAATTACAGCAATTGATCATAGGCTAATAGCTCTTATCACATCTCATAGTGCCTTCTAGTAGATAGCAATTTCAGGGGATGTCACATTAGGTCAACCACATCTCATAGATATTCATGTGAAAAACAACTTCAATTTATGATCCATATCAGGTTGGGATTAAGTCTTGAGTTGAATTTATGAGCATTGTCATCAGTAATATATACCTTACGAATCTAGAAATGCATATAAGATTGATCTCTATCGCTCCACCTATTCTGTTAAGACACAGACCTCAAAAGTGTCCTGGCTTCTTGTTGAGCCTACTTACTACTATTCCCTTTATTCATTTTAGGTTAAGCAATTGTTTACATGCTTGTTGATGAAAAATAAAGTTCTGTGCATGCAGTAAACCAAAAGGATATATTAAATAAAGTTTTGGGTTTTATGAATGGCAGCGATCCGGAGTAGAATTTCCCAAGCGTTCTTTAGATGCAGCTCCTATATTTACGCCACCTGTAACACATCCAACCCTGAGAAACACTCAAGCAGGATATGGAATGCCTAACAATTCTTCAAGAAGGCTTGATGAAACAATGGCAACAGAAATAGAAAGTTTGAGGTGAGGGTTTAACTTTTGTGTGCACACCCTGTCCCTTATTGTTGCTGCTTTTTGCTTCCTTCTTTTCTGGGTTTGGTCAAAGATTGTTGTGTGCCACTTTTGATATTCTGATTGATTTTTCATAATTATATTAGTTTGTCAAGTATGGATTCTATGTGGAATGTTATGGAGCTTTTAAGTGACATGCTACAAGCTGTGAACCCCAGTGACCGTGAGGTATGTTAATTGGTGGTTTAATTATTTCCTTAGTGCAAATTATCAAGTAAATAAGTAGGATTATTACCTGATTTTCTGTTTGTGTATATAGGCCGTAAAAGATGAAATTATAGTTGATCTTGTCAACCGTTGCCGTTCCAACCAGAAAAAGTTGATGCAGATGCTTACCACGACTGGGTTAGTTCCCCCCAGACTTCCCTAATAAAGGCATAACTTGGTTTTTGCAAAGGCATGAACCACTGTAGTGTGTTTATCATGTGTGCAGTCCCTGTATGCCTGTGCATTTCGCTCTAAGCATTTTTGGGCTTGTTTAGAATTGCTCACATTGACTTTTGTTTATGTGGCAGGGACGAGGAACTTCTTGGCCGGGGTCTTGAATTAAATGACATTTTACAAGGTTTGCTTGCAAAACATGATGCTATAGCTTCTGGATCCCCCCTGCCAGCTTTTCTTACAAATTCCAGTCCCCAACCAACTGAAGTAAGCGTCTCCAGTCCTAAACCAAGTGAAGTAGTAAGCTCTAGTCCAAGAGACTCTAGCCCAACATCTAATACTACACAACCAGTTCTCGCTGTTACAAAGGCCCAGAAGATTTACGAAGAGGAGGAAGAGGAAGATGAATTTGCACAGCTAGCTCGAAGGTTGCTCTTAGCTCAAAATTTTTTTTCCTTCTAATTTTTACCTCCCAGGGATCATAAGAGTGTCACTTTGCAAGCTGGTGTTTAGCATGCATGCATATTGTATTTGTTTCTTTAGGTCAGAAATTTAATTTGGTATAGTTTGGTTCATAATTGGTTGACTTGCTCTTTCAATGCAGGCATTCAAAAACACAGCCCAAGCCTTTTCAAAGCAATGGAACCTCTTCCCCTGAAGGCCCATCATCAACTTCATCATTCTCTTCAGCCTCAACCTCTGTCCCGAGTAATGCATTGGCCTTGCCTGATCCACCTGCACCAGTTAGGACTACAAAAGAGCAGGACATGATTGACCTTTTGAGTATCACCTTGTCGACAACATATGCCTCCCCCCATACTCCCCAAACTCCACCTGCCTCTAACCCAAACATGCATCAGGTTCCTGTTTCCCCCAGTGCCCAAGGGTATGCCTATGCCACCCAGACTGATCCCAGAAATCAAGGGCAGGTAACCAACAATAGTTATGTTGTTCCTTGGGCCCAGCCACAGCCACAACCACAACCGCAGTCTCAGTTTCAACCTCAAAGCTTTCAACAAGTTCAGCATCAACAACCACGTCAGTTACAACCTCAAATCTTTCAACAAGCTCAACATCAACCGCAGCCTCAGTTACAACCTCAAAGCTTTCAACAAGGTCAACCTCGGCCTCAGTTACAATCTCAGAGCTTTCAACAAGTTCAACCTCGACCTAAGTTACAATCTCAAAACTTTCAACAAGTTCAACCTCAACCTCAACCTCAACCTCAACCTCAGTTACAACCTCAAAACTTTCAACAAGTTCAACCTCAACCCCAGCCACAAATGCAACCCCAATATCCCCAATATTCGTCCGGCTATCCTCCTCCACCCTGGGCTCCAAACCCTGGCTATTCCAACCAGAATCATTTATCTTCCACTAATATGCTTTCGAATCCACGGGCCAATACTGCTGCAGCATACACACCCACGCAAGGAACAAGACCAAGCTTGCAGCACTATAACTCTTTCCCCGTAAGAGGAAGCAATGGGTCAGCTATGAATGGAGATCCACGGGTGAGTCCAGGACCTAGGAACCCTGCCCAAGCAGCTGCACCAAAGCCCTTTATTCCCTCGTACAGATTGTTTGAAGATCTTAATGTTTTTGGCAATGTTACGAGTGGCAGCACATCATCAAGCCTGTCAGGAGCTTCTGGCCAAAGTATGGTTGGCGGGAGGAAGTGAAATGTTTATGGTACAGCTTTCAGAACAGGGATCCATCCATGTGAATATGGTGTATATCGGTATCAGTACCTTCGAGTTCACAATGTATTTAAAGTTCTTTAGACACACAATCCTAAGTTTTACGATTGTCATTGATAATCAATATTGGTGTGTAGGTTGCAACTCTGATTGCCAACAAAAAAAAATGTAACATTCTTTTCCAGCCCATGCGTTGTATTTTGTTTGCTGTGGCTTTTCCTGGCCCTCTTAATCAAGGTTTCAATAGATGCTTACATGGATCATTGAATTAGAATGGTGGATCCAATTACCTTTAGATCGCAAAGTACTATTTTGCGTACTTGTATCTGCCTATTTTATATATATAAATAAATTAGAGGCAACTGTCATTACCCATATCCTCCCACTTTCCTCTCATAAATAAATTGGTGCAGCAGCATTGGGTCCTGGACATATGGCCCATAATTATGTGGGGTGTTTTAACTTTTAATGGTCTTTGTACTGTTACTAGGCTAATAAAACTTTCAGATTTTTCTCAATCCAAGCCATCAAGCATGGTTTAGCTTGAGGTATACATTTTCCAGTCTCTTTGAGCCACAGCTTTTCAAGTTTCAAAATTTTAATCCTACAAACTGTTTAGTCTCATAATCAAAGATCAGATACCTGCCTGCATTTAAAAAGGAAAATCCTTAAAATTTGGTAATTTAAAAGATGATGCATTTAAGTGAAATTGAGGATGTTTTCTCGGCTAAAATCACTCTCCTCATCAAGTTATAAGGACACAAATATGTAGTAGGCATTCTTGTGTACTATTAAGGTCAATGTGACTCTCTCTCTCTCTCTCTCTCTCTCTCTCTCTCTGTATATATATATTAAGATGAGAAAGGAACAATTCGTTTCTCAAAGCGCACTACAATGACGTGATAATTTCCTACATTTAATTGGTAATATATGAACAAACATCTGTCAATATATTTGCCACGTATCATTAATATATAGAAGGAAAAAAAATCCTTAAATGGGACAAATCCATTAAATCAGGAGATTTTTTTTTTTTTTTGGTTTTTTGAAATTGGTTGTCACTAAGATTCAACTCTGGTACTCCATTGGCTTTTAAAAAACTAGAAATTGAAACCAACATTTTGTCGATTTTTATTTTCCTTCACAGATTGATTTTAAATAACGCTTTTAATTTTTTATTCATTTTGGGTTGCCAAACAAATTTTTTATTTCAAAAATAAAAAATTATTTTTGGAAACAAAAAATAGGGGAAAAAAGTTATATATATATATATATATATATAGGACAAAACATAGGTACAGTATTTTAGGTGTTGCTCCTTAAGTTTCCCTCTTAAGATTCAGCCATGTGGCTACTTAACTAAAACATACACTTCCATTTCATGAGAAAAAAAATCCACATGGCAGAATCTTAAGAAGAGAACATTATCTAGTTGGACTCAAGGTAGAGACAATTCAAATTAATGATGTATACTGGCCCATAATTACTAAAAAATAATATAAGTCTAACAAAATCTATTTTGTAAAACTATTACAATTTTATATATATTGGGCTTATACAATGTGTGGATTGCAATTTTTATGTTTAATTAATATTTATTTATTTTTGGTGGTAATCCAAAATAATACACCTGTACGATGTGCAGCTATAGACCCACTGGGCTCTAGCCCAGGCCCACATAAACCTGGATAATACCTTGCCCAATCCCAACCTTGTGACCAACCCACTGTCCCTCTGGTCGGTATAAGGTGGTCGGTAGGTATCCTTGCATTGTTTGGCAATATGTCAGCAGCACGGGAATGTCTTAGGGAATTACGCTGCCGAATAATATTTGGAGGCTAGCACCAGTTCCAACAATTTCAACTTCATTTCCGATGACACATATTCCTTGTCAAGAATAATCAATTTGGGTCCCTCGCACCCGAGTGGGATCAGGGGGTAATGATGATCTTTCCACTATCCTAAAGCTATAAATAGGAGGAAGGACGACAAAAAGAGGGTTGGATAATTTTGGGTGAGAGAAGAGAGAGGTGAAGAAAGCATACAAATAAGTAGTAAAGCGTAGGTAGTGTTGCACAATTGAGGGCCTATTCTTGAGACTCGCCCGGGAGCTACCCACAGTAGGAAACCCAATACCCACGTTACAAGTAAATTATTAGCCCAAATAGGAAGCCCAATTAAAGGGAGGAGTTTTGGGTACGCACAATTGACACCTTCTGTGGGAATCTCCTACATAGCTATAGTTCTGCCGAGGTTCAAGTCATGACGATGTCCAACCATTGTTCAAGGAGTTACACTGTGAGTGAGTCTAGAGAATCTTCTACATATCTAATGCTTTCAAACATGAATATCGTGATAGGAGGGATGAGGAGCTGGAGCGCTTACGTAGATTGGTGAGGGACTTGAAGTTAGAATCACGAGGTAGACGCTGACGAAGAAACCGTGATGAGCGGGCCGGGGGATCTGCGAGTGTGGGATGTAGTCATGAAGAAGCATCCCGTCAATCTGGTTCTTATCGGTCTAAGGATCGGTCTCGGGGCTACACCGACCAAGATTCAGAATCACTTGAGAGGCGGAGGCCTGGGAATCCCGCGATGGACGCCATGAGTCGAGCATTACATAGAGCAGCTCGATCTTTGTTCTTGGAAGAGATAGAACGAGCACCAATACCGAGCAGATTTACCAGACCCCTTTTTATTTCCTATGATGGGAAGACTGACCTAGTTGAACATGTAAGCCATTATATTCAAATGATGTCTCTACATAGTTAGTAAATGATGTGTAAAGTGTTTCCCTCTAGTCTTGGGCCCATGGCTCTGAGGTGGTTTAATGGGTTAAGGAAGGGATTGATTTGTAATTTCGAAGAGTTGATTCAGGAGTTTCGGGTCCAGTTTATGACATGTAGCCAAGTACCGCAGCCGCTGGATGCACTATTATCTATGAAGATGGGGGTCGAAGAAACTCTTCGGAGCTATGCTAGTCGGTATTGGGAATTATACAATGAGATTAGAAGGGGTAATGAGAAGATCGTTGTAAGTACTTTTAGGTTGGGCCTGCCCGAAGATTATAAGTTGCGAGAATCTTTGACGAAGAGGCCTCTCGAGGATATGAAACAACTCATAAGGTGTATAGAGAAGTATAAAAGGTTAGAGGATGACCAACAGCAGAATAAAGGGAAGATGCCGATTGCAATGCCGAATTCGAAGGAGTCTCGGCAAGGAGGATTTCAGCTGAGATCCAGTGGGGGTTTGAGGATTCAAAAGCCCAACGACTGGGCAGGGGAAGTGAATGTGATGTTTAAGGAGCCTATACATAAGATTCTAGAGCAGATAAAGAATGAGCCATACTTCCAGTAGCCGAGCAAGATGGAGGGTGATCCGTCCAGAAGAAACCAAAATTTGTATTGTACTTATCATTGGGATAGAGGGCATATCACCGAGTAGTGTAGGATTTTGAAGGATCATTTAGAACAATTGGTGAGGTCAGGGCATTTGAAGGAGTTTGTTGTTGAGCCCAGGGGTGGGAAACTGTGCAAAATACAAGACCTAGGGGTAATATTCTCCCACCTCTGTTGGGTGTGATAGAGGTCATTCATGCTACTTCGATGGGTACTTAAATGACCCGGAGAAAAAGGGGTGCTAATCGTAGTGCCTGTAAAGAGCCACCGAGAAGAACAACCCCCGAGAAAGAGATGAGGTGTGTTCGGGAATCGATTATGTTTAATGATAAGGACTTGGAGGGAACATCTCAGCCTTATGATGATGCTTTAGTAGTCACTGCTCAGATAAATGGTTTCATAGTGAAGAGAGTGTTAGTGGATCAAGGAAGTGGAGCTAAAGTAATGCACCCTGATCTATTTAAGGGGTTAGGTTTAAAGAACAAGGATTTGTCTAAGTACGATACGCCACTAGTAGGATTTGATGGTCGGATGGTCATCTCTGAGGGGCAGATCTCACTTCACGTGAATATGGAAGGGAAGTAAATAATGGTAACTTTCATGGTGGTTAGCTCATTTTTGCCATATAAGGCTATTCTTGATAGGCCATGGATTCATGCTTTGGGAACAATCCCATCCACTTTTCATGTTAAGGTCAATTTCCATACCAACCACGGTATTGCCACAGTGAAAGGAAGTCAACAAGTAGCCCGGTAGTGCTTGGTCGCAGCTGTAAACCGAGAAATCAAGCAGAAAGAGCCTGTCGATAAGGTCCCTTTGTAGCAATTACAAGAGCGCCAAGAGGACAAGGGGGCTGGTAGTGCTAAGGATTTGATCATAGTAATTATATTACCAAATGAGAACAGAAGCTTCCAAATAGGGGTAAGTATGCCACATGAGGATAGAGTGAAATTGTTGTTGCTGTTGGTGCAAAGTTTGGATGTTTTTGCCTAGACTCCGTATGAGGTGCCCAAGGTGGATCCAGAGTTCATAACTCATCGACTTAATGTGGACCCGTCCTACCTGCCGAAAAAGCAAAAAGCCTAGGAGGTTGAAAAGAGAGCATGTAGTAGCCGTTAGGCAAGAACTAAAGAGGTTGAAAGAAGCAAGAGCGATAAAAGAAGTCTATTTTTTGAAATGGCTAGCTAATACGGTGGTCGTTAAAAATAAAAATGGTAATTGGAGAGTGTGTGTGGACTTCACCAACCTTAACCAAGCATGCCTGAAAGATCCCTTTCTGATGCCGAAGTTCAATTAGTTGGTGGACGCAATGTATGAATACCTGAGGATGAGTTTTTTGGACACTTTTCAAGGTTACCATCAATTACCATGGCAACTGAAGACCAAGAAAAGACATCATTTATCACTCCTGAGGCTAATTTTCACTACACGGTGATGTTGTTCAGCCTCAAGAATGCAGGGGCTTCGTATCAAAGGATGATGACCAAGGTGTTTAAGAGAGAATTGGTCATACCGTGGAGGTATATATTGATGATATGGTAGTGAAAAGCAAAGAAGAGCATGGGCATGTTGCCGACCTTAGTGATGTTTTTGAAGTACTCAAGCGGCATAAGTTGCATCTTAATGTCGACAAATGTGTCTTTGGAGTGGGGGCTAGCAAGTTCTTAGGATACATGATCACTCACTGAGGGATAGAGGTGAATCCCGACCAGATCAGTGAACGCCTTAAGCCACCGAGTAACCCAAAAGAGGTATAAGTCCTGACCGGTATGCTGGCCGCACTAAACCGATTTGTTTCAAAGTTTACTGATCGATGCTATCCGTTTTATCAATTGTTGAAGAAATGGAAGGGTTTTCAGTAGACTGAGGAATGTGAATAAGCTTTTCAATATTTGAGGAAGTATTTGGTATAGGCACCAATATTGTCTGCTCTAGAGCCCGGTGAGGATTTATTCATGTATCTATCAGTGTTTGAGCACGCCATAAGTATTGTACTGTTAAGGGACCAAGGCGCACAAAAGCTGGTTTATTACATCAGTAAGACCTTGGTTGAAGCGGAGACAAGGTATTTGCCTCTGGAAAAGTTGGCTCTAGCATTGGTACATGCCACAAGAAAGCTGCCCCATTATTTTCAAGCCCATACCGTTTATGTACTAACTGAGTATCCATTGCAATCATTATTAAAGAAATCTGACCTCACAGGCAGAGATGGAAATTTAGATCTGACCCACGGATACCTGGCCCGATAAAGAATAGGGTCGGGTATGGGTTTTAAAAAAAAAAACCCGAAGCGGGTCCTGTTTTTATCAAAAAAATTCGAAACCCGGCCCGGATATTACCAGTTATGTGAGATTACTAAAACACCACTTATATATATATACATACATACATACATATATATATATATATATATATATATCATTGTAAACCCTAAGTCACTAACCGAATACCCAGCCGCCTCTCATTCCCATTTCAGTTCACTTCTCTCTGTCACTCACGCCCTCTACCCTTACCCTAACCCTCAATCTCTCTATCACGCCTCACCCTAACCCTAAGTCACCGCTGGTTCCTATTCTCCAATCTTTGTCAACACAAGCATCTCTAAACCAGCTGCTATTCTTTTCTTTCATCTTTTCTTCTCTCTCTCTCATCGTTTGCTTGTCGTTTGCTCGATTTTTTAGAAGTGGATTAGAGGGGCTGTAGATTGGGTCTTGCGATTTGGGTGGTGTGGGCTCGTCGTGGGTGTGCTCACCGTTTGCTCTCCTTGGGTTTGCTCGTTATTTGCTTGCCGTGGGCCGTGGGTTTGGGTTTTCTCACCGTGGGTCTGGGTTTGGCTTGCTATAGGTTTGGGTTTAGCTCACGGTGGTGGAAATCGTGGGTTGCTATTTGTTTTTTTTTTTTTGGGTGTTGAATGTTGAATATTGATGGTGGATTGTGGGTTTTTTTGGGTTGATAATGGTGATGGTGTCAGGTGTGTAGTGCAACGGTGGTGGCTGATGGTGGTGTCAGTATATTTGTGGTTGTTCTTGTACAGAAAGAATGAGGGAGAAAAAATAAATAAAAATAAAGACATGGTAAATAAAGAATAAAAAATGAATATTTAATTGATGAAATATATATATATTTCTTTGCTATTAAGCTTTATTTCCAAAGATCTACAAATGACATAAAAATATTAAATCTATTTGATTAGTCTTCAAATATTAGAATGATTTTCAGTATATTTAGATTTTTTTTTTTTTAAAGTTTTTACAAAGCCCAAAATCAATCTCTTTGCATTTCAATTCTTTTTTTTTTTTGGTTAGGCCATGATTTGGGCAATGGATTAGGCCTAAATCTGGCTGGGGTTAACGGGGCCTAACAGGGTGGGTTTGGGCCCGAATAAAAAAACCCGTTTAATAAACTGGCCGGGTCCAGGTACCGGGTCTAGGCCCACGGGGCGGGTCCAAGTATGAAAAAAACCAGGCCCAAACCCGACCCATTGTCATTCCTATTCACAGGCTAGACAGCCAAGTGGGGGACTAGGCTTGGTTTTGTTTGATATACAATATAGGCCTAGAAGTTTGATTAAGAACCAAGTTCTGGCCAATTTCGTAGCGGAGTTCTCCGTGAGAAAGCAAGTGAAAATGGTGTGCCATGTGGATGTTCGGCCTTGGAAAGTATTTGTGGACAGTGAGTCCAGTGCGATAAGAGTGAGGGCTGGGATTGTTATAATCACTCTAGAAGGAATATGGGTGGAGCATTCTTTTATTAGGTTTTAAAGCGTCTAACAATGAAGGCGAGTATGAAGCCTCACTCACCGGTATGCAAGCTGTTCTTGGTCAAGGGGCACAAGAAGTAGAAGTATACTCGAATTCACGACTGGTTGTTAACCAAGTAGACGATAACTTTGAGGCCAAAAATTCACGAATGATTGAATACTTACAGTTGGTAAAACAAACCATTAGCCAGTTTCAGAAGGTGAGGGTGATTCAAATTGCTCGGGGACAAAATAGGCATGTGGATTCTTTGGCCACCTTGGCCTCATCGTTAACTGAGGAAGTACTGTGGTTAATCAAGGTGGAATTTATAACAGACCCGAGCATAGATACCAAGGTGAACGTCTCAAGTGTGAGAGTGTCTAAGCCGTGTTGGATGGATACAATCATTGACGTTTTGGCCGAGGACTGTGCACTGGACAATGAGAAGGAAGCCAAAAGGATACGCAAAGTTGCTACCTGGTATTGGTTGACTGATGACCAGAGACTATATCAGAGATCTTTCGAAGGGCCATACTTGTTATGCCTCCACCCTAGTAAAGTTGAGGAACTACTTGCTGAATTACATGAAGGGGTGTGCAGTAGTCACGTAGGAGGACGATCATTGGCTCATCGAGCAATGACTCAAGGGTTTTAGTGGCCTAAGATGTAGAAAGATGCTGCCGAGTATGTACAAAAGTGTGAATAGTGTCAAAGACACGCCCTGTTGATCCATCAACCTACAGGAAGCCTGAATCCGATTAGCAACCCTTGGCCATTTACACAGTGTGGGCTAGATATCATCGGTCCATTTCCTCGAACTACTAGAAACCGAAGATTTGTGCTAGTAACAGTGGACTATTTTTTTAACTGGGTTGAGGCCGAGGCACTGGATAGTATAAGGGATACGCATGTGAAGAAATTTGTATGGAAGAACATAGTGACCCGATTTGGAGTGTCGGAATCTCTGGTATCGAATAATGGCTTACAGTTTGATAGCAAGGCTTTTCGAAAGTACTGTAGTGATTTCGGCATTAAGAACCGGTACTCCACCTCGACTTATCCTCAAAGCAACAATCAGGCCAATGCCACAAACAAGGTGATCATGAACGGATTAAAGAAAGGCTGGAAGGGACCAAGGGATGAGGGATCGAAAAGTTGCCAAACGTTCTGTAGGCCTATTGGACAACCGAGAAGGTCAACGGGTGAGACCCCTTACTCCCTAACATAGGGAGCCGAGGCTGTGATTCCGATGGAGATAAGCTTGTGCAGTGCGTGGGTGGATAGTTTTTCGGCAATCGGCAATGCCCACCTAATGGTGGATCAGTTAGACTTGTTGGAGGAAATGCAAGAGGCAGTAGTGATCCACCTAGCCAACTTTCAACACAAGCTTGCCCAGCGATACAATCAGGGCGTAAAGGTAAGGGATTTTGTGGCCGGAGACCAAGTACTACGCAAAGCCATAAGAAATGCCCAGGATGGCAATGCCAAGAAGCTTGCACCGAATTGGGAAGGACCGTACAAAGTCACCACCATAGCTAGCGCAGGAGCATACTACCTTGAAGACATGGAAGAGAGACCACTTCATTGGCCCTGGAACATTTAGAATTTAAAGAAGTTTTATCATTAGTTATATAAAGTCTGTGATATATACAGTGTAATAGAACTGTTTATGAGATATTGTAAATGATGAGGTATATGTACAGTTTGTAAAGAGTTGTCTCCCCCCCCCCCCCCCTTTTTCAGCTATCTAAAATTTCTAAGGGCAAAAGCTTGGTTCGGTTCGATCCCGGTAGCCGTCCAAACCTTACATCTAAAATTTCTAAGGACAAAAGCTTGGTTCGGTTCATCTCGGCCACCATCCAAGTGGAAACCTTACATCTAAAATTTTTAAGGACAGAAGCTTGGTTTGGTTCTATCCCAATCACCGACCAAATGGAAACTTACATCTAAAATTTTTAAGGACAAAAGTTTGGTTTGGTTCGATCCCGGTCACCGACCAAGTAGAAACCTTACATCTAAAATTTCTAAGGACAGAAGCTTGGTTCAGTTCGATCCCAGTCGTCGACCAAGTGGAAATCCTTCACCAAATTTTCTAAGAACAAAAGCTTGGTCCAGTTCGATCCTGTCACCGACCAAGCGGAAGTCTTAAAAGTTCATTAAGGATAGGAGCCCGGTCCTGTTCGTTCCTAATCACCGACAAGGTGAAAACCTTTTTTTTTACATTTACAGGTGAACAAAACCAAAGTATGACAAAAATAATTTAAATCCGACAAGAAATAATAGCAACAATTGTTCATGAGGTTTTTAAAACCGAGATAAATATGTCTTGTCACCACATTTTAGTGACCATAAGCAACCCAAGTAAAATAAATTTTTAAAAAAAGGGGGAAGAAAAAGAAAACAATAGCAAAATAAATAAGTTTTCTTCAAGGGACGAGGTTCTGAGGCTGATCCGGTTGAATTGGAGTCGGGTCCACGGCTAGCTGGGCAGTAGAGTCCAGAAATTGAAGTTGAACTGATATCTACACAGCATTGGGGTCGCTAGTGATCTCAAGATCGATCAACTCCGCATAAGAGTCAATCTCCTACACCAACTCCCTCATACTCGGAGTATCTTCTTCTTCTTCAGCGCCAATAGGGTTTTGAACCGGGGGAGGAGGATCCAGGTAGGGTATTTGATAAGGATTTCTAAGGGGGGAGTCATCGGGCACCTCCATAGCTTGCAAGGTTGCCATCCATCCTTCGCCGAACCCACGTCGTCAGGACTGATATATGATCGGCTTAACAGAGTTCTCGACATTCGCAAAACTCGTATTGTACCGCTTATCCTCACTGGCTTCTAATGCTGCTTTTAGCTTGGCAATCTCCTTAATATTTGCTAAGTTTAGGCTCTCAGCTTCAGCCAGTTTGAGCTCGATTCCCCCCAACTTAATCTTCGTCTCAGCCACCTTTTGTTGAGCCAGTGTTCGGGCCCACTCAGCCGCCCACGTCTGCTCCTTGGTATTCTCCACAGCCTTATCCTTGTCTTTCACTGTGGCCTCGACAACCTCCTTTAAGGCCCTTTCCTTGTCAGCTTCCATTGCAGCGTCCTGCAATCTATCCTCCGTCATATAAGCCAACTGCGCTACCTATTATAACAATATCAATAATTAATAATAAAACAAATGAAAGAAGGGAAAATGTAAACATATATTTGTGTAGCAAAAGAAGAAACGAAGAAACAAGTACACAAAGTTACCGCTATGGAGTGCCATTGCAGTCAGACAGCCAGCACCTCATCACTCCCACCGGAGAAGTAATGCACATCTTTAGGCAGTTGCAAGCCTTGCCCAAGGCTTCGGGCAATCTGTCCACCCTCACCTGAAGCTTAGTTCCTTAGACTAGAAGTCACGGGAAGAGGCTTGCTCCTGAGACTGAAAATTGTGTGCTATCCAATAGCAGAGGGAGCAGAAAAGGACGCCACGTTGGTCCCGACCTGCATGGTTGGGCGTGCGTCGCTTGTCGGTTCCCAAGTGACCAGGGCAGCTAAGGTAGAAGCCAGAAGAGTCCTTGAGGGAGTACCTTCTAGCCTTACTAGGGGCTGGTCAGTAGTGCGAGGTCTCTTCAAGCACGAGCAGCTGGAGGGGGCTAATCCCGGCCTTGGGTTTGCTGCTGCTGCATAGGAAAACCACCGGGCAAGAACCGATAAGCTGTCATGTTTCGCCAAACCACCATCTCGCCTTCTGCTTGTTCGTCTTTGGCACCTAAAGAGTTCATTGACTCAGCCTCTTCTTGGTCGGCGCGACCTTGGAAAACAAAGTTAGCTGATGCGCCCCTCCCAAGTACCAACGAGTCTACCCTAACCAACGGAGGGCCCAGTTCCCAAGCTTCTCCTACTGCTAGGTTGGGGGGAAGGAAATTTGGATGCCATACGTCAATGTATGACAATAAAGGACTATCCCCCAGCAAGGCTTGCCCAAAAGGTTGATAGCTTGTGTAAAACAAACTGCAGCCGAGTATAAGATGGGACACCCGAAGTTGCCCGTCAAAGTTGACAAAGATCTCTGACTGGAGCGTGAAATTCAGGTCTCTTATGTGCACGACCCTAATGTCTAGTTTGAACCTTTTACCCTCTACATCAAGGAAAACAAAAGTGGTTAATCCATATTTATATAACAATAGGAAAACTAATCATGACATAGATTAAAAGTAGGTTAAAGATGAAAGGTACCAACCAACGTCCTTAGGCGAAGTAGGGCAAGTGAGTTCATTGGCATGCCAATTACCGCTCACCTGAACAAACTCTCCCACTAAATTTTTGTTAAAGTCGGGCAGACACAATATTAGTCATACCCGCATGTTCCTTACTTTCAAGTAGTATGTTGATCTTATGTTACCTCACAAACTATACATGAAGTTTATGTCAGGTGATCAAAGTGTAACCCGTACAAGTGATTTAGTCGGCTAATGGAACTCACTACTCGATAAAAGTTGGGTGGAAGTTGGTCAGGACAAAACCATAAAACTTAAGGGTTCTAAGTATTAGAGGGTCCACGGGAAACCTGACCCCTCCTTCTAAGATGGCCATTAAAGGGAAGAATACTACATGAGCGATGTTGTCTACATGACAATAGGATATTTCTACATCTTCGGGGACAGAGAACCTAGCCCTAAAATTGGCTAAGGCTGCCTCTGTATCAAGGAGATGAGCAAACCCCATTCCTAACTATGGAATAGAAACAGAAAAAAGAAAGTTAAAATAGGAAGGAAGTGAGTAAGAAAACTTACTGTGGGCTCAAGGAAGTTTTTGGTCTAAGTTGGGGGACCTATATTCGGGAAGAAGAGTATGCTCGGTAGCGGAGAACTTAGAGTAATAAGAGAATGAAAAGACAGTCTGATGGGAAAAGGGTCACTATTTATAGGGAGGAAGCAATTAATGGAAAAGAGGCGGGAAAGCCTTTTCAAATGACTTTTTGTAACTCCCATGCGCATGGCCTCAGTTCACAAACGGTCACTTATCATTAAGGCCAGATATGACAGGTTGTCATAGTGCTTCTTTGAAGGACATTAACTGATGTCTTATCCATCATTAATGACTGATGGTTAATCTTCCCAAGGACTTTTGGGGCAACAATACAAATCCTTGATTCATTCTCGGTTGCCGTAAATGAATCAAGGGGGGGGGGGGGCTATTGTACGGTGTGTGGCTATAGGCCCACTGGGCTCTAACCCAGGCCCACAAAAACCTAGATAATACCCTGCCCAATCCCAACCTCGTGACCGGCCCACTGTCCCACTGCTTGATATAAGTAGGAATGGCAACGGGTCGAGTTTTTTCATACCTAGACCTGCGGCTCGGACCCAATCTGTTTGTTAAACGGATTTTTTTTTCAGAGGCCCAAACCCGCCCCACCGGGCCCAGCGAACCCCGTTTAGGCCAACCATATTTAGGCCTAATCCGCAGCCCAAATCGTGGCCCAACTAATAGACCATTTATCAAACACAAGCAAGTTGTCCCAAACTCTAATTGAAAAAATTGTAAAATCAAGGCATCAATAAGAACCACAAAAACTCAAAATAATCAATGGATCTGCAATTATAGATCTAGAATTGGAAATTTTTGGATAAATTTATTATTGATTTCAGTTCTACCTAACAAAATATTTTTCTTCTTGTTTTTTTTTTTTTTTTTCCACATAATTGAACAAAGTACAAACAACTACATATAGAACCCTCTCTACAACATGAAAAATGTTTGACTAGGAATCGAAGTAATCCATTTCAGTTAGCGTGGAGAATGTCATTACTGAACGAATCAATACCAAATACATGAATATCAACAACAAAAACCAAAAAAAAAAAAAAAAACAAAAACAAAAACAAAAAAAACAAAAATAGAAGAGAATTAGCAAACAAAACAGATCGTGACTGGCAGCGATGACACTAACAGAGCAAGGGTGGCGGTCCGGTGGAGAATGATTAAGAGTGAGTGAGAGATTGAGAGTTAGTCAGAGTGAGTGAGAGTGTGAGAGAAGAATTTGGTGAAGTAAAAGTGTGAAACTAAGTCTGATTGAAAGTGAGTGAGAGTGAGTGAGAGAGACTGTGAGAGGAGTTTGGAGAGATTGAGTCCATGTGAGATGAGAGGCGATTGAGTGAGTCTGAGGTGTGAGTTGAAGAGTGAATGTTAGGGTTTATATATATATATATATATATATATATATATATAAGGGTATTTTAGTAATTTAGGAAATAACCAGGTAGGGTCTAGGTTCGGGTCGGGTTTTTATAAAAACTCGGACCTGACCCGAACCTGGTTCGAGTTTTTTTTTTTTAACCCAAACCCGACCCTATTCTTTATTGAGTTAGGTAAAACCCAACCCATTAGGGTCAAGCCGAGCCGGATACCCACTGGTTGGGCAAAAATTGCCATCCCTTAGCATAAGGTGGATGGTGGGTATCCCAGCATTGTTCGGCAATATGTCAACAGCACAGTAATGCCTTAAAGAATTATGCTGCTGAATAATATTTTCAACTCCATTTCTGATGGCGCATATTCCTTGTCAAGAATAATCAGTTTAGGCCCCTCTCACATGAGTGAGATCAAGGGGTAATGATGATATCTCCACTATCCTAAAACTATAAATAGGAGGAAGGACAACAAAAAGAGGGTTGGATAATTTTGGGTAAGAGAAGAGAGAAGAAGAAGAGAGCATGCAAATTAGTAAAGCGTAGGTAGTGTCGCACGGTTGAGGGCCTATTCTTGAGACTCGCCTAGGAGCTACTCATAGTAAAAAACCCAATACCCACGTTACAAGTAAATTATGAGCCCAAACAGGAAGCCCAATTAAAGGGAGGAGGTTTGGGTACGCACAACACTGATATCAAAATGTTACATTCCTTTGGCCAAATTGAAACATCCTTCAATTCAATATTGACTCTCTTTCCAATTCGATATTGACTCCCTCAATATACACGCAATTGAAGGGAAGAAATGGACATAAGCTCAAATAACTCAATAAATTGATTACAAGTTGAATGATCGTTAATAAAAGAACCAAGTGATCATCATACAAATTTAAGGACAAATGGATGAGTTGAAGCCCCCACATTTTCAAGAGTCAACTACCCACAGCATCATCTAGCTGCAACACTTGAATCATGATAAAGAAAAGAGTGCGCTGCATTTACAAATTGAAGAGGACAGAAGAAACAAAGAACACACCAAAAAGAGGAAATATATATTATATATATGTAAGGAAAAGAAAAATATTTACACGCATTTACCTATTTAACAAATTATTTGCCAAAGCCCCCAATAAATATGCAGCATTTTCTTCCCAACAGTTTTGACCCTCTACACCGGGGGCTAATGAATGTCTAGCGTACACCATCAGTCAAAAGCGCCTTACCAGTATTTCGAGATATATCAAAACCGAAGATGAATTGGGGCAGCAGAATGTGTTGCATGTCACGATCCAAATGCATCAGTGACTCCAATGGAAGTCTCGTGTACTTATATGAGTCTCTGATCAGAACGCTACATCAAAAAGAAATCAGGAAATAGTGTGCATTCATCTTGCCTGACCGTTCTCATCAGCATAGATAGAGACATATGCATCTGCAGTACCAGCAGCAAGCAATATTTGGTAGGGATGGAAGGTGAGGCAGCTTACAGAACCAATCTTCTGAGCCATGAACGAAGGGTAGTATCGAATGGTGCCTAGTTGTTCTCCCTCCAAACTAAAGACTTTGATAAGCTGTTTGGCTGAACCACTGGCAATAACTGGGGCATGTCTATGAACTGCTAAAGCTGTGAGGGAGCCCCTGTGAGCATCAATTGTGAGGTAGGCATCCCTGTGACTTCTGGTATCAAGAAACTGAATGTCGCCTGCCTGAGATGCACTGATAATCTGCAAGAAAATATGAAAAGTAGGTACACTTCACCTTCCCATAAATAAATACCGAATTACAATTGCCAAAAGGAACAAGGATTTCTATACTCAATGCACTCAAAAACCTCAAGAACTGTTGAAGCTCAATGTGTTCTCCACATGGGCACGTCACAGAAAAGGGGTTATGCATACCTTTGCTGGATCTAGTCCAGGTTGAAATCCAATCCCCACAACTTTCTGCGTATGTGGCCATGTTGCACAGACAAGCCTAAGAATTACAATAAGACATGTTAAGGCAATGAAGGCAAAATCAAACACATACAGGGGACTGAAGCAAAATTACAGTGACAACTAATTGTCAAATATAACGTCCAGAAGCAAAGTTAGAGACATTCAACTACAATCGACTCCCAGGCCATCAATTCATATATTGTATCTTTCAATCTCCATACAGGATCATGATCTTTCAGACGGGCCAAATAAAGGAAAAGTGCATGCATATAAGCTTAACTCTTATTCAATAGCCCACACTTCAAAAATCTGCATCAGATGGTAACATTTTGAATTACAGGTACTAAGATACACACACAGCCATTAGATATGCAGATAGAAAAAGAAAGTCTCAACAAATATATATATATATATATATATATACACACACACATATATCATAGAGAACCTTTCTAAAGAAGAGTCATTTAGATGGTAAAACCTATGACCAACTAACGCCACCCGCTAGAACTAGTTGCTGGATAATGGGCATTCACTCTGACAGGCTAAGCAGTTTATGCTCATGCCCAGGACGACCAAGAATGTAGGGGTGTGCATATACATATATATAGGTAAAAATGAAGACATCAAGACAACAATAAATTGGCTTATAACAATATCTAGGGGTCCATCTAATTTTGAAGTTTAAATCGCAACAATGTTCTAGAACAATAGAGTTGGGATACAAGATGGTCAAAAATGGCTATGGTGCATTTATCAGGTCCTTTATTGTCCGAAACCCGTCTAACAAAAAGTTGAAATAATCTGAAACTCAAGGCCATAGTAATGTCCAAATAGCTACTGTGCATTTATCAGGACCTTTATTGTCCTACATCATGTCCAACAAAATGTTGAAATAATCTGAAACTCAATGTCAAAATAACACATAATTAACAAGTCGAAGGGATGATTTTAATAGCAGATTGAACTGAGCAAAAATTGATAGTTTGGATGTGAATATGCTATTTTTTCTGTATTTTTGCCACCTCTTCTCCACATAATTTGCAACATTGTCTGAAATTGCAGGAAAGAAAACACCACTAAAGAGTTCTATTTTAAAATGCTAGGAAAATTACCATGTTGCATATGAATTTTACATTATAACTATGGAAAGACTGCACTATTGCACAATGTCACAGATCATAAACAACTAAACATTTTTATCATGCCATAAGAATATTCCACGTGAAAGCTTTACATATCGGGCGTCCGAACATCATAGAGTCTTACAGAACCATCCACAAAACCAGCTGCAAATTGATCTCGGTGAACATGAGAAGCAGCCTAGACATGACATGCATATAAAAAAAGCCATCAGAGTGTGAATCTTCACATTGGCTATAGCAGATATACTAACAGAACAAGAAAAAAAAATTACAAAAGATCTTGATGTAAAAAAAAAAAAAAGAGAGAAGTGTGTGATTCACTACATTCATTCTGAAAACCAATATTTCTTGAGGGAATCTAGGGCATGTTACATATAAACAGACATGTTTGCAGCAAGTTGACTTTATAAAATAAGACAACAAATTTTTTTGACACAGCTACAGCATAGTATAACTAAATGATTATGAGGAACACAAATAACTCACCAAAGCTGAGATTCTGCAATCCGATGATGAAGGAATGGTATTAACAAGCTGCTCTTTTTCCAGATCCCAAAGCATAACGGAGGATATCTCACCAGAAGCATACTGATGAACAACATTGGAATATTTAAAAACAATTAGCCTTAAAATATAAGCTCAAAATACAAAGAGTGGGTCCTAAAGTACTGGATTTACATAAAAATAAAAAATAAAAAACTAAAACAGATCAAGTACCAGATATCCAGACAGCTGTTGCCAATCCACAACAGCATTCAAACTTCGCACACCAGGTTTATGACCTTGAATTGAAGAGAACGCAGTTACAAGCTTTTGTTTATTCCTCACATTATAATCTTTCCAAATTCGAATATTTCCATCACCTACATGCAAATAAGTTAGTTCGATCGACCCAAAGTTTCAGACATTCCAACACATAAGCTTCTGTAACCAACATTAAACTAATTAAAGCAGCTGTAAAGATCATTACAGGAAGCAGCAAGAAGCAAGCTGTCATCGAGCTCATTTACAAGGCAGAGCTTAGCAATTCCTTTTTCAGGAAAATCATGATTATCAAAACTGTTGAGCAGGGTAGTTGTGGTTTCCTCATAGTTCCATATCCTGCAAATAAACACAAATGGTTAACGATTATAAAGATGTGGATAAGCCAAGGCAATAAACAAAGGAGTCACAGGACTTCATTCAATAAAGCAACAGCATCTAAAATAATTGGTAACCAAATAATCATATTGAATATAAGCTATGATATAAAAATATATAGGGCACACCCAAATAAAATAAAAAAAATAAAACAATTTTCAAGTTTAATTGATTAAACCAAATAATCAAAGATTATAATAGCCATCGGCCATATCGAATGGAATTTATGAAAGATACAAAATAACCAATTTCCATAATTTTCCTCATTTTTCAAGTTTTTTTTTTTCTTTTTCCCATATTCAAGTGTTTGGAATATCAAAAGTTATAATATGACTGGATACATAAAGTAGCAATATAAAAGCCATTACCAAAGCCAAAGAAGAGAGCAAATACCAGGTTCCCATTTATATCAATTCATACTCAAATATAAACCTCTATAAATTCAACATCAACCCAACGTGCAATTTATTGTAATCAGGACATACTAAGCATGTTCACAGAATTGCTTGAATAGAGACTACAATAAATGCAAAGCTGCATACCTGATCCGTTCATTGTCATCTGCAGCAATAACAATAGGAGAGAAAGGTTGCAGCAGTATTGATTTGGTACCAGTCTCAAACTTCGTATCCAAGCTAGCAATTGGACTACTAAACTTGCTAACAGCTGACCAAGAAACAAAAATCACATTTGCTCCATAATCAAACACTACAATGAACTTTTTGTACGCTTATCAGAAGTACATAACAAAAGGAAAAGAAGATAAATAAACAAAAAAACCCTACATAACAAAAGGAAAAGAAGATAAATAAACAAAAAAACCCCCACATGAATGCTGGCATTTTCCTATGTGGTCCAACGTAAGCTTTTCCCTCTCTTCTCTTCGAGCTAGTATTTCGTCACTATCGTCTGATGCAGTAAGAAGTGGCTTGGAGAAGTGGCCACAACTCCAATTGTAGATTGTTGATTGTGGAAGCAAACTGCGTTCTGAAGCCCCAGAGGGGCCCCCAGAACCTAAAAGAGGGTCAGCTAATCCTGAGTCCGGAGAATTTATCAGATGAGGCCTGAACTCTAAGGAACAAACTCTTCGCATTCCAGTTAAGTAACTAGGTCGAGGAGGGCTGACAGGAGGAGTTCGGAAGGTGGTCAAAGGCAAATGACCTGCTCACAACAGCATAAGTATATCATGATTCACATAAAAGAGTGCATGCATATGGTAATTCCAAACAAAAAAGTGACCCCATATTCTTCACCAACAAAAATTTACCTCCATTCATGTCAAACCATGAAGATGAACGAGCTAGTCCAGCAAAACTAGGAGTGGAAGGTGCTGTTGTGGGATCAGCAGGCCGAAGATTGCCACTAGTTGGCTTCAAAGGTTTTGTCACCACTTGTTCAATCCCAATAATGGACAGTACCCGCCGGCCAAGACTAGCTATGCGTGGAGATGGATCCTTGGCTAATGTACACATAGCTAAAACACATTGTGAATACATGGCGTTGTCCAGTGGCTTTGACCTTGAATGGTTAACAACCCCGTTGCTGACACAATCATTCAATACTCCAGAATCAGAATGTTGAGATGAATCATCAGACAAAGGAGAAACATGCATAATTCCAGCATTAGCAAGACGGCTGCTGGTGGAGACTCTTCCATCTTGAACAAGCGATGGATTGTCATTGCCAACTCTCACCAGAGAACCAATTTGGGATGAAACGACACTTCCATGTGGCATGTACTGGTTTGAGTTACTATAATTACTGCCTGCACTTTTTATATGAGCCAAAGAAGTTAAGGAATTCAGCAGAGAATTAGACTGAGGTTTCCAATATGCAGAAGCAATTGACTTGAGATGCTTATTGTGGCCAAAGGCAAAGCATGCCAGAGCTGACAAGAAACAAGGAAAGAATCAGACTGAGCTTACACAAACAACTAAGAATATCCAAACTAAAATATATAACGGTTACGGGTGTAACTGAGTTAGGAGAGACATACAAGCATAACATAATATAGGTGTGCGTGTGTGTGTGTGTGTGAAAGGAGAGAAGGCATAGAAAGTTCTAATAAATTGCTGGTCAGACATGTGGCCAAGCATTATCAATTGAAGGCCTTCAGAATTCAACAAATCTTCAACTAATTTGAATATCACCATATAACGGTTTGAAACAACTAAAACACAATGAGAGAAATGACATCATTTTTTCTCAATTTTCCACTAAATATAACTTGTCCAACTTCAATGTGTGAAAAGTGGTGCCTCAAATTATTTTGTAAGTGTCCAATGTCTACAATTTTCATCAAATAAGAACAAAAGTATTTACTTAATTAAAAATTTTCAGATGCAGAAAACGATTCAACCAGATGAATATGGAAAATTTGATGACTGCTCACGTACCCACAGCAACCTCTGCCCTGACAAGCGGGCTTCCATCTGAAACAACACTTAAGAGGCTTTGAACAATACTAATCTCAGCCCTAATCTTTTCATCATCATCACAATCTTCATCTCCACCAACACCATCTCTACACGAGTCACCCCCAATGTCAAGCAAGGTACCAAGTGCAAACACAGCAGAAGCCCTAACCTGAAAATAAATAAAAGGAGCAGTAATGCAAAATGAAAAACCACACATCAGTTAAAACACACACACAGTTCATAGAGTAGGATATATAAAACCTCTGGTTGGGGCTCGGACAGTAGAGAAGCATATATAGCAGGGGCATTCGCCTGCAAACCCATTATTTGGGCCCCTGGGAAATCCTCCCACAGCTTTCCCATACAGAGGCAAAGCCACTGAAGAAATAAGGGTTCCATTTGTGCATCATTTGGAGTTGAGCCCTGAAGGTGCTTCAAGCAGACATGAATCAAACCAGCTTCCATACAGGCTTCCTGGCCCCTTCTGTGCCCATCCACAATTACAGCCAAAACAAATGCAGCCATTGCACGCTGCTCAGGATATGCTTCCATGCTATCAAGAAATTTATTGAAATACATATGACCCCCATCCTTTACTAGATCAACCTGACATGACTATTATCCCACAAGACAAAATAGCATTATCAATTTTTTATTTGAACATAAATATATATATAAAAAAAAAAAAAAGAGATTTATTATAAACTAGTTGCAAAAAACCAGAAAGGGGAAAGAGATAAAGTGACTGCAATTAAATTTATTAGAATTTTTAGCATCTCATATTGTAAAGAGAAAAGAGAAAGAGATCAATCTGAATTTATATCGTAAAGTATTCTTAGAACAAGAATAACTCATTTATCAGAATTTGTAGCATCTCATATTGAAAAAATAAACAACTAAAAATAGTTAGGATCTACTTGAACAACTCACCATTTTCAGCTTGCTAAATTGTGGTTGTAGAACCAAAGTTTCAAGACTACTACAATCTAAACTATTTCATTCTTGCCATTCTATGGTTAAATTTCTTTTAACTGCCAATAATGATGTGAAAATTATGGCAAATTGTGAAGATTCCACAGTAATTCATAGCAGGAAACAATCTTACTGAACCATCGTCTTTTCCCTTCATAACGAATAACACAATCCAAGCTAGCAGCCCACATGAACAGCTACTACAAGGACTACTAAACTAATGAAAAGTTATCAGTACCTAAGTAGATTTATAGCATCATATGAAAGTTGGTCATTGTAGTCTTCTCTTTTAGCATGTAATTTTGACCAGATACTGTTTTCAAATCTTCCAAAAAAAGGTGATCCTTAACAAATTACTAAGAATCTAACAAATTCACATAGCATCAATCAAAACCTATTGCAACACAAAACAATAACAACATTTGAAAACTCAAAAGAATTACTCATTATGTTGACTTTGTTGGGCTTGGAATGAAACTAAAAACATAAGTTATTCTGTGCCATATTAACTGAATTCAAATCACAGTGGACGATACACGCCGCAAACAATTTTCTCTGTTTGATCACTGACTAATTTTTTTATTTATTATAGCCCATCAGAACATTATTAGATTGTGGTGTTCATAGGTAAATGATATTTAATTTGATGACATAGGCCGGAGAGGTTGACTTGCACATGAAATGCACGTATAAAAAAAATTATATTCACATTTAATAATATAATGCTAAAAAGAGAACAAAATTCTAGTGAAAAATGAAATTCCAGACATTGCCAGGCACATGTAATATTGGTGAAAACAAATTTTACCAAAATCAATTCTATTAAAAAAAGCGGCAGATTGGCACCTCCTGGCGTTTCCAAATAGAAACATCCAGAGTTCAAATCCCCCTATCCCCAGCTATCAATGTATCAATCAAACACTGCAAATTAACTATGCAATAAAACAAACCAAAATTTGCTGAAACATTTTGAAGCAGATTTAGGTATATACCTTATCAAGTGATAGAATCTTCGTCCATATAAATACAAGAATTTGTCGTAGCTCAGGTGTTGTTGTTTGCAACAACTTCAGAACATATGGAAATATTCCGACGGACAAGGCCTGGGAAAAAATTAATCATTACATAAAATGCCACTACAAGATGAAACAGAGAAGCAACAACAAAGCTATTAAAAACTACCAGATCTACAGCCCAGGGTCCCATATCAAGGAATCTTCCAAGAAGAACCAGTGCCCGAAATTGATGGCATTGACTACGCAAAACCTGGAACAAAGATAACTGACAGACTTGTTATTATAAGCAAGGAAACACCAAACACTGACCCAATGAAGAAGAGAATCCATTCAGCATGGGGTGGGGGGGGGGGGGGGTAAAGAAGAAGGCAAGAAATGAGCTAGGGAAGGAAAGAACATAATGACAAAAATTAATCTTAGAAACATAAAATCATTACACACCAGCAGGCACAACTTCAAACCTAGGTTGCACCGACACGGCATTTTTGCCAATGTACCGGTGTCCGACGGTACTGGTAAGACCTGTGAAGCACGGGTGCGTTTCGGAACTCGGGTGAGGGTGTGGGTGCGGGACTCGGCAATTTTTGAAAAAGGTGGATGCGGGTGCGGCGGGACTAGGCAATTAAAAAATTATTAAAAATATTTTTATTTATATTTTTTATATATTTTTACTATTAAAATATTCTTAAAAAACATATTACTATACCTTGATTCACAAAACAAAGAAAGAAGGAAGCAAGAAACACAACAAAACACAAAACCAAAAAGAAAACACAAAAGAAGCAACAAATATTCAAAATAAAGTTGAGGAATGACAAATTTAGGGTGTTTGGGTCTTATTCAGAGCTGATTTCGGCCTGTTTCGGCCGTTTCGGACTGTTTCGGCCATTTTGGTTGCCGGCCGATACGGCCCGATTTTGGCCGATTCGGCGCGAATCGAAGCCGAGTCGGCACGATTCAAGCCGCATCGGCACGAGTTGGCTGAAAAAAAAAAAAAAAAGGAAACACATGGCAGATGCGGCCTGACACGGCACCGACGTGCAAGCAGCAGTGTCCCTCGCGCGTAGCCATGTGGCGCCACGTCGGATGCGGGTGCGGCACCTCTGGCGCCGCGTCCGTGCATCCCTGTGTAAGACTAGCCAGACTCCAATCTCCGAACAATGCCTTTTTTTTTCGCTTCTCCAACACGACACCAACGCAGCGCCGACACGGCGCCGATGCAGTGGACACGCCAGCAGTGGTAAAAGAAAAAAAAAAAAATTCAAGATTTTGACAGATGGACAAATCCTTACCGTTGATTTTGTGATATACCCTTGAGTGAGAAGTGAGAAGTGAGAATTCTCAAATCAGAAACCCACACAGCCCAACCGTTGATTTCCCTCTGCCCGCTGCCCTTTGTCCCTTGCTGGCGCTACATCAGGCCAATCGGCGAACTCCCTCTGTCTCTCTGTTCCTTCCACTCTCTCTCTCTCGGCGTGGACAGGTCCAAGCTTCTCTTCTCTCTCCCCGTTTCGCGATTTCTTTTTCTTTTCTTTTTTCTTTCTTTTATCTGCTGACTGCTTAGGACCTTTGGTTTGGTGTACTGTGGTGTGTTATATTTATAACACCCAAAGCTTTTTTTTTTTTTTTAATCCTACTAACTGTGTTATACTTTACTGTATATATATATATATTTTTTTTTATTCTTTACTCAACCTTGCCTTATAAATTATAATGTTTATTATGAATTTAGTTATTTTTGTTTGTGTGTGTCCTGTTATAGTTTTATTTATTTATTAAAGTTAAATATTGTAGGTGATTTTACTAAAGCCTGTTTTTGTGATCTTTGTTTTTGTGTATCCTGCTTATTTCCTTTTATGTTTTTAGTTTGATGTTGAATGTAGCCTATTTAAACTTCTGGTTTGTACTCTAAACATTTTATGTGTATTATTGTACTACTTTGGGTGTTAGTTTACTTATTTGTAGTTCTTACATAATTTAAATTCTAGACATAAAACGTATTTTATGTCTAAAAATATTAAAAAATATGCCTAAATATAAATTTTAATTAATTATTTAATTGCTGTGTCGTGTCCTTGTTTTTTAAAAATTGCCGTATCGCCGTGTCCGTATCCGTGTCGTGTCTGTGTCAGTGAATCATAGCTTCAAACAGCGCCACTTAAAGAAATTTTCATCGACCATGACACAATGGCCATCACTACCCAAGCCTTCTATCTTATTTTTCCTTAGTTAATTAGAGACTTAGAGCTAGTAAACCAATTTGTTCAAACAACTCTTACTACACTATACTGTAATTACAGACTATGTCACTAACAAATAAACATAGTCAAATGAAATTTCCATCAGAGAAAAAACAAACCTGCCAAAAACTAAAGAAAATATAACATAGGAAAGGTGATTAAATGATAGAGCCAGAATTACAGATCAAAAGAGAAGTGCCACACCTGAAGAACAATAGGCAACTGCTCTGGCGGTTTCTTATGCTCAGATCCATGGTCAAGCCACACCTCAAAAGCCGTCAATTGTTCAGTGAAAAATGGACTAGGCTGAAATAAAACAAACGTGTTTTACTTGAAGAGGACCAATAGAAAAAGAGCATGATTGGAGTAAACTACAGCATGTTCATATTGCACTTAACAATTAAGCTAAACTCTACAAATCTTTCTGACAGCAGTTTTTTGCCACGGGGGAGAGAATGGAAGATTCAAACAAATGACCTCCACTTCATGAGGCAGGGTTCCAAATAGTGCTACCCCTTGGGGTTCTAAATTCTAACAAATCATGTCAGTCCAGAGCTATGAAGCACGGGTGCGTTTGCGGGTTCGGGTGCAGGTGCAGGTACGGGTGCGGGACTCGGCAATTTTTTAAAAATCTGGGTGTGGGTGCGGCGATTAAAAAATTTATAAAAATAGTTATATTTATATTTTTAATATATTGCTAATTATACTTTTTCACATTATATAAACAAATATCAAACTTAAGAGCAATAGTAAGTAATAACTAAAAAATGTTTATAAATTAAATACAACCCACTCTTTAAAAAAAAATCAAATACAACCCATGAGTTTGAAATCCTCTTTCTTCTTATTCTCTCCATTCCCCTCCCACTCCAGTGCCAACAAGTCAACAACACATCACGTAATATCAACTTTACCTTTTTTTTATTTTATTTTTTATTTCCCCAAGGCTTCCATTTCCCAAAGCTTAATCTACACCACACCTTTTAAAAATATCTCTACACCAAGTCAGCCTCTGCACTCGTTTCTTCCGTCACTCCAAGTCTCCAACTTCCCAGTTCATTCTACCTTCTTCAGTCAAAAAAAAAACTTCCCAGTCCATACTTCGTTTCTTCTGTCACTCCAAGTCCCTCGCGTGTTGCCGCGTAGGACGCGGGTGCGGCAGGAATTTTGCCGCGTCCGTGCTTCATAGGTCCAGAGTAATTCAAACAAATATAACAAAAACCCAAGGAACACACCTGGATCTCGGCAATAGGGTCATCAATCAGTGTTGGAAGTTGAGCAAGGCAGATCTCAGCAGCCATGTCCCATGCATCCCTGCAATGTGCAAAATCGAAAGTGAAAATCGAATTGGATAAACACACAACCAAATTAAATTTGAAAGGATCTGTGCACCACATATGATGCTGATGGGTTGGCGGCAACAGTGGGTGAGAAATGGGGGAACAATTAGCAGAATGCATGATTCGCTCAGCAAGTAAAAAATTTCGAAATAAGCTGGCAACTAGCAAATCTTGTCGGAACAGTCTCTGAAAAAGATCTGCAGCACAAAACTAAGTATTGGCTACATATACCATCAAAATCAACCATAAATGAACAGCTAAAAACCACGCATCAGCTCACTAAATAAGGAAAATGAAAAACTACCATGAGGAAGAACATTCCAGGCAATTGTGTCAGTCACAGCTGTAAAAATCCAGTTCAATTCACCCAAAAGTGTTTTCCGGTCATTCGGGCGGCCTGGAATTTTATCTATAATTGAATAATCAAAAGACTCACGCAGCAAGGAACGTCTGCAGAACCTGGGAGACAAAACGTATAAAAGTTAGAATATAGACAAGTCCAATTAACACATGGATTATTAACAGAAAGAATGTAGACAACATAACAATCTAATAAGCAAAGTTGCAGATCATAAAAGGACCACACAGTACAGAAGTTCAAATGTTCCACAAAAAAATCAGCAACAGCTCAAAGAATACAGAGAAAACTAGAAGCACTAAAATATAAATTCAAAAAAGATACCAAGCACATGCAACAATGAAGGTCAGAAACATGAATATATTACTTACTAAGGGTTTACAAATGCAGCAAAGACAGCTTCACAACCAATCAAATTAAAAAGCAACTAAATGACGGAACAAACACCAAAATGTAGGTTATTAATTGATTCACACAAACCAATCCAGAAACAAAATCCCAACCAACATGGCTAACTTCGCAAGACGTAAAAGTGCAATATGTGAACACAAACTTACAGTCCAAATGTTCACGTCATCTGACAAGAACCAACCTAGCAACTCTAGGAAACTATGGCTGTATCTGTTTATAGGCAGCAACAATACAAGGATAGAGTTACTTCCCTAGAAGATGATATAGTAGTATCTTTTTCTGTTACCAACAGATGTACTGTAAAAACTCTGAGAAATGGAAAACATCCTCTGGTGAATAATGGGAGACTCCAAACTGAATAATGAATGAAAAAGAGGGTGAATATATTCATCATTCATCCCAACAAAAAATGAAGTCACAATTTCTTCATGTTTGATGAGAATAGATATCTTAATTATTTTTTGATACTTAAGTTTTTGTCCCAGGGGGAGGAGGAAGAGGAGGTTCAAACTACCTCTACTTCATGCGGCATGGTCCTACCTGGTTGTGCTACCACTTGGGATTTGATAATAGATAACTTCTATATAAATTTTATTAGCTTGAATTTCAAAATAAAATATTTCAAATGCAAAGGATGTCACAAGAGAATAGGATGGCATAAAATCAGTACCAAGTTTCATATGATGGAAGGGCAAAGCAAGCCTAGACCCAAAATGCAGCAAAAGTAAATGAAAACAACAGAAATTTCTGTAAGGCAGTGCCTGATTGACTACAAGGATCATAACCATACCCAACAATTTAGGTAATTGGAGAAAATAAATAGGATTGTTATAAGGGTGCAACTGGTATAAATAAATAAATCCCTCTCATAGAATATGATTGGCATAGTTAATATAAGCAAATATCATAGACCTACTGAATAGCAAAGTAAAGAGGAAGAAACAAATCTTACAAATACGGTAGAGACATAGTACCTATTTGGTGCACTCCCTCTATATAATTCTTCACTATATTCACCTAAATGTACTGCTCAACAACACAATAGAAATCTTCAGCTAATTTTTATATCAGAAAAAACTGTAAGCTCATAATTTAAGTTTCTGATTTGTTTAAGGACACACAACCCACTATTTTTACTCTATAGCTACTTGGGTTCTTACATTAACATTGACTAAAATGCCCTTATTTATGACATGGAACCTCACCAAGGTGAGCAGGACCCTTTGGACCCACCCATGGAGAGTAAACCAAGGATCCAGGACCCCAGCGACCAAAACAGTGTATCAGGTTATCCAGGAGGACTCCAAAAGGGAATCGAACCCAGGATGTCTGGGTCTAAAGCTCATCTCAAGCCTCCAATCACTAGGCTGCACCCTGACAGGTAAAAAAGCCCACAGCAAAATTGATATGGACATCCGGTGCACAGGACACAATGGAGCTGGTGCACGTGTGATAGAGATAAGGCCCAAGTCCATACTAAGCCCACTATCTTAAGATGACTAAAATGCCCTTTACACCCTCTAATCTATTTTTTGTCTAAATGACGCCATTTTTTAGTGTGTTAACGGCAAGATTCTAACAGCTGTAGATATAAGGGGCACATTGATATTGTTGTAATACTAGAGGGTGTAAATTGCATGTTTTATAGTTAAGACACCAAGTTAGAAGCAACCTCAAACTTAAGAGGGTGTAATTAGTATTTCACCCTAAACCATTTATACCAATACAAAACATATGGATATTAAATTTACTTCAGTGTGTAAGTGGAAAAATTCGTAGAACAATACTATAGGGGTAAGTGGAAAAATTCGTAGAACAATACTATAGGGGGCTGCTCCAACTCTATCTCTGTCCTAATTTACTGCGCCATCAAAAACAATTTTCCAATCATGTGTTCCATGCTTTGTTTGGCATGTCCCACAAATATTTTTTACACTAAAAAGTCAACAAAAAATAACTGATGCTCATTTTTTGCATAATACCTCCATGAAAGTAATAATTACATTTAGAAATGAATCATTTTTCAAATGAGAACTAGAATCTTCTACAACAAAATGGGGAAAGTAAAAAAGTGAGAACAGTTTTAACGCATACTCTTCTTCGATATTTTTCCTTCTCAAAAGGGACTATAAATTCAGGACAGGAGTACATCTTACAAGAATTAACCAATAAGTCATGTTCTATGTGCAGACTGAAGAGAACAGGAAACATATAGTTGGTGCCTTGCATGCAAAGCATGAAAAGATTAACACCTGAAAGCATCATTTATTAAGTTCAACTAATACATGTCAACAAAAGCCTCAAGAGAGAGGCTTAGTTATAACTAGGGCACAGCACAAGTTTTGTCAGTCACGCATGACATTGTATCTATGGATCAATGTATCAAAGGTCTTTCATAATGTAGCCTTTTTATCAGTAATTACACAGACACCCAGTGGATTTTGAACCCATGACCCCATCCTCTACCTTGCTCTTACAAAGGTGGAGATGAGATAAGAGTTAGAGCTCATTGCCAAAGACGGCAAATAATATTTCACCGGGGAATGAGCACAACTAAAATTCATGAACAAAGACGGCAAATAATATTTCAAATTCTGTATTGCGACAATGCAATATTATCTTGAATGAAACACAAAGATAAGAGGTAGCATCCATTTAAAAAAAAAAAGGTCATATTTTCTGGAATCAAATAAATGTTTCAACGATTGGTCAAACTGAACAACCAAAAAGGAGATAAATGTCACCATCTTAATGCCATCTTTATTGGAGTTGTGAGGCAAGAAGTAAACACATCAGCAGGAAATTCAGAACTCTGAGGAAGAGTTTCATGTGCTTCACAAGCAGCAAGTAGAATGCAATCCCTTGAGGATCCAGAAGCACCCCAATCATTAAGCTATCAAGGAAGAATCCAACATTTATTAGGAGTCAAAATAATAAATAATAACACCTGTTCTGACATCATGAGTACCAAATTACCATATAAATTTATAAACAATACACTGTTGCTACCTCATTGAATGCATTGACAATCATCCCAGCAGCAGAACAGTCAAAAACATATATTGATGGTGTCTTCAACCAAGAATCAAGGTCACCAATTTGCAAGGGTATATATTGCGTATAACTCTGCAATTAAACTATTGGTAAGAAAAACATGGCAATCTCTTGAATAATCATACAATAAAATAGCACAACAACAATCAAGCTGTAATCCCAAAATTATGGGGTCAACTAATCACAACAAAACAGCACCCAATTTATAATTTAAAAAAGAAAAAAAGAAAAAAAAGAGGGGTTTCAACACTGTTACAGACCCTATTAAAGAGCCAAATTTCGCCATTAGCAGTTGGTTTTGGCACACCATGTCCATTATAATGAAACAGAACTCTCTCAGACTTGGCATATCTGCGACAAGTATTACAAAGTTTCTTCACTTCCTCCACTGTAGGATCAAGTTGACACTTATAGCGAGCCTGTCAAAGTTTCAACAAGTTAAAATTAAACTTGATACATTAATATGTCACGGATACATGACAAAATATTCTTACCCTTGGTTGCCACCTTTCATACTGACTACTCAAGGTTTTTCCAATTGTTTCAAGTGCTTTTTGAGGAGCCATTGAAAAAGGATCTGCAAACATGGATAGAAGATATAAATTGAAAAAGAAATGCTCCTGCCTATGATTTTTAAATTGATATGAAACTTGCATCTGACTAAAATTTGCAATGTGTTGCCTTTTTCTTCACTTTCTTGGCAATGAAAAAAAGTAACAGCTAGGACACAAGTTTTAAAAACAGGAAAATCTATATAAATATTAAAAACAGTATTCGATTAGCACAGCATAGGAGTCATCAAAATATTTCCATGAAAAAATCAAGATTTAAAAATTAAAACAGCATGAATTAGAGTTGAAAAATACTACAACTGAACAAGGACAATGAATTTCTTTTAAATACATTTTACAATTCGTTCATCTGACAAATACATTGACAATGACTCCTTTTAAACATTACAATTATTTACTTTAAGAAAACAAACAATAGGTTCGTTAAAAATAGATAAAGATTCTAAAGTTCTAACAGAATTTACAGTAGCTGTTTCCACTATGTTGGAAAAACATTTGGCAAAGAACACAAGGACTCACTAACAAAAATTCTATCACAAATTATTAGAAATAGCAGCAAGTATTTGGAAGTCCAGCATATGTTAGCTCAGACCAAAAAGCTGCCTTAAGAGACCAACCGAAGTAGAACAAACTTAAGATGACAATAGATAAACCGGTACACATACAATAAAACAACGGGAATAGAAAGGAATCAGCAACTTAAAATGCACCTATCCAGCACTCCATTCTGGCACAAGGAGAAATCTTAATTACATCAGGTGGATCAACACTAATGTTTAAACATAAAACTAGAGCGACACATCCCGTCTTCATCTGCATAAAAAATTGGGAGTCAATCCAAAGCAAAAATGCATGTATATAAGAAAAAATTGTTCCAAAGATCCATTTACCAGACTACATAAAAATAACAAAAAATGAAAATAATAATTAAAAAGGAGCAAGGGAGGGAAAACTCCACTGAGAAATTAAAACCAAGGCATTGAAATAATAGATATTTTCACAAAATCTTCTACGCAAAAGAATAATTATATACTACAATTTATTTTCTTGATTAAATTCTAATATTATTTTTTTAAACCCAAAAAAAGGGCGGGAAATTTTGTGCCCTAAAGGTAAATAAACAAATTGCCCAATAATGAAGTGATGAAATTAATTCCGACACTCTAACTACTGAGAAATCAAATACATTCTATTGTTCATTCTCTGTGTTTGTCAACACTCTGGGTAAAGGGTAAATGCAATTAAGTGACAATTACATACTTTACATTTTACTATTTTTGTGATATTTAAGAAGTCACCCAGGATTTTACAGATTCCCATCTAACAACAACACCGAAAATTCAATCATGAAGACAGCATCTCATAGCTAGGGCCTATCTTAAGAAGTTAAGCATAGCTGACAGCACCCCAGGCAGTGGAAGTTTAGGCTGTCGATATGACTAAGCTCTGTTTAGCCAAAATCTTTTACACAATTGCAAAATATAATTATTGCTAACTTCAAATCATTTTTATCACTGGTGCAACACATAGGACAACTCTTTTCTAGCAAACCATATTTGGAAATCCTTAATTCCTTTAAAATTCAATATTTGTGCAGGTGGGTGGAAACAATTAACTAAGAATGAAGGTAATATCCATAAATTACAAACTTCCCAATCCATGCAAACATTTTAGAATCTGGATTTTATTCCTTTCAACCATCCTTTGTCAAATACTCGTATAGTTACGGTTCAAGAAAATATTTTAATTCTATAAAGAGAAACTCATAAATCAACAAGGGTCTAATAATCTAGCAAGGAAAAGTTTTCCTCCAAACCGGGTCAGAGGAATCTCCTCCAACCCATTACATGGCTGTTTATAAGACCATCCACGTGTATTACATAATATGATTTTTAAGTAGGTTGTGTGAATAAAAATATAGGCAGATAGTTTTTTAAGTTGCCACAGAGTGGGTTGGAGGAACTTTCATCCCAACAACTTTGGAGGAAAGCTCTATTCCTTTAGCAATAGACCCTAATTTCAATTTTGTTGTCCATTTAGTCCATGAACTGATTTATGAAGCTGGAAGCCACTTTAACTAAATTGTGAACATAGAAGTTTTTGGTTCCATTGCAAGACTGACTTAAGAAGATCTGAAATCCTAATCTCCTCACATTCTCAAAGTCCTTGTCACCCATGTAATACATTGTGTATCGCCTATAGACCACATTTGATAGTGTCACTAGTGTGAGCTTGGATTAGCGTTTCTCTTTAAGCTTTTTAGCTTATTTGCTTATTTATAGCTTTTTAAAACCTCATTTGTTTTCTAGGTACAGTACAACTATACTTTTGCCAACTTTCAGCAAATATGAAAAACAAGCTTTCAGCAAAAAGCTAATCCGAATGCAATGTGTGGAATACCACAATCCTTTTCACTTATAAAAAAAAGTGCATAAGTCTTACTAATATTATTAGCCATTGTAATGCAACACATTATAACACCCTAAAATGGTTTAAATCACATGGCGAAAAATAACCCATGAGAAGGACCTGATACAACCTCAATTTATCGAAATTGGACACCCCAGATAAATATTTTCATTTAGATCTTGTACTTGTGACTGAAAACCAACAAAGATATCTTTTCCTACCCAAAAAAAAACAAATATATATATATATAACTAAACAATCAATTTCAACTTCAATTCAGTATCAAAAGCAATAACAAAGGAGCTGCAAATAGATAGCGAAAGACAGGCTTACTCAGTCCTTAGGCCGCCATTTCGAGACCAATCCATTATCAGACAGGCCGGTAGGCACGCAAGCCTCGAAGGCCTCATGTCGAAGCTCACACAACACCATATTCTAAGGCATATAAGCCATACTAGTCGCGGTAGAACCTGAGGCATTGCCATAAGTACTACTACTAGCAGTCTCCGAATCCCTTCTCTGCAAAGAAGAAGCTAAATCACCATCATCATGACTCGAGCCACAGTCATCGCAATGGTTCGAAACCACCGCAGTCACCATCAAAGATTGCAAATACCTAGACGCCATCAAATCCCCCAATGCCATTCAAAAACCTCTCCCCCTCTCCTCCTCTCCCCTCCCCTCCCTCAACGCCCAAACCCAATCAATTGCCCTAATTGGAAAACCATACTCCACCAGAAATGAAACCAAATACAGACAAAAAGTGCACACAAAAAACCCTAGGTTTTTCCGGTTCAAATCGAATCGCAAAGATCGAACGAAATCGATAAGAGAGATAGAAAGAAAGGGAGACTAATCAACGAAGCCGCTGAACCAGCAGTGCATGGAGATTCTTCTGACGAAAGATGGAGAATCCAGCTTGGAAAACGCAGAGGAGAGACTGTGAAAACCCTAGAGCAAACTCTAGGTATCGAAGAAGAAGACGATGAAGATAAAGATGGAGGCGCATATAAACAATGTGGCGGCCACAACACAAAGACGAAATGAAATGAAAGAAAGCCAAACCAAACCAAACCAAACCAAACAAAACCCCCAGAAATATAAAAATAAATAAATATAAATACAAATCTCTCTCTCTCTCTCTCTCTCTCTCTCTCTCTCGTGTGTGTAAACGTGAGTGAGAGTGAGTGAATGTGTGTGCAGCGCTTGTGTGTTTTTGTTGGTGTATATTGTGCTTGTCTTTTTTCTTTTTCTTTTTTTTTTTTTTGGTAATAGAATTAATTATGAATTTTTTTCTTTTTTTTTTTAGTTAGAACTTAGAACCCACCAGTATTGTTAGGTAAATCACTTCTTCCTTCTCTTACATTTTAATTAATAGGATTTCTTTTCTTCTTTTTTTTCATGTTGTCTCTAAATTATATGTAATTGAATTAATTAGGAAGTAGTCACTCATGTCAGGTACTTTCATGAAAAGCTCGAATGACCTTCTACAAAAGTACTTGTACTCAAAACCAACATAGGTGGACAAGTAGATTGATGAATTGTGTTAAAAACTATTTATTTACAAGAGTTTCATTTTAGGAGAGTGTAAGCAAGAGGGACACTAGCTGGATTTCAGTCTCTTTGAAATAAATTCTCCTAAGCCTTTCTCGGTAGGAATGACCTAATTGGCTTTGCTCACGCTCAAGCAAGAAAATATCTCTCTATTTTTTTTTTGATAGGAAAATATCTCTCTATTGGTTAGAGAGTAACGCTATGATGATACCTTGCAGAAAGCACAAAAATTGTCATTTCCCTTTTGCATTCCAAGCTGGAAGGAGGCAAGTAAGTGGAGGCGTTATGGGCCGATTACAAAAGACAAAGTTTTGTAGACTTGACATGACGCTTATAGAATGCCAACTACTAAATGAAGACTTTCCGCTTCATTTAATAAGGGATAAGGGAAGGTTTCCGCTTCATTTAATAAGGGATAAGGGAAGGGGGAGAGAGGCCTAGCGAACTTTATAAGACCAACCATTACATAAGCTGCCAATCACCACTTGGTTTCATCTCTTTCTTTGTTTTTTCTTTATTATCTTTTAGAATTGTTTTTTTATGTTTGAAAAAATAAACAGTGAGTAAATGTTTGAAAGAGTGATGTATAGTTCATAATTAATTGTTTTTTAATATTAAGTTAACACATGAATGAATTTTGTTTGGTGTAGGTTATATTCGAAATTGGACCTGATACAACCTCAATCTATCGAAATTGGACACCCCAGATAAAGATTTTCATTTAAATCTTATACTTGTGATTGAAAACCAAAAAAGATATCTTTTCCTATCAAAAAAAAAATATATATATATATATATATATATTACTAAACAATCAATTTCAATTTCAATTTCAATACAGCATCAAAAGCAATAACAAAGGAGCTGCAAATAGATAGCAAAAGACAGGCTTACTCGGTCCTTAGGCCGCCATTTCGAGACCAATCCGTTATCAGACGGGCCGATAGGCACGCAAGCCTCGAAGGCCTCGTGTCTAAGCTCACACAACACCATATTCTGAGGCAAATAAGCCATACTAGTCGCAGTAGAACCCAAGGCATTGCCATGAGCACTACTACTAGCAGTCTCCGAATCCCTTCTCTGCGAAGAAGAAGCTAAATCACCATCATCGTGACTCGAGCCACAGTCATCGTAATGGTTCGAAACCACTGCAGTCACCACCGAAGATTGCGAATACCTAGACGCCATCAAATCCCCCAATGCCATTCAAAAACCTCTCCCCCTCTCCTCCCCTCCCCTCCCCTCCCCTCCCTCAACGCCCTAACCCAATCAATTGCCCTAATTGGAAAACCATACTCCAGCAGAAACGAAACCAAATACAGACAAAAAGTGCACACAAAAAATCCCTAGGTTTTTCCGGTTCAAATCGAATTGCAAAGATCGAACAAAATCGATAAGAGAGATAGAAAGAAAGGGAGACTAATCAACGAAGCCGCCGAACCAGCGGCGCATGGAGATTCGTCTGAGGAAAGATAGAGAATCTAGCTCGGAAAAGGCAGATGAGAGACTGAAGAAGATGAAGATGAAGATGAAGATGGAGGCGCATATAAACACAGTGGCGGCCACAAAACAGAAGAAATGAAAGAAAGCCAAACCAGACCAAACCAAACAAAACCCCCAGAAATATAAAAATAAATAAATATACATACAAATCTCTCTCTCTCTCTCTCTCTCTCTCTCTCTCTCTCCTTTTGTGTGTGTAAATGTGTGTGAGAGTGAATGTACGTGTGTGCAGCGCTTCTTGTGTGTTTTTGTTGGTGTGTATTGTGCTCGTCACCAGCATTGTTAGGTAAATCACTTCTTCTGTCTCTTACATTTTAATTAATAGGATTTCTATTCTTTTCTTTTTCTTTTTTTTTTTTCATGTTGTCTCCGATTTGTATGTGATTGAATTAATTAGGAAGTAGTCACTCGGGTACTTTCATAAAAAGCTCGAATGACCTTTGAGAAAATTACTTGCACTCGAAACCAACATAGGTGGACAAGTAGATTGATGAATTATGTCAAAAACTATTTATTTACTAGAGTTTCATTTTAGGAGAGTGTAAGCGAGAGGGACACTAGCTGGATTTCATTCTTTTTGGAATAAATTCTCCCATGCCTTTCTCAGTTGGACCAATGACCTAATCGGCTCTGCTTGCGTTTAAGCAAGAAAAAATCTCTCTATCGGTTAGAGAGCAACACTATGATGATACCTTGCAAAATGCATGAAAATTGTCATTACCTTTTTGCATTCCAAGCTGTAAGGAGGCAAGTAAGTGGAGGTGTTATGGGCCGATTACAAAAGACAAAGTTCCGTATACCTGACAAGTCGCTTATAGTTAGCCAACTACTAAATGAAGACTTTCCGCTTTACTTAATAAGGGATAAGGGAAGAGGGAGAGAAGGGGAAAAACGCCCTTACACCCCCTAAACTTTTAGAGAGATGCTACATCCACAACATTTTTATAACATTTTCACAACAAATCACATGTGGTTAGTTGTTACTGGTTCAAATTGGAACTTAACACGAAAATTACTTTTTTGCCCCAACAATAACAATCAATGACAACCTGTCACTTAGGATTTGTTGTAAAAATATTGTAAAAATGCTGTGGACATATCATTTCTCAAACCTTTAACCACTGGCCAAAACACCCCCTAAACTATTATGTTGACCAATTTACTCTTTAAACTATACATAGCTGTCAAATCAATACTTCAATTAGCTAACGTTAAAACACTAACAAAATAAGCACATGAGATGCACGTGTTCTCCACTTCCTCACAAAACAAAGTCAATAACACGATAGAGAGGAGAGACCTCTGACTAGCAAAAAGGAGAAGGAGAGAGAGAGAGAGAGAGGCGGTAGAATCAGAGCCACCACTGAGCTTCCTCCACTGTCTCACCGCCTTTGTCCCGGCAGTGCCTTGGTGGTTCAGCTGCACCATTCAAGGAACCCAGCACCTGGTATTTTTTTTTTTTTCCTTTCATTCTTTCCTTAAGTTTAAATCCACGAAGAAACTCTTTTTCTTTTTTAATATCCATGTGCAAATTTCTATAGTAGAAATTCTTGGTTTGGTTTTATTCTTGGGTGGCTTAATTCTTGTTTGTTTGATTTTTTGAGGTTTTACAGAGTTGTTGCTTTTGACTATGCCATAGAACTGTTTGATTAAATGCCTATGTGAGATATGGCTACTGCATTATCTTAGACTTAGAGGATATGGTGGGTGTTTCCTCACACTTATTATTGGCTAGAATAATTGTTTTAGATTATTTAGTGTCAATTTGCAGATCATAAGACTGATGCATTATTTTAAGAACTCAAGTCCAAGTTGTTAAAATTAGATTCCACCTTCAGGATCATTGAGTGTTGCTTTTGAATATGCCATAGAACTATTTGACATTGGCAGGAGTGGTCATATTAGTAGTTGTGGTCTGTTTATCAGTAGTGGTCTATTAGAATAATAGATAAATAGGCAATTGAACTTGTGGCTTTTACATAGAGCAATGATGTACATCTCTTGCAAGGTGATTTTTTTTTTTTTTAAAGCCTCTTGCAAGGTGAAGTTTAGTAGTTTTTTTTATGTATGTTTATGCATGTATTATTCTAATGGATATAAGGTCTGGTACAGCTTGCATGCCCACTCTATTGTTGAGATGTTTGAGCAGGAGATGAAATTGTTGTCTTATACTTGTGATGTTGTTGATATTGACTTACCATAAGATGATACTAGAGTGCTTCATTTCTTTTCAAACATATTTTCTTTTCTTTTCTTAATCTTTATATGCAGAAATATTGATGCAATTGTGGGTCACAGTTTTGTGTATGAGAGGGATGAGGCCATAGGATGAAGAGAAAAGGAAAACACAATTTAGGGTGCAATTTAGCGAGCTTGCCGATAGGTGATTTTTTAGCATGGTGTATATATTGTTTGATGTGTTGGCAATCTAGTTGCTAATCATTTGACTCTTTATTGGCCATTTGCAATGAATTATATTCTCCATACTGTTTTATTTAAACAAGTAGACTGGTAAAAATCACTAGCTTTAAGGGAATAATTTAGCTTATGAATGAGGAGTTTAGTGTATTTTTTCCCTATTTCTATATTGTTCTTTTTTTTCCATGCTCTTTCTATTAATCTTCTTGTTAATTTTGTACTGCAGCCATGGATGAATGTCTACTTTTACTCCTTGCAATGCACCTTTTATGCCAAATGTACCACCCTCAAAATCGTCTACATCCAATGCTTAGGTTGCTCTAGCAAAGCCTTTATCTGCCACTAGGAGTAGAACACTTCAACTCAGTTCATCTTGTGTAAAATGTTCAAGTTACATTGTCTGTGATTCCAATGCTGCACATCCCACATTATCTAATATGATGGATCTCCTGTAGCAGATTCTGCCTTGCTTACATCAGATTCTACATTATCTAAATTGTATTGAACAAGATATTAAAGAGATTAAGGAGCACTAGGAGTTAGGAGTCGATAATTTAGTGATGTACTTATGTTCTTTGTGAACTTGCTAGTTTTTGTACCTTGTGAACTTTGATGCTTAGTTATAAGTATGTTTTTGTACTTAAAACATACTGTATTTTATACTCCTTGCTTCCTGTAGATTCTGAATATTGTAAATATACGTATCAATTACTTTCAAACTTTTCTTTTTTCTTGATTTCCTCTTTAAATTATGAAGAACTTAATATTCTTTTGCCCAACTGCCACTTTTATATACTTTCATGTAACTTTTAGGTGACCATGTTATTATTACGTGTAATCATGCAAGCAAAGCAATTTTTATAAATGTTTGAATGGTCGAGGCTATGTAACTTAATTATTTCTTTTCATGGTGTAGGAATAAAAATATTGGGGTTTTCCTCAGAGAAAAGCATTCAAGATTTTTTTTTTTAGCAAAAAACAATAGAAAACCTTTATTAAACGGTAAACGAAAGATAAAAGTAAAGCTAGATAAGAACTAGCACTAGGGGGAACATCAACTAAACATTCACACTAAAGCACCAGTCCTCTCTATACTCTTTGTGCTGCCATTAAACGCTGATATTCCTCCAACAATCCATTAGCACTTTCAAAAATAAACTTCGGGTGAACCTGGACCTACAGAAAATAGAACCTAAATAAACTTCAGGTGATTTAAAAATAAACTTCGGGTGAACCTGGGCCTATAGAAAATAGAACCTAAATAAACTTCAGGTGATTTAAAAATAAACTTCGGGTGAACCTGGACCTGCACAAAATAATGCATCTGTCTTATGATCTACAAAGTGACACTAAATAGTCTAAAACAATAATTCGTGTGAGGAAATAGCCACCATATCCTCTAAGTCTAAGATAATGCAGTAGTCATATCTCACACAGGCATTTAATCAAACAGTTCTATGGTATACTCAAAAGCAACAGCTCTATAGAACCTCAAAAAATTGAACAAACAAGAATTAAACCAACCCAAGAGTAAAACCAAACCAAGAATTTCTGCTATAGAAATTCGCAAATGGATATTAAAAAAGAAAAAGAGTTTCTTTGTGGATTTAAACTAAGGGAAAGAATGAAAGGAAAAAAAAAAAAAAAAAACCAAGTGCTAGGTTCTTGAACGGTGCAGTTGAACCACCAAGGCACTACCGGGACAAGTGCAAGAAGACGGTGGAGGGAAGCTCTACGGTGGCTCTCATTCTACCGCCTCTCTCTCTCTCTCTCTCTCTCTCTCTCTCTCTCTCTCTCTCTCTCGTGTTATTGAATTTGTTTTGTGAAGAAGTGGGGAACAAGTGCATCTCACGTGCTTATTTAGTTAGTGTTTTAACCTTAGACTAACTAAAGTACTAATTTGATAGGTATCTATAGTTTAAGGAGTAAATTGGCCAATATAATAGTTCAAGGGTGTTTTGGCAAGTGGTTGAAAGTTTAGGGGGTGTGTGGGCATTTTTTTCGAAGAGAAGTGTAGCGAACTTTATAAGACCGACCATTACATAAGCTGCCAATCACCACTTGGTTTCATCTCTTTGTTTGTTTTTTCTTTATTATCTTTTAGAATTGTTTTTTGATGTTTGAAAAAATACTGTGTAAATGTTTGAAAAAGTGATGTATAGTTCATAATTAATTGTTTTTTAATATTAAGTTAATACATTAATGAATCCTGTTTGGTGTAGGTTATATTCGATTTCAAACCCTTTACGACAAAATAAAAAAGCATACCAGTTAAGCTAACTATAATAAACCATAATAACAATTGAAAATTTGGAAGAATAACCATGATACGTGGAAGTATAACGGTTGTTGTTGGCTATTACTATATTAGTTTTTTTTTTTTTTTTTTATATATATACTTATTATAACAAAACTAACTTGACATTAAATGTTTAACCAAATTGATCAAAGTGAATACTATAATTATTGTTGTTTTTGTCAATATATTAAATTTTTGCCGATATTTAATAATTGTATTAACAATTTATTTCACCCATATTACCATCTTTCCTATTGTAATTACTAGTATTACTTACATATTAAAAGTGCCAAAATTGATTAACATGCATTATCCTCATCATTATTTTCTTTTTCTTTTTATTATAATTCAGTTCCTACGATAAGTGGAAAAAGGGATTTGAATCATGTTTCCCTTTATAAAGGAGAGATTAGACAATGTCATCGAGCTAAAAATCTCTTAATTCTTTGTTGAGGGGGGAAATTGATGCCTCTGAATAAAATATTGGGAAACCAAGCCAAAACTCAACTATGGGCTCTTGAGATGATGCCCAAAGGCTTTCGGTGTGGTGATAAGGCTATCAAAGTAAGAACTCAGGCTGCACTTGACAAAAACAGCAACAAAAGCCCAATAAAAATACTTCACAATGCTTAATTAATACATTAGTGGTTATGTTCTGATATTGCAAGAAAAATAAATTCTCCAGTGGTAGGGGTGAAATTACACTTAAAGTCTAGTAGTCAATGATTAAATAAATTTAGGAAAGTGTTCACTCCTGGGGGTCCTTGTGTGTCTCGGTCAGGGAAATTTATTGTACTTTCAGCCATCATTACATTAATATAAGGGAAGAATTCCATTGTTAAATATACATTATATCCTTTAATAGTTAAACAAAAAGTAAAAATTAAAGGTTCCATAGGAAGAAGAAATGGGTTAATTGGCATGGTGTGAAGAAAGAGAGAGAGATTCTAGCTCAATGCAACAAATGTTGACCTAAGATTTGGGGGGGTAACATATATATGTGGAACGAATAGGGCAGTGTGGCTATATTGAGTGAGTGGGCATTTTGGCTTGTGGTGGTGTGATGGAGTTAATGCTGGTGTTAAGGCTTTGGTGAGTAAGGGGTTGTTTATGACTGATTAGGTGGCATTCATAGGCTGTGAATGTGTAAACGAGGAAAGGGAGTGTCTAAAAGCTAAGTGATTGTGGGTTAAGGGGAATGAGTTTTGAGCTTGGGGAGAGCTAAAATATAAGCAAAATGGTAAGTAAATTAGAAGTTTCAGAGGGAGTAGCTGTGTGTTTGTGAGCTGGGGTGCTTATCCCTTTATAGTGGAGTTTAGGAAGCATGAATTAACAAGAGTCCAAAAACGTAGGACTAATCAAGAGCAGAGAATCAGGCTTAATCATCCTAGGATCTGGCCAGAAGTAGGAGATTTACTTTTGGGGCTACCTTGATCCTTTGGGTAATATGACACATGGTGGGTTTTTTGGGGTATTTGGCATTAAATGTCAAGATTTCTGAAGCTGAGTTTAACCAATAGGATTAAGGTAAGTATCAAGGAAGATTTCTAGTGTTGCAACTGAGATTTGGACCCTAAGAAGTAGGATTCAACACCCCAAGCTAGGTGTCAAAATTTAAGTCCACTTCAAGGGGTTCTGCTGGAGATCCTTTTATACCCTTCAAACCACATGTTCCCAATTTTTCCCCTTTAGGATTCATGGGCTTAGCACATAAACCATGTCTTGGACGTTTTTGACATTTATACCATTGATTTGTTGAAATATGGATAACTTGGTTTCAGCTCCCCTTTCGTTGGAGATATAGTCTTAAGGAAAATGATGGAGTTCCATCACCCATTAGACTTCAATTGATATAATAACCTTTGGGCACTATTCACGTCAAGTAAAGGGTGATAGGAAAGTTGATGGGACAACCCCTAGTTCATCCTTAAAGACTTGGTTCTCTTGTGAAGGCCTTCAACTGTACTTTAGTCAAGGATGAACAAGAAATAATTGTCTACTTTCAGTCCTCTGCCTCTTGCTGGAGTTTTTTGGGATCGGGCTTGCTCATGTGGGCTGGTCCCTTTGGGCTGGGCTGTGTTCATCCTACAAAATGGACATCAATAACACATGTTGCCATGAGTTTTCATCTCTCATGAACTTTTATTATTAGTGAATATTTTGGGTTTTCATAGATATTTGTAATGGGTCTTTAGGCAATGAATTGTAATATTTGAAACAATAGGATAAATTTCAAAATACCTTTGTAAATAACATTTACTATTTTTGAAAAATGATGAATTCCATATTATAAGTAATGTTCATGATTTCTAATAATCACATCATAATTTAAATGGTGAGCTCGTGGGATTGAGTAGTTACCATGAGTTTTGAAGAAAAATATTATGGATGTTGTGATGTGAATGATGATCACATGTTTGGGTTCATAATATGAGATGAATATCATAATCTTCAAGATAACTTCCCATGAGCTTTTATAAAATGATTGCCATGGTTTTTGCCATAATAATGTTTAAGAAACATTGTTCATTTTTTTAAAATGAAATAATTATAACATAATATTTTTTGTTGAGCCTTAATAATCTTGGGCTTTTGATATTGCCAGTAAGAACTGGGCTTTTGATATTGCCAGTAAGAACTGGGCTTTTTGATGTTGCCAATAAAAATTGGGGTTTTTTATATTGCTAGTGAGAACTGGGTTTTTTGATCTTACCAATGAAAATTGGACTTTTGATGTTGCCAATGAAAATTTGGCTTTTGATATTGCCAATGAGAACTGGGCTTTTGATGTTGCCGGTGAGAACTAGGCTTTTGATGTTACCAACGAGAACTAGGTTTTTTAATGAATAATTTGCCATGGGTTTTGATTATAGGGTTGAATCCCATTGATAAGATAGTATTGCCATGAATTTGAATCATGGGTTTTTTTTTTTTTTAAATATTGCTAAGCATAAAAATTCTTAGGCTTTAAATGGAATGAGATTTTAATTTTCTCAATAAATAATTTAGGCTTTACAAAAATATTGGGTCTTATAGTGTTTTACATTTGTATCCCAGTTTTGTGATGGAAAGAAAAACGGTTGTGGGCTAGCATAGTAATAGTAAAAAAATGTTTAGGTACGCCCAATAATTTGTTTGTGACATTTGAAAAATAAATAGGTGTTGTTTAGACAATACTAGGTGTAATAAAAATATACCCTAACATTCAACCCCCCGAGTCACGTGTGATGAGATTTTTTACTATATATATTTTTTTTGAAAAGAAAAATATTTGGATCATAAGCGTGAGTGCTTTTGTTTTATTATTATTATTATTATTATTATTATTATTATTATTATTATTATTATTATACCCTTCTGATATATATATGTGTGTACATATATATTGTTATTATATGCTGATATACATTATTATTATTATTTATTTATTTATTCATCTTTTTTTTCTCGAAAAGTAGCGTTTGTGGTGCTATGCGTGAACCCTTGTAAAACTCCAACTCAAACACTAGAATGGTTACTGTTGCCTGCAATAACTACAGCCTCCTAGCATGTCTTTTCACAGTTGGGTTTCACGTTTCTCAGTGCAACCAAAATTAGTTTTGCCCTTCCCCCATTATTCCTTGTCAAGGCCGAAAAACAGAGAGAGAAAGAGAAAAAAATAAAAGAGAGAGAGAAAGAGGGGGTTTCACCTTCTTCTTCCTTGTTTTTGGCACCACCAAAAGGGAGAGAGAGAAAGAGAGACAAAACTCCTTACTTTGCATCTTCCCTTTGATTTTCGGCAACAAAGAGGAAAAAAAAACTTCTCTTCATTTTTTTTTTCTTTCAGTTGTTGTGAGAAAAAGAGAGGAAGTATTTTGTTCCTCCTTTGTTGCTTTATTTCTCCCCCTTTTTTTTTAGTGTTTGAGAGGATTTCACCATAAAGTTGCATTCATGGCTGAAGGAGAGGAAGCACCCATTGCCACTGATGTTGAAATAGTGAGGAAGTCACTATTACTATTGCAAGACCCATGGTATTGCTCTTCCGTTTTATTTCCTATGGTTCCAACTGACATTGGTGCACTTGATGCTTCGCCTCAATGGAATATAAGAGGTGGAGCACCCAATCCTGAGACTGCATGGGTACCAATAGCATCTAGGGTTATGGATTTACGCCTCTAACGGAAGGAGCTTTTGCCTTCACTGGTGCAATTTTTACGTCCCAGTGGATTGATCAATGGTTGGTTTGATTGGCTTGATAAGGAAGTTGAAAGATGGGTTTTGTTAGTCTCTTTGCGATGCTAACATTTTTGAAGCGGCACTGATGTCTCAAGGGTGGCATGTATTCAGAGACATCATTGCACCCCGGTACTTGATTTGCCATTAGAGCCCTGAAACATACACTTTCTTTTTTTCTTGGGGTAAAACCACTGTCACCCTTGAAGATGTAGAGAGATTATTTTTACTGCCAAGTATGGGGAGGTTGGATCCAATGGATTTAGAGTTGAACACAAAAGAGACCAAAATCAAAGGGAGACTTTATAAGGCATTTAGGGGTCATATAGTATCGTCCACCAGTTAAAGGGCTAGGTTTTCTTCGTGGATTGTTGCATTTAAAAAGCCTGATAGTCATGCAGTCAAAAGGGCTGCATTCTTAGCAATGTGGTTGAGCAAGTGCATTTTCAACTACGACCCTGTTCAGTTCATCAAATGCTTCACGTTTCGTCTTGCCATAAAGCTTTCCCAAGGTATGTCCCTACCGCTAGGTGCTTTATTTTTGGGCTGCCTTTACTCAGAATTAGACCAACTTCATTATAATGAATTAGCTAGTTCTCCGTACCATATTGTTGATTCTGGGGTAAACATAGTGATATTGCAAGCTTTTGCTTGGGAGCGATTAAGAAGTTACCTTAATGTAGGGAAAAGTGTAAGTGACATCCATGAAACTGAAAGACTGATTTTGATTGGAAATCCTGATGGCGAAGGCGGATTTTTTGGGTTTGAGCATGGACTTTGTTGATGAAGTGGATGGCTTTGAAGGTATGTGGTTTGCCGGTGATTGGTTCACTAAATATTGCCTCTGATTTCATTTGGAGGCCTTATGCCTGTAAACACTCGATTTTGCACCCATATGCATTGTGTCTAGGAAGAGTCGACCACACACGATTAATTTAAGTTAATTCTGATTGGTCAAACAATTAAAATTAATTAAATAGTTTTGTGATTGGTTGATAATTAGAGTTTAAATATGGATACATGCATAGGAATAAAATGGATGATTGGATAACAATAAAGTTGTGAATAATCTGAACTTTATCAAAATTTATTTTAAGGGATTTATCTACAAGATAATTGTTCTTAAAAAGCCTAAATTATCTAGAAAAGAGATTAAAAAAAAATCAAGGACAGAGGATAAAAACACGTCTAGATACAAGGACAGGTAAAAAAACCCTAGAAGGAGAGTCCAAATGGCACTCGTACACGAAAGTGCGTTCGGCATCCAAGAGCCAATTCGGCGCTTTTGGAGTGTCGAATGGAACTTCGAAAGTGCCGAATTGCACATTGTTGGGCTTTGGCCCAACGGCCTTTGTGTGACGATAAAGCACACCCTTTTCGACCTTTTCGCAAAAGGATGAGTCTAGATTCATATCCTAATCGTCCGTGCCTATTTTTAAGAGATTTTTGATCCCTATAAATAGAGGCTAGGTCTCATAATTCAGTACCTTTCTTTTACGCTTAGGGAGGCATACATTTTAAGATTTACAAATTGCTGATCCTTGCTGATCCTCTCTGAAATTTGCTTCTTAAATTAGGGTTTCTGGGTTTCAAAGATAACCGAATAAGTTTCTTTGAACCTTAAAACATCCTCTCAAGAACAAAGAGTGCTCATGCAAGAGGTTGTTTCTAACACCCTATCCTTTTTATGCTTCTTTTATTGATGAATGTTTGATTCACCATTGTTTTTTTTGAAGCATGATTAGTTTTCTATTTGATTGTTGTAATTTCTTTCTTGAATGTCAATAATCTGCATGTGAACAACTCTTTTTCTTAAAATAAAATGGATCTACATCTTCATTAGATGTAAATCTGACTTTTTCTTTAAATTAAAACGGATCTACATCTTCAGTAGATGTAGATCTGAATTTTTCCTCAAAACAAAACGGATTTGCATTTTCTTTAGATGTAGATTTGAATTTTTCTTCAAAATAAAATGGATCTACATCTTCCTTAGATGTAGATCTGAATTTTTCTTTAAAATAAAATAAATCTACTTCTTCCTTAGATGTAGATCTAAATTTTTCTTCAAAACAAAAATGAATCTGCATCTTCCTTAGATATAGATCTAAATTTTTTTCAAAACAAAAACGGATTTTGTATCTTCTTTAGATACAAATCTGATTTTTTTAATGCATGCAGATTTTTGAAATAAAGAAAGAGATCATGTATTGTTGTTTGTTTTGTTTGAGTCATGTAGTATGAAATTATTTTTTGAGTGAGATCCTTTCCTTAAAAAATCTTTTTTTCATAAATATAAACAGATCTGATTTTTCTGTTATAAAAAACCACTTTTTTATCATCACAAAAAATATCTAAATTTTCTCTTCAAAAACCATTTTTTTTTTTTACACATGCAAAAACAGATTTGATTTTTCAAAATCAATCTTTTTTTCTTAATCATTAAAACAAATCTGAATTTTTAAACAAAAAAGAGGATACATTCATAAATGGTTTTATGTAATTATGTTTTTTCACATGTTCAACTTATCATTCATAACATGCATAAAATGGTACATTAGTCACAAGAGTTTAGAAGACCAGAGTCTGTTTGGGTGGAATAGGTACCTAACACTTTCTCATTCTGTAACTTAGCCTCCGAATTTAGAATTTTGGTTAAGTAGATCTAACTTTTTCTTTGTTTTTATTCTGGGTAAATTGTAACTAGGACAAAAAGCATGTATATTTGATAGATTATAACTAGGACCCAAAGCCATGTAAAGTTCAAATTTTCAAATTTCTATTTTTTTTTTAATTATTCAATCAATGAAACGAAACAATTCAGTCATGTATTTGTATATTAGTTTTTCTTATTTTTTATACGAAAAAATAAGTGGCGACATCACACCACTTACCCAAAAAGAGAGGTGCCTTAAAAAGCAACATACCAAAAATCTCTCTCTTTTTTGAGAGGCACCCCAATTTTAGAGGCCTCTCACAGTGGCGACTCCACTGGGGATGTCAAGGGCTAAGCTTTGTATTAGACTTAAGTGACCAAATATGTACCATTATTTTCCATGGTCTTGCATGATATAGTTGTTGTTTGTTTATTTATGTTTGATGGGATGTTGCATGATATTTTGTTGTATGTTAAAATCTTTCCCTAATTGTCATTATGTGTGCCATCTAAAAAATATGTATGCACCCATTTTTAACAATTTTGTGGTGGTGGTAACCATGGATCACCAGTCTTCATTAGATTTGGATACCTAGTGGTGAACTGACCAACTCATAGCTCAAAGTCACTGGATCTTTACATTACAAGTTAGGAGGTGTAACGTCCTAACTATAGGAAACAATGAAACAACAAACCCACCCTACAATGCAATGACTTAGAACCTATCCCGAGGTTGGTCTCGATTAAAATTGCATTGCATGCTGTGTATGTTTGTTTTGGTTGATTGATGGATGTGGATGGGGTCTTAGCTTTGATTAACCCGACCAAGCCTATCATTAGGGGAGAATTTGGTCAAGATCTAAAGGAAGGTTAAAAAAGAACCTAAGTCCGACACTCAAGTTAGTAGCTGCAGTTCCAAACCCGTCGTTTCCATCACCATACTGAAGCTGTCAAGCATAGAAGAAACTTCATTGCTACAACATCGGAACCCCATCTTCGACCTACATGGTACTTCAAGCCACTAGAAGTTTGAAACTTCCCACATTATGGCAGAGGAAGGAGAACACCCAAACTTAGAGGAACCCATGAGCACTTAAGAGCTACTCAACACTATGGTAGCTAGCCAAATTCAGCTGAGGGAAGATGTAAACTGTATGATGCAACAGTTCCAGAATTTGAAGAGTAATAAGAGGAGGACAAGACTGATCATGATCCACCAGTCGTAGAGAGTGAGAAGAAGATCAACGAGAGGATGAATAAAATGGACGAGATGATTAGAAGAGCCCGTAAGATGGATAACCTTATAGACTACGATTCTCTCTCATTGTTCCTTAATGCAAGATTGCCACCCAAGTTCAAAATGCCCACCTTGGACAAGTTTGATGGGATCGGCTGCCTAAAGTCCCATTTGAAATGAGGGCTATATAGCTCTTAGGCGTGACTGAGGAAGTACTCGCTTAAATGTTCCAAAGCACACTAATTGAAGTCACTCTTAGGTGGTCTTTTAACCTGGATGATGCGAGGGCAAGAAGTTTGGAGGACATCTGCTGAGAGTTTCATAAGTAATACAAGTACAATATGGAAGTGGACATCACAAGAAGAGATCTCAAGACTACCAAGCAAGAGCCGAAGGAATCCTTCTCCACTTTCATCACCAAGAGGAGAGCTAAGGCTACAAAGATGATGAATAGGTCGAGTGAGAAAGAACAAATAGCCATGGTTGTAAAGAATTTGTTACTTGTGTATCATTAATATTTGTTTGCTCAATACTTTCCCAATTTTAAAGCTCTAATTGTTGCTGGAACCCAAATTGAGGATGCTTTAAACAATGGAAGCATAAAAACTGATAACCCACCAAGGTTTAAAAAGAATGTAGGATCTAAGTCTATAGAAATTTCCAACATCTGTAAAAACGATCATTACCAAATGATTGCACCCATTGCACTTGTGCAAGTACCACAAGGGCCTAGACCTAGGAGAGAATTTCATGAGTTGTATATGCCCATAAGTCAAGTGTATGACAAGCTAAAAGCCAAAGGGTTGCTGAAACCCTTAGACCCAAGACCAATTCCAAAACCCTTGCCTTCATAGTTTAATGTTAATAAAAGATGTGTTTATCACCAAGACCCTGGTCATGATACTGACTGTTGTTTTGCCCTTCGTCATGCAATTCAAGATCTAATAGATAACAAAGTGATTATGCTAACTACAAGGCCTAGCATCACTAATAATCCCTTGCCCAACCACAATTTTAGGAAAGGACCAAGGATTAATTGCTTGATGATTGAAGAGGAAAATAAAGAAGATCCATTTGACTTGATCTATGACCTACTCGAATGCATTATGATAACATGGGAAGAATAAATGGATAGGACATCTACCACCACCACCACAGGATTTGACATATGGAATGAAGGATCAGAACCCGAGGGTTACCAAACACCCCAAATGGAGGGAGGGGGGGGGAAGACACTTCAAACCTTAAATAAACAACCAAATACCCACAAATGGGGGGAGACACTTCAAACCTGAAATAAATAACCAAACGCCCATGAATTGAGGGAGACACTTTAAACCCCAAGATACCAACCTTAATGATCCAATAAAAATTGCCCACATCATAAGGATGAGACACTTTAAACCCCCACATTTAGAGACCGACAACCTTGGGGAAGCCTTGAATAGAACTACCCAACAAACACTTACCGAGGAAGATGAAGTCCTCAAGCAACTACAGAAGACATAAGCCAACATATCCCTATGGGGTTTACTCATGGCCTCATATAAACACCGTCAAGGATCTCACCATGAAGGGAAGCACCACAACGACCTTTTGCATATCACTGTAAATTCCATGCGAAGAGGATACCAATGGTTTTGATAGATCATGGAAGCACTTTGAATATGTGTCCTTTAAAGACTGCAAGCTGCCTAAGTCTCAATATTAAAGACTTTGTGCCTACTGACCAACATGTGAGGGCATATGACAACAGTAGAAGAAAAGTCTTGGGGACCATAGCCTTGGAACTTACCACAGGACCAATGGTCAAAAAGGTGGATTTTCAGGTCCTTGGCATAGCCTCATGCTTCAGTATGCTCCTTGGGCGACCTTAGATTCATGACATAGAGGCCATACCTTCTTCCCTATATCAAAAGGTTCAGTTTCCACATGAAAGAGCTATTGTGACCATCTATGGGGATACTTTGATTGTGCCTAAACCTGTTTATGATATTGATTCTGAGAAAGAGCCATTGACCTTGGATGGCTTTGTGATTAAAATGCCTATTTCTGAAAAGAGAGAAGGATAAGTTGAGAAGATTCCAATGGACTTTGCTCCTTATGGTAACAATAATGTGGAAGCAATGATGAGAAGAATGAATTACCTTTTGGGGATGAATTTGGGGAGAACTGTGAAGAAGTCAACTATTTAGGACCTGACAATCCTTATTGCCACACCACCTTTTGGGGTAGGCTACAAGCCCACTGATGATGATTTGCCAGATATAGAAGTAAGGAAGATGGCCCGAGCCAAAGCCAAAGCCAAAGCAAAAGCAAAAGCAAAAGCAAAAGGACTGCCTTGTCCTCCTACACTCTTACGTTGAATGGAAAGTTTGTAAAAGCTGGAGAGAATCAACGTTATTGGGGATTCTCCAAACCAAGATTTAATCCTATGACATAGACAATAGTACCTGGGGTTGAGATACTACTTGATTGCCACAACAAGGTTCCAGAATTGAAGAAAGAAGACACAACGTGGTTTCCTATTGACTGGGCTGATTACATGGATCCTGATGCCATAACTACATTTCTTGGAGATCATATTTGCAACATAGAAGATGAAGAGTATTGGGAGGCTAGTGGACATGCATTGAAAAGTCCATATAAACTAAGAGCCCATAATGAAGATGAGGAAGAGGGAGCAGCCCCTAGTGATGAGGAAGATGAAAGTGACGACAAGAGTGATAGTAGTAGTGATAGCAGCAGCGATGATGGTGGATATAACGATGACAGCAGCACCGATAGTGAGGACAATAGCAACAGAAGTTATGATAGCCTGTACAGTGGTGATGATTGGGGTGAACCCCCTAGTGATAGAGAAGGTGAAGATGCAAACATATTCTATGAGGAATATGATAGTGATCTGGATTATTATGATGAAGACATTAAAGACAACACTGATGCTAACAGGTGGAGCGATACTAATAGTGATCAATATAGACTAGTGAACGTGTTAAAGGATGCAAGAGAAGAGAATGCACAAGTCAATCAAAGGTACCATGAAGAATATTCCTATGGGCACCTTTCAGATTAGAGTGATATCACTAATGTCAGCTCAAGGTCTGGCCTAAGGTATGACAAGCATGGAAGAGAAGTTCCAGAATTGGGGTCTTGTTATGATTCAGAACCAAGTTCACCTACTATTGAAGAGAAGGATGACATAGATGCCAGGTTGGCTACTCTAGACCAAAAGTTGATGGTCCACAGTCTCAGAATCATGACATTTAAGAATGCTGAACGTAGTAATGAGAGGGAAGAAGAAGGCAAGCTAAAGCATCTCCCTCAACCCCTTAACTTGGGTAATAGAGGCAAGCATAACCTGTTTGATGAATGGATGAATAGCATAGAGCGCTTGAATGCTTTTGTTACCGACAAGCCTACAAACATGGGGATTGAAGAAGAAGCTATAGATTATATGGATATAGATCCCACAGTACTGATGTTGAGGGAAGAAGGAGCTTACTAGAAGCCACCTGCATTTGTGGAAGCCACGACTGAGTTAAAGAACTGGGCATGGGAGGGAGTCACCCACCCCATGGAGGACTCCGTGAGGAAGATCAAGACTATTAGGTTAGTAACCTTTGTCAAGAAGATCAAGACCGTTGAGCCAGCCACCCTTGCTAAGAACATTGTTTCTATTCCTATTGAGTCTACTTCTGCTAGTATTTCTGCTCTGGTTAAGTTTGTTTGTGATAGTTTTCCCGTTGAGTTTGCTTTAGTTGAGTCTATTGAATCTGTTGAGTCAGTTGAGAACTCTTTTCCTTTTAATATGATTTTTGATTCTGCATATTTGCTGGCTTTGAATGTTTTTATTTTTGAAATTGGTAAAGAAACTCTTAATAATTGGGAATTAAAACATGGATACTTAGAACCTATAAAAGAAGTAACCTAACCCGTTAACCTGGAAACTAAGGATGAGCCTAAAATAATCCAAGTGTGCAATTCCCTAAACACTTTAGAGAAAGATGTAATAGTGGCACTACTGTCAGAGTTCAAGGAGGTCTTTGCCTGGTCATATGAAGACATGCTTGGGATTGATACATATATAGTACAACACTACATTTCGACAGATCCAACCATGAAACCAGTCAAGCAAAAATTGAGAAGAATGAAACCAGAGTGGACTCTCAAGATCAAGGAAGAAGTGGAGAAATAGTACAATGCTGGATTCCTAAGAGTGGTTAACCATCCAAAATGGTTAGCTAATGTGGTTCCGGTACCAAAGAAAGATGGGAAGGTCAAAATGTGTATAAATTTTTGAGATCTGAACAAGGCTAGCCCAAAAGATGATTTTCCTTTGCCTCACATTGACATCTTGGTTGACAACACAACAGGTCATGCTCTGTTATCGTATATGGACGGATTTTCAAGATACAACCAGATCAAGATGGCTCTAGAAGATATGAGGAAAACCTTCTTTATTACTTCATGGGAGACATACTACTACAAGGTCATGACATTTGACCTTAAAAATGCTGGTGCTACTTAACAACATGCAACCACCACTCTGTTACATGATTTGATCCACAAAAAAGTAGAAGTTTATGTTGATGGCATAATAGTGAAGTTCAAAGACCGTGAAAGGTACATACCAGCTTTGAGGAATTTCTTTGAAAGAATCTAGTTCTACAAGTTACGATTGAATCCCAAGTAGTGCACCTTCGAAGTTACATCCAGAAAACTGTTAGGGTTTATGGTAAGCCAAAGAGGAATAGAAGTTAATCCTAACAAAATCAAGGCAATTATAGAGATGAAGCCTCTAAGAACTGAAAAGAAGATCCGAGTATTTCTAGGGAGGATACAGTACATCAGTAAGTTCACAGCCCAACTCACCATGACATGTGAACCAATCTTCAAACTACTCAAGAAGGAAGTTCCTTCATTGTGGAATGAACAATGTCAAGAGGCCTTTGAGAAGATCAAGAGTTATTAAATGAAACCACCAATACTTGTGCCACTAGTACTCGAAAAGCCATTGTTGTTGTATCTCACCTCTATAGATACAACAATGGGGGCTCTACCTGCTTAATACCTCGAAGAGATTAGGAAAGAGAATGCAATTTACTACATCAACAAGAAGATGCTACCTAATGAAGAGAAGTATTCACCCTTTGAGAAGATATGTGTAGCACTTGTTTGGGCAACTTCAAACTCTGACATTATATGCTTGCTTACAAGTATCTATTGATTGCAAGGATGGATCATTTGAAGTACTTAATGGAAAAACTCATGTAAGATGGGAGGACTGCTAAATGGGTTTTGCTTTTGTTAGAATTTGATATTAAGTATGTGACTCACAAATCTATGAAAGGGAGACCAATTGCTGATCATTTAGCCCATTGTTCACTAGAAGAAGCTGAAGAGATCCAAGGAGATTTTCTAGATGAAGATATCATGAGGATTCAGGTAGAATCATGGAAATGTATTTTGATGGTGCAAAAAATCAAACCGAAAATAGAATTGGAGTTCTCTTAATTTCACCAAAATGGACACACATTCTATTTTTCGGCAGACCTAATTTTCCTGCCACTAACAATGTCACAGAATATGAAGCTTGCATTATGGGTCTACAAGCAGCGTTAAGCCTAGGATTGAAGGAGTTGGAGGTATACGAAGAGTCAGCTCTAATCATCTCTCACATTTAAAATAAATGGAAGATTAAAGAAGAAAGGCTTATGCCTTATCATGAATGTCTTCAGAAATGCGCATCAAAATTCAGCAAGATCTAATATTAGTATGTGACAAGGATGCGGAATCAAATTGTAGATGCTCTAGCAACCATGGCATCCATGATGGATGGACACAAAGAAGATGAAGCCAAACAGATAGTGTTGGAACAAAAAGAAGAACTAGCCTACTGCATGACAATAAAAGAAGATGAGGGAAAGAACGAGGAAGGTGAGTGGTATTCGGACATCCTACAGTACCTTAAAGATAGGACATACCCACCATCTGCAGACAAGAATGATCAATTGACCATCTGAAAGTTGTCCACTAATTACATTATTTATGGTGAAAGACTTTACAGAAGATCATATGATGTAATTCATCTCCTTTGTGTAAACGCTAAGGAGGCACAACAAATAATTAATGTTGGGGACATATTTTTATGTAATTGGCATATCCTTTGACAAAACACACTTTACTTGTATTTGGGTAAATCTAAGTAGGTTCAAGATGATCATTACAAGTGGTTAAATTGAAGACATGAAGATTACTCAAGAACTGCTCAAGAAAAGTGCAAACTGCAAGTCTCGATACCTCCTCGACAGAATCTCGATCTGTCGAGATTCATTAAAGCTCGACAGATGTCCCGATCGATCGAGCTTACGGGTTTCAGATTATAGCCAGTAACGTTTTTATTCTAAAAGGCTATTTGTTTATGGGTTTGTATAATTCTTATTGGACTAGGAAAACCCAAGGTTTGTGTAAACCTATTTGGAATAGGAGAGCCCATTAAGCTTCTATTTAAAAGGAGGTGGAAAAAGAAAAACCTAACTCTAGAAAGCTTCATAAGGTTTTCTTTTTGAAACCCTAACCTCCTCCTACAGAAGAAAGAGTTCCTGCTGCGTTTCTTGTACGCCTTAGGGTTTTGTAACCAAGCAAAGTCTCTTGCACCAACATTGAAGATCTTATTGGTGTTTCTATGTGAAGCTGCTGCAAATCAACTACAACAATCAAAGGGTTGCTGTGGAGTTAGTCACGTATTGGGATTCGTGCAAAGGAGTAAGCCGCGTACTGGGATCCGCGCATCAAATTGGTTAGTCACGTACTTGGGAGCCGTGCATCAAAAGGAGAAACTGTCACTACAGAATAAGTCCAATTGGGTATTGGGGTAAGAGTTCAACTGTAGGTTGGTAAGGTACTTGGGATTCCTTGCTTGTAACTGCTTGTTGTGATAATAGTGGAGTTTCGGGAGTGGTGACCTTAAATCACCCGGTGGGGTTTTTGCCGTAAGGTTTTCCCCATTTGTGAACAAATCACCGTGTTATTTATTTTCCGCTGCTTTACTTAGTTTTGGTGATTTGTTTGTGCTGCCACGTGATATTGCATGTTAAATTGATTAATTAATAACTTGGCTAATTAATCAACGTAATTTATCACAAGGGGTCAACGCGTTTGTGGCCTGTCAAGTGGTATCAGAGCAAGCACACTCTGATTAGGGTTTAATCTTTGATGTGTGATCCATTGACCCCTGTTGTCATGGAAACTCTTGATTGTTTTGATTTGCATGATCTTGTGTTGAATGATGATGATGATATTCATGATGCCTATTGCAAGCTTTATAATTTTTGTATGAGATCTCTTGAGTGTTCTACAAAATTAAAAGCTAAATTTAAAAAGGTCAAGCTTGAAAAAGATGATTTGATTGCAAAATTGGATGAAGCCACTAATTTGAATGAGAATTTTAAAAATCAAATTTCATCTCAGGTGGACAAAATTAAGAGTTTGGAAGAGCAACTAGTTTAATTTAAAACTGAAGTTGAAAATTTAACTAGTGCCAAACTTGTTGTTGAGCCTAACTCAAAAGAAAAAGATTTTTATATTCCCCCATTCAAAAGGAATAATGAAGAGTTGAAGGCTCATATTGCTAGGATAGACAAAGGTAAACAATCTGATGTTAACGCTGAAGTTTCTAAACCTATGTCTAAAACTCCTCCTAGGTTGAATGATAAATCTGTTTTTGTCCCCACTTGTTATCATTGTCACATTGTTGGTCATATTAGGCCAAATTGTCCTAAACTGAGGACTCTGTCAACCTCTAAGGTTAGACCTCCCTTTAGGAAGCCGAGTAGCTCTAAAACTGCTCATGTTTGTCACCATTGTGCTGTTTCTGGACACACTCGTCCTAATTGCTTTAAGTTGTATCCTCATAAGCAATTGTCCAAACGATCACAGGTTTCCTCTCAAGGACCTACACCTTTGTTTGGAGAGTTATTAAAAGTCTTGAGCTTTTTAACTCAATTTCAGGAGAATCTTAATTCTTCTATGTCCTTTAGTAAACATACTAGGACACGTGCATTTTCATCTTCACGACCAAAGACTCGTGCTGTGTGGGTGAGAAAGGAGCCTAAGACTTAATTGTCTTTTCTGTTTGTCCTCTGCTTTAATTCTTTCTATTTAAAGCAAGACTCTCTTTGCTTGATTTCTTATCTTCTGTTGAAATCATGCCTTCATGCATATGCATCTTTCTTTCATGCATTCATGTTGTTTGTCTGTTTTTGTTTGGTTGTTTAGTTTTTATTTTATTTTGTTTTCAAAATAAAAAAAAAATTGAAAAATTGAAAAATACAAAAACAGTGTGTGTTTGTGTACATTAGTTCATGTGAACTTTTAAAATGGCCATTGAAACAGAGTTTACTAAACTTTGTATCACCTGTAACTTAGATGAGCATTCTTCTGCACAACTAAGCAAGTGAGCTTTGTAGCTTTTTGTTTGTGATGAGTAAGGTTAAGTGATCTCTTCTTCTTAACACTCATATCACTCTTTTTGACGGGTTGAACTAGAAAATCCTAAGAGAAAGGCATAAATAACCATCTCACCACTGTTACTCGCCAATCATAATATGACATCTGTATGCTTCGGCATAGCAAAAGTGCAATGTCAATGACACCTGTATGCTTTGGCATAGCAAAAGTGCAGTGTCAAAAGCTTGACATCATTGGGTATTTCTTTTCTTTCTCTTGTATGCCCATGCATGATATGCTTGTTAAAAGAAAATATGCAAAGAAATAAAAAGCAAAAAGATTAAAAATGCTTTAAAATATGGTTGCAAGCGTGTTTTCTAGGAGATGTGGGAGTTATAGGATGTACCTCGAAGGTGATAGTCCCCATCAAACAGTTATGATTGTGTGTGAGTTAAAGTGATTTTCTCATATCTCAAATCGTCATAACATTGAGACACATATGCAATCTTGAGATGTTTTCACACACGACACGCAATACTCTTTGCTATTCTTGATACATGTGCAGGTACAATGTGATTTGGCCATCACAAGGTTTACATGCGTTAATATATGCTCACTAAACTGTCATAACTTGTTTTTGAAACATAAAATTGGTTAGACTTGTTTAGTGTGTGTGCGTGTTTTGAGATACATGTGCATCAAAATTTTTGTTGAGAGATGAGTTTGAGAGCTTAATGTGTTGGTTGTATCTTTGGTTGAGTTGCATGCATGATTGCATTCATGTCTGTGTTTTTCTTCTTTTGAAAAACTACTTTTAAAGGCATCTCGATACCTCTCGATACATAGGCTATCTGTCGAGCTCCTTAGACTCTTTCTTATCGCAGTCTCGATAGATACCTTGACACCTGCTGGATCGATCGAGGAAGTTTCTGTCTGCCCGATAAATCTTCGACACTTTCTCGATCCATCAAGGTTTGCTCGATAGCTTCTCGACACCTCTCGATCCATCGAGATACCCTTGCATGCATTTCATCTTTTTTTGTTTTGCATGTTTTTCCCTTTGTGTCCATAGCATCTTGTTGTTCTTTCTCTTGTAGGTCTATGGTTCCTTGTTCTCCTCGTTCCCTCTTTATCTGTTTTCTGTCTTTCTCTAGTCAAGTCTTTTGGCATTTTTATACCCTTTGACAATCGTGTCAAAAAGGGGGAGAAATTTGAGAATTGAATGTCATTCCTCAGGGGGAGTAATAGACTTAGGGGGAGAACTTCATGTTAAAGGGAAGAAAGTTTTTGTTGTAACTAACTTAGGGGGAGAGTTAGTTTGATACACATTGATATTGATATTTTTTTTGTGTTGTGTATCTTTTGGTTTTGTAACCATTTTTTTACATACATGATACTTACCAAGTGGTATATGTGATGATGTATGTGTTTCACTCTTTATCTCACATGTGTTGTTTCTTTTTTCTATTTATACACATGTTTATTATTTATTTAACTTGTCATTGTTTTCCACATGGTACCTTGATGTGTTTTGTTTAGTGCCTTTCAGGAAAGACAAGTTAAAGCCAAGTCAAGATTCCGAACCTTCTTCTTGCAGCAACTTCCAAGGTTCAAATCTTTTAGACTAGGCTTATTTGTTCTTGAGTAGAATGTATTCTAGGACATTTAATGTACTCTTGTGGTTTTGTCACGGATTGCCAAAGGGGGAGATTGTTGGGGACATATTTTAATGTAATTGGCATATCCTTTGACAAAACGCACTTTACTTGTATTTGGGTAAATCTAAGTAGGTTCAAGATGATCATTACAAGTGGTTAAATTGAAGACATGAAGATTACTCAAGAACTGCTCAAGAAAAGTGCAAACTGCAGGTCTCGATACCTCCTCGACAGAATCTCGTTCTGTCGAGATTCATTAAAGCTCGACAGATGTCCCGATCGATCGAGCTTACGGGTTTCAGATTATAGCCAGCAACGATTTTATTCTAAAAGGCTATTTGTTTATGGGTTTGTATAATTCTTATTGGACTAGGAAAACCCAAGGTTTGTGTAAACCTATTTGGAATAGGAGAGCCCATTTAGCTCCTATTTAAAAGGAGATGGAAAAAGAAAAACCTAACTCTAGAAAGCTTCATAAGGTTTTCTTTTTGAAACCCTAGCCTCCTCCTACAGAAGAAAGAGTTCTTGCTGCGTTTCTTGTACGCCTTAGGGTTTTGTAACCAAGCAAAGTCTCTTGCACCAACATTGAAGATCTTATTGGTGTTTCTATGTGAAGCTGCTGCAAATCAACTACAACAATCAAAGGGTTGCTGTGGAGTTAGTCACGTATTGGGATTCGTGCCAAGGAGTAAGCCGCGTACTGGGATCTGCGCATCAAATTGGTTAGTCACGTACTTGGGAGCCGTGCATCAAAAGGAGAAACTGTCACTACAGAACAAGTCCAATTGGGTATTGGGGTAAGAGTTCAACTGTAGGTTGGTAAGGTACTTGGGATTCCTTGCTTGTAACTGCTTGTTGTGATAATAGTGGAGTTTCGGGAGTGGTGACCTTAAATCACCCAGTGGGGTTTTTGTCGTAAGGTTTTCCCCATTCGTGAACAAATCACCGTGTTATTTATTTTCCGCTGCTTTACTTAGTTTTGGTGATTTGTTTGTGCTGCCACGTGATATTGCATGTTAAATTGATTAATTAATAACTTGGCTAATTAATCAACGTAATTTATCACAAGGGGTCAACGCGTTTGTGGCCTGTCAATTAAAGAGGTTCATGAATCAAGTTATGGGCCACATATGAATGCACACATGCTATCGAGGAAGATAATGAGGCAACGCTATTATTGGACCACCATGGAAGCCGACTATGAAGCTCATGTTCAAAAATGTCATCAATGCCAAGTCCATGGAAATCTGAAACATATGCTGCCCATGCCATTACATACTATGACATCACCATGGCCTTTCTTTACATGAGGAATAGACATTATAGGGAAGATTCATCTAACTGCATCCAATGGCCATTGTGAGAGACCTCTACTAAGAGTGCCCCTCAAAAAAAGAGAGAGATTTCTATGGTATGCTTTTTAGGGCACTTCTCTTTTTGGATAAACGGTGTGGAGTCGCCGCTTATTTTTTATGTACAAAAAATAAGAAAAATTAATATATAAATACGTAACTGAATTGCTTTGTTTCATTGATTGAATAAAAAAAATAAAAAATTGAAAATTTGAACTTTACATGGCTCTAGGTATTAGTTACAATCTATCAAAAATACATGGCTTTTTGTCCTAGTTACAATCTACCCAAAATAGAAACAAAGATAAAGGTAGATCTTCTTAACCAAAAAATCTAAATCCGAAGGCTAGATTACGAAATGAGAAGGTGTTAGGCATCTATTCTGCCTAGACAGAGTCCGGTTTTCTAGACTCTTATGATCGATGTACAAATTTATGGATATCATGAATGATATGTTGAACATGTGAAATAAACTAAACAACACAAAACCATTTATGAATGTATCCTCTTTTGTTAAAAAAATTCAAATCTGTTATAATGATTAAAGAAAATGATTTTGATTTATAAAAAAATCAGACATGTTTTGTATGTGTAAAAAAATGGTTTTTTGGAGATAAAAAGTTCAGATCTGTTTTTTTTTAAGAGATAAAAAATGGTTTTGGGTTTTGCAAAAGATCATATCTATTTTTGTATTTAAAAAAGATATGTTTTTTATGTAAAGAATCTCATTCACAAAATAATTTCATGCTACATGACTCAAACAAAACAAACAACAATTCATGATCTCCTTTTTTATTTTAAAAATCTACATTCATTAAAAAATTAGATCTGTATCTAAAACGATACAAAACCCATTTTTATCTTAAGAAACATTTAGATTTACATCTACGAAGATGCAAATCCATTTTATTTTGAAGAAAAATTAGTTTAGTACATGCAGATCCCTAAAACTAAGAAACAGATTATAGGATCAATAAAAGAATCAAGAACATATTTTGATAATCTAAATTAACAAATCAAAATATGAATATTTAAAACAAGAAAGCATGCATTGTCATGATAAAAGAAACATAAAACAAGAGGGTTAGAAAGCAACCTCTTGCACAAGCAACCTTTTACTTGAGAGGATGTTTTAGGTTTCAAAGAAACTTATGCAGTTATCTTTGAAACCTAGAAACCCTAATTCTTGTAACAAATCTCAGAGAGGATCAACTAATATCAGCAATTTGTAAGTCTCAAAATGTATGCCTTTCAGAGCACAAAAAAAAAGGTTCTTGAATTATAAGACCCAAACTCTATTTATAGAGGTCATAAATCTCTAAAAAATAGGCATGGATGATTAGGATGTGAATCCAGACTAATCCTTTTGCGAAAAAGTCAAAAAGGGTGTGCCTTATCGTCACTTGAAGGGCATTGGGCCAAAGCCCACATGATGGCAATTTAGCACTTTCATAGTGTCGTTCGGCACTCCAAATGTGCCAAATTAGCTCTTGGATGCCGAACATACTTACATGTTCGGGTGCCATTCGGACTCTCCTTTTAGGGTTTTTTTATTAGTCATTGTATCTGGATGTGTTTTCATCCTTCGTCCATGATTTTTTTTTTTTTTTTATATCTCTATTCTAGATAATTTAGGCTTTTTAAGAACAATTATCTTGCAGATAAATCCCCTAAAATAAATCTTGATAAAGTTCAAATTATCCACAATTTCATTATTATCTAATCATCCATTTTATTCTTATGTATACATCCCTATTTTAAACACTAATTATCAACCAATCACAAAATTATTTAATTAATTTTAATTGCTCAACCAATCAGAATTAATTTAAATTAATCGTGTGTGGTCGACACTTCCTAGACACAATGCATATGGACATTGTAAACTTGATCATGCGATATCTTTTGATCCAATGGTTTGATTTAGAAACTGGACACACCATTGCAATTGTTAGAATCTCAATATCATTTTTATGGTGTGCAATGAATGAGTTGATGCGTGCAATGCATGAACAAATTGATGCATGTGATGCAAAGACAAATGATGCATGTAAAGCAAGAATGACTTTTTTTGGGTACATGGATGGTCACTCTAATCATCTTCCTTAATTAAAACATGTGTGCAAAATCGAGCATCTACAAAATGCCCTTCATTGACATAGCTTGGAAACCAAATGTTAATGTAAATCAAAGACAATGATTTTAACGACCATGATTTAATTAAGGTTGAATTTTCAAAGATTACCTAGCCTTCAAACCTAAAACTTCGCACCATAGAACTAGTGTCTTATCTTTTTAACAAAACAATGAAAATACTTCATTTAGCTGGAAGTTGATGAACTTTGAAATGATTCTTGAAAATTGATATGACTAAGAGACTTTTTTCTTTTTTTATTCTGATCTTAATAATGGAGTTGCCTGCGACCAACTAGCTTGATCTTGACAAAAAGGGTGTTTGTGACTAACTGGCTTGATCTTGACAATAAGGAGTGTCTACAACCAACTAGCTTGATCTTGACAAAAGGGGCGTCTGTGTCCAACTAGCTTGATCTTGACTAAAAGGATGTCTGTGATCAACTGGCTTAATCTTGACAAAAAAGGGTGTCTGCAATCAACTGGCTTAATCTTGACAAAAAGGGGCGTCTGCGATCAACTGGCTTGATCTTGACTAAAAGGATGTTTGCAATCAACTGGTTTGATCTTGACAAAAAAGGGTCAATGGCTTTTGATCCTTGAAACCAAGTTGTTACCTGAAAAAATCAAAATTTGGAATTAATCTTTAACTGATAAGAGCTTTGTGTTCCCACTGCTTTTTAAGATGTGATCCCTTTCTTGATTTGAACTTTATCAAGAAAAGCTTCAATTGAAAAAGATTTTATTTTTGGAAAAGATTTGATTTCTAAAACTTGAAAGATTGAAATTGACATTTAAAATTTTGAGACTTTGAAACTTTGAGATTTTGATTTGAAATTTGAAATTTTGAGATTTAGGATTTTGAAAATTAAAACTTGAGATTTTCATCATGATATTTGGGGTTTCAATTTTTTTTTTTTTTTTAACTGGAGGTATAGATTTAGAAAAAAGATTTGGTATTGAAAATTGTGAATTGTGAATTTTTCATTTTCTTCTTCTTTTCTTCCCTTTTTTTCATGATCTGGAGATAAAAATTTTGAAAATCTAGAGTTCAAAAGATATTTAAAAAAAACTTTGAATTTTTTTTTTGGTTGACTGAGTCAACTCAATTTGATTGAGTTGACTCAGCTTTGGCAGAGTTTAAACTATAGGGGCCGAATTTTGGCCCTCCACTTTCCTTTGTCTCTCTCTTTTTCTTTTTTGTTTCATCCTTCTCCACCTCTCTTCGTCCATTGTTACTATTCACTCTCTTCTTTTCCTTGGATAATCTTCCTCATCTCACTATTTCTTCTCACAAAAAAAACATTTCTCTAAGCTTCTCAAGCTTCCCTCATCCATCTTCAACAATATTTCTTTAGATCTTTGTATTTTAAGCATTTTCATCATACACCCATTTTGGTGAAATCCATTTTCCAAATCCATTTTTCTTTGCATCAAGATGACTTCTTTTTCCAAAGGACCTTCTTTTCTTACTTTTAATGGTAAGAAATACGATCCAACATTTGATTGGCATGAGGAGGATGGACTTCTTCAAGACCCTAGGACCTATGCTCCATATTGTCATGTAGACACCAAGGTTAGTTTTTTCTTTGGTTTCTGTGTTTGGAAAAAAATGTTGTTGCATGTTTCATTGAAAGTTTCCTAGTGAGATGTTGTCATTTGGTTGTTTGAAATTTGAGGCATTGTGTGATTGGTTATGTTGGAAAATGTTAGCTTTGAAGCATTCTTGAAGTATTATTTTTGTGATTATGGTGCAATTTGGATAATGTGGGTGGCTTATGGAATTTTGACAATTAAGGTAGATGTTGATGTTGTTGGATGAATTTTGGTTTGGATTTTGGGAGTATTGGCATTGTGATAAATTGGTGGTATGTTTATGTGAATGTGTTCATGATAGATATAGAAAAAGTTTATTGGCATGTGTAAACTTTGTTTTATGAACATAGCAAAATTTTGTGGGTATGGAAATTTTTATTTGGACATGGAAAAATTTTATGGGCATGAAATTTTGAAAGAATTTTGTTGGGCATGATGTTGGTTCTTGGAAATTTTTGTGATTATGATTTTGGCCACATGGGAATTTATTTTGTGCATGGGCATGAGGTTGTGGAATTTTTTTTGCTATTTTGGAAATGCGGGAACTTATTTTCTTGCTATGGAAAAATTTGATAGTTGTGTATGGATATGTTAAGAATTTTGATTGTGGTGAAATTTTGGTGGGGCATTAGTTTTTTTTTTTTTTTATGTGGTTTTGATCAGGTACGAACGGTTAGGATGTGAATCCGGACTCATCTTTTGGTTTTAAAAATTCAAATCTGTTTTTATTTAATAAAAAAAATTGTTTTTGGATTTATAAAAGATCAAATCTGTCTTGAGATAATGAAAAAAAAATGTTTCTTTAATAACAGAAAAATCAAATTTGGTTTGTATATGTTAAAAAAAAATATTGAGAAAGATTTTTTAAGAAGAGAGTTTCACTCATAATCTAAATTTATGCAATCATAAAAAACAAACACAAACATAGTAGCACATGATCTCTTTCTTTATTTCAACAATTTGCATGTATTAAAAGAAAATAAGATTTGTATCTTAAGAAAGATACAAATCAGTTTTGATTTGAGAAAAAATCAGATCTACATCTAGAAAAGATGCATATATGTTTTTATGTTGAGAAAAATTCAAATCTATATCTAGAAAAGATGCAGATCTATTTTAATGTTAATAAAAAGAACTATTTACGTGCAAATCATTAACATTCAAGAAAGAGATATAACAATCACATAAAACAACAATAACAATCAACAATTCATATTATGACTATTTGAAAAAGAAAGAGATATAACATGCATCATCCCATAATAAGAAAAAGGGTTAAGAAACAACCTCTCGCATGAGTACCCTTTGTTCAATTCTCTTTGAAACCTAAAAGCCCTAATTCAGGCAACCGCACTCAAAGAAGGGATCAGAAAATATGGGTGATTTGAGAGCCTAAAACATATGCCTCTCAAAGCGTAAAAAAAAAAGGGTGTTGAATTATAAGGTTCAGACTCTATTTATAAAGGCTAGAATACTTTAAAAAATAGGTACAAACGATTAGGGTTTAAATCCAATCGTTTAGGTACAAGGATCGGCCAATTTTATTCCTATGCATGCAAATATATTTTAAACACTAATTATCAACCAATCACAAAATTATTTAATTAATTTTAATTGCTTGTGTTAGGATGTGTGCCCTTAAATCCTATTTTATGATACTATATATGACTTAATGTTGTGATTAATAAAGTTATTTTATTATTATCTAAAATAATGGTAACATGAATATTTGGGCATTATCATATAGTCCATGAGATGCATAGTATGTAATTTATGTGAAAAGTCACAAAATATATAAATCACAAGTTCTTTGTAAATTCATAATTTTAGTTCGTAGTCGGTGATGAAATTGGACATTTCATTATGAAGACTATAACATATCAACTAAGATGATTTGTCTTGATCATGGAAGTGGAGATTTCTAATTGATGTGTTGATATATTTTAAAAGTTGAGATATATTGAATTGGACCGCTGTGAGATTTATTATTCTTCTAACGACTGTCAAATGAATAATAAATCTCACGACTTCTATTTACATGAACTCTTAATCCTGAGAGGATAATAGAGCTAATCATGAAATGTAGGTTGCTTTGATATATCAGGAGTGAGTTCTAAAGTCATGATCAAAACATCAGTATTTTGGGCAGCTATATTTAGTGTTAATAGAACATATATTCTCAAGATGGAATTCATAGTCTCTTAACAGAAATACAAAATATTCTCTTAAGATAAGCTTAGTGAGTTTGGTTATTCAGAGTGTTAGGCCTAACCACTTTAGTAAGGAGTTACTAAAGTATATATTTATGAAATTGGATTTCATAAATATATAATGAATAACATAAAGGATTAAACTTGGTACTCAAGGATTAAGATATAATAATTACAAACTGGCAATCTACATCCATGACTTTGTATTACTACGAATATTTTATGAAGGGGTTACATGTACAATAAAATCTTGAGATATAATTTATAAATAAGGCTTAGAGTGCAACTATATTTTCATAGTGGTATTAAATATTGTTAATGGTAACTTTGGACTTGTCAAGGGTTGACAGAAAAGTCCAAGGCCCATTAGAGCTAGTGTCTTATTAGTTCCTTTTGATCCCACTCCAAGCCACACACTAAAGCTCAATTAGAAAGACCTAAAAAACCAGTTCAATTAGATAATTAGTAAGATACAAAAGGAGAAACATACAGAATTTCATATGTGAGTGAGACACTACTGTGAAATGGTGTATATGTGTTTGTGAGTATGAGTGTGAGACACTCTCTTATTCTCCCTTGAAAAACTGATTGAGAGACCACACTTCTGGGTGTAAAGTGGAATTGGAGTGAAGATTAAAAATGTTCCTGAGTACTTATGATCTTTTGTTTCGAATTTCACCGCACTAAGATATACTCTCTTGATCTTGAATTTTGAAATTTAAATTGTACATGTTATCAATTACGAATGAAGTAGATCTATTAATTTTCCGTTGCGTATGCTTTGTATGAGATACAAACATGTTTTTGACCAACAGCTTGACTAGTCAGAATAATTTAGAGTGCGACCATTAGAAAATGCATATGGACTGTGTAAACTTGATGATGCGATATGTTTCGATCCGATGGTCCGATTTAGAGTGCGACCATTAGAATCTTAAGATCATTTTTATGATATGTAATGAATGACATGATGCATGTAATGAAAAAAAAAAATGATGCATGTAATGCAAGAACAGAATGATGCATGAAATGCAAGAACAGAATGATACATGAATGATTTTATTTTTTGTACATGAATGGTCATTCGAGTCATTCTCCTTGATTAAATCATGAGTGCAAAATTGAGTGTCTACACCTACCCAAAAGGAGAGTAAAAAAAAAGAGTGAGAGAGCTTGCTAGGTTGAAAACCAGAAATGGCGGCCTAGTCAAAAGTTAAGGCAAATAAAAAAATCAATGAACTACGTGTTGACCTGATCCTTTTATCAAAGGGGGTACATAGGCAACCAAGCATTGCTCTGGTCACAATTTCCCAAAACCCACCATTTGCCCATTAACTGAAATTTTCCAAAAGTTTAACCATTCCATTAAACCATGTCATTACACAAAAACCTAAACCCTAAGCCAAACCATTAAAAAAAAAAAAAAAATCCTAAAAGCCTACACCATAAACAGAACCCCTAACCTGCAAACCTTAAATAATTACTAAAAATAAGAGCTTTAATATCAACTTCTAAATAAACATGCTCAAAGCCAAAAAAATAAGAAGGCCACTTTGTCTTCAATCTTTTCTTTTTATGATCATTAATTTCTTTTGTGTTAGGTGCTTCATCATCCCTGTCTCTTTTTTTGAATTCATAGTTGTCTTCATCGAGTCTTTCTCGGTTGTCTCTGAGAAATTGTTCTCTCATAGCAACTCTCTCAACTTCCTTGTCAACAATCCTATCTTTTAGCCAGTTAAAATATTCTGTTGTTATCCTGCGAAAGTGAACCTTGACAAAAGATTGGTCCACCCAGTCAGCCATCTCCAAACCCAATAGCATGCTCTTTATAGAAGTAGAATTTATGTCCACGAGAGAGAAAGGTCTTCTTCTTTTGGCACCAGGCATTCATTGTTCATATTTGAATTGCCTCAAGAGTCTATCTCCGTTGTAGAAAGTCGCCCTCTGCAACCCAACAAGAAAGATGTGATCTGATCCTAGAGACCGCAGTAGAGGGGGTGGGCCCTTCCACCAATAACAGTCCTATTAAATTGAAGTACTGGATTTCTTGTGCAAAAACTTCACTCAATCAATCTTAGTTTGGCACCCAGTTTTGATTACAGCCCTGCTAAGAAAACTGCTAGGCCCTTAATTATCGGTTGTAGGCTTGGCAATCATGTCTAGTCGCTCCATCAGCCATATCTGCAAAGTCAAAGGACTCCCTAAGAAGTTTTGAGATTCTCCACCATGAAATACAGCATCCAGTCCAAGAAGGGTTTCTACCAAGATCAAAGAAAAAGGATTGTCACCATCCTTAATTTGGCTCACAACAATTATGGCTCGAGCATCCATAGAACCATGTCTCCTAAAGTAAAGAAAAAATTCTCCCACGAAGCATAAGGCCAAACCAAAGTTTTTCTGCATATTGTCGGTCACTCCATAGGTTCATTTGTCTTTTAGCCGAGAGGTAATTGCACGAAGATTCACCATGTGGCCTTCAATCATACTATCAGTAATGGAAGTAGGAAGACCGAGAGCATTAGACAAAGATTCCTTATGCCTGGGACCACAAGAAACTGCAACAAATCATTTGCTTGGATCATAGCCCAGAATAGCAGAAAACTCTTCAATTGTCAGATAGAGTTCAGTAGTATTAAACCGAAACACATGATCTTCTGGATCCCAAAATTTCAGGACAATACAAAGAAAGTCCCACTTGATCTTGACATTCCTTAAAGCCTTAATTCCCTCTAGTTTGAAGGCTGTAAAATTGGTTTTGGTGCTGAAATCAAAGTTACGAACCCATCTGTTGATATCATGAATTGTTGAATGAGAAAAATTTTGATTGTTAGCCATGGATGACTTTTGCTTATGGTTATTGTGACAGGAGGATTCATTTATATGAGCTACATCAATTCCTAATTAGGTTTGAAAGAGGTTTCAGAGAGTTTGTTGCTGACTAGGAGAGTGTTTCATGGTCACAAACGAAGTAAATATTTTTCAAAAAATGCGAAAAAGTGAAACATGCATTGGAAAATTGTAAGGAGTCAACCCACCATGGCGTGAGCGTCATAATGTGGCCCAGTGCCATTCGGCACTCTGAAAGTACTGAATGGCTGCTGAATGGCACTCTTTACACACCAAGTGGCATGCAGCCTCTCCTTCCTACGCCCATGCAATTTCATGTTCTTGGACTTTTTTTTTAGATCGTTTGACACTCAAAAAGATTTTTTTTAGTCAAATTGAGACGCTCTGACATGTCGAACTCACTTGTTTTAAAAAATTATCACTTGCATCATTGATTTTAAAAATTGATCCAATCAAGTTTTTTCAAAGACTCATGAATTTATGTTCCAAATTAGAGGCATTTACGCATACCTCATGCAACTTCCAAAAAAAAAAATTCATCATTGAGATTTCCAAAATTCATGCATTCTTTTTTAAACTAGGGGCATTCGTCCATGGCTCATTTATCTTCAAAAAAAAAAAAAAAGGCTCCAACATCATTTTTCTAAATAAAAAAAATTTTCATCACTAAGATTTTCAAAAATCATTCATTTATTTTAAACTAGGGGAATTCGGCTTCGCCTTATTCAAGCAATTGCAGATTCCAACAAAACTAATGAGGATAAGTTTAAATTGATACTAAAAGACCTCATAAGGTGAATTATGAACTTATCTTAATTAAAGTTTCTTCATGATCTAAAATGGCACAATGACAAAGTGCTAAATATGGAAATTAATACAAGATTGTCTAAGGAACACTTCCATTTGTTTTGCAGGAAAAATAAAGATACAAGTCATACATATTGGGACTTTGAGTCCGCTTGCATGGAGGATTTCCTTGATCCACCTCTAGAGGAGCCACCTTCAGTATTTTCTTCTTGACTTGAGAAAAAGCGAGGATCGTATTGACGATTTTCAAATTCAAGGCTCCTAATCCTTTCCTCTAAAGTTCTTTTGGTAGCATCAGTGGCTTTCATTCTATATGCCTAAAAAGTTAGCATAATCAGGTGTTAGTTCCACCTTCAAGCACAATTCAAGCAAGAGATACTCAAAGAGTAACAAGGCATACCCATCTTGAATCATTGAGCACGTATTAGGAGGATTGGGTACGAGCCAACGATTGCAAGCCTCCAATCATACTCATGCTTTCCTCCACAAGATCCACATCAACCTGAAGCACAAATCCGCTAGATCATGAACCATTCAATAAGCCAAGAAGAAATAAGGACAAAGAATTGAAAACTCAAAAACACACCGGATTGGGCCAAGGAACGTTCAGCACGTGCTTAGGCCTATTCAAGGGCATGGAACTGTATGTTCCATCAGGATTCATCACACCACATTGCCATGCCGAAAAATGGCGATAAGTTTTTGCAAAGGAACTAGAAGAACTGCTAGCATGATAAGGAGAAGGAATTTCTTCCTCTTCGTCTCCCTCTTCCTCTACTTCAGAAGGTGGAGGCTGGAAATCCAAAATGCAAATTTGGTCACCAAGTAGAAATATGGGAAGAATTTGTAAAATGAAGATTTGACTTTAAAAAGGAAAAGAAGTATCGTTTGGCCAGCCAAGCAACCTTGTAAACGAGTTTTAATAAATTTTGAATAAGATCCTGCTGTTCTTGGAACAACAAAGCCCACACAGGCCTAGGCAATCTCTTCCTCAGTTAGAAAGTCAGCTAACCGAATGGAGGGACAAGGAGGAACTAGAATTGTTATAGGAGGATATACATGATGAACTTGGGGCGATGCCTGATCACCAAGATATCAATACCTTTCATGCCCACATTCAAACAATGTCTGACAACCATTCAGCTCCAAAGCCTATTCACACTCTGCACACCCCTCATATCTAGCCCAAGGATTTAAAGACATCTGAAAAACCACAAAGAAACCCAGAATGAGGAAATGGCGAAATCATAATCAAGCACCAAGGATCCCACAAAAAAAAAAAAAAAAAAAAGAAAAGAGGAAGAGATGAGGAAAAAGAAGCACTCACGTCATCAGTAGTCAAATTGTCAATCACCAAGCGGCAAATTTCCAAAGAACGCTTGGAGGTCGCTGATGAATGATACTAAGGCAACCAATGGAGAAATCTAGGGAAAATGCCAGCAACTTCCTCCCAAGTTTCATGACGCACTCCAAAATATACATACATCCAAGCCTGAGAATTGCAACAACACCATTACCACAAAGCCAAAATAATTTTTGAAAAGCCAACACATAGCCAAAAAAAATTCCAAGTCGCACCTGCCATACAAATGGAGCCCCACCAAAACTTGAAAGACTCCGCCTAAAGATTTGGGTCATGAAGTGCATCAAAGTAGCATAAGTCATGCCGCCCCAATCATAATTTTGGATCTATCCAACCCTTTTGAAGCTTTCTAGGTAGAGCAGATTCACAGTACTACCTAAATCCGAACACAAGAAAGTTCCAGCAAAAAGAAGCATGACCATGCAAGCACCTTTTGCCGCAGTCTCACATTGTGGAATATTTTCACATAGCCAAGATAAGGGGATTTTGTTGCTCCTCATCCTAAAAGGCACTACACCTAGAAGTTTCTTGAGTTCAGCTGAAGTAAAGGAATTATTGACAAAAATTCTTTCACCATCCAACCTCAGACTGGTGATAACAGAGAAGTCATAAGGTGTTAACATTACCTCCCCAATACAAGGAAAGTGAAAGGTGCATGTAGTAACTGAAGATCTTTGTATTCATGTGTCTCATAATTCAACAAAGTTTCAAAGAATGTGCCAAAGCTTGCTTCATTGATAATGTTTTTGATGCTAAGAGACAACATTACCCATGCACTTTTTAACATTTGGAGATTGCCTTGACTCTTAAGGCTCTGCAACACACAAAGTTCAGCTCATTAATTTCCATGACCAAGATCCCATAAAAAAAAAAAAAAAAAAAAACAATGCCCCACCAAAATTTCACCACATTCAAAATTCTTCACAAATCCATACATAACTACCAAATTTTTCGATAGTCATAAAAAGCTTCCCACATTTTCAAAATAAAAAAATATTCCACAAACTCATACGCATGCACAAATAAATTCCCACCTGGCCAAAATCATAATCACAAAATTTTCCAAGAACCAACATCACATGCCCAACAAAATTTTTCAAAATCTTATGCCCATAAAATTTTTCGGTGTCCAAAAAGTTTTCATACCCACAAAATTTTGTCATGTCCATAAAACAAAGTTTACACATACACATGCCAATAAACTTTTTTCCATAATCCATCATGAACACATTTACATAAGCTTACCATAAATTTTTCACAATGCCAATACTCCCAAAAGCCTAAACAAAATTCATCCAACAACATCACAATATCTACCTACATTGTCAAATTTCCATAAGCCACCAACATTGTCCAAATTGCACCATGATCAAAATAATACTCCAAGAATGGTCCAAAGCCAACATTTTCCAACACAACCAATCAAGCAATGCCCAAATTTCAAACAACCAAATGACAATATCTCACCATGAAACTTTCAGTGAAACATGCAACAACACTTTTCCAAGCATGGAAACCAAAGAAAAAACTCACCTTGGTGTCTACATGACAATATAGAGCATCGGTCCTAGGGTCTTGAAGAAGTCTATCCTCCTCACGCCAATTAAATGTTGGATCATATTTCTTACCATGAAAAGTAAGAAAAGAAAGCCGTTTGGAAGAAGAACCCATCTTAATGCAAAAAAAAATGGATTTGAAAAAATGGGTTTTACCAAAATGGGTGTGTGGTGAAAATGTTCAAAACACAAGGATCAAAAGAAATATTGATAAGGATGGATGTGGGAAGCTTGAGAGATTGAGAAAAGTGTTTTTCATGAAAAGATATGGTGAGATGAAAAAGAAAAATCAAGAAGAAGAAGAGAGTTAATATTGACAATGGAGGAAGAGAGGTAGAGAAAGATTAAAAAAAGAAAAGAAAAGAGAGACAAAGGAAAGTTGGGGGGCCAAAAATTCAGCCCCCACACATTAAACTCAGCCAAAGCTGAGTCAACCCCAAAAAAAAAAAAATTCAAAGTTTTTAAATATCTTTTAAAACTCCAAAGTCTCAAAAATTTCATCTCCAAATCATAAAAAATAAAAAAATAAAAATAAAAAAATAAAAATTCACATTTTTCAATACCAAATCTTTTTCTAAATCCAAACCTCCAGTTTTCAATGAAAAAATTCAAACCCAAGTTTCATGATCAAAGTTTCAAGTCTTAATTTTCCAAAATTCTAAATCTTAAAATTTTAGATTTCAATTTCCTAATTTCAAATCAAAATTTCAAAGTTTCATAGTCTCAAAATTTTAAAGGTCAATTTCAAAACTTCCAAGTTTCAAAAATCAAATGTTTCTAAAAAATAGAATCTTTTGTCAATTCAACTTTTCTTGATAAAGTTCAAATCAAGAAGGGGTCAATGAAAATCACACATCTTAGAAATAGTGGGACCATAAAACACTTATAAGTTAGAGACTGATTCCAAATTTTGATTTTTGCACTCAACAACTTGGTTTCAGGGAGGAGAAGCCCTTGATCACTTCGGTCAAGATCAAGCCAGTTGATCGCAGACACTCCTTTAGTCAAGACCGAGCTAGTTGGTTGTAGACACTCCTTTCGTCAAGATCAAGCCAGTTGATTGCAGACGCTCCTTTAGTCAAGACCGAGTCAATTGGTCACTGACACTCCTTTTGTCAAGATCAAGCCAGTTGATCATAGACACTCCTTTAGATAAGAGCAAGCCAGTTGGTCGCAGACACTCCCTTCGTCAAGATCAAATTAGTTGATTGCAAACACTCATTTTGTTAATATTGATGGGCCAAAAATGTATTGATCCCTTGTGATAAATTAACCAATTAATTAGCCAAGTGAATTAATTAGGTTCAATTACATGCAACAAGCGTGGCAGCACAAACAAATCACCAATTAACTAAATATGCAGCGGAAATTAAATGATACGGTGATTTGTTTATGAATGAAGAAAACCTACATGGCAAAATCTCCACCGGGTGATCTTAAGGTCAGCACTCCCAAGAATCCACTATTATCAAAACAAGCGGTTACAAGTAAAAGAATCTCAATACCTTATACCAACTTACAGTTGAACCCTTACCCCAATACCCAATTGGACTTGTTCTGTATTGACAATCTCTCCTTGTATTGCACGGCTCCTAGTACATGACTAACCAATAGATGCGCGGATTCCAGTACGTGACTTTATCACTAACTTAAGAAGAATGTTGGCTGCAAAGTTCTTCTGTTCATCAACTGATGAAGATCACGAAGTTGCTTGGTCACAAAACCCTATGGTGTACAAACACAGTAGCTTCTTTAAGAACTAAGGCAAACTAGGTTTCCAGTCACACTTGAGGAATTATGCTATTGTGCAATTGTGCTCTTAGTTGCGCAACCTGATACGACCTTTAAAATAATCTTTATATATGTTTAGGGTTGTGAGAAAAGAAAACTCAAACACATATTCATGGATTAGATAAAAATCAGAACTGAAAATCTATTTTTCGTAAACCTCGACAGATACCCTATCTGTTAAGCAGTTGTTGAGCCTCGGGCTTAAATAGCTTTTTTAAACCTCGATAGATGCTAGCTGTTATGTTTTAATGAACAACACTTCTTCACTTGTTTCTTGGACAAACTTGTATGGCTTTCACACTTGAACTTGAAAACTTATTTCTTGAAGTATTAAACACATCCTAGATCTACCTAATTAAAAGTGAAGTGCATTTTGTTAAAGGATTAGCCAATACATAAAATGTTGACATATGTTCTTAACATCCAATTACATATGTCCTAACAATCTCCCACTTTGACAATCTGTGACAAAACCACAACAAACAAATGAACATATGAGAGGAGTTATAAATCACTTAACTCATACTCATTTGTTTAGTACAATAAAATCTATCCTAACACAAACTCTTGAAAAACTTTGCAAGAAGAGAGTTTATGGCAAGGAAGACTTTGAAAACTTGTATTTCAAAAACACTTAAACAAAATTCATTAAGGAATCTTTGTGTGAAACAAAAATAAAAGATTGCATACAAATAATAAGAAATATGTATATAAAGAGAGAAAAAAAATAACACATAGAGTGATAGGTGAAATAACATACATCAATATCTATATATAAACCAAATATAAGTACAATGTATGTCAAATGGTCATAAGACCCATGTACAAGAAGAATGTATCAAAAATAGAAAGAAAAAAAAAAGATACATCAAAATCATCACTACATCCCTCAAAAACATGAACACTCCACTTAACAAAAATCTCCTATACTAACCCTTCCCCTATAAGTATGACTACTCTCATCCCAAAACTACTCCCCATTTTTGCCACGAATGACAAAGGGTATGAGTATCAAGTAGACATCTCGTCATCACTAGAAGAGCTAGTATCACCATCCCCATCATCATCATCATCGTCGGAGTCATCATCGTCCTTGGATGCCTCGGGAGGAGGAGAGGGAGACTCTACGAAGCCACCAAGGCAAGCCTGCCATCTAGCATACGACAGACACGGGTGTTCACCTGACGCAACTCATCATTGAAAGTGTCAAGGCAAGCATCCATGCACTGAAGCTACATCATGATTGCATCAAGAGTCATACCACCCGTAGAAAAAGAGGGAGCAGAGGTGGATGGAGTAGGAGGAGCTGCCAACTCGAACCGCCTCGAACGTAGCTGCGCCTCGCTCCATTTAATAGTAGCGACGTCTATGGCACACATGACATGAAAATGGTCAGAAACAAGAAGGGAAACAGAAAAATGGTGTAAGATTCTCATGATAGTCGAAGGGAAGATGAACTTATCACAAGTTCGCCGTATCTCGATACATATCTATAAGGGAAAGAATGAAATGAGAGAGAAAATCTATGCTAAGATGCTCTAAAAGAGAAAGCAAAAATAGAGCACGAGGCTCAGTAATAGAGTTATAGTGAGAAAGATGATGCAAGACAAAAGTCATAACCATGTTAAAAAAACAAAGACCTTTAGCAAAGGCCGAACAAAGAGTGAACTGAAAATCACCCCAATCAGAAGGACGCTCACGAAAAGTTGACATAAGCTTGTCCTTAGACACAGTCTTAAGACGCTTATAACCAAGGTAATCAGGATGCACTACCTTAAGGACATGGAGCACATCGAATACGATATCTGGTGTGATCACGATGCACATACCTCGAACGCGAGTGAAAAACTAAGGTTCTGAATAATCAAATCTATGCATGTTGGAGTAGAACTCCTAGATAAACACGGATGGACAAGTGATCGGGATGTCACACAATGACTCCCAACCTCTACTGTGAATGACAGTGGGTAGGTCAATGTCAGAGAAGTCTGACAAAAGGACTTGGCATTCCGAATGAACGTCTCATCTAGAAAAGTTCTCAAGGAAGTCCAATTTGGCCTTCTCATCATGAAACCAGACATGAAAGTGAAACAGAGTAGGGTCAGAAGAAGTGGATGCCCCGGAATGAAGAGGGTTCCGGGACAGAGTAGACATACGTTTAGGTGCCATGACGCAACTAACGTAAACAAAAGAGAGAGGAAGAAAGAGAAACACACAGAAAAGCACAAAATACAATCAATATATAAGAATATAAAGAATGTAAGGTACATATGCATGATAATGCATGAGCATGTGAAATGTAATAGTAAAAACATCATGGGCTCTGCCCAATCCAAACTTATTAGCACACAATCAGTTCCATAATGGAAACACGCATCTAAAATGCATGAAGTAGTGTTATAATGCACATGTGATGCAATGCATAATGTTTTAAGATCAAATATACAAAACCCATCCTAAAAATTTTGCAAAAACCTCTTTGATTTTAAAAAACCCCAAAATTTTCAACAAATCCCAAAAACTAAGTTAGAATTCATGAAAAGTATTATTAAAGGCTAGAAAATAGATCATACTTGTGAAATATGCAATGAAAAGACCAAAGAAAGAGTAGGGAAGATGAAGAGATTGAGTGAGAAGAGTTTGCGAGTGTGAGAGAAGTCTGTCTATCGAGAGAGATCAAAGAGAAATGAGACAGAAATCGCAAAACGCGTATATATAGAAGTCTCATAATTCTCGACACATCGAGATGTGTCGAGCTTTAAAGGCATGACGAGATACAGCTATCAAGCAGCTGTCTAGAGGTGTCCACAGCAAAAACAAGCTCGATGGATTGAGAAGCTTTTGAAAAGATATCGAGGAGACAAAAATTTTCTCGATGGATCGAGGAGCTATCGGGAAGCTATCGAGATTGTGATAAGAAAAAGCTGAAGAGCTTGATAGATAGAATAGCTATCGAGAAGTGTCGAGATTGCTTAAAAATAGTTTTTTAAGAAGAGAAAAACACAGACATGAATGCAATCAAACATGCAACTCAACCAAAGATCTAAATAACATTTTAATCTCTCAAAAACATCTCTTAACAAGAAAAATTCATGCATTTAAATCCAAAACACACACACACACACTAAACAAGTCCAACCAATTTTATATTTCAAAAAAAGTTTAGATAGTTTAGTGAGTATACAGTAACGCATGTAATCCTTATGATGGTCAAATCACATTGTACATGTACATGTATCAAAAGTAGCAAAGAATATTACATATTGTGTGTGAGAACCATCGCAAGATTGCATACGTGTCTATATGTTATGACGATTTGAGATTAGAGTAAATCAATTTAACTCACACACGATCATAACTACTGGATGGGGACTATTACTTTCGAGGTACATCCTAAAACTCCTACATCTCCTAGTATACATACTTGCAATTATGTTTTAAATCATTTTGATCTTTTTGCTTTTATTTTTCTTTGCATATTTTTCTTTTATTAAGCATATCATGCATAAGTATATAAGAGAGAGAAAAGAAATACCTAATTATGTTAAGTTTTTTGACATTGCACTTTTGCTATGTCGAAGCATACTGATGTCATTCCATGATTGGTAGGCAACAGCGGTGAAAAGTTATTTATGCTTTTCTCTTAGGATTTTTTAGTCATTCCCATCAAAAAGAGTGATACGAGTGTTAAGTACAAGAGATCACTTAACCTTACTCATCACAAATGCGAGCCACAAAGCTCACTTGCTTAGTTATTGATAGAGATGCTCATCTAAGCTACAAAAGATACAAAATTTAGAAAACTTTGTTTCATTAGCCATTCAAGGAACACAAGTACCAATGTACACAAACACACACTATTTTTGTATTTTTCTGATTTTTCAATTTTTTTTAAATTTTTATGAATGAAAAAAAAAAACAAAACTAAAAAACAATCAAACCAAAACATGTTAAATAAAGCAATGCATAAAAACTAGACCGTCTAAAAAAAACACACACACACAAGTAATGCAAATATATATTAAAAAAAAAGGGAGAGAGAGAGAGAGAAAAAGTGACTAAATCACTTGGAGCCTTTTTCCTTCCACACCTTGGAAGAAAATTTCCTTTGAGCAAACCCTTGAACCGGCGGTGAGGAGGAAGAATTGAAACTGTTCAAGTTCGAAGGGAACATGATGGCTTTGAGGAGATCTCCAAGAGGAGCAAGAGAGGACAAAAGCTAATTCTGGCTTCCCAACGAAATCATGTTGTTGCTCTGTTGAGTGGCTAACCACTTATAGCAATTGAGTTGAGTATGTCCAGCTACCCCACAGTGATGATAGAGATGCTACTTCTTCTCTTTGGACTTTTGAGCATTACTCTTCTTAGTCCTAAGGTTTTTGATTTCTTTCTTCGCAAGCTTAGGGGGTGCTCGTAAGGTCGATTTACCCTTGTCTATGTTCTCACTATCTATTACAGTTTTAACATCACTATTCTCAATATTGTTAGTAGGATAAACAAAAACAGTAGTACTAGAAGAAGAAATATTGGGAGAAGAAAATCATACCCTAAACCGGTTTGATCGGAGGCAGATTTTTGCATGCTCGTCAAGCTTTGCATTTGAGGTCCTCTCTAACTAAGCTCTCACTTGGAACAATTCTGCCTCAAGCTTCTTGGTCTTCCTAGCCAAGAAATTTTTCTCAAACCTCAGTGCTCCAATAGTCTGATTTGCTTCATCAAACTTAATGGAGAGTTGTACTCGTTCAAGCTTCACATCACTGAGCTTCTTGGTGGCCAACCTATACAGCTTATCATGTTTCTCCGAGACCTTGTACAACTTTGCATAGGCTGTGTGGATGTCATCTTGCTCATCCATCTTCTCAAATTTTGACTCCACCAAGTTTTATTCTTCATCCACATCTTCTACAATCCTTCCAGTAAGATTGACAGTGGCGATGAAGGCATTCAAGATTCTGTCATCCTCATTTTTGGAATCATCCTCAGGTTCGGTGTCACTCAAGGTAGCAGCAAGTGTCTTGCTTTTCCCAATTGACATGAGATAAGTGGGGCACTCTTGTTTCATATGATTGAATTCTTGACAACCTAAAACACTTGGGCCTTAAAGGAACAGTGTACTGACCGTCATCCCTAGCATCCTCTTCCCTTTGTCTTGGCTTTTAGACTATGAAGAACTTAATTGCCTACGGTCTTTGTCGAAATCCTTTGCATTGGCATTCTTTATGAACTTCTTGAACTGCCGAGTGATGTACGACTTCATTTTAAAATCTTTGTCATTGGAAGACTCATCAGTGTCACTGCTCTTAGCCTTCAGTGCCATGTTCTTACTCTTGCTTGACTTCTCGAGCCTAGACAAACTCTACTCATAGGTTTGCAGATTTCTAACAAGCTTTATCAAAGAAATTTTATCAATATCCTTTTACTCGTCAATCACAGTGATCTAAGTATGGAATCTCTCGAGTAGAGATTTGAGCACTTTTCTCACAATCTTGGGTTCGGGAATAGTTTCCCGAAGATTAAATGCTGAGTTCACTGTCCTTGAGTCTCGTATAGAACTCATCAAATGACTCATCCTCCTCCATCTTAATTTCTTCAAAACTAGTAGTGAGCCTTTGAAGTTTCTTCATAGGTTGTCTAGAGAATGGTCCACATCTCCTTTGCAGTTTCAATGGAGGAGATCTTCTTGAACTCCTTATTTGTGACCGCACTAAACAAAGCATTTTATGCCCTACTATTGAAGTTAGCTACCATGATCTTTGCATCATCCCAATCGGCTGGCGCTTCCTTCGGCTTGGTCTAACCTATCACCACAGCTTGCCACACCTTCTCATCTAAGGACTACAAGAAAACTATCATGCGTACTTTCTAGTTTGCATAGTTAGTTCCATCAAATAAAGGAGATACAATAAGTGATTGTCCTCTATCCATGACAAATAGGAGTCAATGGATCTCACAGAAAAGATTAAACCCTAATCAAAGTGTGTCTGCTCTGATACCACTTGATAGGCCAAAAATACATTGACCCATTGTAATAAATTAACCAATTAATTAGCCAAGTGAATTAATTAGGTTCAATTACTTGCAATAAGAGTAGAAGTACAAACAAATCACCAATTAACTAAATATGCAGCGAAAATTAAATAACACGGTGATTTAGTTGAAAACCTACACGACAAAAACCTCACTGAGTGATTTTAAGGTTACCACTCCCTAGAATCCATTATTATCAAAACAAACGGTTACAAGTAAAGGCATCCCAATATCTTATACCAACTTACTGTTGAACCCTTACCCCAATACCCAATTGAACTTGTTCTGTAGTGACAATCTCTCTATGTATTGCACGGCTCTTAGTACGTGACTAACCAATAGATGCGCGAATCCCAGTACGCGACTTTATCACCAACTTGAGAAGAATGTTGGCTACAAAGTTCTTCTGCTGATCAACTGATAAAGATCTCGAAGTTGCTTGGTCACAAAACCCTACAGTATACAAACACAGCAGCTTCTTCAAGAACTAGGGCAAACTAGGTTTCCGGTCACACTTGAGGAATTATGCTCTTGTACAATTGTGCTCTTGGTTGTGTAATCTGATACGGCCCTTAAAATAATTCTTATATATGTTTAGGGTTGTGAGAAAAGAAAGCCCAAACACATATTCATGGATTGAATGAAAATTAGAATTGAAAATCTGTTTTTCATAAACCTCAACAAATACCCTATCTATCAAGCAGCTGTCAAGTCTCAGGCTTAAACAACTCTTTTAAACCTCGATAGATGCTAGCTGTCGAGCTTTAATGAACAGTACTTCTTCACTTATTTCTTAGACAGACTTGCATGGCTTTAATACTTGAACGGCTTTAATACTTGAACTTGAAACCTTGTTTATTAAAGTATTAAACACATCTTAGATCTACCCAATTACAAGTAAAGTGCATTCTGCCAAAGGATTAGCCAATACATAAAATGTTGACATATGTTCTTAACATCCAATCACATATGTCCTAACAAAGATCAAGCTAGTTAATCGTAGACACTTCTTTCGTCAAGATCAAGCCAGTTGGTCATAGACGCTCCTTTAGTCAGGGCCAAGCTAGTTGGTCGCAGACACCCCTTTTGTCAAGACCAAGCCAGTTGGTCGTAGACATTCCTTTAGTCAAGATCAAGCTAGTTGATCACAGACATTCCTTTAGTCAAGGCCAAGCTAGTTGTTCGCAAACACTCCTTTCGTCAAGATCAAGCCAGTTGAATGTAGACATCCCTTTTTGTCAAGATCAAGCCAGTTGATCGTAGACACTCCTTCAGTCAATATTAAGTCAGTTGATCGCAGAAGCTCCTTTAGTCAAGATCAAGCCAGTTAATCGTAGACACTCCTTTAGTCAAGACCAAGTCAATTGGTCGCAAACACTTCTTTCGTCAAGATCAAGCTAGTTGATCGCAGACACCCATTTTTGTCAAGATCAAGCCTGTTGATCGTGGACACTCCTTTAGTCAAGATCAAGTCAGTTGGTTGTAGACACTCCCTTCGTCAAGATCAACCCAGTTGATCGCAGACACTCCTTTCATCAAGATCAAGCCAGTTGGTCACAGATACTACTTTAGTTAAGACCAAGCTAGTTAGTCGTAGACAACCTTTTGTCAAGACCAAGCCACTTGGTCACAAACACTCCTTTAGTCAAGATCAAGCCAGTTGATAGCAGACACTCCTTTAGTCAAGAACAAGCCAGTTGGTCGCAAACACTCATTTCGTCAAGATCAAGCCAGTTGATCGTTGACACTCCTTTAGTCAAAATCAAGCCAGTTGAGCCCAGACACTTCTTTAGTCAAGACTAAGCCAGTTGGTCGTAGACAATTCTTACGTCAATATCAAGCTAGTTAATCGCAGACACCCCTTTTTGTCAATATTATGCCAGTTGATCGTAAACACTCCTTTAGTTAAGACCAAGCCAGTTAGTCGCAGACACTCCTTTAGTTAAGACCAAGCCAGTTAGTCGCAGACACCCCTTTTGTCAAGATCAAGCCTATTGGTCGTAGACATTACCTTCGCCAAGATTAATCTCCCTTGGTTGCAGACAACTTCATCATTAAGATCAGCATGAAAAAAATGTCTCTTAGTCATATCAATTGTCAAGAATTATTTCAAAGTTCATCAACGACCAGCTACGTCAAGTATTTCATTGTTTTGTCAAAAAGATAAGGCACTAGTTCTATGATCCAAAGTTTTAGGTCCAAGGGCTAAGTAATCTTTGAAAATTCAACCCCAATTAAATCATGGTCACTAAAATCAATGTCTTTGTTTTATATTGACATTTGTTTTCCAAGCTTCAATGAGGGGCATTCTGTAGACACTCAATTTTTCACTCATGATTTAATCAAGGAAGATGACTGGAGTGACCATCCATGTACCCAAAAAAAAAATCATTCTTGCATCACATGCATCATTTTGTTCTTGCATCACATGAGGAGTTCAAGAAGATCTCCTCCACTGAAACTACAAAGGAGGCATGGACCATTTTTCAGACAACCTATGAAAGAACCAAGGCTGTCAAAGATTCGAAACTTCAGAGGCTTACTAGTAGCTTCAAGAAATCAAGTTAGAGGAGGATGAGTCATTTGATGAGTTCTATGTCAGGCTCAAGAACATAGTGAATTCAGCAATTAATTTTGGGGAAACCATTTTAGAACCCAAGATTATGAGAAAAGTTCTCAGATCTCTACCCGAGAGATTTCATGCCAAGATCACGACTATTGAGGAATCAAAGGATATTGATAAAATTCCTTTGACAGAGCTTGTTGGAAATCTACAGACCTATGAGTTGGGATTTTCTAGGCTCGGGAAGTCAAGTAAGAGCAAGAGCATGATACTGAAGGCCAAGAGCAGTGACATTGATAAGTCTTTCGATGATGAAGATTCTAAAATGAAATCCTACATCACTCGACAGTTCAAGAAGTTTATGAAGAATGCCAATGCAAAAGGCTTCGACAAAGACCATAGGCAATCAAGTTCTTCACAGTCTAAGAGCCAAGACAAATGGAAGAAGGATGCTAGGGATGGCAGTCAGTACACTGTAACTTCAGGGTGTAAGTGTTTTGGTTGTCAAGGATTCAGTCATATGAAACAAGCTTGCCCCACTTATCTCAAGTCTATTGGGAAAAGCAAGGCACTTGCTGCTACCTTGAACGACACCGAACCTAAGGATGATTCCGAAAATGAGAATGACGGAATCCTAAATGCCTTCACCGCTAATGTCAATCCTACTGAAGGGATTATAGAAGATATGGATGAAGAAGAGAACTTGGTGGAGTCAAAATTTGAAAAAATGGATGAACAAGATGACATCCATATTGCCTATGCAAAGTTATACAATGACTCAGAAAAACATGAGAAATTGCATAGGTTGGCCACCAAGAAACTCAGTGATGTGGAGCTTGAACGAGAACAACTCTCTACAAAGTTTGATGAAGCAAATCAGACTATTGGAGACCAAGAAGCTTGAGGCGAAACTGTTCCAAGTGAGAGCTCAGTTAGAGAGGACCTCGAGTGCAAAGCTTGACTAAATGCTCAGCATGCAAAAATTTACTTCCAATTGAACTAGTTTAAGTTATAATCTTTCTTCTCCTAATATTACTTCTTCTAGTACTACTATTTTTGTTTTTCCTACTAAAAATATTGATTCTGAGAATAATGATGTTAAAATTGTGATAGCTTATGAGAACATAGATAAGGGTAAATCTATCTTAGGTGCACTCCCTAAGCTTGCTAAGAAAGAAACCAAAAACCCTAGGGCTAAGAAGGGTAATGCTCAAAAGTCTAAAGAGAAGAAACAACATCTCTGTCATCACTGTGGCGCAATTGGACATACTCGACCAAATTTCTATAAGTGGTTAACCACTTAATAGAGCAACAGCATGATGTCGTCGGGAAGACAAAATGAGCTCTTGTCCTCTCTTGCACCTTTAGGAGATCTTCTAAAAACCCTCATGTTTCTTTCAAACTTGAACGGTTTCAATTCTTCCCCCTTACCGCCGGTTCAAGGGTTTGCTCAAAGGAAATGCTTTTCCAAGGTGTGGAAAGAAAAGAGTTCTAAGTGATTTAGTCACTTTTTCTCTCTCCCTCTTTTTGTAATTACATTATTTGTGTGTTTTTTCTTTGAGACAGTCTAGATTTTATGCATTACTTTATTTCACATGTTTTTGTTTGGTTGTTTTTTAGTTTTATTTTTATTTCTTTTCTTTCATAAAAAAAATGAAAAAAAAAATACAAAAACAGTGTGTGTTTGTGTACATTGGTACTTATGTATCTTGAATGGCCAATGAAACAAAATTTTCTAAATTTTGTATCTTTTATAACTTAGATGAGCATCTCTATGTACAACTAAGCTAGTGAGATTTGTGGCTTATGTTTGTGATGAGTAAGGTTAAGTAATCTCTTATACTTAACACTCGTATCACTCTTTTTGATGGGAAGGACTAGAAAATCCTAAGAGAAATGCATAAATAACCATCTCACCACTGTTGCCCGCAAATCATGAAATGACATCGGTATGCTTCGGTATAGCAAAAGTTCAATGTCAAAAAGCTTATCATAATTGGGTATTTCTTATCTCTCTCTTATATGCCCATGCATGATATGCTTAATAAAAGAGAAATATGCCAAGAAACAATAAAAGCAAAAGGATCAAAATGTTTTATATATGATTGCAAGTGTGTATTCTAGGAGAAGTGGGAGTTATAAGATGTACCTCGAAGGTGATAGTCCCTATCAAACAGTATGATCTTGTGTGAGTTAAATTGATTTACTCATATCTCAAATCGTCATAATATAGAGACACTTATGTCAACATTATATGTATTGGTTAATCCTTTGACAAAACACATTTTACTTGTAATTGGGTAGATTTAGAATATGTTTAATACTTTAAGGAACAAGAGTTCAAGTCCAAGTATTGAAGTCATGCAAGTCTGTCCAAGAATCAAGTAATGAAGTGTTGGATTTTAAATCTCAACAACTAGTGTCTATCAAGGTTTAAAAGCTGCTGAAGCCCGTGACTCGACAGCTAACTCGATAGATGGCTATCTATCGAGGTTTTTGAAACTCAGTTTTTTTGAACTGTTTTTAATCTTATCTGTGAATATGTGCTTAAGTTTTCTTTTCTCACAACTCTAAATATATATAAGGATTATTTTAAGGGCCGTATCAAGTTACACAGCCAAGAGCACAATTGTACAAGAGTATAACTCCTCAAGTGTAACCGGAAACCTAGTTTTCCATAGTTTTTAAAAAGTTATTATGTTTATACATTGTAGGGTTTTATGACCAAGAAACTTCGTGATCTTCATCAGTTGATGAACAGAAGAACTTTGCAGCCAACCTCCTTCTCAAGTTGGTGATCAAGTCGCATGCTAGGATTTACGCATCTTTTGATTAGTCACGTACTGGGAGCCGTGCAATACAATGAAAGATTGTCACTACAGAACAAGTCCAATTGGGTATTGGAGTAAGGGTTCAACTGTAGGTTGGTATAAAGTACTGGGATTCCTTTATTTGTAACCGCTTGTTTTGATAATAGTGAATTCTCGGGAGTGGTTACCTTAAAATTACTCGGTGGGGTTTTGCTGTGTAAGTTTTCCCTATTTGTAAAAAAATTACCGTGTCAAATTTAATTTCCATTGCATTTAGTCATTTGGTGATTTGTTTGTGCTGCCACACTCATTGCATGTAATTGAACATAATTAATTCACTTGGCTAATTAATTGGTTAATTCATCACAAGGGGTCGATACATTTTTAGCCTATCAACCTTTTTTTTTTTTACGCTCAGAGAGGTTTACGTCTTTAGACTTATAAATTGCTGATCCTCTCGGAGATTTTCTTCTTAAATTAGGGTTTTTAGGTTTCAAAGATAACTAAATAAGTTTCTTTGAATCCTAAAACATCCCTTCAAGAACAAAGAGTGCTCATGCAAGAGGTTGTTTCTAACACCCTATCCTTTTTATGCTTCTTTTATTGATGAATGTTTGATTCACCATTGATAGGCCACAAACGCGTTGACCCCTTATGATTAATTAAATTGATTAATTAGCCGAGTTATTAATTAATCAAGTTAATATGCAAATTCACGTGGCAACGCAAACAAATCACCAATAATTAAAGTATGCAGCGGAAAATAAAAGACACGGTAATTTGTTTACGAATAGGGAAAACCTGAAGGAAAAAACCCCACCTGGTGATTTAAGGTCACCACTTCCGAAACTCCACTATTATCATAACAAGCAGTTACAAGTAAGGAATCCGAGTACCTTACCAATCTACAGTTGAACCCTTACCCCAATACCCAATTGGACTTGTTCTGTAGTGATAGTTTCTCCTCTTGATGCATTACTCCTAGTACGTGAATAACTAATTGCGCGGATCCGAGTTTGCGACTTCAATTTACCCACTAGAGAGAAAGTTGTTAGCTACAAAGTTCTTCAAATCATCCACATGATGAAGCTCAAGAAGATGCTTGGTTACAAAACCCTTCAGTGTACATTACACAGCAACTACTTCACAAAAGATGAACTAGGGCATGAACTTTGTCTGAGGTCACAAATTGCATGAACAAGGATTACTCAATGCTTGTGCAGCTTGTGCAACTTGCTTCTCTTTGACGGCCTTTAAAACAATCCTTTTATATGTCTAGGGTTAGGAGAAAAGAAGTCCCAAAGACATATTCACGGATTGGAATTAAAACAGAACTTGGAATCTGTTTTCCTTAAATCTTGACAGATAGAAGTGTCGAGGATCTATCAAGAAGTTGTCGAGCCTCGGGACTGAAATAGATTCTAAAGCTCGATAGATGCATGTGTTGAGACTAGGTGTCGAGCTTTAGTAACTTGCACTTTCCAGCTTGTTTCATGGACAGACTTGATGACTTCAACACTTGATCTTGAAACACGTTTTCTTAAAGCGTTAAACACATCCTAAATCTACCCAATTACAAGTAAAGTGTGTTTTGTCAAAGGATAAGTCAATTAAATAAAATAATGATATATGTTTAAAACTACTTGAACTACATATGTCTTAACAACCATTGTTTTGTTTGAAGCATGATTAGTTTTCTATTTGATTGTTGTAATCTCTTTCTTGAATGTCAATAATTTGCCTATGAACAACTCTTTTTCTTAAAATAAAATGGACCTACATCTTTATTAGATGTAGATCTGACTTTTTCTTTAAATTAAAGCAGATTAACATCTTTATTAGATGTAGATCTGAATTTTTCTTCAAAACAAAATGGATCTCCATCTTCCTTAAATGTAGATCTGAATTTTTCTTTAAAACAAAATGGATCTACATCTTCTAATGCATGCAAATTTATGAAATAAAGAAAGGGATCATGTATTGTTGTTTGTTTTGTTTGAGTCGCGTAGCAAGAAATTATTTTATGAGTGAGATCCTCTCCATAAAAAATCTTTTTTTCAAAAATAAAAACAGATCTGATTTTTCAATTATAAAAAACCACTTGTTTATCATCACAAAACAGATCTAAATTTTCTCTTCAAAAAACCTTTTTTTTTTACACATGCAAAAACAGATTTGATTTTTCAAAATCAATTTTTTTTTTCTTAATCATTAAAAAAAACCTGAATTTTTAAACAAAAAAAAGGATACATTCATAAATGGTTTTATGTAATTATGTTTTTTCACATGTTCAACATATCATTCATAACATGCATAAAATAGTACATTGGTCACAAGAGTCTAGAAGACCAAACTTTGTTTGGGCGGAATGGGTGCCTAACACCTTTCCATTCCATAACCTAGCCTCTGGATTTAGATTTTTTTTTTTTTTTTTTTTTTTTGTGAAGTAGATCTAGCTTTACCTTTATTTTTATTTTGGGTAGATTGTAACTAGTGTTAGGATGTGTGCCCTTAAATCCTATTGTATGATGCTATGTATGACATTATGTATAACTTAATGTTGTATTAATAAAATTATTTTATTATTATCTAAAATAATGATAACATGAATATTTGGACATTATCATATAGTCCATGAGATGCATAGTATGTAATTTATGTGAAAAGTCATAGAATATATAAATCACAAGTTCTTTGTAAACTCAGAATATTAGTTTGTAGTCAGTGATGAAATTGGGCATTTCATCTGCGAAGATTATAACATATCAATTAAGATGATTTGTCTTGATCATAAAAATGTAGATTTCTAGTTGGTATGTTGATATGTTTTAAGAGTTAAAACATATTGAACTGGATCGCTGTGAAATTTATTATTCTCCTAACAGCTATCAAATGAATAATAAACTCACGACTTCTATTTGCATGAACCCTTAATCTTGAGAGAACAATGGACCTGATCATGAGGTGTAAGTTGCTTTGATATATCAAGAGTAAGATTTAAAGTTACGGTCAAAATCTCAGTATGTTAGGCAATCACATTTAGTGTTGATGGAACATATATTCTGAAGATGAAATTCATAGTCTCTTAACAGAGATACAAAATATTCCCTTGAGATAAGTTTAATGGTTTTGTTATTTAGTGAGTTAGGCCTAACCGCTTTGGTAAGAAGTTACTAAAGTATATATTTATGGAATTAGATTTCATAAATATATGACAAATAACTTAAAGGATTAAACCGGGTACTCAAGGAATTAAGATGTAGTAATCTATAAAGTGGCAGTCTACATTCATGACTTTGTATTACTATGAATATTTTATGAAGGAGTTGCATGTACAATAAAGTCTTCGGATATAATTTATAAATAAGGCTTAAAGCGCAATTATATTTATATAGTGGTATTAAATATAATTAATGATAACTTTGGACTTGTCAAAAGTTGACAGAAAAGCCCAAGGTCCATTGGAGCTAGTGTCTTATTGGTCCCTTTTAGTCTCACTCCAAGCCACACACTTAAGCCCAATTGGAAAGGCCCAAAAGATCAGCCTAATTAGATAATCAATTAGATACAAAGGGAGAAACATACAAAATTTTCTGGTGGAACAATAATAACACTATTATGAAAAGGTGTGTAAGAAGTGTTAGACACTCTGACATTCTTCCTTTAAAAACTAATTGAGAGACCACACATCTTGGGTGTTAGTGGAATTGGACTGAAGATTGAAAGTGTTTCCAAGTGCTTCTGATCTTCGGTTTTTGAAATTCACTGCTTTAATGTACACTCTCTTGTTCTTAAATTCTGAAACTTACATAGTGCATTTTAACATTTATGAATGAAGTAGATTTGTTATTTTTCCGCTGCATATGTTTTGTATGGAATGCAAACATGTAATTTTCCAACAACTAGGACAAAAAGCCATGTATATTTGGTAGATTGTAACTATGACCCAAAGCCATGTGAAGTTCAAATTTTCAAATTTGATTTTTTATTATTATTCAATCAATGAAATAAAACAATTCAGTCATGTATTTGTATATTAGTTTTTCTTATTTTTTGTACATAAAAAAATAAGTGGCAACTCTACATCACTTACCCAAAAATAGAGGTGCCCTAAAAAGCAACGCACCAAAAATCTCTATCTTTTTTGAGAGGCACCCCAATTTTGGAGGTCTTTCATAATGCCTATCATGCCAACAGTTTCTTTTCTCCATCCTCATTTCCGTGTGCTTGGCCTGATTCTCAAATTTTTAATTTAGGGGATGGCAACAAGGTTTTGAATTTTCTGGTCATTGCTTCTCCATCGTTTATCTCTTGCCTTAATATTTTAGGTTTTAGCCTTGTGAAATATAATCCTCATAGAGTGTCACGCCAATTCGGGCTTGACCAAGATGTGCCTGTAGTCAATGATATGGAGCATGACATTCGAGAGGCAATGAAGCCTTTACTTCATGGTTTGGCCATGGAGTATTGGCATGAGAGGGAGGAGGATGTGTTGATCCTATGTAGGTGAAAGGAAGGTTGTGTTACCCAAAATATGTGTACCCACTGGCAGAAGGTAATGAACACCTTTGTTGACTTTGTTGCTAGCCGAGAGTGTGAAAGGGTAATAATTGGCCCTCCAAGGAATGATGTCCCTCTTAATTGGTGCTTGATTCCAAATACACGGGCAGTTTGTTCATGGATAGCCAAGCAAAAAATAAGTTTTGCCGAATGGCACGCTGACCTTAATGGTTGGGTCATCTATGGTGAAGACATTCCAAAAGAATGGAGCAAAAAGAATAAGATAGTGGAAGCCCCTGAACTCGAAATAGAGGAGCATAAGACACCAAGTAAAAGGGCTCGAAATGAAACTCCTCTAGCTGGAAGTGTTTCTAGGAGGACAAGGTCTAAGAAAGAGTATGGTGTTGGCAGCAGTAAGAAAGATAAATCCAAGTCTTCGGTGATTGTGTTGCATGATTCTCCAATTAGGGACACAAGTCTTGCTCTCATAACTCCAGTGGTAGAGGCTGTTAGGCTTCATTAGTGTCAACTGTTGAAATTGTTCCTTTCTTAAGCCCAGATTTTGAGGCAAATACATATAGGATAAAAACCACTACTCATAAGGCGAAAACTATTGGACCTGATGTTAGGATCTCCTTCTGTGAGGTAAATACTTAACCATTAAACTCCTTTTCTATTTCTTTTTTTTTTTTACTTCATTCTTATACTAACACACATTTTTTTATGATGTTAGCTGCCCCATCAATCTAGTGATAGTGAGAGGACCCAATCAGAAGAGCGTGGGAGTGACTTTATGGACATCACCATGGACTTCAGTAACCTTCTGCTTCTCCTCACCTCCTTATCATCCTATGTTTCTGCTGCTACTGATGGTATTTTTATCATAGGTAAAGTTGCTGATTCCTCAATGGTGCACAAGGAAACCATGGAAATTGGTGAGATTAAGGATGTTGTTGACCCTTTGATGGTGCCTAGCACGGTTGTTGATGCTAGTGCAGCTGAAAGAGAGCCTGATGTACCTCTACTAATCCTTGAGGAAGTTGCTGGAGGTGGTGCAACTGGAGAAGGTATTATTAATGAACTTACCTTGCCCATATTTGACCTTGATCCTTCCAAGAGCAGAAAAACCACAGGTACAGCTTCTGTTGCCCATGCTGCAATAATGTGTAAAGATTTACCTTGAGTTTGCCTCATAAATAAAAAAGCTTCCTTTTTGTTTCTTTGTCAAATGAATTAATTCCACCATTCTTGTTTGACAATTGTGGAAGGATAGTCATCAAGTGCTGAATTTCATAGGGTTGACGTTCAAGATTTCATGGAGATGTTTAATCAAGAAGGGGAGAACAACAAATTTGCTGGGATTTCTATGCACTTTTCGGAGTCACGGTGAAATTCTAGTGGTTTGATGTTCCTGTTGAGGGTCTGCCCCTGCTAGAATAATTATTGTCAAAGCGATTGGGTTTTATGTCTAGATGCATATATGGTAATGCTATAAGGAAGGTGATGTTCCAATCCTTAGTTGTAGTTTTGCTTGACATGGAGCGCACACCTCTTAAGAGTCTTAACTTGCACAAGGTACTTGAGTGGAAGAATGTACTTAGTGAGTTACAATCCATGAAGTTTGATGTTGAGTTCATTCTTGATTGGCTCAAAACTATTGCTGCGTCATGCATTATTCGGGATGGCGAGATAAAGTTGGCCAAGCTTGTGGTGAAAATTGCAAATTTAGAGAAAGAAATTGCAGCGAAGTCAGTGGAACTATCTTCTTTGACAAATCAGAAGAATTCCATCATGCTGTCCTTGTCCACCAACAGTGGCTCCTCCGCAGAAACCTTTGGCGAAGGCTTGTTGGATTAGGCTACTTATGCTTTAGATTTTATTACTAGTGTTTTGTGGGTAACTCTGTTGGGATGTAATATGTATCTAATGTGTTACTACACGTTTTGAGACTCTCTAGTTATAAAGACTTCCTTTTTTATTCATGTCATAGGAGGAAAAACTCTTCCAGAGGTAAACACTGTTTCTATTTATTTATGTGAACTTATTCAGCTATAGAAAAACTTAATTAGTTGTGACTTATTCAGTTGCAAGTGTTGTTATTATTTGTAAAAAGAAACATATTCAGTTATGAGTGTTTTCATTTTTTGTGCAAGAGGTTCGTTCAATTGTAGGTACCGAAAAAAAAATCCACTTCACTGTGGACATTGTTTGTAAAAAAATTCATGCTCAAAAGAAATTTGTTGTATTAAAAGGGTTGTTCATTGTCATTATTTCATGTATATATGTGTCTTTCCTAATTGTTCATATGAAGATATCGCATTCTTCATGGCAGAGGACACCTCTAGCCATAGCTACTATGTTCCCCTTTTTTTTTTTTCTACAAAACCCAATTTTGAGCCAAAAAGAAAGAAAAAAATGTTTTGTGATAAAATAGTGTCTACTCGTCTATACACACACACACACACACAAGCATGCATTATTATTTTTTTTTTATCTATTCAGGTGTAACTATCGTACTTTTCATGTGAAGGACACCTCTAGCCATAGCTACTGTGTTCCCCTTTTTTTCTACAGAATTATTTTTGAGCCAAAAGAAAGGAAAATTTTTTTTGTGATTTCGAAAGAAATAAAATAGTGTCCATTCATCTAAACATACGTATATGCATTAATACTTTTTTTTTTACTATTCATGTGTAAATATTGTACTGCTCATGGTAGAGGACACCTCCTAGCTACTATGTTCTTTTCTTTTTGCAAAAAACCATTTTTAATTTTAAAAAAATGTTTGTGTTTTTTTCTCTTTTTCTTTTGGAAGAGAGAAAATAGAGTGTTTATATATATATATATATATATTTATACATATACATACATACATATATATATATATATGTATATATATCATAGTTTTAAAAACCGGACCGGCCGGTCCGATCGGGAACCGGTCTTAAAGCCGGTCCGGTTATGACACAAAACCGAAAATTAAGTAAAAAACGCCAAATAGTGCGAACCGGCCGGTTTAATCTTAAAAAACGTAAAACTGGCCGGTCCAACCGGTTTCCGGTCCGCTGCCTATAATCTACATGTTTTGGCGATTTTGCCCCTGAAAATTAAGTAACCCTAAATCAATCTCTGATGATCTCTTCAGTTCAGTCCTCACGCCTCCCTCCTCAAGCTCTCATCTCACACAGTCACACTCCCTGCCTCACTCTCTCCCTCACTACTTCATGCCTCAGCACGCAGCTCCTCACGCGCACCTCGCGCATCACCTCGAGCACCACCTCGTGCACCACCTCGCGCGCACCTCCTCGCGCATAGCTCACTGCTTCACGCCTCAGCTTTGCCCCTCACTCCCAACCACGTACCTCACGCCACCACTGATGGTTTAATTTCATTTTTCCCTTTCTTTTTTCATTTCAATTTCTTATTTTCCTTTCTTTCATTTCATTTTTCTTTTCTTTTTTCACTTAAATTTCTCATTTCCATGCTTCAATTCTAGTTTGCAGGAGACAAATGTTGCAATTTATGTTTGTGATCATGGACTCTGAAGTGCTGGGTTTTTTTTTTCCTCTGTGCTCTGCTCTCTGTTCTTGGCTTCATCAGTACATCAGTCATCAGGTAACATTCTTTTCTTATAAGTGCAATTTTCATCAGTGCAATTTGCTAAGTCATCAGTGCAATTTTCTGTTATTGGTTTTTTTTTTTTTTTTCCTTTCTCACGGCTCTCATATTTTGATTTTGATTTTGGCTTCATCTCAGGTTCTCTACAACTCTGTTCTGTGACTTCCTGGCAAGTGGTAACTTGACTAACTTCTATCTTTCAATTTTTAGTTTACAATTAGTCAATTACAGAGTAGGTTGTGGATTTGATTTACAAAGCATTGTAAAATACATGTTGTGGATTTTGTGTATGTTGTGGATTTGATTTACAGAACATTATTGTTTGTTAAATATTGTTTAGAGTATTATACGATTGTTTGTGTGTGTCACTATGTTGTGTTGATGAATTTATTTGTTGATAAAATAGTTGCTGCCAGTCTGAATTTGTTGAGTGAAATGGAGTCCGCCTCTGTACCATCTAATGAACGTGCTTCTACAACCGGGTCTAATGCTAATTCTTCATCTATGAGAGCGAAATGTGATCCCGTATGGGATGATGTAACTGAAGAGTTGAAAGACAGAAAAAGTAGTTATAGATGTATACATTGTGGGAAAAGTTATAAAGGAGGGGGTATCAATAGGATGAAAAGACATCTAGCTAGAATTAAAGGTGATGTGGCTGCATGTATGGGTGTACCTTATGATGTTAGGTTTTTAATGGTTGAGAATTTGAAAGAAATTGCTAAATCTAAAGAACAAACAAAAAAGGATCAAGAAGCATCTAATTATTCGCCACTAGAGGAATCACGAGAATTTGAAGATGTCCAAGAAATTACTCCTAGAGGTAGGGGGTTAGATAGGGGAAATAGAAGTGGTGCTCCTAGTAATTTTTCACCAAGATCCAATCTTGGCAAGAGAAAGGTTGGTGACATTGGTAATTATTTTGCTCCTAGAACAACACCGAGAGCTCAACCTTCTATTAAAAGTGTTCTTGCTGGCAAAGAAAAGAAGTTTAGGGTTGATATGGATGTAGCAAGATGGATGTATGATGCTTGCATTCCAATTAATGCTGTGAATTCTAGTTATTATCAACCTATGCTTAATGCTGTAGCATCTTATGGTCCTGGATATAGAGGCCCAAATTATCATGCCCTTCGAGTGCCTTTGTTGAGAGAAGCAAAAAGAGAAGTCCAATTGATTGTTGATTCTCATCGTTCATATTGGGCTGACACTGGTTGTACAATAATGGCTGATGGGTGGACTGATACTAGGTATAGAACATTGATTAATTTTCTTATCTATTGTCCTAAAGGAATTGTTTTTATACGTTCTGTTGATGCTTCTGACTTGGTTAAAGATGCTATTAATTTGAGTAACTTGTTTGATGAAATTGTTAATTGGGTTGGTCTTGCAAATATTGTACATTTGGTCACTGACAATGCTGCAAATTATGTAGCTGCTGGAAGAATTTTGTGTGGAAAATATAGGAACATTAGTTGGTCACCTTGTGCAGCACATTCCCTAAACCTAATTTTTAAGGAGATTGGGAAGATGGATCATGTAGCTAAACTTGCAAAGCGTGCATCCAATATCACAGTGTTCATTTATAATCATGTGGCTTTGCAAGCTTGGTTGAGGACTAGAAAAAATTGGACGGAAATTGTGCGTCTAGGGCCAACTAGGTTTGCTACTACTTTCATTGCCTTAGGTAGTCTTAAGGAACATAAGCATGACTTACAAGCATTGGTGACTAGCAAGTTTTATGTTGAATCAAGATATGTAAAAGATAAGAAAGCAAAGGCAGTGGTGAAAACCATTCTTGACAATCAATTTTGGAATGATTGTCATGTAATTGTGCATATTATGTCACCATTGATTCGTTTATTACGCATTGTTGATTCTGATGAAAAACCAGCTATGGGTTATGTATATGATGGCATGTATAGAGTAATTGATGGAATCAAAAAAAATTTCAAGGACAAGAAGAGATTATGGGAGCCTTATGTTAATATTATCAAGGATCGTTGGGATAATCAATTCTATAGAGATATTCATGCTACTGCTTATTGGTTGAATCCTGCATTCCAATATGACTCATCTACTCTTAATAAGAGGCTAGAGACACAATCTGCTGTGACAGATGTTATTGAATCAAAAGTTTCAGCTGGCCGATTGAAGTTGGTGGAGGAATTAAGGCTATTTCGAGAGCGTGAACAAACTTTTGGAACCCAACTTGCTCAAGAATCAGCCAAGACATCTCAACCGGGTAAGATATTGTTTACTTTAGCTAATAATAAAATGAAAATATGTTTTAAAGATTATAGATCTTTTTTATATTTTTGGGATAAGTATGTTTATTGATTCATTGTATCTTTGTGTTGTGTTGTATATGGAACTTAGATGAGTGGTGGAAGTTGTTTGGATCTTGTGCTCCAACCTTACAAAAATTTGCAATTCGGATCCTTAGCCAAACAGCTGTCTCTTCAGGATGTGAGCGGAATTGGAGTGTTTTTGAACAAATACATAGCAAAAGAAGAAATAGATTGGAGCATCAACGACTTAATGATCTTGTGTATGTTCATTATAACTATCGATTGAAAGAAAGGTATATATTATATAATCTCTTTGTTTCAACATTTTTGCGGGAAAATATGAGTGATTTGGTTATCAATTATTCATTATGTTCATCTTATGATATAGAGTCAAAAGGAAGAAGTTCAATTTTGATCCTATTGATTATGCAAATATCGATAAAACTGAATTTTGGGTAGTGGAAGATGAGGAACCTCCATTTTTGGATCATGAGGAGATAGAGAATGCGTTATATGAAGAGGGAGCCTATCCAATTGAAGAAGGGTCTTCTAGCCATGTACAAAGAGGTTAGTTTCTAACAATTCTTTGCCTAGTTGCATATTTTAATTAGACTATTTATGATTTAGGAGAAATGATTATTAGAACGTTATTTCATTTATTGTTCCTTGGTTTTGGAATTTGTATAGATATGGACAATGAAGTGATTGAAGATGATTATGACATCAATTTGGAATCATTTGGTGATGAAGATGATGCTCCTCCTGGATTTAGAGATAAAAATCATCCTATTCCTATTGAAGATGAAGAAGATGAGGATGAGGATGATGATAATGATGCTAGCGGTGGAGCATTTGGTTCACATGATGATATTAATTTCAATTTTCTTCATAACAAATAAGGCTTAGGTCTTAAAACTTATTAATTGTTTGTTTGAAACTTTAAAACTTATTTGCTATTTGGATGTAATGAACTTGTTTGTTATTTGCCATTTGGATGTAAATGTAATGACTAATGAACTTATTTATTTGGTTTTGTTAAAATTTTATTATGTTAAGGTTTTGTAACGTTAACTTATTTATTTGGTTTTGTTAAAAGTTTATTATGTTAAGGTTTTGTAACGTTATTATGTTAAATTCTTTAAAAAGATGTTATATACTTCTTTAAAAAAATTATTAATTATTTATATAATTTAAATAAATAATAATTAAATTATTTATGACGTCACCAATTCGACCATCGGTCGGACTCCGGTCCGACCTTAAAACCGGTAATTAGCTCATTTGTCGGTTCTTTCACCGTACTGGTTTAAAACCATGATATATTTACATATCCACATTTTAAGAGAATAACTATGATTAAAAAAAATTTAATACTTTTCAAAAACATGCATGACTATGGCAAAGGTGATGCTTACTTATTTATTTAGTAGTAGTTATGATCTTACAAAGGAGTGGCAAAAGACCACATAGTACAAGCATGGTAGATTAAGCATAATACAACTTAAGCCATTTGCCGTTAATATGTTTCGCGAGGACTTCGCCATCCGCTGTAGCTAAATGATAATAACCACTATCATTGGCTTCCCTTTCAAGGTACGGCCCTTCCCAACTTGGGGAAAATTTAGAGGGGGAAGAGAGGTTTCTTCTCATATGGTCTGCTGCCTTCAAAACCATTTGCCCATTAACAAAAGTTCTAGCCTTCATGACTTTGTTATAGGCATTGGCCATTTTTTGTTGGTACCGCTAGATACGGCTAAAGGCCAAATTTCCCGCTTCCTCTAAGGTTTCAAGGTTAGAGACCTTACATTCTGCACAAGTGACTGCACTCATTTCAATTTCTTGACTTTGAATCACCCCAGGTGTTGGAACTAATAGCTTGACCGGTGATATAGCCTCAGTGCCATACACAAGAGAAAATGGCGCAAAGCCAGTAACGGTCTTTATCGAACTTCGTGGACCATCTTGCTGAGAATTCTTAATAATACTCGATTAGTTGCCTCCGCTTTGCCATTGCCTTAAGGATAGTGAGGAGTAGACTTTCTATGCTTGATGTAGCGATGGTCAAGTAGTTTACGGACATGTTTATTAACAAAGGGAGTGCCATTATCATTGATGATCTTATGGGGAATGCCAAATCTACAAATTATATGCTCACCGATGAAATTTGCAACTGCCAGACCAGTAGCTTTTTTCAATGAGATTGCCTCAACCCATTTCGTGAAATACTTCATAGCTACTAATATCCATATATAGCCATTGGATGGTGGATGGATTGGCCCTATCAAGTCTAGCCCCCAAGTGTGGAATGGCCATGGTGTTGTCATGTTTTGGAGACTAGTAGGGTGAGCATGGATCAGGCTTCCATGGACTTGGCAAGTGTCACAAGTCTTTAGGTGCTTGGCTCTGTCTTGCTTCATGGTTGGCCAAAAACATCCAAGGTTGAGCAGTTGCTGGAGAAGTTGCTTCTTGCCTTGATAGTCCCCACATTCACCCGCATGAACTTCTTGAATGATAGATTGAGCTTCAGGGGTCCCTAAACATCTTAAGGACTCCCCATTGAATCCTCTTCAGAAAAGGACACCTCCCTTCACAAAGTAGCAAGTCACCATCCTTTTTAATCAAAATGCCACATCTTGATAGGGCCAATCCATCCACCATCCAATGGTTGTATATGGATATTAGTAGCTATGAAGTATTTCACAAAATGGGTTGAGGCAATCTCGTTGAAGAAAGCTACTGGTCTGGCAGTTGCAAATTTCATCGGTGAAGAAAGCTACGGTATAGTAGAAATTCCCAATGGGGGTTTGGAACGTAGTCTTGGCTGCATCCTTAGGCAACATCCTAATTTGGTTGTAGCCATTAAAACCATCCATAAATGAGAACATATCATGCCCGGCAGCCAAGTCAATTAGCATGTCCATGTTTGGAAGTGGAAATTCATCTTTTGGATATGCTTTATTGAGATTTTGAAAATCAACACAGCACCTTATTTGCCCATTCTTTTTCTTGATAGGCACTACGTTTGACAGCTACTTCGGGAGCTCAATGGGCCTAATGAAACTAGCTGCAAGAAGTTTCTGCGCCTCTTTGATGATTTGAGCTTCAATATCTGGATGGAAAGTTTGCATGGGCTGTATCACCGGCTTTACACCCGGTTCAACATTAAGAGCATGTGCCACTAAATTGTGATCCAAACCAGGCATTTCATTGTATTCCCAAGTGAAGACATCAACATATTCCTTCAAATGTGCAATGAGTTGGGTTTTCTCTAGTTGTGACAGATTTGCATTAATTGAGGTTGTTCATGGAACATTAGGGTCATCACTAAGATCAACAATTTCTAGCTCCATATCAGCTGGCAAGGATAGATTGGGCGTTAGTAATAACTCTTCACACGGTTCAGCAATGTTGTCAGACGAATGCTCGGCTGGAGCTGCGATTCCTTGAGTGCAACAGCAAGTTAGTGTTGTATTGGCTTCATTCAGTTCGGGACTTTTTTGTTTGAGACAGCTAGGCCCTGTGTACCGTCATAATCGATAATCCAGACTCCCATCCTGTAGTTGGACTTGCACACACTTTAGTTGTGACCTCCTACTAGATGCTTCCTTATGCTTTCTTTTCTTTTTCTTTTGATCAAGAATCCCCTTTAGATCTACCTCAGGTTCTTCCTCAATAACCTCCCAATCAGGCAGCGATGTCCCTAAAGGCTTTGATGTGGCATCTTTCCTACACGGAGTGAACTTATCATAAAAATCTACTTCAAAATGGTGGGTTCAAACAAGTCAAATGGAGTATGGTTGGCTGGGATGCGTATGGGCTTGCCGTTGAACATTCCTTTAAAACATTGGTGATATGTGGATGGGACCAATTTGTGTCTATAGAGCCAAGGATGCCCGAGCAAGGCATGGTATGATACGGATGAATCGATCACATGAAACCTCGTAAATGTCACAATAGTTCCCACTCTAATGACAAGTTGTATGCTCCCAATGGTATGCTCGTGCATTCCAACGAAACCAGCAACTTCTATAGGAGTGTCGGTGACTCGACTAAGAGAAATTTCAGTTGCTTTAAGTGTACTAGTTGGGATGAGATTCAAGGATGCACCGGTATGAACTAGTGCCCTTTGTATGTGGGCCTCGTTGATTTGAGCAGCTACATATAAGGGTCTGCTATGGTTAGGGAGGTGCACTTCTATGTCTTCATCAGTGAAGGTGATGGCATTAGTAGTTTCTAAAAAAGCATTGTTGGCATGGGGTTTAGCGATAAGGCGGTATGTACCAAAGTCAAAGGCAATGGACACTAGTGCTTCGGTTGCTACCTTTCTTGCTTCTTCATTGAATCTAAGCTGGTTGAACAGGGAATAAAAGGCTAGGCTCCTCTGAAGTACTGAGATGGCAGCAGGTGGTAGTTCCCCGCTGTCGCTCACATTATCCTCGTTATTTTGTATGAATCACCACTGCTGTTGTAGCCTTCCCTTTGTTGTGTTGTGGCAATAATATCTGCTGGACCTCCTGTTCTTAGGTTAAATCAGGGGTTCCATCTATGATTTTTTTATGAAACATCCTCCGAAGAGCCCTGCAATCTCTAGTCTTATGATGCACATATTGATGATAGTGACAATAATAAGGACTTTGCTTATCTTCCTTAGCAGGCTCTTAGCTTAGCTTGACGACTCTAAGGACTCTATTAGCTACCCACTTCTCAACTATCACCTTGATTTCCTCGTCAGTACATGGAATGGGAGGCAACTCTTGTTGTTTTGTACCATCATCCCTCTTGCATTTTACCTCTGCTATAGGTTCACCGCTGGAGATGGCAAGAGCTTGAGGAGGGCTTCTTTTTTTTACTCTAGGCTCATCAACGATAGATGGCTTGACTGATAGGGTTGTCTTGCGAGCTTTTTGCAGTAGTTGGGAAAATTGATGAATGTTAAGGTTCTCAAAGTGTGCTCGATATTTTGGGTGCATGTTGTCGATACAAATCTCCACTAGCTCTTGTTCTTTGTACTGTCCATAACAATCAAGGGCAGTATCTCTAAATCGCCGGATAAAATCAGGGAGCCCTTCGGAAGGCTTTTGTTTTGTATTGTGAAGAGTGATGATGGTGACACTCTCCTCACCATGGAAATACTTTGTACAGAAAATTTCCACCATATCTTCCCATGTTGGAATGGAATTAGGTTGAAGAGCAGAGTACCATGTGTAAGCAGGATCATTGAGGGATTTTGAGAACTCCCTTAGACAAAGCTCCCCATCTCCTGCAAATGGACCCATGGAATCCGTAAATTTGCTAACATGCTCCATCGCATTCCCTTTCCTCCCATCATAAAGGGCAAAGGTAGGTGTTTCATACTTCTCCAGATATGGTTTTCTAAGTAGCTCCGCTGGATATGGGGGTTTGCAAATATAATGCCTGGGCTCCTTTCACTACCTACCTCTTTCTCTCTCCAGTAGAGAAGTGAGATCAGATAAAGTGACAAACTGCTGTGCAGGAGTGTCCTATTCACCAAACTAATGATTTTCAGTTGCCCTTTTCTTACTGCATGTGAGGATCTGGTTCTTCATGTGGTGGTTAGACACCTTGACCTTGAGCCTCCCTTAGAACTCTAACAGATTCGACTAGTTCAAACTGAGCTTGCCGCATTCCTTGTAGCATTTCAAGGAGAAAAGTGAATCAATGACCAAAATTCTCCTAGTTAACTTCAGGCTTGCCGCATTCCTTGTAGCATTTCAAGGAGAAAAATGAAACAATGATCAGAATTCTTCTAGTTAACTTCAGGCTGCTTGGATTGGTCATCTTGTGCAATTAGACCCTAGTGGCTTTGTGCCACTACATGAACATTATCTTGACTTGCTTTTTGGAGGCATGATAGACTTTCACTTATTGATTAGCTCCCCAGTGAAGTCACCAAAATGTTGAGGTAGGGAAATGTTATCGATATGTTGGGCTCTAACTCCCATCTATAATTATGTGTCTAGATTGTTCCTTAAGTCCTAACGAGACTTCACCTGTCAATATATGTCTAAGTTGTTCCTTAAGTCCTAATGAGAAAGGATCGACGATTTTTTAGGTAGCTAGTTGTTGTATTCTTTTTCTTTTTTGCCTTCCTTTTCAACTAAGGAAAAAAAGTAACATTGATATAAGCATAAAATGGAAGAGTCATATTTCCCTAAAGAGTCATATAAGCATTAGGTATATCTCAATAACTCTCAATTGAATTTGATGGGGTGCGATTAAAATATGAACTCCAGCATCGTCTATGGAGGTCGTCTAGGACAAGACCATCAAAAGCGAATGGAGTTAAGAGCCTTGTCCATACAAAACTCATCCTTGCAGGAGAATGCTTGGACGAGTTTCGCATGATCAGGTGTTCCAAAACTTCATCTCATTAGTTATCCATCACCCTCATCTTGGGATAAGGTCGTCCATAGAGAAAGGACCTTTTTAGGGAGCGAGGTACGCTCGATAGGAGGACCCATGGATGAGACTTTAGCACTTGGGAAAAATTCCTATATGTGCACTACGACTCCTTATTACACGCATGACTTCCGATGACCGTCAGTCAGTGCCTGTTATGCAATCGCCTTCCGTTCAACATATACAGTCCATGGCTACTGCTATGGCGGAATTGACCCGCCAAAATCAGGAGTTGAACAGGGAGATTAATTTAAGGAGGCAATACCATGAAGGGCATGCAGAAGGACGAGCCCAGAGTCAAAAGGGTAGAGGAGAAAACGTTGAATCCGAAGGTCAGTTAAGGGGTATTGCTTCAAGAAGAGTGCCATAGTTGGAGAGGGAAATGGACCAGATGAGAAAAGTTATGAATGAAATGAAGGAGAATATGAGGTGGGCAAACCCCGTGGAAGACTTGGTTCACCGAGCAGACTCCCCTTTCACAGCTTCCATCAATAGTCATCCCTTACCCCCAAAGTTTAAAATGCCTTCTTGGGATTCATACAATGGAAATCATGACCCGTGTGATCACATTGCTACTTTCAAGACCACCATGCACCTTCAAGGAGTTCTAGACGAGATCATGTGTAGAGCATTTCCTACCACACTTAAGGGACCAGCGAAGGTGTGGTTCAGTAAAATACCGCCAAACTCGGTCGGATCATTTGAGGAGTTGAGTAAGATGTTTGTCAATATCTTCATTGGAGGACAATGCCACAAGCGTCCCTCTTTCAGTTTACTAACTATTGAGCAAGGGGAGAATGAGAGTTTACGATCTTTCATTACTCGTTTCAACAGAGAGGCCTAGACAGTGGATGAAATGGACGACAAATTGCTATTGGCCACCTTCCATAAAGGGGTCAATTCAGACTTTTTCATTCATAAGCTCTACGAGCAAAAGCCTCAGACCATGGCCGAACTCGTCCATTCGGCCCAGAATTTCATGAATGCTGAGGATGCGATTATAGCCAAGAAGAGGAAAAGAGCAGAACGTTTGGAAGCAGGTCACCCGTGTCATCCAGATCAAGGTCCTCATCCCAACAAGCCTCAGGCAGATGAGAAAAGGGACAGAGATGGTAAAAAGGCAAGTTCCTCAACAAGAAGTCAGTAATACACTCCCTTGAATACGCCACTAGAGCAGGTGCTTTGCAAATCAAGGATGATCTGTCCTTGAAATGGCAGGAGAAAATGAAAGAAGATCCTAACAAGCACAATAGGAACAAGTATTGTCGCTTTCACAGGGACCATGGGCACGACACATATGAGTGTTTCGATTTGAAGCAGCAGATAGAGAACCTTATTAAGCAAGGAAAGTTAAGGAATTTTCTTCGACGAGACCACAAGGACGAGAAGTTAAAGGCCAAGGTGGAAGAGTCATCATGACCCCCTCTTGGAGAAATAAGAGTTATTATAGGAGGAATCTCAGCAGCTCAGTCATCCAAATCAAGGAAGACATACTTGAAGGTGGTGCAAAACGTCCAGCAGTCTGGACAATCTCCCGGGACGAGGGAAGTTGATGAGCAAGCCATCACATTCATGGACGAGGATGCTGGAAGAGTTCATCACCCCCACGATGACGTGATTGTCATTACCTTACTCATTGCCCACTATAAGACTAGGTGGGTGTTGGTAGATAATGGCAGCTCGGCAGACATTCTGTATTACCTTGCTTTCCAACAAATGAGGCTAGGACGAGATCAGCTTCGTCCAGCGAATTCACCCTTGGTAGGATTTGGAAGGATGAAAGTACAACCGGTGGGCACCTTCACACTACCAGTGGTGGTTGGAGCATACCCGCAACAGATAACCAAAGAGGTAAACTTCCTTTTAGTTGATTGTTCGCCATCATATAATGTTATTATCGAAAGGTCAACTTTGAATAGCTGGAAGGCGATAACTTCTACCTACCACTTATCAGTCAAATTCCCAACTGAGCATGGCGTGGGTCAAGTACAAGCAGACCAACTAGCCGCCAGAGAATGCTACTTGGCCATGTTGGCAATAGACGAGCACGTACAGACAATGAGCATAGATGAGAGAAGGATTACAGCAGAACCCATTGAGACACTAGAAGATATCCCTTTGGATGAAGGCAAACCCAAGAAGTTCACTAGAATTGGGGTGAACATAGGAGAAGGGGCAAAGCATATTCTGGTCCAGTTTTTGAAGAAAAGCCTTGATGTCTTTGCATGGAGTCATAAGGACATGCCGGGTATTGACCCAAGTGTCATTACTCATCGTTTGAATGTATGTCCCTACTCCAAACCAGTGCATAAAAAGAAGAAGGCATTTGCTCCTGAGCGAGATAACGCCATCAAAGAAGAAGTCCAGAAGTTAATCACAGTGGAGTACATCAGAGAAGTTTATTATTCGGACTGGTTGGCGAACGCAGTCATGGTAAAGAAAGCTAATGACAAGTGGCGAATGTGCGTGGACTTTACTGATTTAAACAAGGCTTGTCCCAAGGACAATTATCCATTGCCACGCATAGACCAGCTGGTGGACTCGACGGCTAGTCACAAGTTGTTGAGCTTCATGGACACTTTCTCAGGCTACAACTAAATAAAGATGGATGAGACAGACCAAGAGAAGACTTCGTTCATTACTAGACAAGGATTATTTTGCTACAAGGTAATGCCTTTTGGTTTGAAGAACGAAGGGGTGACTTACCAAATATTGGTTAACCAAATGTTTCATCCTTAAATTGGGCGAAATGTAGAGGTTTATATAGATGACATGCTAGTAAAGAGTCAGGATAAGGAGAAGCATTTAGACGACCTTCAAGAAACTTTTGACACGCATCAGCGATATAACATGAAATTAAACCCAACAAGTGTGCTTTCAGAGTTTCGTCAGGGAAGTTTTTGGGGTTCATGGTTTCGCATAGAGGAATTGAGGTGAATCCAGACAAAATCTAGGCAATACTCAACATGGAACCACCGAAGAACATCAAAGAAGTCCAATCTCTTACTGGACGAGTAGCCACCCTTAACAGGTTTGTTTCAAAGGCTACTGACAAATGTCTGCCATTCTTTAAAGTCCTCAGGAAAGCATTTGAGTGGACGGATGTGATAGGCCACAAACGCGTTGACCCCTTATGATTAATTAAATTGATTAATTAGCCGAGTTAATAATTAATCAAGTTAATATGCAAATTCACGTGGCAACACAAACAAATCACCAATAACTAAAGTATGCAGCGGAAAATAAATGACACGGTGATTTGTTTACGAATGGGGAAAACCTAACGGCAAAAACTCCACCGGGTGATTTAAGGTCATCACTCCCGAAACTCCACTATTATCACAAAAAGCAGTTACAAGCAAGGAATCCGAGTACCTTACCAACCTATAGTTGAACCCTTACCCCAATACCCAATTAGACTTGTTCTGTAGTGACAGTTTCTCCTCTTGATGCACGGCTCCAAGTACGTGACTAACCAATTGCGCGGATCCGAGTACGCGACTTCAATTCTCCAACTAGAGAGAGAGTTGTTGGCTACAAAGTTCTTTAAATCATCCACATGATGAAGCTAAAAAAGATGCTTGGTTACAAAACCCTTCAGTGCACATTACACAGCAACTTCTTCACAGGAGATGAACTAGGGCATGAACTTTGTCTGAGGTCACAAATTGCGTGAACAAGGATTACTCAATGCTTATACAACTTGCTTCTCTTTGACGGTCCTTAAAACAATCCTTTTATGTACCTAGGGTTAGGAGAAAAGAAGTCCCAAAGACACATTCATAGATTGGAATTAAAACAGAACTTGGAATCTATTTTCCATAAATCTTGACAGATAGAGGTGTCGAGAATCTATCGAGAAGCTGTCAAGCCTCGGAGTTGAAACAGTTTCTAAAGCTCGATAGATGCATGTGTCGAGACTAGGTGTCGAGCTTTAGTAACTTGCACTTTCTAGCTTGTTTCTTGGACAGACTTGATGATTTCAACACTTGATCTTAAAATACAGTTTTTTGAAGCGTTAAACACATCCTAACTCTACCCAATTACAAGTAAAGTACGTTTTGTCAAAGGATAAGCCAATTACATAAAATAATGACATATGTTTAAAACAACGTGAACTACATATGTCCTAATAGGATGAATGTCATAAAGCCTTCCAAGACCTAAAGGCTTACCTCACAGCAACACTGTTGCTGAGCCCATCTGTACCTGGAGAGGAATTGTACTTGTATTTAGCAGTGTCCCCACACGCTGTGAGCTCGGCATTGGTCAGAGCAGAAGGACGGGTTCAAAAACTGGTTTACTATATGAGCCGAGCATTAAGAGAAGCAGAAGGACGATATCTGATAATGAAGAAGTTAGCCTTCGCTTTGATCACGGCCTCAAGAAAGTTGAGACATTATTTTCAAGCTCATGTAATTAATGTCCTAACGGATCATCCCCTAAAGAAGGCAATGAACAAGTTGGAGGTTGCAGGACGACTGATCCAGTAGGGAGTGGAACTTAGTAAGTTCGACGTCAGATACTAACCAAGGAGCGTTACAAAAGCACAGGCGTTGGCTGATTTCATTGCGGAGTTCACCCCTACCCATGACGAGATGGACAAAGACATAGGGGTCGAAAGGTAGGTTATCAATGTAGACGGGTGATCCACACTATACGCAGGAGGGATTGGAGTCATGCTAAAATCCCCGGAGGGTGACAAGTTGGAGTACGCAGCCCGTTTACAATATCAGACCACCAACAACGAAGTAGAGTATGAAGCTTTACTCAAAAGGCTAGAATTGTCTAAGTCCCTAACGGCGGAGTCAGTAGTAGTCAAAGGAGATTCTCAGCTAGTCATCGACCAAGTGAATGGAATGTGTGATACTAAAGAAGATCAAATGAAGAAGTACCTCAACAAAGTGAAGCGACTTGTCCGAAAGTTTAAGGAAGTGAGTTTTGTTCGACTCCCGAGGGAGGAAAACGTGGAAGCAGATGTCTTGGCAAAAGCAGCTTCGGCAGGAGGAGTTATGGACAAATTTGATAGAATCCAATACATGCCGAGCATAGGCCTATCAGATGTGCAGCAGATAGGAGGAAGAGAAAATTGGATGAGTCTAATAGTAATTTATCTTAAGGATAGAAAGCTCCCAGAAGATAAGGAAGAGGCTAGGAAGCTGAGGGTCAGAGCTGCCAAATACATCCTCATAAATGACGTACTATACAAGCGAGACTTTTCTCAACCCTACCTAAGGTACCTAGCTTCGAACGAATCAAACTATGTAATGAGGGAAGTTTATGAAGGAGCATGTGGGAGTCACTCAGGAGCAAGGTCACTAGTTCATAAGGTCGTCCATGCAGGCTACTACTGGCCTACGATTCAAGCAGATGCTAAGGCTTATGTCAAGGTGTGTGACCAGTGTCAGCGCTATAGTAACGTCCCTAAACAACCGTTAGAGTACCAGACCCCAATGATGGCCCCATGGACCTTTGCATAATGGGGACTAGATATCCTAAGTCCTTCCCCCCTAGGAACCAGACAAATGAAGTTTTTAGTGGTAGGGATTAACTACTTTACGAAGTGGGTAGAGGTCGAACCTCTTGCAAAAATCACTTAGCAAAATGTCAAGAATTTTGTTTGGAAGAATATACTTTGTAGGTTTGGAGTACCTAGGGTGCTCGTATCTGATAACGGACGATAGTTTGACAATGAATCTTTCAGGGACTTTTGTGAACAGTTTGGAATCAGAAATCATTATTCCTCACCCTCCCACCCACAGGTGAACGGACAAGCAGAAGTAGCAAACTAATCCTTGCTGAAAATCATCAGAACTCGGCTCAAGGGGGTAAAGGGGATATGGCCAGATGAGTTAGCAAGTGTCCTTTGGGCATACAGGACGACTGTGAAAACCCTAATAGGAGAAACCCTCTTTAAGCTAACCTACGAAAGTGAAGCAGTCATACCTGCAGAAGTTCATGTGGGTAATCATTGAGTGATGAAGTATCAGGAGAAAGATAATGAGGAACAACTTCGTCTTAACCTTGGTCTCATTGACGAGGTAAGGATAGACGCGGAGCAAAGGACATCAAGATATAAAAATCTTATGGCCAGGCAGCATGATGCCATGGTAAAACCCAAGCGCTTCAACGTTGGGGATCTCATTCTCAGAAGACTCTCCTTGGCAACTAGGAATTCAGCTTATGGAAAATTGGGACCAAATTGGGAAGGATCTTATAGGGTAATCAACTGCAAGAGGCAGGGGTTGTACTACTTGGAAGCTCTAGACGGACGAAAGTTAGAGCATCCTTGGAATGTGGAGCACCTTAGAAGGTACTATCAGTAATGAGCTTGGACGAAGTTTACCAAGGACGAGATTACAGCTGTAGACGACGTTACTGCTATGGTCTACGTGTTTGCTAATGTCTACTATTATGTGTTCTTACTAATACTATGGTGTGTACTAAGAATAAAAGTGCATTAATTCTTAAACTTTTGCACCGTCTACAGACAAGTTTGTGAAAGATGAGATTATGTATTTTTCTTTAAGTATTTTTCTAAGTACTTTCATAAGGCACTAGCTTCTAAGCAGGTGCCATATTTGTGAACAATGTTTATATAATGATATGGTTTGGATTTTCAATGTATTTTATGCATAAATCTAACTTCCATGATAATACCCACAAGGGGGGCAAAACCCTAAGATGAATGAAAATCCTTGGACACAGAGATGTAACGTTCATAAGCTTTCCTCAAGACCAGGATAAAGTAAAGAAAAAATAAGCTAAGACATAAAAGGCTATACAGTGAAGCACTAGTCCATGGACGAGCATCTGACCAAGACAGTTCCAGGATGAGTCAAACACTAGAAACGTCTTTGACAAATGGCAAATGCCAAGTCTATGGACGAGGCAAACGTCTGACAAGACCATCATTGCTATCTTGAATAGTCCATGTGCAAACAAGTCGTCCACAAAAGAAAAAACGCGTGGACAAACCTCAAGCATCGTCCATAGAAAAAAGACGTGGACGAACTTCTAACATCGTCCATAAGAAAAGCATATGGACAACCCTCTAATACTTAAAAAGTATGCAAATCTCAATAACAGCAGTGACACGGAGGGTAAACTCATCCATGCAATAACAAATAATGGATGAAAATAGATATTCATTAAAGTTTAAAAAGGGTAGACGACCACCGTCCAAAAACCCTTACAAAGTAAGCCTTAAAAGGCAATTGTTAATAAGCTCATCCAAAGTACACTAGATGAGAGTATTGTTTCCAAATATATTTTAATAAAGATCTTAAAAAAAAGGAACAAAATGAAAAGAAAAATAAACACTTGATCAAGTTAACAATCTTGTCTTCAAATAGGAGAGGCGTTGCCATTAGGGTCATCTTGAGGTGGCTTTGTAGAGGCATCGTCCTCAAGATTGATATCCTCTGAGCTCGTCTGGAGGAGGGAACTTGAAGTAGCTCCACCAAGGTTAAGTTTAATAAGGCTGAAGTCAATTTCAGGGAACTTCTCCACTGCTTCCATCCTGAAATCTTTAAACCTAGCTGCATAGTTAGTGTCCAGTAAATTAGTGAATTGTATGGACGCCTGAAACTCTGCAACTGTGTCTTCCTTTAGCCTTTGTAAGAAGGGCGCTTAGCTCATCGTTCTTCTTCTAGAGGAGTTCAAGACGAGAGTTCTTCTCTTTGACGTCTGTCTTTAACAACTCGACGTTGCTCTTCAGCTTTTTTGCATCCTCCTTAGCCTTGGCAGTCATCTCAGCCCACCTTTTAGACTCGTCTTTCCCTTTTTGGACTGTCCTCTCCAGCAAAATCCTCGTCTTATCTAAGTCAATTGCTTGCTTGGACACGGCAATAAACTTAGACATTGCCTGCATCGGTTAAAATTTCACTATAGCACTCACATATACATAGCTGACAAAACGAGACACACATAATATGAAAAGGGCATACCTTGAAAACATCATGATTGCCAGAACGTTCAAAATCCTTTAAGGAGATGTCATAGCATGCCGCCACGTCCTCGTCCGTCACGACCTTCTCAAACCTTTCCCAAGCCAAGTTCTCATTGGAAAGAAGGTTTTGAGGAACATGTTGAGAAGGCTGTGACAAGGAAGGAGAGGCAACTTTAGACAAGATTTGTATGGATGGGGGATCTTTGGGTTCAGAATCAACATCCATAATTTGGATGGAATGACCCTGGGGGACGAGGAAAGGATTGGGTTGATCGTCCTGGGTGTCAGCATCCTTAGCTTTGGACTACCTACGCTTAACCCTCTTTTCCTTACGCCTGCTAGGAAAATTCCTTAAATCAACTCCAAGGGACAAGCTCTTCCTTTTGTCCCTAGTGGAAGGACGAGGTTGAGATTCCTCAAGGATAGGACGAGGTTGAGGCTGAACCTCTGGCCCCACTTCCTCATCCATTATCTCCTTCCCTTTATTCTCCTTCATGGTAGCCATTCCTGCAGAGAAATTTGTTAGAATCACTTCTAGAAATGGAAAAAAATGGATCATTCTAAGTAAAAACTCACGTCTACGGACTATGCACTCGTGGGCTATAGCTTCAGGAGAAGGCTCAGGACCAAGTCCCCAAGTAGGGAGGCGTTGAAGAGTGACCAAAGAGTGGAAATCCCTCTCAGGGTGTAGACGAGCTTTCTGAACTCGTTCAAGGTAAAACTTGCTCAAGTGAGGTCGTCTAGCACCTGCAAAAAGAGAGAAGGGTGATTAGACAACTACAATAAAAAGTGTAACAACAAGTAAAGGGACAGCCAGCCATACCTTCAGGACGAAGGTTTCCTAACTCTCCTGTGTAGGGAGGGAATGGATCCCTGTCAACCTCAATAGGGCGTCCAGCCCAAGGACCAAAGACGAAGAAGAACTCCGTCTTCCATTTCCTATCTGAGGTGGCTAAGGATTTAACTATCCTATAATCTCTCCCTCTGGCAGTGAACTGATAAAAGCCAAGGGATTGGGTAATTTCGGAGGGCTTATAGCAAAAGAGGAATTCGTCCATAGTGAGAGGACGATCCCCCTCAAATACCTCCCTCCACAAAACTTGCATAGCAACAATTATCCTCCATGCATTAGGGTTAAACTGACATATACCTAAACCTAACCTAGAAAGCAACTCCCTGGCGAAGGCATTAAGAAGCAACCTCAAACCCCCCAAGAGGTAAGCCTCATAAATGCCGACACCAAAATGGGGCTGACAACACCACTCATCACACACAAGAACCCTAGGATTTAAACTTTCAGGGATTTGGTACCAAATCTTAAGAAGGCCTGACTTTCTCTCGTCTGTCTTAGAAGCAACCTCTATAGCACAACTATAAACCACCTCTTCCTCGTCTTGAGCAGAAGATGAGAGAGCGCTTGTGCCAGCCCTAGAACTTGACTCAGCCCTCGTCCTAAGGCTTTCTTGAAATTCTTCTAGGGGAACCCCAGGAACACCTGACGTATACTCGTCTGTGGTGTTTCCCTCGCTGCTGCTATTGCAATCACTACTACTGTCACTGGACCCACTAAAACTACTAGGATCATGATACTCATCTATAGCTTTGCCAATACTATTGCCAGACAAAGAAAGATCTACTTCAAACACTCTTTGAGAAATCTTAAAACCTGAGGACGAGGATGGAGAAAATACCTGAGTCTAGACAAAGGGAAACTATGGACGCAGGAAACTTCTAGATGAGGTGCTAATACGAGGATGTCAAGGAAGAAAATTTGAGAAAATGCAAAGGGTATGAGAGGAATTCCGCTATTTATAGGCATTGAAAAATGTTGTCTCGAATTACGTGACCAACCAAAATACGCCACATGGAATTTCCCTCGAAAAATTATATCAATGTTACAAATTACCAATGAAACTGTGACACGTGGCATACACGACAGTTAATAAAAGACACACGTCCAAATGATGACATCAATTTATATATGCCCTAGACGACCCATAGACAAGGGGGCAACTGATGGAGTGCGATTAAAATACGAACTCCAGTATCGTCCATGGAGGTCGTCCAAGACAAGACCATCAAAAGCGAATGGAGTTAAGAGCCTCATCCATACAAAACTCGTCCTTGCAGGAGAATGCTTGGATGAGTTTCGCATGATCAGGTGTTCCAAAACTTCATCTCATTAGTTATCCATCACCCTCGTCTTGGGATAAAGTTGTCCATAGAGAAAGGACCTTCCTAGGGAGCGAGGTACGCTCGACAGGAGGACCCATGGACGAGACTTTGGCACTTGGGAAAAATTCCTGAATGTGCACTACGACTCCTTATTACACGCGTAACTTTCGGTGACCGTTATATAAGAAAAACGTAACTCCTAAGCGGTTGTGGAAGTTATCTCTAAATCCTCATACCTCCTCAAAACTAAGGAAGGTTATGAGTTTGATAACTATCTTCAGGACACTATATAAATTCTCATTCAAACAAGACAAAGGGACATTTTTTATTATTCCTGAAAAGTTGGAACTCCAAAGTAATAGAGAGAAAAATAACTATGTCATCGGAGGGTTATTGGCCGGCAACCCCGGTCACCTTTGATCACTATTCTTTCTTTTTCAGGCCATTAAGACAGCCAACAGCCTTTTCTAAACCGAAGCATCCAACCTACTGATTTTCATCGCATCATCAGAATTAATTGGATATGAAATCTCCTTTCTAGTTCAACAGTGCTAGCTCAAGACAAGGCAAGAGCATATGGGTAACTAGTGCAAGAATCAAGTAGAACATATTACTGTAAACAAGAGTCATGTCTAATTCTTATTTCTTGTATTTATTTTTTAGAGGAAAGACACATCCACTTTTTATTTCACAGCAAGTAGATCTATAACATAATAGTTATGGAGGTTCCGTGAAACAAACTCCATCCAAACAAATACAATAAAAGAAATTCTAACTCTCTTGGCTAAGACATGAGTTATATCATTATCTTGCCAAAAAATATGAGAGAAAGAGATAATCGGTAAAGAGTTAGCATAGTACAAAGTGTCTTAAACAAGGTGACCAAACGAAGAATGCATCAACTTGTTGTGACGGAGAGTGTTGATCAATACTTCTTGTATCGTAACCTAATAGTGTAGATGATAATAAGTTAGTTTTTTTTAAGATGTGACACTAGATACACCTTTGAATTTGTAATTTAAATTTAAAGTATGAAATGGAAATGCTAAGTGTGTGCTTTCAAAACATAGAGTATGAGTAATTAATATACTATGATATGTTGTAGTGATTTTTTTTTTTTTTTTTTTTTTGTGAATAAATATGATAGAATTTCAACTTATGGTGTCCACTTCATAATGATTATTCTTTATCATCAAACTAAAACACCAATTAATTTTTGGTGTAGATAAAGTTTGAACCTAAATATATTATTTTCAATAACAAAAAATTTTACCAGTTAATTTAATAACTTAATTACAACTCAACATTGATTCTTTTTTTTTTTATTATTATTACATTACAAGTTGCCCCCAACCAGTGCATAGATTGTTCCAAAAATAGTTCCTCATGGAGTCATGGAACTCAAAACGTGGACTCTCCTTTCCTGTGGAGAGGGCCTGGGCCACAGGGGTTACCATTCGGCCCACAAGCTGTGGGCATTAAATTTTAGTACTTGGCAAACGGCAAAGCATAGAATGTTGGACAGGACTAGTGAAATTGGGCCTGCTTTATTCCTGAAAAAAAGGATGGTGCTGATGAAGAGTGCCATTCTTCTGAGCTTTCGGTGTGAAGCGTAAACAATTTTTTGGACCGAAGTTTCCACTTTTAAAAATATTTATTTAAACAAAATTACATTGAATTTCTCATTTACAAGATTATTTATCAAATCGGCCATTCATAACACGTTCAAATTAACTTAATTTGAAGTTGATCAACGAATCGTAATCGCATTCAAAAAAAGTTCTCAGCCTTGGCAGTTAGTTTCCCCTAACTCCCTATGCTGTAGTAGTCCGTTTCCTTCCAACTTTTGTGGAGATGAATGGTTTTCTTCATAGTTTTTAGTCTGGTTCTTTCCATTCGCGTTTGCTTTCCTGTTTGCTGTCTTATAATTTTGTAGTACCATGGAGGATCTTGCTTCACGTTGGAAAAATCTCTCCTTGTCTGATAAGGAGGGGAAGAAATTGGCATTGACAAAGAACAAAAAACGGGTGGAGTATGTTCTAGCAGCCAAGTTTCTTACAAAAAGAAATGTCAGTATTGATGCAGTGGCCAAAACATTTAGACCTTTATGGCGTACAAGTAGTGACTTCTGTATTCGTGATGCGGGTGACAATATTCTACTTTTTGCTTTTGAACTTGAATTTGATTTAGAAAAGGTCTTAATGGGAGAGCCATGGTCTTTCAATCGACATTTGGTTGTTCTACAAAGATATGATGGGATACTGCCTATGGAAAAAGTGGATTTCTCGAAGTCATCTTTTTGGGTTCAGATCCATAATCTCCCTCTTACTTGCTTGAATCCTAATGTTGCTATGGAAATTGGAGAATCTTTGGGGGATGTTGACAAATCTGTTAGTTTCTCAGACATGGTTGGTGGGAATTTTATGAGGATCCAGGTGCTTATTGACATAACACATCCTGTGTGTCATGAAAGAATAATTTCTTTGGGAACTGATGGTGACAGATTTATCTCCTTTCAGTATGAGAGACTTCCCAATATTTGTTATTGGTTTGGAATGGTTTCCCATGATGACAAAGAATGCTCTCTCCGGTTGAGTAGTAAGGGGTCTTTGAAAGTTGAGGATCAACAATTTGGTAACTGGATTAGGGCTACACAAATCAATCCATCTAGAAAATCTGTTATGGAAGTCAAAGGTTTTGGCAAGAAAGATACTCAACGCCACTCCGGGGTCTCAAGCATTATACGGTCAAGTTCTTCATCTGAGCATGACCATACTATGTCTTTCACACCGGTGTCTGGAACTACTGTTGGAACTACTACCGGTGCTGATTCGATGACAGTTATGGAACTGGTTCCGATGGGAGTTGGAGGACAGTGTGAACCATTGGGGAGTGTTGAGGAATGGCTTCGGCAGATTATTCCGATTTTAAAGGAAACTGCAACTAAGGAAGCGGCTATTACGTTGGATGAGAATATAATGCCAGTTGTTGCCAAGGTGGTTAATAAGGCGTGTGTGTCGTCCAACTCATTAAATAACAATGCATGTGTCACAGGGAGCACAAAGAATTTGTCTGCGTTAAGAAGTCTGGACTCACGTTGGGACTATCCCTTCCAATGTTCTAATGGGTCCACAACACGCTTCCCTTAAGATGGATCATTAGAATCCGTCTTCTCCTGAACCTCTATCCTTTCAACACTCCAATAATTATCCCAATCGGATTGGAGCTGTGATTGAGCAAAGGGAGCAAAATTTAAACTCTAGCGTTAAAGGCCTGTGACGCTACATTTAAACTGGGTTGGGTGGATCGTGATAAGGCTATAGAAGATAAGGATCAACACAGAGGAACAGAGCAAAGGGGAATTCTTGCTACTAGAGTCAAACTGGAACGTGGTAAACGAAGTGGAGTAAAAAAAGGAAGGTGGACTAGATTCAGCAATCGAGTTGGAGTGGACAACTTGCAGACTATCAGTTCCAACAGATCAGGTACAAAAAGAAATTACTCTGGTACATTTAAGGCTATGGTTGTGGATACTGAAACTGAGAAGAAACTTAAATTTCAAAAAGAATCAGATGAACAAGGTGATTTCTTAATTCCACAATTGGGATCGGCGGAGGCTGTTGAACAACCTTGCCGGGACCAATGAATCTTTTAAGCTAGAACTGTCGGGAGTTTAGGAACCAATGGACAGTTAACGCCTTAAAAAAGATTATTAAGGCACAAGTTCCAAATTTAGTTTTCCTTATGAAAACTAAATCTAATAGAGGCTGGATGGAATATGTTTGTGATCAATGTGAATTTAAAAATGGATTGTTGGTGCCTAGTGATGGAGCTAGTGGGGGCTTAGCTTTATTTTGGAGGAAGGAGGCCACAGTACACATTCAAAATTAGACATCTTCCCACATTGATGCATTTGTTGATGGGGGTGTTGATGGGTGGTGGCACCTAATCTGTTTTTATGGTAACCCGGAAACTTCTAGAAGATGTGAATCTTGGTCTCTACTTAAATCTCTCAGTAATTATTCACAATTACCTTGACTTGTTATTGGTAATTTTAACGAATTGGTGGGTTTGTTTGAAAAGGAAGGTGGTGCTTCTTGACCTGCAAGTCAAATGGCACGGTTTAAGGAACTTATTGATGTGTGTGGACTTAAGGATCTTGAATTCATTGGTCCTCGGTTTACTTGGTTAAATCAGAAATTTGATGGGTCACAAATTCGTGAGAGATTGGATTGGGCATTGGCTACTAGTGATTGGTTGGGTAAGTTTCCTACAGCAAAAATTTACCATCTTTCCTCTTCTGCTTATGATCATTGTCCACTAGCTTTGCATTTTGTTAGACGAAAAAAGCAGCGCAGGTATCATAAACCATTCAAATTTGAATCTATGTGGTTAAATAATGAAATATGAGAAGAGGTTGTTCAAAGAGCTTGGGAGGAGGGATTGTTGAGGGGCTCGGCCTTCCCTTTAAATTCATGTTTGGAATCATGCCGTGTGTGTTTGGATGATTGGAATAAGAATGACTTTGGACATGTGGCCCAGTAGATTTTGGAGTTACAGCCTACTTCTCCTTCAATCATTGCTGAAATTCAAAGAACAAGAGTTGAATTAAATTGCTGGTTGGAAAAGGACAATGCCATGTGGTTACAAAGATCTAGAATTAATTGGTTTCAAGAGGGAGATAGAAATACCAGGTACTTTCACTCTAAAGCTTCTGCTCGATTTCAAAATAATATAATAGATGGTATAGAGGATTCAGGTGGTACTTGGTAGGAGGATATTGGCATTGTGGAGGGTATAATTGTGGATTACTATTCAGCATTATTTTCATCATCAAATCCAATGAACTTTATGGAATTACTTGATACTGTGGAGCCTAAAGTCACTAGTGCCATGAACCAAATGCTTCTTACGAATTTCCAAGAAGGTGAAGTGAAGACAGGCTTAAAGCAAATGTATCCAATGTGCTTGGTCCAAATGGTATGCCTCCTCTCTTCTTTTAACATTTTTGGCCTTTAATTGGTAATGTTGTTACTTAAACAATGCTTGATTTTCTTAATTTTGGAATTGTACCTCCAAATTTTAATGAAACTCATATTGTTTTAGTTCCAAAGATTAAAGAGCCTAAAAGAGTGACTAATTATCGCCCAATTTGCTTGTGTAATGTTGTTTATAAGCTAGCCTCAAAAGCGATTGCCAACAGATTGAAGAAGATTTTGCCATCTATTATCAGTGATACTCAAAGTGCCTTTGTGCATGGAAGATTAATTACTGACAACGTTTTGGTGGCTTTTGAAACTATGCATCATATCAATATGAAAAAGGGAGGCAAAAATGGAGAGATGACACTTAAATTGGATATGAGTAAAGCTTATGATAGGGTGGAGTGGGGCTGCCTTGCTAAAATTATGGACAAATTGGGATTTGAGAGTAGGTGGAGAAAGTTATTGTTGGCATGCATCTCTATTGTTACTTACTCTATTCAGATTAATGGGAGACCATATGGGCATATAATACCTTCAAGAGGATTAAGGCAGGGAGATCCATTATCCCCTTATCTTTTTCTATTATATGCTGAGGGCCTTTCTGCTTTGATTAAGAAAAGGGTTGGCGATGGTTGAATTAAGGGTATTGTTGTTTGTAGGGGTGGGTCGAAATTATCTCATTTATTTTTCGCAGATGGCAGCCTCATTTTTTGTAGGGCATCCTTGGAAGAATGTGACTCGCTTCAAAGAATTCTTGAGGTTAATGAGAGAGCTTCTGGCCAACAATTAAATAGAGCGAAGACTTCTCTTTTCTTTAGCTCTAATACTGATCAATCAGTTCAAGAGGAAATTAAATGTAGATTTGGAGCTCAAGTCATTAGGCAACATGAGAAATATCTTGGTCTCCCTTCGCTGGTTGGAAGAAAGAAGCTAAATAGTTTTAATGAAATAAAGGAAAAACTTGCAAATAAGCTAGCTGGATGGAAGGAAAAATTGCTTTCTAAAGCAAGTAAGGAAATTTTGATCAAGGCAGTGGCACAGGCAATTCCAACTTATACTATGAGTTGTTTCAAACTTCCTGATACTCTCTATGAAGAATTGACGAGTATGATTCGTAATTTTTGGTGGGGTTAAAACAAGATGAAAGAAAACTAAATTGGATGAGTTGGGATAATCTTTGCAAGTCTAAGGTAGATGGAGGTATGGGTTTTAAACAGTTGAAACTTTTCAATTTGGCTTTACTAGCTAAGCAAGGTTAGAGATTGTAAATGGGACAAAATTCTCTTGTTTATCATGTCTTCAAAGCAAGATATTTTCCTAATTGTGATTTTTTTGAAGCTTCTCTTGGTAATAATCCATCATATTTTTGGCATAATCTTATGACAGCCCAAAAGCTTGTGCAACATGGGCTGAGATGGCAAATAGGTAATGGTCTCACTGTGCAAGTGTGGAAGGAAAAACGGTTACCAAACTCCTCAACCTTTAGAGTTGTTTCCCCACAGCTGAACTCCCCAGTAGATCTTCGAGTTTCTGAACTCATTGATTCGGAACACAAGTGTTGTAATCTTCATTTACTGCAACAACTGTTCTTGCCCTTTAAGGTGGAGGAAATTAGAAGTATTCCACATAGTACTTCTCTTCCCCCTAATATGCTAATCAGGATAGGTACCTCTAATGGGTTGTTTACTGTTCGAAGTGCCTATAAACTTGCTTCAAAGTGTTCTGATGATTCTGGAGGTGCTTCTTCTTCGGATGACAATCTCTTGCACAATTTTTGGAAGAAAATGTGGGGGTTACCAACCCCTCATAAAGTGAGACATTTTTTATGGAGCCTGCAGGGATATTCTTCCAAACAAATCGAATCTCAAGCGACGAAAGGTGTTAACTGAAGATCTTTGTGATGAATGTTTGCTAGAGCCCGAAACTTTAGGCCATTTATTTTGGTCATGTCCGAGAGCTAAAAGGGTATGGAGTTGTTCAGGTATTTTTGGTTTGGTTTATGCACTTCAATTCAGCAACTTTATGGAGTTGGCGTGGAAGATAATTATGATGGATCGTGGTGATGAAAATGTTGCTGCATTGATGGGAACGATTGCTTAGAGGATGTGGGGCAACCGTAATGAAATACGCAATGGTGGAAAACGTCTTGGTGAAATGGAGTTGTATTGTGATGCTTCAATGTGGCTGATGGAATTTCAAGAAGCTACTGTCACTACATTACCGTGGTCATCTGAACCTGTGCTCCAACAGTGTTGGCTGCCTCCCTTTAATCAGTTATATAAAGTGAATGTGGACAGGGCTGTTTTCAAAGCAAGGAATAAATCTGGGGTGGGGACGATAATTCATGATGCTAATGGTTTGGTTGTGGCTACTTTGAGCAAAAAAAATCCATGCTCCTTTAGGTCCTTTAGAGGTGGAAGCCAAAGCATTTGAATCTAGTTTGGAGTTTGCCAAAGAAGTCGGATTACAGGAATTCATTTTGGAAGGTGATTCTCTCAATGTGGTTCATGCCCTTCAAGGTTTATCGCTTCCATCAGTTTTGGCGATGCCTATTATTTATAGGATTCAAAGTTCTACTAATGATGTTAAGAAAGTGTTATTTTCTCATCTATGTAGAACAGGGAATAAACTTGCGCATCTGTTAGCAAAACATGCTATTAGTATTGTTGACTTTGAGGTGTGGATGGAAGAGAATCCTTGTTTCTTGGAACAAGCTCTCCATCATGATGTAATATTTTCTTCTGTTTAATGAAAGTTTTCAAGTTTGCTATCAAAAAAAAAAATTTTAACTTAATTTCTAAAATCCTTTTTCATCAAATAAGCGATATGCCATTCGAAACTTACCTAAACCAAAAAAAAAAAAAAAACAGTTAATATCTTGGTATTATAATAAATAGCAATCATCATGAAAGAAAAACTATAATAAAAATTTTTCAAAAGTGGAGCAAAAAGTTAAGTAAGATTATTATTATTTTTTTTTTTTTTTATGGGATAAGTAAGATAGTGCTGATGAAGAGTGCTATTCTTCTGAGCTTTTGGTGTGAAGTGTAAACAATTTTTTGGACCGAAGTTTCCACTTTTAAAAATATATATTTAAACAAAAATTACATTGAATTTCTCATTTACAAGATGATTTATCAAATCGGTCATTCATAACATGTTCAAATTAACTTAATATGTAAAATCCTTTTTCATCAAATAAGAGATATGCCATTCGAACCATACCTAAACCAAACCAAAAAAAAAAAAAAACAATTAATATCTTGGTATTATAATAAATAGCAATTATCATGAAATAAAAACTATAATTAAAATTTTTCAAAAGTGGAGCAAAAAGTTAAGTAAGATTTTTATTTTTATTTTTATGGGATAAGTAAGATTATTTAAAAACATACGAAGGTGAAAGACTCAACATAACACTTTATTACTTAGATGTTACAAATAGAAATAGTTACTAAAAAGTTATATTGCCATGGTGATTGGTCGCCTTAAAAGGTTATTACTACGAAGGTCTGTCCGTCATAGAATCAAAATTCAAAATTTTAAATATAAGAAAAACCAACAAATCATACTATATATTCGACACAATAATAGTTGTACAGTTTGTTAGGACATATGTTATTCATGTTAGGAATATATATCAATTTACAATTGGCTAATCCTTTGACAAAAGACACTTTACTTGTAATTCAGTAGATCTAGGATGTGTTTAATACTTTAAGGAACAAAGTTTCAAGATCAAGTGTTAAAGCCATGCAATTCTATCCAAGAAACAAGTGACGAAGTGTTGGTTTTTAAATTTGGACAGCTAGCTCGACAGCTAGTATCTATTGAGGTTCTAAAAGCTGTTTTAACCCCGATACTCAACAGCTGCTCGATAGATAAGCTATTTATCGAGATTTATGAAAAATAGATTTTCATCCAATTCGTAAATAGATGTTTGGGCTTTCTTTTCTCACAACTGTAAACATATATAAGGATTATTTTAAGGGCTATCACAATTGATGCTCATCAATGTAAAAGTTCTTTACAAGCATATTGTGAACCGGAGACATATGCCCTAGTTCATCTTTCTCTTGAAGAAGTTACTGTGTTTGTACGCCGTTGGATTTTATGACTAAGTAGCTTCATGATCTTCATTGTGTTGATGAACTGAATAACTTTGCAGCTAATATCCTTCTCAAGTTGATGATTAAGTCGCATACTGGGATCCGTGCATCTATTGGTTAATCACGTACTGGGAGCCGTGCAATAAAAGGAAAGATTGTCACTACAAAACAAGTTCAATTGTGTATTGGGGTAAAGGTTCAACTGTAAGTTGGTATAAGATACTAGAATTACTTGACTTGTAATCTCTTATTATGACCTTAAAATCACCCGGTGGGGTTTTTTCCTTGGAGGTTTTCCCCATTCGTAAACAAAACACTGTGTCAACTTTATTTTTCACTACATATTATTTTAGTTGGTGATTTATTTGTGCTGCCACGCATATTGTATGTTAATCTGATTAATTAATTGGTTAATTCATCACAAATGATCAATACATTCTTAGCCTATCAAGTGATATCAGAGCAGACACACTTTGATTAGGTTTTAATATTTGCTGTGTGATCTGTTGACCCCTGTTTGTCATGGATAGAGGACTGCCACTTATTATACCTCCTTTATATGATGGTACTAACTATGCATACTGGAAAGTAAGCATGAGAACTTTCTTGCAGTCTTTAAATGAGAAAGTGTGACAAGCTGTGGAGATAGGTTGGACCAAGCCAAAGGAAGCGTTGGCCGATTAGGATGATACTAAGATCAAGGCGGCAAACTTTAACAGCAGGGCATTCAATGTCTTATTCAGTGTGGTCACAAATGAAGAGTTCAAGAAGATATCCTCTACAGAAACTGCTAAGGAAGCATGAACCATTCTCTAGATAACCTATAAAGGAACCAAGGCTATCAAAGATTCGAAACTTTAGAGGCTTACTACAAGCTTTGAAAAAATCAAGATGGAGGAGGATGAGTCATTTAATGAGTTCTATGCCAAGCTCTAGGATATAGTGAACTCAGCTTTTAATCTTCGGGAAACCATTCTCGAACTGAAGATTATGAGAAAGGTACTAAGATCTCTACTCGAGAGATTTCATGCCAAGATCACTACTATTGAGGAATTAAAGGACATCTACAAAATTCCTTTGACAAAGCTGGTTGGCAATCTACAAACCTACGAGTTGGGTTTGACAAGGATTGGGAAATCAAGTAAAGGTAAGAGCATGGCACTGAAGGCCAAGAGCAATGACACAGATGAATTTTCAAACGATGAAGATTCTAAAATGAAGTCCTACATCACCAAGCAATTCAAGAAGTTCATGAAGAATGCCAATGTGAAGGGCTTCGACAAGAACCATAGGCAATCTAGTTCTTCTCAGTCTAAAAGCCAAGACAAAGGGAAGAAAGATGCTAGAGATGGTAGCTAGTACACTATTCCCTCAGGACCCAAGTGTTTCGGGTGTCAATGAGTGACACCATACCTGAGTATGATTCTGAAAATGAGGATGATGGAATCCTAAATGCCTGCACTGCCACTATCAATCCTACTAAGGGGGTTGTAAAAGATGTGGATGAAGAAAAGGACTTGGTGGAGTCCAAGTTTAAGAAGATGGATGAATAAGATGACATCCACACAGCCTATGCAAATTATGCAAGGTCTCCAAAAAGCATGAGAAGTTGTATAGGTTGGCCACCAAGAAGTTCAGTGATGTGGAGCTTGAACGAGAAGAAATCTTCACAAATTTTGATGAAGCCAATCAGACTGTTGGAACACTGAGATTTAAGAATAATTTCTTGGCTGAGAAGATCAAGAAACTTGAAGCACAGCTGTTTCAAGTCAGAGCTCAGCTGGAGAGGACTTCAAGTGCAAAGCTTGATGAGGTGCTCAGCCTTCAGAAATCTGCTTTTGATCAAATTGGTTTAGGGTATGATTTCTCTTCTCCGAACACTGCTTCCTTTAGTACTACTATTTTTGTTTCTCCTGCTAATAATGTTGAATCTAAGAACAATGATGTCAAAACTGTGTTAGCTAGTGAGAACATAGACAAGAGTAAATATATCTTAGAAGTACCCCTTAAACTTGCTAAGAAAGAAACTAAAAACCCTAGGTCTAAGAAGGGTAATACTCAAAAGCCTAAACAGAAGAACAACATCTCTGTCATCGCTGTAGAGCAACCAGACATACTCGACCAAATTGCTATAAGTGGCTAGCCACTCAACAAAGCAACAGTATGATCTCATCAGGAAACCAGAATCAGTTTCTATCCTCTCTTGCTCCTCTTGGAGATCTTCTCAAAGTCCTTATGTTCCTTTCGAACTTGAACAGTTGCAATTCTTCCCCCTTACCGCCTGTTCAAGGGTTCGCTAAAAGGAAAAGTTCTTCCAAAGTGTGGAAGGAAAAAGGCTTTAAGTGATTTAGTCATTTTTCTCTCTACCACTATTTTTGTATTTGCATTCTTATGTGTTTTGCTTTATCGTTTTGAGTCAGTCTGGTTTTTAAGCATTGCTTTGCTTAACACGTTTTTGTTTGTTTGTTTTCAGTTTTGTTTCATTTTGTTGTTTTTTTAAAATAAAAAATTTGAAAAAAAAATACAAAAGCAATGTGTGTTTGTGTACATTGGTACTTGTGTACCTTGAATGGTTAATGAAACAAAGTTTTCTAAATTTTGTATCTCTTGTAGCTTAGATGAGCTTAGATGAGTATCTCTATGCACAACTAAGTAAATGAGCTTTGTGGCTTGTATTTATGATGAGTAAGATTAAATAATCTCTTATACTTAATACTCGTATCACTCTTTTGGATGGGAAAGGCTAGAAAATATTAAGAGAAATTCATAAATAACCATCTCACCACTGTTGCCCGCCAATCATGAAGTTATATCTGTATGCTTCGGCAAAGCAGAAGTGCAATGTCAAAAGCTTAACATCATTGGATATTTCTTTTCTCTCTCTCTCTCATATGCTCATGCATTATATGCTTAATAAAAGAAAATATACAAAGAAAATTAAAAGCAAAAAAAATAAAAATGCTTTATTTATGATTGCAAGTGTGTCTTTTAGAAGATCTGGGAGTTATAGAATGTACCTGAAAGGTGATAGTCCCCATCAAGCAGTTATAATAGTGTGTGAGTTCAATTGATTTGCTCATCTCTCAGATCATCATAACATGTAGACACTTATGCAATCTTGCTATGTTTTTCACACACAACACGCAATATTCTTTGCTCCTTTTGATACATGTGCAGGTACAATATGATTTGGCCATCACAAGGTTTACTTGTGTTAATGTATACCCACTAAACTGTCTTGACTTATTTTTGAAATATAAAATTGGTTAGACTTGTTGTGTGTGTGTGTGTGTGTGTGTGTGTGTGTGTATGTATGTGTGTGTGTGTGTTTTGGATCTAAATGCTTGACATTTTTCTTGATTGAAAAATGATTTTGAGAGCTTAAAATGTTATTTGGATCTTTAATTGAGTAGCATGCTTGATTGCATTCATATATATGTTTTTCTCTTCCTTGAAAAACTATTTTAAGCAATCTCTACAGCTTTTCGATCCATCAAAAAAGTTTCTATCTGCTCGATAGCTCCTTGATAGCTACTCGATCCATCGAGCCCCGTATGCTGTGGACACCTCTAGATAGCTTCTTGATAGCTATATTTGTTGAAATTTAAACCTCAACACCTCTCGATACCTCTTGATCTGTCAAGAATTATGGATTTCTATATAAAGGGTCAGCGCGATTTCTCCTTCATTTTTCTCGATCTCTCTCGATCCTTTTTGACTTCTCACCTTCCCAAACACCTCTCCCTCACTCCAAACTTCATTCCCAGTAGATTTTCGGCCTAGATCAAGCTTTTCTTCTCTGGTAAGGGTCTTTAATCCTTCATTTTTCATGCATTAGACCTAGGTTTTTGGGCTTTTAAAAAAATTTTGGTTTTTTAAAAAATTGATGGGGTTTTTGCAAAATGTATACCCACTAAACTTATCGAATTTCTCCGATACTGACCTTCCCACTGTCATCAATGGTAGGAGTTATGAGTCACTGTGTGGCATCCCAGTCACTTCCTTCCGTGATCATACAAGAGTTTTACTCTAATATTCACTGATTCGATTCTTCAATACCTCTTTTTTCTACTCGTGTTTGAGGTATGGGCCTTGTGGTCATTCTGGATATTGTATCCGAGATACTCCATGTCCCGAAGGTAGCGCATCCTAACTACCCTAATTGTGATCGTCTTAGGACTATGTCCAAAAATGAGCTCATGTCTCTGTTCTATGAGACTCCTTCTTCTTGGGGTGATTGTTAGAACACCCATTACTCGACCTTTGCTAAAGGTCCGAGATTTCTTAACATGGTGATGACTTTTGTTCTCCATCCTTTGTCTCACTATAACTCTATCACAAAGTCCCGTGCTTGATTTTTGTTATCCCTCCTAGAGAACCTCTCTATTGACTTCCCTTCTCATTTCATCCTCTTCCTTATAGAAGTCTATAAGGATACGGCAATCCATGATAAGCTCCTCTTTCCTTCAGCTATCACAAGGATCTTTCGTCATTTTTTGTCTCCTTTCCCGTTTTCGATCATTTCCCTATCATGTGTGCCATTGATAAGGCAACTGTTAAACAGAGTGAGGCCCAGTTTCTACCGAAGCGGTCATGGATTAAGACTGCGAGACCTCCAGCTTCTTCAGCTCCATCCACTTCCACTCCTTATTTCTTTACGAATGGTGTGACTCTCGAGGCGATTATGGCACAACTTCAACGCATGGATGCTCACCTTGACACTTTCAGTGATGAGTTATGTTAGGTGAACACCCGTATTGGTCGTATTGTACGACGACAGGCTTGCCTAGATGGCTTCATTGAGTCTCTCACTCCTTCTCCAGAGACTTCTGAGGATGAGGACGTCGATGGTGGCTCTGATGGCGATGGTGATGAGGATGATGGTGCTAGCTCTTCTAGAAATGATGAGATGGCTGCTTGTGATAATTGCCCTTTGACATTCATGACAAAAAGGGGGAGTAGTTTTAGGATATAAGAGTAGTCATGTATTTAGGGGGAGAGTTAGTACAGGAGATATTTGTTAGGGGGAGTGTCTACACTTTAAGGGATGTAATGAGGACTTATATATTGTATGCAATCTTTTATTTCTGTTTCACACTAAGATGCCTTGATAGATTTTGTTTAAAGTTTTTCAGAAATATAGGTTGTCAAAATTTTCCTTGCCATGAACTCTCTTCTTGCAAAGTTTTTCAAGAGTTTGTGTTAGGAAAGATTTTATTGTATTTAACAAGTGAGTATGGGTTGAGTGATTTATGACTTCTCTCATATGTTCATTTGTTTGTTGTAGTTTTGTCATAGATTGCCAAAGGGGGAAATTGTTAGGATATATGTAATTCATGTTAAGAACATATGTCAATTTAGAATTGGCTAATCTTTTGACAAAACGCACTTTACTTGTAATTGGGTAAATCTAGGATGTGTTTAATACTTCAACGAACAAGGTTTCAAGATCAAGTGTTAAAGCTATGCAAATCTGTCCAAAAAACAAGTGATGAAGTTCTGGTTTTTAAATCTCGACAACTAGTATCTATCGAGGTTTAAAAAGCTGTTTTAGCCCAATACTCGACAGTTGCTCGATAGATAAGCTATCTATCAAGATTTATGAAAAATAGATTTTCAATTCTGATTTTCATCCAATCCGTGAATAGATGCTTAGGCTTTCTTTTCTCACAACTCTAAACATATATAAGAATTGTTTTAAGAACCGTCACAGCTGATGCACATCAATGCAAAAGTTCTTCACAAGCATATTGTGAACTGGAGACATATGCCCTAATTTATCTCTCTCTTAAAGAAGCTACTAGGTTTACACGTCGTTGGTTTTTATGACCAAGCAGCTTCATGATCTTCATCATGTTGATGAAATGAAGAACTTTGCAGCCAACATCTGTCTCAAGTTGATGATTAAGTCGCGTACTAGGATCCGTGCATCAATTGGTTAGTCACGTACTAGGAGTCGTGCATTAAAGGGAGAGATTTTCACTACAAAACAAGTCCAATTATGTATTAGGGTAAAGGTTAAATTGTAGGTTGGTATAAGATATTGGGATTCCTTTACTTGTAACCATTTGTTGTGATAATAGTGAATTCTCAAAAGTGGTGACCTTAAAATCACCTGGTGAGGTTTTTGTCTTGGAGGTTTTACCCATTTATAAACAAATCACCGTGTCAACTTTATTTTTCGCTGAATTTTATTTTAGTTGGTGATTTGTTTGTGCTACCACGCATATTGTATGCTAATCTGATTAATTAATCAACTTGGCTAATTAATTAGTTAATTCATCACAAGGGGACAATACATTCTTGGCCTATCACAATTTTAGATTCGTTCTAAGAGAGTTTATATATATACTTTATGTCTTTTTATTAACGTAATAACCAATAATTAAATATCGTAAACACAAAAAAAAAAATATTGTTATCATCAACTTTATCAAGATAAAATCCCAATCTTCCCCATTAGCCAAAATTCATTTTATGACCATTTGATGAGGGAAATCAAAGAAACAATTAGTACTTCTAACTTAAATCTTCTTGTAATCACTTATATAGTCCAAATCGATCTAGTAGACTTTCAATGTATGATTTAGCACACACTCATGCAAAATCCAATACAAATCCAGACAATCCGAGATATCACTAACGGTGCAAATTCATGAAAAATGCTTCAGAATATGCATTGTATGAGAAATATCCTTGTGGCAAGACAAGAAAGGAATCCAAAAAAGCCAGTGATTCATGCATATTTATTCAAAATTTGATTCTATATTGGATACTTTTTCTTGGATGATAAAAGAGTATGTTAAAATTAAAAATCACAGAAGGCAGAGCTCGGATATGTGCTTGTTTTGATCTAAATGGATGTTAGACAAATTTGAAAAACCCGTGACATCACACTAGCAGATTTGTCACAACTCATATATATTGGAGAAACTGTAAAATTGAACACAAATAGACAGCCATGTGGGTTTCAAGTTTCTGTTGTATTAGTATCATTATTGTCATTATTCTCTAGAAATTGTTACTTAGCCATTGCAAATTGTACGGTTATAAAGCTCAATCTATATGTGAGGCCACAGCCATAAAATCGAAATGGATCTGCTATCACTGGTAGGTAAGAGTTGATAGGCCAAAAATATATTAACCCCTTGTGATAAATTAATTGATTAATTAGCCAAGTTTATTAATTAATCAAATTAACATACAAGAATACGTGGTAGCATAAACAAATTACCAATAACCTAAAGTGCAGCGAAAAATAAATTGACAGGGTGATTTGTTTACGAATGGGGAAAACCAACATGGAAAAAACCCCACCAGGTGATTTTAAGGGCACCACTCCCGAGAATCCACTATTATCAAAATAAGCGGTTACAAGTAAAGGAATCCCAGTACCTTATACCAACCTACAATTGAACCCTTATCCCAATACCCAATTGGACTTATTCTGTAATGACAATCTCTCCTTTGAATGCACGGCTCCTAGTACGTGACTAACCAATTGCGCGGAGCCCAGTACGCGACTTCAATCACCAACTAGAAAAGGAGGTTGGCTGCAAAGTTCTTCTGTTCTTCAACACATGAAGATCACGAAGTTGCTTGGTCACAAAACCCTATAGTGTACAAACACAGCAGCTTCTCAAGAACTAGGGCAAACTTGGTTTTCGGTAACACTTGATAAATTATGTTCTTGTGCAATTGTGCTCTCTGTTGTGTAAGTTGTTACGGCCCTTAAAATAATCTTTATATATGTTTAGGGTTGTGAGAAAAGGAAACTCAAACACATACTCACGGATTGGATGAAAAACAGTCCAAAAAAAAAACTGATTTTCATAAACCTCGACAGATACCCCATCTGTCGAGTTGTTGTCAAGCCACAAGCTAGAATAGCTCTTCAAGGCTTAATAGATGCTAGCTGTCGAGCTTTAATGAACAGTACTTTTCACACTTGAATCTTGGATAGACTGACATGGCTTTAACACTTCAAGGTTTCTTGAAACATTAAACCATTAAACACATCCTAGATCTATCCAAATATAAGTAAAGATCGTTTTGTCAAAGGATTACCCAAGTATATAAAATAATGACATATGTTCCTAACATGTGAAACACATATGTCCTAATAATCTTCCCCTTTGGCAATTCGTGAAAAAACCACAACAAACAAATGAACATATGAGAGAAGTTATGAAGCACTCAACTCATATTCACTTGTTGAATACAATAAAATATATCCTAACACAAACTCTTGAAAAACTTTGCAAGAAGAAAGTTCATGGCAAGTAGACTTTGACAATCTGTATTTCTGAAACACTTTAAACAAAACTCATCAAGGCATAGTGTGAGACAAAAATAATAGATTACATACAAGATATAAGAAGCATGTGCATAAAGAGAGAAAAGAAATAATACATGTAGGGGTAGGTGAAAAACATACATCAACATATAAAAAATGAAAGTACAATGTGTGTCAAAAATGGTCACAATACCCATGTACAAAAGATAATCTAAAGTAGAAAGAAAAGAAAAAGATACAAGTATCCTCACTACATCCCTCAATATCAACACTCCCCTTAACAAAAATCTCCTATACTAACTCTCCCCCTAACTATGACTACTCTCATAACCAAAACAACTCCCCCTTTTTGTCACAAGTGACAAAGGGTAAGAATGTCAAGTAAACATCTCACCAGCACTGGAAAACTAGCATCATCCTCATCATCAGCAGAGGCATCAACATCACCATCATCGTCCTCATCCTCAGAAGCCTCTAGAGAAGGTGGAGGAGAAGTAACAAAGCCACTCATGACCGCCTGGCCTCGTGCAATACGACCAACACAGGTGTTCACCTGACATAACTCATCACTGAAAGTGTCGAGGCAAGCATCCATGCGCTGAAGCTGTACCATAATGTCCTCGAGAGTCACACCACTCGTAAAAGAAGAAAGAGCGGATGTGGATGGAGCTGAAGGAGTGGGAGGAGCTACTAACCCAGACCACCTCGACCGAAACTATTCCTGCTCCGTTTAACAGTAGCAGCATCTATAGCACCCATGTAAGAGAAGTGGTCGGACATGGGAAAGGGAACAAAAAAGTGGCGTAAGATCCTTGTGACAGCCAAAGGGAAGAAGAGCTTATCATGGGTCGCCAAATCCTAATACACATCTATGATAGAAAGAATGAAATGAGAGGGAAAATTTATACTAATATGCTCAAGAAAGGAAAGCAAAAATCGAGCACTAGGCTCTGTAATAGAGTTATAATGAGAAAAAGGATGCAAAACAAAATTCATAACCATGTTAATAAAACACGGACCTTTAGCAAAGGTTGAATAGTAAGTAAATTGACGTTCACCCTAATCAGAAAGGTGCTCACAAAAAGCAGACACAAGCTCATCTTTAGACACAGTCTTAAGATGCTCACAGTCAGGGTAGTCAAGATGCTCTACCCTAGGGACATGGAGCACATCGGCTACAAGAACCGAAGTGACCACAATGCGCATAGCTCGAAAGCGAGTGAAAAATCGAGATACAGAAGTATCGAATCCATGCATGTTGGAGTAGAACTCCTAGATCAGCACCAATGGACATGTGACTGAGACGTCACACAGTGACTCCCAACCCCTACTGTGAATGACAGTGGGTAGGTCAATGTCGAAGAAGTCCAAAAAAATGACTTGGCATTCCGAATGAATGCCTCGTCAGGAAAAGTTCTCAAAGAAGTCCAATTTGGCCTTTTCATTACGGAACCGAATGTGAAAAGGAGTGGGGTCAGAAGAAGAAGATGCCCCAGAATGTAAAGGGCTTCAGGACGGAACAAATTTACGTTTAGGTGCCATAAAAGCAGACTAACGTAAACAGAAAAGAGAGAGAGAGAGAGAGAGAGAGAGAGAGAGAGAGAGAGACTCAGAAAAGTCCCAAGCAGTTCAAATATATCAAAATATATTGAATAGAAAGAATGTATGCATGGGAATGCATGAACATATGACATGCAAAGGTAATTGCATCATGGGCTCAGCCCAATCCAATCCTACCAGCACACAACGTATATAACACACATCTAAATGCACGAAAATATAGTTATAATGCACATGGGATGCAATGCATGAGGTTTTTAAGATCAAAATTACAAAACCCATCCCAAAAATTTGGCAAAAACCTGTTTGATTTTGGAAATCCCGAAATTTTCAAAAATCCCAAAAACTTAGGTTAAAAAGCATGAAATGCATGAATATGAGGGATTTAGACATTTACCACGTGAAGAAAACTTAATTAAGGTCGAAGGAACCTTGAGAAAGAGGTTTAAGGTAAAGGAGAGAGGTTTTGGGAGGTGAAAAGGCTTGAGAGATCGAGAGATATTGAGCAGAATGAAACAAAGATCGCGAGCACTCCTTATACAGCAACTCAGTAAATCTCGACAGATCGAGAGGTGTCAAGGATCTATCGAGCTTTAAGGGGTTCGATAGAAGAAGCTATCAAGCAAGTGTCCAAGGTAAAAGAAGCTCAATAGATCGAGGTAGCTGTCGATGAGCTATCGAGGGGAAAGAAATTTTTTTGATCGATCCACCTAGCTATCGAGAGGTGTCGAGATTGCGATACAAAGCAACTGAAGAGCTCGATAGATAAGCCAGGTGTCGAGGAGCTATCGAGAATGCTTAAAATAGTTTTTCCAAGAAGAGAAAAACACAAACATAAATGCAATCAAACAAGCAACTCAACCAATGATCCAAACAACATTTTGAGCTTTCAAAATCATCTCTCAACAAAATAATAATAATAATAATAAGCACATAGATCCCAAAACACACACACACACCAAAAAAGTCTAACCAATTTTATATTTCAAAAACAAGTCAAGACAGTTTAGTGAGTATTCATTAACACATGTAAATCTTGTGATGGTCAAATCACATTGTTCCAGCACATGTATCAAAAGTAGCAAAGAATATTTGCATGTTATGTGTGAAAACATCGCAAGATTGCATAAGTGTCTCTCTATTATGACAATTTGAGATATGAGTAAATCAATTTAACTTACACATGATCATAACTGTTTGATGGGGACTATCACCTTCGAGGCACATCCTATAACTCCCACATCTCCTAGAATACACGCTTGCAATCATGTATAAAGCATTTTGATTTTTTTGCTTTTTATTTTTCTTTGCTTATTTTTCTTTTATTAAGCATCTCATGCATAGGCATATAAAAGAGAAAAAAGAAATACCCAATTATGTTAAACTTTTTGACATTACACTTTTGTTATGCCGAAGCATATAAATGTCATTTCATAATTGGCGGGCAATAGTGGTAAGATGGTTATTTATGCCTTAGGATTTTTTAGTCCTTCCTGTCAAAAAGAGTGATACGAGTGTTAAGTACAAAAGATTACTTAATCTTATTCATCACAAACAAAGAGCCACAAAGCTCACTTGCTTAATTGTGCATAGAGATGCTCATCTAAGCTACAAGGGATACAAAGTTTAGAAAACTTTGTTTCTTTGGCCATTCAAGGTACACAAGTACCAATGTACACACACACACACACTGTTTTTGTATTTTTCTGATTTTTCAATTTTTTTATTTTTTATGAATGAAAGACAAAATAAAAACAAAACTGAAAAACAACCAAACAAAAACATGTCAAATAAAGCAATGCACAAAAACTAGACTGACTCAAAAAAAGAAAGCAAAAACACACAAGTAATGCAATCAAAAACAGAGAGAAAGGGAGAGAAAGAAAGAGAAAAGAAGTGATAAAATTACTTAGAGACCTTTTCCTTCCACACCTTGGAAGAACCTTTCCTTAAGAAAATCCTTCAGCCAGCAGTGAGGGGGAAGAATTGAAACTGTTCAAGTTTGAAAGGAATATGAGAGCTTTGAGAAGATCTCCAAGAGGGGCAAGAGAGGAAGGAAATTGATTCTAGTTTCCTGATGCGGTTATACCATTGCTCTATTGAGTGGCTAACCACTTATAGCAATTAAGTCGAGTATGACCGGCTGCTCTACAGTGATGATAGAGGTGCTGCTTCTTCTGTTTAGGCTTTTGAGAGTTAGCCTTCTTAGCCTTAGGGTTTATAGCTTCTTTTTTTATTTTGCTTAGGGGGTGCTCCCAAGATTAAGATAGATTTACCCTTATTTATGTTCTCAATAGCTAAATCAGTTTTGACATTAGTGTTCTCAATCTCAACATTATTACTAGAAGGAACAAAAACAGTAGTACTAGTAGAAGCAATGTTAGAAGAAGAGAGATCATACCCTAAACCGGTTCGATCAGAAGCAGATTTCTAAAGACTGAGCATCTCATTGAGCTGAGCACTTGAAGTCCTTTCCAGCTGAGCTCTGACTTGGAACAGTTCTGCCTCAAGCTTCTTAGTCCATCTTCTCAAACTTGGACTCCACCAATTCCTCTTCTTCATCCACATCTTCACATATTGCCTCAGTAGGATTGACAGTAGCAATGAAGGCATTTAGAATTCTGTCATCCTCATTGTCGGAGTCATTCTCAAGTTTAGTGTCGCACAAAATAGCAGCAAGTGTCTTCCTTTTCCCAATGGACTTGAGATAAGTGGGGCACTCTTGTTTCATATGACCGAATCCTTGACAATCGAAACACTTAAACTTTGAAGGAACAGTGTACTAACCGTCATCCCTAGCATCCTTTTTCCCTTTGTCTTGGCTCTTAGATTGTGAAGAACTTGATTGCCTACGGTCCTTGTCGAAGCCCTTTACATTGGAATTCCAAAATGAAGTCCTGCTGGGTGATGTAGGACTTCATTTTGGAATCTTCATCATCAAAAGACTCATCAGTCTCACTACTTTTGACCTTCAGTGCCATACTCTTGCTCTTGCTTGACTTCCCGAACCTTGTCAAACCCAACTCATAGGTCTGCAAATTTTCCACGAGCTCTGTTAGAGGAATCTTGTCAATATTCTTGGATTCCTCAATGGTAGTAATCTTGGCATGAAATCTCTCGGGCAAGGATCTAAGCACTTTTCTCACAATCTTGAGTTCAGGAATGGTTTCTTCAAAATTGAATGCTGAGTTCACAATGTCTCTGTGCCTGGCATAGAATTCATCAAATGATTCATCCTCTTCCATCTTGATTTCTTCGAAGCTACTAGTGTGCCTCTGAACCTTCAAATCTTTGATAGCCTTGGTTCCTTCATAGGTTGTCTGGAGAATGGTCCACGCCTCCTTTGCAGTTTCAGTAAAGGAAATCTTCTTGAACTCCTCATTTATAACGCACTGAATAAAGCATTCAATGCTCTGCTATTGAAGTTAGCTACCTTGATCTTTGCGTCATCCCAATCGGTTGGTGTTTCCTTCGGCTTGGTCCAACCTGTCTCCACAGCTTGCCACACCTTCTCATCTAAGGACTGCAAGAAAGTTCTCATGCGTACTTTCCAATATGCATAGTTAGTTCCATCAAATAAAGGAGGTACAATACATTATTGTCCTCTATCCATGACAAGCAGGGGTCAATGGATCTCATAACAAGGATTAAACTCTAATCAAAATGTGCCTGCTCTGATACCACTTGATAGGCCAAAAATGTATTGAACCCTTGTGATAAATTAATTGATTAATTAGCCAAGTTTATTAATTAATCAAATTAACATACAAGAATGCGTGGTAGCACAAACAAATCACTAATAAACTAAAGTGCAACGGAAAATAAATTGACACGGTGATTTGTTTACGAATGAAAAAAACCAACACTAAAAAAACTCCACCAGGTGCTTTTAAGGTCACCACTCTCGTAAATCCACTATTATCAAAACAAGCGATTACAAGTAAAGGGATCTCAATACCTTATATCAACTTACAGTTGAACCCTTACCCTAATACTCAATTGGACTAGTTCTGTAGTGACAATCTCTCCCCTGAATGCATGGCTCCCAGTATGTGACTAACCAATTGCACAGATCCCAGTACACGACTTCAATCACCAACTAGAGAAGAAGGTTGGCTGCAAAGTTCTTCTGTTCTTCAACAAATGAAAATCACGAAGTTGCTTGGTCACAAAACCCTATAGTGTACAAACACAGCAGCTTCTCAAGAACTAGGGCAAACTTAGTTTCCGGTCACACTTGATGAATTATGCTCTTGTGCAATTGTGCTCTCTGCTATGTAACCTGTTACGAACCTTAAAATAATCCTTATATATGTTTAGCGTTGTGAGAAAAGGAAACCCAAAGACATACTCACGGATTGGATGAAAAACAGTCTAGAAAAACTGATTTTCATAAACCTCGACAGATTCCCTATCTGTCGAGCTGCTGTCAAGCCACGGGCTACAACAGCTCTTCAAGGCTTGATAGATGCTAGTCGTCGAGATAGATGTCGAGCTTTAATGAACAGCACTTTTCACACTTGAATCTTGGACAGACTTGCATGGCTTTAACACTTGATCTTGAAACAAGGTTTCTTGAAGCATTAAACACATCCTAGATCTACCCAAATACAAGTAAAGTGTGTTTTGTTAAAGAATTAGCTAATTACATAAAATAGTGACATATGTTCCTAACATGTGAAACACATATGTCCTAACAAGAGTAATGGAATTGCCGTGGAAAATAGGGATGCTTCTTTGTCTAGCCTTGCCTGAGTTACAACATCATCACTATGAAAAAGCTCTACAATTTTCTATTGAATTTCAGCCTTGGTCAAAACCAAAAAAGTACAAGGATTTTTGGAAGTTAGCTTAGCAAGGCGCAGTGGTACTATTCCATGCATGCTTCTTGTTTCGGACTTTGCATACATTTTGATTATTATGAGCAATGGTCTTCATGAGAATTTAGGCTCTGAAAAGACCAAGCCTTGCCAGTTGCCACTATGTTTATTTGGCACTGAGCTTAGCCCATGCCAAAATAAACAAGTTTAAAATTCAAAACCTATGGAGAGGGACTCAAATAGTTGAAAGGTCAAAGATCATGTATGATGGCTTCCATGTTAAGTAGAGAATACAGTCCTAGATGCGCTTCAAATCTCTTGCAAAAGGTTAAGAAACACATAATCTCGTGTACGTGGAAGGGAAATCTTGTAACTCGTGTTAGAGATAGTGACTCATATTTTGAATTAAAAAAAACAACCCATCTTTTTTGTTTAGAATACCTTGGATGGAATGGAGCTCATGTGGGAGCGAATAATAGGTTGAGCGATGAAAGCCGCGGGGGGGGGGGGGTGTTAAAGGAATTTGATCCCATGGTATGGTAATATTGGGAAATTCAATGTACTAAATTAGGATTTTTTTTAGGACAATACAAATATGTTGTGAATTCTCAATTTTTTTAGAAAGTGGAATGTTCTTCGCTTGCTCTTGTGGATATAGGCACGCTATTAAATCACGTAAATTTGTGTTGATTTTTTTTCTTTTAGTTTTTTCATTATATATTTGCATAAACATAAATCTTCAATAGCCAAGATAAACAAACTCTTGAGTAGGTCTAGAAGGCCCAATTCAAGTAAGCTCAACCTAATTGGCCTTGCTCCTAAATTGTGGACCTTGAACAACCAAAAGACATGTCAAGCTAAAGATTAGCATATTGAAAAGCACCCAAGCATGGCCAAATAACATCCCTAGAACCATCAAATTACAGGCTTAAGTCAACCTATTTCGAGTTAGGATTGAAAGAGCCTACGTAAAGGTCGACGACCTGCCATCTCTACCTAAACAGGAATTTTCACAAAAGATTATTACCCATCATGTCCACATTTATTGTGGCTCACCTATTGTTATTTGAATTTATTGCAATATGATAGGTTCTTACCCTCTACCGCATTGGAAAGGTACCTTAGAAACATACACCTAAACCCCAAATCCATCTCCTCCTCTCCTCATCGGAGCTACACCCCGCCACATACGCCGCCATACACTCCGTTTCTATAGCTAGCGATGCCACACCCAACCTAATGGCTTGTTTTATGATTTGTTATTTCCTCAAATTTTGGATTTTGAAATTTTGATGGGTTTGGGTTATTTTTTGGATAACAATCTGTTCATATTGGTATAAGTTTTGTTGATTTGTTATGGATTTTGTTGTGTTTTGGTATTTTCATGGGTTTTGATTGGATTCTTAGGTGGTAGGTTCAAACCCTAAAAAAAATCTGATTGTGGTTTTTTTTTTTTTTTAACGTTAGCCTAGGTTCTTATGAATTTTTTTCTGCTCCAAATCATGATTCTTGTGCTTCCTTTTTATTGCTCTGCCCATTGTTTTTTTTTTATTTTAATAGGTAATAGTAACTTTTTTGAAAAAATAGTACAACATGTAAGAGATAGAGCATGTGAATCAATCAGAGTTGTTAGAGTTCTGTTAGATTATTTATAGTAATAACACCATGTAATTCTCACACCATTACTTAAAATCTCCATTGATTATTTACACATTTTCATAGTTAGTACTTTGGCTACCAACTTTCGAGCACACACGCACAGGTCCTCCCAATAAGGGCAATAAATTGTGTTTGCTCCACTAAAATTTTCAACACTTGGTGCCTGCATTCAAAATTTTAATTTCCTACTAATCATGATTAAGCAAAGACATTTCTTCTATAAATTCTTGTCCTTGAGTTCGATATTCATCATCTGCATCTAATAGAAACAAAGTAAGAAGATATATTGCTCCAAGATGTTTAACATTGTCTGGTTCATTTAAGTTGTAATTGCATAGTTAAATCATATTTTAATCTTGGTTTGGTTGCTTAAACTGCTCATAAAATTCACTTATTGGTTTTTATGTGCAGGTTAATCATGTAGACAGTACTTGTGGTTCTGGTTGCTTTGGATTACTCTTGATTTGTATCCAAGGTGATGCCAAAAGGTTTCTCTTAGAAGAGGTAACCAATGGTGAAACTGATGTAAAGCCAAATAATCAACTTGAGAAGTCAAGTTCAAAGGGAAATCCAATATTAGGTTCAATGCCAACAGTTTATGCCAATAATAAGAACAATGAAAGCAACACTTCTGACGAAGATAACCACAATGAGGATGATAAGAATGAGAGTTATAAAAGTAATGGTAATCCTTCAGGATCATCGACTGAGAGACACCATCTTTATATAACCACATGCCCGCCTACAAGACCAGATTGTGAGAAGGTGTGAATTAATATGTATACTGGTTAAGGGTGTTCACGAGTTGGTCCGGGTCGGGTTTATGCCCGACCCGCAACCGACCAGATGACATCAGATTTCCTGCAAGAAAACTTGCCGCCGACCATAAAACCCAACAGGTCAAGTCGGGTCGGATTTGTTTGATCGGCGATCGGATCAGTCGAAGCCGGCAAAGATGCTACCAGAGTTTCCTTTTGGCGGCGATCTGTATTTTATGCCGGATCTGAGAGAAAAACACCAAATGGTCACTGGATTTGTGCAATACTAACTAGATCTAAGCAAAAAAAAAACTAAATCATTACCGGATTTGTGCAAAACTCTCAAGATCTGAGCAAAAAAAAAAAACAAATCGTCATCGGATTTGTGCAAAACCCATCGGAGTTTTGCTGGATTTGAGCAAAACCCATGGTATTTCTACCGGATCTGAGCCATATTTAAGCAAAACCTACTAGATTGTAGCTGGATCTGAGTGAAAACGACGAGATCTCGCCGAATCTAAGCAATCTCGCTGAAAAATCCTATATATCTCGGTCGATTTGGGTTGCTTTGGGTTTTGGGGAGAAGATCCAAGACCAAACCGTGAAGATCGAATTTTGGAGAGAAAGACCCACTGTCGACCGCCGGAGTAGTCGGATCGGACGGCAGTCGGCATGGGTTCGGTCAGATTTACCGGGTGGGGATTTCCATCCCACCTTCTATGAAAGCAATCATCAGAATAAACGCTAATCCCAGGTCTCTATTCTTAACCAACCACTCTCCTAACTCACAATGTTCGAGTTCAACACTATTTGGGAACCTATATTTGGTCCTAAAGGCAGCCATGCCTTTGGGAGTATCTACTAGCTTAACAAATTTAGCCATGGCAATTTATGGTAAAGGTAATAAATAATCTAAGCAAAAAATATAAATGAATCTGAACGCACCTACTCGCAATGGAAGAATATCTCCTCGGACTGCTATTTCAACGAAGAATTGCAAAGTGAACAAATCTGGCAAAGGTACCTCCAGCCTCTCCTTATATAAAGGTGAAAAATGAGCGGTAAAGTTCCCACTCATAAATGAGAATAAATCAGGACGATAGGATTATCATCGTACCATAGAATGTGAGGAGACAAGCAGCAACCTGACACCATAAATGTGAGATCGTGGATACCAAAGCATCAGCGGCATGCTGATGACAGGTGAAGAGACGTTACCAAGTGGGAACACGTCTGGCACGTACAGATGATGGGAGTAGTACTAAAACCTTACTTTTTACCTCAGTGGAAATAGTAGGGTTTAGGGGGCTATTGTAGGGACCCGATGGCCAAAGATGGGAAGCATTGTTGTAGCCTTCAATTGTTCCTCTAGAAGGAGCATCCATAGGCTAAGAAGTGAGGCGGTCCAAGGATAGAATAGGAAGTGACGGAGCGCCCTTGAAGGATATAATGGGTATAGGTGAGTGCTTCAGAGGTTGAATGGGATCTTTGTGGGAAGTTTCTTGTAAAAATCTCACGTCCATTTACATTAAATGGTTGGCAAACAGCTTTATCAGCTGCATTAATGAGAAAGTGACCTAAAAAATAGATCCACAGCTCAGCAGCTTCTTCCACCACCTTTACCAGAAGTCTAATAGGACAAGTATCTTAAAGAGATTGAAAAACATTAAACATAGAGGGCTAGGATGCAAGATATCATGGAGCATATAAAGGAAAAAGACTCAAATAAATGGATCCAACTAGAATTGAGAAAGGGAGATCACAGATAGAATAGTAGCCAAGAGAAAGTGAACAGTATTTGTAATAAGCAAGAACATTGTCCTCGAGCAAGTTTGTAAGATCCATTCATATATTTAAACCTTAGGCCTCTAGTCTTTCTTTCCCTATCTAAGTCCTTGGACGAAACCTAAACTTGTTCATCCCACTCTCCATACAAATATATATTGATTTGGGCTGGGTTTAAAAATTTCAATATCACTATTTTTGGTAAGCTTGGGCTGCTAAATTCCGTGCTCTTTTATATATATATATATATATATATATATATATTGGGGTTATACAATGTGTGGATTGCAATTTTTAGCGGTAATCCAAAACAATACACCGATATCAAAATGTTTCATTCCTTTGCCCAAATTGAAACGTCCTTCAATTCAATATTGCCTTTCTTTCCAGTTCGATATTGACTCCTTTAATATACACACAAAAATTGAAGGGAAGAAATGGACACAAGCTCAAATAACTCAATAAATTAATTACAAGTTAAATGATCGTTAATAAAAGAACCAAGTGATCGTACAAATTTAAGGACAAATGGGTGAGTTGAAGCCCCCACATTTTTAGGAGTCAACTACCCACAGCATTATCTAGCTGCAACACTTGAATTATGATAAAGAAAAGAGTGTGCTGCATTTACAAATTGAAGAGGACAGAAGAAACAAAGAACACACCAAAAAGAGGAAATATATATTATATATATGTAAGGAAAAGAAAAATATTTACACGCATTTACCTATTTAACAAATTATTTGCCAAAGCCCCCAATAAATATGCAGCATTTTCTTCCCAACAGTTGTGACCCTCTACACCGGGGGCTAATGAATGTCTAGCGTACACCATCAGTCGAAAGCGCCCTACCAGTATTTTGAGATACATCGACACCGAAGGTGAATTAGGGCAGCAGAATGTGTTGCATGTCATGATCCAAATGCATCAGTGACTCCAATGGAAGTCTCGTGTACTAATATGTGTCTCTGATCAGAACGCTATGTCAAAAAGAAATCAGGAAATAGTGTGCATTCATCTTGCCTGACCGTTCTCATCAGCGTAGATAGAGACATATGCATCTGCAGTACCAGCAGCAAGCAATATTTGGTAAGGATGGAAGGTGAGGCAGCTTACAGAACCAATCTTCTGAGCCATGAACGAAGGGTAGTATCGAATGGTGCCTAGTTGTTCTCCCTCCAGACTAAAGACTTTGATAAGCTGTTTGGCTGAACCACTGGCAATAACTGGGGCATGTCTATGAACTGCTAAAGCTGTGAGGGAGCCCCTGTGAGCATCAATTGTGAGGTAGGCATCCCTGTGACTTCTGGTATCAAGAAACTGAATGTCGCCTGCCAGAGATGCACTGATAATCTGAAAGAAAATATGAAAGTAGGTACACTTCACCTTCCCATAAATAAATACCGAATTACAATTGCCAAAAGGAACAAGGATTTCTATATTCAATGCACTCAAAAACCTCAACGACTGTTGAAGCTCAATGCATTCTCTAAATGGGCATGTCACAGAAAAGGAGTTATGCATACCTTTGCTGGATCTAGTCCTGGTTGAAATCCAATCCCCACAACTTTCTGTGTATGTGGCCGTGTTGCACAGACAAGCCTAAGAATTACAACAAGATATGTTAAGGCAATGAAGGCAAAATCAAACACATACACGGGACTGAAGCAAAGTTACAGTGACAACTAATTGTCAAATTTAACATCCAAAAGCAAAGTTACAGACATTCAACTATAACTGACTCCCAGACCAATAATTCATATATTGTATCTTTCAATCTCCATAAAGCATCATGATCTTTCAGATGGGCCAAAAAAAGGAAATGTGCATGCATATAAGCTTAACTCTAATTCAACAGCCCACACTTCAAAAATCTACATCAGATGGTCACATTTTGAATTACAGGTACTAAGATACATACACAGCCATCAGATATGCAGATAGAAAAAGAAAGTCTCAACAAATATATATATATATATATATATATATATATATGTATATATATAACTAACATAGAGAACCTTTCTAAAGAAGAGTCATTTAGATGGTAAAACCTATGGCCAACTAACCCCACCCGCTAGAACTAGTTGCCGACTATGGGCATTCACCCTGACAGTCTAGTAGTTTATGCTCATGCCCAGGACGACCAAGTATGTATGGGTGTGTCTATATATATATAGGTAAAAATGAACACATCAAGACAACAATAAATTGGCTTATAACAATATCTAGAACAAAACAAATGAACTAAACATCTTGGTCCATCTAATTTTGAAGTGCAAATCGCAACAATGTTGTAGAACAATAGAGTTAGGATACAGTTGGGATACAAGATGGTCCAAAATGGCTATGGTGCATTTATCAGGTCCTTTAATGTCCTACACCTGTCTAACAAAAAGTTGAAAAAATCTGAAACTCAAGGCCATAGTAATGTCCAAATAGCTACTGCGCATTTATCAGGACCTTTATTGTCCTACATCATGTCTAACAAAATGTTGAAATAATCTTAAACTCAAGAACACAGCAATGTCAAAATAACACATAATTGACATATCAAAGGGATGATTTTAATAGCAGATTGAACTGAGCAAAAATTGATAGTTTGTATGTGAATATGCTAACTTTTCTGTATGTGTGCCACCTCTTCTCCACATAATTTGAAACATCGTCTGAAATTGCAGGAAAGAAAACACTACTAAAGAGTTCTATTTTAAAATGCTAGGAAAATTACCACGTTGCATATGAATTTTACATTATAACTATGGAAAGACTGCACTATTGCACAATGTCACAGATCATAAACAACTAAACATTTTTATCATGCCATAAGAATATTCCACATGAAAGCTTACATATCAGGCATCCGAACATCATAGAGTCTTACAGAACCATCCACAAAACCAGCTGCAAATTGATCGCGGTGAACATGAGAAGCAGCCTAGACATGACATGCATAAAAAAAAAGCCATCAAAGTCTGAATGTTCACATTGGCTATAGCAGATATACTAACAGAACAAGAAAAAAAATAAAAACAGATCTTGATGTAAAAAAAAGAGAGAAGTGTGTGATTCACTAAATTCATTCTGAAATCCAATATTTCTTGAGGGAATCTAGGGCATGTTACGTATAAACAGACATGCTTGCAGCAAGTTGACTTTATAAAATAAGGCAACAAATTTTTTTAACCCTGCTACAGCATAGTATAACTAAATGAGTATGAGGAACACATAAAACTCACCAAAGCTGAGATGCTGCAATCCGATGATGAAGGAATGGAATTAACAAGCTGCTCTTTTTCCAGATCCCAAAGCATAATGGAGGATATCTCACCAGAAGCATACTAATGAACAACATTGGAATATTTAAAACAATTAGCCTTCAAATATAAGCTCAAAATACAAAGAGTGGATCCTAAAATACTGGATTTACATAAAAATAAAAAATAAAAAACTTAAAACAAATCAAGTACCAGATATCCAGACAGCTGTTGCCAATCCACAACAGCATTCAAACTTCGCACACCAGGTTTATGACCTTGAATTGAAGAGAATGCAGTGACAAGCTTTTGTTTATTCCTCACATTATAATCTTTCCAAATTCGAATATTTCCATCACCTACATACACATAAGTAGTTCGATTGACCCAAAATTTCAGACATTCCAACACATAAGCTTCTGTAACCAACATTAAACTAATTAAAGCAGCTGTAAAGATCATTACATGAAGCAGCAAGAAGCAAGCTGTCATCGAGCTCATTTACAAGGCAGAGCTTAGCAATTCCTTTTTCAGGAAAATCATGATTATCAAAACTGTTGAGCAGGGTAGTTGTGGTTTCCTCATAGTTCCATATCCTGCAAATAAACAAACACAAATGGTTAATAATTATAAAGATGTGGATAAGCCAAGGCAATAAACAAAGGAGTCACAAGACTTCATTCAATAAAGAGAACATCAAAAATAATTGGAAACCAAATAATCATATTGAATATAAGCTACAATATAACAACATATAGGGCACCCCCACCAAAAAAAAAAAACAATTTCAAGTTTAATTGATTAAACCAAATAATCAAAGATTATGACAGCCATCAGCCATATCGAATGGGATTTATGAAAGATACGAAATAACCAATTTCCATAATTTTCCTCATTTTTCAAGTTTTTCAAGTTTTTTTTTCCCTTTTTTCCCATATTCAAGTTTTTGGAATATCAAAAGTTATAATATAACTGGATACAGAAAGTAGCAATATAAAAGCCAATACCAAAGCCAAAGAAGAGAGCAAATGCCAGGTTCCCATTTATATCAATTCATACTCAAATATGAACCTCTATAAATTCAACATCAGCCCAACGTGCAATTTATTGTAATCAGGACATACTAAGCATGTTCACAGAATTGCTCGAATAGAAATTATAATAAATGCAAAGCTGCATACCTGATCCGTTCATTGTCATCTGCAGCAATAACAATAGGAGAGAAAGGTTGCAGCAGTATTGATTTGGTACCAGTCTCAAACTTCGTATCCAAGCTAGCAATTGGACTACTAAACTTGCTAACAGCTGACCAAGAAACAAAAATCAAATTGGCTCCATAATCAAAAACTATAATGAACTTTTTCTAAGCTTATCAGAAGTACATAACAAAAGGAAAAGAAGATAAACAAACAAAAAACACCCACATGAACGCTGGCATTTTCCTATGTGGTCCAATGTAAGCTTTTCCCTCTCTTCTCTTCGAGCTAGTATTTCGTCGCTATCGTCTGATGCGGTAAGAAGTGGCTTGGAGAAGTGGCCACAACTCCAATTGTAGATTGTTGATTGTGGAAGCAAACTGCGTTCTGAAGCCTCAGAGGGGCCCCCAGAACCTAAAAGAGGGTCAGCTAATCCTGAATCAGGAGAATTTATCAGATGAGGCCTGAACTCTAAGGAACAAACTCTTCGCAATCCAGTTAAGTAATTAGGTCGAGGAGGGCTGACAGGAGGAGTTCGGAAGGTGGTCAAAGGTAAATGACCTGCTCACAACAGCATAAGTATATCATGATTCAAATAAAAGAGTGCATACATATGGTAATTCCAAATAAAAAAGTTATCCCATATTCTTCACCAACAAAAATTTACCTCCATTCATGTCAAACCATGAAGATGAACGAGCTAGTCCAGCAAAACTAGGGGTGGAAGGTGCTGTTGTGGGATCAGCAGGCCGAACATTGCCACTAGTTGGCTTCAAAGGTTTTGTCACCACTTGTTCAATCCCGATAATGGACAGTACCCGCCGGCCAAGACTAGCTATGCGTGGAGATGGATCCTTGGCTAATGTACACATAGCTAAAACACATTGTGAATACATGGCGTTGTCCAGTGGCTTTGACCTTGAATGGTTAACAACCCCGTTGCTGACACCATCATTCAATACTCCAGAATCAGAATGTTGAGATGAATCATCAGACAAAGGAGAACCATGCATAATTCCAGTGTTAGCAAGAGGGCTGCTGGTGGAGATTCTTCCATCTCGAACAAGCGATGAATTGTCATTGCCAACTCTCACCAGAGAACCAATTTGGGATGAAACGATACTTCCATGTGGCATGTACTGGTTTGCGTTACTATAATTGCTGCCTGCACTTTTTATATGAGCCAAAGAAGGTAAGGAATTCAGCAGAGAATTAGACTGAGGTTTCCAATATGCAGAAGCAATTGACTTGAGATGCTTATTGTGGCCAAAGGCGAAGCGTGCCAGAGCTGACAAGAAACAAGGAAAGAATCAGACTGAGCTTACACAAACAACTAAGAATATCCAAACTAATATACATAACGGGTACGGATGTAACTGAGTTAGGAGAGACATACAAGCATAACATAATATAGGTGTGCATGTGTGTGTGTGTGTGTGCAAGGAGAGAGGGCATAGAAAGTTCTAATAAATTGCTGGTCAGACATGTAGCCAAGCACTATCAATTGAAGGCCTTCAGAATTCAACAAATCTTCAACTAATTTGAATATCACCATATAACGGTTTGAAACAACTAAAACACAATGAGAGAAATGACATCATTTTCTCAATTTTCCACCAAATATAACTTGTCCAACTTCAATGTGTGAAAAGTGGTGCCTTCAAATTATTTTGAAAGCGGCCAATGTCTACAATTTTCATCAAATAAGAACAAAAATATTTACTTAATGAAAAATTTTCAGATGCAGAAAACAATCCAACCAGATGAACATGGAAAATTTGATGACTGCTCACGTACCCACAGCAACCTCAGCCCTGACAAGCGGGCTTCCATCTGAAACAACACTTAAGAGGCTTTGAACAATACTAATCTCAGCCCTAATCTTTTCATCATCATCACAATCTTCATCTCCAACAACACCATCTCTACACGAGTCACCCCCCATATCAAGCAAGGTGCCAAGTGCAAACACAGCAGAAGCCCTAACCTGAAAATAAATAAAAGGAGCTGTAATGCAAAATGAAAAACCACACATCAGTTAAAACACACGCACACAGTTCGTAGAGTAGGATGTAAAACCTCTGGTTGGGGCTCAGACAGAAGAGAAGCATATATAGCAGGGGCATTTGCCTGCAAACCCATTATTTGGGCCTCTGGGAAATCCTCCCACAGCTTTCCCATACAGAGGCAAAGCCACTGAAGAAATAAGGGTTCAGTTTGTGCATCATTTGGAGTTGAACCCTGAAGGTGCTTCAAGCAGACATGAATCAAACCGGCTTCCACACAGGCTTCCTGGCCCCTTCTGTGCCCATCCACAATTACAGCCAAAACAAATGCAGCCATTGCACGCTGCTCAGGATACGCTTCCATGCTATCAAGAAATCTAATGAAATACGTATGACCTCCATCCTTTACTAGATCGACCTGACATGACTATTATCCCACAAGACAAAATAGCATTATCAATTTTTTATTTGAATATATTTATCAAAAAAAAAAAGAGATTTATTACAAACTAGTTGCAAAAAACCAGAAAGGGGAAAGAGATAAAGTGACTGCAATAAAATTTCTTAGAATTTTTAGCATCTAATATTGTAAAGAGGAAAGAGAGAGATCAATCTGAATTTTTATCGTAAAGTATTCTTTGAACAAGAATAACTCATTTATCAGAATTTGTAGCATCTCATATTGTAAAAATAAATAATAAAAAATAGTTAGGATCTACTTGAACAACTCACAATTTTCAGCTTGCTAAATTGTGGTTGTAGAACCAAAGTTTCAAGACTACTACAATCTAATCTATTTCATTCTTGCCATTCTATGGTTAAATTTCTTTTAACTGCCAATAATGATGTGAAAAGTTATGGCAAGTTGTGAAGATTCCACAGTAATTCATAGCAGGAAATAATCTTACTGAACCATCATCTTTTTCCCTTCATAATGAATAACAGAATCCAAGCTAGCAGACCACATGAACAGCTACTACGAGGACTACTAAACTAATGAAAAGTTATCAGTACCTAAGTAGATTTATAGCATCATATGAAAGTTGGTCATTGTAGCCTTCTCTTTTAGCATGTAATTTTGACCAGATACTGTTTTCAATATCTTCCAAAAAAAGGTGATCCTTACCAAATTACTAAGAATATAACAAATTCACATAGCATCAATCAAAACCTATTGCCACATATAACAATAACAACATTTGGAAACTCAAAAGAATTACTCATAATGTTGACTTTGTTGGGCTTGGAATGAAACTAAAAACGTAACTTATTCTGTGTCATGTTAACCGAATTCAAATCACAGTGGACGATACACACCGCAAACAATTCCTCTGTTTGGTCACTGACTAAAATTTTTTTTATTATAACCCATCAAAACATTATTAGAATGTAGTGTTCATAGGTAACTGATATTTAATATGATGATATAGGCCGGAGAAATTGACATGCACATGAAAAGTGTGTATAAAAAGAGAAAATTATATTCACATTTAATAATATAATGCTAAAAAGAGAACAAAATTCTAGTGAAAAATGAAATTCCAGACATTGCCAGGCACAAGTAATATTGGTGAAAACAAATTTTACCAAAATCAATTCTATTAAAAAAAGCGGCAGATTGGCACCTCCTGGCGTTTCCATATAGAAACATCTAAAGTTCCAATCCCCCCACCCCCAACTATCAATGTATCAATCAAATGCTGCAAATTGACCATGCAATAAAACAAACCAAAATTTGCTGAAACATTTTGAAGCAGATTTAGGTAAGATACCTTATCAAGTGCTAGAATCTTCGTCCATATAAATACAAGAATTTGTCGTAGCTCAGGTGTTGTTGTTTGCAACAACTTCAGGACATATGGAAATATTCCAACAGACAAGGCCTGGGAAAAAATTAATCATTACATAAAACGCCACTACAAGATGAAACAGAGAAGCAACAACAACGCTATTAAAAACTACCAGATCTACAGCCCAGGGTCCCATATCAAGGAATCTTCCGAGAAGAACCAGTGCCCGAAATCGATGGCATTGACTAAGCAAAACCTGGAACAAAGATAATTGACAGACTTGTTATTATAAGCAAGGAAACACCAAACACTGACCCAATGAAGAAGAGAATCCATTCAGCGAGAGAGGGGGGGGGGGGGGTGGAGAAGAAGGCAAGAAATGAGCTAGGGAAGGAAAGAACATAAAGACAAAAATTAATCTTAGAAACATAAAATCATTACACACCAGCAGGCACAACTTCAAACGGAGCCACTTAAAGCAATTTACATCGACCATGACACAATGGCCATCACTACCCAAGCCTTCTATCTTATTTTTCCTTAGTTAATTAGAGACTTAGAGCTAGTAAACCAATTTGTTCAAACAACTCTTACTACACTATACTGTAATTACAGGCTATGCCACTAACAAATAAACATAGTCAAGTGAAATTTCCATCAGAGAAAAAACAAACCTGCCAAAAACTAAAGAAAATATAATATAGGAAAGGCGATTAAAGGATAGAGCCAGAATTACAGATCAAAAGAGAAGTGCCACACCTGAAGAACAATAGGCAACTGCTCTGGCGGTTTCTTATGCTCGGATCCATGGTCAAGCCACACCTCAAAAGCCGTCAATTGTTCAGTGAAAAATGGACTAGGCTGACAAAACAAACATGTTTTACTTAAAGAGGACCAATAGAAAAAGATTGTGATTGGAGTAAACTATAGCATCTTCATATTGCTCTTAACAATTAAGCTAAACTCTAACAAATCTTTCTGACAAGCAGTTTTTTGCCACGGGAGAGAGAATGGAAGATTCAAACAAACGACCTCCACTTCATGAGGCAGGGTTCCAAATAGTGCTACCCCTTGGGGTTCTAAATTCTAACAAATCATGTCAGTCCAGAGTAGTTCAAATATATAAGAGAAAAACCCAAGGAACACACCTGGAACTCGGCAATAGGGTCATCAATCAGTGTTGGAAGCTGAGCAAGGCAGATCTCAGCAGCCATGTCCCATGCATCCCTGCAATGTGCAAAGTCAATAGTGAAAATCGAATAGGATAAACACACAACCAAATTAAATTTGAAAGGATCCGTGTACCACATATGATGCTGATGGGTTGGCGGCAACATTGGGTGAGAAATGGGGGAACAATTAGCAGAACGCATGATTCGCTCAGCAAGTAAAAAATTTCGAAATAAGCTGGCAACTAGCAAATCTTGTCGGAACAGTCTCTGAAAAAGATCTGCAGCACAAAACTAAGTATTGGCTACATATACCATCAAAATCAACCATAAATAAACAGCTAAAAACCACGCATCAGTGCACTAAATCAGGAAAATGAAAAACTACCATGAGGAAGAACATTCCAGGCAATTGTGTCAGTCACAGCTGTAAAAATCCAGTTCAATTCACCCAAAAGTGTTTTTCGGTCATTCGGGCGGCCTGGAATTTTATCTATAATTGAATAATCAACAGACTCACGCAGCAAGGAACGTCTGCAGAACCTGGGAGACAAAATGTATAAAAGTTAGAATATAGATAAGTCCAATTAACACATGGATTATTAACAAAAAGAAAGTAAACAATATAACAATCTAATAAACAAAGTTGCAGATCATAAAAGGACCACACAGTACTAAAGTTCAAATGTTCCACAAAAAAATCAGCAACAGCTCAAAGAATACGGGGAAAACTAGAAGCATTAATATATAAATTCAAAAAAGATACCAAGCACATGCAACAATGAAGGTCAGAAACATGAATAAATTACTTGCTAAGGGTTTACGAATGCAGGAAAGACAGCTTCACAACCAATCAAATTAAAAAGCAACTAAACGACGGAACAAACACCAAAATGTAGGTTATTAATTGATTCACACAAACCAATCCAGAAACAAAATCCTAACCAACATGGCTAACTCCGCAAGACGTAAAAGTGCCATATGTGAACACAAACTTACAGTTCAAATGTTCACATCATCTTACAAGAACCAACCCAGCAACACTGGGAAACTATGGGTGTATCTGTTTATAGACAGCAACAATACAAGGATAGAGTTACTTCCCTAGAAGATGATATAGTTGTATCTTTTTCTGTTACGAACAGATGTACTGTAAAAACTCTGAGAAATGGAAAGCATCCTCTGGTGAATAATGAGAGACTCCAAACTGAATAATGAATGAAAAAGAGAGCGAATATATTCATCATTCATCCCAACAAAAAAGAAGATTAAAGTCACAATTCTTCATGTTTGATGAGAATAGAAAACTTAATTATTGTTTGATACTTAAGTTTTTGTCCCATGAGGAGGAGGAAGAGGAGGTTAAAACTACCTCTACTTCATGCGGCATGGTCCTACCTGGTTGTGCTACCACTTGGGATTTGATAATAGATAACTCCTATATAAATTTTATTAGCTTGAATTTCAAAATAAAATATTCAAATGCAAAGGATGTCACAAGAGAATTGGATGGCATAAAATCAGCGCCAAGCTTCATATGTTGCAAGGGCAAAGCAAGCCTAGACCCAAAATGCAGCAAAAGTAGATGAAAACAACAGAAATTTCTGTAAGGCAGGGATTGATTGACTACAAGGATCATAACCATACCCAACAATTTAGGTAATTGGAGAAAATAAATAGGACCGTTATAAGGGTGCGCCTGGTATAAAAATAAATAAAAATAAAAATAAAAATCCTCTCATAGAATATGATTGGCATAGTTAATATAAGCTAATATCATAGACCTCTGAATACAAAAGTAAGGAAAAGAAACAAATCTTACAAATACGGTAGAGACATAGTACCTATTTGGTGCGCCCCCTTTATATAATTCTTCGCTATATTCACCTAAATGTACTGCTCAACAACACAATAGATATCTTCTACTAATTTTTATATCAGAAAAAATTGTAAGCTCATAATTTAAGTTTCTAATTTGTTTTAGGACACACAACCCACTGTTATTACTCTATAGCTACTTGGATTCTTACATTAACCATTGACTAAAACGCCCTTATTTATGACATGGAACCTCACCAAGGTGAGCAGGACCCTTCGGACTCACCCTTGGAGAGTAAACTGTGTATCCAGGACCCCACCCACCAAAACAGTGTATCAGGTTATCCAGGAGGACTCCTAAAGGGAATCGAACCCAGGATGTCTGGGTCTAAAGCTCATCTCAAGCCTCCAATCACCAGGCTGCACCCTGACAGGTAAAAGCCCACAGCAAAATTGATATGGACATCAGTTGCACAGGACACGACGGAGCTGGGCACATGTGTGATATAGTCCATACTGAGCCCACTATCTTAAGATGACTAAAGTGCCCTTTACACCCTCTAATCTATTTTTTATCTAAATGATTCCATTTTTTAGTGTGTTAACGGCAAGATTCTAACAGCTGTAGATAGAAAGGGCACATTGATGTTGTTGTAATACTGGAGGGTGTCAATTGCATGTTTTATAGTTAAGGCACCAAGCTAGAAGCAACCTCAAACTTAAGAGGGTGTAATTAGTATTTCACCCTAAACCATTTATACCAATACAAAACATATGGATATTATATTTACCTTTCAGTGTGTGAGTGGAAAAATTCATAGAACAATACTATAGGGGGCTGCTCCAACTCTATTTCTGTCCTAATTTACTGCGCCATCAAAAACAATTTTCCAATCATGTGTTCCATGCTTTGTTTGGCATGTCCCACAAATATTTTTTACACTAAAAAGTCAAAAAAAAAAAAAAAAAATGATGCTCATTTTTTGCATAAGACCTCCATGAAAGTAATAACTACATTTAGAAATAAATCATTTTTCAAATGAGAACTAGAATCTACAACAAAATGGGGAAAGTAAAAAAGTGAGAATGGATTTAACACATACTCTCCTTCAATATTTTTCCTTCTCAAAAGGGACTATAAATTCAGGACAGGAGTACATCTTACGAGAATTAACCAATAAGTCATGTTCTATGTGCAGACTGAAGACAGTAGGCAACATATAGTTGGTGCCTTGCATGCAAAGCATGAAAAGATTAACACCCGAAAGCATCATTAAGTTCAACTAATACATGTCAACAGGTATACTCAGTATACATAAAGGTGCACTTGACAACTATTATAAAAAAAAAAATTATAAATAAATAAATAAAACAGATAAGCAAAACCACACACACTCACGCACAAAAGAAGTTGCAACAAATCAAAGTCAAATTACAGCCTTACAAAAGCCAAGAGCCTTGTAGGTTGTAGCTTAACTGGCTCTTCCTGATGTTTCCAACAAAGACGTCTAACGTTCAAATCCCCCCTTCCCCAACTATCGAATTGTCAAACAAACAACCAAATATTACAGCCTTCCAAAAGCAAATACAATGATAAAAAAAATTTCTCACAAAAGCCTCGAGAGAGAGGCTTAGTTATAACAAGGGCACAGCACAAGTTTTGTCAGTCATGCATGATATCGTATCTATGGCTCAATGTATCCAAGGTCTTTCATAATGTAGCCTTTTTATCAGTAATTACACAGACACCCAGTGGATCTTGAACCCATGACCCCATCCTCTACCTTGCTCTTACAAAGGTGGAGATGAGATAAGAGCTAGAGCTCATTGCCAAAGATGACAAATAATATTTCACCGGGGAATGAGCAAAACTAAAATACATGAACAAAGACGGCAAATAATATTTCAAATTCTGTATTGTGACAATGCAATATTATCTTGAATGAAACACAAAGATGAGAGGCAGCATCCATTAGGTCAAATTTTCTGGAATCAAATAAAAGTTTCAACAATTGGTCAAACTGAACAACCAAAAAGGAGATAAATGTCACCATCTTAATGCCATCTTTATTGGAGTTGTGAGGCAAGAAGTAAACACATCAGCAGGAAATTCAGAACTCTGAGGAAGAGTTTCATGTGCTTCACAAGCCGCAAGTAGAATGCAATCCCTTGAGGATCCAGAAGCACCCCAATCATTAAGCTATCAAGGAAGAATCCAACATTTATTAGGAGTCAAAATAATAAATAATAACACCTGTTCTGACATCATGAGTACCAAATTACCATATAAATTTAAAAACAATACACTGTTGCTACCTCATTGAATGCATTGACAATCATCCCGGCAGCAGAACAGTCAAAAACATATATTGATGGTGTCTTCAACCAGGAATCAAGGTCACTGATTTGCAAGGGTATATATTGCGTATAACTCTGCAATTAAACTATTGGTAAGAAAAATATGGCAATCTCTTGAATAATCACACAATAAAACAGCAAAACAACAATCAAGATGTAATCCCAAAATTATGGGGTCAACTAATCACAACAAAACAGCACCCAATTTATAATTGAAAAAAGAAGAGGGGTTTCAACACTGTTACAGACCTTATTAAAGACCCAAATTTCACCATTAGCAGTTGGTTTTGGCACACCATGTCCATTATAATGAAACAGAACTCTCTCAGACTTGGCATATCTGCGACAAGTATTACAAAGTTTCTTCACTTCCTCCACTGCAGGATCAAGTTGACACTTATAGCGAGCCTGTCAAAGTTTCAACAAGTTAAAATTAAACTTGATACATTAATATGTCACGGATACATGACAAAATATTCTTACCCTTGGTTGCCACCTTTCATACTGACTATTCAAGGTTTTTCCAATTGTTTCTAGTGCTTTTTGAGGAGCCATTGAAAAAGGATCTGCAAACATGGATAGAAGATATAAATTGATAAAGAAAGGCTCCTGCCTACAATTTTTAACGTCCCAACCATTCTACATCATATTTCATTTAATTGCCAAGAAAATGAATGATATGAAACTTGTGTCTGACTAAGATTTGCAATGTGTTGCCTTTTTCTTCACTTTCTTGGCAATGAAAAAAAGTAACAGCTAGGACACAAGTTTTAAAAACAGGAAAATCTATATAAATATTAAAAAAAATATTAGATTAGCACAGCATAGGAGTCATCAAAAAATTTCCAAGAAAAAATCAAGATTTAAAAATTAAAAAAGCATGAATTAGAGTTGAAAAATACTACAACTGAACAAGGACAATGAATTTCTTTTAAATACATTTTACAATTAGTTCATCTGACAAATACATTGACAATGACTCCTTTTAAACGTTACAATTATTTACTTTAAGAAAACAAACAATAGGTTCATTAAAAATAGATAAAGATTCTAAAGTTCTAATATAATTTACAGTAGCTGTTTCCAATATGTTGGAAAAACAATTTACAACCTCCTCAGCACACCACACCAAATAATAAATAAATTACAATGAAAGAAAAACATTTGGCAAAGAATACAAGGACTCACTAACAAAAATTTTATCACAAATTATTAGAAATAGCAGCAAGTATTTATAAGTCCAGCATATTTTAGCTCAGACCAAAAAGCTGCATTAAGAGACCAACCGAAGTAGAACAAACTTAAGATGACAATATATTAACCAGTACACATACAATAAAACAACAGGAATAGAAAGGAATCAGCAACTTAAAATGCACCTATCCAGCACTCCATTCTGGCACAAGGAGAAATCTTAATTACATCAGGTGGATCAACACTAATGTTTAAACATAAAACTAGAGCGACACATCCCGTCTTCATCTGCAAAAAAATTGGGAGTCAATCCAAAGCAAACATGCATTTATATAAGAAAAAATTGTTCCAAAGATCCATTTACCAGACTACATAAAAATAACAAAAAAATGAAAATAATAATTAAAAAAAGGAGCAATGGAGGGAAAACTCCACTGAGAAATTAAAACCAAGGCATTGAAATAATAGATATTTTCACAAAACCTTCTACACAAAAGAATAATTATACACTACAATTTATTTTCTTGATTAAATTCTAATATTATTTTTTTAAACCCAAAAAAAGGGGGGGAAATTTTGTGCCCTAAAGGTAAATAAACAAATTGCCCAATAATGAAGTAATGAAATTAATTCCAACACTATAACTACTGAGAAATCAAATACATTCTATTGTTCATTCTCTGTGTGTTTGTCAACACTCTGGGTACAGGGTAAATGCAATTAAGTGACAATTACATACTTTACATTTTACTATTTTTGTGATATTTAAGAAGTCACCCAGGATTTTACAGATTCCCATCTAAAAATAACACCGACACTTCAATCAGGAAGACAGCATCATCATAGCTAGGGCCTATCTTAAGAAGTTAAGCATAGCTGACAGCACCCCAGCCAGTGGAAGTTTAGGCTGTCGATATGACTAAGCTCTGTTTAGCCAAAATCTTTTACACAATTGCAAAATATAATTATTGCTAACTCCAAATCATTTTTATCGCTGGTGCAACACATAGGACAACTCTTTTCTAGCAAAGCATATTTGGAAATCCTTAATTCCTTTAAAAGTCAATATTTGTGCAGGTGGGTGGAAACAATTGACTAAGAATGAAGGTAATATCCATAAATTACAAACTTCCCAATCCATGCAAACTTTTTAGAATCTGGATTTTATTCCTTTCAACCATCCTTTGTCAAATACTCATATTGCTACAGTTCATGAAAATATTTTAATTCTATAAAGAGAAACTCATAAATCAACAAGGGTCGAATAATCTAGCAAGGAAAAGTTTTCCTCCAAACTAGGTCAGAGGAATCTCCTAGTTTTAATACATGCAGATAGTTTTTTAAGTTGCCACAGAGTGGGTTAGAGGAACTTTCCTCCCAACAACTTTGGAGAAAAACTCTGTCCATTTAGCAATAGACCCTAATTTCAATGTTGTTGTCTACTTAGTCCATGAACTGATTTATGAAGCTGGAAACCACTTTAACTAAATTGTAAACATAGAAGTTTTTGGTTCCATTGCAAGACTGACTTAAGAAGATCTGAAATCCTAATCTCCTCACATTCTCAAAGTCCTTGTCACCCATGTAATACATTGTGTATCGCTTATAGACCACGTTTGATAGTGTCACTAGTTTGAGCTTGGATTAGCTTTTCTCTTTAAGCTTTTTAGCTTATTTGCTTATATACAGCTTTTTAAAACCTCATTTGTTTTCTAGGTACAGCACAACTATACTTTTGCCAACTTTCAGCAAATATGAAAAACAAGCTTTCAGCAAATAGCTAATCCGAATGCACTATATGGAATACCACAATACTTTTCACTTATAAAAAAAAAAGTGCATAATTCTTACTAATATTATTAGCCATTGTAATGCAACATATTATAACTCCTTAAAATGGTTTAAATCACATGGTGACAAATAACCCATGATAAGGACCTGATACAACCTCAATCTATCGAAATTGGACACCCCAGATAAAGATTTTCATTTAGATCTTATACTTGTGATTAAAAACCAATAAAGATATCTTTTCCTACCAAAATATATATATATATATATATATAACACTAAACAATCAATTTCAATTTCAATTCAGCATCAAAAGCAATAGCAAAGGAGCTGCAAATAGATAGCAAAAGACAGGCTTACTCGGTCCTTAGGCCGCCATTTCGAGACCAATCCGTTATCAGACGGGCCGGTAGGCACGCAAGCCTCGAAGGCCTCGTGTCGAAGCTCACACAACACCATATTCTGCGGCAAATAAGCCATACTAGTCGCAGTAGAACCCGAGGCATTGCCATGAGTACTACTACTAGCAGTCTCCGAATCCCTTCTCTGCGAAGAAGAAGCTAAATCACCATCATCGTGACTCGAGCCACAGTCATCGAAATGGTTCGAAACCACCGCAGTCACCACCGAAGATTGCGAATACCTAGACGCCATCAAATCCCCCAATGCCATTCAAAAACCTCTCCCCTCTCCTTCCCTCCCCTCCCCTCCCTCAACGCCCTAACCCAATCAATTGCCCTAATTGGAAAACCATACCCCACCAGAAACGAAACCAAATACAGACAAAAAGTGCACACAAAAAACCCTAGGTTTTTTCCGGTTCAAATCGAATCGCAAAGATCGAACGAAATCGATAAGAGCGATAGAAAGAAAGGGAGACTAATCAACGAAGCCGCTGAACCAGCGGCGCATGGAGATTCGTCTGAGGAAAGATAGAGAATCCAGCTCGGAAAACGCAGAGGAGAGACTGTGAAAACCCTAGAGAAAACCCTAGGTATCGAAGATGAAGATGAAGATGAAGATGGAGGCGCATATAAACACTGTGGCGGCCACAACACATAGACGAAATGAAATGAAAGAAAGCCAAACCAAACCAAACAAAACCCCCAGAAATATAAAAATAAATAAATATAAATACAAATCTCTCTCTCTCTCTCTGTGTTGTGAGTGAGAGTGAGTGAATGTGTGTGCAGTGCTTGTGTGTTTTTGTTGGTGTATATTGTGCTTGTCTTTTTTTCTTTCTTTCTTTCTTTTTTTTTTTTTTTGTAATAGAATTAATTATGAATTTTTTTTTTTTTTTTTTAATGTGAGAACTTAGAACCCACCAGTATTGTTAGGTAATAAATCACTTCTTCTTTCTCTTACATTTTAATTAATAGGATTTTTTTTTCTTTTTTTTTTTTCATGTTGTCTCTAAATTATATGTAATTGAATTAATTAGGAAGTAGTCACTCATGTCGGGTACTTCCATGAAAAGCTCGAATGACCTTCTACAAAAGTACTTGTACTCAAAACCAACATAGGTGGACAAGTGGATTGATGAATTGTGTTAAAAACTATTTATTTACAAGAGATTCATTTTAGGAGAGTGTAAGCAAGAGGGACACTAAGTGGATTTCAGTCTCTTTGGAATAAATTCTCCCATGCCTTTCCCGGTTGGACCAATGACCTAATCGGCTTTGCGCATGTTCAAGCAATAAAAAATCTCTCTATTGATTAGAGAGTGACCTAATTGGCTTTGCTCTAGTTCAAGCAAGAAAAAATATCTCTATTCGTTAGAGGGCAACGCTACAATGATACCTTGCAGAATGCATGAAAATCGTCATTTCCTTTTTGCATTCCAACCTGGAAGGAGGCAAGTAAGTGGAGGAGTTATGGGCCGATTACAAAAGACAAAGTTTCGTAGACTTGACAAGTCGCTTATAGAACGCCAACTACTAAATGAAGCGCAATTAATAAGGGAAGAGGGAGAGAAGCGTAGCGAGCTTTATAAGACCAACCATTACTTAAGCTGCCAATGACCACTTGGTTTCATCTCTTTGTTTGTTTGTTTTTTTATCTTTTAGATTTTTTTTTTTTTTTGATGTTTGAAAAAATAAACACCATATAAATGATTGAAAAAATGATGTATAGTTCATAATAATTGTTTTTAAATATTAAATTAATACATTAATGATTTTTTTTTGGTGTAGGTTATATTCGATTTCTAATCCTTTACAATAAAACAAAAATGCATACGAATTAAGCTAACTATAATAAACTATAATAACAATTGAAAATTTGGTAGAATGAGCATGATAAGTGAAAGTATAATGTTGTTGTTGGCTATTACTATATTAGTTTTTTTTTTATATACTTATTATAACAAAACTAACATGACATTAAATGTTTAACCAAATTGATCAAAGTGAATACTATAATTATTGTTGTTTTTGTCAATAAAGCAGATTTTTGCTGATATTTAATAATTGCATTTACAATTTAGTTCACCCATATTTCCATCTTTCCTATTGTAATTACAAGTATTACTTACATATTAAAAGTGCCAAAATTGATTAACATATATTATTCTCATCATTATTTTCTTTTTCTTTTTATAATTCAATTGTTACGATAAATGGGAGTTGGGATTTGAATCATGTTGTTCCTTATAAAGGAGATTAGACAATGGCATCAAACTAAAAATCTTTTAACTCCTCATAACCATTTCTATGATTTTGTAGATTAAGGTTGTTTTCACTATTATGGTAGCCAACATTATTTTCATTAAATCTGTCCCCACTAATCTATTTGAGGCAATATATATTATTTTAAAAATGTTGCACCAAATATTTTATGGTCTAACAGTACTTATCTCTGTTTTTCCTTTTGGCTGAAGTAAAGAACGTACTTATCTTCTTTGAAGATAAAATAATTTGACCCATCGTAGACTTGACTTGTGCATGCGTAACGTAGAGAAATTGATTTTTTGTTTTTTTCCAAGCAATATTCCATTGATCACAAAATATTTGTTTACACAATGTCATAATAGACCGTGAATTTCTGTCACAAGCTTTAATATTTAGAAAGCAAATGACAAAAATTCTGGGAGAATAGGAAGCATTGGTGTAATGCAACTTTCTCAAAATATATTTTTATAGGCAACTTGCACAAAATTTTTTAGCAATATCAAGTTTTTAAGCCAACTTGTTGGACTCAGAGCACTAAAAAAAAAAAAATATATATATATATATATATATAATCAAAACCCATGTAAAGCATGTTGGATTATATAACTTTATCCTTTTTTTTTAGGGGGTTGCTTTTAAATTTATTTTTTAAATGCAATTTGGATTGAAAATTTGAAATACAATAATAATTATTAATAATAGTAATGTAGAAGCTACTGAGCTATCAATGTCGTTTTTGGCATTAGACAGCTAATTGTACATGCGTACACTCGAGGTGTCAATAAAGATGCTTACATTCGAAGAAGAGGAATGATGTGGTAAACTATATATGTGTCTCTACAGCGCATGTCGAATGGTTTATGTCTCAGCAGAAAGATTGAAAAGAAAAGGTGAAATGGTCTACCATGATATAGAGGCACTTCTAGCTAGGATTCTAAGATTCTCATGCCCTATGTTTGCCTTTATTTCTTACCTTTTTTAGTGCGAATGGGACTACCGGACTACCATGCATCAACATATGTATATATATACAGGTTATTTTTGGCAGCAACATATATTTGGGGCTATTTTCATGAAACTTTAAAGTGCAATAAACAGAAAAGTTGGAGAAGAGGAGAATGTGAATGATCGTTGTTTATTGTTTTGGCTTGTAATTGATGATGATTCACGGTTAGATGGTTGACCAGACAATTTGGTAGCTCTAAGAATGAAGAGGGATTGAAGTGGTACTGACCTAATTGCTCCAATGCTTAGTGGAATTAATGTTTTTTGAGTACCATGGTTTCTGTGAATGCAAGGAATGTCTTTTCCTAGCTACCTGCTTTAGGTTTGAGTTCTTCCAATTATGGATTTCTTTCTTTGGAGAGATTTACTTAATTTCAATCACCTTATCGTTATGGTTAAAGTGGGTTTGTAATAAGGGGTGTAATTGTTCATTTTATAATCAAGATTTTAGATACGTATCCATTGATTCTCATAATGCGATTAATGGTATCCGGATACTATGCTTGGATACAATTGTGCTACGCTCTTATACTCGAGCTCTAGCCACCAATATAGATACTAACCTCTTGTGCTCAAGACCTAGTGTTAGACTGTTAGTTTATCGTTATTGATTTGTTGGGCTCTAACTTACAACCATAATTATGTGTCTAGGTTGTTCCTTAATTCCTAACGAGACCTCATCTATCGTTGTGTGTCTAGGTTGTTCCTTAAGTCATAATGGGAGAGGGTCAAGGGTTTTTTAGGTAGCTAGTTGTCGTATTCTTTTTCTTTTTTTCACCTTCTTTTTTGGCTATAAAAAAAAAGTAACATTTATATAAGCATAAAATGGTAGTCATATTTCCTTAAAAGGGCTAGTTGTTGTAGTTAATAGATAATACAAGATTTGAAAATTTAATGAAATTGATTGGTTTCCTTTATAAGAAAAAACTAGAATTTAAATCTCCTTCTACCACTGACTGCAACAATTATAAAAAAGATATCTATCTTTGAAAAGCATAAGTTTTACTTTTATGTAAGCAATTCTCACTGTGGTACTAGTGCAATAAGATTTATATTATTACTGTATTTTAATTTTACACAGCTTAGTTTTCCAATTGTCTCCATAGCAAGACTCATCTCATGCCACATGATCATTATGCTACAACTGAAAACTGCATTATTAAGAATAAAGATTCATGATTTTTTCCTGGTTAAAACAACAATAAAAATATGTATTACTTATCTGAATTAGTTTAAGACTTAGTCACGTTCAATTAATTTTTTTTGTTTTTTAAAATATTAGAGGGATAAGTTAACTCGGTTATTATAAGCAAAATTCATATGATCAAATATTTCATGAATGTGCTAATTTTAATATCTTTAAATTCTCAGAAGTTGGCCTAATAGTTCTTAAAGTCTCATATCATCCATGAGGTCTTCGATTTAAATTCTGAAATTATCTTGGGCTTTCCCAAGAGATTCCTTTGGTTAAAAAATGAAACTTCAATATCTTTTACTGATATAATAGAATTGTTCAAAGGTTAAGCAACTTACAAAGTATTCCTACCATGATAAGGACTTGTTTGAAGCTACAAACTACAAAAGGGATATGCATTTTGATAAGACCAATAAAAGCATATGCCGTGACGTTGGATTTGTGACCTCATTATAGGTCTCAATCAAATGTGCATACCAAGTTAAAAGCTCTATGATTAAGTACTTTGGTTTTTTGAAAGTTAAATATGATTAAGCACTTAATCTTAAAAACTAATCTCCAAAAGCATAAAATGTTCACGCATGCCCAGAAAGGCCGTTCACGTGTTTGCCGCGTCTCTTCTATTGTCCACCTATCGTGCCCATGATTGGAGGAAAGTTTGAAGTTAATTTAAAGACAGACACAAATTTTTCTCTTAATATGATTATTACTGGTGCTAAACATGTCAATACAATAATGTGGGCATGTTTGTTTTCTTTTTGATTAGGACTTGTGGATCACAGGGATTATACTTTGAACTTGTCGAAGAGAAGTATCTATAAAGCAAAAGACCATTTTGTCGACCATAATGCTACACCAAAATATCCATTTAAGGACACATTTTTAAAAAGAATTATAGTTAAATAATTAAATTTATAATTTTTTGACAAATTAATCTTTTGAGGTAATTTATCATGTTTTCTTAAGAATATGGTAGTTTATCATAATATCAAAGCATGTGAAATGTTATTTTTCCCTTAAGTTTGGAGAATATTAAGTTGTGGACATTTAGCCGTGCTAAATCTTATCACAAACTAGGCAACAATACAACTCTATTTGCTTAGTTCATTTGTGAAATAACTAGTTTGGTTACAATGATAAGGTTGCCTAGTTTATCATCATAATATGTCATCCAAAAGATAAATTAAGCAACCAAGTTATCTCACAACCAAAAGCTGCCATAGCCCTTTCAAAAAAAAAAAGCTGCCATAGCTAGTAAAAATAAAATAAATTAAGATGCATATGTTGTACTTTGTTTCAACTGATGATCGAAAAATAAATATTATTTATTGGTTTTTAAAGATATGAGGGAATCACTGAGAAACACACAGTAACCAGTCACTAATCTCATTATAATGGGGTAGCCTACCTAATCAGAATTACAACGTGCCTTTGACTTCAAGGTGCTTTTAGTAAAGAATAATAACCCTTAATTAATTCTCCCTTCAAATAACATAGAACACGTAATTCTACATCTAAGTGTCATATATATCCGTATGGTTACTACATGAATTGATTAAGGACATGCGCATAGTATGTTATGTTCGGTCTAGTGATTGATCATTTCATCACATAACTCAATATAAAAATGAAAGAACTTTCAACCTTTTGGGTAAAGAAGAAATAATCAGTCTTGGATTGCTAGAAATCTGCATCTCGTATGACATATGAAAATTTGGAAAAATAGTTGTGTGCTGCATGTGTAAGGCCATAGAGGTCCTCTATGTGGAAGGACTGGTTGACATATATACAATTTCATCAAGGTCACCATGTAATGATGCATTTTGAACATCTAATTGATGAACTTGTGAGACGCAGTTTAAATAAGGAAACAGTAATAATTAAAGAAACTCTCCCTTGTAGGAGTCTCGGCTCTCTCGTTAGGTAAGAGTCTTTCCTCCCATTATCTCTGCGCATGTGGGCTTTCCCTATGATTAGTTCAGAAGTGTACTACGCTGGTTTGTGGTCAGGGGTTTAAACAGTGGGAATGGAGCAAGCTGTTTTGGATGGGTTGCAGAATTTACAGTTAACAAAGGAGGAGGAAGAGAGTATTCAAATCTCTGCACACAGTAGAGCCGATTTACTAGAAGAGTGTCATCTTAGTTTGTTTGGAAAACTCTTGTCCAACAGACAACAAAATCAACGTGCTCTAAAAAGCACTTTAAGATCAGTCTGGAAGTTGGGGTCAGATGTGAGGATAGTAGAAGTGGGGAATGATATTCTCCAGTTCATATTCAGCTCCAAACATCAAATGGAATGGGTAGAAAAGAACGGGCCGTGGAATTTTGATAATAATCTTCTATTATTGTGCAGGTGGAGAAAAGGGCTATCAGCTGCAAATGTTGAATTTCCTCACTCACCCTTTTGGGTACAAGTTTGGGGGGTACCTTTCGAGCTAATGACAGAGGAAACCGGAAAAGATATAGGAAACAGATTGGGCAAATTTCTTGAGGCAGACAAAAGAGCATGGCAAGCAGATCAAGCAAAGTATATGAGGATTAGGATTGAGCTTCCTTTGGACAGACCCCTACGCAGAGGAGGCTATCTAATGAGTATGGAAGGGGAGAAGGTATGGGTAACATTCAAATATGAAAGACTCCCTACAGTGTGTTATATCTGTGGAAAATTGGGTCACGATGATAGGCATTGTGTAGATGCGGAAGGAAGGCCAGCGACGGAATACCAGTATGGAGAGTGGATAAGAGCCAATGGAGGGTACAAAGGGGGGCAGACTATAGTAAAACCATCAAGGAACGAACGCCAACAACCGGGTAATGGCAGTGGACGAACCAATACGCAACCAGCGGTGGCGGGGAAGGCTGGAGTTGATGAAAAAGGAGGAGAAAAAAATTATGACGCTGACAAAGTAACAGAGGAGCAGGTGCGCTGGGGTGACGTGGGTGATGGCGGAAAGGTAGGCAGTCAGGTGGCTAGTCACTCAAGTCAGTGGGACAGCTCTGGGATTGGCCCGCCAAATGCGAAAAAGGATGAGACAACACGTCCTGCACAAAAAGTTTTGAATTTTGAAATGCAGCGTACTGAGGAAGACACACCTCAGTTTGAGCATTCGGTAGTGGGCCTCCAAAAAGAAAATAAGCCAGAAGAAAATGAGATCACAAGCCCTATGAAGCCCAACTTAGAAATCTCAGCGGGTAAGGAAGAGGGATACCTGGATGTGGGCCATAATAAAGGCATAAGGCCCAAGACCAAAGGAAAACTAAAGAAGCTTGCTAGAGAAAAGGGACCGGGTAGTGATGAGGTTATGACAGCCCAAGAAAGAATTAGTGGAATTAAGAGGAGTGGAGAGATTGAGAAGCTGGAAACAGAGGAAGGAAGAAAAGTAAAGAGGAACCACGGGTATGGCTTATGCGATAAGGCGGTGGCTGCTGAGCAGCACCGCTGGGAGCCATGATTGGCTTGTGCTGGAACTGCAGGGGGCTTGGGAACCCCCGGTCAGTCGGAGCGCTGCGCACCCTTGTGCGGCGATGGGATCCCGAGGTAATCTTCCTAACAGAAACTAAGAAAAAGATTACCGGAATGAAGAAAATCAAATGGAAATTGGGTTTTGTGAATGGATTTTATGTTCAAAAACAAGGAAGAGGAGGGGGTTTAGCTATGTTTTGGAAGAAGGAAGTCAATCTAGAGATCAAGAGTTTTTCGGCGCACCACATCGACGCTATTGTCACGGAGGAAGCTACTGGTTTCAGATGGAGGTTAACGGGTTTCTATGGGCACCCGGAGACACAACGGAGAAAAGAATCGTGGAGGTTCTTGAACACTCTAAATCATCAATTCCATTTGCCATGGTTGTGCTTAGGTGATTTCAATGAGATACTCTCTCAGGATGAAAAACAGGGGGGGGGGTGCCGAGATCGCAACATCAGATGGAGGATTTTCGAAACGCTGTTAACAGATGTGAATTCAAAGACTTGGGATATTCTGGGTTTGATTTTACATGGTGTAACAATCGGGAGGGGGAGAACAGGATCTACCTACGGCTAGACAGGGCATTTGCGAACCAGGCTTGGCTTGAGCATTTCCCAAATATTCGGGTCCAGCACTTAGAAGGTACTACATTTGATCATTGCCCAATTTTAGTTACTGATTCAGTTAATTCCCAAAGGCATGGTAAACGTCGTTTCTTCTTTGAAGCTATATAGACCAAGCGAGTGGACTGTAAAGAGCTGATTGAGGAAGTCTGGAGGACAAACACAAACCTCCATGAGCCGTGTGGTTTCAGTGAAGGGCTCAAAAATTGTGCTAGTTCCCTGTCTAAATGGGGCTCAGCTGTCTTTGGTCAGTTCTCGAGTAAGATAAAGAAGAAGCAAGAAATCTTAAATGAGCTAACAAAGAATGACACAGCTGGGCAAAATGGGCTGGAAATTAATAGATTAAGGAAGGAAATAAACACTCTGCTTGATGATGAGGAAGTGTGGTGGCAGCAAAGGTCTAGAGTACAATGGTTGGGTGAGGGTGATCGTAATACGAAATTTTTTCACCATCGCGCATCAGAGAGAAGGCGAAAGAACACAATTGTTGGTCTGTGGGATGAAGAGGGTGTATGGTTTGAAAGTAAGGAGAGCATAACCAGAACGGCCACCACTTATTTTGAAAACATATACACTTCCACACACCCGACTCAAGTGGAGGAGGTGACAGAACTGATCCCTACCAAGCTGACAGAGGAGATGAATGCTGCACTTATTCAGGAATTCACCAGAGAAGAGGTCAAAACAGCACTTACACAAATGCATCCGACAAAGGCTCCGGGCCCAGACGGTATGTCAGCTATTTTTTATCAAAAGCATTGGGATATTGTTGGCTCTGATGTTGCTGATATGGTCTTAAACGTACTTAATACGAATGCATCTATGGCTGATATTAATAACACGTATATAACTTTAGTTCCAAAAGTGAATAAACCCAATAGAATGAAAGACTTCCGTCCCATCAGCTTAAGTAATGTAGCTTATAAATTGATATCAAAAGTACTGGCCAACCGTCTCAAAACAGTACTACCTCAAGTAATCTCCGAGAATCAGAGCGCTTTTCTCCCTGGGAGACTAATCACGGATAATGTGCTTGTAGCTTTCGAGTTTATGCATTATTTAGAACACAAAAAGAGTGGAAAGGAAGGCTATATGGCGGTCAAGCTCGATATGAGCAAAGCCTACGACCGGGTGGAATGGGAGTTTATTGAAAAGGTGATGAGAAGATTGGGATTTCACGAAAAATGGGTTAGATGGGTTATGGAGTGTATAACATCAGTGACATACTCAGTGCTAATTAACGGAGAAGCACATGGCAACATTACCCCAACTAGGGGTCTTCGACAAGGGGATCCACTTTCATCCTATTTGTTCTTGCTGTGTACAGAAGCATTTTCTGCCTTAATAACTGAAGCAACGGATCAGCAGCGGATACATGGTATATCCATTTGTAAGGGCTGCCCTAGTGTCACACACTTATTTTTTGCGGATGACAGCCTGCTCTTTTGTAAGGCTGATGGGGGGGAAGTCAGAAAGCTGGTGGAGATCCTTGAGCTCTATGAGGCAGCCTCTGGACAAAAAATCAACACAGAAAAATCCGCTGTGACCTTTAGCCATAATACGTCGCTTGAGGCAAGAAATGAAGTGCTGGAAATCTTGGGACCAATGCAAGACTCAAGGCAAGGGAAATATCTTGGCCTCCCATCTGTCATAGGCAAATCAAAGATGCAGGTCTTTGCTGAAATAAGGGAGAAGGTGGGAAAAAAACTCTATGGATGGAAAGAAAAAATGCTTTCATCGGGAGGAAAAGAAATCCTAATCAAAGCAGTTACACAGGCAATACCCACATACACCATGAGTTGTTTCCAACTCCCAAAAGGCTTGTGTGAGGATCTTGAGAAGATGGAGAGAAGTTTCTGGTGGGGACAGCAAGGGCAGGAGAATAAGATGGCATGGGTTGGTTGGAGAAAGATGTGCAAGTCAAAAGCACAAGGGGGTATGGGTTTTCGTAACCTACAAGCCTTCAATCTAGCAATGTTGTCGAAACAAGCTTGGCGCATCCTTATGAACCCTTGCTCTTTGATTGCAAGAATTTATAAGGCCAAATACTTCCCTTATGGTGATCTTTTAGATGCAAAGCTGGGCTGCAACCCGTCCTATGCCTGGCGGAGCATACATAACAGTTTGGAAGTCATTAGAAAAGGTACGAGGTGGCGGGTAGGGAACGGTAGGATGATCCACATATGGGAAGACAGGTGGCTGCCTACCCCTTCTACCCATAAAGTCTGTTCCCCTCAGCAGGATATTGAAGATTTCCCGATGGTATCATCTCTGATTGACTTGGACACAAAGCGTTGGAGAGTGGACAAAGTAAGGAGATACTTCCTTCCCTTTGAAGCTGAAACTATTCTAAACATCCCTCTCAGCTTTTGTCTACCTGAAGATAGCATAATATGGATGGGAAATAGGAGTGGTGTTTTCACGGTAAAGAGCGCATACTATGTTGCCCTCTCTCTTATGGAAAATTCTGAGATAGGGGAGTGCTCAACTATGGATGGCAGAACTCGGCTATGGAAGAAAATGTGGCAACTGAAACTCCCTGCAAAGGTCAGAATATTCTCTTGGAAGGCCTGCATGGACGGGCTGCCCACAAGATTTAATTTGGTGAAACGTGGTTTAAACATTGATGCTAAATGTCCTCTATGTGAAAAGGATGTTGAAAGCACCAATCATGCCTTAATATATTGTGACAAGCTTAGTGATATATGGTGGAGTTGGCACAATTGCCCGGTGAACCTACTGGAGAGAACCCTTGATTTGGTGGATTTGGCGTTGGCAATTCTCGATGCGGGTACAACGCAGGACCTGGAAATTTTCTTTGCAACTGCCTGGTCCATTTGGTTTAATAGGAATAAAGTGCTCCATGAATCTAGCTGTTTTTCTTCCTGTCAGATTTGGAATATGGCTAAGCGCACCTGTGAGGACTATAAGGATGCTATAGTATGTAGCAATCTCAAATAGCAGCCCCATGATGTGGGATGGACGGCACCACCACCTGATACCTATAAAATAAATATTGATGGTGCTACTGCAGGGGATGGTGGCTGTGCGTGTGTAGGTGTGGTTATTCGAGACTACAGGGGGCTGGTTGTTTATGCAGAAAGTAAGGTGCTGAATGGGGCATATGTGGCGGTGGCAACGGAGGCTCTTGCAGTGGAGGAGGGACTAATATTAGCTGAAGAATTGGGGCTGCATCAGATTATTGTTGAATCAGACTCTATGGAGGTTGTTGAAGCCATCAATACAAGCTGCTCTAATGGAGATTTTGGCCCAGTTGTTCAGGGAGTGTTGGAGCTGTTGCGTCATTTCCAGAGCTGGAAAGTGAAGCACCTGAAGCGGGACTACAACAGGGCAGCCCATGATCTTGCACAAGTTGCTAAAACTACTGGGACATCTCAACAGTGGGTTGGATTGGAGCCTCCTATGATACAGCGAATGCTCCTGATAGATAAAGCTAAATGTTAGGATGTGGGTTGGCTTGTACCTGTTTTCACTTTGTCCCTCTTTGTAAGCTTTTCTCAGTTTTTAATGAATCAAGCATTTCAGTTTCAAAAAAAAAAAAAATAAGGAAACAGTAAATTGTGACAAGCTTTGCTTTTGGAGCAAAAGTTTCATTATAATTAAATCCTTCCATTTGTGTATAGCCTTTGGCTACTAAGCATGATTTGTAATGCTCCATGGATCTATCTGACCTGTACTTGATTTTATGTGGTTGTATGATACTCTCTCCATCCCAAAATGTTTAGCCTATATTCCATTTTGGGATGTCCCAAAATTATGTCCTGTTTAAAAAGTCAAACACCATTAATTTACTAACATCCCCTTTAACCCTTAATTTATTTGTGGGAGCATTTATTTAATTGAAAACCTAAATTTTGAAATTCATTGTACATGCCATCTTTATTCAAATTTAAAAATTAAAAAAAAAAAAAAAAACCTTCAACAAAGAAAAACAAATTTAATCAAGGGTAATTTAGGAAATTTCTAACTTTTTTCAAAGAGCTAAGGTAGTGAGTGATGTTTTCCTAAATAATTAAACTTTTCTAACTAGGCCAAACAATTTGGAATAGAGGAAGTATTTGTTTTTCCAATATATTAATGACTAATATTTATTTAATAATGTGAGTTCCAGTTAGTTCAACTGGTAAAGTTTCTTATGGTTGTATAAGAAATTTGGGGTTCAATTAAATTTATATAAGAGACAATAAGTTTTTTATTAACATTCGATTAACAAGTACTTTTAAAATATTTGTTAATAAATTATTTTAAGAAAATTTTGATAATATAAAAGACGGTTAAAAAATAATTTATTTTTTTTCTTTTCCTAAAAAGGTTGCTAAAAATACTTTATAAACTAATGTCTTTCAGGTATTTATTAACTTTTCCTTTTTTTAATATTTAAGTTTGTTGGGAAGTGCAAAAAATGGACTTTAGGCAATTATTTCTTTTGCATGCGGACGGAGTGGATTATATTTAACTTATGGGTATGCTTTAAGGAGCCTCAAATATTCCTCAAATTTGTTACTTATAATATATTATATTTTTTCACTTAAAGATGGTATAAAATGAGAATAAATTTATTTATTAAATAATAGATGGCATTAGCCCGTGGGGTCAGAGACAGGTGTTGGATATTAACGAGGTCATTTTTCTGCATAAGCCATCATCAATTGGCCAAGGCAGACATTTGTCAAGAGTGATGTGGGTCTCCAAGTATCAAGGTAAAGTAGGAAAAAAAAAAAAAAAAAGGAGTTTAGGGATTCAAGTGGAGTTTAGTTCCTCTTCTCCCACATTCATTCCAAAACCCCAATTTCAATCACAATTCAGAAATCCATACAAGACAACCATCTCTATTTAAATTTTTTTTTTTTTTTAAGTTTTGAAGGGACAGAAGGTTGACCTAGAAGTCTCAATATTCCATGCAAGAAAGCATTAATAATTTCATCTCCTTTCTCATTTCCAGCTTTTTCTTCATTGCTTTTTGTGCATCATACACTAAAGAACACAGAAAAAAAATAAAAGAGTCGCACTAGGGCCAGCACTTTCACAGCTCGTGAGATCACATTCTTGGACTAATAGATAATAATGCTAGGATGACAAAAGTTATCACACAACATTGATATAATTTGCCGGGATTAGAGTAATATTATTTTTAATTTGAATCTATCAATAATATCATTTTTTGAAATACGATTAGAGTAATAATTACAACTAATAATGTTAGGATTACAATAATTTTCATACAATATTAATATAATCTATCGTAATTGGAGTAATATCATTTTCATCTTAATCTACCAATAATACCATTTTGTGAATTGCGATTAAAATAATAATCACAACTAAGAGTGTGTTTGAATACCGCTTATTTTGTTGAAACTAAAAACTTATTACTGAAAGTACTGTAGATAAAAGTAAAAGTTAGTTGAAATAGTGCAGTGGGACCTATGAATAGTATCAAAAAGTATAGTGAGGCCATGTATAATACCAAAAAATGTATGAATAGTGCTGTAAGACTTACCATTTTTTTAGCAAAACGCAAAAAATTTTCATCCCAACCCAATCCAAATGCACGCTAATAATGCTAGAATCACAACAATATAATCTGCTGTATTTCAAGTAATACCATTTTTATATGAATTAACCTTCGATATCAATTTTTTTGTAAAATTACAATAAGAGTAATATTCACAACAGACCATGTTAGCAATTACTATCCTCATTATTGTTCTTGCACATAGAAAATATATGTCCCTACAATGTGGGATTCAAGCCTACCGGCCTTTAGAGGCGCGTTTGATTGGTGATGCTATGAACAGGGAGATGGAAGAGAGTAAGGTTCTAACATTGTTCAAGTATTTTCACATGCTCTCTTGGAATATATATATTTTTTTTCCCAAAAAAGATGCCTATGACTCATTCACCACTATGCTAAGCATTGTTAATGCTTATATGCCCTTTGACCAACAAAGTAAAGAGAGGATGTGGCAAACTGTCAACACCCACTCACTCACACTTTTGGTGCTTGATTCATTTAACCTAAGACATTACAATTAACAAGGCTGGCTAGCTAGTAATTATCTTATTCCCTGTTGTTTGACAGTAACATTAGTGCATAACACTCAGTTTACACACACTTAAGAGCCAAATCAATTACAGAAAATTTGAGAGAGTTTGAATAGGCCAATGATATATGACGGTTTCTTTTTTCTTACACTACCTTTCTACGTGTGATGCAATGTAATATGGTATAGGTCACCAGTGACGTTTTGACACATTGCCAAAGTCGAGGACTATATAGAAATTAGAACTGTATAGGGATATTAAGTGGCGCGATTGATGCTTACAGATTAATATAAAAAATTGACATTATACCATATAGCAAACTCTATAATCTTGGGCAGAGTGTTCCAATGACCTTGGACTTCACGTTTTCAATACTATAGTTTTTAACTGATTATTTATTTATTTATTTATTTTAATTTTGACATCCAAATAACGGTGCATGAACCAGGATGTATTATTACAATTACGTACATTACTAATATTTCTTTATTATTATTTTTAATCCTCTCCTTTCTTGTGGCCAAGATTTATTTTCTGACTATGATATCTCATCTTATTCATCTTTGTCAACTTTGTAAGAGCATCCGCAATTAGAAATACTATCTCATCCTATTTTACCATCTCAAAAACTACTTTATCAATCATATTATATCATTTTACAATACTCTCAGCATCATAACTTTCATTTTACAATACAAAACATTAAAATAATATATATTACACAATAAAATAATATAAAAAATCTCTCTCTCTCTCTCTCTCTCTTCTCTCTTCATCTCTGTTCTTCGTCTCTTTGTTCTTTCCTTTTCTCATCCAGCCACCACCAACCCAAACCTAGAACAACCACCCACCAATACTTGAAAAAAGCCTTGAATTTTTTTTTTCCATAAATGCACTTTTAGTCCTTATATTTTGCACTTTTTTCATTTTAGTCCCTACATTTTATTTTTACCTTTTTTAGTCCCTAAACCAATTAACGCCTGACATTTAGGTCCTTTCCGTCACTCAACTAACAGGAAAAGCTGACGTGGCTAACGGAATACCCTATTAGCTGACGTGGCGCTGTTTTGGGCAATTAAAATATTATTGAAATTAAAAAAAAAACCTTAAATCTAATTTAATTTTGAAAAAAATATTACTTATCATTATTCATTTTCATAAGAACATTCCAACCTGTTCTTCCCCGTCAAACCCAGATTACAAGAACGCAAACCCAGCAACTAATAACTCAAACCCAGATTCCAACAACACAAATGAACAAAGAAAAAAAAAAAAAAAACAGAGATCAAACACAAACACAGACCCAGATCACAACACAAATGAAAAAAAAGAAAAAGAAATAGAGATCAAAAAATTTATTCATGTTCTTCAACTTGTTCTTCATTTAACAGCTTGTTCTTCCCAAATCAAATCCAACATCCAAGAACTCAAACCCATCACAAGAACACCAAAGAAAAGAAAAAACAGATGATCATCTCTCACTCTTTCATTGATGAACCCCAGTTCTCCCATTCATTCCCAACAAGAACAACTCTCTGGTCTGAAGACCCAAACAACATCACCACTCAAAATCAATATCAACTCTCACAGTCTCAAGACCTAAATTGCATGACCCACAAGACAAACCCCAACAAAACCCAGCAAGACCCAAACAGAATGACCGATCTGAAGAAGAGCGTCGCCGCTTCAGTGGTGGAGGTGGACTCGTTGGGATTTGAAGAAGAGCACCGCCGCAAGATCCATCCCTGTCCACCAAAACCCCAAGCCACCACTCCAAAATTACCCTAAGCCGCCATCCTTATCTTCTTTGCCTTCGCCCACTACTGTTCACCAATGCCACCACCCTAAGCAGTAGCTCCCAAACCCACACCTCCCTCTCTAGTTCTCTCGCCTTCGCCCACTCTTTCTCTTTTCTGTCTAATCTGAAGGGCCAGTAAGAGAGGAAAAGAAAGCCCACTCTTTCTCTTTATGATCTAATATGAAGGGTCAATAAGAGAGGTAAAGAGAGAGGGTGAGTTAAAGAGAGAGTCTGAACTTAAACCAGTTTGGAGAGAAAGGGCTTAAGACAATTTTGAATCTATATTGCCAGTGGGTTGAGATTTGATCTAGGTTTGTGGGGTTTCAAAAGTTTTTTTTAAAAAAAAAAAAATTTGTGTCTAAAAACTGATATATTTAATTTTGTGAAAAGAGAGAAGAAGGAATTGACAGAGTCGCAAAGTGGGAAGAAGAAGAAAAAGAAACTAGGCTTAAACATAATATAATAGATCTAAGTTCCACCATTTTTTTTTTAATTATGTTTTTTATTTTTTATAATTTTTAAAATTGGTAAATTTATTTTTTAAGGTTGGATACTGATGTGGAAGCTGACTTAGATGGACACATCAGCATTTTTAATATTATTTTAGTGGACACGTCAGCATTTACTGTGCTAATAGTACACTCGTTTGCCATGTTAGCTTTTGTCGTTAGTTGACTGACGGAAATGACTTAAATGTAAAGTGTTAATTGGTTTAGGGACTAAAAGTGGTAAAAATAAAATGTATGGATTAAAATAGAAAAAGTGAAAAATGTAGGGACTAAAAGTGCATTTACGCCTTTTTTTTTTTCCTTTTCAATGCCAATTCAGCCATACTCACAAACCCATACCCAATTCAACCACCATCCATATCAAACCCATACCCAATTTAGCCATACCCACCTCTTCCTTTAGGCATCAGTCACAACAGAAAGAAAAAAAAAATACTAAACCTAGAACCCAGAACCCAGAACTCCAAACCCACCATCAAACCCATGAAACTCACCCACAGCAATCCCCACGCAACCTACCCATGACAAACCCATGCCGAAGATCTCATGGAAAATCCAGTTGGAAATCGCTGGAGAGGTCTCACAATCCACGCTGGGTGAGACAATGGCCAACGACGACCTAGGCTTGGGCATCGCTGGGTGAGACGTAGCCTGGGCTTGGCGTTGTTGGGCAACAGTGGCCAATGGTGGCTTGAGGGAGAGCAAAGGGAAAGGGAGAAATCACTAAGGGTCCGTTTGATTGGAGGAGTGGAAAAGTGGGAGGATGGAAAATTGTGGGAGGATGAAAAATATTTAGTTTTTTCTCTTGTGCGTCCGGTTGGAGGGGTAATAAAGTGAGAGGACGGAAAACTCTTTTGTTCAGTTAGAAAAAAAAATGGAAGGATGGAATATGTAATTTATATAAATTGACTATTATACCCTTGTTACATAATATGTAAAAAAAATAGATTTATTCGTACTCATTACATAATATAAAATTTATCACATCATATATATAAATTATTATTATTATTTTTTATTATTATAATGTAAAAATTAGATTAGGTCACGTTGAAAAAAAAAAATGTTCAGGTAATGTTAAAAAAAAAAAAACGTTTAGTAACGTTGAAAAAAAAAAAGAAGAGAACATTCAATAACGTTGAAAAAAAAAAATGAGAAGTATCAGGTGGGATGAGGGCTTTCTAGTAAAAGTGCAAAAGCCCCTATCCCATCACTTTTCTCCCCAATGTTTTCCTCCCAATTTGGGAGGAAAATATTTGTGGGCCTGGGAGGAAAATTTTCCTCTCAGTTTTCCATCTTTCCTATTTTTTCTCTCTAAACGAACAATGAAAAATGTCTATTTTCTTTCCTTTGTTTTTCATCCTCCCTATTTTCACTCCAAATGGACGGGGCCTAAGAGAGAGCAAATGGAGAGGGAGAAAACTGAGAGAAAGAGAAATGGGAGACAGACTTGAAATAGTGGGAGTGTTAGGGAGATGAGGGAGAATAAAATAATGTTTCTTGGTTTTACAATTGAGTTACAGTGTGATTCTACATTTAGAATCGCATTGTAGCACAATTGTAATTTTTTTTTTGCAATAGTTAGATTTTACAAGTTCTGATGGAGTGGAGATTTTGGACTTTTATGCTAAATTAAACCAATGTACGGTATTTTCTCCAAAAAAAAAAAAAAAAAACCAACCAACATACGGTATATGCCATATATATATATATCATATTTAATGTGAATGCTCTAATGGTTCGGCTAATATTGCACTGCTGCAAATCCAGTTATTAATAGGTTGTGCCAGAGTTACAGAGTTGTAGGCCTTGTATTGGGCTCACAACACGCCACACGTGGGCCAAATCCAGCTATGATAAATGTTGCTGGCTAATTCTAACTTGTTATCATTTTTCTTTTTGAAATTTTAATTTAACAACACACCATCTACACACTAAGTTTGTGATAAATAAATCTTAATTTTTGTTAAATCTAAAAAATTTAATCATGTAATTACACATTCATAAATCATAATAACATTTCAAAAAATTATTGACAATGTTTTCAAAAAAAAAATTATCGACAATGTGGCTGAAATCATGTGTATGGCATTTGATTGAATCAATAAGTATTAAATGTAAAATAATAACAAAAGTTTTGCATTTGTGATAGAGCTTTTGTGTTAGATGTTAATTTAATTGTTCAAATTAAAAAGTTAAGGAACAAATTTACCCTCATGCTAAAGTTTAAAAAATAGTGGATTTGATTACCTTAACTAGCAAAATATCTTGTTGTCGAATAAGGGATTTGAGATTTGATTATTGCCTATGTCAAAAAATTATTTGGAATCTTATTTTGATGATAAAAGTATCATCAAGAGCAAATACTATAAATTGAAAATATTTCTTAAAAAAAAAAAAGTGAAAATGATTTTTTTAAAAACTTATAATTTTTATATGTAGATAGACGGAAGGATGTTTTGACTCCTATGACTGGTGAAGCTGCTGGGCCATAATGGCCCAACTCAAACTGGAAGGATCTTTGTCTCAGAACATTTAGTAATGTGAAATTTGGGGCCTTGGCTACTGTTTAGGCTAAAATCATAACGAACCAGCCTGGCACATTAAATAATTGTAATGTCTGGCATTGGTGGGTTAGTACTTTTTAGTAGCCAGTCTGGTGTATTCCAAATTCCAACTTGCGGTGCTCTAATCGTGGTGACACCCAACAGGGTATCACAGTGACTTTTTTTTTTTTTTGTTATAATTTTTTTTTAATAATATTACAGTGTCTTTGAAATATACCATTTGCTTATCTTGGTTTTTTATTTATTTTTTTAATTTTTTTTAAATAGAGTTTTAACTTGTGACATCCGCTTTTAATGATAGTTTTTTATCATCAGATCAAGACATTAATAAGTTTTTAGTGTAGGCAGGGATTGAACTCTACATCTCTTATACAACCATCATAAACTTTACAAATTGAGCTAACTGGAACCCATTTCGTTTAGGGTTTTTTGATTGGTCAATTTTGATATTCTTCCATTTTTGTTCTATGGAGTGGCATAATCTATCAAGAGAAAGTATTAAGTGAGACGGGCTTATACGTCCTATGTCTCAGTGACATGTGGGATCCATGCGTTTGGGTCCCACATGTTAGTGAGACATGGGGCGTATAAGCCCGTCTCACCTGAGAATTTTTCATCTGTCAAAAGACTCCTAATAATGGCTATAATTAGCCGTAATCAAAGTAGCATTAATTATTTATTTACGATGAATAAAGATATATTAAAGAAAAATTGGGCACTAAATTATCTCCAACTTTTGGATCTAGCACCCATGAGAGGAGAGGAGATGATATGGGCCCAACCCAATTACAATGGACAGCTCATTGAACCACATTGTATGACAAAAAATTTACATTTTGATGAACAAAAATGAATCCCAACAAGAGAGGGAGGACAAAACATCTTTTAATTCGGTGAAAAAGGAAAATAGAAGCCAAGGCGGGGTGGAGTCTAGATTCAACAATGTTTCAATGACACCTTTTGAATCCCCTTCAAAAATAACATATTAATTGGAGCTTGTAGAACATTGCCAGTTTGAAGGCTAGGAAATAAAACAAAATAAAAATCTCAAAAAGCGAAGAAGTCAATTTTCTAAAAAGTTGCTATGAGAGTTGTCTTTTCGATTACCACATCATAGATAGTTTAAACAACGATTGTCACGTATTGGTTTTTGTTTTGTTTTGTTTTTTTTTTTTAAATTTATTTATTTATTTTTTATACAAGATAAAATTCTACTTTAATATAATCTAAGTGTATATGTGTGTGAAGCTATCTCCAGGAGACTTGAACTCTAGCTCTTACCCCCCCACACCCCACAAATACTTATACTTATGGAGCGATTATCGCACAAAAAACGTGCGGTGGTGCCACATATTGTTACCATGTTAAGGTGAGCATCATAATTAATATGAGATTGATGAGATTTTAAGTTTAGCATGTTAGTATTCGTTTGGATTCAGCTTAAATTTTGCTGCGTTCATGTTTTGCTTTTTTTTTTTTTTTTTCGGTTCTGCTGCGGGGGGATAAGAGGGGCAGGCGCGTACTGTACGCGCACTGTTCATGTACTTTTTTAATGAATTTTTTATTAAAAATGGGTCTCGCAGTACTATTCACACATTTAAAAATTATTTTGTTACAATATTTTCAGTTTTCAGTTTTTATCAATAAACTCTATCTAAACAGACCCTTACAGTCACTTTTAAAGGACGCATCCACTTAATTATACGGTGGGTATAGTACAAGAGAATTACGCACATCTAAGGAATAGTTAAGCTCAAATAGCATTAAACATAGTCATTGACAAAAAAAAAAAAAAGGTGATTGACTTTCACAAAAATAATGATAACAATGCATTTAAAAGTAATTATAAGTATTATAAATTTAAAATACTATAACTTTGCCATAAGATATTTATTTATTTATGGATTAATTACAAATATCACTCTTGTGGTATACTTTAAAAATATCGTGTGGTATATTTTATGACACTTACTTTTCATGTGGTTTATTTTCTAAAGTATTTTTCATTAGTTATAACAAAATTTGATAATATGACAAGTGCCCATGTCTAATAGAAAGAACAAAAGAAAATAATTGGTCTATCATAACATCTCTATTTTTATTTTTCAACATTTTCCTTCAATATTCATTTAGGGTGTGTCCGTTTGGAGAGAAAATAGGGAGGATGGAAAACTATAGGCTGTATTTGTTTGGAGGTGAAACAGGGAGGATGGAAAACTTTGAAAAGAAAATAGGAGAGAAAACTTTTTTGGAGTGTGTTTGGTTTGGTGGAGAAGAAGGAAAATAAATGGTGGGCCTAGGTATTTTCTTCCCTAGCCCACCAAAATATTTTCTCTCCAAAATGGAGAAAAAACTGATTGAGGATAAATTTTTTCTTGATTGACAAAAATACCCAGTACATATATACACATTTATTCAAGTTGTCTTTATTTTTTTTTCTTCTCAGTAACGTTACTTTGCCTTTGTGTTTTTTTTGTTTTGTTTTGTTTTGGGCAGCTACGTTGCCTTCTTTCTTTTTATTATTTTTTTATTTTTCCAAGCCTGGGTTACGTTGCCTTTCCTTTTCTTTTGTTCTTATTCTTTTTTTCTTCTTTTGATTTTTTAGGCCTGGGCTACGTTGCCTTCCTTCTTTTTATTTTTCCAAGCCTGGGCTATGTTGCCTTTTCTTTTCTTTTTTTCCTATTCTTTTTTTCTTTTTTTGATTTTCTAGGCCTGGGCTACGTTGCCTTCCTTCTTTTTATTTTTTATTTTTTTTTATTTTTCCCAGCCTGGGCTACGTTGCTTTTTTTTTTTTTTTTTTCCTATTCTTTTTTTCTTCTTTTGATTTTCTAGGCCTGGGGGCGTGATAGTTTTTTTTTTTTAACTAGTTGTGATTTTATTTTGACAAGATTTTTATTTTTTTAATAAATTTGGATGATTTTTTTTTTTTGTGGTAATTTGTCACTTTTTTGTTTTAATTAGGTATCATTCTTTAATAAGGATATATGAGTAAATTTATTCAAATTCATTTTTTTCATTCTTCCATTTTTTCACCCCCAACTAAATAAATAGGAGAGAAAATAAAATTTTTTCTATCCTCTCACTTTTTTACTCTCCCATAATTTTTTATCTTCTCACTTTTCTTCTCCTCTAACCAAACAGATCATTAGCGTAGTTGTTTCTATTCACGAGATGAACACAGGTAAAAAGCAAAAAAATATTCTCTATGTTTTTTTTGTTTAGGTGACATATATATATATCCACCCTACACAGGAAAAGTTAAACATGGAATATTGATTGCATAGTAATAAATTGTAGTAGAACTTAGAGTTGTACAAGAAACATCAAACATGCAACAACTTTAGTAATGATACTTGTCGCTCGAGGATGGGATCAAAAGAGAGTAGGTAAACGAAATTATATTGGATGATAACCAGTGTCGACATTTTCCATCAAAAGTCCTCGAATTTTGATGTACGAACACCCACCATTAGCTGCATCCGCTAAAACATGAGCCCATCATGTCATCATTCTTATTTTTGGTACTCATAAGTCTGACATACTCAGACATAGTTACAATATTATCCCTGATAGCTAAATAGATCCTCCCAAGTACAAACCTCTTGATTTTTAGAACTTGCTTTGTCAGTTCGCAAATTTCTTGGTCTCTCTTCATCATGGGTTGGTTTTCAGTTTTTCGCTTTAAAATAACAAATACACAGAGTCTATAATGGCATGTTTCGTGCACAGCTAGATGGTGAAATCTAAGACTTAGACAACAGGGTAACAATTTTTTTTACAGTTTTCTTACTCAGATTAATTTTGTATAGATAATAGAGAAGAAAAGTGAGGTTCGAATTATAAACACAAAATACTCAAAAAGATTGTTTTTATCATTTTAACAGGAATAACAAATCTGTTTGTTATAGTTGTTTAAACAACAATTTTTACTATAAAAAAATTATCAAACCAACGCAAATTCTCAAATCTCAACCCATACAGGAAAAAATAAAATAGTGAAATGGTTAAAATGAATAGGGCGCTATTTGAGGGAACAAAAGGGTGTCTTAGTAATTTCGCATTATTGGCATATATTTTTTTGCAAGTGCTTGCTTTAAATAAAATTATATCTAAGCTACGATTGAATCCAAGCTCTCTTTGTTTTTTCAATGCCAAGAACGTGGAAGAGAAGTTAAGAATAATGGCTAGTTCTTCCGTGGATGTAGTCTCGGTATTGGTGAATGTAATTCTAAGAAAGAGCATATACGTATATAAGGAATTTGCACTATTGATGGTGGACTTCCTTCCAGTTATGGTGTCAACAATCCGATTTTCCCGTTTTTTTTTCAGGCCAACTACGGTGGTTTCAGCCAGGTACTCTCCCATGTCATCCATGGTGGCTCGACATGATCGGTAGTGCTATACAAAAGAAAAAAAAAAAAAAAAACATTGTGGTTTCTCAGTATAGTTATATCTTGTAAGTGTTGGCTTTCTAGCTCTCTTTTTCGGTTTTCTGTGCTGGTTAGCTAGTTTTTGAGTTTATTTGATGAATGCTATATATGATTGGTGTAATAATCTCGGAAAAATGATAATTCATTTGGGATGATGAATCTGTGTGTGTAATATTAGTAGTCACGTTTCTTGTTCTCTTTGAGTTCATTCACTTGGAGTAATTGTTGTTAGTTGTTGTTGTTGTTGTTGTTTTTTTTTTTTTTTTTAGGATTTGATGATTATTACTCGTTTGCTTTTGCACTACATTCATGATATAGAACGTGAAGGGTGAGAAACTAGTTTCCCAACAAAACATGATACGTGTTCCTCATCAAGTACCAGTGATATGTGTTTGTTTGGCTTAATTTTTTGTTCAAATTTTTTTTTTCTAATTCATTGAAAAATGGGCAAAAGATATTAGTTGTTCCAAACAGAAATGAAAATTTAAAACAAATAAACTTATCGGTCAACAGAAAGAAAGTTAATCCAGGCAGAGTAAAATACTGGCTACAATTTTGTGTTTGATTTTTATCTTCCAAGAAAATCTATATGGAGTTGGTTGATCTACTTATCAAACGACTATTGGCATCTGTTTAATCAATAACACTTTTTTTTCTTAGAATCTTATCAATAACAACTAGTAAAGAATTGTTAGCACCTAAAACATTTTGATTCTTCAAGAGAAGTGCAACTACACGGTATTTCATCTCCAACCATGGGCAAAAGATATATATAGTTATACCAAACAAAAATGAAATTTTAAAAAGTTGTACATATGCAAATAAACTTATAAGTCAACGGAAAGAAAGCTAATCCAGACAGAGGAAAATATTGTTTTCAGGCTACAATTTTGTGTTTGATTTTTTATCTTCGAAAAAAATCTATGTGGGATTGGTTGATCTACTTGTTAAATTAATGACTATGGGCATCTGTATAATCAGTAACACTTTTTCTTTTTGAGAATCTAATTAGTAACAACCAGTAAAGAATTGCTAGCACATAAGATATTTTGATTCTTCAAGGGCAATGCAACTTAATGGGATTTCATCTCCAACCATGGGCAAAAGATATAGTTGTACCAAACAAAAATGAAAATTTAAAAAGTTGTATATATACAAATAAATTTATAAGTCAACAGAAAGAAAGCTAATTCATACAAAGTAAAATATTGTTTTCGGGCTACAATTTTGTGTTTGATTTTTATCTTCCATGAAAATCTATATGGGGTTGGTTGATCTACTTATCAAATGACTATAGGCGTCTGTTTAATCAATAACTCCCTTTTTTTAAATCTACTCAGTAACAACTAGTAAAGAATTCTAGCACCTAAAATATTTTGATTCTTCAAGGGCAGTGCAACTACATGGGATTTTATCTCCAACCATGTCTCACCAGTCCTCTTGTGCTATGTATTAGTTGTGAAATTTCATTTAAAAACTACTTCTATTACCATACATCTTGCCAATATCATGCTTTTACTCAAGTCACATTATCCTAGCTCACATCTTGTAAACATCAAAGTATAGATGAATAACAAGCATTTTCAGTTGGAAATTATTCACATATCAATTATTATAAAGCTAAAATGAATCTATGCTAATTAAGTTGGGGAGAAGCAAAATGCTTAAAGCATAGTTACATAGTGATTGGATTATGAAATATTTTTTAGTAAAATAAGCACATAAATAGGGGGGAGGGGTTGGAAATGTACATTTTTTTTTTGGTCGACACATTTTGTGTGATTTTGGGTTCAAATATTTTTGCAATTGATGAGAGAGAGAGAGGACTATCATTTTGTAGGTTTATTATTGCCAGTTTGCCGCTAGTGATAGAAGTAGCAATCGGGGTATTTCATCCTCAATAAACAAAGAGTTTTATGGTTGATTGATATTGCTCATCATCATTTAGTTATTATATATATATATATATATATTTCTCAATTGTTGTTCATATGTATAGGATCGATAGCAATATCAAGGTTATAGGTTGTTTGGGACATATTTATTAAGATTTTTCCATTTAGAACAATCTTTGTTTGGGATTTTCTTTATTTATCTATTGGGATAACCCATATTATAACATTGAAATGATTTGAAACATTTCATTTCAAGCAAATTATCTAATGGATTGAAATATGTAAGGGAAGTATAGTTCTTCTTTCCAATTATGTATCATACATTTGTACTTCTAATCTCTAGTCATCTCTCATGTTATCTAATTAAGTCTAGATATATCTTTGGATAAATTCAAGATATATAGTATTCAGGCAAGCAAAATCTTCTTTATCGACTGTTGCAACTTGCATCCTTTTATTTTAGTTGTTTGTTTCATGTTTTTGTTACACTGGTTTGGTTCTCTTTTGCCACTTTGCAGTGCGTGATGATTTGCCATCCAGTAATTGAATTTCAAATTCCATCTATTTGAATGTTCTGCTTACATCTTAGTCTTATACCATGCCTACTTTGTGATGATGATATATGGGAGTCACAATATTGTCTGGCATTACTGCTAATCAACTTCGATGTTGCTTGCAGGCTAGCAAATACCTGAAACTGAGAGGTTACTAATTTGGAGGAACTTATATATGCATGACGGGACTTGTTAAATCATTTATCTCTCAAACATGGGTTTTGAATCTGAAATATGTCTACCATCAATATGTGTAGTTTCCATGTCAGTTCTTGCCCAAGTTGTTTGCTTCCCGTAAGCTGCATGCATTATCGAAGAAGCTAAGGTGGACATGAATAATTTTTGTTTGGAAAGTTAGGACCAAATTTTACTCTAAAAAACTTACACAGGAATGTGATTAGTGTTACATCAACAATATAGTAAATGAACTTTAATTGATTTCTTGTTGTATGTGAAGTGTAGCTTTTAATGTTAGTTTGTTACTACGTTTTTGTTGAGCCATGTTAACATAGCATTTTGATCCACTTTGGTCTATTTCAATCAATTATAGTCCACTTTAGCTTATTCAATCTACTTCAGTCCATTCTAAGAAGGGTTTGGAATTAACACTTATTAATATTCTAATATTTTCATTTTTTACTTAACCAAAAAACAAATAGTCAAATTTTTCTGCCACTAGCTAGTTAGTTATTTTCAGCCCATATTAATATGCACAAGGTATCATCGTAATAATGTATATGTAAGTGACTTACTTTAGTTTATGTCTCCTTGTCTTTCCCTTACCATTTAACTACTGTCATTGCTAAGTCCGTTCTTGAATTAGGTTACAAGCTTATTTGTATCTTTTGTGTGCTTTAAATTTAAGGGTGAATAAGTTAGTCCTAGGTGGGTTTGAGCCAAATTATTAACTCCCGTAGCTAAAACCAACCTTCCTTGTGTGATGCCTGTTTGTTGAGTCCTAAACTGGGCGTCATTGTACCTCAAGTTTGCAAGTCAAATTTATGTTTCTGAGAAAAGCATAATATATATCAACCATTTTTTGTTCAATAGGACGCTATATTTAAATGGAGGGAGATCATTTCCTTTTTCTCTTCCTCCATTTCTTCCCCTCCAACTCTCCAACCATACTATTAGTATCCATTTAATTGGGTGAAAAAAGAAGAAGAAGAAGAGAGGATGGGGGCAATGGGCTCCTATCTTGATGGCCTATCTCCTCTCCGGTCTTTTTTGTCTCATGTTCTTGCTTCTCCCCTCTCTTTCATTCTCCAGAAAAATAAAATAAAAAACCAAAAGAATAAAAAAAAAAAGTGAGAGTGAGAGGATAGAAAATGTTAGAGAGGAAATGAAAGATGGATTAATATTATTTGTTTGATAAAGAAGAAAAGTGAAATGAGAGGGGAAAAAAAAAAGAATGACAATTACCTTCTATTCTGGTCTACAATTTTTAATTTTCTCAAAAAGAAAATACCTTAGTGATTTGATAATTGTATCTCTTTCAATACTCTTTTTTCCCCATTTTGTCTATTCCCTTCACCAAATTCAAATGAAAAATATCACTTTTTTTCCTCTTCTTCCTTACATTTTCTTTTGAATCAACACTATAAAATGAAAATTATTCAATACTCTAAGACCACGATAAGCAATTATTCTCTACCTAATGAAGTCTTAATATTTACCTAACTTCTTAGTTCAAGTGGTAACTCCCCAAGCACAAAGTGTCTTGGGGGTTCACGGCAGGATAGGAGTCTAAGTTGCAGCAATAACATTTCTTAGATATTCTAATCATTCTCACAAATAAAAAGAGTAAAATTTTAAAAAGTTGCAACTCCCCCAGCACAAAAAAAAAAATTTAAGTAATTATTCTCTACGTAATGAAGTCTTAATATTTACCTAACTTCTTAGTTCAAGTGGTAACTCCCCAAGCACAAAGTGTCTTGGGGGTTCATGACAGGATAGAGGTCTAAGTTGTAGTAGTAACATTTTTAAGATATTCTAATCATTCTCACGAAAAAAAGAGTAAAATTTTAAAAAGTTGTGCATATTACGCTGAAAATAATCTCTCTCAAACAAGCCGTGTTACCCACAAGAATCAAAAACCCTTGCTCATTTGTCTGGAAGTTCTATTTCCATCTAGCACAATTTATATATATATATATATATATATATATATAGAATAGGCTCCTAACATGTTCAAACAAGACATTATATAATAGGGACTCTTAAGTTTGGCTCAACTAATTCAATAAATTTTTTTAGAAAAAGTAATTCATTTAACAAGGAAACTGAAATAGGGTTTTTCAGTTGTACACATCTAAGCAATCTCAATAGTAGTATTTGGCTATCATAGGGTTTAGAATTTAGAGGAAGAGTGCACCATAATGCCACATTTTCTGCAGGAATGCTATAATGCCAAACAGATATTCAGATCAAATTCACAGAGAGAGAGAGAGAGAGAGAGAGAGAGAGGACCACAATGAACACAAATAGATTAACCGAGAGACAACGAATTGTTGACTCATCGTTTTTGAAGACCCTAGCAGCTTATTCAGGAAGAGACCTTGTATATATATATATATATAATATTGAAGTTCTTCACTAGTTAGTACAAAATGTGAACGAGCAGACAGACATTTATGTCCACATTGAACTAGAGGGCTTCACATCTTAGAAACTGAGTAATCCATGGCATCTACAAGGAAATCTGCAACCAAAAGATTACATATTTAGTGAAAGGGCCAGTGGCAATAAAAAAAAAAGACCATTAAAAGAATTCGGCATGACATGACAGACATGCCATTGCTTTGCCATGGTTGTCAACGTGTTAATGGAGTGAGTAAGGTAAACTACAAATTTAACTACAAAAACTTTACAAATTGTTGTCACCAATCACAAAAAAAGTAATTCAAAGTTTTTAAGCCTATTGTAGTAAACTTGGTGGTAGTTTTAGCATTTTCCTTTGAAGGACTGAAGGCTCACCTGCATCTTCCTTGGTGAAGCAGAGGGGAGGAGTGATTCTAAATACATTTGAATAGATTCCGCCTCCCCCTATCAATACTCCCAACTCTATAATAGCAAAAGAGTTCAATTAGTATCTAGAAGAGAGACTAAGCCTAGAGAATAGCTGATGAGAGAGATGCAGACCTTTCATCTGGTCCAATACAAGCGCAGTTTCAGCCTTTGCAGGAGTTTTCTGCTGGCGATCAGTGACAAGTTCAACTCCTAGCATAAATCCTCTTCCCCTAACGTCCCCGATAACTGCAGAATATCAATAAAGTAAAAAAATTTATGATTAACTATATACTCATACAAAAGTTTAAATGCCTAAATACAAAAGATGAATGAAGAATGTTTACTTTCATATTTGTTCTTTAGTGCAGTTAGTCTGTCTTTCAGGTATGACCCCACAACATGTGCATTCTCCTGAAGATTTTCTTTCTCAATCACCCTCAAGACTGCAAGTCCTGCTGCAGTACATACCGGATTCCCACCAAAGGTGTTGAAGTAATTGCGGCGAGTCAGGACCTTTGCAATCTCAGGTGTGGTTACCACTGCCCCAAGGGGAATTCCATTTCCAATGCCCTGCAGATACCAGAGAAGAAAATCAGTCAAGGTAAGCCAGCCAAATTCTAATAAAATGGTCCTCCAGTTTGATGAAGCAATGGTAATTTGAATGGAAGTGAATGGATGATTTGTGAAATCTCCATTTTGGGCGTTTAGTATGTTAGTTTTTGAAAATTATATGTTAGCAGTTGAGCCAATTCAGTTGTACAAAAAATAAATAAAAAAATTGATTAATGCAAGTTGTTAATGCAATCCTAGCAAACTGCTTAGAAAGACAGGTCAATAATGGTAAGCCATGTGAAAAATAATGAGCTTCCGCACCAGATCAAAGGTATCAAACTCCAAAAAGTTTTCAAAGATGATATAAACACCTATAATGTTATCGTGCCAGGGAGCAATTCTAGGGACGCAACTTTTTTGCAACTTACTAAGGAAAGAAAGAAAAGAAAAGAAGTGAAAATAAACCTTTGCCATTGTCACAATGTCGGGCGTGACCCCTTGAGCCTCAAACGACCAAAAGTGGCTCCCAGTGCGAGCGAAACCAGCCTGAACCTCATCAGCAATACAAAGGCCTCCTGCCTTCTTTATGCTACTATAAACAGGAGGCAAGTAACCAGGGGCCAATTCTATGATCCCACCCACTCCCTGTCATACATAAAAAGGATGTTAAGAGGATTATGAATAATGTCAAAATGGGAGGAACTGCGCAATTGGAGATAGATAATGTACCTGAATTGTTTCAGATACAAAAGCAGCAACATTGCCAGAAGTTCCATATTCAATGAGATCTTGGACATCTTTGGCATACTTTTCTCCATCCGAACCAAAAACACCTCTATACGGGTCTGGATTCAAGGCATGATGGGTTCCAGTCTGGTGCCATAGCCATAAGAAGAAGAATAGTAGCAACATTTTTCTTAGAAGTACATCAAATTTAGATTACGTGGCTCCATAGACAAAAGAAATAAAAGGGAAATCCATGGAATGCCATCATTTAAGGATGGAAATACTTCAAACTATTTTAAGAGCATCATTTATCATTTATAATTGTTCAATGTTCCTGATTTGTGACAAGCAGAAAGTAATAAATTTTAATATATTAATGAAAGGAAATTACTGATGGGCAATCTGCTTTACAAGCTAACATTATAGGGGGTGGCAGATTGTCCAGACAGAAACAAAAGGAAAATTAAAAACTAAAGCTAACTAAACTAAACTATCATTAAAACCTCAATAAACTAAACTAAAAGATTAGAAATTTTACTTGCTTATGTGTATGAATAGATTGATAACAAAGTTAATGGCCTGCTTAACAAAAAAAAAAAAAAAAAAAAAAAAAAAAAAAAAAAAAAAAAAAAAAAAGAATCAACAAAACAGAAAAGTCACGATTTGCCACAATCCAAATTCAATAAAGCAGAAAGTCCATAATTTTTATAGTAATGGCCTACTTTAAAAAAAATATCTTAAAGGCATCTTTAATCAATTATTGAGGTTCTATCTTCTATGCTCCTGATTTGCCACAAGCTAAATCAGACAACAGAAACTTCTAATTTTACTTGCTTATGTGTATGAATAGATTGATATCAAACTTATTTTCTGGTAAGGTGGCTCTCTCTATTTGGTGGAACAAACTCAGACAAATGAGTATAAAATTAAATCACATGGCATTTACTCATTGAGTTGATAACCATGGATTGATTTTCTATTACTTGTTACAAATATTATTTCTGCTACTGTCTCTAACTCTAAATAAATGATTTGACACATTTTCCTTCCCAACAGAAACAAAAATTTTTTTGATGTAGACATAGCAAGCTAGCATTGGCTTAACATCTTTATCATTTGATGTCAAAGCTCATTTTCATATTAGTATAATGATCATAGTGGAAATTTCACCATCCATTATAATGCTTGGTTCAATAGCTATGATTGTGAAGCGGGGAAAAAACAAAAGATAGTAGTGAATGTTTAATTGGACTGAGTTTTGTAGTGTTGGTAACATCAAGATGGGGTTACAATATGCCTCACCAGCTACGATGTGACTTCTTCACAAGTCACCAAACAAGTGAACTATGAGCTAATTAAAGATCCTCTACCTTACAAAATCTCTTTGGTCCCTTTTTGGTCAATTCATAGATGAGCCCCAAAGTGCACTATGAGTCATGAAAACGAAAGGTGATTAACTTTTGTGGACAGCCCTAAACAGAATTTAACCTTTTCTCTATTTTTGCTATAAAATAAGATAATCAAACTAATAAGTTTACATGAAATCTAATGACATTAACGATGTCATAGGAACACTCATCATAAGCTATTATGAACCACAAGTTTTTTCACCCTTCACATACATCAAAAGGCAAAGTACAAAACTACTAAGATAGCGACCACATTTAGTATTGGTATGTACTATGCAATCCTCTTTTGTTTAATTTATACATTGATGCTACTCTTTTAACCTATTATTGAAAAGCTATAATAGTTTAACTTATTCTTTTAGCAATTAGAAAATTAAAGTAGGGCTTAAAAAAAGCTAATTCCCTAGTGCTCCATTTAAAGTGACATACAGTGATAGTGAGATGCAAAAACATTTTACATCTAAGTAAGCAACTATCTGGCAATGATGTGACACTAATTTGAAACTAGCATTAAGTTAGGTTAAGGTCAACTTCATAAAAAGAAAAAAAGTTTGAAGTAAAGTTATGATTCAATTCACTTGAAAGAATACTCGTAGTTTTGGATTGTTTAGGCTTCTTAAAAATGAGTTTCATAACGACTAAGAAGTTATTATAATTGTATTTTAGATAAATATGATTGGTCGCGCAACCTTTATATGTTAGGTACCATCACCAAACTTAGACCATCTAAAATTATGTACTTCGTTACATATCATTTGTGTGTCACACACATTTTTTGAGGTTTTAGAAAATGGAAGAAGAAATTAAGAGATAATTGTAGAGGAATTTTATTGAAATGAAAGGAGAATTTTTTTATTTACCTGAACAACATTGAATTTCCAAACGCTCTGTCCTGTGGCCCCCATAGTTCCAGCTGCGTTTCCATGGTACCCGTTTCTAAGTGATATTATGTCGTGGCACCCTGTATACAACTTCGCCATCATTAAAGCCAACTCATTCGCTTCTGTCCCAGAATTCGTAAACAACACCACCTGCAAATAATAAAACATATATAGTCACACAATTCTCTTCAAAAAAAGAAAAGAAAAAAAAAAAAAAAACACACACACACACACTCCACGTATAAATTACTTCAACAATCATCTATATCATCAAGAAACATAAGATAAATTTGACGTGAATTTCCTGTTATACAACACTCTTGGGTTAGTTTATTTATTTAAAAAATAAGATAGGTAAAAATACAATTATATCAAAAAAAAAAAAAAAAAAACCTTAAGAGAGTGCATCTACAGTATAAGTCAAATAATCTTTAAAAAAAAAAAAAAAAAACAAACAATCATTTTTGGTAAAAGTATATAGGTAAACACTTACAATTTTTACGAAAACCAAATTATTTTTAACAAAAAATATACCAACCTAAAAAAAAAAAATCCTTAGAAAACGTTAACAATATTGGAAATTATTCCATATTTAGTTGTAATATTTTATAATCATGACAACGCGTATCATGCAAAAGAAAAAAAGTTTTATTCCCGGAATATTGAATAATTACTAGTAACAAAATAATATATAATTGTATGTACGTTAAGATCGCCGGGCAACTTGGAAGCAAGGGCCTCAGCAAAGTCAGCGATGGCGGAGTTGAGGTATAGAACAGTGGAGTGTTGCAAGCGCTTGGTTTGATTGACAATAGCCTCCACAACGTCTGGGTGGCAGTGGCCACAACCCACGGTAGCTATTCCTCCAAAACCGTCCAAGTATCGCCGGCCTTCATCGTCGAACAAGTACTGCCTCTTCCCATCTACCACGTTCAGCTGCCCAATCATACATGAATTAATTAAATTAGAATTCACAATAAAGAACAAAATAATGGTAGTAATAATTAAGATCAAAAAACGAATTGAGAAACAATCATCAGTTCATTTAACGTATGATCTTTGATCATCTAGAGATATCATGAGATCTTAAAAGCTTAAATTTTATGGTTGACAGAATTAGTCCAAATTTTTGCTAGATGATAAGAGATTTTATCGAGATAACTTGAACACATGAGGAAACATATTAGCGGGAGAATTTATTGGTTGAGATAACTAGAACTCACGATATCATGATATGAGATTGACCCGAGTCCTTATTTGACAATAAGATTTTTAACCAGTTGAGATAATTGAAACACGCAGTGTTCTTAAGAAAAGTGAAATGCATGATTTTTCAGAAGCAGGAGGTAGAGAGGAGGAGGAGAAATGATCAGGTGTGGGAGAGTGACTTACAGGTTTCTTGTATAAATGAAACAATGAAGGGCTGAGATAAGCTTTTCGCTTGGCCAAGATCTCATCGACGGTGGGACCATTATAAGGCGGAGGAGAGTAATCAAAGGGGGGCATTTTCGGAACAGTGACATCATTTTCTTGAAGAGAGGCGTCCTTCTGGGCTATTTGAGAGAAGCAGCGCTGTGAGCACAGGGAAATTTTTCCCGCAAATACCCTTCTCGTTAGAATTCCCTGCATTTTAATTTCCTCGCTGCCTCTCTATCTTTCTGATTCCTCGGATTTGGTCTCTACAATTTGTGAGGGAATTAAGATTCCGAGAATTCAGGACTATGTTTCGGGTGTTTGTGTTTGGTGGTGGTAGCTAAAACTAAGCGAAGCCGAGAGAGTATATATAGCGGATTACCGAGAGCAAGTAATGCTGACGTGTTCTATTATGATTGGCTATGGGTGATTTTACCTAGTTACCCTTTAGTATATTAGGCAATTACCACGATAATGAGCGATACTAATCAACTTTCTAGATTGAGTAACGTTACATACACAAAAAGTTTAAAAACATTTTTACACTAGTTAATATGACATGTTTGTATGCTAGCTGGTTCTCACTTGGGTTAATAATTGACTCTACTGTTTTACTTATTACTAACAAGTTAGCACATTAGGAGTCAAGACCTCATAATTTACACATCATTATTTTATTATATATTTTTAATTGATTTAAAATTTTATATTATATTTAAATATTTCATTAAAATCTTACAAAATCACATTTCTTTAAATAATAAAATAAATAGTTATATATATACAAACACAATCATAATAAATACAATGCTTTTTAATAATTATCAAAATTCATTTATAGATAAGCATGAAAGAGAGAATAAAAATCATATTTTGGCAAGTTTTTATTGCATGGGTTATCTATTAATAAATACAATAATTATTAATAATTATCATAATTATTAAATTTCATTTATAAGTAATATTATAGGTACAAACTATTTTACAATATTTTTATAAAATGTTGATGTGACTAACTTTTTATTAATTCTCATCTAAACTCACCATTAATATCACTTTTTCATTTACTAATAATCATTCATTATATCAGCAATTTGTACAATTTTATGTAAAAAAGTTTATATTTATAGTATTACTTTTCATTTGTAGACAAAAATGAAAGAGAGAATAAAAATCATATTTTGTCAAGTTTTTATTGCATGGGTTATCTATTAAAAACAACATTAATTATTAAATTGATTAATTGCAAATTATACATCTAAAGTTTGGGGGTGATTGGGTTTTACACTCTGAAGTTTTAGAATTTAGATTTTACTCCTTGCAATTTGGTGATGATTGGATTTTACACCCTGACGTTTCAGAATTTTGATTTTACCACCCATATTTTGGAATTGTTTGGATTTCATTCTCTAAAGTTTTAGGGTGTTTGGATTTTATACCCTAAAGTTTCAGAATTTGGGAGTGTAAAATCCAAACAATCCTAAACTTTAGGAGGTAAAATCTCAATTCTAAAATATCAAGGTGTAAAATCCAATCACTTCCAAACTTTAAGGGTGTAACTTGCAATTTATCCTTATTAAATTTCAAATTTTGGTAAAAAAAAAAAACTATTATTAAATATCCAATTTTTCAAATTTCATTTTAGGTAAAAAAAAAAAAAAAGTGAAAAAAAAATTTATATTTTGTTAAACTTTCTCATGCATTGCATAGGTTATTAACTATATATATATATATATATATATATATAAAAGAATAACTGAAGATGTTTAATTGTCGGTTGACCTCATAACATCTAGCCATATAATTTTTTGAGGTCTCATAATTTTACATGTCACTTATTTAATATGCATTTTTAATTGATTTAAATGCTATTCTATACTTATACTCTCCATTAAAATTTTAATTTATCGTACTTTCTTTAAATGATAAGATATATACTTCCATATATGGACACACTCATAATACCATTGTACCTCAACTAATTCACACTTTTTAGTGTTTTTTTTTGGGACAGAAAATATGGAAGACACTTTTTAGTGTTTCTTAAAGCATTTGTTTTACTTTTATCAAATTAAGAAAAAAAAACTATTGGTTAGAATTTGGTTTTACAAAAGGATTGCATGTACAGTCATCATTCTTTTCTCATGTTATGTTGCTATAATAGGGATAACTTAACATATTTGTTTTGGATTGGCTCCTACGTTTGTAGTATTATTATTTTCACATGAAATAAGTGGAATTGTTTAAAGTAATTGGAGATTGTTATTAAAAAAAAAATTGGAAACTTAAAAAAAAAAAAACCAGAAATCGAAAATTTTCTTTAAATTTGAGTACTATTTGACAATTTTGCTTGTTCTTCTTGTTAAACGAAGCATGCATTTAAAGGAAAGTAAACATGGCTTGTCACCAGGGAGTATTATTAACTTTCGTGAGGGAAGGCAACTAATCCAAGGTACACGCATATATCATGCCTCTAGGAGCATTCCAAGATTCTCTCTTTAGAATTAATCAAATCGAAGTTTTCTTCTAAACTAGTAATTTATAAAAACGATTACATATCTTTGGTGCGATGATCACTCTACAAGTATAAATGTATATGGGGGCGTGAGGGGTAAGGGTTAAGATTTAAGTTTCCAAGAAGGAGTTTCATATTCATATACACTTAGATTAAACCAAAGTAGAATTTTTATCTTGTATAAAAAAAAAATTAATTTAAAGGCAAAAATACCATTTTCGTCCTTACATTTTGGCCTCATTCTCATTTTGGTCCATAATATTTCATTTTACCGTTTTTAGTCCTTAAAAATTAAAATAAAAAACGAGTTCTATTTTTTGTCTCTACCATCATCTCACTAACGAAAATTGTTTTTGTGGTAGACGGAGTACATTGTTGGCACACTAAATGCTGACATGACCATTAAAATAAAAAAAAAAATTATTTGACATTTTTAAATGTCACATCAGCGTATAAATTAAAATATTAATTTACCAATTTTAACTAAGTAAAAAAAGTTTAAAAAAAAATCACATAAATTGAGATTTAAGATTATCTTGAACAAGAACAACAATAACACTTACCCAGATAATTCATAACCTAAAATTGAGATCTGGGTGGACTTTAGAATTGTTTGAAGAACACAAAAGTAAGAAAAGAAAAACAAAGTACCTAAATTCTAAAACACATGCAAATTCAAACACGCACAATAGACAACTTGTTTTTTTTTGTTTGAGAGATAATTACAATATGCTGTTAATCTCGCAGCTCAAACCCTTTCTCTTCTAGGCCCCCAAACACTTTGTACATGAGAATGTGCCAATTCAATTACAAGGCCTTTGTTCACGACAGACAACTTGTAATCTTGCAATGGCAGTTGGCAGTAGTATTGAGCTATATAACACTAACTGATCAGCCTTCCAGTTTCAAGTATTGGTTAGAATTTGGTTTTTTAAAAAAGGATTGCATGTACAGTCGGCACTGTTTTCTCAGGTTATGTCGCCATAATAGGGATAACTTCACATATTTGTTTTGGAAGGGCTCCTACGTTTGTAGTATTATTATTTTCACATGAAATAAGTGGAATTGTTTAAAGCAATTGGAGACTGTTATTTAAAAAAAAAAAAATGGAAACTTGAAAAAAAAAAAAAAACCAAAAATCGAAAATTTTCTTTAAATCTGAGTACCATTTGACAATTTTACTTGTTCTTGTTGTTGAATGAAACATGTATTTAAAGGAAAGTAAACAAGGCTTGTCATCAAGGAGTATTAGGGGCTGTTTGGATTTAATGTTGTCCATCACCCATCAATTTGTTTTCATCATCCATAACTCAAAATTGGTGGGTCTCACAGCTGTTTGGTTTGTTTTCAGTTTTTGTTTCCATCACTTAATTCTTTAATTTTTGAGAAATAAGTTATAGAAACTGAAAATACATGTTATTAACTTTCATGAGCACCTAATCCAAGGTACACACATATATCATGCCTCCCTATTTCTAGGAGCCTTCCAAGATTCTCTCTTTAGAATTAATCAGATCCAAGTTTTCTTCTAAACTAGTAATTTAAAAAAAGATCACCGCATGTTTTTTGTGCGATAGTCACTTCACAAGTATAAGTACTTATGGAGTGTAGGGAGTAAGGGCTGTGATTTAAGTTTTCAAAAAGGAACTTCATAACCATATACGCTTAAATTAAACTAGAGTAGAATTTTTATCTTGTATAAAAAAGTAATTTAAATAAAAGATTTCAATTTGTTAAGTAATGGTTCAAACAACCATAAAGTTACGTGATTATTAAATATGTCACATAATTAAAGTACACTGCAATCATACGTGGATAGGTGTAGGAACAAAATATATTATAAAAAGTTACATGATTATTAAATACGTCTCATAATTAAAGTACACCACAATTGCATTTGGATAAGTGTAGGAACAAAACATATTATAAAATTGGGTCAAATTTGAAAAAAATAAATTTTTATTATTATTTTGGCCTTATTATAAAATTGTGGGTTAAATTAGAAAAAATATTTTTAATTAAAGATTATAAGGTTTATGTGAGTACTAAATACATATTTGGAGTGACCATCATATGTTTTGCTGACGGTTGTCCTTAAGTATTAGAAAAACTTGAGGAGTATTTTAAGAAGTTTTGGGAAGGCCATGGTCCCCTAAGCTCCATTGCAGTATTGTTCATGGATAATCCCTTGTATATTGTCCGCAATGTGTTGTCCGCAATGTGTTGATAGAACTTTCAAGAAAACTTTCTAATGGGCTCTTTAATAAAATAGAAGCAGTGAAAGAATTATATAATACTACAGTAGGATTTAGTGGTTTCATCGTTTAATTTGTTAAAAACAATTCATTAAATAGGTAAAATTTGAAGTACAAGATATAATGAGATGAAAATTTCAAAAATTAACGATACAATATTTTTAAATATAGAAATTGAGAAAAAAAGGGCAGTGGAGAAGAGGTTTTCTTTTAAAATTAACAATTCTTAATTGCAATATAATTGTGAGGATGTTTATTGCAATTATAATAATTAAACAGAGAATATAATCTAGTTTTTTTAAATCAGGTAGTTTTTTCCAATACCTTTTATTATTAAAATTTTTGTCGGTTTGTTCCTAGTGTCCATATAATGGGATCTTTGCATGCAAGCAAGGTGACTGCTCTGCATGACTCGAAGCCTTTCTAGATGGATCAAAAAGATGCTTACGGCTGATATAACTAGTATGCATGATTCATGAATACTCAAATGTTTATTTTTTTAATGTTTAGATTATTTAGGTTTGTACCATGAATATCCTTAATGTTTAGCTCAATATATATTATATATATAATTTTTCCTTACAATAAGTGTCATTAAGTTATAAACTTTGTGATCTTGTTTAGTTTTTAATGCATTCCAAAAATAATTGTATAACATCTTAAAAACTTGTTTTAGCTTAACGATAAAGTAATTATTATGAAATTGACGTTATAAATTGAAATACTGTTCTATCTATAAAAATGATAACACCCAAAAAACAGTACATTCATTTATTTTATTTAAATATTAGTGGGCATCTTTTTAAGAAAAAAAAAAAGGAACTTGCACTTAAGTCCTGGCTGTGATGAGATTCTTGACCCGATTAACGTGGTCGAGTTTAAGCTGATTGTGACCAGAAAACGAATTACTTTCCAGATAACAAGAGGGTGTGTGGTTCTGCTACTCGGATATATAGTGGTTATGGTCTTTTGGCTAAATGTCGAAGTATGATTCTACTCCAATAATTATTATGGCGATTCCACACACAAGATTAGCCAATAACAAGAGCCTCTCATAATATAAAATTCAGAACTAAAAGCCAAAATGTACCTGGTTAATAATATAGGCCAGATGAGAACTAAATTATGGATTCTAATGTACCTAACCCCTCTTTTTGATCAAATTGTAGGTGGGGTTTGGAGTTGCTCTAGAGATAACTACTTTAAGGGGGCACGTAAAGCTTGTTTATGCTGGCAAAATGTTAGCCATTGTTTGTTGAAAACAACAATAAACAAATCATATGGAAAACAAAACTAGTACCACAAGTCTGACAACTTGAAGTCTGTGTGACCATGGCAATAATGCAAGTACCATAATCATTCCCCAAGATAATCATGATTGTAAATTTGCAATGACTGAGTGCAAAGTACAAAGTGAAACGGAAGTGCAAGCATAAAAATAGGTAATGAAACGAAATGGCTCTGGAGTCTGGACATTTCAAGCTAGTCAGATAACACCTTTAATGTGCTAGCCATGTCGGATTCCATCTTTCCCTCTCACTCGTGATTTTGCTTTGATACACACCTTGGGTTAGATAATATTTTGGGAAAATTACAATTGAGGTATTATTAATATAATAGATATACGTAAATTACTTAACCTCAAAGTTTAAGTCAATAGATTTATGCCTAACTATATTACGTTAATTATTCACCATTGTCATTGTTATCAAATGATGACTTCACTATTTAACTAACCAAACTACTTACCCGTAATGTTTTAACAAATCTTCCTTGTCACATGAGTCTATGCGGTTATACTTCGGTTAGACTTCCTATTTGAATAGAAGACTTTTATTTTTATTTTTTTAACAATCCAAGTGTCACGCATTACCATCACCATCAAGTCCTATTTGAATTTAAGTTTTTTTACTTAACAATCCAAATGCCACGCATTACCATCACCATTAAGGCTTATGTGAATGGAAGCTTTTTTTTCTTAACAATCCAAGTGCCACACATGACTTTATATTTGAATGGAAGCTATTTTTTTTTTTTTTTTAACAATCAAAGTGCCATGCATTACTTCCTATTTGAATGGAAGCTTGTTTTTTCTTAACAATCCAAGTGCCATGCGTTACTATCACCATCAAGCCTAAAGTAACAACGCACCAATTGAGCGCCTTTACCCAACCATGAATGGAACAAGGAGGAGAGCCACAAACATGCACAATCACCTTGACTCATCCCTAGTGGAACTTTTACTCAACTCAAGGCCGACTCTATAGTATAGGCAAATGAGGCAGTAGCTTAAGGCAAGTAGAAAAATGCCCTCAAATTTTAACCAATTGAGTTATTTCTTTCATTGTAATGATATTAATTAAGCCCAAATATTAATCAATAAATAAAATACTATTTTTTATCACATAGAGAGAGAGAGAGAGAGAGAGAGAGAGAGAGAAAGAGAGAGAGATGCTACGTCCACAACATTTTTTTTAATATTTTCATAATAAATCTTAAGTAGCAGGTTGTTACTGGCTGTTATTGGTTGACAAAAAAGTAATTTCAGTGACAAGTTCAAATTAGAACAAGTAACAACTTATAGCCTAGGATTTGATGTGAAAATGTTAGGAATGTAATACTTCTAAAAAAAAAAAAAAAAAAAAAAGAGTAATGCACAAAAAATTTCACAACAATTGAGTTGACAAACTTTTACTATTTCTTATTTAAGTCTACAATTAACACATTTTTACTTACCACTATTAATCTGCCACATCAATAAATATGAAAAGTTTTGACAAATTTTTTGTGTCCATAACTTTTTTATAAAAAAAATTATATGCGGTTCATGTTAATTAGTAATTTTGCATCTAAAACAAGAAAATAGAGTTGAAGTAAAATTTAAATATTTTTATAAAAAAATCATATTTATATATATAAAATGCTTCAATTCATTTTTCGCCTTAAGGCGCCAAATACATTAAGCCGCCCTTGACTCAACTATGGGTGGATAGAAGTCTTTCTCGTTCTAGGGTTGGACCCAATAACTAACACTTTTTTAGTCAAACCATGAATTCTAATTAATACCACTTGTTGGCAAAAAAATATCTTCAGAAGACTCCAATTAAGGAATTAATATAACATATATGGACATCACTATTTATTTTCCTTTTTAAAATTCAATTGGGAGGAGGGAGTATTTCAACCAAGACGTTTTTGTTGGAAACACCTGAAGATGCTAGTTGAAATACAAGACTCTTACTATAGAAAGACCACATAATCCAAAAACTTAAATAAATAGCTTGGTGCAATTGTGTTATATTAACCACCCCACTCACACATGAACATTACATCAATATAAATAAATTATTAAAATTTTAAAATTCCCAGTAGTATCCCATTTAGAAGACATCAATCATATGACACAATAATCAATTGTAAGGGAAGAATAGATGAGGCCCGTATTGAACATTACAAAATAAGATAAACAGCAATGTTCAACTTAGATATCCATATCATTTCCACCAATGCAAGCGTAGATAATCAATTATATGGTCAATAAATTAAACTTCTTAGACGTCGCAGAAGTGAGAGTTTTGTGCATTAAGCATGATCTTCTAGATTATCTAATTGCAAACTGATGAGTGATGATCGAGTGGATTGGAAAAGAGATGGGTTCTACCTACCTATGATATAAAAACCCATATTATAGATAGAGTATCTTATCTTCGCAACCAAAATGATATTACTAGCACTGGATGTTTCAGTTTTGTACGCTTTTGCTGCTTATCCTTTTTCTGACATGTCAAACAATATAAATATGTTGAGATAACGTGGGACACTAATTTATAAGACTATAAGGACACCTGCATCCAAGCTAGTGACTCAGAAATTGCATTCTTTTTGGAAGTATCACAGTATTCGTCAGAAAGTAAATACCACATAATATTAAATTGGAGACAGAACTCACAAAGAAACAATCAAACAGTCATGGCACCAATGGAAACGTATAGAGTTTAATGTCCAACATGGACAATTGCAAGCAACTAGAAATAGAACAGGAGCAACTATAACAACTAAAATATTAGAGATAGAATTATTGTTGCCTTGATGTTAAAATAATAACCGTGATAGTAATCAGTGTGAGATCATTGAAACCAACAAATTCACATATTTTATTGCAGCCCAACTCAGCGCCATGATTTTAAGCCAAATTTAGCTCACTACATCTCTAAATTTTAAACAGGATGGGGGTAACAATGTCAAATTTATATTCATTACTAGTTACCACCATTTTATTTGATGTTAATAGCTCCACTCATGCATAGCATGCTTAGTTTCTCCAATATATTTTCTTTCCAGACCTATCAAGTTATATGGAATCTTCCAAGCTAAATGTTTAAGTCTCTTCCACTCGGATGAGCAACAATTTGCCTATCCCATTCTATAGTTGCATTTGCAATTATAACACATTGACAGCCAAGATTTCAAGTTTGAGATAATTTTGCATAGCAGTTAAGAGAAACTGGTAATTTTCTCATAGCCTTTGTTAGGTTGGGGGAAAATCTATAATAATTTTTCCGAAATTAATCCTGCAGTTCTGAACGAATGTGTCTTCATCCATAAAAGCTTAATGCAGCTTTATCACTTTCATTGTATCCACTCTACATGTAGTTCATAATTTGGACACCAAAAAAGCAGCTGCGCTCCATTAGCACCATGACAACATAATTAAATAAAAAAAAAAAGATAAATCTGACAAAACATAGCGACATCAACCTGTCACAATCTTAATAATGTATAACATAATTTCAGCTGGACTACTATTCTAAAATATCTTACAATAATGGGTGCAATGCAAGCAATTAATCAAATGCCTGACCTGTGGTATGATTGACAGGTTTTTCAAAACTGTCTGAAGGTAAGGTTGACACGGCCAGGACGAAGACTAGTTTCCTCATACAAGGCCCTAGGAGCCGACTTTGGTATGATAGAAGCTACACTGTGAAATATATGTCTAGATTTACCACCAAAAATCAAAACGTCTCCTGATTCTAGCAGAACTTTCTCTGCCTTATCCACATTCCTCTGATCGCCATACAGGAATTCTGCTGAATCACCAACAGATAAGGAGACAACAGGCAATCCCTTGAGGAGACTCTCTCTGCCTTCATCACGATCCTATACATACATATATATATATATATATATATATTAAATTCAAGATGAGTAAATATAAGTTCTCTACACATTTTACAACAAAAGTATAATGTTCATCATGGTAGTTCTCAAAAAGACAGTGCATGCTAGTAAAAAAGCCAGAAGCCATTGAAGCAAATTCCTAAGTTATGTTTACTCAAACTGTTCTTTCTTCCTAGTTATTATTAAGTAGAATCTGATATCTTTTAAAACTTAAGTTTTTGCTAACAATTCTTTTAGTACATATATCCAAGAACTACTTCAATTTTTCTAATTCATAAGTTTACGCAAGAAAGTCCACCAGCCCCTCACTACTTCCTACATAGGGATCACCACATACAGGTGGAAGTCTGAAAATATATACATTGAGATTCTTGTCTCCATCAATAATTGTATTTATATATCATAGGACTCTTGGATGTATTATGAAAATGCTAGATTGTACACCCAGACTTTTCAAGCTACCACATCAGTAAGTAAAAAGAAAGTGGTTGTAAAAATATTGAAACTTAGTTTAACAAATAGTAGTACAAATACAATACCGACCTGGTGGTGACCAAGTCTCCCGCGGGTAGTATAAAAGTTGACAATGCATATGTTCGGAGACATTGTAGGGAGTATATCTTCTACATTGCTAACTTCATATTCTTTCTTAATGAGGGCATGTGCATCTTGAATTGCTCTTTTAACCAACAGAATAAACTCATGTGGAATGGCAGGTGCCTTACTACCATCAAAAACCCGTTGTTCTTTATACTTTCTGGTTTCGGGATCCCAGTTCAGGCCAAGACACATCATCTGCAGACGAAGTTTTGCCCCATCCTGATAACCTGGCTGGTAAAATCCACCTTGGCCAAGACCAAGTACTCTACATTTCTTTACTATTTCAACCTGAAACGATAAGAGTGGTAAAGGGTACAACTTTTTAGGAAACAACACACCTTACCCAGGATCTATAAAATGCGAAAAACAGAAAATAGATAACATAAAAGCTCAATTCACACACACAAACCGTTAGATTTATGTGGTTCACCCAAAACTAGTGTTATGCCCACGGGGTTACTATAGTTTTAGTATGATAATTACAACAGGAGTTACATGGATCATCATCAGATATATACTGCCCTATTACTTGGTCTACACACTTGTTGGAAATTACAACAAAGGGCCTACAGCATCTAAAGTGTGCTCAAATATCACAAATACTCAGATAATTGTATGGAAATCAATTTTGTTCAATTTGGAGTTGGGAGCTGGCAACATAACTAACACAATAGATTAGGCTCCCCACAAATGCCATTACAACTATCTAGAGCTTACAGAAATTGGAAACATTAAGTAACGATCTTTTTTCAAATAAATACAAACTACAATTATGCTACATTTTGTACTTCTGCTCCTAGGTTGTTAATCTCGATTCAAGTTAACTAGTATTTGCAACATTAAGGAATACAAGCAGTACTCAATTTAAGGCATGGTATCAAGAGGAACCTGTTCACTGAGGGTGATGTATCGTTTTAGTAGAACCATGCCAGGTCTCAATACTATTTGTTCTGTCCCTTCCACAATGTGCCCCATTTCATTCCACTTCTCATTCAAACAACCTGTCAATGTAGCAGAACTTCTGCTTCCAGATAGGCACATATCAAATGGTTTCACCTCAGGTAAAACCTCGGAACAATCAGCAAAATCGGTACCAGCCACATGTTTTGAATTGCTTTGTCCAAGTTGGAGTCTTTCCCCTTTCAAATGCTTGCGCTTTTTCCCAAATTCAGTAGGCAGTAATGACTCATCCTGCCAGGTTGCGAAGTTTCCAACACGTGAGGTCTCAAATCAAAATGAATTAGTAATACTTATAAAACTAGAAATCTTCATTTTTCTCTTTGTTTTTTTTTTTGTCTTTATTAATTGGTACGTTAAGTGCGCGTTTTTTTTAATACAAAATAAAATTTTTATTCTAGACTAATCTAAGTTATCCCCACACTTCACATGCACTAGTATAAGTGCGCTTGGAATTGGAGTAAAAGTACATTTGCATTTAGTAAAAGTGAGGGTTTAAAAAGTTGTTTATAAATAAATAAACTTTAATGAACGGAAATTAACGTACATTTTGTACTTATAAAAAGTGAGGGTTTAAAATTTTTTTTTATTAATAAATAAACTTTAATGCACTATAACTAGTTTATTTGCTTATAAGTAAAACGAATAGTGACTTTTGAATATATATGCTCATTTTTTTTTTTTTTTTTTATGTCAACTTTACTCAAATAAGCTAAAACAACAAATAAGCAGAACCAGAATGAACTTGTTTTGACTTATTGCTAATTGGTAATTGAACATATAGGAAACAAAAAAACCAAACTCAAGTTACAATGTACCACAATTCTATAAACCAAGGATTCATTATCAATTTCTTGCAAATTCAACTAGATAGTAAAAAAGAAAAAACCTTTTTTTTTTTTAAAAAAAAAAGAAAGAAAGAATACTTACAATGACATCAGGGTCATAGGAAATCGAGGAATTGTGAGTACTAGGTTTAGGGCTTGAATTATTCATGCTCCTTAGCGATGAGAACCGCAGGGAAATTTGGCGGGAAATATTCGGAACCGTACAAAGATGTTTATGATGATGATGATAGTGAAACCTCGTCGATGACGAGGTGATTGTACGGTGGAGCTGTAGAAGCATACTATGCGACGCCGTTTAGGTAGCAAACGAAACGAACTGACTGTGATTTTTGTGTTTGCTGATTTTAGCGCCGCCTCGGAAACATGACCGACGAATAGACCTGGAATGTGAACGGAACAGGTGCGAGTTGTTTATTATTATTGGACTATTTAAGCGACAGATCTTAAGCGTGGAAACGACATCTAAAATCTGTTGAATTGCTTACCTCTAATTAATTACAAATCTCTCTGTGTGTGTGGGGTTACAACTTTAAAATTAAACTTTTTTTTTTTTTTTTTTATAATGCTAAATAACTGTATGAACTATTAAAAAAAAATTTAAAAATCATTTGCAAAACATATTCCAAATAAGATAATATTTTATTTAACAATTTTGGGGCCCCAAATAAGAAAACATGTCTCAAATTGAGTATCTATATAAAAAGAGTAAGGGGGAAAAATAACTGATTTGAGTAAAAAATGTCATTTGAAAAAAATTCAATGACTAATTAATAATTGGTCAATGGCGATTAACTGTCCATTTTTGAAAAGAACGAGAGGCAAAGAGAAAAATTTTACAATTTAGATTTTTTTTTTTTTTTTGGGGGGGGGGTTGATTTTTTTTTTTTTTTTTGTATTGATTTGTTGAATATATGGCATTTTGAAAAATGTTTTTCTAGGCCTTAAATTTGTATGAGAAAGGATTTTCTTGTACTTATTTTACATTTATTGTTTTACACAAAACCCACAATTGATATATACACTTTAAAAGGTATAAAGATTATGTTTACATTTAAAACATAAAAAAAGATGTGTAAGAGTGTTGCAATAATAAAAGCTCAATTTTTATTCTATTTAGTTTTTCATTGACCACAAAATACATTTTTTTTGGTTGGAAAAAATTCTCCAACCTGATTAGGGGCGCGACGTTACACACACCCTAGGGGGTTCAAATGAACCCCTTGAATGCCCCCAAAACAAAATTGTATAAATTTTTTTTTTTGGTTTTGACCCCTTTAAAAAAAAAATTTGAACACCTTGATCATAATTAAAAAAAAAATCCAAATGAAATCAACTTAAATACGATTATTTTATTATTGTTTTTTACAATAAAAGTTAAGTAGAAAGTTGAAGTTGGCTTTTATTTAGCCCTCTCTCGGACTTTGGCTTATTTTGGCATTGACAACAAAATAAAGTTTTTTTCCTTGCACTTTTCTTCTGCATTTGTGGTTTATTAGATGTATGATTAGTTATTTAATTCTATTTGTTTATGTATTCAATAGTTGTTGTCTTACCAATCTCTAAACTACTAATAATATTTTTTTTAGACTATTGTAAAATATAGCTGTATTGTATATTAAATTGTATGGAAGTAGTGTATAAAGAAAAAAAATCCAGTCATTTTATTTTGTACTTCCCTATAAATTCCTAACTTTGCTAATGCTGACCCTCTAGAAAAAAATCCTGGAGCCGCCACTGAATCTGACCCATGCACACTCTTAACTAGGGTTGTGGGATGACTTAAAATTAAGCTATAATGGTAGAAAATAGTTTTTTTTTTTTTGGGATTTATGTTCTGCAAGTCATCAATGGAATTTACATTTATAGATAGCTTTGAAAAAAGATTGGAGCCATAAATAGTGGTTAAAGATAGAAGTGGCCATTGCTGTATTACGGAGTGAAAAATCTTATCAAGGTGATGGTTGTATAGGTAGAGATTAACAATTGCTGCAAAATCAGAAAAAACAAAAGCAACAATGGGTTTCAGACTACCAGGTGTGATGTCTATTTTTTTCCTAATTGTCCAGCCTAGATCACGTCTGATGAGTTAATCATCAATCGTCACTTCAATATATTTCTGTGTTCCATTTCCATTTTTGCATCTGTTACAATATATATATATATATATATATATATATATATATAAAAGAACCTCGAGTTTGTGAAGGACTAGTTCCGCCTACTTAAGAACTTGAGTCTGTTAAAATCAAGTTCCAAGTGGGGCTAACTATTGAAAATGTCATAATAGACACTATACATTAGCATGTATCTAGATAATATTTAAAAGTTGAAGTGTGTTATTTATTATTGTTACGTTTCTGTTGAGCTACATCAACTTAGTATTTTGGTCCATTTGGTCAATTTCAGCTCACTTTGATCTATTTCGGCCCATATCAACCCACTTTGGTCTATTTTGATCTGCTTAGGTTCATTTCATCCCACTTTGGTCTATTCGGTTTATTTAAGCTCACTGTTCGGTCCATTTCAGCCTACTTTAGTCTATTTTGGTGCACTTCAGTTTAGTCAGTCTACTTTAGTCTATTTCAGTCCACTTTGGTCTATTCCGGTCCATTTTGATCCATTTCAGCCTACTGCTGTCTGTTTCAGTCCAATTCGGTCTATTTAGTCTAATTTAGTCCATTTAGGTCTATTTCAGCACACTTCATTTATTTCGGTTTATTTCAGCTCACTTTGGTCTATTTCTGTCCTATTCGGTCCTATTTAGTTCTATTCGGTCTAATCGGTGAATTTTGGTCTATTCAGTCCATTCCAGCTCACTTTGGTCTATTTCAGTCTATTCGGTTCATTTTAGCTCACTTCGGTTGATTTCGGTCTAATTCTGTCTATTTTGTCCACTCAGCTCACTTCGGTCTATTCGGTCCATTTCAACTTACTTTAGTCTATTTCGGCCCACTTTGTTTTACTTTGTCCATTTTGGTCCATTTCAATTTGTATCAGTCTATTTTGTTCCAATTTAGTCTATTCGGTTCACTACGGTCTATTTCAGTCCACTATAACTACTTCGATCCATTTCAGTCCATTTTAAGAAGGGTTTTGAAGTAACACTTATAAGTCTCATATATTATTTTCATTTTTTACTTAATAAAAAAACAGTCAAAATTTTTCACAAAATCACAGATTTGCAATTAATTTACTTAAAAATTTTAGTCTGGTGAAGTTGAGTTTCAAAGGAGGCTATACAACTAAGTAACTTCTAAAAAGAATTTTTTGGTAAAATAATTGTAGATGCTCATATTTTTTTGGAAAGCCCAGCGGAAAGAAGAAGTCCAACAACGTGGGTAAGAGAGAGTTGGAAATTGGATAGAAAAGCTATTAAGCCCAAGCGGCAGGAATAATGGATCATAGGTCCATAAAACAAACAAATGGACTTTAAGGAAGCAAATGGACCTAAACAGGCCCGAAAAGAGAGAAGTAGCACACTCATGGACAACATCGATGTAGAAAAAGTGAGAATGGGCCACAGCTGCCATAGCAGGCCCAAAGTAATGTAAGTAAAGAAAGTAAGGAGTAATGGAGAGTCCATAAGCTCCAAGGATGAAGGATAAAGTAATTGGGCCAAGGAAGCCTAAGGAGTTAGTAAAAGCCCATAGGAAACACAGAATTAGAAAGGGTCAAGGATGCCCTAAGAAAGTAAATGAGCCAAGGATGCTCAAAAGAAAGTAAACGGGACACAGGAACCCGCAAATAATATAGTAAAAGGCCCAATGAGCTTATTGGGCTATCAAAAAAGAAATAAGCAGCAAACTCAAAGAGGCCCAGCAGTTTTGGGTCAAATAACATCATGGTAGAAATAGCAGAATGATGCGGCAAGAAGTAACAACAAGACTGTAGGAATAAAGTAAGGAGAATGGCACGAAGGAGGGGAAGCCCACAATCGAGCAAAGCCCAGCCCCTAAGGGAGCAAGCCATAAAGAATGGGAAGTCAGGAAAACAGCTCATGCCATAAAAGTCAAGGACGAACGGTAGAATGGGCAAACAGACCTTCAGATCGCGGCAAACGCATGAGCAGTAGGCAAATTTTAGACGAACATGGAAGTGAGGCACGCGCAAGGCCCAGACGCAACCAGCCTGTACTAGACATGGCAAAATGGTTCAAAATTTTCTGATTCGACCCGATCCGACCAAAAAAATACTCGACAAGAACCCGATTTTTTTGACCCAAAATAAAAATGGGTTGACCCGTGACCCGACCCGAATTTTTCGAGTTTTTTGTGGGTCAACCCTACCCAAACCCGAATAACTTTTTTAAAACATGTTTTTTTGGTAAAAAAAAAAGTAAAATAAAAAATAATAGTATTTTAATTGTTTATTGTGAGCTTTTAGGAAACAATTGATACATTTACATATGCAAATTAATTGAAAAATAAAACGTTAAGCATTCTGTAATGAGTAAAGATTTTTCGATATCAAATAACAAAGTACATGCCAAGATAATATAGTTATAGTAGAGTTAAAAATAAAGATTTAAAATTGTAGACATGTGTCAGAAACATTTACAAGTGTAAAAATAGTGAAGCCAAAGTATCAAATTAGCATAAATTATGAATGCTTAGACTTATTTTTTAACAATTTATGTCCAAAATAAACAGCTTTTCAAAATAAATTATGATATTTTCTAGAGTGTGTGTTGCTTAACAATGATATGATATTCATAAAAGAGACCATGTATATATAAGTAAGCAATCAAATTTTAATGTATATCTCAAATTGAAATAGAGTGCCAACCACAATTGATAATAGATTATAAAATTAACTTTCAAGATCGTAAATTTCTTATATGTTTTTATTCTTTATCAAATGAGTTATCCAATAAGTCATTTGTAATTTTGTTTTATATTTTGGAATGTTGATATTGTGTAGAAATAAAAAATGTGTATTTGTTTTACTTATGTTTGTGTTATTTTGTTTTAGATAGCAATGTTAGGATTTGTATAATTTTAAAATTATTGAATAAGTATTAATAAGTTTAACTGAATTCATTCCTGATATAAGTGGTGAAGTCAAAATAATGCATGTTACATCAAATAATTTGTTGCATAACTTTCTAAATGACAAATACATGTTATTTTATTTATATATATATATATATATATATAAAATTCCTGTGAAAAATACGGGTCAGCCCGACCCGACCTGCAACCCGATTGACCCGAACTTGTTTTTAATCTGCTCAAGATAACCCGTTTTTGACCCGTGACCCGTTTGACCCACAACCCTTTTGACTCGACCTGAACTCGACCCGAACTCGACCCGACCCGCCCGTTTTGCCATGTCTAGCCTGTACCCAGCCAATACAGGAAGTAGTGGGTCATGGGTTAGAGGTAAGAGGGCATGGTTTGGCGGTGGAGAGAGGGAAAAACCTATTTTGAGGTTCCTGCTCAGGCTCTTTTAGGGGAAGTGTCCTGCTGAGATGACATGCCACCCAAAAGAAACAAGGCTGAGTTGGAATTACTAGGTGCATGCCATGAGGGATGGAGAGAGAGAGAACACCCACGCCGTGGTAGGTAAAAATGCCATGGAAAACAAGCAAAATAGTCTTCTTTGTTTGGTGATGTGGAGTGGCGCAGCCAGCACAGGTAAGTGGTGCTAGCTAGGCGACTGACCAATCAGTAATGGTCGGTAAGGACACCCACACCAGACAAAGATGGTTAAATGCTCAAATGGTAAAAGCTAGTCACAGCAGGTATTATATAAAGAACCCTTACTGTACACAGAAGGAGGGGAGGGTAATAGTAACCTCTAGGGAGAGAACCGCAACAACTAAGCAAAAAAAAGCCGAGAGACAAAAAACAAAGGGAAAAGAAAGAAAGAAAGAATTGGAGAGAACGGGAAAAACAAAAGGGGAGAGAATAGAATGATAGGCATGCATCAGATAGGTTGATTTCATTTCTCTCTCTTAAATCATGCTCTTTGCTAAAGGCGAGGGACTTCTCAGGGCACAAATCATTTAGGCCCGTTCCCTCAAAGCAGTTAATATCTTCCCTGGGAGATTATTCGCGTTGAGGAAATGACTTCCTTCTTGACTTAGACCCCGTAACGTAATTTTACACGGTAGACTGATATTTATTTTGATTCAATAAGCTTATTACTACTTCTTCAGTATTTTTTTTTTGTTGCTATTTCATAAAACATGCGTTCCTTGTAATGGCATATTATTTATTTTTGTCTAAATAGTGAATGAATCTCTGTTATTATTTTTATTATATCTGCATGCCGTAATTACCATAGTAGCTCTGCCGGCCATAGGTATGTGATCAAAGTCTTGGCAAAACGGGACATAGTTTGTGCACAAACTGGACCATGGTAGTTGCAATTAGACCGGTCCTAACTCTCTGATACTAAACACTTTAGGCTTAGTATGTTAGGAAGCAGTCCAGCCCAATACTACACAAAAGGACCACCACAATAATATACAGATGAGGAGGCTAAGCTGCCAAATTATGTGATTACTGTCTTTGTCTATCTAAGTGTGTGGCAAAAATCATTGGCTATAGGAACAAAGGAAGCATAGAACGCTTATCTTTTTGTGTTTTACAACTTTTTAGAAAATCTTCATGCTGTCCAATGCTCTAGCCTCAAGAAAGCACGAAAACGTGTTGCAAGGCAAGCATGATCTTGCAGTTGCTGCCATGAAACCAAACACGTCATCCAAGCGTGAGAGCAGAGTCAGCATATATGTTCGCGCTTACACGTGGCTAGCAACCACCACACTTCTCATAATCCCACTAAAAAATGATGCCTTTCCCACTAGTAAAGAATAGCACTCAATTGATCCAACCAAATTAGATGGGCTTTGTCCCACATCACAATTTCACTCGCGGCTGTCCAAGGTTAATCATACACTCGCAAACCAAAAGATATTACAAAATTATATTTACAATAAAGTATTTTATACACAACAAATTTTACAATTTTTTTTATACAATTATTGAGTTGAAAAATTGTGATTGATCTACAATAAAAAATTGTTTCAGTGATGAGTTCATATGAATATAATATTGCACCAATCATTATTATCATCTTAATAAGTTACAAAAAAATTATGAATTTTTCTTTTTACCTATGTATAATTTGCTATCTCAATGTCAAGAAAACTTGCAGATCAATTGTATTTGTTTTCTTTTTTTAGAAGACTCATGATTTGAATCTCCTCTCCATTGTCGAAACTATCAAATTATTAAAAAATTGCCATCCCAACAAGTTATGAAAGGGGTTTGTAACATTATTTGTCCCAACATTAATAAGTATGTACCTGTATTACTAATTGACCACCAGATTGACAACCTGTATGCAACAACTTTTGGTCCTTCAGGAGCTTTACATTCTGGTACTTTAGCAGGTGTGAGTAAACCAAAAAAATTAACAATTCATTCCGGCATGATGCCCCCACTACATTAGCATTTAGTACATTTCCCAGGAAAAAAACAAAGCGAAAGGCTCATACCCTTTTCTAGAGTGGATTGGGTCTTTGTAAAGTTGTGACTTCTGAGTGAGTTGTGACACTCATGCCTACCTTTTTTTCACAACATCTCATCAATTCACATCGGGAAATCCTGATGAATAGAGTAAACCCACCTGCCAAAAGATCAAAGATTAGTACAAAAAAGTTGAGGTTGCAATTCACCCCCATGAAGCTCTATTCCTTCAATTTTCTCATTCTTTTGTTAACTCATGGCTATTGCAAATCAGACATTCACATTGGTTACCAGGTCACACTTGCTGTACCTGTGGTATATAGTATGGGGTTCATTGGGAGAGCTCTTCTAATGGAGACTAATCAAATGGAGCCCAATTTTAAAGCTGCATTAAGTGTTGAGGCAGTTAATGGAAAATACTCATGCTCCCTTGAAGTTTTCCTAGGAGATGTGAAGGTCTGGAATTCTGCCCATTACTCAAGGTTTTACACATGGGATGAGTGTGTGCTTGAGCTGACTAATGATGGAGATTTAAGACTAAAGGGTCCGAAAGATCGCTTGGGATGGCGATCTGGGACTTCTGGACAAGGTGTGGAGGTAAAAACTATAGCACAACTAAGTTTTTTCTTTGACAGATGGATGCGATAGGATTTGAAACCTATAGTGTCATTTCTTTCATTAGGCCAACATATTCTGACGTGTGTGTGTATTGTGTTTTCCTTCCTTCACTTTGATGCAGAGATTGCAGATACTGAGCACAGGAAATCTAGTTCTAGTTGACAACATGGACAGAATAAAGTGGCAAAGTTTCAATTTTCCAACAGATGTAATGCTCTGGGGCCAGAGACTCAATGTGGCAACTCGCTTGACTTCATTTCCAAGCAACTCAAGTTCATTCTACACCTTAGAGATCCAACACAACAGGATTGCTTTGTATCTGCATTCTGGCGAGTGGAACTATTCCTACTGGGAGTTTAAGCCTTCCATGAACAGAAACATCACATTTATCAAGTTGGGTTCAAAAGGCTTAGATTTATTTAGTGATAGATATAAAAAAATTGCGCAGATCACATCACAAGAAAATCAACTTCTAAGATTTTTAGCGCTGGGAAATGCGACAGGAAATTTGGGGCTATATTTTTATTCAGCAGAAGAGAGAAAATTTGAGGCCTCTTATCAGGCACTCAATACCACATGTGATCTTCCTCTGGCTTGTAAACCTTATGGCATTTGTACATTCTCCAATGCTTGTTCGTGCATTGGGCTTTTAACAAGTGCAAGAAGTCCTAATTGCAGTGAGGCAATTTCTGAAGGGTTCTGTAACATTAGTCAGGTGGAGATGATTGAATTAGGGGGTGTTAGTAGTGTGCTGCAGGGTGCTCCTAAAAAGGTCAATGTTAGCAAAGAAGATTGTGAAAATTTGTGTTTAGATGATTGTACATGTGCAGCTGCATTATATTACCTACAAGAATGCTATCTTTATGGGCTAGTTGTGGGAGCTAAACAGGTTACAAGGGGAACTGGAATGACTTATATGGTTAAGGTTCCAAAGGGAACTCATGGGAGTCATGGTAAGTCTAATGTCAAGAAATGGGTTTTGGTCATGGTAGGAGTGGTTGATGGATTGATTATTGTGCTTATTTTGGGAGGCTTTGGTTACTACTTCGTACAAAAAAGAAGGAAAAACTTGCTGAATACTGATAGAAACTCTTGACTTCGGTTCCAATTTTTTTTTTTTTTTTTTTTTTTTGTGTGGGAATTCAAATTACCATTACAATTCTTTTGTATTTAGTTTATACTTTATAGAGAGAAAAAAAGAGAACACATTTTTTGCTTGTGTTTAATAGGCTGAGGTTCATGGAAAGAGGTAATTTAACTCTATTCAAATATTTTGAACATCCTCATAGCTGACACCAGTTTTTTGTGTTCTGGTAACAAAGATTTTCTCCATATTGTGCGATTAAATGGAATTCCAATGACTAGAAATCAAATCTAGTAAAAGTAATGCTTCAACGAAGAATAAATCTAGGAGTTGGTCATGCAGGCCAAGAGCTTTAAAGAGAAATAGCAGATTTCCTAAATGACCAATGATATATCTCAAAAACTCTCAATTGAATTCATTGGATATGAAATCTCCTTTCTAGTTCAACAGCGCTAGCTTAAGACAAGGCAAGAGCATATGGGTAACTAGTGCAAGAATCAAGCAGAACATATTACTGTAAACAAGTGTCATGTCCTAATTCTTATTTCTTGTATCTTTTTTTTAGAGGAAAGACACATTCACTTTTTATTTCATAGTGAGAAGATCTATAACATAATAATCATGGAGGTTCAATGAAATAGACTCCATCCAAACAAATATAGTAAAAGAAATTCTGACTCTCTTGGCTAAGACATGAGTTAAAGCATTATCTTGTCAAAAAATATGAGAGAAAAAGATTTTCGGTAAAAAGTTAGCATAAGATAAGGTGTCTTGAACAAGATGACCAAACGAAGAATGCATCAACTTGTTGTGACGGAGAGTGTTGATCAATATTTCTTGTGGTGAAATCTAATAGTGTAGATGATAATAAGTTAGTATTTTTTTTTTGTTGGTAAGATGTGACCCTTGACACACCTTTGAATTTGTAATTTAAATTTAAATCACGAAATGGAAATGCTAAAGTGTGTGCTTTCAAAACATAGAGTATGAATAATTAATGTACCATGATATGCTGTAGTGAATTTTTTTTTTGGTGTGTTCGTGGATAAATACGATGAAATTTTAATTTATGGTATCTACTTTATAATGATTACTTGTTATTATTAAATTAAAATATCAATTAGTTTTTTGTGTAAATAAAGTTTGAACCTAAATCTATTATTTTCGATAACAAAAAATTTTACCAGGTAATTTAATAACTTAATTACAACCCAACATTGATTCTTTTTTATTTATTTATTTATTACATTACAAGTTGCCCCCAATCCAGTGCGTAGGTTGGGTTTCCCAAAATAATTCCTCATGGCGTCATGGAGCTCAAAACGTGGACTCTCCTTTCCTGTGGAGAGGGGCAGGGCCACAGGGGTTACCATTCGGCCCACAAGATGCGGGCATTAAATTTTAGTTCTTGGCAAACGACAAAGCATAGAACGTAGGACAGGCTTTATGAAATTGGGCCTGCTTTATTCCTGGAAAAAAGGATGGTGCTGATGAAGAGTGCTATTCTTCTGAGCTTTCGGTGTGGTGTCAACAATTTTTTGGACCGAAGTTTCCACTTTTAAAAATATTTATTTAAACAAAAATTACATTGAATTTCTCATTTAGAAGATGATTTATGAAATCGGTCATTCATAACATGTTCAAATTAACTTAATTTGTAAAGTCTTTTTTAATTAAATAAGAGATAAGTAATTTGAACCTTACCTAAACTAAAAAAAAAAAACAAAAACCAATTGATATTTTGATATTATAATAAATAACAATCATCATGAAACAAAAGCTATAATTAAAATTTGTTATTCACAAATCACAATGCCATCAAATGAATAGTGGAGCAAAAAGTTAAGTAAGATTATTTATTTATTATTATTTTTATGGGATAAGTAAGATTATTTAAAAACATATAAAGGTGAAAGACTCAACATACGCTTTTCATAACACTTAATTACTATAGATGTTACAAATAGAAATAGTTACTAAAAAGTTATATTACTGTGGTGATTGGTTGTAAAAGGTTATTACAGCAAAGGTCTGTTCGTCGTAGAATCAAAATTCAAAATTTTATATATAAGAAAAACCAACAAATCATACCATATATTCGGCACAAGAATAGTTGTACAATTACAGATTCGTTCTAAGAGAGTTTATATATATATATATATATATTGTCTTTTTATTAACGTAATGACCAATAATTAAATATCGTAAACAAAAAAAAAAAAAAAAAATACTGTTATCATCAACTTCATCAAGATAAAATCCCAATCTTCCCCATGTAGCCAAAATTCATTTTATGACCATTCGATGCAAGGAAATTGGAGAGGATTAAAAACGTAGACGACAGATCCGTTTGAGTAGACATGGCGCCGTTAGAAGACGGATCCAAGGTGCACGGGTAAAGGATGGACAGATTCAGGGCCACGTGGTCTCCGTCCAATGTAATTGATCTCCAACGACTCTTAAATGGATATAACTTGTGTATCATGATTAAACTTTGACTTATAGAGTCCTAATGCGGGCAGAATCCTAGTTGAGGAGGATCCCATAATACGCGCCCATGAATGAAGATCTTCTCTAAAATAAAGCACCTTGATGTGCAAGAAACGGAGGACAACTCTACTATAAAAACTCATGAACCCTCGAAATACAAGGTACACATAATTGATCTCAGTTCTGATACTTTAGGGTTGTGAAAAGTTTTAACTTGACATTTAGAGGGTTTTTGGCCGGCACCACATTGGTGCTCTCTATTAGGTCTTTTCTTTCAATTGTGCAGATATTATTTTAAGCTTGTGAGGACCGTGTGACTAACTGGTGGATTTTCGTCATAATCAGTTGGCGCCGTCTATAGGAAGTCACGAGTAATCAGCCTTTTCTTTATCCCTGAGACAAAAGTTGCATGGTACTCACTTGTTCAATGGCAACAACAAACAATAATTAGGGTGACGAACTGCACATAACAGCTTTGGAGAGACAAGTCCAAACGCTCGTGGTAGCAGTTGAACGCCTAACCAAGAAGAATCATGACTTGGAGGAGCAGTTGCGGTAAAAGAATGCACGCCTCGGTACACAGGAGGAAGACCAGGAAGGGACAAGCGCTGAGAGGAGGAACTAGGAAGGACCTGAGAGTAGCAACGCTCCGAGCAGACCGGAACTACAGGACACAAGTCGACCATCTGTCACTGACACTCTCCCACCTCACATAGCTGCCGAGATGCAAATTATAAGGGAACGGATGGATGTGATGATGAAAGCCCTCAGAGGTGAGTATCTAGCAACCTTGATGACCTGGTGCAGCAAATTGATTTGCCATTCATAGCGCTCGTTAGTTCATGCTCCTTTCCCCAAAAATTCCGCATGCCTCAGATAGAGAGTTATGACGGGTCCAAGGACCTGTTAGACCACCTAGAGTCTTTCAAGAACATAACGCACCTTCAAGGGGTGCCAGACGAGATCATGTACAGAGCCTTCCCACTAAGCTGAAAGGAGTTGTAAGGATTTGGTACAGTAGGCTGACGCCCAATTCCATTAGCACCTTCAAAGAGTTAGGCGCTCAATTTGTGTCGCACTTTATCGGGGGTCACAGGTATAAGAAATCCATCACGTGTTTGATGAACATTAGGCAGCAGGAAGACGAGACGCTAAGATCGTACATAACTTGCTTTAACAAAGAGGCTCTCTCTCGATAGACAAAGCGGACGACAAGATACTCGTGACATCGTTCACCAACGGGCTGCAGAAGGGTAAGTTCTTATTTTCTCTGTATAAGAATGACTCGAAAACTATGTTAGAAGTACTTTACTGAGCGACCAAATACATGAATATAGAAGACGCATTACTGGCTCGGGAAGAAAAGCCTAGGAAAAGGGAGAGACAAGAAGATACCTGACTAGACAGAGGGCGGAAGATGCCCAAGACTGGATAACGACGGGAGGATAGGCGTTCCAAACCACCTGCAAGGAAGTTCACGAACTTCACCCCTCTGATGGCTCTGATCGACCAAGTGCTGATGCATATAAAAGATGAAGGAGCCCCGACCTTTCCCGACAAATTAAGGGGGGATTAAGAGGTCAAAGGACAAATATTGCCGTTTTCATCTTGACCACGGCCACGATACAATTGATTACTACGACTTGAAGCAACAGATCGAAGCTCTTATTAGATAGGGAAAGCTGCAAAGGTTTGTTAGCAAAGAGAAGATGAATCCGCCACAAGATTAGGCCCCCCGACTCGAGAACGAGCATCCCAGACTGCCAATAGGAGACATAAGGATGATTTTTGGGGGCACCGCTATGGTAGGGTCGTTTGAAAAAGCCTGCAAAACATATTTACGGATGGTTCAGAGTGTCCAGCTGACGAGCTCTACACCAAAAATAGCGCAAATTGATACCCCGATTGTTGGGTTTTCTGAAGAGGATGCACAACGCCTTCACCATCCGCATGATGACGCACTCGTCGTCAGCATACAAGCAGGAGACTACAACATGCATCTAGTCTTGGTTGGTAATGGAAGCTCGGCTGATATTCTTTACTACCCTGCATTCCAGCAGATGGGGATTAGTACAGAGTGACTGGTTCCAAAAAACGCTCCACTCATCTGTTTTGGAGGGACAAGGCTCTAGCCTCTTGGCGTAGTCACATTGTCTGTGACGGTGGGAGATTACCCACAGCAGATCATGAAGGATATGGCTTTCCTTGTGGTTGATTGCTCATCTGCCTATAATGCTATCCTCGGACGATTTACTCTCAATGCATGGAAGGTTGTAACCTTGACCTACCATTTGATGATCAAGTTCCCTACTGAGTATGGAATAGGAGACTTGCGCGGAGATCAAATTGCCGCGTGCAAGTGCTACATAGCGATGATGGAGATGAAGATGGACGATCACCTCCTAATTATGAATATAGAAGAATGGCAGACGGTAGTAGAACCGATAGAAGAACTAGAAGAAGTACCCCTTGACGAATATAAGCCCGAGCGAACCACAAGAATAGGTACTCTATCCAGCCTAATGGTATGGCAAGCAATCACAGCATTCTTAAGGAAGAATCAGGACGTATTTGCCTGGAGTCATGAAGACATGTTGGGAATTAATCCGTCGGTCTTAGTTCATCGGCTGAACGTATCACCCTCGTTTTCTCCTATTCGACAAAAAAAGCGAGTTTTCGCCCTGGAGCGAGACCGTGCTATAGTAGAGGAAGTGTAGAAGTTGCTAGAAGCAGATTTCATACGTGAAGTGTATTATCCAGATTGGCTGGCAAATGTGATGACGGTGGAGAAAGCAAATGAAAAGTGGAAAATGTGTGTAGATTTCATAGATCTTGACAAAGCTTGCCCCAAGTTTAGTTACCCGCTACCGCGTATCGACACTCTGGTAGACTCGACTGCAAGGCATGAGCTTTTGAGTTTCATGGATGCGTTTTCTGGCTATAACTAGAAAAGTTGGATGAAGCTAACTAGGAGAAGACCTCATTTGTTACAAGCCAGGGGCTCTTCTGTTACAAAGTAATGCCTTCAGACTCAAGAATGCAGGAGCCACATATCAGAGATTGATGAACAAGATGTTTGCGCACCAGATTGGGAGAAATGTACAAGTTTACGTAGATGACATGCTGGTGAAAAGCATTCAGGAGTCCGACAACTTGAGCGACCTACAGGAGACCTTCAATATTCTTCAGTCTCACAACATGAAATTGAATCCGAGTAAGTGTGTGTTCGGTGTAACGGCAGAAAACTTCTTGGGATTTATGGTATCTCAAAGAGGCATCGAGGTCGACCCAGATAAGGTAAAGGCGATAATTGAATCGGCTCCGCCAAAGACGGTAAAAGAAGTACAAAGCCTAAATAGTAAAATAGCAGCCCTAAATAGGTTCGTATCAAGGGTGACGAACAAATGCCTCCTTTTCTTTGGCATGCTGAGGAGATCTTTTGAATGGGCGGACGAATACCAAAAGGCATTTGAAGATTTGAAGGATATCTTTCTTTTCCGCCATTACTCAGCCCCTCCAAGCCAGGAGAAGAGTTGTTTCTATACTTAGCCGTCCCCCCAGTGGCAATCAGCGCGGCTCTTGTCAGAGAAGAAGATAAGATACAGCGACTCGTATACTTTATAAGCCGAGCACTCAGAGGAGTAGAAGAAAGGTACCCTCAGATGGAAAAGCTAGCATTCGCATTAGTGACCGTGGCACAAAAACTCAAGCCATACTTCTAAGCACATACCATAAATGTCCTAACAGATATTCCCTTAAAAAAAGCTGTGAGTAGCCCCGAAGCAGAAGGACAAATGGCCTTGTGGGCGATCGAGTTAAGTGAGTTCGACATTCAGTACCAACTGCAAACTACTGTGAATGGACAGATAGTAGCTGACTTCATCACTGAATTTACCTTCGCAGAGGACTAGGGGGCAGCAGAAGCTCTCATGTGGAGCATCCATACAGATGGATCTTCCAACAAACATGCATGCTGAGCCGACGTAGTACTCTACACCCTAGAGGGAGATAAGATTGAGTGCATGATCCGTCTGGAAATTTTCACCACTAATAACGAAGCGGAATACGAAGCCTTGATAGCAAGACTGGACCTCGCAATAGCTGCAGGAGCCAAGAATATGGTCTTATACTTCGATTCTTAAATCATGACCAGTCAGATTAATGGTAGTTACGAGTGCAAGAATGAAAGAATGAAGAGGTATCTCTAGGACGTGAAGGGTCGAACAAGTAACCTTTAGATCAAGTTGGTTCAAATCCCAAGGGAAGAGAACCAAGATGCCGATCGACTTACAAAGACAACTTCCGCAGAACCTATGATCGTCCTTGACTAGGTATTATCCTTTGTTCAACTCACATCATTGATAGACAATACTAGCGTGTAGGAAATAAGTAATGAAAACTGTTGGATGACCCGACAGTCGCCTACTTGAGGGACGGCAAGCTACCAGACAATAAGGAGGCTGTGAGGAAGTTGAAGGTTAAAGCGGTCCGATTCATCCTGATTAAAGACATTCTGTACAAAAGGGGTTTCTCTTGACCCTACCTAAGGTGCCTTGCCTCTGAAGAATCAGACTATGTTATGAGGGAGCTCCATGAAGGAGTTTGCGAAAATCACTCTGGATCAAGGTCTTGGTGTATAAGCTACTCCGGGCAGGATATTACTAGCCAATAATGCAAAAGGATGCCGATGCATACGTCAGAGCCTACGAAAAATGACAGAGGTTTGGCTATCTCATAAGGCACCTAACAGAAGAGCTCACTCCTATGACGGCCCCATGGCCGTTTATGCAATGGGGGTCAGAAATCATGGGCCCCTTTTGCAATAACAGTAAGACAGTTGAAGTTTCAAGTGGTCGGCATCGACTACTTCACCAAATGGGTGGAAGTTAAGGCTTTGGCCACTATTACAGAGAAGAATATCCGAAGTTTTGTATGGAGGAACATCATTTGCAAGTATGGTATTCCTAGGGTGCTTGTTTCAGATAACGGGAAACAATTTGACAACGACGCATTCTGAGAATTCTGTTCACAGCTAGGAATCAGGAACCACTACTTGTCACCCGTCCACTCACTGGCCAATGAACAGGTTGAAGTCATGAACTGATCCTTGCTCAAAATCATCAAAACTTGGCTCGAAGGGGCATATGGCCGGATGAATTACCAAGTGTTTTATGGTCATATAGGATGACGACAAGGACACCAACAAGAGAAACACCGTTTCGACTGGCTTATGGTAGCGTGGCAGTCATAACAGCAGAAGAAGGGCTTGTGAGTTACCGGTTTGGAAACCATGATGAGAGCAAGAATGATGAAGCCATGCGCTTATAGCTTGATCTAGTGGACGAAGTTAGAGCAATGGTCGTGGAAAGATTAGCACGGTATCAAAACCTCATGGTGAAGCATTACAACTCCAAGGTTAAGCACAAGGACTTCCAGGTTGGAGATCCTGTCTTGAGGAAAGTAATCGGCGCTACAAAAGATGCCTCCCAAGGTAAGCTAGGACCTAATTGGGAAGGACCGTACAGGATCACCTCATGGCATAGGAAAGGAATGTACTACCTATAGACACTAGAAGGACAAAAATTGAATCACCCATGGAATATGGAGCACCTGAAGAAGTACTACCAGTAGACGATGAATAAAGACAGCGATAACATCACACTCCTCATTTCCAGTTTATCTTTTTCAGCAGATAGTTGTAGTTTTTATTTTCTATAGTACTCTTAAAGCCCAAAGGACAATTTTTTATTTTTTTATGAACAATAATATTCTACTCATCTATTATAATAAGAGGAGTTTATTCAAAACATATTGAATGTTTACTGCTATGATTCATCTACAAAGTCCACAAAGTGGACGGATCATCCCATGAGGGATGACATTTAGTAGTCCACAAAGTGGACGAATCATCCCATGAAGGATGACATTTAGTAAAGTCCACAAAGTGGACAAATCGTCCCATGAAGGAGGACACTTAGAAAAGTCCACAAAGTGGACGGATTATCCTATGAAGGATGACACTTAGTAATCCATAAAGTAGACAGATTCTCCCACGAAGGATGACATTTAGTAAAGTCCACGAAATGGACGGATCATCATTTAAAGGAGGAAATTTAACCCATTCATAAAATGGGCGGATCATCCTATAACAGATGAAATTCAAGCAGCCCATAAAATGGACGGATTACCATATAAAGGATAGAATTCATCAAATTCACAAAGTGAATGGGTCATCCTATGGAGGATAAAAATTTACCAAAGTCCATGAAAAGTGGACGGAGACGACGTCACCAAGTGGACGGTTTTGTCCAATAGGAGAGTTCTTCAACGAATACAAACTTAACAACCACGCATATCTAATGTCATCTGGATGGTTTAAATGGTCAAACATTTCTACGAAATCGACGGATTAGAATTATTTAACCAATCACAGTCAAGTTCATAAGTAACCCGATATTTGGACGGATCATCCTTGACAGGAAGGATTATCACAAACACAACCAATTTCATCTGGTCGTTAATAATACAAGAAATGGAAAGAAGTACATTGAAAAATATGGTCAAAATAGGATAAATGTTTATAGGAAGCCTACCAAAGGCAACGGTCAAAACTAGTTCTCCCATACATATCAACAATTAAAAAAAAAAAAAAAAACTACTATTCTAGAGTAATGGGGTTATCCCCCTTATCTTCTATTTCCAGGGCTAATGGTTGTTGGACAATACCCTCCTCTGTAGCGTTATCCTTCTGAACCTCACCATCACTAGGGTCTTTGCCAAAGAGCTCGTCCGTCGCCTCGGAGTCGACTAGTTAAGCAGAAGTTTGGCCCTCAGCATTAATGGAGATGTGTTCAAGGTTTAAGTCAGGAAATGAAGCCTTGACTTGACGGAGACAATCATCAAAGCCGTTAGCAAAGGAGGTACCCAACTCGCTCAGAAGGGCGTCGGAGTCTCAATATTCATGGATAGCCTCAACTTTTGCTTAACGAAGATTATTGTCTCTATCTTTCAAAGCTTCCTTCAGCAACTCTACTTCTTTTTCTAAATCACCATGAATTTGCTCGGACAGCTTCAGCTTCTCTTCATGACAGAGCTTCTAGGCCTTCAGCTCGTCCAATTCTTCCATCGTCGCCTTCGACTTTGCACGGACACGTTCCAAGGTCTTCTCATGAGCAAGGCAACGATCCCTGAACCCCTTTGCCATTAGTACCCCTTACACCAACATCATAGAGTAATTATGAAATTGATAAAATATGACGAAGCATATAGTGACGTGTACAAACCTGTGTAAGGCTGAACAGTGTCGTCTCCCCTATTGCTTCTGTAGACTGATTGCCTAGATCCTCATAGTCTTCATCCTTGATGATGGAGGTGGCCTGGTTAAGAGCATATCGAGAATCTTCACGAAGTAGGATAGGAGGTTTTTCCTTGATAGGGTCTGGGTTAACCATTAGACCCTTACCTTTGCCTAGGCCCAACTTGGGGGGTAATTTGAAAACGCTGGAAGCTTGAGCGGCAGTCAATCCCTTCACCACTGTTTGCTTCTTGGCATGATGGTCAATTTTCTCGGATGGTTGCCTCTTTGTGGACGGTTGCTTTGAGGGAAGGTTCTCCTCTAGTTTCTTCTTGGCAGCCGCCTGCTGCTTGATATAAGCCTTTCTCTTAGCCTCTTCCATTTCTGTACAAAACTGGATGGATAAGAACGTGGTGATTAATAATAAAAAATGATCAAAGGGCAAAGGACTTATGACGACGGATTCGATTATCGTATCGACGGGCAGCGTTGGTAGGTTCAGGACCGTCGTAGTACCAATGTAAGGTGTCCAAGGTTACTAGCTTGATCCACATTCTCTTCGACAGCTTGGTGGTTTGAAAGATCTTCTCCAAGAAACCGAACTGTTCAGTAGTAACAAGTGGATGGTCTCGAGCTGCAAAAGATAACGGTTAGGGTGAAACATCTAGTCGTCCCCTTGAAGGAAAATATATCGACCCTTCCAATTATGCTTGGAGTCCGAGGTGTTGCATACCAACCTAAGCACTAGACTCCTTGGCAAGAAGTTGTACATGCCTTTTGATTGGGAAATCTCGGAGGGATGGTAACAATGAAAGAATTCCTCCACTGTTAACCGTCGCGCAACGTTGGACATTACACCATATAGGACTTTGACCCTTAGAAAAACCCTTCAAGCATTTGGTGAGATGTGAGTGACGGCTAATCCTAGATATTGGAGAAGACGATGGTGTAAGGCACTAAGAGGAAATCGCAAACCCGCTTTTAGCATTTGCTCATATACCTCGACGTCTTTAAGGCCCTTGTAATAGCATTTCTCGGACTTAAAGGGTAAACAGATGGGTATGTTGTTAGGTATCTAGTACTTCGCCCTAAGAGTTTTGAAGTGATTTGGCTTAATGGAGGGCACGAAGTCATTAACCGTCCACAAGAGGAGTAGTATAAATTCCTTAAAGCCATCTGGACCTATGTCGGATTGGATAAGAGGATCAACACCTTCCAAATCATCATTAGAGTGATATGCTGACCCGTCCTCATCCTCCATATCGGAAGGAGAGATGTTTGATAGTTCCCCTTCCTCGTGGGAGGTGTCGGGGTTTCTTAACTTGACGGGAACACCTTATCATAGCCCGCTTCATCGCGGACAAACGATTGACCACTGGACATCTCACTAGACATTTGACACCTACAAGTGGCGTGTAAAAATCTTAAGGTGCTAAGTCTATATTGATGGAAAGCAAACTAATATTATAAAACATAAGTAAACGGGTACTTATAGCCTGATGGTACAAGAATAGCGATTGGAAGGTTGTAGAGAATGGTAATGCCAATTCGATTGAGGTGACGAATCAAGTAGAGTGGACGGTTGCGCTCTGATCACCCAATTTTTCTCCAAAACGTAAAAATGAAAGAGACAAGTAGAGTATATATAGAGAGAACGGCGCGGAAAACGAAGGGATGCCTCGATCCAAGCAAGTATTCAATCAAAATATGCCACATGTCCCTGTTGCATTAATGACTCTATGATAGCTTGTCACTCAAAACACGCTTCTCAAGGATAGAGGCAGACCGTCACTCCATGGGTCCGCACAAAAAAGGTGATGGATCCATGGAGTGGAGAGGTAGCTAAAGAGGATTAAAAATGTAGATGACGGATCCGTTTGAGTAGACATGACGCTGTTAGAAGACGGATCCAAGGTGCACGGGGATGGACGGATTCAGGGCCATGAGGTCTGCATCCAATGTAATTGATCTCTAATGACTCCTAAATGGAAATAACTTGTGTATCATGATTAAACTCTCACTCATAGAGTCCTAATGCAGGTAGAATCCTAGTTGAGTAGGATCCCATAATACACGCCCATGAATGAAGATCTTCCGTAAAATAAAGCGCCTTGATGCGCAAGAAACGGAGGACAACTCTACTATAAAAACCCATGAACCCTCGAAATACAAGGTACAAATAATTCATCCTAGCTCTGGCACTTTAGGGTTGTAAAAAGTTCTAACTTGACCTTCAGAGGGTTTTTAGCCAGCATCACATCGGTGCTCTCTGTTAGGTCTTTTCTTTTAATTGTGTAGGTATTGTTTCAAGCTTGTGAGGACCGTGCGACTAATTGGTGGATTTTCGTCATCATCAGAAACCAAAGAAACAATTAGTACTTCTAATTTATATCAAAAGAGAATTGATTAATTAAGTTACAATTAAATCTTCTTATAATCACTTATATAGTCCAAATTGATCTAGTAGACTTTCGATGTACGATTTAGCACACACTCAAGTAAAATTCAATACAAATCTAGACAATCCGAGATATCACTAACAATGTAAAGTCATGAAAAATGCTTTAGAGTATGCATTGTAGGAGAAATATCCCTGTGGCAAGACAACAAGGTAATCAAAAAAGCCTGTGATTCATGCATATTTATTCAAAATTTGATTTTGTATTGGATACTTTTTCTTGGATGATAAAAGAGTACGTTAAAATTAAAAATCATAGAAGGCAGAGCTCGGATATGTGCTTATTTTGATTTGAATGAATGTCAGACAAATTTGAAGAACCCGTGACATCACACTAGTAGATTTGTCAAAACTCATATATATTGGAGAAACTATAAATTTGAACACAAATAGACACCCATATGGGACTTTAAGTTTTTGTTTTATTATTATCATTATTGTCATTATTCTCTGGAAATTGTTACTTAGCCATTGCAAATTGTACGGTTATAAAGCTCAATTAGTATGTGAGGACACAACCACAAAATTGAAATGGATCTGCTATCATTGGTTGGTAAGAGTAATGGAGCTGTCGTGGAAAATAGGGATGCTTCTTTGTCTTGCCTTGCCTGAGTTACAAGATCATCACTATGAAAGCTCTAAAATTTTATGTAGAGTTTCAGCCGTGGCCAAAACCAAAAAAGTACAAGGATTTTTGGAAGTTAGCTTAGCTAGGCATAGTGGTACTATTCCATGCATGCTTCTTGTTTCCAACTTTGCGTACATTTTGATTATTATGAGCAATGGTCTTCACGAGAATTTGGGCTCTGAAAAGACCAAGCCTTGCTAGTTGCCATTATGTTTATTTGGCACTGAGCTTAGCCCATGCCAAAATAAACAAGTTTAAAATACAAAACCTATGGAGAGGGACTCAAATAGTTGAATGGTCAGAGATCATGCATGATGGCTTCAATGTTAAGTAGAGAAAACTGTGCTAATTGCACTTTAAGTCTCTTGCAAAAAGTTAAGAAACACATATAATCTTGTGTACGTGGGAGGGAAATCTTGTAACTTGTGTTAGAGTTAAAGATAGTGACTCATGTACTGAATGAAAAAAAAAACACAAATTTTTTTTTAGAACCCCATGATGGAATGGAGCTCATGTGAGAGCAAATAATAGGTTGAGCGGTGAAAGCAGGGGAGGGGGGGGGGGTTGAGGGAATTTGATCCCATGGTATGGTAATATTGGAAAATTTAATGGACTAAGTTACGATATTTGGTAGGACAATACAATTTTGTTGTGAATTCTCAATTTTTTAGATAGTGGAATGTTCTATGCTTGCTCTTGTGGATATAGGCATGCTATTATGCCATGTAAATTTGTGTTGTTTTTTTTTCTTTTATTTTTTTCATTATATATTTGCATAAACATAAATCTTCAATAGCCAAGATAAACAAACTCCTAAATAGGTCTAGAAGTCCCAAGTCAAGTATGCTCGACCCAATTGAACTTGGTCCTAAATTGTGGACCTTGAATGATCAAAAGACATCATGCCTAGCTAAAGATTAGCAAATTGAAAAGCTCCTAAGCATGGCCGAATAACATCCCTAGAACGATCAAATTACAGGCTTAAGTCAACCTATTTCGAGTTAGGATTGAAAGAGCCTACATAAAGGTCGACAACCTACCATTTCTACCTAAAAAGGAGTGTTTACAAAAGATTATTATCCATCATGTTCACATTTATTGTGGCTCACCTACTGTTATTTGCATTTATTACGATATGATATGTTCTTACCCTCTACCGCATTGGAAAGATACCTTAGAAACACGTCCACTCAGTTGACTTAAGAAGATGGCGTGTTATTAGCATGTTCTCTTTCCTTCCTAAGGAAACATTTACACACCCCTTGGACTAGTGAAAACAATAATCTCTATTATGTTACTTTGAGCTTAACTTAACCTTTAGAATATCTTTGACCAATTATATTGGTTAATCCTTGGCCTTGTTATTAGGCTTGTTCTTCTTTAAACTGGAGAATCTTTGGAAGTCCAACCACCGTTCTAATCAGAGAACTATACCTGGTTTCATTTTCATATTTTCCACCTGTCTCTACAACACAAAAGTTCTTTATTCACTTAATATCCTTGCATCCATCTTTTAAAACCTAATGATCACAAATGAATTGAAATACATCCAAAACAAATTATATTAGAAATCCAATCTCAATATACAAACAGATGAACGGAGAATTCTAGGAACTCTCCAAGAATATTATACTGAATTCGAATCACAAAAACATTTCAACACCCCTCTTTATCCTTAAGCTAAATATTATAATCAATACCCTTCATACAATTAAAATTACTCATTAGAAAAAAAAAATGCAAGTGCAAGAACCAAAAAAGAAAAAGAAAAAAAAAGAAAAACGAAGAAGAAAAAGGTATACAGATATTCAACAACATGCAACTTTTCCACTCATCACTAGCCTCTCTTTTGATTTCAAAGCACTAGAAATCAAATAATTCACCTAACCAAATCGTAAACCATTTACAACCAGCGACAACTCTTGGAATGCAAATGTGGACATTGAATGTAATATAACCCACGTGTTGGGTTATAGCCGTGAAAAGTTATCACCAATCTACATAAACTGAGCATAGTTCTACAAAATTTGTCTTCTTTTTTATCGTTAGTATGAGAAACATTGTAAAATCTTAAACGGAGCTTCAAACTGCTATTTTCTACAGGTGGTTAGAGTACGAGGATTGGTCCTCTACTTCTCTCCACTCTCCAGCCTCCACCAGTGTCTTTTGCCGACGAGACTTCTATAAGGAACAATCGACCAATTCTGCCACGTCATCATGAAATATTGTTGTTTAAACGAGAAAGTCTAGTGCCACAACAATTTTCACTATTTTTTTCATAACTTGCTTATGTGGTAAGTTGTAAGTGATAAAAATAAAATGGTAGGCTTATGTAGGTCCATAATTCCACCACTCACGAGTCATTATGTGGCAAAGTTGTGGCAAATTTGTGAAATTAGTTGTGGTATCAAATTTACTCATTTAAATGACTGAAATTAGCTTAGTGTGGATCCCAACAAAACTTAACACCAAAAGTCAGATGCTTTGGACACTGAACGAGTTTAGGACCCTTTGTCTCACTTTTATGCATTCACGTTCAATTAGCCTAAGCTACACTTCATTAGGGTAGCTTATTAACTATTAATTGCTTAAAAAAAAAAAACAAACACATACACACAAAAACTCTCTCATATTTGGGGGATTTGGGAGATTTAATTGATAGAGAATCTTACTCTAAATTTGTTTCTTTAAGAGACTAATTTTCAAACTCGAACATGTGATTTGTTGACTCATGAGACGTATTTATTTAAAGTCATTTTTTTTTAATTTCATATTTAAGTAAATAAGCTAATATCAAATAAGTTAACCAAATGCACACCCAAAAGGCAATATCAATATATAATAAGTATCTCCTATTCTAATGATTTTCTTATAGATAGGATATATGCCTTCTCTCTCTTATAGTATATGAGCCTTACAATTATATAATACTAGTATGTAACCCATGCTACTGCACGTGAATGGATATAATTTAATAAACCAATAAATATATTGCATTTTATTATTTAAGTGATACTGTTGGTTTTGTTTTTTATTTATTTATTAATCATGAGTTTAGTCATGTTTAAAAGACTTAGTTTATTCATGTTTAATAAAATTTAATATTATGTAATTTTTTTACAAATATTTTTATCATACAAAATTCTAATGAAAGAATGCTACATAGACATATATATTCAATGTTGATTCATTCACGGTACATATAACTATGATTAAGTTGCTTTATCACAAACCATTTTTAACAAAATATTTTAATCAATTAAATGTGAATCTCATAACGTGCATCTCATAACAATATATAACAATAGAATAACATGAATCTCATAAAAAAATATTTATCAATTAAAAATCACTAAAATTATGAGCATAAAACGTAAAGACAAACAAATAATTAATTACTTATTTTTTAAAAGAAAACTTACAGTGAGTTGAGAAAACTACATAAATAATCTTTGATATGTGAAGAATAATGGGATTGCAACTTCTTTTCGAAATTGGGTAGAGACTCGTGCTGATAACGTGTTATGAAAAAGAAAAGAAATATACAATATCAATGATAGGAAAACAAAACAATTTTATAATTAAACAATAAAAATTATTGACAAAAAGGAAAGAAAGTATAAGTAGATGAAAGAGAATAAACATATAACATCAATCATAGGAAAACCACAAAATTATATAATTAAACAATAAAAAATTTACACAAAAAGGAATGACAGTATAGGTAGATGAAAGAAAGCAGTAATCAAACCTTATGAATGATTGAAATTTGTTTTGCAGAGCATAAACCAGGACTATGAAAATTGTAAAGACAAGTATAATCAGAATATTTGGAGAACCCCTTCTTATATAAGATACAAAAGTACATTGATACCAAGAGATTCTTTTGAAATTCCATGTGGAAAAGGAAAGTGAACTTGTAAATACGTGGGTGTGAAAAAGGAGGTGAACTGGAAAAGGGAGATGAATCTGAAAATACGTGAGTGTGAAAAAGGGAAGTGAACTTGAAAGAAAGGGAGGTGAACTTGAAAATACGTGGGTGTGAAAAAAGGAGGTGAACCTAAAAATACACGGGTGTGAAAAAAAAAGTACATCGAAATTACAAACTAGACTCTAATTTCATATTTACATTGACACGTGGCATAATAATAGATTAGAATTCTAATTTAGAATTCCAATTGGATTTTCTCTCTGTATCACCTATTATATATATATATATATATATATATATAGATTTGCATGCTATAAAAAGGAATATGCATATTTTTGATACATTAAATATCTTCTTCTCTAAATCATCTTGGGTTTTGTGCTTTACAATATGAACTGGTATAATGAGAGCTAAAGGTTGAAGTTTTTGATCATTGTGCAAAATTGAATACCTTCGTTGACCGAAACCCTATTTTAGAAATTTCAAGTTTTTCTTATAGGGTCGTGTTTGTAGCCACTTCAAGCACAAACCTTATTTGTGTTTAAACTTTATCTCAACCCTAATCACTAGAGATAAGGAAGACAACCATAGAAAATAGAGAAAAACCTAGAAAATTCCATTACTTGTCTTTCATCCTCTTCCATTGAATATCCTTGATAGGTTGAGTATTCCAAACACATAAATCACTATAATTGCGCTGGAATTGCTATTGAAACCACATGAACAGTGTAAGATCTTTAGGAAACCTTGGAGAAATTAAGGGTTTGTTTGGATAGAATTTATTGTTGAAAACTGAAAACTAAAAACACTGTAGCAAAATAATTTTTAAATGTGTGAATAGTACTGCCGGACCCATTTTAATAAAAAATTGCTGAAAAAGTACATGCACAATGTGCACATAGTGCACGCACTACGCACTTTGTCCCTCCAGCAGCAGAAACAAAAAAAAAAAAAAAAAAAAGAGAAGGAGAAAACCAAGTTTTGGAAACGCAACCACTATTAAGCTGAATCCAAACGCATTCTAAGAGAACAATTTGAGGGCAGCAAGTCAACTTTCAACAAGAAATAACTTTGAAGGCACAAGATATGAGCTTGTAGTTCCTACCAAGAGCAGAGAGCTTAAGTACTTAGTTTAACTATGCATATAGAAACTCATGTGAGTATTATTTGTACTGCAACTACTTTCGTAGTGGACTTGTTGAGTTGGGTTTTGCCCCCAATGTGATTTTATTGTCTAGGTTTTTACTTTGTGAACAAATCCCATATCTTTGTCCGTGTGTATTTGTTTAATATTTTGTCCGTGATCCAATAGTTAGGATTTTGTTAAGAGATAGGTCTTCAATTCGAACCTTTAAAAATGACTGCGTGATGCTAGTTTTATTGAAGAATATTGGTCTATTAAACACAAAATTATCTTCTTCTTTAAACTTATAAAAATTTATGCTAATCTTTTCTATTTGGGGCTTAGGCCTTCGAAGATAGGATCTAATCTAGATACATGTTTTTTTTTTTTTTTTTTTTTTTTTTTTTTTTTTTTTTTTTTTTTTTTTTTTTTTTTTTTTCTGAGAAGCTATATTCTAAATTCATGGATACATGCTAAATTTGATTCTAGCTTATTGGGTTGTCATTTAATTACTAAACTCCCAAGTTTAGTATACATGCACTAGCTAGTTCCAAATTCCAAGATAAATGATGTTGAGGATTTTTGGTTTTGAGCTTCGGACTAGACTCTTCACCTCACGAGGACCCTACTATGCCTACTAGCTCTCTTCATTTGAGTAATATTCAAGCGTCCAACTAATCTAATGGCATCAAGGAAATCTTCCAAGAAATCCTCATTGCGAGAAGTTAGGAGTTCAGCTGCCCATTTCTTAAAGTCATCTTAATTATTGCTGGAGTAACAAGTTCTATATTTATCGTTGCCTCCATTTAACTTAAAAAATTATGGTTATATCTCCATATTTAATCTGAACACATATCCGGTCTTAAAATTAAAGGAAGCCTATAATATCGAATTCACTATACTCCCAATTTATCTTGCTTGGTAGGACGAGAAAACCCAATTGAGGCATTATAGTTGAATCCTAGCTAGGGTCAAGTAACACCATTGGAATTCATAGAATATGCATCTAATTATATGGTTCTGGCCAAGGCCTCCATAGTTCTTTTATTTGAAAACCATTAGGTAACTCTTTTATTTTTTATTTTTGTGAACTTGAACTTAAAGTAACATAAACGACACAAAAATTTTACTATATAAACTCTATAAATTGATTTATCAAATTTTAAACACAATATAAAGAAATATTTAAAGAATTTATTTATTATATTATTGATGTGACGTTTGTAAGGTTTATATAACAAAATTGATATTAACTTCTTTTAACATCTTTCCGTGAGATTAGTTTGCCAACTGCTCTTCCTTTGTTTCTGTATAATGCAAGAGGAAAGACATCGAAGGAGAGGTTCCAATTGAAGCCAATTTTTTAGGAGTCATAACTCATAACCTATCATTTCACACCTACCTAGCTATTATTTGATGGAATAAACAAGCTCTATAGGGTTACATTAAAGCATTATATGCCTTGAAGAGTTGCCGTCACTTTTTTAATTTTCCTTTTAACTTAGAGAGAGAGAGCAAGATAGAGAAAGACTCCTATTTTGTGGGGGATTGTAGTAAACATCTAGTCCAAAGTTAAAAATCTTAGCTGTCCAGTGGCCCCATGTAAAAAAATGACTTGTGCAAAATGCTCTTTGATAAAGAAGGACACTTCAATATCCTTGAGCTATCATGCAATTTGGTTGTTTTCATCTATGGTTGTTGGTGGCTATCCAACATGTGAGGAGAAGGGACAAAGCCATATATGCACTTCGTACAATACGCACCCATGAGTTTTTACCATCATATGTATATGTTTTTCTTCTCTCTCGCTTTTTACACAAATTTAGCTGCAAAAAAATTGTTGTGTTTCGTAACTAGAACCATAGCCCGTGAACCTTAATGTCACTAGTCTCACGTCACAACAGAGCCGTGGCATATATGTCCGCCTGGACCCAAGTGACTTAAACATCAGTTGTCATAGACTCATAAGAGACCCCACATTTCCAACAAGTCTTAATCAATTCACAGAAGATTGCCTGCCTTTTTAATTATTAGCGCTTTGAAAATTTCCCACTAATACAACAAGTTGGATTCACTTTGTAGGGCTGACTAATAACCAATGCAAGAGCCTAGTGCTTAAGAGTATGAGTGTATGACTACAGTACTTAAGTTGCAAGTTAGGCAGAAAAACATTATGAAAGGAATGAATAGGTTTAAGTCACAATTTTTAGTTAAGGGGTGAGATACTAGTTAATTTGTAATTACCTTGTTCAAAATTTCCTATCTGGGCATGAAAATAGTTTTCTTATTCTTGAAGCACCGTATGTTAATATGTTATTACGCTAATAGAATACATCTGTGAAGAGTAAAGTGTCATTATTTAAATGATGGGTTAATGAGTTAGACTGACTTAATACTTAATAGTCAATAATATGATATGTTATTATGATAATAGAATGTATCTATGACGAGGAAAGTGTCACTATTTAAATGACGGGTTAATAAGTTAGACTAACTTAATACTTAATAGTCAATAATATCATAGATGAGTAAAGCATAGTATTTTTCTTTTCTTGTTTACTACTCTAATTTAATAATCCATAAATTAAAATGGAAATTAACTGGAGTATCAAACTGTCAACACATAGAAAGCGAACAATGTTGAGGAAAACATATATAGCTGTCAGAGATTGTGAGGCTTGTTAGCAAGCATGGTTTGCCACTTTGCCTTGTCTGTACTACGAGTGCGTGCTTCGAAAATCTTGGCGTTTTGATGGGAACTTTAGGGCATTCAAGCAAGTGAAAAGTGACCCCTCTATCTAAACATATCGTAGGAAGTGAGAGTTTTGTCTGTGGCTTTTACTCTTTTTCTTCCCTAATCCTAAATCAACCTTTCTAGCCTTCTCCACAGCAAAAAGAAAAAGAAAAAAAATGTGCATATTTCCCCTTGAATACTAAGTTTCAAAATTTTTTCTTTCAACTATTGAATTTAAAAAAAGAAAAAAAGAAAAAAGAAAAAAAGTTCTCCTTAATTACTTGCAAGGGAATTTTGTCACTTAATAAAATTAATTTGGGGGGATTGGAATTTCATCTGTAGAAAAGTTTGTCTAAAAACAAAGGAGGAGGGATTGTCACGAGACACATTTCCAAATTTGGCACTATTTGTATTAATATCCGTATTCTTTGATTGGACATTTAATCATGCTCTCTATAATATTCCTTCCAAGATTGAATTAATGAAATTATTAGTAGGCAAACTAGTTGTGTGGTTGTTAATAAAAAAAAAAAAAAAAAACTAGTTGTATGGTTAAGTTGAAGAGCAATCTCAGGTACGTAGTTGTCAGCTATAAATTAATGTTTATTTTTCTGGACGTTCGAGGAGTCAAAAGAATCATACACAGAATAATCCGGAAATCCCAGTAGCTGGCTACACTTAATTAATCAACAAAAACTAGATTTCTCTTACTAGCATTCACTTTGGAATGTTGGCTAAAAAGTTCTATACCTATCCATGTTAACTATAAAAATATTGAGAGTCGGTGGCTATATATATATATATATATATATATATATATATATAGAGAGAGAGAGAGAGAGAGAGAGAGAGAGAGAGAGAGATGATATGCTAACAACATTTTACAACAAATCCTAAGTGGCAGGTTGTTATTATTAGAGCAAAAAAGTAATATTAGTATTAGATTCAAATTTGAACTAATAACAACTAACCACTTGTGATATGTTGTGAAAATGTTGTAAAAATATTGTAAACGTAACATCTTATATATATATATATGTATATATGTGGCTTAGTTCAATTCACCATGCATCTTTTTGAATAAAAAAAATTAATTTGAAGATGGATAAAACAACTTGATATTAACCATTTCTCAAAAAATTAGTTTTAACATTTTTCAAACAAATTCTAATTAAATTAAATAAATTCTTTTTCACAAATTCTATAATTTTTTTTTTCGTTTTATTGACACTTATTAATTAAACATGTATCATATTTTTTGACAAACTTCTATGAGTTATACGGGTTAAGGACTTGTTACTAATATTATGGAAGCTGCTTATTATGACATTCTCGTCGATGTATGGATGCTACACATGCTTTTTCTTATTATTTTTCTAAATACACATTTTTTGATTTTTGGTGTTCAAGATTTTGACTAATTAACGGCTTCTGATTTACTTTTGATCATTTTTATCTTCTCAGAAAGAAAGTATTTTTCGTTGTAATAAAATTGAACAAATAGATCGTTTGAAGGTGCCTAATGAACAGCATCATTCACCACTATTTGGTATACGAAAGGGTGCTATGATGTTTTCTGGTTTTACCAATAATTTTCTTTTGGTTTTTGGCTACTTTTTAATATAATCATTTCTGTAACATTGTCAGTGATGCTGATATAGTGATAAGAACAAAGTCACCCTCAATTGTAACTGTAGTCGAATTTCTTGTAGACCTGTATTGTCTAATTATCGATTTTTTTATTAGAAAGACATCAGAATTTCTTTGTGAAAAGCAACAAACTAAATCAATTTTGATACAACCATGCATATATGCCAAGCACATAATCATTACACCAGTCAAGAAAAAAGAAAAAGCACGTGTTGCTGATTATTCTTCAAATAATAGCTCTCTCTGCATGATTCAAACGCATAATGCATCAATGGGGGCCATCTCACTCGCTCGCTTGCAAAAGTAGGAAGAAGGTTTTGATTAGCCATGAATTTTGCCAAGTTCATTCATTTGTTCAATCAAAAGAGTGATTATTAGCTGTAATCTCAAAAACATTCATTTTTGTTAGTATATAAGTTAATATTACAAATGTAATAAGGAGTATATATATTATTGTGATAAAAACAACTGCAAGTGTAAGGAAAGTTGAACTTAAAAATAAAAAAACGGAATTTTCTTCTTTGTACATGAAACGTACATTTGGTAGTGATCATCTACTTTTTCTAATGGTTATTATTTTATAGTATTACATGTGTATAATTGTCTTGTATCAAATCCTATGATGAATGAAGGAACCGTATATAGCACCAGGAACTCTAAAACCTAGGAAGAATAATAAACTAGGGCAGGAGACAAGGGTCGGAGCTGGTTATGTATGTGGTGAATTGTTTTGTTGTGATGATTAATGGGCACACATGTGAATAGGTGGTACACTGTGATTTGTTTGTATACAATGGAGACAATGTTGGAGAAATGCAATGGACATATTAAATGCCCTTTATGAATCCACATTGGATATATTGTTTTTAGATGTTAGGCATAATCTCCCATGCATAATTTATCTCCTGATGATATCACTTAGAAATTTGGGTTGGTAGCTTTCAGACCTGTTTCTTTCTCCTTATCAACCAAGAGAGGCATAATAGTTTAAATCATCTAAACCTTATTGTTGAAGTAAAGCCAAACAAAGTGTAAAAACACTACTAACTAGTTGAGTTACAAAACTTTTGACACAATATATATTTAATAATTATTATTAAGGTATTATTAATTTATGTTCATATACAATCTCTTGCCTGGATTTGATAATGTCCCCACTCCCCAGTCTCTTGCCTGGATTAAAAATGCAAGCAAATAGAATATGTAATGAAAAGAGGTAAACAACTTACTTGAATTTAATTGAATTGATCCGAACAATACATATTATTGAATAATTTAAGTCCACATATAAAAGGAAGCTTCAAAATTATACTTATTGAACAATACATATTTGTGTGCGTTTAGAATGAATCACTTATTTCTCTCTCCTGGTTTTATATAGTCTTTGTGTGAGTAAATATCCAATCTGTTAGCCTCACCTTATGTTGCACTTGAGCTGGAGGATTAATGGCTCGGTAATGACCACTTAATTCTAACCATTTAAGGTTCATAACGGCCATTAAATGTACAGAATTGAACGGCGGTAGCGGCTCTACATCCGTTCATCATTGGATCATTAAATGCTGAATTTATGTTTGGAATTAATGCTCTTAAGCTCATCCATATTTAACTCGTCACTTGTTTGGATGGTTTGTAGTATGGACGACTATTTTATCGCTATTCGTCAAGTAATTTATCGTAAATGTCAAAATTTTGGAATACCCATTCCTCTCATTTTTCTCCCAAAGTTGTGAAATAGTTTCTCAATCTCCCGTCATCTTTTTTTTTTCAACTTGAATTCGATCAACATATGATCCCATTCTAGCCTTACACATTTACATGATCTACTTGAAAACTATTTTGTTCTCTGTTTAATAGAACCAAGCTACGTGTCCCACTGTCTTCCACAATACCAATTCTTTATTCGAGTCATAATGTTTAGGGTAAACAGGTAAACTGTATACAGCTTACATGTACTGTAGACAAAACTTCACAGTATAATAGTAACCCTTTTATGAGTTTTATCACCTTGCTTTTAAAAAGCAATGCTTCTTTGGAACTGAGTGACATTCATGCTGTTGATTGCCTTAAATTTCAACAAATCCCACATGAAAAAGTAGAGAAATATTATTAAAAAAAAAAACACCACAGTTCACACATGTAAGGTTGACAATCTCACACATTGATATTGCAACTAGATTAAGAAATAAGAAATTGTAATTATATCTTTATATAGGCGTTACTGTTAGGGATTTGGTGGGAGCTTCAACCAAAGGTGTCCCCCAAATCAAAAGGAATGTGTTTCATTCTTTTGGGACTAAAAAATTGCCCGAAGCATATGAATAGTCAATTTTGGTAGGTGATGCTAATAGATATAGGTAATTACTTGCTAGCATGTCAAATTTTTGTATATTAAATCTTATTGTCATGTAGAGATGATATTGTTTTAACTATACTAGCTTCATCACCTGGTGTAGATTAATAACTATCTTTCCAAAAGTTCCATTATAAGACTCAACGCCTAGATGGAACAGTTGCTAGGGTTGTTGCTGCCTATTTTTTAATGTGTTCATATATAAGTCTAGTGTTGAAGTTGGGTAAGAGGTCTATGCATGCCAAATTAACTCATCCAGCCACACATCACATGATTAGAATGATTAACAACTATCTTTCAAAAGGTCAGTATTAGCGTAAATATTTAGTACTACGGTAGTAGTAGAGCTTCTTGAAAGGAATGATTGAGACCCCTTTGTTTGATTTTAAATAGCAGAATTAAATCTTTATTGAATTAACCAATTATGAAGTTCAGATAAATTATAGCTAATAAATAATGATAAATTCACCATTAGTATGAAGTGATTCTCGAAAGGAACGATTAAGACCCCTTTGTTTGATTTTAGTAAAATAAAATCTTTATTAAATTAACCAATTATGAAGTTCAGATGAACGGTTAATTATGAAGTTCAAATAAAGTATAATTAATAAGCCACAATAATCTAATCACCATGTAGTATGAAGTGCGGTGAAATAAAAGACAGGCAATTTGCTTACGAAGTGAAAAGCCAATAGACAAATTCAAAGGGAAAAAAACCGAGGGTTATTACGGAATCACCGACCCAAAGAAATTGAAATTTATACAATTGAAATAAATTTCTAGTTGCTAACTGTAGTAATACTTACAAATACCCCACATTACTACAATCCTTTTGGATTTTTTAAATTACTATCTAGAATTGTTTCCATGAACTGTATTAATTACTTCAAAGGCCGCCTTAAATATTTTTCTTTATTGTAACAAAAAAAGGAAGGCACCTTGGCTTCAGCTTGATCACTAATATTCAATAACATTGTTCCCAGATTCTCTATTTGAACTTCAATATTGTGGTGATGCAAAAGTTTTAGGGTTTTTCCAAAACCTCTGTTAAGTCGACTTGTATATGTTCTTATAGTGGTTTGCATATAGGACATGAAATCCCGCTCAATCAACCAACTTTAGGAATGGTAAAAATATCCTACCTTACTTCATTCGACCTGCCCTATTTTGCATGAGTTTTACTCTCCACATCCCATCTTTTCTTACCAAAAATGAGACACCCATGATCTGATTCTACTCTACCCGTTCTCATTCCTACTCAACCTTCCTCATCTTTTTCATTAATTTTGTAAACAAAAAAAAAGTCACGTGGAGAGAGATAGTGACACGTGCAAACAAAGGTTAGATGGATTATTGCCATTATGGGGTTAACGCGTTTAGAGAAGGAATCTGCACGTGATGAGAGACATGGTGTGTTTCTGGGGTTGGCTGGGTAAGAGAGAGAGAGAGAGAGAGAGAGAGGGAGAGAGTGGGCATCGAAAGCAGTGAAGGAAGCGTCAAAGGTAGTTTAGCTGTCAATCCCTCCAAACACTTCTCACGGGGCTGATCTTGCACACGCACATTCTCTCTCTCTCTCTCTCTCTCTGTCTCTCTCTCTCTTCCCGTCATTCTTTTGTCCCTACCCTACGTCTCTCTCTCTCTCTCTCTCTCTCTCTCTCATGCAAATCCAATCTTATCTAACCTTCCTTTTCTCTGAAATGCCTCCACTGCATACATTTATTTTTATATATATTGATGTGCCTTAGATTATGCCATGCAATGCATATAAAACACACATATATGATTACAATCAAGTTTAACCATGATTGCCTATTCTTGTCTATCACTACTGTTACTGATATTAGAAATATTATATATTATAACCAACATTTTGAGCAGTGTAAGCGAAGTAATCATAATTTTACTCTGACTCTAAGTAATACACGGAACTTCATAATAAAGATATAGTCACCTAGAATTTTCGACTCCAACTTGGGGATATAGATATTTAAAGTCAAATGTCGTTGAGTTATCGTGTTCAAATACTTAATCATATATAGTATATCAAAGTTTGAAAATAAATACAGCATGCATTTTTAGTATTGGCGTGTAAGTGTATTATTTTATTTCATCTTTTTTCTCCTATCTAGCTATATATATATATATACACACGAGTGTTTGTTTATCAAATAAAAAAAATAAAAGTTTGAGGATAAATCTCCGTTAGCTCTAGCCCCCACACTCCCATGACACACCAGTCACGGTGCATCACTCTTCATGACTCATGCCTCATGATCACTCTTAGAGAATCTACAGACATTTTATGTCATATATGGTCACGGTTTCTGCCAATGTTAGGACATGCATGTATATATACATGTGACATGAACCTTAACTATTTTAGTGAATATTTGATTAGATTTGACATTCATATGGATTCTTTTGTCCAAATTTCTAATTCTAGATAGGGTCCTCATATCTTATATCGCTACTATTATTGATCAAGGTCAACTTATAACCCCAAATGTGAAAACTGGAAAACGATTTCGAGTTTGCTCTATCGCAAGTCACAAGAAAGAGGGAAAAAAAAGTTTAACCTATCAATTGGTACATATCTTCATAAACCTAAGAATTCTCATCAATAGCATCTGAAGTAGTGGTTAATTCTCTTCTAAAGATGAAAAATTTGTGATAACCCCAACATCCGTGAAGTTAAAAATTTATTCTATATTCTTTGACATAAGAGAGAGACAAAAAACTTTACAAATATTTCTAACTGAAACTCATGAAATTTAACTAATATTATAAAGATGGGAAAAAAATGGTATAATATATCAATAATGTCATTTGGTGTTGTCAATATAATTCTCGATCCATGAATTCTTTTTTTGGAAAGTAAGACTAAAATTTTCCTGGTGAGGGTTGAACTCAATATACTTCAATGTTACTAAGACCATCAAGTTTGGCTAACTTCTTAGTTTCAAAACGATGACAATCCTGTGAGGGTGATGATTTCATACGAAAGTATCATTCAAGCGAGGAATGGAATAGCCTACATGATCTCTTATATCCTTTTTATAGGCTAGCATACAACACTTCATGGAGATTATAGCTTTAGAAAGAGTTATGTCTATCTTAAAGGTTGCAACAAATCACCTAACAACACAATATCTTATTGTGAAGTTGACCATCCTTTCAAGGTCCCACCCCCACTACATTACTAGATTAGCTTTGATACCACCATTTGTGGCAACTAAAGTAAATTTTACATATACATGTATGTTATATTTTAAAAGGAGTAGTCAAGTTAGAATTGAAACTCCTCGTGATAACTTATATAGCTCAATTAAACATAATATACAGTGTGGGACAAAATAAATTTTTTTAGTGTGTTAGTCGTTTTGTCTAGATCGTAAGTACTTAACCATATGTTACGATGCATTTCCACAGAATGAAAATTGGGAATAACATGAGCTAACTTAAGAGAATTTAGGAAGAATCAAAGGTTAATTTCGTAAATATAAGTACAATAATAATTTATAGTGGGAAAATAGAGGCACTCTCATGCAGCTCGAGAGCTCAAGACCCCCTTTTAAAAGCCCCCCTCCCCAAAGCCTAAAGGAGGATAAAAATAAGAGGCAGAAAAAGCATGGCTTCTAGGGAGCATAAAAGAGCAGCGCTAAATGAGAAGTTGCAACAGCTTCGTGCTGCCACCAACTCTAATGCTGTAATTACTATTTTCCAACAGCTTTGGCCTTCAATATATTCTTCTTCTTCTTCTTCTTCTTGGGGTGCCCCTGGAATTT